>CM061550.1:14308012-16708012 GCA_030864225.1 Capsicum baccatum var. pendulum
CCCTGCTAGTGACTGTTTTTTTTTTTGAATTAAAAAAAAAGCTAGGTGTTGCTGCTATAGAAATAAATAAAATAATAATAATAATTTTTTTTTAAATTAAGAAAAAAGTTAGGTGTTGCTACTATAAAAATAAATAAATAAATTATTATTATTATTATAATAATAATAATAATAATAATAACAACAACAACAACAACAACAACAATGATAATAATAATAATAATAATAATAAACGACGTCGTTTTAACACAAAAAGCAAAACTTTGACAGTGCACAAATATGACCTTTAACTATTCAAAACTGCACAAATATGACCTCTCTCCAAGTCGACGCGGCATCGTGTGATTGGATTACCTTTCCACGTAGGCGCGAGTGAGACTCACGCATGGGGTTGGAAAATCGGAGGTCATATTTGTTCAGCTTTTGAATAGTTAAAGGTCCTATTTGTGCACTATCAAACTTTGTTGTTTTATGGTTATATGGTATATGGTACTGGTGTAGTAATTGCAGTACAAACATATTATATAATGAAAGAAAAGGTTATAATGAGATCCTGTAAAAAAAAAAATTTTAACTAATTTTTTTCTTTGGGCATCGGGTATGAATAAAAAATAAAAAAAAAAAAATCATTATGCCTTTGATTTTATTTATTAATAAGGGTATAAATTAGGCTTGATAAACTCTTTTCTTAATTATTCCATAATTTTTTTTTCCTATAACAGATTTTGCCTTCTACGGTAAAAATGTAACATAAGAGGTTACATTGAGTGGTTCAACCATTCTACATGTTTTTTGGTTCCTATTTCAGAAATGGCTAAACGGAGACAAACTCGAATCACTCCACGTGGGAGTTCTGGATGTCGAGCAAAGAGACAAGATAGAAGAACACGTCGTCGAAGGGCATGTTTTTGAGGTCGAGAGATCATACGAAATGGTGTCCCCAGTGTGACTCAAAATCTGTTATGGAATGAAAGGGCTATACGAAGGGAAAGAGAGAAGAAATTGAAAGAGTTCAAGTCTTTTAAGATGTCACCTAACATTAGTGTTGCTAGGTTTATACATTTGTTTGAGATGAAACGTGTAGAACTAGAAAAATATGTAGAAATCTCGGATTGAGAAGCATTAGCTATTTTAGCAAATTCTCTCCGTGACCCTTGAGGCGAGAGATTAATCGATGTTTACCACGATTAGGGGTGTGCATCGATCGATTCGGTTTGATTTTACGTATTATTGGTTCGGTTTATCGGTTTTCGATTTTTAAATATGTAAAATCAATAACCAATCAATAAGATATTTTCTTATCGGTTTATCAAGTTTTAGTCCTTAACGGTTCAGTTTTCGGTTTAACCAATAAGAAAATACATATAAAATAGAAATAGTAACAAGTAACATAAAAAAATGAACTCTTAATTACCGCCAAAACCTACGCAATGCATTTTAGTTTACAAGAATCTTCAAACTTAAACTGAATGTTAGTTAGGAAAAAAATTGAATCCTAATTGTTGGAAGCTATAAATGTTTCAAGCTTTTTATTACAATAATAGCAAAACTTTATATTGTACCTTTGTTGCCCTAAATAGGTTAATACTTTGTGAATCACTAAATTATGAATTAGTAGTGCATATAATCTATATACATACACACACACACATATATATATAAAGAGAGAGATATATGTAAATATATAACATAAATAGGGATAAAGCAATAACTTAGTGTATCCATATTAGATTATCTGTTTAACCGATAACCCAATAAGCTAAAACCGATACCGAACCGTTTACCCAATAAATTTTTTTATAAAACCAATAAAAAAGTGTTAACCAAATAACATTTTTATCGGTTTGGTTTATCGGTCGGTTCAGTTTTTGCACAGCCCTAACCACGAGATTTGGCCTCGCGAGCCTTTCTGGGTGTACATAACTCTTCTAGAATATTTGTGGAATGACTTTCATTTTTAGATTGACTTGTAACATGAAGTTATTATAAACTTTATATTATATAGATATTAAATTGCTTATCACATTTTATATGAATTTCATTCATTTGTTTGAGTTTTAAACGACTTAATTGTAAGCTATCATTATAAT
This sequence comes from Capsicum baccatum var. pendulum, assembly GCA_030864225.1. Classification (NCBI taxonomy): domain Eukaryota; kingdom Viridiplantae; phylum Streptophyta; class Magnoliopsida; order Solanales; family Solanaceae; genus Capsicum; species Capsicum baccatum. The sequence continues at coordinate 14,310,103 of CM061550.1, forward strand.
GCACATTAAGAAATTAATTTCTAATTTTGGTTAAGTGTTTATTTAGTATATGATGATTGGATTCTTAAGTGTCCTTTCGATTATACACTAAACATGAAAAAGAAATGATTTACTTGAAGGGGTAACTTGCATGCATAATTGATAATATACTTGCATAATTTTCTCTTAATAACAGACATGACATCTAAAATCATAATTGTTGATTTGAACAAAGGAGAAAAAACTAAATGGAGACAACTACGATATTTGGAGTCGTAAGATGTGGTATGTACTGGAAGAGCAAATCGATCTTGAAGGTATTAACTATGTCTTGAGTTTACCAGAAGAGGGAAATACTGCACAACACAAAAGAGAACTTGTAGCTTATAAGGCTTGGAAACCGGTTGATTCCATTGCACGTGGAATCATTATAAGTTTTGTGGTTGATGACCTCATACATGAGTGTGAGAAATTCCCTACTGCCAATGACATCTGGGCACACTTGCGAGGAACATATGGGGGTACTTTTGTTACCCACCTCAGGCAGCTGACTATCAAATTTGACACTTACAAGAAGCGTGATGATTAGAACATCAAACAACACCCAAGGGTGATGTCGAATATGATAGCTCAACTCAAAAGTGTTGGTCCCATTCTCTCGGATGAGCAGCAGGTTCAGGCAATGATCCGATCTCTTCCCAATAGTTGAAAACACCTGAAGGTCAACTTAACCCTCAATGATAGCATCAAAACCTTTTCTGATGTTGCCCGTCATGTTGAACTTAAAGATGAGCGGCTTGGTGCTGCTAAAGCTGCTTCAAATGCCTTTATGGAAGAATCAAGTGGTAAGAACTCTTTAGGATTTAAGTGCAAGAAAAAATGGAAAAAGAATGGGAAGGACAAAGAGACCGAAGAAGGACCCTCTGAGAAAAGAAACAAGCCAAATTTCAAAAAGGAAAAAAAGTTTTTCAAGAAGAAAGATAAGAGCAAGATGAAGTGCTACAATTGTCAAAATCTGGGGCATTTTGCTCGTGAATGTCCTGAGCAGAAAAAGGTAGCATTTCTAAACGCAACTCTAAGTGTTGCATATATTTCTAGCACTGCTTTATTAACTGAATCTTATCCTATGTGGATGGTAGACTCATGAGCCACCGACTATGTGAGTCAAGATCGAGAAGTGTTTATGGAGTTCTGTCAAGTTTCACCTGGATCAAGGTGGATCTACGTAGGAAATAATGCAAGACTTGAAGTCAAAGGGATTGACACTTGCAAAGTAGATTTGCATGAAGGCCGGTCTTTAATGTTGCATGACGTCCTATATGCTCTAGAAATTCGACGAAACTTAGTATCTGCGTCTGTTCTCTTAAATGTTGGTTTTCATTTATTTTTTAGTCGTAATTATGTAAGAATTACTCTAGATAATGTTTTTTATGGTTTTGGACATCGTTATGATTGCTTTATTGTTTTAGATTGTAATCCTTCAACTTATAATTACTATGTTGACCGTTTTGTAATGTCATATTATTCTAGTAATAATGATGTTGAATTACTTACATAGCATGCTAGATTGGGTCACATAGGGCAAAATCGAATGAATAGATTGGCAAAGAAAGGACATCTAGGTTCTTTCTCTAAAATTGAAATGTCAACTTGTGAAAATTGTCTTGCCGGAAAGATTACACGTAAATCATTTGGGAAGGCTAAAAGAGCCGAACTTCCATTGCAATTAATCCATTCTGATATCTGTGGTCTAATGAATGTGAGGGCAAGGACTGGTGCTTCATATTTCATTACATTTACTGATGATTTCACGTATTTGGTTATGTCTATTTGATATCTCATAAATAAGAAGCCCTTGAATGCTTCAAACGATACATGAATGAAGTTGAGAATCAGTTAGCCAAAACTATGAAGGCATTAAGAACCTATAGAGAACGTAAATATCTGTCAAAACAGTTTGAAGAACTGTGTATTGAAAAAGGCATTATTAGACAATTGACTACTCCTTATACACCTCAACAAAATGGTGTAGCCAAAAGAAGAAATAGAACATTGTTGGATATGATAAAATCCATGATGGCCTAGACAAATTTATCAATCTCTTTCTGGGGAGATGCGTTATTAACTACGGCCTACATATTGAATAAAGTGTCTTCTAAATCAGTATCATCTACTCTTTATGAACTATGGACTGGTAATAAACCAAATTTTAATGATCTACGACCTTGGGGTTGTATTGCATATATTAAAGATCATTTTGGTAAATTTGGAAAATTAAGTTCAAAAAGAAATAAATGTATCTTTATAAGATACTCGGAACACTCCAACGGATATGTGTTCATTGGTGAATTGAAAGATGGAAGTACAACTGAAATTGAATCACAAGATGTCACATTCCTGGAAAATGACTTTTCAAAAAGAAATGAAATAAAGGAAAATAAGCCTCTTTACAAAATGTTGAATTCAAATGATCAAATAATGTCACAGGACATGCTTGATAATTCAATTGATCAAGAAATGATTCTTGGTCCAAGTGGGAGTTGTGAATCCCAAAATCCCATTGAAGAATCTGAACTTCAATTACGTAAGAGTGCTAGAAAAGGTGTGCCTAAATGATCTTATGAGATTGAGGATTATGTCTTCCTGGTATCTCCCACGAAATTGGATGAACCTAATTATGTGACTGAGGCTTTATCGAATCCTGAAAAAGATGAATGGATAAAAGCGATGAAAGAAGAATTAGAGTCCATGAAAACCAATAAAGTATGGGATCTAGTTGACCTTCCTTCTAGGTGTAAAGCTATTAGGAACAAATGGATTGTCAAAGTCAAATGCAAATCATATGGATCAATAGAAAGACACAAAGCACGATTGGTGGCAAAAGGTTTTACTCAAGAAGCTGGAATAAATTATGAGAAAACTTTTTCACCAGTTGTGAAATTTACCTCAATTCGCCTGCTTTTGTCTATAGTTGCACTTTTAGATTTAGAATTACACCAAATGGATGTAAAGACCGCTTTTCTCAATGGAGAACTAAAAGAGGAAATCTACATGGAACAACCTGTAGGTTTTGTTGTTAAAGGCCAAGAAAAGAAGGTTTGTAAATTAAACAGATCAATATATGGCCTTAAGCAGTCTTCAAGGCAATGGTACCTGAGATTTCATAGGGAAGTGATTTTATTTGAATTCACCATGATCGATGAAGACCATTGCATCTATGTGAAAAAGTCCAATGAAATGTTTGTAATTCTTTCGTTTTACGTGGATGATATTTTATTAGCTGGAAATAATTTGGAGTATGTAAAAACTGTTAAGTCATAGCTTTCAAAGTCATTTGACATGAAAGCTATAGGTGAAGCAGATTATATATTGGGTGTTAAAATCCAAAGAGACTGTTTCAAGAAAATTTTGGGTCTATCTCAAGAAACATACATAATGAAAATTTTGGAACGTTTTTGAATGAATAGTTACAAATCCATGGATAATCTTATAGAAAGAGGTAAAACTTTAAGCCTTGAAATGTGTCCAAAGACTGAAAAAGAAAAAGAAGACATGTATCGAGTACCATATTCCAGTACAGTTGGGAGTTTGATGTACGCTATGATGTGTACTCGCCCACACATTTGTTATGTTGTAGGTTTGGTTAGCAGGTATCAATCCAATCCTGAAAGAGATCATTGAAAACAGTAAAGAGAATTTTTCGATACCTGAAGGGAACTTCTGATTATTCACTATGCTCTAGTGGATCCGATTTATCCATAAGAGGTTATACAGATGCTGATTGGACTGGTAACCGGTATGATAGAAAGTCAACTTTCGGTTATGCCTTCTTGCTAAATGGTGGTGCAATTTCATGGAAAAGTAAGAAACAAACATGCACAACCCTGTCAACTATGGAATCAGAATTTGTGGCTTGTGAATCTGCAGTACAAGAAGCTGTTTGGTTGAAGAGATTCTTTGGGCATTTGAACATTACAAAAAATTCTAAGGGTCCCATGATTTTATATTGTGACAGTCAAGCGGCTATCGCATATATGAAGGATCCTAAATATCACAGCAAGATCAAGCTCATTGATATTAAGTATAACTTTATAAAAGACATAGTAGCAACTGGAGAAATAAATTTACAATACATTCCTACACGAGAAATAATAGTTGATCCCTTTACTAAGGCGATATCTAGAGACTTGTTTGAGAAATATGTCATGGCTCTAGGATTACGTAGGATATGATTAAGTTTATGTATTGTAGATGACTTGATTATAATTATTATCAATATAAGAATCTTGAATTTATGTTCAATCTCATATGCATGTGAAAATATGTTTTATTAATATAGTGTGTCGAACAAGTCTCGAGATTGACTTTCTCACATGAGCAATCGGCTCTTACGTTGAGGAATGTGAAGAGAAAACTTCCACCATAAGATAATGTCTTGTTTTGTAAAGCTAGATGTGAGTTTCTTTAAGTATATGATTTTGAGGGTTATTAAAGAAAGAAACCCAGATTAGACATTTAGAAGTGTCTAGACCTAGATCTGTACGATGTTGAATAGCTGAAAGAATAAGACACATGCACCAATCTAAGGTGAGAACATCGTAGCACGTATTTCATACCACGTGTGCTTAGCGACCAATGGGTTAATGATAGAATAAATCCTTGTTTTTTCATTGTGTGAGGCCCTAAAAGTTATTTTAAACTTTTCATTTAATTACCCTTAGATCTTTAACTGTTTCTTGAAGTTTCGGTCAGTGTTGCTACTTTAGCATGTTACTAATAGTCATGAGAGATTCGGCAATGCAGTGCATGTCTATGAAAGCAGTTGATTGGAACAGATAGATTCGAGTGGAAAGGAAAGACGATTAAAATGAATATTTTAACTTGTTTACACAAGCCGACTATTACATTAACCATATAAGAGTTAAGTGTAATTGTGTATATAAAGTTAATCATAAACTCGAGTTTACCTCTTTAAGAGGATGAGGGATTGATAACGCTCAATCTACAGCTCTCGTTTGAGTGTAAAGCGGTCGTTAGCAAATATAGAACCCAACCTGGGTTGGGTATCGATCCCACAGGGAATAGCTTGGTCAACAAGTACGCAAAATTAATAGACTTTTGGTGCAAGTCTCGTAAGAAGGGGGTATTGTAATAAGTAACCAAAGTAATGAAATAAAAGCTGAAAATAATAAAGTAAAAAGAGAGTATTTCGTAGGTTGTGAAACAATGAGAATTGAGGCGTTGGGGTTATGTCCACCTTCTGAGGTATACGTCTCTATCGGCTATGAGTGTGTAGAGTCTTGACATGCAATTGCTTATAGAGAATTGTAGTCGATGGTAAATCCAAGCGTCTCTCGACCTGAACAAGGACTATTTCACTTTAACTCTCTCGAGCTTAAAGTGTGTCTAGCGGTACAAATTCTCCAAGAGGTTAGTCCAGTTACGGCACTAGCTTTTTAATAGGAAAGGGTGTCCTACTACCTTGACATTATCTCTTTTCCAGACAAATAACCTTTCTCTCGAACAAGTTAAATGTTAGACTGGCGTTGGTCTATGCGTCTTCTTTTCTAGACAAATAACCTTTCTCTCGAACAGGTTAGATGTTAGAATGGCGTGTTCTTGTGTTTGAACCGCAAAGGATGTAGATTTAAGATGAAGAGAATAATGATATAAGCAATATACGTGTCTTGAACTCACAAGCTCATAGCAATAGATAGTAACTCATTCGGCTTCCATAACCCCAACTAAGAGGTTTAGTTACCCATGAATGCGAAGGATATCACATTTTGCATGGTGGATGGCGTGAATAGTAGGTGTTTGGCGTGTGATTTTAGTGATTCCGTAGCAAGTAACGATTCTCTTGTTGTGGAATTTAAGAGTAGAAGAATAGATTAGAAGTGTTTGTAGTGGAAGATGAGAGGGATGAAAGAAAATTGATTAAATTGTAAGGACATGTCTTAAGTGAAGAGTTAATAAAAATCTCTAACATGATAGGGTATTTATAATACTCCTATCCTACTCCTACTAAGCTAATGAAATAAATAACCAAATCCTAATATACTAATGAAATCCTTGACCCAAATGTACTAGGGTAAGGTTACAAAATTATAATCCAAATAGAATAATGAAACACATAACCTAATTGCACTAGGTTAATGTATTATGGCAAAAATCCAGCTTTGTGTCTGTAAGTCCCCAAAGTCTTCAGAATTGCTGTTTTAGCCCGGGACAGATTTTCCATGCAGCAGATTTAGTCCTTTAGGCGTCCAGCTCCTTTCCACTTCGTTCGTGAGCTTTCTTTTGCGTCAAGTAAGCCATAAATTGCTGTATTTTGCATCATTTATACCTGAAACTTTCCTAATCACATTTGTTAGCTCATTTACAGGAAAAAGGACTAAAAGTGTATGAAATAGATAATTAGTTCTCAAAACTAGGCTAAAATATGGGCAAAATATATTGATATAGGCGCGTAAATTCGCCTATCATCAACACCCCACACTTAGAGCTTTGTTCGTCCTCGAACAACATATCATGTCCTTCTAAGCATCGACTTAAGGTTTTTACAGAAACAACACAAAACATTCTTCAAGACAAGCACAACAATTATCAACGAAGAGTAGCTTTACTATTATAAGTAGAAACAATTTAACCTCAAGCATAGACTCGTGATGGTGATCAACTCGCATGCAAACGTTAAGGTGCATAGAATCATATACAACTATCCAAGACTCATCAACCATGTGTGTCTCACAATATAGTACCCATAATCACTCACAAGTATAGCATATTTTCAAACATGGGTATCAAAATATCCTTGCACTCACTCTCACAAAGAATTCATATGTAGCAACTAGTGACCATAAGCTTGCCTTTAATGTAGTACTCTACTAAATGTCGGAATGTTAAGATTAGGATCAAGTAGGTCTTTAGATGGTTGTAATGTAGGCTAAGGTACGGGTAGGACTATTTTGGCCAGAACTAGTGACTAAGTTCCTAAGCACTTTAATACATCACATTGTATCATTGACACTTTGTTCTTTCATCCTTTCTTCTTTCTTTTTTTTTCTACCACCCTTGTTCTCCTATTTTGTTTTTCAATTTTAAGCACAACTTACTTTTCAGCTTTCTTTTCCTTTTTCTTTTCACAACGTACCTCCTATGATAGCACTTTCTTTTTCATAACATATTCAAGCACCATTGCAATTTTAAAGCATCATACTCACCCAATTTCCTCTTATGTTGTCACATGACTTTTTTTTTTTCACTTTAAAGCACTTAGGAATTTGGATCAAATTACGGTCTTGAAAAAAAATGGATTAGGCTTACATACAAGGTTGTCAAAGAAATAGGCTAAAGGCTCAAAAAGGTTTAACTAGGATGATTTACATGGGTAGGAAAAACTGAAGGTAAACATGTATAGGTTGCCAAAGAAATGCCTAAATCATATCCTAAACTTACATTCCTTATTTTCGCTTTGCATACATACGAGGCAAGTTCTAGCATCAGCCACATACATAGAATATACTATTACCTCACACACACAAGGCACATGGTCGACTTGATTGGTAGTAATATAGACTCTCGACCCAACAAGTGAAGGAATTGAATCACACACTATCACATAATGAGTCACAACTAGAGCCTAAATGTCTCAATAGTCACAATTGTAGCACATACTCTTGTTCTAATCTCATGCTGCCTATCTAAATAATTTCATGCGTAGCTAGAAAAATTTTACTCCTAAAAAATAAAAAAAAACGTCACACGAAAAAAATCACAAAAAAATATGGACTCAAAACAAAATAAACAAGCAAACATACAAACATAGCATGCAGATTCTACCACCCCACACTTAGACTAGACACTGCCCTCAGTGGAAAATAAAGTCGAAGAACCTGATTAGTCGGACTCTTCCTCAATGTCGGGGGTCATACCCCCTTCGTCCGAATCATCGTAAGAGTCATCGTCAGAGTTCTCCTCAGCATCAGAATCAGGCAAGCGTCTATCATCATCAGTTGGCACGTCATCATCAAGAGGTTCCTCGAAATATACTCCCACTCCACACATCTCCCGGGCATGTCTGTTCATTGGGTAGTCGTGGTCCAGCTGTTGGAGCTCTTCAGCAGTTGGAATACGTCCACCACTCATCATAGTGAATCGTGTCATGCCATAGAGATGACGGAAGAAACTCTCGTCACGAGCGTGTCTCTCCGCAGTGGTAAGGTTGACTCCATGCGTTGTTTCAGCATCTTTGACCTTGGTGAGGTCAACCTTCTTTGGGGTATGTGGGAGTTTGTGGTCAGCTGGTTCCTCTTCTATATCCTCCTTCCGCAGCATTGCTGTCAACAAATTGCCGAATGTGAAATGGGACCTGCTGTGGAGCCTGGCTTTTCTCATGGTAGATCGAATGATTGCCCCAAAGTTGATAGGGACATTCGTCATCAACGCATAAACCAAACACACTCTATCTCTCGATATCTTTGTGTATTGCGTCCCAGGAATAAGGCAGTAGTTGACAATGCGCATCCAGATTCTTGCTTCCCTATTTAGTGGAGCATAGGGGAATGTGTTGTGACGGCCTGTTCCTTATGTCTGCCCCATCTTGCCATTGATCTGCTTCCACAAAGCGTGTGTCTTATTGCTCTGTAAGGAGGCCTGCTGTACAGCTCTTTGTATGGTGTAGTGTCGACCGAAGGTAGGCCTAGAAACGAGTTGATCCAATCCGCTGTAAGCTGTAACACTTGGCCCCGAATTTTGACTTCGTTGCCTGTTGTGTTTGGCGACCAGTTGGCATAAAACTCTCTTGTCAAGTCAAGATTGCACTCTCCCATGTCACGGAAGATGAAATCCAGCTTCAGAGCCATTATCTTAGCCAACATTTGCGGCTCCTTCTTTGCTAAGGTCTCCTTGTTGATTAAGTCGACGTGCACATATTTCTTTTCTTTGTTGCTGCTGTACCATGCCTTGGCGTCTTCCTCAAGAACCCATTTGATTCCGAACATTCTGCGTGGTAGGTGTGCTGAAGATGATTCTCCTTGGTCTTTTCGGCTTCTCTTTTTATCCTTTCGGGTTGTGGTAGCCTTCTCCTTGCCTTGCCTTGCTTTCGGTGCCATTGTACCTGAGACTAAAAATAATGTTAGTTTCAGCACAATCGCACTTTATACAATCTACATGCAAGCACTAAGGGTACCACCCCACACTTAATCTTGTTAGCACAAATCAGTGAAGTGAAAGTGGTCGAGTACTCAGACTTCGTCGACATATGTTTTAGGATTGTATTCCGACAAGAAAATCAGCATTACATCACTTATGAGCAGCCACTTGGACGTCTTTCATGGTGCATATAGCGACACTACAACATAGGAGTTACCGCATGGAATTGCTATTCGTACAACAAACACTACCTCCTACGTCGATAGTCACTATAACCTTATCCCGATGGCCGGGATGGTTAATCATGCAAGCATCCAAACAACACTCTCAAGCAATATTCATAGCCACATATGTTCAGCAAGTATCATAACGATGCCATTGAAACAAAATTCAAGTCGGAAACAAGTCAAGAATTCCATACGTATATATTCAATCACACGATTTTGCAACAAATATCCACACACATGAACATCACCACCAATTTCTTATGATTTAGCATTTTATAATAAGCATAGCAACGTAGTACTTACGATAAATAGATGAAGAATAAGAGAGCACTTACTTGCTTGAAGAGTGTGGAGAAGTTTGTTGTGGATTGGAAGAACAAAGGAAGAAAAATTTGAGAGGATTTGGGATGATATGCGGCGCCTTTAGGGTTGCTTCTAATGTGTTTGTGACATAAAAACAAGTCCCCTTTATATAGGAGGAGTATGGGTCGGGTTATGACCCATTTACAATCGGATTTGGGGACAAAATCACAACATATGCGGCGCATATCCCTCGGCATATCACTTACATATGCGGCGCATTGTCCATGGCATAATGGGACATATGCGCCGCATATCCTATGGCATATCTAGACATATGCGGCGCATATCCTATGGCATTTGGTCTCAGTATCTCAAATGCCATAGCATAGGCGGCGCATAGTCAAAAGCACACCTAGGAATAGGCGGCGCATAGTGTATTGCACACTAGATTCCGAGTCCTTAGGCTATAGAATAGGTTGTGCATCGTTCGTGGCCTATTTATACCAAGGCCTAGCCTTCCTCGAAGCCTATTATGACGTGAGAAAGGCTCAATTCATAGCCTTATGCATCACCATTCCTAACTTACCGACTTTACCATACAATGCGACCAAATCGTCAATTGAAATCAATCTCCTCGTTGCATACTTCTTGCACCTATATTTGCTCAAAACACAATAAAAACGATTAGTACGATGGGTTGCCTCCCACCAAGCGCCTTAGTTTTGGTCGTGGCACGACTCTTATTTTTGGATTTTCATTTATCAAAAAGAAAAAATTAAAACGACGAAACGATAAAACGATAAAACGATAAAACGATGGGTTGCCTCCCATCTAGCGCCTTATTTATTGTCGTGGCTCGACGTAGTAGTCTCGAGTACTTAGACTTCGTCGAGATAAGTGATGGCCATGTCATTTATCAAGTCAAGAGGACCGATATATGGCTTGACACGTTGGCCATTCACTTTGAAGATAACACCCTCATTGTTTTCCAATTCGACTACTCCAGACGAGTAGACTTGGGTGACTTTAAATGGACCAGACCACTTTGATTTTAACTTACCTGGGAAGAGCTTGAATCTGGAGTTAAAGAGTAGTACCATGTCACCTTTTTGGAAGTTTCGTCGAACAATCCGCTGATCATGATACTTCTTCATCCGCTCCTTGTATAAATCTGATCTTTCATATGCATGGAGACGGAATTCATCTAGTTCGTTCAGCTGCTCCAACCTCAGGTTCTTCACATCATCCCAATTCAGATTCAAGTGCTTCAATGCCCACAATGCCTTGTACTCAAGCTCGATGGGTAGATGACAAGCCTTCCCATAAACTAGCTGATAAGGTGACATGCCAATGGGTGTTTTGAATGCAGTCCTGTACGCCCATAGTGCATCATCTAGCTTTCGAGACCAATCCTTCCGATTCGCATTGACCGTCTTGGCAAGGATTTGCTTGATCTCACGATTGGAAACCTCTACTTGTCTACTAGTTTGGGGATGATAAGGCGTAGCTACCTTGTGTTGCTTGACTCCATACTTGGCCAATACAGATTTGAATAGCTTGTTGCAGAAGTGAGATCCTCCATCACTTATGATAGTACGAGGTACCCCAAAGCGAGAGAAGATATTCTTCTTTAAAAACGCTACAACACGCTTTCCTTCGTTATCGGCCAATGCTACAGCTTCAACCCATTTCGACACATAATCCACAGCAACCAAGATGTACTTCATTCCAAACGAATTCACGAATGGTCCCATGAAATCAATACCCCACACATCAAAGAGTTCTACCTCCATAATTTTGGACATGGGCATTTCATGGTGTTTTGAAATAGCACCTTGACGTTGGCATTGGTCACACCTTCTCACATAGTCGTGTGCATCTCTGAATATTGTAGGCCAATAATAACCACTTTGCAAGACTTTCCTTGCTGTTCGATTACCCGCATGATGTCCTCCAACTTGCGAAGTGTGGCATGCTTCCAATATAGTAGGCACTTCTTCATGGGATATACATCGTCGAATGATACCATCCGCGCATCTTCGAAACAAATAAGGCTCATCCCAATAGTAGTGCTGAACGTCATGCATAAACTTCCTCCTCTGGTGGTAAGATAAATTGGAAGGTAACACATTACTCACCACGAAATTTGCAAAGTCGGCATACCATGGTAAGTTCTCCATTGTTGTCGCTAGTATCTCCTCGTCAGGGAATGCATCGTCAATCTGATTTTCTGGTTGCGCCACATACTCATTCTCAAGTCTAGATAGGTGATCAGCCACTTGGTTCTCGCAACCTCTTCTATCTTTGACTTCGAAATCAAACTCTTGCAGCAGCAATACCCATCTAATCAGCCTTGGTTTTGCATCCTTCTTTGTCATTAGATATCTAAGAGCTGCATGGTCTGTATGAACGATCACTTTAGTACCCAATAGATAGGCACGGAACTTCTCAAACGCATACACAACCGCTAAGAGCTCTTGTTCAGTGACAGTGTAGTTCTTTTGGGCTTCATTGAGGACCTTACTCGCATAGTAGATAGGATGAAATAATTTATCCTTTCTCTGTCCAAGAACAGCGCCAACGGCTACACCACTAGCATCACACATGATTTCAAACGGGAGCGTCCAATCTGGTGCTACCATGATAGGGGCTTCAATGAGTTTTTCTTTAAGGCATTCGAATGCCTTCAAGCAATCATCATTAAAGTCAAACTTCGCATCTTTCTCCAATAGCTTGCACAATGGACTTGAAATTTTGGAGAAGTCTTTGATGAATCTACGATAAAACCCAGCGTGGCCAAGAAAACTACGAACTCCTTTCACCGAAATTGGAGGTGGTAGCTTCTCAATTACCTCTATTTTGGCGCGATCAACCTCTATTCCTCTTTCGGAGATCTTGTGCCCAAGAACAATTCCTTCTTTTACCATGAAGTGGCACTTCTCCCAATTCAGCACAAGGTTGAACTCTACACATCTTTGTAATGCCATGCTCAAGTTCACCAAACATGCGTCAAAGGACTCACCAACAACTGAAAAGTCGTCCATAAATACCTCCAAAGTGTCTTCTACCATATCAGAGAAAATAGACATCATACAACGTTGAAAGGTGGCTGGTGCGTTACATAACCCGAATGGCATGCGTTTGAAGGCAAAGGTACCATATGGGCATGTAAACGTTGTCTTCTCTTGGTCTTCGGGGGCAATACAAATCTGATTGTAACCTGAATAACCATCAAGAAAGCAAAACCATCCTTTCCCCGCTAATCGATCTAGCATTTGGTCCATAAATGGCATGGGGAAATGATCCTTGAGAGTCCAAGAATTCAGCTTGCGGTAGTCCATACATACTCTCCATCCAGTAACGGGCCTGAGTAGAATAAGCTCATTTTTTGCATTAGCAACCACCGTCATGCCTCCTTTCTTGGGAACACATTGTACTGGGCTTACCCATGTACTATCAGAAATAGGATACACAACTCCTGCGTCTAACCACTTGATAATCTCCTTCTTCACCACCTCTTGCATTGGTGGGTTTAGACGTCTTTGGTGTTCGATGGTGGGTGTGCACTTTTCTTGGAGCTGAATTTTATGAGTGCAAATCCCAGGTGGAATACCAAGGATATCCGCAATGGTCCATCCAATAGCTCTAATATACTTGCGTAAAATTGCAATAAGAGCTGCAACTTGTTGCTCACCTAAATCGGCTGCCACTATGACTGGAAGAGTGTTTCCGCTTCCTAAGAATGCGTACTTCAAATGGCTTGGCAGCTCCTTTAATTCTAATGTGGGTGGTTCTTCAATAGATGGCTTAGCTGGTGGTGTGGGTCGATTCTTGAGATCAAGATCCAGCTTCTTAGGAGTATAGCGATATGCTCCTAATCCTGATAGAGCACAAACATTATCTTCAGAAATTTCAGCATCATCATCATCTTCTTCCATGAGCAAAACCTCCAAAGGATCATCAAGAATTTGCTCTTCAGCAAGTAACTCATCCTCGTCATCAACGACAACATCAGCCACAGAAAATACACTTAGATCTTTGGGTTGCTTCATTGATTTGCAAACATCAAAGCGCACCACTTCATCATTTATTCGGAATGAAAGCTCATTAGCTCTCAAATCTATGAGCACACTTCCCGTAGCAAGGAAAGGGCGTCCCAAGATTATGGGAACCTCTGAATCTGCTTCACAATCCAAAATGACAAAGTCTGCCGGAAATATGAATGAAGATACCTTCACCAAGACATCGCATAGAATACCCACCGGTCGTTTTACCGACCTATCTGCCATAACAAGCCTCATATTAGTTGGTGTAGGATCTCCTAACCCCAACTTCTTGTAGATTGATAATGGCATCAGGTTGATGCTGGCTCCTAAGTCACATAATGCTTTAGCAAAGTCCAAAGATCCGACGGTGCAAGGAATAGTGAAAGCTCCGGGGTCGGCCTTCTTCTGAACTATGGATCGGGTAGCGATTGCACTACAATGATGCACATCATCTGTCAGCTCATAGCTTGCTGCCCTTTTCTTAGTCAAAAGATCTTTCATAAACTTCGCATACCCAGGCATTTGTTCAAGTGCCTCTACCAATGGGACATTAATAGTCAGCTGCTTCAACATGGTCATAAATTTGCTGAACTTAGTGTCATCGGCCACCTTCTTCAATCTTTGTGGAAAAGGTGGTGGTGGGTATGGAAGTGTTCTCTCCATCGCTTTCTTCTCCTCTTGCTTCCGTTTATTATTTTTTTCAGGCTGCACGTCACTAGGCAACACGTCCTTGACGTTGGAAGTGGATATTGCGGCGTCTTCCCTAGTGGCGTCACTAGGTGTGGCGTCCATGTCTGCTGTTCCATCAACTACTTGCTTGCCTTCTGCTGAAGTTTCCAGCACCTTACCACTCCTCGTAGTGATGGCCATGCATGACCCATCATTCCTTGGGTTTTGGACTGTATCGCTCGGTAAGGTGCCAGCCTTTCTTTGATTGAATGTTGCTGAAAGTTGGCTTAATTGCTGCTCTATTTGCTTGATAGAAGTGGAATGAGAATCAACTAATTGCTTCATGGAGGCCAAATCGTCAATCACCTCCTTAACTCCCGCGCTCGTCGCTTCCACTCCTTTCAATAACTTAGCCATCATGTCTTCCATAGAATTAGATGTGGTGGTATCACGTCTACCAGGGGGAACGTACAAACCACTATTTTCATTATTTTTCTTCCAACTACCTTGGTCTTTACCTCCAGATTTATCATAATAGTTCCGACCTTGGTTTCCTTGGGCATTCCCACGGAAACCCCCCTGATTGTTCAAGTAGTTGGCCTCCTCTTCTGGATCAGATTCGTCTCTTCCTTTTGACGCAATATCTTTCACTTTTTCAGTCTTCCCTAATAGATGCTTTGTAAGAAGATCCATTTGGGTTTTCATGTGCGCCATATCTTGATCACGTTCTTATTCTCTTCTTCTTTGGTCTGCAGACATGCCAATAGATAAAGTGGGGCTTGCTACCTCAGAATCCCTGGTATGCCAAGCTCTACTTTGTTTAGTCATACGATCTAGCATGTTGCTTGCTTGACCAAAGGTGAGGTCCATAAAAGAACCTCCAGCTGCGTTGTCCACCACTGGTTTAGTTACTGAATTCAAGGCTCTATATAAGATCTCCATCAAGTGGACATTGGTTATGTGATGGTTTGGGCATCTCGCTAGCTTTGTCTTGAACCTCTCCCATGTTTCGTGAAGAGCTTCAGATGGAAGCTGACGAAAGTTGTTGATTTCATCTCTCAATTGAGCCCTCTTGGATGGCGGAAAGAATCTTTCTAGGAAAGCGTCTCTCAATTGCCTCCAATTTGTAATAGAATCAGGAGTCAGCCCATTCAACCATAATGTTGCCTCCCCAGACAGAGACAATGGAAATAGACGTAATCGAATAGCATTCTGACCAACACCAGGATTGTCAAAAGACTTGCATGTAGAAATAAAGTTGATGAGATGCATATTCGGATCATCGCCTGCTAGTCCACCAAATAATCCCTTGAGTTGCAATAACTGAATCATGGTGCTTGTGATGTTGAACTTGGCTCCGGGCGCTAATGGTGGTGGAATTATAGCTCCAGTGGCTCCAGCACCATCAAGATCATCATCATCATCATCGTCGAAAGCTGGTTGCAAAGGTTGGCGATCATATCTGTACCGAGCTTGTCGACCTCTTCTGTTGGCAGGTGTTATAATTTCAGCATCACGCCTAGGGTTCAGTAACTCGTCATCACCTAAATCTTCATCGTCAGGATTTGTTGCTCGTCCAGGATTATCAATGTTTTGTTGTTGGACTTGAGCAGCGGCAAGAGCAGCTAATCTTGCTTGCTCGTGTTGAGCAGCCATCCTGTTGATTTCAGCTTGTGCTTCCATTCTTCTAATTCGTTGCGGTTCCGGATTGATTGGTAATAACGGTTGACCAGAACTTCTAGTATGGGGCATGCACTAAAAGAAAAACCTGCAATAAACAAAAACAAAAACTAAACGTAAAAGTACGAGAATCTTTGACCAAAGGGTCTAGTAATTATCACGAACTTGATTGACACTCGTATTCCCCGGCAACGGCGCCAATTTTTGATAACGCTCAATCTACAGCTCTCGTTTGAGTGTAAAGCGGTCGTTAGCAAATATAGAACCCAACCTGGGTTGGGTATCGATCCCACAGGGAATAGCTTGGTCAACAAGTACGCAAAATTAATAGACTTTTGGTGCAAGTCTCGTAAGAAGGGGGTATTGTAATAAGTAACCAAAGTAATGAAATAAAAGCTGAAAATAATAAAGTAAAAAGAGAGTATTTCGTAGGTTGTGAAACAATGAGAATTGAGGCGTTGGGGTTATGTCCACCTTCTGAGGTATACGTCTCTATCGGCTATGAGTGTGTAGAGTCTTGACATGCAATTGCTTATAGAGAATTGTAGTCGATGGTAAATCCAAGCGTCTCTCGACCTGAACAAGGACTATTTCACTTTAACTCTCTCGAGCTTAAAGTGTGTCTAGCGGTACAAATTCTCCAAGAGGTTAGTCCAGTTACGGCACTAGCTTTTTAATAGGAAAGGGTGTCCTACTACCTTGACATTATCTCTTTTCCAGACAAATAACCTTTCTCTCGAACAAGTTAAATGTTAGACTGGCGTTGGTCTATGCGTCTTCTTTTCTAGACAAATAACCTTTCTCTCGAACAGGTTAGATGTTAGAATGGCGTGTTCTTGTGTTTGAACCGCAAAGGATGTAGATTTAAGATGAAGAGAATAATGATATAAGCAATATACGTGTCTTGAACTCACAAGCTCATAGCAATAGATAGTAACTCATTCGGCTTCCATAACCCCAACTAAGAGGTTTAGTTACCCATGAATGCGAAGGATATCACGTTTTGCATGGTGGATGGCGTGAATAGTAGGTGTTTGGCGTGTGATTTTAGTGATTCCGTAGCAAGTAACGATTCTCTTGTTGTGGAATTTAAGAGTAGAAGAATAGATTAGAAGTGTTTGTAGTGGAAGATGAGAGGGATGAAAGAAAATTGATTAAATTGTAAGGAGATGTCTTAAGTGAAGAGTTAATAAAAATCTCTAACATGATAGGGTATTTATAATACTCCTATCCTACTCCTACTAAGCTAATGAAATAAATAACCAAATCCTAATATACTAATGAAATCCTTGACCCAAATGTACTAGGGTAAGGTTACAAAATTATAATCCAAATAGAATAATGAAACACATAACCTAATTGCACTAGGTTAATGTATTATGGCAAAAATCCAGCTTTGTGTCTGTAAGTCCCCAAAGTCTTCAGAATTGCTGTTTTAGCCCGGGACAGATTTTCCATGCAGCAGATTTAGTCCTTTAGGCGTCCAGCTCCTTTCCACTTCGTTCGTGAGCTTTCTTTTGCGTCAAGTAAGCCATAAATTGCTGTATTTTGCATCATTTATACCTGAAACTTTCCTAATCACATTTGTTAGCTCATTTACAGGAAAAAGGACTAAAAGTGTATGAAATAGATAATTAGTTCTCAAAACTAGGCTAAAATATGGGCAAAATATATTGATATAGGCGCGTAAATTCGCCTATCATCAGGGATCAAATAAGTAACTACCGGAGTAGTTTATAATGTCTGGGGTATTGTGAGTATTAGTATCCTCATATTTGTAGAGAATTCTTTCCACATGTGATTGGATTCCTAAACATAGCTTGTAAAATCTTATAGGTAAAGCTCATGATGCTCACAGGTCGCATGAACTATTTGCCGTATGAATTGGTGATTTGTTGATGTCGTACTGACTCGGGTAATGTCCACTATGTGTGAAGCGGGAGATGTTAGATTATGGGTCATGGGTCACGCATGTGGACCGACCAGACCCGAACCCGACCCAAACCGACCCATTCTTTGTCAGATTGAATTTAATTCAAAAGAAAAAAGGGGGAACAATTATAGAGTAATTGTTCCCGCCCCAAAAATCAATGCTATAAGTTCTTATTTTTTTCTTCTAACAAGAAGTTGACAGAATACAGAGAAGAATTAACAAAACATAAAAACAACAACACCAAAAGGCATTTAGTTCGTGAAATATCATTCCGTTGCCAAGAGAAACGAAATCAACTTAGAGCAAGATCCTTTCGAAAGCAAAAATCAAGATCCGCTACAAATTCTAAGGTACACAACTTATTATTTTTGCTCCGTAATTACACAAAAATTGACTCTTGAAAGCCTGCAGAACAAGAAGATGAATATGGAATTATCCTCCTTAGATCATAACACTAAAAGTACTACAATAACATACCCAGTGTACTCCCACAAGTGTGGAAATGTACATATTTTATTTATAATACAATGTACAATAGCTGAAATCTTAATTTAATTGAATAATACATACTCTGATATTGTAAATACTACAAGAAGTGGAAAAAAATCATATCAACCCCCTTATAGTTTCTTGGTTTTACTGATATAACTCGAAATTCGATAACCTGGGAGTAGGGATAGCGAGTAGCCTCTCGTTTTTTTTTATGACGAGTCCAAATCCCTCTGAAGATCAACGTTTTCGCCCTCAGGGAGTTTCCAATCAAAGGAATGCAGCAATGAAGCCAATACAAACATGAGCATTTTCTCTGCTAAAGGAAGTCCAGTACAAATTCTCCTCCCTGATCCAAATGGAAGGTAATTCATATTATTTCCAGCATATTCTAAACTCGTAGAGTTCAAAAATCTTTACGGCTGAAATTCCAACGGACTCTCCCACACCTGAGGATCCCTCTGAATTGCATAAGCATTCAAAAATAGTTTAGTTCCCTCAGGTATTGTGTATCCACCTACTATTGCAGATTGGCTCGGGCGCTTTGGGAAAAGCAGTGGCAATGCAGGTGTAAACGTAACGTCTCCTTTAAAAATGCATCGAGATAGTGCAGATTTGGTAAATGTGATTCTTCAACAATGTTATTCACCCCTACAACATCTTTCAATTCCTGCTGCACCTTTGCCATTATCTGCGGAGTATTCAGAAGCTCCGCCATTACCCACTCGACCGTTGTGATTGTAGTGTCAGTCCCACCAATCATAATGTCCTACAATACAGAAACATATATGAAGACAGGGGAAATGAACTTAGTCGTAGCAGGGGTTTTGTAATGGTTGATTCTAGCTTTAGGTAGAGGAGAATCCAAGATTTTAAGTTCATGGATTCTCAAACGCAACTCTTCCTGTTTATTGGGTTTTGGATAAATTATTTATACATATTAAATGAATTTCTTTCTAGAAATATATAGTCCGTGTCAAAGCTACCGGGTTCTGCCGAATCCATAACTTCTTGTTGCTCTGGCCCTCCCAGTAGGAGTGTGGCAGTCATGTTTAGGTATGAGACTATGAATATGAATATTTTTTTAGGACTTTTTTTAAAAAATCAATTTGGTACTCCAAGGGGTATGATATAGACAGCTTATCCAAATGGAAACATTAGTGGCTGTTTCCATGGCTCGTGACCTTCATGTGATTCGAGAATGAATTTGAGTTCTTAATTAAGATGCGCGAATCACATAATTAGCTATAATAGTCTTAAAAAGTTTGTATGACACTGTTAAATCTTCAGACTGATAACGTAATATAGAAAAGATACAAGGACCATATCACTTACCATCACGATGGCCTTTATTTTCATTAGGTCCAGTGATATACCAATATCTTTCTGTTCCATTAGCTCTAACAGGATCTGTATAAAATCTTTCTTCTCATTCCTCCGAATTTCAACCTCTCTTTTGTCTGAGACTCTTCATGCATTGGTTTATGAGAGGATCCAATATACTGTCAATCAACTTCAAACCTGGCAAGCATAGGGAAGAAGTCTGATATGTTAGGCTTTCCCATCACTACAGCAAAACTTGCCACCAATTCCCTGAATTCAGTTCTATCTTTTCCATGCTTCTCCATCTCCCCGACAAAATTGCTGCCAAAGATCATACTCATAACTACATTCATCTCAGTTAAAAAGGCCAATTCAGCAATGTCAACGGGGTTACCAACCTTGGTATGCACATTTCTGATAGTCTTTCTGACCTCGTGTCTCCGAAGGCTATAACAGGCTTCAAGGTTCCTGTTGCTTAGCATCTCCCTTACAAACAGTTTGCGCATATCACGCCAGTAGGAGCCATAGGGAGAAAGTGCAATATCTATTCCACCATATGTGGCCACTAATCCTGCAATTGGAAGATCACGGTTGGCAAAAACGGAGTCTTGATCACAAACTACTTGTTTGGACAAGGAAGGTGAATTCAACACAACACATAGTCTGCTTCCCAGCCAAAACTTGTAAATTGGACCATACTGTTGAGATAATTCTGTGAGCTGGTGATGCAAATTGGGGCGGAGGAATGGTAAGAATCCCACAATCCGAAGACCACGAGGCCCTGGTGGCAACCTGGATTCTTCCTTGTGGGAGGTCAATTTGTAGTATAGAACTATTAGGACCACAATTGAAAGGGTGAGAACTGCTAGAAAAAGCTCGTCTAAAGGCTCTGAAGCCATATTTAGTGTGCAGAAAGTTTCAGCACTTATAATCTATGGAGGGACAACAGAAAGTCACTATGATATGGTTCAAAAATCTTTAGATCAATATATACATGTAACACCCCAACTTATATAACGAATCCACATGTAAAATACAGGAAGAATGTTGGATATAAGTAAGAAAGCCTTACTCCTTAATAATGATGTGTTTTAAAGCCTTTCGGGCCTGTGCCACCCAGAGCGGATAATATCACTAGTGGGCTGTGTTAAGGGGTCTCTCGGGCCTTCGTGGTTCAGGATGCCTGTATCCCATTCGGTGGGGCAAACCTCAGCGGTTCATAAGGGGGTGTATGTCATGTATGTCACACCTGGGCAAACCTCAGCAGTCCATAATGGGGTGTATGTCGTGTATGTCACACCCCCAACTTAGGATAAGGATCTGGGTTATTTAGGGCCCGTTTGGTTAATGTTACATTTCATCCACATTTAGCATGTATCAATTCCTAGTAGGAGCGAGCCTGAGTCCAGAGCGGACAATATCACTAGTAGGTCCCTAAGGAGGGTCTCTTGGGCCTTCGCAATTAGGGATGCTCGTCGCGGTCAAGGCCTCGATTCGGGTCGTAATAATACATTTCTTATTTTAGGGCCTATTTGGTTAATGTTACATTAACAGGTCTGGGCTCAAAGCGGACAATATCACTGGTGGGCTATGCTAAGGGGGTCTCTTGGGCCTTCGTGATTCGGGATGCCCGTCGCGGCTTGGGCCTCGACTCGGGTCGTGACAATACATTTCTGTATTTTAAGGCCTGTTTGGTTAATGTTACATTAACGGGCCTGGGCCCAGAGCGGACAATATCACTAGTGAGTTATGCTAGGGGATCTCTCGGGCCTTCGTGATTCGGGATGTCCGTCTAGGCCAAGGCCTCGACTCGGATCGTGACAATACACTTTTGTATTTTAGGGCTTGTTTGGTTAATGTTACCTTTCATCCACATTTAACATGTATCGATTGCCAGTAGGAAGAATTATTGTTTGGTTGGCTGATAGAGATTGTTTTATAAGTCCCCACATAACTGATCCCTGCATAACTTGTATTTGAACCAGACAACTCTTGATGTCTTTGCCAGATATGGACCTGAGACCTCATGCTTATATTTCTCTACCACTTCATTGACCACTACGCCCCATATTTGGGTGCAATTAGATTTAGATTTCTCATTATAAGTAATTTAGATCACACATCTTGATCAGTATCTAAGCCCATTTTTCTATCCATATAAATAAGATCTAAGTTGTTCGGACTCTCCAAAATATTGCCGCACCCAACTCAGATTCTTTAAAAATGCATTACTTTTAAGAGCATCCAACATGCAGCAAGCAACATTTGAAAAGTCAAAGAAACATAGGATATGACAAGAACGGTTGAAGGCAAATGCAACCTCATGTACTCAACAATAATGCAGTAGTAACCAATAACTGCTGTGAACTGGGGAAAATGAAAGGTTAATTTGGTCATATTTGAAAACCTTAAAAGTTTTTAGGGACCAACCAATATCACATCACATAAAAAAAAAGTGACTTGTACTATATAATGGAAAACACACGTCACATAACATACCTAAAGGCCACTTATGCCAAGAAAAACTTGTAGGAAAAATAATTTATTGTGTACTTAGAAAAAGAAGAAAAGGAAAAAGAAAAAGGAAAAAGAGCCACACTATTTTACTTGGAGAGAAAGGAAAGAAAAAAAAAGAAGAAAAAAAGATGGTCTGCTGCCTTAATGTTTTGCTGCCTCAATGAAGTGCTATAAATAACATTCCTTCATTTTGCAAAATGTTAGAACAAGAATATTTACGGCCAACCACATATAACTTCCTTTCCTCCTTTTCCTTTTTCTTGGTTCCTTTTTAATATCACTTTATTATTATTTCTGCTTTATTATTTTAACTTGTTGGTATTTGTATTATTGATTTTGTTGATTCTTGCATTCTCTGTTTAATTAGGGAAAACTTATTTAACTCTGAATATCCTCTAATTAATCAGAGAAATGCTTGTTTAATCCTAGGAAAATATTTCACACTACTGAAATAGTTTTTTAGGACAGTGCCTAGCACGACTCAAGTATAATTAATATATTAACTGGTTAAGAAGCAGTTAGATTACTGTTATAGTTGCCATATTGATTACAGTATTATCACTAAGGTAGCAATAATATTATCCACTGTTATTTTATTGTATTGTTAATATTATTAATATAATATTTTATCAACAGTTAAATAATATTGTTGTTATTATTATTTTTTCGTTGTTTCCCAACAATCTAATATACTATGACATACAAGTAATTTTGATAAATGTGAAATATGTGCTGAAGCTAAAATTACCAAAAAGTCTTGTTTTTCAGTTGACAGAGAAACTGAATTGTTATCTTTGATTCACACTGATTTGGGTGATTTAAAACAAACTATGACTAGAGGTGGTAAAAGATATTAAATGATCTTTATTGATGATTTCTCTAGATTTACTAATTTGTATTTGTTTAGAAATAAAGATGATGCATTTGATGCTTTTGTATCATATAAATCTGAAGTTGAAAATCAGCTTAGTAGAAAAATCAAGAGAATTAAGTCTGATAGAGGTGAAGAATATGTATCTTTAAATACTTTTTGTGAAAAGAAGGTATTATTCATAAAGTATCTCCGCCTTATTCTCCTGAGTCTAATGGTGTAGCTGAAAGAAAAAATAGGACACTGAAAGAAATGATGAATTCTATATTAATTAGCTCTAATGCTCCTGTTAATTTGTGGGGTAAAGCTATTTTATCTGCATGTCATTTACAGAATAGAATTCCTCATAAAAGAACTGGCAAAACCCCTTATGAATTGTGGAAAGGTTATAAACCTAATTTGAAATATTTAAAAGTGTGGGGCTGCCTTGCTAAAGTTCTTCTTCGTAAACCTAAAAAGAGGAAAATAGATTCTAAAACTACTGATTGCATGCTTATTAAATATGCTGAACATAGTACTGCATACAGATTTCTTGTCTTGAAAAGTGATGTACTTGATATTAATACTTTGTGATAAAATCTCTCATGCACCTGTTGAAAGAGGAAATGAATCTATCTCTAATATTGAGAAACTGAGAAGGAGTAAAAGGCCTAGAAAAGAATATTTTTCTTATGAAAATAATTTCAAACTTTTCTTGTTGATAATGAACCATCAAATTATTTTGAAGCTGTATCTTCATCTGATGCTAAATTTGGAAAAAGGCAATAAAAATTGAATTTGATTCAGTTATGAAAAATAATACATGAGTTTTAACTGAATTACCTCCTGGTGAAAAATCGATTGGTTGTAAATGAATTTTCAAAAAAAAAAAAAATTAATTCGGATGGATCTTTAGATAAACATAAAGCTCGATTAGTAGCTAAAGGATTTTGTCAAAAGCAAAATATTGATTATTTTGATACATTTGCACCAGTAACAAGAATTGCTTCTACTCGAATATTAATCGCCTTAGCATCAATTCATAAGTTGTTTATCCATCAAATGGATGTAAAAAAGAATTTCTTAAATGGGGATTTAGAAGAAGAAATATATATGGTTCAACCTGAAGGATGTGTAATATTTGGATAAGAAAACAAAATTTGTATATTAATTAAATTCTTTATGGCCTTAAACAAGCTCCTAAATAGTGGCATGAGAAATTTGATCAAGTCTTAATAAAAGATGACTTTTTTCCTGTTGAGGTGGATAAATGTGTTTATACAAAAGTGGTAGACAATGATTATGTGATAATTTTCTTATATGTTGATGACATGCTTATATTTGGTACATGTTTAAATATTGTGGAACGTACCAAATTATTTTTATCTACTAACTTTGATATGAAAGTTCTGGGTGAAGTGAATATGATATTGGGAAATGAAGTTATAAGGAGTGAAGATGGTATAATGTTGTCACAAGAACATTATGTTGAAAGACTTCTTAAGAAGTTTAAATATTGGGAGATAAATCCGGTAGCCACTCCTTTTGATGCTAATTCTAAATTAAAAAAGAATAATGGTGACCCAGTTTCTCATTCTAAGTATGAACAGATTATTAGGAGTCTAATGCATTTAATGAATTTTACTAGGCTTGATATAACCTATGATGTGTGTAGACTGAGTAGATATATTCATAATCCAAATAATGAGCATTGGTTTGCATTAATGCAATTGATGAAATATATAAAAGGAACCCTGAATTATGGTATCTTGTATAGTGGATTTTCTTACATTATAAAAGGTTATTGTGATGCAAATTGAATCTCTGATTCAGACGAGACAAAATCCACTAGTGGTTATGTGTTCACGCTTGGTGGAGGTGCAGTATCAAGAAAATCAACTAAGCAGACTATCATTGCTAGATCAAATATGGAATCAGAGTTTGTGGCTCTAGAGTTAGCTGGTACTGAGGCTGAATGACTAAGAAATTTCTTAGAGAATATCCTTTTTAAAAAGGATGATCTGTTGGCTCATAGCCCTTTGAAAAAAGGATGGTCTGTTGCCTCATATCCGTTTGAACAAGGATGATCTGTTGCCTGATATCCCTTTGAAAAAGGATGATCTGTTGTCTAATATACCTTTGAAAAAGGATGATCTGTTGTCTAAAATCCCTTTAAAAAAGGATGATCTGATGCCTCCTGTGTATATACATTGTGATTGTCAAGTCGCAATTGCTATTGCGTAGAATAAATCTTACAGTTGTAAGAGTAGACGTATGAAATTGAGGCATGATATTGTTAAGCAGCTGCTGAGAGATGGAATAATTTCAATTGATCATGTGAAGTCAGAATTGAATTCGTCTGATTCACTGACTAAACCCGTAGGAAGAAAATTAATTCTTGAAACCTCAAAAGAGATGGGGTAAGGCCAATATGATTGTCAATAGAGATGGTAACCCAACCTATGTGATTGGAGATCCCATAAAGTAGGTTCATATGGGTAATAATAAGTTGATATTGACTCTGCGCACTATTGAGAGTGCTTGAACTGCTACTAAAATTGAGGGATGAGTTATTAACTCTTAATGAATTCATAGTCCTTACGGATGGTGTATTTAAAGCAGTGTACACTTGATGAATTCACCTATATGTGAAGTGGAATGAGGCTGTTCCTATGAGACTTTTGACCTTAGTCTCTAGAGCTCACATGAATACCAGGCACGCACATGGCCTATTGACGCAAAACCGCATTGAACAACAAAATTACGGTCAAAATGTGATTGATAAAGTCTCTGGCTTGCAACAAGAGTTATTCGATTCATAGAAATATTATATTTCATCGGTAATTCTGTAAGTTAAATTTTATTGGTCTAAGTTTGGTTCATAGTCCAGAAGACACCAAACCTACTGCATTTTGTTCATGCAAATCCAACAAGTTAAAATATTTTTTTAATAAATTATTTTGAAATAATGTGGGGATTGTAGGAAAAATAATTTATTATGTATTTGAAAAAAGAAGAGAAGGAAAAAGAAAAAGGAAAAAGAGCCACACTATTTTACTTGCAAGGAAATGAAAGAAAAAAAGAAGAAAAAAAAATGGTCTGCCACCTCAATGAAGTGCTATAAATAACATTCCTTAATTTTGCAAAATGTTGAACAAGAATATTTACTGCCAACCACATATAACTTCCTTTCCTCCTTTTCCTTTTTCTTGGTTCTTTTTTAATATCACTTTATTATTATTTCTGCTTTATTATTTTAACTTGTTGGTATTTGTATTATTGATTTTGTTGATTCCTGTATCCACTATTTAATTAGGGAAGACTTATTTAACTCCGAATATCCTCTAATTAATTAGGGAAGTGCTTATTTAATCTTGGGGAAATATTTCGTACTACTGAAATAGTTTCTTAGGACAGTGCCTAACATGATTCAAGTATAATTAATATATTAATTGGTTAAACAACAGTTAGATTATTGTTATAGTTGCCATATTGATTACAGTATTATCACTAAGGTAGCAATAATACTATACACTGTTATTTTATTGTATTGTTAATATTATTAATATTATATTTTGTCAACAATTAAATAATATTGTTATTATTATTTTTCCGTTGTTTCCCAACAAAACTCAACGCTTTAACACCATATATAAAAAATAAAATCTACTGAAGGATAAAAATATCTTTGATAAGACAAAAAAATGACTCTTAAAAGTTTGCAGAACCACAAGATGAACATGAGAAAAAATAGTCCGGTGAGCTAAAAATCCTGCGATGCACTAAAGATGAATATCAATAACAATAAGAGAATTGTTGGTTCCAATTTGATGTTGATGTTTCAAATTGGGACCATTTCTTTGTATTTTTTTTAAAAGGCAAAATATATAGACAGGGTCCTAAATTTTTTGACTTTTTGTGTATTAGCACTTCAATTAGCCCATGTATCTATTAAACTCTTTATTTATTCACAAATGGTTTCAATTAAGCATAATTGCTGACATGTTCAATACACTCTCCACTTGGAGAGTGAGAAGCCATAATTAATTCAAAAGAAAAAAGACAACCAATAATAAAAACATACACAGAAGGAATTAAAAAAGAAGAAGAAAAAGATGAGATTGAAGTTGTCATGAGAAAATTGAAGGAAAGGTGTTTTTTAAGTCTTGAATGAAAGATTGGTGACATTGACCAACTTAAAGGGTCAAACATCATTAGGAGACTTGATTAAGTTAATTATGGACTTAATTAATATTTTTAAAACTTTCAAATCTTTTCAAAAATACAAATCAACCCAACCCATACCCTGCTTCAATCCAAATCAATCACTCTCTCCTCTCTCTCGACAGCTTCTCTCAACTCTCTCCCAATCGATAGTTCTGCAAAATTTCTCCCTTCAACCCCGGCGACTTCTACCTCTGGCGATAAATAGTTGGGATTTGAGTATCCCTCTTCAATTCAAATCAACTTGTCTCTCATTCCTCTCTGAACAGCTTCTCTCAACTCTCTCCCAACTAACTATTATGCAAATTTCTCATTTCAATCCTCAGTGACTTCAACATACGACTATAAATAGTTGAGCTTTGAGTTTGTTTTTGACTTCAACTTTTAATCGACGTGAAATCCTTGTTCTCCGGCCACAACAGCTTCAAATTCTTCATTATTCTTTTTCTTCTTTCACAGGTAAAAATTTATGGCCTTTTTAGTTTTGAAAAAAATGAGGAACTTGAGCCAACTTCACTTATAGTATTGATTAATAATTTCAATATTTGTTGTATTAATTTGAAATGCGGGCTGAATAAAATCCTAATTTTTTATATTTCTTCTCTTCTCTTTTCGAAGTGAATTATGTTTTTTTGTTGTTTGTTGTATTTTTTTGAAGTTTGATTTTTATTATTTGTGTTTATAAAAACAAAACAACAATTTGGGTTGATTTGTTCTGTTCTTGTTCTTTGTAAAAATGGTAATATTACTATTTTTTTGTTGAACAAAATCATGCTACTAGTTTTTATTTTCTCCAACAGATTATTCATCTGGTGCAACATATTAACCATCGGATGCAACAGATTTGTCATATGATGCATCAAATCAACCATCTGATGCACCAGAGAAACCATTAGATTATAATTATAATGCAACAGATTAACTATCTGATGCAACAGATTAAGGATCTGATGCAATAGATTAACCATATGTTGCAACAAATTAAGCATTGGATAAAAAATCTGATGCAACTAATTAACCATCTAATGCAATAGAGGAACCATCAAATTAATGATCCGATGCAACAAATAACTTCCTGTTGAATAAAATCCTATCAAATCTTCCAACAGGAAATGTCCAAGACTTGATTTTTCCAACTGATCATTCATTTGCCGAGATAGATGACCCTATGTTGGAAGAAATCTAAACAATTTTGATCGTTGATAACTGTTCTAACAGATCACTCATGTATTGCAACAGATGTGTAACCAGTTGTACAAACCATTCATCTTTCTCAATTGATGAGTGATATGTTTTGTATTATGGCAACAAATTACTCAGTCGTTGCTACAGGTTAGTTAACTATTCCGATAGATCACTTATATTTTGCAATAGATATGTGATCTATTGCACAAACCATTCATCTTTCTCAACAGATGAGTGATATATTTTGTATTGTCACAACAGATTACTCAGCCATTGCTATGGGTTATTTAACTGTTCTAACAGATCACTCAGATATTGCAACAGATGATGTCACAACAGATGTATGATCTATTGCAAAGACCATTCATCTTTCTCAACAGATGAGTGATATGTTTTGTATTATCGCAACAGATTACTCAGTCGTTGCTACAAATTATTTAACTATTCCAACAGATCAATCATATGTTGTAATAGATAATGTTGTAATAGATGTGTGATCTGCTGCACAGACCATTCATTTTTCTCAACAGATGAGTGATTTTTTTTGTATTGTCGCAGCAGATTACTCATCCGTTGCAACACGTTATTTAACTGTTCCAAAGGATTACTCATGTGTCACAACAATGTGTGATTTGTTGCATAGACCATTCATCTTTCTTAAAAGATAAGTGATATGTTTTGTATTATTGCAATAAATTACTCATCCGCTGCAATAGATATACTATCTGGTGCAACAGATTGGTGATCTGTTGCAATTATTATTTTACTGTTTTGCTGGTTTGATTTACTGTTATCCTTTTTTAATGATGCATTAATTAACTATAATATATTTATTTATGTTCCTGTTAATTATAGATAATATGGTTTCTAAAAGAACAGAAACTGAATCAAGTCCAAATAAAGGAATAAGTGAAGCAGCTAGGCTACATCCACCACTCTATAAGCTTTCTTTACAAGCGTTATCTCAATCGGGAGCAGAATATGATGAACACGGGGAGGAGGAATGTTTCAAAAGAGATAATGCAAATGATAATAGCCTTCCACCAAAGAGTTGGTCAAAGCCTTCAACATTGATCGTTATCCTGTGAGCCACAGATTTAACGGGTGATTTCATGGTTAAGTCAGCCATGGAAAAATCTTTCAACGACTTCAGATAAATTCTTCGAGAACAAAAATTATATGCTTATTTCATGGACATCTGCTTTGGGAAATATCTAGATTTGTCAGAGGAGAACAATGCTCGCTTCCAAATGAAAATAGTATATGAACTTCTCAAGCGTAGGTTTATGTATGAGAACAAAGATAAGATGGATATGGTGTGGATAAATTTTCATGGAATGCCTGTTTGTTTTGGTTGGAAGGAGTTTGTCATAGTTACTGAACTAAAATGTTATCCTTCTTCACAAGTTATACCTATTCTAACCCAAAATAAGCACTCCGCATACCTAAAAAAGGCAAAGGCAAGTTGTGTAATCGTAATGATGTCACGACCCGAACTAGGGCCTGGTCATGACGGATATCCGATCCATGAAGGCCCAAATGTCCAACTCTATCTGGTAATCGTGCACAATATTCACATAATAAAAGGAA
This sequence comes from Capsicum baccatum var. pendulum, assembly GCA_030864225.1. Taxonomy (NCBI): domain Eukaryota; kingdom Viridiplantae; phylum Streptophyta; class Magnoliopsida; order Solanales; family Solanaceae; genus Capsicum; species Capsicum baccatum. The sequence continues at coordinate 14,340,271 of CM061550.1, forward strand.
AATGCAGAATTATAAATCAAATATGGAAATATGGTCATACTCTGAAATTAGTTTAACAATGAAGGAAAACTCCAACAATATCTAAATAACATCTGACTCAGTGGAAAATATAGCCAGAAGGGCTATTTCACTAGCAGCATCCAAAATGCCTATACGAACTCAATTCATTATTTCATAATGTAATAGACAAAAATGTAGAAAGGGCTCTTAGATATGAAATAAAACCACATGTTTATTTTTTTTTTTGGACAAAAATATTTCTTTTTTTTTCTTCGCCCTTTGCATTCAAATAACAGTGTGCGAAATCTCTACTAAATCTCAAGACAATACTATCTGAAGTCTGGGACAAGGCCCCCAGTAGACCAAATCTGTAGAATGATGAATATCTGTAAGACATTAGGCCTTCTAGAATATAGAAGGCTCACCACATACAATCTCTTCTGCTATCTGAATTATCTACTGCTTATCTTGACCCCTAGACTGTGCCTCAGAACCTGAGAGGTTGGAGGGGGGGTCAATACAGATATACTGGTACGCAGAGCTAATCCAAAATAGTCATTTATAATCAACATATATGAGAGCAATTTAAAACAGTTCATAAACATATCATATAGTAAGAAATCACATGGGCATTTTAAAGACTTTGAAATATTTTTTGAAACCGTGACTCACTCTTTGTCTTAATTTTTAGCTAGATGGTTCACCCTACAATCTGTAATTCCACGGGCTATATGGAATCCTCCCTTGACTCGGCGGCCAAGTCCCCAATCCAAGTTTGCCACAAGGATTGGAGTATCTATAAGAGGGACACACAAGATCACACTGCAGGGTGCCAAAATCCCTAATCAAGTCAACATGTCAAGGTAGTGGAAAAGATCACAAAGCAGGGGACCTAACCATACTCCTAATTTGGGACGACATGAATCAAGGTACACAAGATCACAAAGCATGGTACCATAATCCCGTGTCGGCAAATCACGGTTTCTAGCATAGAGTCTTTCAACTCATACTTTCTTCGGGTAACCATCCAACTCTATTAAATCAAACTCTAACTCTGTCATGAAATATATTTATATGGTATCGTCACACTATTGACTTGTAAGTCACAGTACCACATCAATTATCCAACTTTTCATGCCATTTACAACATGCACATATATAAAACTTTCACACACACCAAACACATGCACCATGGTTCTCAACATGTAATAGTTTCAAGAAACTTTATCGTTTATGAGTAATATCATGTCAATTGCAAAAACTCATGCTATTAATGGTTTAACACAAGTATAGTATAGGGTATAAAACATTATCATGGGGGGTTTAAAGAATTCAGAATTCATATATATCTCACCTTTTCAAAATTCAGATCACATGTTCACAGTTCAACAATTGAAATATATGTAAGCCAATAACCCCATGATATTTCAATATTTCTTTTAAAACCATATCACAAAACATGTTATTGATATTAAAACAAAACCCCACTTGTAAAAACATATGTATACGTATAGATAGTAAGGTTTTGTGTAAATTCTTTTCAAAAATCATGCGCATGAAATTTGGGACAACCCCACGTACCTCTATTTCAGAAAGTAAATGGATGATTGTTGGAGCCTACGATGCGAGGATTCCAAATCTCCAATTATCTTCTAAAACCCACGGTTAAATCTTGAGCTATGAGGATTTTTAGTCTGAAACCCTAATGGAGTTTCTTGAGAGATTTTGATGAAAATAAACTTACTTTGGTGTTCTTGGGATTAAACCCCGTGTTAGAGATGATAAGGGGTTGGAGAAGTACCATTTTTACCCTTAATGATATGGAGTAAAAATATAACTGGTGCCCGATTTTATGGGCCACCGCGACGCGCCACAATCGCAGTGGCTCACTGGAAATTGCCAATTAGGAAATTGTCTCACTCCGCGATGCACCACGATCATGAAGTCTCACTGGAAATTGACGAATGCGAAATTGAGATCCTCTGCGACATGATAAACACCTGAATGATGATGTTTTACAACTAGCATATAAAATTGTCATAACTCCCTCACCGAGTGTCCATTTTGGATGAATCTTATATCAACGTAAAGCTTATTCAGTAACCTACGTAATGAAAAGTTAAAATTTAAAGAATTCCATAAGGAGTTGAGTATAATTCACTCTAGAAGCCCATGCTTGATACTTTTAGGGACAAATTTTATCTTGGAAACTTTTGGGGCATTACGATATCCCCCCCTTGGGAACATTCATCCCCGAATGTTGACACGGAACACAGAAAAACATAATTTCAAGCATACTAAGGCATAAAAAGAATAAGGCAAGGATTATACCTTCCATCTTGTCATCCACTGGGTCAAAAAGGTTTGGGTACCTAGCTCTCATGTCAACTTCAGATTCCCAAGTTGCTACTTTAATTTTCTGGTTTCCCCACAACACTTTAACTAAGACAATCTCTTTGTTTCTCAATTTTCTAACTTGGCGATCCAAAATTTCTACAGGCTCTTCTTCATAGGATAAAGTGTCTGTCACTTTGATTTCTTCGACAGGAAACAATAAACAATGGTCTCCAATACACTTCTTCAACATAGATATATGAAATACCAGATGAACGGAACCCAAATTGGCAGGCAATTATAACTCATACGTGACTGCACCTACCCTTATCAAAATCTGATATTGTCCTATGTAGCGAGGACTTAGCTTACCTTTCTTCCCGAATCGCATGACTTCCTTTATGGGAGAAACCTTGAGAAATACCTAATCTCCAACCTCAAACTCTAAACCTCTTCTCCTAACATCAGCATAGGTTTTTTGACGACTTTGGGTTGTCTTAAGTCATTCTCTAATGACTTTTACATCCTCCATTGCCTGATGAACAAGATCAGGCCCAAACATTTGTATCTCACCCACTTCATACCACCTTATTAGTGACCTACATCTTCTTCAAGCAATGAAGGATATGAAACGCAGATGTTTGGGCCTAATCTTGTTCATAGGCAATGGAGGATGTGAAGTTATCCTATTGGTGACCTACATATTCTTCCATACAATTCCTCAAATGGTGTCATCTTAATACTGGAATGGAAACTGTTATTATACGCGAACTCTATTAGGGGCAAGTGATCCATCCAAATTCCTTTAAAATCAATTACACAGGCCCTCAACATTTCCTCAAGGGTCTGAATGGTGCGCTCAGCCTGCCCATCAGTCTGAGGGTGGAAAGCAGTGATTAGGTTCACTTGGGTACCTAAGCATCTCTAAAAAGATCTCCAAAACTGAAAAGAAAATTGTGTACCTCAGTCAAATATTATGGACACAGGTGCCCCATGCAAACAAACTATTTTGGCAATGAACAGCTTGGCATAATCCTCTCCCGAGTAGTTAGTCCTGACAGGTAAAAAGTGGGCTGACTTGGTCAGCCTATCTATAATTACCCAAATGGAATCATACTAGTTTCGGGACCTCGAAAGCCCTATAATGAAGTCCATATCAATCATCTACCACTTCCACAAGGGTAAAGCTATCTCTTGGGAAAAACCACCTGGCCTCAAATGCTCTACTTTAACTTGTTGGCAATTCAAACAGTTGGAAACAAAGTCATCCACATCACACTTCATATTATTCCACCAATACATAGATTTTAGATTATGGTACATCTTAGTAGAGCCTGGGTGAACAACATACCTCAAAGTGTGAGCGTCGTCAAGGATTCTCTGCCTCAGATCATCTACATCTGGCACGCACAACCTACCCTGATATCTCAAAATGACATCACCATCAATATTAAATGACATCACCTTCTGCTGACCCATATCACTCTTTATCTGTATCAAGATGGGATCTCCGACCTATTTTTCTTTAAATTTTGCACAAAGGGATGATTTATCTATCTCATGCACCACCACCCGTCCATCTTCAGAATCTAAGATTTGCACTCCAAGATTTGCAAGTCGATGAATATTCTTCACCTTTTCTCTCTTCCCTTCCTCAACATAAGAGAGGCTACCCATAGATAATTTGTTGAGGGCATCAGCTACCATATTTGCCTTACCCGTATGATAGTGCAGGCTCATGTCATAGTCCTTTAAAAGTTCCAACCATTGTCTCTACTTGAGATTCAACTCTTTCTATGAGAAAACATACTGTAAGCTCTTGTGGTCAGTAAATATATCAACATGCACCCCATACAAATAGTGCTGCCAGATCTTAAGTACAAAATCCAAAGCTGCTAATTCCAAGTCATGAGTAGGGTAGTTCCGCTCATGCACCTTCAACTGCCTAGATGCATAAGCCATTACCTTACCATGCTACATAAGAACACACCCAAGTCCCACTTGGGACATATCACAGTATACAACAAAACCTTCTGTACCCTCCAGAAGAGTCAAAATAGGAGCAGTAGTCAACTTTTCTTTCAGCTTCTCAAAACTACTCTCACAAGAGTCAGACCAAAAAAACTTTACCTTTTTCTGAGTCAACTTAGTAAGTGGTGCAGCTATAGAAGAAAAACTCTCTACGAATCTTTTGTAATAACCCACCAAACCCAAAAAGCTTCGAATGTTGATTGGAGTCGTGGGTCTGGGCAATTTTCTCACTACCTCAACCTTTTGGGGATCAACTCGAATCCCCTCACTAGAAACAATATGCATCAAGAAAGCAATAGCATTCAGCCAAAATTCATACTTGGAGAATTTGACATACAACTTATGATCTTTGAGAGTCTAAAGAATAATCTAGAGTTGATTGTCATGGTCCTCCTCACTTTTGGGGTAGATCAAGATGTCATCGATAACAACTATGACAAATATGTCTAGGAACTAATGAAAAACCCTGTTCATTAGGTCCATGAAAGATACAGAAGCATTAGTCAACCTAAAGGACATCACCAAGAATTCATAATGACCATATTTGGTTCAAAAATCTGTTTTAGGAATATCTGACTCCCTAACTTTCAACTGGTGATAGCCCGAACGAAGGTCTATTTTACAAAAAACACTTAGCATCCTGAAGCTGATCAAAAAGGTCATTGATTCTAGGAAGAGGATATTTATTTTTCACTATGACCTTATTCAACTGGTGGTAATATATGCACATACGCAGGGAACCATTTTTCTTCCATACGAAGAGTACAGGTGCACCCCAAGGAGAAACACTAGGTTTGATAAAACCTTTATCTAAGAGATCTGGTAGCTGTTCTTTCAACTCTTTTAACTCTGTAGGAGCCATTCTATATGGCAGAATAGAAATAGGATGGGTATCTGGCAATACTCAATGCCAAAATCTATCTCCCTATCAGGTGGAATTCCTAGGAGATCATCTGGAAAAACTTCTGGGAATTCATTCACTATAGGAACAGACTGAAGATGAAGACTTTTGGTGTTAGAATCTTTAACCCAAACAAGATGATACAAGCAACCTTTGGAAATGAGTTTACGGGCCTTGAGATAAGATATGAAGTGACCCCTAGGTGCTAAAGAATGCCCTTCCCACTCTATTGTTGTCTCATTCGGAAAAGAAAAGGTAACCTTCTGGGTTCTACAGTGTAGTGTAGAATAACATGAATGGAGCCAGTCCATCCCTAGAATAGCATTAAAATCAACCATATCAAGCTCTATGAGATCTACCACAGTATTATGGCTAAGAATAGACACTATATAATTTTTATATATCCTCATAGACACAACAGAATCACTCACTGGAGTGGAAATAGAGAAAGGATTGTTAATGACTTCAGGCTCAAACCCAAAACTAACAGCCACATATGGGGTCACATAAGATAAGGTAGACCTGGGATTAAGCAACACATATACATCATGAGAAAAGATTTGTAAAATATCGGTGACCACATCTGGAGAGTCCTTTGCCTCCTGGTGGTTGGTCAAAGAATATAGTCGGTTGTGACCGCTCCCAACAGCCAAAGTGGCTCCCTTCTGAGGTGCTGGTGCAGAAGAATTTGCCTGTGACTTGGCTTCCCCAATATTACCTCTTGTATCAAGGCAATCTCTTTGAAGGTATCCCACTTAATAGCAAGAATAGCAATTTCTCCTCTCGAAGTAACATTTTTCAGGACGATTCTTCCCGCAAGTGTTATAATGGGGAAAAGATCTGGCAGGCTACACCACACTTCCCTGCGACTGAGTATCCTGAGCTCTGGGTCCCTGAATAGTCTAAAAACTCTAAGATCGCCTATCTACTGGGGTCTGGGCGCTAGCTGCAGACTGCGCCTTGCCCCAAAACTTCTTCTTTTGCCATTTACCACCCTAGTTACCGCTCTGTGGCTGACTGTGGTTCTGATCCGCAATTTTAGCTCTCTTCGCCTGCCTGTCTTTCTCTCTAGATTCAGAAATTTTCTTTTTCTTCTATTCTACCTGTTGCATGTGGAGTGATAGTCTAGAAAAGTCCACCTCCCTATTTAGCATCGCCCTTTGGCATTCAAGTGCTAGATCATCAGAAAGGTCGGATGTAAATTTCCTCATCTAGGACCTCATATTTCTTATCATTTATGGTACATAACAAGCCAGTTGAATAAAATTTAGAGTGTACTCATGGACGCTCATCTTCCCTTATTTAAGATTCATGAATTCCTCTACTTTGGCTTCCCTTAACTCTAGGGGAAAGAATCGGTCAAGAAAATCTCCCACAAACTCGTCCCAAACCGTGGGCTTAGCACTCTCCCCTTTCGTATCCTCCCACTCATTGTACCATTGGTTCGCTACATCGTTAAGTTGGTACGCTGATAACTCAACCCCTTCCACCTGATCCACATGCATAACTCTGAAAATCTTCTCCATTTAATCTATGAACTCCTAGGGTTCCCCTTCTACTTTAGTGCTAGAAAATTTAGGCGGGTTTATTCTCATGAACTGTCCCACCCTAGTGGCCTCAGAAGTGACAGATGTAGACCCAATATCTTCTGACCTCTGAACCTGTGCGGCTACCAGTTGTGCAAGCATGTGAATGGACTTCCTGAATTATATATTTGATATATCCCCTTGAGAATACTGGGGATGATTAAAATTTTTCCTCCGAGCTCGAGGAGGACTGTTCGGGACTGGAGGTACTCCCAGAGTAGGAGTAGGTTTTGGGGTGTGGGCTCTGTTATGGGTCCGCATGCCATGAGTGTGGCGGAATTCAACATCCTGAGTATCCTGGTTGCTGGAATGATGAGGAGGCATGACTGTTTTATGAAATACAATAGATAAATAAGACTCTACCCGATGTGATTTCATAGACACCCTGGGACCATAAATCGTTCTCTGATACCAAGTTTGTCACAACCCAAACTAGGGCCTAGCCGTGACGGACATCCAACCCATGAAGGGCCGGATGTCCAACTCTATCTGATAATCATGCACAACATTCATATAATAAAAGGAAAATGCAGAATTATAAATCGAATACAGAAACATGGTCATACTCTGAAATTAGTTTAACAATGAAGGAAAATTCCAACAATATCTAAATAACATCTGACTCAGTCTACGAAATCTATACTAAATCTCAAAACAATACTATCTAAAGTCTGGGACAAAGCCCACAATAAACCAAAACTATAGAATGATGAATATTTGTAAGACATTAGGCCTTCTGAAATATAGAAGGCTCACCACTGCACAATTTTTTCTGCTGTCTGAATTATATACTGCTTATCTTGACCCCTAGACTATGCCTCAGAACCTGAGAGGTTAGAGAGGGAGGGGGTCAATACAGATGTACTTGTACACAGAGATAATCCAAAATAGTCATTTATAATCAACATATATGAGAGCAATTTAAAACAGTTCATAAACATATCATATAGTAAGAAATCACATGGGCATTTTAAAGACTTCGAAATATTTCTTTGAAACCATGACTCACTCTTTGTCTTACATTTTATCTAGATGGTACACCCTACAATCTATAATTTCATGGGCTATATGGAATCCGCCCTTGACTCGACGGCCAAGCCCCTAATCCAAGTTTGCCGCAAGGATTGGAGTATCTGTAAGGGGGACATGCAAGATCACACAGCAGGGTGCCAAAATCCCTAATCAAGTCAACATGTCATGGTAGTGCACAAGATCAAAAAACCGGGCAACTAACCATATTCCAAATTTGGGATGACATGAATAAAGGTACACAAGATTACAAAGCATGGTACCATAATCCCGTGTCGGCAAATCACGATTTCTAGCATAGAGTCTTTTAACTCGTACTTTCTTTGGGTAACTATCTAACTCTATTAAATCAAACTCTAACTCTATCATGGCATACATTTATATGGCATCATCACACCATTGACTTGCAAGTCACAGTACCATATCAATTATCCAACTTTTCATGCCATTTACAACATGCACACATGTAAAACTTTCACACACACCAAACATATGCACCATGGTTCTCAACATGTAATAGTTTCAAGAAACTTTATCATTTATGAGTAATATCATGTCAATTGCAAAAACTCATGCTCTCGATGGTTTAACACAAGTATAGTGTGGGGTATAAAATATTATCATGGGGGATTTAAAGAATTCACAATTCATATACATCACACTTTTCGAAATCCAGATCACATGTTCACAATTCAACAATTGAAATATATGCAAGCCAACAACCCCATGATATTTCAATATTTCTTTCAAAACCATATCACAAAACTTGTTATTGATATTAAAACAAAACCCCACTTGTAAAAACATATGTATACGTATAGATAGTAAGGTCTTGTATAAATTCTTTTAAAAAATTATGCCCATGAAATTTGGGACATCCCCACGTACCTTTATTTCATAAAGTAAATGGATGATTCTTGGAGCCTACGATGCGAGGATTCCAAATCTCCAATTATCTTCTAAAACCCACGGTTAAATCTTGAGTTATGAGGATTTTTAGTCTAAAACCCTAATGGAGTTTCTTGAGAGATTTTGATGAAAATAAACTTACTTTGGTGTTCTTGGGATTAAACCCCGTGTTAGAGATGATAAGGGGTTGGACAAGTACCATTTTTGCCCTTAATGATATGGAGTAAAAATATAACTGGTGCTCGATTTTATGGGCCACCGCGATGCACCACAATCGTGGTGGCTCACTGGAAATTACCAATTGGAAAATTGTCTCACTTCGCGATGCACCACGATCATGGAGTCTTACTGAAAATTGATGAATGCAAAATTGGGATCCTCCGTTATGCGCTAAACATCTGAATGACGATGTTTTATGACTAGCACATAAAATAGCCATAACTCCCTCACTGGGTGTCCGTTTTGGACGAATTTTATATCAACGGAAAGCTTATTCAGTGACCTACATAATGAAAATTTAAAATTTAAATAATTCCACAGGGAGTTGAGTATAATTCACTCTAGAAGACTATGCTTGATGCTTTTAGGGACAAATTTTAGCTTGAAAACTTTTGGGGCGTTACAGATGACGTGGTGTCCATTGTTGGTCCAAGCTTCAAAAACAAAAATTTGATTGAAGCATTGAAAGGTAAAGGACTTTCAAAGAAGCACAAGTAGTCATTGTGCTTGGTTTGGTTTGTACAATATCCTGTGGGCAAGAGACATTAACAACAACATAAGCCTTGATTTAATAAAGCTCTCCGAGGATCTTGAGGTGTTTAACAACTACCCTTGGGGTTATGAAAGCTTCAAAATGACTGTCAAATATTTTTTGAATCCGTTAGTGCCAATGACAGTCAACGTATATGGCTTCCCATGGACTTTCATGATAAATGTTTCTTTCTTTTATTATGATATCATTTATTTTTTTTTACTCAATAATGGTTTTGATTTATTGGCATTATTTTATAGGCTTGGGCTTTTGAAGCCATTCCTTATTTGAGACAACAAGTGAACTACCAGGAAGGAGTTTTCTGTGCAAGAATCTTGAGATGGTTGTCGGCCAAAACTGATACAAAAGCAAAATTTTTTGATCTCTTCAACCCCTCGAAGGATGTATTAAGTATAATTATAATTAATTTTTTTTAATTAATGATTTTTTGGAATGATCTAATCATTATTCTAATATATGTAATGATTTATGTTAGATTGTGCATCCGTCGCTAGTTCCGACCAATCGAGAGTTGAAGATGCCATTTTTTCTTACTTTATGGTCTGTGCAAACTTTATCGGACCCTAAGTTCATTAACATAATAAAAATGGAATTTTTTGGAGCAAATGTCATTACAAGAAAAATAATTTTGGAGGGTGAGCTTGTTGTTGTTGATGGTCTTAATAGTGATGGAGCTGTTGGCGGTGGTAGTGGTACTGCTGTTGGTGCTAATGATGCTCCTCTTATAGTATTTAAAGTAAATCATTATGAGTATGATCATACTGGTTATACAAATTTTTTCCTCTCTCAGCGAATGTTCTGCATGCAAATGTCAAGACTACAAGGCGAAACATGATGTAGTGATTAATGCTATTAATGCATTAACTGCTTCTGTAAAGGAATTTTCATCTAAGAGGGGTCTCATTCTATCAAAGAGGATTTTAGTTTCATCTTCTCCATTAGAGATTAGGGCCAAGAGGAGAAGAAAAGTGATTTCCAAGGCATTATCAAGCATTCAAAAAAGTGAAATTGCAACTCCTCTGTCTGTTTGTTGCACTGATTAATGTACAATTTCCAAAGGAGAGCAGCACAAGCTGAAGAAGGTGAATATATATATCTTCCAACTAACAAAACAAACAGACACATATCTATTTCAACAGATAACACATCTACTAAAAATTGTCAAATAGATATATACATTTGTTGCAATAGTTGACTAACTTGTTGCACCAGATAAAGTATCTGGTTCAACATATGTCTCATCTATTTTATAAAATCAAACAACGCTTCATACCATTTTTATTTGTACCAACAGACGACCTATCTGCTGCAACAGATTATTCATATGTTGCAATGGATGGTTCATCCGTAAAAATTATCATACAGGTATTCCTCATGTAGAAATTTATCTTAACAGTTGATTCATTATCGTAACATAAATATAATCTGTTTGGGACAATTCAAAATAGGAGAAAGACCTGTTTGATTTGCTAGAACAGATGAGTTATCCTTTTCTATTTTGTTGTATCTCCGTGATTAGCATTGACCAGTTCTGGCTTTCCAGGTGGATGTAGAAGTTACTGCTGAATAGCATTGACAGTATGCTACCCTTTTTATCGAAATACGGAGAATAGAAAGCGCAAAAACCATACGTAAGCGACAATAAAGATCCACGATGAGCAAAGCCGAATTCCATAGCACCTAATGAAGAACAACTTGTCCATATTGAGTAGATATTTCTAGCTTGAGCCTGTCAAAGTAATCCTTGGCATCATACTTAAATTGTTGATGTATTTGCTGAGATCTGTACCCATAACAATTTTTTTACATTTTATTTATTCATTGACTTATTTCAGCTAATTTCTGAAGGCTTTGATTTATTTTATTTTGTTTATGAATTTTATTTTTTCCTTAGATTTGAACTTATTAATTGAAAAGAAATACTAGATTCCAATATTTCAATAGATAATGTATCTGTTGCATCAGGCGACACATCTATTGAAAAAAATCAAACAGATTTAGACATATGTTGCAACGGGTAGGTAATCTGTTAGAATTTATCAAACAGGTCTTCCCACTGTTGTAATATATGGACTTAGATAGAAATATCGAGATAATGCAACAGATGAACAACTTATTGCAACAATAAACTATATGCCAGAATAGGTAGAATAACTATTACAATGGATGAAGGGTCAATTCCATTATAAAATTCAACTTTCGTTGGACATAAAAAATTGCCACTATGTGTAAAAAAAAATTAAAGTGAATTAAAATAAAAAAAGCAGAATCCATCGACGGTGCTCAGTTCAAAAACCTAAAATAAAATAGGCATCAAACACGTAAAATAAAATAGGCATCAAATGTGTCAGTTTGACACTTTTTGCTGACTTTTCGGCATTTGGCCCCCAACAGTCATTCTCCCCCCATTGTCTTATATATTCATATTCCTCCTAAAATTTAATCCTAAATTCTCAAATCTTCTTCTTCATCTTCATCAACTTTTATCTATCCAAATTCTTCAAATTATTTGCATTTGGTCTTTCCCTTCTTCATCTTTTTTTCATTTTTTCCAACTGAGTTTGACAATGTTGAGCTCATCTTCCACTGTTTTTTGTAATAAAGATTTTTGATATTGTAAGTGCGGTCATGAAGCTCTGTTAAATACTTATTGGACTCAACAAAATCTAGATTGTAGGTTTTTTACTTGTAAGATTTCAAAGGTAATATTTTTTTATTTAATTAGTTAGGTAATTATTTACTTGTAATTTTTTTCAATTTATTCTTGTTTTTATAGAAATTGAGTGGATGTGATTACTTTGATTGGTATGAAGAACGAAACCCTTCACAAGAAAATCGTGTAATCTGGGGTTTGTTGAACAAAGTCAAGGCTTCTGAAGAGAAACAAAATCGAGCAAGAAGATACTACATTGTTGCCGTTATTGCTACTAGTTTGGTATTGTTGGGCACATGGATATTCAAGCATAATTGCTGAAATTTTTATGGTGGTATGTGTATTTGATACTAGTTTGGTGTTGTCGAGCACATGGATATTCAAGCGTAATTGTAAAAATATCAAAAAGATTTAGGCATATGTTGTAAAATTTTAGGTCATCTATTGGAAATTAGCTGCGCAAGCAAGGCATTAGCACACCAGACACATTGTTGGTCGATCTTTCCGGCGAACTTAAAACTGAAAAGCTCTTCACAAAACATCTCACCCATGATCATGATCTTGACAGCCAACTCAAAGGGGCCATCCCCGAACGAAAAAAAGTGAAGGGTGACTTGAAATTAAAAATTGCTATTTCACAGGCTCTTCTATATACAAAGACTCCAAGTATCCTATTAGTACCCCATAAGCCCATACATCTTGCAGGTTTGCCACAACATTGTCGCACAAAAAAGTTGTTGGCTCAGCCATTTCTATGCCGGTCAGCAAACATTCGATATGTGCAAGAGTATGTGAGCCGCTCGTGTAACCGACATCATTTTTTGGAAGGATCATTTCCTTGTTTTGACCTTCAAAATCCCATGATTTCTTATTCAACACTTCCTTTGGAAAATGATTCATCGGTTTAATCTCCCTCAATAAGATAGGCAACAGCTCTATCAGTGGTTCCATGAGGAGAAAAAGATCAAAATCATCGATGAGAGGTTAGTTATAGTTATAGACATTGATCTTTCCCTCCTCAAATAGCATCTCAATAGCCCGATAATGCATTTTATTCACGCTAATGACTGCAAGAATCCTCTTTGCCTCGGTCCAGCTCTTGCCGTATGGATTTGGCCTCTCCCATCTAACATATTTTATCATTTCTTCTTCATCCAAGTCCAACATAGAAACTACGAAATCATGTCCTACGCCACAAGCTGACGCCTCCCCATTTAGTTTATCGTACCTATTCTTGAGCTTCTTGCATAAGTCAAGGTCTATTATCCTATCTGCAGCGTCATATGCTTCCCGATACGTTAATTGCCTTTTCTACATAAGGCAGAGAATTTTGTCAACATACTGTGATATAAGAAGTCAATTTTTATATAGGTTAGTAATTGTAAAGATGCAACAGATTGTCCATCTGTTGCATAGGGTTCTTTGAATCAATAATCCAATGCAACTTATGCAATAGATGGATAATAGGTTGCAACAGAACCACTACCAGTTGCACTAGTATACCCAGCTGTTGCAACAGATTTCACATCTGTTGCATAGCTTCTTCTTCATGAGGTAGATTAGAAGGCTAGGTTAGGAAAAGTAAACTTGCCTTATCCTCGTACGACATACGCATATCAATCATAGTCTAGAAGTCTTGGGGGAAAAAGGGAGGCCTTGGGTAATTTCTGACCAGAGAGTACGTCTCTAATTGTTCTTTTCTTTCTCTTCACCAACTCTGTTGGAGTGTGTGGATCCCTCACTGATACAAAGCTAAGTGTGTATCAAGAGATTCAAGCCAACACAAGAAGAAATAACAATAACAACAAAGTGCTAGTGAATCGAAAGAGGCCACACATGGCTTCACTAGGCTTCAACACTTGTTTTGACTAGAAAAAATGATTTTACAACAAGAACAACAAATGACAATTTTGCTAGTGAATCGAAAGAGCCCCACACGGCTTCACTAGACTTTTAGATTCAACAACACAATGTTATCAAGATTACAAAAGGTATAGAAACTTGACATACAATATTCAATAATCTAAGAACCCTAACAATGAGAAAGGACCCTAAGACTAATGAATATCAACACCAAATTCTTACTTGGACCAAGAGGAACTCAAGAACCCCAAGACCCTAGTTTCTAGCCAAGATACAACACTAGTATCACTCTACTAGTGAGCTTTCAGTTTTGGCCTCTCCAAAATGAGAAAGAGAAGTCACCAATATTACAAGTCATTTTGTTTCTTGAATGATAGGAATGAACTAACTAGAAAAGACTAGCCCTAATAAATGGCTTATATAGTCAATTACAAAGGAGGGACAAAAGACCAAAATACCCTTGACATTAAGTGGGTGGGTTTAGGGTGTTTTGTTGGGCCTCTTCACACTTTAATAAGTATAGGACCTTAGATGGGCTCACAAGGGCCTCACACACGGTCAAGGATGTGAACAAGGCTTGGAGTCATTGAAACTCACACGCTTGACTTCGTGTGAAAGGTTTCGAGCTAGGAATTCCCATATCATCCACTTCATCTTGAAGAGAATTTGTCCTCAAATTTGGATCATTGTCATCCTCCACCGTTTCCACCCGAGAGAGGTCACATACGTTGAAAGTATTGTGCACTTGATATTCCAGGGGTAGATCAATCTTGCAGGCATTGTTTTTGCTCCTTTCTAATACTTGGAATGGGCCATCACCCCGTGACATCAACTTAACATTCCTTTTAGATGGGAATCTGTCCTTCCTTAGGTGCACCCACACCCAATCTCCCTATTTAAGAATGAGCTTTCTTGTTCCTTTGTTGGTTCGCCTTGCAACTTCTTGGTTTTTATTTTCCAACCACAACCTCACCTTCTCATATAGCTTCTTTATAGCCTCAGCCCATTCGCTTCCATCTAAGATTATCACCAGATTACTTGGCAAAAGGGGTTAAATCTAAAGGGGTGAGGGGGTTGATACCATATATACACTTAAAGGGTGTCATCCCCGTGCTTAAGTGTATAACACGATTATAAGCAAACTCAATCAACGGCAAGTGATCCTCCCAAAAAGTCATTTTTCCCTTAACCATGGATCGTAGCATAGACCCTAAGGTCCTATTTACTACTTTCGTTTGGCCATTGGTTTGTGAGTGGCATGATGTAGAAAACAACAACTTAGTACTGAGCCTACCCCACATGGACTTCCAAAAAAGTCTTAGAAATTTAGAATCCCTATCACTCACTATGGTCCTCAAAACATCATGAAGTTTTACAATATTATCAACAAACAAAGAGGCTACACTAGGCGCATCATCACATTTAGAACAAAGAATAAATTGAGCCATCTTGGAAAACCTAAATTGAGCCATCTTGGAAAACCAATCCCCCACGACAAAAATACTATCCCGCCCCTTCTAGTTTCAGCAATCCCAACACAGTCCATTGATATGTCAAGCCAAGGGCGTAAAAGGGTGGACAAGGGGGTGTACAACCCATGGGGTTGGAGTCGTAACTTGGCTCCTTTTCACTAAATACATTGGCCATAAATCCGGGCCACATCCTTGTGCATTCTCGGCCAATAAAATTGTTTTTCCAAAATTTCAAGAGCCTTCTCGACACCAAAATATCCCATTAGACCGCCATTGTGTGCTTCCTTCACAAACAATTCTCTCCATGAACTTGAGGGAACACACAATCATATACCCTTAAACAAGTATCCATAAAATTTAGTATAGGTATAGGAACCCTTATTCGTAACCCACTTATCACTATCCAACTTTTCACTTTTCCTATAGATGGGAGCAAAGTGAGGGTCCTCGGGATATAAATATTTGAGGCCTTCAAACCCCATCAACTTAGATGATAAAGTAGACACAAGTACATATTTTGGGGACAAAGCATCAGAAACCACATTGTCTTTACCTTTATTGTAATGACTAACATAAGGAAAAGTTTCAAGAAATTCAATCCATTTGGCATGCCGTCGGTTAAGCTTGTTTTGTGCCCGTAGATGCTTCAAGGATTCATGATCCATTCGGATCACGAATTCTTTAGGCCACAAATAATGTTGCCAAGGCTCTAATCAAGTTATACAACTCTAAATCGTATGTAGAGTAGTTTAGAGTTACTAATTTTAGCTTTTCGCTAAAGTAGGCAATAGGCTTCAATTCTTGCATTAAGACCGCACCTATGCCAACTTTTCAAGAATCACATTCGACCTCCAAAGTCTTGTCAAAATTTAGCAATTGTAGAAAAGGCACTGAGATAAGCATATCTTTCAAGTCCTCGAAGGCCTTAGCTTGCTAAGCTCCCCAATTGTAAGACAGATTCTTTTTAACCACGTCGGTGAAGGGGGCGACAATGGTGCTAAATTTTTGACAAAACATCTATAAAAATTAGCCAACCCGTGGAAGCTTCTCACTTTACCTACGGTTTTGGGAGTTGTCCAATTTTTAATGGTGTCAATCTTAGATTCATCCACTTTGACCCCTCATGAGCTCACCACAAACCCAAGAAATACAATTTCATGGACATCAAAAGAACACTTTTCTAGATTAGCATATAACTTCTCCTTTCGAAGGACATCAAACACACATTGTAAATGCTTTATATGCTCATCTAAGAACTTACTATGCACCAACACATATCAAAGTAAAAAACAACAAAATTTTCAATAAAAGGCTTCATCACATGATTCATTAGCCTCATAAAAGTACTTGGAGCATTTGTTAGGACGAATGGCATAACCATCCATTCATAGAGACCGAATTTGGTCTTGAAGGTGGTTTTCCATTCATCACCCGGTTGCATACAGATTTGGTGATATCCACTCCTCAAATTAATTTTAGAAAATAAACACGAACCACTCAATTCATTAAGCATATCATCTAGCCTAGGAATAGAGTGATGATATTTTACCATTATCTTGTTGATGGCTCGGCAATCAACGCACATACGCCAAGTCCCATCTTTCTTGGGAACTAGTAGCACCGGAACCACACAAGGGCTCATACTCTCCTTGATGTATATTTTGTTGAGAAGTTCCTTAACTTGGCATTGTAATTCCTTAGTATCCGTCGGGTTGCTTCTATATAAGCTGGTTTGTTGGGAAATTGTAAGCCTAACACAAAATCAATTTGGTGCTCAATGCCCCGAAGTGGAGGCAATTCTTTTGGCAATTCCTTTGGAAAAACATCCTCATTATCCTGCAAAACATGAGAAATAGGAGGATAAATAGAAACGTTAGCGGGATTAGTATTAAAATAATGAGCTTAGAGGAGCATCAGAGTGTCCTTTTCATGATCCATAAATAGTTCCTTCCTCCTAGCCATCATCACCATGCTCCCATTCCCCTTAGAATTTAGGGGCCCCTCGGCTTCCTTTACCCCCCCCCCCCACTTTTGGATTCCCCTTTTTTTTCCTCACTGCCAGCCTTCTTTCTCTTTTTCCTCAATTCCCATATCTTTTGGTGTAATTCATTAACTTGGGAATGTAATAATGGATGAAGAGCGACCTTTCGTCCATCCTTCTCAATTTTATACCGATTGGACCTTCTATTATGTTTGGTTGACCTATCATATTGCCAAGGCTTTCCTAATAACAAGTGACAAGCTTGCATTGGTATCACATCACAAAGCACCTCATCTTGGTAGTTGGATACCTTAAAACATTTCACACATTGCCTTGTGACCTTTAAATTGCCGCATTCATTCAACCATTGCAACTTGTAAGGACTAGTGTGAGGTGTAGTCAGAAATTTCAAGAAGTTCACCATTGCAACACTAACCATATTCGCACAACTTCCACTATCTATCACCATAGTGCACACACTTCCCTTCACTAAGCATTTAGTATGGAATAGATTCTCCCATTGGCTAGGATCATCTATCTCCTTACTAATCATGGCACGCCTCACTACAAAGTTTGGAACCATGCACTCCCCTTCTTGCAGATAAGCATCCTCACAATCATCATCATTATCATGTGGCTCCCTCTTGGCCGTCTCTTCATCTTGAGGCCCGGACTTATTCTCATCACCCTCAATACCCACTTTTTCACCAAGGAAATACAATCTACTTTTCCTTAGGATTACATTGCGTTTGTTAGGGAATTCATTTGCTTTATGCCCCAAACCTTGGCACTTGAAGCATTGGAACCCTTTAGGATTAGGATACTTGTGAACTTCTTGTCTCAGAGGGATTTTATGGACTGTTTTGGGCTCGGAAATCCTAGTAGTGGCAGATAGGTCCTTGTTTTTGGGCCAACCCAAAGAGGATTGAACCATATCCTTTCCTCTTGGCCAACCCAAGGTTGATTGTCCCTTTGTTTTGAATGACGACATCTCTTTATTCCCTTTCGATCTTAAGAGCCGCTTGGAAAATACCTTCGACGGTATCAAACTTGTGAAGTGTCAAATGAGTGGAGATCTCTTTGTTCAACCCACACTTGAATCGAAAGATGTGATGACTAATTTGCTTCGAACGATGATCAAGTCTCAACATTAGTTGTTGAAACTCATCATAACATACCATAACACTTTGATTCCCCTGCCACAAGTTGTACAACATAGCAAGCAACTCATGATGATAGCTTTCGGGAAGATACCATTGCCTTATTAGGTACCTCAACCAAAACCATGGTGGTGGTTTCCCCTCTGCCAACTCGTTGCAGAACCTCTTGAAGTATTCCCACCAAGTGTTAGCATAGCCTTCAAAATGAGATATGCATAATAACTCTTCTTCTCTTCCGAGATATCATTCACTTGAAACACTTTATCACACAGTGACTCCCCAGTAAGATATACCTCGGGGGTTACTTTCACCCTTAAAGATTGGTAGGCTCAATTTGATTTTATTGATGCCTACGTCTCTCTCTTGGTGTCTGTTTCCCCTTTATCCATACCCTCGGTATTTTCTTTGATCCACATACCCCTCTCTCATCTCCTCCTCCCTCATGTAAGAATCTTCAAAGGCTCCATACCCTTCATAATACTCTCTACCATATTCCTCAAAGTGGATGGGATAGTTTTGGATGTTTGGAACTCAATTTGGAGGGATTGGATTTTATGGAGGTGGTGGTCTTTGGTTTAGTGGGGCTCGGAAGGGTGGGTTTGGATATAGTATAGGTATTGGACACCCAAGTCCCTTTTGCGGATCTTGAGGAGTTTGGGAATGGGTTTGCCTATTGGAGTCTCAGTTTAGGGGTTATGAGTGGTTTGGCTTGCGACATTTAGTAGAGCTAGTGAAGAATTTGGCAATTATGGCCATGTTTCGGGAGTAACGGTGGCGGAGAAATTTCTATCATGTCCACTTGACAAAATATGTAGAGGAGTAGAAGGGTGAGAGTTCCTTTGACTCTCCACTTGTTATAACCTCCCACTAATATTCGTCCCCTCTCCCCTTATGGCTCTTACTTTCGTACTCAACCTTTCAAGAGTTTGGGTCATAGCCTCAAGAGTGACCCTCATATTATCCATTTCATTAGAATCCATGGTTTGAGAGGTGGTTCCCTCCATTGTCAAGGTATCACCTGCACAAGCAACAAACAATTTAGTTTAAAACCCCTCTCCTCACTCACACTCTCTTGGTTCACTCACACTCAAGCTCCACAAGTGTTGTAGATTGGCTAGTAACCCGTGAATCCTTAAGGTATGAGTATGCTCTTATCTGAAATGGATTTTTGTTTTAAACTCAAAGAATTCCCATAGGACTAAAGTCAAGGAGTTATAACGTATTTAAATGACAAAAGCACACAAACAAACGATGACACGAAGACAAGGCTTTAAAGGACTAATTAACAACTTAGTAGGAATGTACTAGCTTGCTAATTAGTTCTCGAGTCAATTAGAAGAAACTAAGAATCAATAATTAGAAACTAGAATATCCAAATTGAGCTTAATTAATGACATGAACAGTGATTAAGGTGACGTGGCAACATGGTATTGGTCATGGTCCATACATTTTGTTCATCAACTTGAAGCCTTGATCTTTACAATTTTTGTAATGGATGACTTTGCTTTTGGAGGGAAAGTAAAGTCTTGTAACTTCTTTAAGTCCAATCTCAAATGGAAAGACTTGACTTGTACCAATATCACAAAACATGGTCCCTTAAAAGGTGGTAAAAGTTGTTGAAAAGTAGATGTCAAGTCATGAAAGTGATGTGCTCCAGTCTTCTCACAAACAACTTTACACTTTATCCTTCAATTTTTTTTGGATCTATTTTAATCTGTTTAGTGTTTAAGACATGATTTTAAGAGAAGATCAAGATGAGAACAACAACAACACCTTCAAGAACACAACAACAACACACCAACAATATCCACTTTAACGTCCAAACACAAGCCACAACACACCCCCAACTTCAAGAACAACAAGTCACTTATCATTAAGCTCAACTTTAGATCTAGACACCTTTTGTGTTGATGAGAAAGAAACCAACACAAGAAACTAACTAGACAAACAAATTTTTTGTAGATCTAACTACCGAATTTCGACCAAGGCAACAACATAATACAATTTTCTCTATCAAGAACAAGATGGGCAGATTTCTCTTTTTTTTTCTGGAATTTTTCAGATTTCAGCAATTTTTTTTTTGTATTTTTTTTATCTATCAAGCCCAAGATTGATTTTGTTGGAAAAAAAATCAACCACAAGCTTTGATACCAAATAATACAAAGCTAAGTGTGTATCAAGAGATTCAAGCCAACACAAGAAGCAACAAAGTGCTAGTGAATCGAAAGAGGCCATACACGGCTTCACTAGGCTTCAACACTTGTTTTGACTTGAAAAATGATCTTACAACAGGAACAACAAATGATAATTTTGCTAGTGAATCGAAAGATCCCCACACGGCTTCACTAGAATTTTAGATTCAACAACACAATGTAATCAAGATTACAAAAGGTATAGAAACTTGACATATAATATTCAATAATCTAAGAACCCTAGCAATGAGAAAGGACCCCAAGACTAATGAATATCAACACCAAATTCTTACTTGGACCAAGAGGAACTCAAGAACCCCAAGACCTTAGTTTCTAGCCAAGATACAACACTAGTATCACTCTACTAGTGAGCTTTCAGTTTTGGCCTCTCCAAAATAAGAAAGAGAAGTCACCAATATTACAAGTCTTTTTGTTTCTTGAATAATAGGAATGTACTAACTAAAAAAGACTAGCCCTAATAAATGGAATATATAGTCAATTACAAAGGAAGGACAAAATACCAAAATACCCTTGACATTAAGTGGGTGGGTTTGGGGTGCTTTGTTGGGCCTCTTCACACTTTAATAAGTATAGGCCCTTATATAGGCTCACAAGGGCCTCACACACGGACAAGGATGTGAAAAAGGCTTGGAGTCATTGAAACTTATGTGCTTGACTTCGTGTGAAAGGTCTCGAGCAAAGAATTCCCGTATCACTCACCTTTTTGGATGGTATGACACATCTCTTGGATTTGAATCTCTCGACAACTTTAGAGATAGCCTCTAATTTTTCAAAGAGTTTATCCTGGCTATCCTTCCACTCTTCGCATTCGTAATGAGAACACGAGGGTGAAGAGGGGTGAGAGGGACCTGTGTAAGAGTGAAAAGGGGTGTTTTCAAACATATTTATTTTTTCTTGAGCATCAACATGCTCATCATGATGAGTTTTAGTAGCATCAGCATGCCTACCACCAACACCAACAACTTCACCAGAAGAAGCACCCGGATTTGCCTTTGTAGGTTGGTCATGAAGAGCCTCAACATTAGGCTGACCTTGCCTAACTACTCTTTTTATGGTTGTTTCTCCAGCCAATTCCTTCTTTATTAACTCCACCGTTGGGTTTGCTATAGTATCAACATGTGCTAGAGTAATATAAGAAGTCATCACCGACTTCTCCTTAGTAGGCACGATCCATGGATGCACAACCTATAATAAAAAGACAGATAATTTAAATCATATAATATGATAATTTCACAGTTGGGTTACATTTTAAAAAGAGACCCATCTATTGCATAATTTACAGTATATGGTTAAAATCCATTTGAGTCGGGTTCAGAGAAATAGAGCAACACATGGATAATCTGATGCAAAATATCAATCATATGACGCAACAGATTACCAATTTGTTGCAACAGTTGTACAAGATGGGTAATGTATTATGCAACAGATGATCTGTGTATCACAATAGATTAACAATATGTTACATCAGATTACACATCTGTTGCATAATTTATAGTAGATGGTTCATCTGTTAGGAGTCGAGTTCAGAGAATCAAAGCAATAGATCGGTAATTTGATGCAAGATATCAATCGTTTGTCGCAACAGACTATCCATCTATTGTACCAATTGGCACAGGATGGGTAACCTGTCATAATAGATGTCCCATCTGGTGCAACAGATAACATATGTTGCACCAGATATAACATCTGTTCAATATCTTTCATTGAGTAAAATTATTTTACATAAAGAAGGCGTACTGCATCATTTAGAGGGTTAAAGAGATCAGCCTCCTTAATATTGGTGTTGCTCTTTGCAGCCAACCACCTAAACATCTGAGAAACCTCATCTGAGTAATCCATTACCTACTTTTTGAGGGGAGAAATTACTTCAAATGCCCAAGCCTAAAAAATGTTAACAGGAAACAAGCAAAAGAAATTCATAATAACTACATTCAATATAAATTAATGGATGAGTAAAATTAGTGATTAATTTTACCATAAAAGCCCAAGGAAAGTCGTATAATGTGGTCATCCCTGAAGATAGCTTTGTCAGTAAATATTGGGAAGTCAAGTAGAATGTAGCACCCCAAAAAAGGGGTCCCGGAGCGTCACACGGTGCTTGAGGCTACGAGTAGACCCAAGCTAACCCTTTGATCTATTTTCATTTAGTTCAACAAAAATCAATGGGGTTTCCATAAATAAACCTCAAATATCAACAGAGTAATCATCATCCAAGAATAAAAGAATTTCAGAAAGATAACAAAATACGACTTATTAGTCAACTCCCAACATCTATACTAGTCTGACAAGCCTCTAAGAAATCAATAAAAACAGCGAGCCATTGAGACATGCCCCAATTGACTCATACTCAGTTATCAAATGTAAACGACTCTATGAAACTAACATCAGACATCACGTCCTCAGAACATGAGGACTCACCACAACAGAGGATGTAGAACAACGTGCCCAAAGAATCACTGTCGAACCTGGAACTAAGCACCTGAACCTACATTCCGAGAAAAAGCAGCCCACATTCGAAGATGCGGGTCAGTATCATGGAAAGGAACCAAGTATATAGGGGTGTATGCAGTTGTATAAACATCATCATCATAAATATTTATAAGAAATATGCAGGATGTATGAAAGACTCACATAGCCCGAAGAAAATCATCATAATCATGAGAGGATGAAATAAGTATAATAACACGTGTGAGTCATCATATAATTTGTCAATTACTTTCATTTCATCAAGAATATCAATTCTCATAATGTAAATATCATTTAAATCTTTCAAAAGAATAACTTTCACAATTCCACTTTCAAATCACTTCACCATTCACCATAGACGCAAGAAAACACACACACACACTGGGAGATCTTATAAATGACATAAACCATGTGAGCTACATGGAGTCCAACGTACAACCCACATTGGGAAGATCCGTCCTATCCTTTCCATCGGAGTAGGACTATCGATATCAAATCCACACAAACTAGTGATCACTATATAAATCAGCCTCAGGCTCACTCCTACGGGGGCACGTAGTTCTAGGGAAGTAAGGTCACTTTATACCTCCCACTCAGTGCTAAATATTTATCTCGGACTTAGCTCAGATAATTTCGAAGACAATCCACAACAAAACAATTTCAGTAATATATAAATATACATCGGGAGCCATCATGCTTCCCATCTATCAAAATCAACCATGTTGTGGATTTTTTTAACACTCAAGTTCAAAATAACTACATTAAGCCCAAAAGGTTAAATCATTCAAAATAGCTCAAATATTCAACATCAACGTGCTTATAACACACACTTTCTCAAAAAAACACAATCTCTAATGGGGATTCACAACTCAAATATCAAAATCATGATAAATATTGTTCAAGATTCATGCTTTATATCTCCACACATGTAAATTCATCTTTCAAAATCATAAACATAAAGATTTTATAATAATCATCATAAGATATGGGTTCATGCTTCAATTCATAAAAATCAAATAAAAATCATGCCTTTGTAAAGAAAATTACTTTTGGGCACAAGAACGAAAGAGAGTTCTTGTTGAAAACCCCCACATACCTTGAATGATGAACATTAGATCGATACTCATTTTTGAGATGTTAATCGTGCCTTTGAATGATGGTTCTTGGAGTTCTTAAACTAGGAACTTGGAATCTTGAATAAATTTGCAGAATTAATGGTGAACTTTGGAGGTTCTTGAAGTTGGATGTAGGAGCTTAGGGTTTTCTTTTTGAGGGAGTTTGATGAAATACAATATATAATGATTGTAATAGGCTTTAATATAGGGTTTGGATGGATTTTGAGTGAGGGAGAATGACCTAAACGCCCCTAAAAATTAAATAATTCTCAAATCTGTCCTTTGGTGGACTGTTTTGATAGTTTGAAGTAGATCAACCATAATGTTTTAATCCGATATCTAAATTGGATGAAACTAATTTTATTAGAAATAGGACTCTCATATCTTTCAGTTGATATATAGTATCTCACCCAGATCATTGTGTACGATGAGTTATGATCATTTGAAGTTGACCCAAAAATTCGCTTTTGATAGGCTGAAGTAGATCGACCAACTTTTTGCTCCAATAGACAAATTGGATGAAACCAATTTCATTGGAAAGAGGACTCGCTGAGCTTTTCATTGACAAATAGTAGATCACCCATATAATTATGTACAAGGAGTTATGATCGTTTAAATTTGGAGAAAAAATATGTCAGGCCTCAGTACTTTTTTCTGCACGTTTTACTGATCTCTACTAGTCACGGTTTGATCGTAATGTTCATAACTCGTCGCTCGGGTGTCCGTTTTGGATGATCCACATATCGTTGGAAATCTTATTCGATACTTTACATAATGGTGGGTATAATCTAAGTCATTCCACACGGAAAATTTATAAATCATTCTAGAATATAGAACCCAACACGTTTACGCATAAAATTTCAACGAAAAATTTCCCATTCGTTAGACTCATCATCACATCGTCTCTCACTCCGAATGCAACATATTATGCATAAATTCAAGAAACTACAGCTGAACACATAATAAATGACAGCTGAACTGCTACAACTTTTATCAAAAGTGCATGATTTAGGAAAGAACAGTACCTTCGGCATGATCGGAGTTCGCAAAAAATAGGTGCGGGTACTTGGCTCACATATCCGCCCAGCTTCCCAAGTTGCACCCTCAACAGATTGGTTTCTCCACAACACTTTGACCAAGGGAACTTCTTTGTTCCATAGTCTTCAGACACTGAAATCAAGAATCTCAATAGGAATCTCATCAAAAGAAAGATTTTCTTGAATGTCAGCACTCACAGAGGAATCCACTACGACAGCATCGCTAATATGCTTTCTAAGAATGGAGACATGTAATATTGGATGAACAGAGGATAACTCAGAAGGCAACTCGACCTCATAAACTACCTTACCAACACGGCTAAGAATTTTGTAAGGACCAACATAACAGAGACTAAGCTTCCCTTTCTTTCCGAATCTCTTCACCTCCCTCATGGGTGAAATTTTTAGATACACTAGGTCACCAACTTCAAACTCAAGGTCTCTCCTTCTAACATCCGCATATGACTTCTGATGACTCTGCACAATTTTTGACCTTTCCCTAATCGACTTAACTTCCATAGCCTCAAATACCGAATCAGAACCACTCACAGCCGCTTCACCCACCTCGAACCAACCTATGGGTGATCTACACTTCCTCCCATATAAGGCTTCAAACGGAGCCATACCAATACTAGAGTGGAAACTGTTATTGTAAGCAAATTCTATCAACGGTAAGTGATCATCCCAACTTACTTTAAAGTCAAGTGCAAAAGCTCTCAACATATCCTCTAAGGTCTGGATTGTCTGCTCAGCCTGACCATCGGTCTGCGGATTAAAAGCAGAACTCAAAAACACTTGGGTACCAAGACCCTTCTGAAAAACTTTCCAAAATTGCGAAGTGAACTGAGTACCCCTATCCAAAATGATAGACAAGGGAACTCCATACAGTCTGACTAGATCTTGGATATATAATCTAGCATAATCCTCATAAGTATATAAAGTATTAACAGGCAACAAATGAGCAGACTTAGTCAACCTATCAACCATATCCCAAATGGAATCATGATGGCATCGGAAAGGAGGTAAACCAATCACGAAGTCCATATTTATCTCTTCCCACTTCCAGGTGGGAATACTAAACTCTTGCATCATACCACCAAGTCTTTGGTGTTCAACCTTAACCTGTTGGCATGTTACACACTTAGCTACAAATGCTGCTATATCTTTCTTTATGCCACTCCATCAATAGATTTCCCGCAAGTCTTGGTACATCTTGGTGGCACCAGGATAAATAAAATATCGCGCCCCATGCACTTTAGCCATAATCCTCTGCCTCAGATCATCAACATTCAGGACACACAATCTACCCTGCAATGTCAACACACCATCTCCCCCTTGGGATAAAACCTCTACTTTTTGTTCCCTGACTGACTCCTTCAGTCTGACCAAACTAGCATCTAAGTATTGTTTTTCCTTCACTTTCGGAACCAAGGAGGATTTGAAACTACTCTGAACCCCTATACTACCTTCAGCAGAGTCAAACAACCTAACCCCCAATCTAGCCCAACGATGTACATCACAAGCCAACTCTCTCTTACCTTCTACCACATGCAAAACACTACCCATGGACACTCTACTTAGGGCATCCGCCACAACATTGGCCTTGCCCGGATGGTACAACATACTCATATCATAGTCCTTTAATAATTCTAACCATCGTCTCTGCCTAAGATTCAATTCTCTCTGGGTAAACACATAATGCAGACTCTTATGATTAGTGAAAACATCAACATGGACACCATACAAATAGTGTCTCCAGATTTTCAAAGAAAACACAACAGCAGCCAACTCAAGGTCATGGGTGAGGTAATTTTTCTCATAGGGTTTCAACTGTCTAGTAGCATAAGCTATCACCTTACCCTTCTGCATCAATACGCAACCCAACCCAACTCTCGAAGAATCACAGTACACCACAAAACCATCAACACCATCAGGCAAAGTCAAAATAGGGGCTGAAGTGAGTTGAGTCTTCAACTCCTGAAAACTCTTCTCACAAGATTCGGACCATAAGAACTTCACTTTATTTTGGGTCAACCGAGTCGTAGGAGACGCTATAGAGGAGAAACCCTCAACAAAACGGCGATAATAGCCAGCTAAACCCAAGAAACTTTTGATATCAGTCCAAGAAATAGATTTAGGATAATTTTTAACAGCTTTGGTCTTTTGGGGATCAACTCTAATACCCTCAGAAGAAATGATATGACCCAGAAAAGCAACTAAACTTAGCCAAAAATCACACTTACTGAACTTGACAAACAACTTGTGATCTCTACGGGTTTGCAAGACAGTTCGGAGATGATCAGAATATTCATCCTCACTACGGGAGTACACCAGTATATCATCGATGAACACTATGACAAACATATCTATATATGGTCTGAACACTCGATTCATGAGGTCCATGAAATCTGCTGGGGCATTAGTTAACCCAAAAGACATAACAAGAAACTCAAAATAGCCATAACGAGTTCGGAAAGCAGTTTTCGGGATGTCAAACTCCCTAACTTTGAGTTGATGATAGCTGGAACAAAGGTCTATCTTTGAGAAATAACTTGCACCTTGCAATTGGTCAAACAAATCATCTATTCTCTAAAGGGGGTACTTATTTTTTACGGTGAATTTATTCGGTTGGTGGTAATCAATGCACATACGCAAAGAGCCATCTTTCTTTCTCACAAAAAACATAGGATCACCCCAAGGAGAAACACTGGGCCTTGTGAAACCCTTATTTAGTCGATCTTTGAGTTGCTCTTTCAACTTCTTAAGTTCTGCAGGGGCCATACGGTAAGGAGGAATAGAAATGGGCTGAGTATCGGGAAGAAGATCAATCCCAAATTCTATCTCTCTATCAGGAAGTATCCCTAGGAGATCATTCAGAAACACATCAGAAAACTCATTGACGACATTAACAGACTGGAGAGTTGGAGTCTCAGACTTAGTGTCTTTGACTCTAACCAAATAGTAAATATACCCCTTGGAAATAACCTTTCTAGCTTTAAGGTAAGAGATAAAATAACGCTCGGGTGATACAGAATTCCCAGACCACTCAAACACGGATGCACCCAAAAACTAAAACTTGACCACTCAGGTCCGATAATCAATAGAGGCATGAGAAGAATACAGTCAGTCCATACCCAGAATCACATCAAAATCTACCATGTCTAACTCAATTAGATCAGCCAACAAGACTCTATGAAGAACGATGATAGGACACTTTTTATATACTTTCTGGGCAACAATTGAATCACCCACTGGGGTAGAAACAAAGATAGGATCAGGAATAATCTCAGGACTTATTTCAAAATTCACAGCAATTAAAGGTGTAACATATGAGAAACTAGATCCAGGATCCAACAAAGCATACACATCAAACTGAAATATACAAAGCATACCAGTAACAACATCGGGAGAGTCCTCCTATTCCTGGAGGGACGGTAAAGCATAGAATCTATTCTGGAGTTGCCCGCCAACATTGCTAGAAGAGGCGCCCTGAGCTGGGGCTGGGCGAGTCGCTGGAACTGGAGAACTAACAGTCTAAGTCTGGGTCTAAGGGGGATAGTCACGACGCCCTTGTCCATTCTGTGGACAATCTCTAACTCTGTGAGCCATGTCACCACACCGAAAACAACCCCTCTTCTCACCCCAACACTCATCCGAATGAGCCCTACTATACTTAGGACACAGGGGATAATTTGGCTTACTGCCAGCACTGTACTAGGACCTGGATGGATATGACCTGCTACCTTGCTCCTGCCTATCTCTAGGCATGGGAGCACTAGCAGATGACAGTGCTAGCATAGACGAACGATCCTGATACTAAGGAAGACTCCCTTCTTGCAATCTAGTTTGGCCCTGTCCGTGCTGCTCCAACCTAGCTCTTTTATTGCCTCTCATTCTATCTCTCTCCTTAATCTTGTCTGCCTCAGTCTGTTAGGCATGAGTCATCAGCCTAGAAAGATTCATCTCACTATTTAGCATAGCAGACCTACACTCCTTAACCACATAACTAGACACTCTAGTCACAAACTTACTCATACTAGCCTGATTATCCGCCACTAAGTCAGGAGCATACTTAGCCAACTGATTGAATTTTAGACAGTACTCCTTAACAGTCATAAAGCCCTGTCGCAGGTTTATAAACTCTTCCACCTTCGCCTCCCTCATATCCAAAGGGATAAACTTATCCAGGAATGCATCTTGGAACTCTTACCAAGTTGTAGGGACAGCTCCCTCACCTCTACCTTTCCTCCAAGCAACAACCCAATCAGAACCAAGGTCTTTCAACCTATACGCAGCCAACTCCACACTATGTTCCTCAGTTATATGCATCACCTGAGTAATCTTCCGTACCTCCTCTAAAAACAATCGTGGATCCTCATCATACTTGGACCCACAGAATTCCGGTGGATTTATCCACATGAAGTCATGGATCCTGGAAGCAGCTGAATCACCTCTCTGCTGCTGTGGACCTGTGGCCAGGTTGGCCTAAACATTTGTAGTAACAGCTTGGGCTAGCGCCTGAAAGGCTGCCCAAAATTCAGCATGAGACACATTTTTATTCAATGAGTCCGCGAGTTGAGATCGCTGACCATCATTATTTCTTCTCGCTCAACGTGGAGGCATATTTCTAAATGAGGAGAGCACGAATCAATAGAAAAGAGAGATACTTTAAGCACGATAGACTTCTAAAAGAAAGAATCACACTTTTTCCTAAAACATCTTGTAGCCTCTTGCTCATAGATGTGGAGTGCTACACACCGATGATCAAGACTCTACTAAATGCGGCTTGTCAGACTCCTTAGGACACCTTAAAACCTTAGGCTCTGATACCAAGTTTGTAATGCCCTGAAAAATGGGTCCCGGAGCATAACACGGTGCTTGAGGCACGAGTATCCGCAAGATAACCCTTTGAGCCATTTTCATTCAGTTCAACGTAAATCAATGGGGTTTTCATAAATAACCCTCAAATATCAACAGAGTAATTATCATCCAAGAATAAAAGAATTTCAGAAAGATAACAAAACACGACTTATTAGTCAACTCCCAACATCTATACTAGTCTGCCAAGCCTCTAAGAAAACTAACAAAACCAGTGAGCCATTGAGACATGCCCCAATTGACTCATACTCAGTTATGAAATGTAATCGATTTCGTGAAACCAACATCAGAAATCACATCCTCGATACATGAGGACTCACCAAATAGAAGATATAGAACGGCGTTCCCGAAGAATCACTGTCGAACCTGGAACTGAGCACCTGAACCTACATTCCGAGAAAATGTAGCCCACATCCCTAGATGTGGATCAGTACCATGGAAAAGAACCTAGTATATGAGGGTTTAAACAGTTGTATAAACATCATCATCATAAATATTTGTAAGAAATATGCAGGATGTATGAAAGACTCACATAGCCCAAAGAAAATCATCATAATCATGAGAGGATGAAATAAGTACAATAACACATGTGAGTCATCATATAATTTGTCAATTACTTTCAGTTCATCAAGAATATCAATTCTCATAATGTAAATATTATTTAAATCTTTTGAAAGAATAACTTTCACAATTCCACTTTCAAACCACTTCACCATTCACCATAGACACAAGGAAACACACACACACAGGAAGATCCTATAACCGGCATAAACTATGTGAGATACATGGAGTCCAACGTACAACCCACGTTGGGGAGAGCCGTCCTATCCATGCCATCAGAGTAGGACTATCGATATCAAATCCATACAAACTAGTTATCACTATATAAATCAGCCTCAGGCTCACTCCTACGGGGGCACGTAGTTCTAGGGAAGTAAGGTCACTTTATACCTCCCACTCAGTGCTAAATATTTATCTCAGACTTAGCTCAGATCATTTTAAAGACAATCCACAACAAAACAATTTCAGTAATATATAAATATACATCGGGAGCCATCATGCTTCCCATCTATCAAAATCAACCACGTTGTGGATTTTTTTAACACTCAAGTTCAAAATAAATCCATTAAGACCAAAAGGTTAAATCATTCAAAATAGCTCAAATATTCAACATCATCGTGCTTAAAACACACTTTCTCAAAAAAATACAATTTCTAATGGGGATTCACAACTCAAATAGCAAAATCATGATAAATATTGTTCAAGATTCATGCTTTATATCTCCACACATGTAAATTCATCTTTCAAAATCATAAACATAAAGATTTTATAATAATCATCATAAGATATGGGTTCATGCTTCAATTCATAACAATCAAATAAAAATCATGCCATTGTAAAGAATGATTCTTCGGGCAATGAGGCTTTAATATAGGGTTTGGACGGATTTTGGGTGAGGTGGAATGACCAAAACGCCCCTAAAAATCAAATTATTCTCGAATCTGTCCTTTGGTGGACTGTTTTGATAGTTTGAAGTAGATCAACCATAACGTTTTACTCCGATATTCAAATTGGATTAAACTAATTTCATTAAAAAGAGGACTCTTATATATTTTTGTTGATATATAGTATCTCACCCAGATCATTGTGTACGAGGTGTTATGATTGTTTGAATTTGACCCAAAAATTTGCTTTTGATAGGCTGAAGTAGATCGACCATAAATTTTTGCTCTGATTGACAAATTGGATGAAACCAATTGCATTAGAAAGAGGACTCGCAGAGCTTTCCATTGATATATAGTAGATCACCCATATCATTATGTACAAGGAGTTATGATTATTTAAAATTGGAGCAAAAATACGCCAGGCCTCAGTACTTTTTCCTGCATGTTATACTGTTCACTACTATTCACGGTTCGGTCGGAATGTTCATAACTCGTCGCTCGGGTGTCCGTTTTGGATAATCCACATATCGTTGGAAATATTATTCGATACTCTATGCAATGGTGGATTATAATCTAAGATATTCCACATAGAAAATTTATAATTCATTCTAGAATATAGAACCCAGCATGTTTACACACAAAACTTGAACGAAAAATTTCTCGGGGTATTACATAAAAGCTGTCATATACCCAGGTATAATTATTGAATTTATCAAAATCCTCAACACGCACCAAAAAATCATATTGTATGACCTTGTTAACGTCTTGTGCTAATATAACTGAATGGACAAACCAAACTAAGCACAATTTCCCCCTGTACTGCTCTGGTATGGTTTTATCCATGAGATCTGTCATTAAATCTGATGCTTTGTAGTCACATCGAGCAATGTCAAACAACCCATCTATTTTTCCTTGCGTTTTCTTGCCATGGATATTTTGCAGGATGGTGGTTCTTCTGGACGATGACATCTTAAGCCAGTCACTACGACAAACTCTTGCAAGCCAAAACAAATCGGCATGCCAAAGTAGTTGAGCCAGATTTCATCCATCTTCTTTTTTACCCTCCTCCAGATCTTTATCATCCCCCACGTACTTGATCCTACGCTTGAGAAGATCATATACCATCATCATAGGGAAATGAAAATGGGCAAGGGTTTCCTCAGGAAGCTTAAGAAAGCGCCCAAAGCAGCTCTTCTTAAAAAGTTCGTCTATGTTTTCGTTCTTCATAATTTTCCAAAAATTACTAAAAATTTTCCCCATCTGACATTTAAGTACAATTTAACCAGTTAGTTCTGCTCTGGGTCATTTATCGGCATTGCAACTTGAAACTTTTTAATACTAAAAGTTTTGATAGGATCATGCTGGGATGTCGATATTAATTCATGCCCCATTGGTGATCCATTATCATCATGTTGATGATCATCCTCTTTCTCTTTCTCACTCTCTAATTCCTCTCCTTTCTCACTTTTATTTTTTTCATCTCCATCTACAGACCCTTGTTCACCTCCCTCGACATTTTTATATCTTTCCTCAGCTTCAGTTTTCCTTGATTGATATTGTTTAGGAAGCTCCTCCGAATTCCTCGATACTGTAGCCTTTTTTTTGGGTGGTCAAACGTTGATCCACTTTCACTTTCTTTTCTTTTGGAAGACATGTTTTACCTACAAACAACAGAAAAAACAAAAATTACATTACAAATGATGTAGGCATAAATTTTAAAAAATATATTACAAACGCCACGAATACCGATACACCAACAACAACCACTACAGACACCGCCAGCCAATGCCACAAACACTACAAATACTGACACCACCGACAACCACCACAAACACCACCAACCAATGCCACCACCAGTTCCACTATGACGAACACAAACACCACCACCACCACCACCACCATAAGTACCATTCAACAATACCACGATAGTCAACAAAATACTGTGATAGAAACTAAAGTTTTCTCTAGTTCTTCCTATGATTTTACCATTAAAACTTAAAATTGTAAACCCAATCTCAAAGATAATACAACTGAAAGTTTTATTTTTCATCATTACCTTAAAAGCTCTTATTTTTTAGATAAAAATAATAAATATAGAATTCTTCTCAAACTCTGTTGCCTATGAAGACAAAGAAAACGACTGATACAAGCAAGAATGAAGTCAAAAATAATACCTATATGGTCGAAAATAAGAAGAAAAATGATTTGTTAAGAATGGTTGAGCAAATTTGTTGAGTAGTTGTTGTCTGTACTGTATTGTTGAGTGAGAATAAGAGATTTGAAATGATGAAACATTTTGTATGGGTTGATTTGTATTTTGTAAAATGATGTTAAGTTTTGAAAATATTAATTTGGTCTGGATTGATCTTAATTATTTTAAAAATTATAAAAGATATGCATAATTTTTAACCCTCTCATCATGCAATTACCAAAAGGGTACTATTAGTCTAACATATGAACTCAATTGAAATTGTATATACATAATTTTTAACCCTTTCATCATGCTATTGCCAAAAGGGTACTGTTAGTCTAACATATGAACTCAATTGAAATTGTATAAAAATAATTAAAGTTGTAGTTGACCCTATAAACTCACCTTTGGTCCTAGATTAATCAATTTAGGTACTATTAGTCTAACATATGAACTCAATTGAAATTGTATAAAATCAAATGTTCAACATGTTGCATCAAATTTCACATCTGTTGTTAATTATCAATCTGATTAGGTAACAATAGATTACGAATCTATTGTAAATTATCAAATAGATTAAGTTATCTATTGCGATAGATTACCCATCTGTTGTAAATTATCAAATGGATTAACATATGTCGTAATAGATTACCCATATGTTGTAAATTATCAAATAGGCACTACCATCTGTTGTAGCTAACCCTATGAGAACTCATCCCTAGTCCTAGATTAATCAATAGTTGACCATATGAGAACTCACCCCTAGTCTTATATTATTCAATTAAGGTATTAGTACCCTGTCCTAGGTTAATCAATTAAGGTATTAGTCTAAAATATGAGGTAGTAAGAATCAGTTCAGCTCGGAGTGATTGATCGACGACTCTAGTCGGGAGGAATACAATACCATCTCATCATGTAATTGCCAAAAAAGTCAATTGCAGTTGTAGTTGACCATATGAGAACTCACTCCTATTCCTAGATTATTCAATTAAGTTATTAGTACCCTGTCCTAGATTAATTAATTAAGGTATTAGTCTAACATATGAGGTAGTAAGAATTGGTTCAGCCCAGAGTGATCGATCGACGACTCTGGTCGGGAGGAACGCAATACCGTCTCATCATGTAATTGCCAAAAAACTTAATTGGAGTTGTAGTTGACCCTATGAGAACTCACATTCAATTAAGGTATTAGTCTAACATATGAACTCAATTGAAATTATATTTAAACAAATGTTCAACCTATTATAATAGATGTCTTTTTTGTTAGATTAAATCAAACAGATTAGGTAATCTGTTGCAATATATTATGCATCTGTTGTAAACTATCAAATAGATTATATCATTTGTTGTAACATATCATGAATCTATTGTATTATATCAAACATATTAAGTCATCTATTGTGATAGATTACCCATCTATTGTAAATTATCTAATGGATTAAGTCATATGTCACAATAGATTACCCATATGTTTTAAATTATCAAATAGGCAATGTGATCGATTATAGTCGACATTATGAGAACTCACCCCTAGTCTTAGATTAATCAATTAAGGTATTAGTTGAACATATGAGGTAGTAAGAATCAATTCAGCTCAGAGTGATCGATTGATGACTCTGGTCGGGAGGAACGCAATACCATCTCATCATGCAATTGCCAAAAGACTCAATTAAAGTTGTGGTTGATCCTATGAGAACTCACTCCAAGTCCTAGATTATTCAATTAAGGTATTAATCTAACATATGAACTCAATTGAAATTATATATAAACAAATATTTACTCTATTACAATAGATGTCTTTTTTGTTGGATTAAATCAAACAAATTAGGTAATCTGTTATAACATATTACGCATTTGTTGTAAACTATCAAATAGATTACATCATTTGTTGTGACAGATGACCGAGCTTTGGAAATTTCCAAATAGAAATTATCATCTGTTACACTTAAATATTTTAAGATCCTTTTTTAAAGCAATTTAGGTATTTCCTGTCTGAGATAAAAAAGTTAAAATACTAAGGTGGTAAATAATATTACTCAGTACTACTTGGATAACTCAAAAATCTCCCGAGTGAGTAGTCTTATCAGGTCTTTTCATTGTCACCGTCTTCTTGTGCCCCTCAAAAGTTATTAATGAATATTTAAAACCCATATGGATACTCTCTTCTTCATCCATAAAGTAAGACTCAACTCATCACTCTTCTTTATTCTTAATTCTCAATTCTCAATTCTCTTTATTTTTTTTCTCTTTTCTCTCTTCTTTTAGATGAAGATCCTTTCAGATCTCAACCAATCAATTTCTTTTCTCGACTAAACTGGATGTTCTGATCCCTTTGTTTTTTGACATTGCAGGTATGGTTCACTATTTCTCTTTCCATCTCGTCTTCTTCTTTGTATGTCATTTAAATTACATATTTCATTCTCTTTATTTAAGTCTTGAATGAATGAACCATTGTTTTTATTAAAATATGCAAAAAAATCATCTATTGGGAGAACTTAAAAATCCTTATTGTTAGTATAGTTTTTTATGTTTTTTGTTTGGTACTTTGATGGTGCTGTTGTTGGGGGGGGGTCATGTTGGAACATGTGACATTTGTGTTGTGGATGGTGTTGGAACATATGGTGTTGTTTATTTATTGTTGATGCTGTTAATGGTGGTGTTGTAATAGTTTCCTTAACTGTTACAACTAATGAATCAACTGTTGGAATAGAAGAAGCAACTGTTTGAAGAAATTAAACTAGTAGCAATGCTGGTTTGATTTATTCCAACAGATCACCCATCTGTTACAAAATGTCATCCATCTGTTGCAATGATGCCTCATCGGTTAAACAAATGGGTAATCTATTGCATCATATTGGTCATCTGTAGATTCACTTAATTTTGTGTTACCCTTTTGCAATGTTCTTTTTGTTTTCTTTTTGTTCTTCTCTTGTTTGACATCAAATGTATTTCTCTTGTTTGCAGATAAAAGAAAGTGAAAATGGATCCACTTTTGCTCGGCCAACATTAAAAGCTAGAGTAAAGATGGGTTTGGAGGAATAAACTGCTTGCAAATGGAACCACTTCATATGTGAGAGGTATGTATTACTGATCAACCTATCATGAAAACACATATCCAGTATAATGATTTTGTGAATATTTGTTCTTTACCTATTAGGATTTAATCCTTTAAACAAGATATGGCATTTTACAGTTAAGATTGTTAGGTTCGAAATGGTAACGCTGAGGGACCAAGATGGTGGTGTCGATACCTCGTTATAATTTAATGATGGTTTATTCTTATGTTTTTGTGTCAAGTTTGGGGAAGGGTTCAAGTTTTTTACGGCAGTATAAATATCCAATAGTGATTGGACCAATTTTAATGATACAATGGACTTGTTAAAAGGTCTCCGAAGCCTCGCACTGCAGCAAACAACAATGGTCCCAATAGAAATTCCCCGGGTGTTTATATGGATGGGTTGCTGGAGGAGACTATTATACAACAAAAGGTGTTTGGGAGAATACCTGTGCAGGAAGAGAGAGGTTAAGAAGGCCATATATCATCTCAATCCTTGTATAAGAGAAAACACAGGGTAGGAATGAAAATTTAGCGAAATTGGCTAGTTAAATTGACATGAAAAACAAAAAAACTAGATGATCTGCGAATGTGGAAGTGTATCCAAAAATGAAAATCCGTCAGTCGTTGAAGAAAAAAAAGAATGGTCAAGAGGACTTGATTTTGTCACTTTGCTAAAGACTGCAACTAGCGAGCATGGCCTCAATGAAGATTCTCACAAAGTGCAAGACCAGAACTCTAAGAAAGCATCTTTACGAGCACGGAAGGTGGTAAGATTTTCGGTCAGAATTTCATCCCATGCCTCCTTTTTATGGCTCTGGTCGAAATCTCCATCTGTTACAACTGATGAATCAGCTGTTGGAAGAAATCAAAATATCTCCTCCAAGATATGGTCCATCTATTGCAACAGATAATCTATATGTTACAACAGATGGTAAATCTGTTGTGACAGACCAGACAATGTTTATTCATCTGCACACATGTGATTACTTCCTGCTAAAAATATTTTTTTTCAATTTAGTTGTCCTATTTATAAAATCAAGAGAATTTTACTATATTCTTTCAAGATTACGCCTATTATAAAATGACTACATAAAATATATAATTCACATTTATACTTTCAATGCATAATTAATAAGGCCAATTTAGTAAAATAATCACCTAATTTATATTTTTCTTAATTGGAGTGCCAAGCGTACTTTTTCTTAGCTTGAAATCATCTCAAGAATATTAGAAGCTTGCTTTGAAATATGAATCCATTTTTGTACATGTAGTATTTTTAAGATTTTCACTTTTTATCACGTGGGAAATTTAATTAGCTTTCCAACGATACAAATTTTGTCAAAATTCGACATCGAAGGAGAAAGTTATGGACAAAATACAGAAGGCAGTAAAATCGCCGATATGCGACGGTGAGGCCGATGGACCGTCAGACTAGCGACGGACCATCACAACAAGGCAGTGATAACTACCTTTTGCCTAGGAGCGACTGCTAGGCTAACGGACTGTTGTTCAGTCTGTCGCAAGGGAAACAATGAGGTCACCTTCTGGATAAGGTGCAACGGTCAGGTTGATGGACCGTCGAACTTGCGACGGACCATCGCCCAAGACGTCACAACCCAAATAGTGAGATCCCATTCTACCTAGAATTGATGGTCAGGGCCGATGGACCGTCAACCCAGTGACAGACCGTCGCACCCACCATCGTAGGTTTTGTTTAGTTTTTTTTAAGTCTTTTAACAGGGGTATTTGGTCATTTAACACCCACTTATATATACTAGTTATATCCAATTTCAGCCATTTGGTTCATCATTATTCCACAAACAAGATTAGGGTTTCTCTCTAACATTAATCTCAAGGAACAAAATCCACTCTTCTTCAAGAACTAAGGGAATTCCAATTATTCAAGTTCAAGAACATCAAAAATCTTATCCCAAGTATGCATAGTGTTCATTCATGGATTCCTTTCATCCATGAAGCCCAAGAATCCCTTTTATAAATTCAAGTTATGGATTTTCTTAGGATCTTCATGATTGGGATGCTCTTATTTATGTTGAAAATGAGTAATTGAATTGTATTCTATGAATGAGTTTTAAATTCCATATGGGTTGATTTGTATAGGTATAGATTCAGGAAATCCCATGACTAAACCCTTGAATGACTAAATTAGAATTGAATCATGACAGTTAATTATTGTATGATGTTGTTTACACATTCTATGCTTACCATATGTTTGATTAAATGCCCAGATGAAGGAAAATTGTCTAATTAGCATGATATCATGAAATCCCCATGTATGTACAAGCTTATGCCTATAAAATTTTGATGAAATGCTTCAGAAATTGTATTATGATGATTATTATGTATTTAAGAAAGTCATGCTTTGTCAGTTTCCTTCTATCGAGTCCTGGGGTACTTGTACCCGAAACATTAGCTATGTGCCTAGATCCATGTTATGTTGTCACGATACTCTCAGTCAATCTATGAATCCTTAGACTTCAGACAGTCTTATGACTCAGGAAATCTCCATGATCTCATGAACTAAGTTAGTTGTCAGATATCAATAGTATTCCGTCAGTCAACGGAATTCAGTAATTCAGCCCATGTTCAGTTCAGTTAAATCACGTTTAGTATCTATTCAGATGGGAGTAGAAATTAGCATCGAGTGAACCCAAGGATGGGGACACACACTATCATATGAAGGTGTGATCCTTAGAAGACATCCTTGTGTTCTAGAACTATGTAGCCAGCATAGGTTGAGACATATACACTATCGATGAGGGTTGATAAGGTGGATAAACACTGTCAGATAAGGGGCCTACCATTCTCGTACAGGGGACACTATCAGGTGAGGGTCACCCATAGTTTGTCCTTATCAGTGGTGCAGTATTGACACCCTTTTAATTAGGGTTACAAATTGAACCCCAACTCAGCCATAATGGTGCATTAGGGGCATGTCGATTAGATAACTACTTCCAACAGTTTTATGTTACAGAATCAGGACTATCAGATGTAGTTAACTCAGATACAGTATGGAACTCAGGTAGTTCCATTAGATTCAGGACTGTTAAATACAGTCAACTCAGATACAGTACGAAACTCAGATAGTTCCATCAGATTTAGGACTATTAGATATAGTCACTCATGCTATTAGTTATATTCAAATACAGTCTCTCATGTTATCAGTCATATAAGTTATTAGCATATTATGTTATCAGTATTCAGACTCAGTAATCATGTTATCACGATATTAGTGTCAGTTATTATGTCATGCATGTATTTTCATGCTCATGATAGTCAGTTTGTTATTATTATTGGTCATGCATATGAACCCCATGCATTCAAAATACCTCACATGTATACCAGTACATTCAAAGTACTGACGCATTCGTGCTATGGTGTCTTATACCATAGGTTCAGAGACACGATCTCTAGAGCAGCAGTAGATTCAAGTCTCAGCAGTCATAGTTAGAAGTGAGTCCTCATCTTTCGAGGACATGATTATTCCTTACTATCTCATTAATTAGTTTATTAGTTGGAGTTAGTTGGGGACATTTCTATCAACTCCTTACTCAGACAGTTCAGTCAATTAGAGATTTTCTAGATTATTATGTTCAGACAGTTATTTTAGTTGTTTTGGGTATTCCCTACCCTATTTCAGATGTTACGTTTTACTTCAAATATGTGAACCATGTGGCCTTTCAGTTCATATTTCTGCATTATTTAGTATTTTATGTAGTATATAGGTAAGATATCAGTAATGGGTTAGCTTGTGGTCCTTCGGGGTCATGAGCACTGTGTAGCATTCTAGGTACTAGATTCGGGTTGTTACAAGCTTGGTATCAGAGCCTAAGGTTCAATAGAGTCCTGGAAAGTCTGAAAGCCACATCTAGTAGAGTCTTGTACATAGGTGTATTATGCGCCACATTTATTTACAGAAGGCTATAAGATATTTTAGGAATAGTTTCCTTTCTTACAGTATTCATGTCGCACCAGTGAGCATAATCTCAAGTCAATCTCTCAGTCTAATCCACTTCTTCTCTTTATTTCAGAACATGCCTCCCAAGAGAAGAACCCAACCTATCCAAGAAGATCCCTGGGATGAACATGTTTCTCATGCGGAGTTCAGGGTAGCATTCACTACTTTTGCCCAGTTAGTTGTCGCTTAAAATAAATGGCAAGCAGTCATTCCGGCCAATATAATGGCTAATTTAATCCTAGCTAGGATTCGAAACTTTACTCGAATGAATCCTCGATCCTTTTTTGGGTCTAAGATAGATGAGGACCCTCAGGAATTACTTGATCAGGTTCAGAAGGTGACAGACATCATAGGGTGACTACTGTTGAGAGTGCTGAGCTAGCTGTATATCAGTTGAAGGATGTTGCTCACACTTGGTTCAAGTAGTGGAAGTCAGAGAGGGTAGTTGATGCAGGTTCAGTTGAGTGGGAGTAGTTTGCTTCTTCTTTACTTGATAGATTCTTTCCCTTAGAGCTTTAAGAAGCTAAGTGTTAGAATTCATCAACCTCAGGCAGGGAAACATGATGGTGAAAGAGTATTCTCTTAAGTTTACTCAATTAGCCAGATATGCCCCTTAGATGGTTGCAGATAACAGGGCCAAAATGAGTAAGTTTATTTCAAGGGTGAACGATAACATGGTTAATGAGTATAGATCTACCATGATGAATAGTGATATGACTTTAGCGAGGCTTATGAATCATGCTCAATAGATAGAGGAGCAGAAAATTAAGCAGAGAGAGAAGCAGAATAAGAGGGCTAGGACAGGTAGCTTCAATTTTAGTCAACCCAAATTAGAAGGAGGAAACCGTTCTCAGTTTTGTCCTAAGTCAACAGTTCTAGCTTCTTCGTCATCCAGTGCTCCAGTGCTAGACCTTAGAGATGGCAACAGAGATAAAGCGCCAGGATTTAAGTCTCGGGGCAGTGTTAGCAGTGCCTGAACTAATCCCCTTTGTCAAATTTGTGGTAAGAACCACAAGGGTGTTTGTAGAGCTAGTAGTGATGCCTGTTTTGGATGTGGCAAGCTAGGCCATAGAGTCAGAGATTGTCCTCAGTCAATTTATCAGAGTCATCTTCGCTCTTCAGCTCAGTCCAGTCGCCCGAACCAGCAGGGTGCCACCTCCAGTACTACTAGTGGGTAATGCCCAAATAGACTATTTGCCCTCCAATCTCGTCAAGATCAGGAAAATTCTCCTAATATGATTTTTGGTATGTTATAGATCTTTGATGTGTATGTTTATGCTTTTCTAGATACAGGTGTTTCCTTGTATTTTGTTACTTCTTATATAGCAGTTGATTTTGGAATCAGTCTCGAAATTCTAGTAGAGCCCTTTTTAGTTTCTACACCAGTGGGTAAAACCATCATAGCCCGGCAGGTATACAGGAACTGCATGATTATGATATTTTAGAAAGTTTCAGTAGACTTAATTGAATTAGCTATGACATACTTTGATGTCATTCTCAGCATGGATTGGCTTCATTCCTACTATGCCACAGTCGACTGCAGAAATAGAATAATCCAGTTTCAATTTCCGAATGAACCCGTCCTAGAGTGGAAGGGTAGTGTATCCACTTTCAGAGGTCATCTTGTTTTCTACCTTCGGTCACAGAAAATGATATCTAAAAGATGTGTATATCATCTTGTTCGAGTTAGGGACACTAGTTCCGAAACTTCAAGTATTGAATTAGTCCCAGTCGTAAATGAATATTCAGATATTTTTCCCGAAGATCTTCCAGGGATTCTTCCCGAAAGGGAAATAGACTTCGGCATTGACCATCTTCTAGATACTCAACCTATATCTATTCCTCCATACAGAAATGCACCAGAAAAACTTAGAGAACTGAAAGAACAATTGAAGGATCTCTTAGATAAGGGATTCATCAAGCCAGTGTTTCCCCGAGGGGCGCACCAGACTTATTCGTGCTCAAGAAAGATGGTTCTCTTAGAATTTGTATTGATTACCGTCAGCTTAATAAATTCAAGGTCAAGAATAAGTATCCTCTTCCCGTCAGCTTAGTGACTATATTTACATAAAGATCTCTCCCATGAAGGGAATGAAGCGATTCATCAAGAAGGGAAAGCTCAGTCCCTTATATGTGGGTCCCTTCAAGATACTCAGTTGCTTTGGCAAGGTAGCTTATGAGCTCGAATTGCCTTTAAATCTAGCTTCAGTTCATCCAGTCTTTCATGTCTCTTTGCTCAAGAAATGTATAGGTGACCCAGCAATTTTTGACCCTATTTAGAGCGTAGATGTCCAGAATAGTCTCTCTTATGAAGAGATTTCAGTCGAAATCCTAGACTATAAGACTCACAAACTGAGGAACAAAGAAGTCCCTTTAGTTAAAGCTCTTTGGCAAAATCAATCCGTCGAGGGAGATACTTGGCTAGAAGAAGCATAAATGCGTACCAAGCATCCTCACCTCTTCTTTGTCAATTCAGATCAAGATCAAGGTAATAGTTCTCCTTAAGCTTACTCAGTTTCATGTTTAGTGTTTATCACAAACTTGGTACTAAAGACCATTGCATATTTAGTCATGAATTCATGTATCAGTTCAGTTATATAATTATACATCAGATATGCATGCTCAGTATGATATTTCATTTATCAGTCATGTCAGTCATGAGATCATGTTTTAGTTATTTATATTTAGTAAGTACGTTGGTTATCTTCTCTCTTCACTATCAATCTCATTCGAGGATGAATGTTCTTAAGGGAGAGATATTATAATACCCCGTACTTTTTCTTAGCTTTAAATCATCTCAAGAATGTCAAAATATTACTTTGAAATATGAATCCACTTTTGTACATAAGGTATTAAAATATTTTCACTTTTTATCATGTGGGAAATTTAATTAGCTTTCCAATGATACCAATTGCGTCAAAATCTGACATCGGAGGAGAAAGTTATGGCCAAAATACAGAAGACGATAAAACCACCCAGATACAACGGTGAGGCCGACGGACTGTCGGACTAGCGACAGACCATCACAATAAGACAGTGAGAACTAACCTCTTCCTAGGAGCGACGGTCAGGATGATGGATCGTCGCACTAGCGACGGACCATCGCTTAGACTGTTGCAAGGGAAACAGTGAGGCTACCTTCTGGATAAGGTGAGATGGTTAGGTTGAAGGACCATCGAACTTGTGATGAACCATCTCCAAAGCCGTCACATCCTAAATAGTGAGATCCCATTTTGCCTAGAAGCGACGGTCAGGGCTGATGGACCGTCAACCCAGCGACATACCGTCGCACCTACCGTTGAAGGTTTCATTCAGTTTTTTTAAGTCATTTTAATAGGGGTATTTTGGTCATTTACCACCCACTTATATATACCCAGTTATATCCAATTTCAGCCATTTGGTTCATCGTTATTCCACAAACAAGATTAGGGTTTCTCCCTAACGTTAATCTCCAAGAACAAAATCCAATCTTCTTCAAGAACTAAGGGAATTCCAATTCTTCAAGTTCAAAAACATCAAGAATCTTATCCCA
The DNA here is from genome assembly GCA_030864225.1 of Capsicum baccatum var. pendulum. Taxonomy (NCBI): domain Eukaryota; kingdom Viridiplantae; phylum Streptophyta; class Magnoliopsida; order Solanales; family Solanaceae; genus Capsicum; species Capsicum baccatum. Next base: position 14,384,873 of record CM061550.1, read on the forward strand.
AGTATGCATAGTGTTCATTCATAGACTCCTTTCTTCCATGAATCCCAAGAATCCCTTTTCTAAATTCAAGTTACGGATTTTCTTATGAATTTCATGATTGGGCTGCTCTTGTTCATGTTGAAAATGAGTAATTGAATTGTATTCCATGAATGAATGTTAAATTCCTTATGGGTTGATTTGTATAGGTATAGATATATGAAATCCTATGACTAAACCCTTGAATGACTAAATTAGAATTGAATCATGACTGTTAGTTGTTGTATGATGTTGTTTACACATTCTATGCTTACCATGTGTTTGATTAAATGCCTAGATGAAGGAAAAGAGTCTAATTAGCATGATATCATGAAATCCCCATGTATGTACAATCTTATGCCTATAACATGTTTGATGAAATGCTTCAGAAATTGTATTATGATGATTATTATGTATTCAAATAAGTCATGTTTTGCCAGTTTCCTTCTATTGAGTCCTGGGGTACTTGTACCCAAAATATTAGTTGTGTCTAGAGCCATGTCATGTTGTCACGATACTCTCAATCAAGCTATGAATCCTTAGGCTTCAGATAGTCTTATGACTCAGGAAATCTCCATGATCTCATGAACTCAGTCAGTTATCAGATATCAGTAGTATTCCGTCAGTCAATGAAATTCAATTATTCAGCCCATGTTCAGTTCAGTTAAATCACGTTTAGTGTCTATTCAGATGGGAGTAGTAATTAGCACCGAGTGAACCCAAGGATGGAGACACACACTATCAGATGAGGGTGTGTTCCTTAGCAATCATCCTTGCATTCCAGAACTATGTAGCCAGCATAGGTTGAGACATCAACACTGTAGATGAGGTGGATAAGAACTATAAGATAAGGGCCCTACTGTTCTCGTACTGGAGACATTATCAGGTGAGGCTCACCCACAGTTTGTCCTTACCATGGCACGATATTGACACCCTTCCAATTGGGGTTACATATTAAACCCTAACTCAGCCATAATGGCATATCAGGGGCATGTCGATTAGTTAACTACTTTCCATAGTTTGATGTTATAGAATTAGGATTGTCAGATACAGTCAACTCAGATACAGTACGGATCTCAGATAGTTCCATTAGATTCAGGACTGTCAGATACAGTCAACTCATATATAATATGGAACTCAGATAGTTCCATCAGATTCAAGACTATCAGATACAGTCACTCATGTTATCAGTTATATTCAGATACAATCTCTCATGTTATAAGTCATATCAGTTATTAGCATGTTATGTTATCAGTATTCAGACTCAGTAATCATGTTATCATAATATTAGTGTAAGTTATTATGTCTCATGCATGTATTCTCACGCTCATAAGTCAGTATGTTATTATTATTGTTCATGCATATGAACTCCATGCATTCAGCCTACCTCACATGCATACCAGTACATTCAAAGTACTGACACATTTGTGCTATGGTGTCTTATACCATAGGTTCAGAGACACGAGCTCCAGAGCAGTAGTAGATTCCAGTTTCAGCAATCTGAGTTAGAAGTGAGTCCTTATCTTTTGAGGACATGATTATTTCTTATTATATTATTAATTAGTTTATCAGTTGGATTTAGTTGGGGATATGTCCCATCAACTCATTACTCAGACAGTTCAGTCAGTTAGAGGTTTTCTAGACTATTATGTTCAGATAGTTATTTTAGTTGTTTTGGGTATTCCATACCCCATTTTAGATGTTATGTTTTAATTTAGATATGTGAACCATATGGCCTTTTAGTTTATGTTTTCTGCATTATTCAGCATTTTATGCAGTATATAGGTACAAATATTAGTCATGGGTTAATTTGTGATCCTTCAGGGTCATGAGCACTGTGTAGCATTCTGGGTACCATATTCGAGTCGTTATAATAGGGCTCAACTAATATGAAATAGAGAAATTACTAAAAAGAGGTGAAGAGTCGTGACTTTTTATCTAACACATTCAAAACAACTAATGAACCGAATACTCCATCTGTTGAAACTGATGAATTAGCTATTAGAAGAAATCAAAACATCTTCTCCAATATATGGTCCATTTATCGCAATAGATAATATATATGTTGCATCATATGTCTCATCTGTTGCACATATAAACCATTTGTTACAGATGGTAAATCCATTTTAACAGACTATCTGTTGCACATTCAATCTATCTGTTATAAGAGATGCTAAATCTATTACGACAGATGGACGATCTATTACAACAGCTCAATAATAACGGCTGTTATCGAGTCACAAACTATTTTGAAAAGGTGAGAAGTATTAATGTAAAAGAAAAAATCGTGACTTTTCACAAAAAATAAAATGCCACCAGTTTGAATGTAATTAATACAATGGATCTGATCAGTCGTGCCTTTTGGCCTGACACATCCAGATTCAATCCTCTATAAATAGGTCCCTCCTTAATCTTTATTCTACTCAACTTTATTTATTTCTTGCATTTTTTTTATTGTGTGAAATCTTCAACCACTTCTCTTCAAAGAGCATATTCCTTTCTCATTGAGGTAAATTTTTTTTTGGTGTAAATTTACCAGTTAGTCATATATGTTGTATTACATTTTGGACTTTTTTCTTTACATTTGTCAATTCATGCATGTTCTAGATATGACTGATCCTATTTCGGATATTGCTATTCTACGCGACATTGTACGGGAACTTCAGAGGCAAGTTAATGACCTATAGAGAGAGTTAGTCGCTGTGAGAGCGATGATGTTCAGAGAGATACAAATGCCTATGAGGGCTCTGCTGCTACGAGTTGATTGGCCGACTGTCATTTATGATGATAATAATAATTAGAATGTATTTTTATTCTAGCATATGTATTTTAATTTTTCTATTTCGGATCTATACCTAATGTATTTTATTTTTTGTTTAATGAAAAATTTACTTTTAGTCGACTTTGGCATTCTAATTCCTATTCAATTTTCATTCTGTCTATTTCTTCTAATCTAAACATACATACATGTTAACATGTCGACGGTTGGAGGCAAAGAGCAATGTTGAATCCAGTAGCACTAGCAATTTTGGCTTTTGGGTTCTTTCAACAGATGGACCATGAGTTGGAACAGATTGGTCATCTGTTGGATTTCTGTCAATACCTTATCCATCTGTTTCAATAGATTTATCATCTGTTGGAGGAAAATATTCTAGTTTATGGATTTTTTGAGAATAATTGTGGTCTGCTGTATTATTTAGTTCATGTTTTGCCTCTTTTTATTGATGCACAAGTTTTTAAAAAAGAAATTTTATATATAATAAATGATAACGTTAGGTTCACAACAATGAGTTAAACATATAAAATTCCACAATAAACAAACAACAACACAAGTTTCTGCAATTACAATGATCATGGTGGATTACGATTCGTGTATGTAGTTCTTTTGTGCCAGTGCACTTACATATGGAGCACTTGTTTCTTCTTGTTAAAAATAATTCTCCAACTCCACGCCTCCTCTTATATGAATTTCTTCTTGATTTGATAGTGCTTTGGTCAATATATGAAGGAGGTATTAATCTCCCCATAAGCTCTGTAGAAACAACCCAAGATTCTTTGGGAGGCACCGGAGTAATATGCCCACTATATGCCATTTCATATTTTTCCATCAAATAATATTGAGAGGAGTGCTTGTAAACTTCAGGTCCATATTTATGATCGTGTTGAGCTCAAAGCGCTGTCATAGCACGTGGACAAGGTATTTTGTCCAAGTCAAAACTCTACACATTCAAGATCTTATTTAAAGATCGACTATGGCAGCATCACCATGACCGGTGATACTGAATTTCTAATCTGATATTTTATGAGATAGTAACATATTCCCCAAAATGACGTTTGTTGATATTTTTTTTGATTTCGAGAACAAATTAGGTTCTTTTTTGTGGGCACTTGAACTGCACATGCCTTTCGTTAAAACAATCGCTATACTTCTTGCTTATTTTTTCAAACATAGCCTTGATGGGAAATTCTCTTTCATCATCAAATAATGAATTCACTGATTCAGCTATGTTTGATGTCATAATATTGTACCTATAGAAAAGAATCACTTAGTACGACATCATAATAAACTTGCAAATCAAACAAGACATTAAATTCATAAGAATGTACCTATCTGCTAGACAGAATGCTAGGCTCCATCTCTTGAAACTGACACGTGCAAGAAATTCTGCTACCTTGGGATTCATATCTGCTATTTGATTGAAATGATCTAAGAACTCCTCTCTACTATATGCTTTAGTTGCTCTATAAAAAAAGATGACGACCCTTTCGTTGTGATAGTTGTTTTGAATGTTCTCTCCAAGATGCCTCATACAACAACCAAAGTAAGTTGAAGTGAAGAAAAGTGAACCCATCTTTGGAATACTTAGATGCCTATACGATACAAAACAGAACTCTTTGGTATCTTGCAGCTTCGCAGTTATTCAAAAATATATTCATAAGAGGCATTGCATTCCTTGTCTGCTACACAAAAAGTGACAAGAAAGATATGATTCTCCGCATTCTGCGCCATCGCCGCTAGCAGAACTTCATTATACCTTCTCCTTAAGATGTTACCATCGACGTCTATACCTTTTCTCAAATGTCAAAAACCTTGAATTCAAGCACCATAGGATACAAAAAAGTACCTGAACCTTCCATTTTCAACTAGATGCATTGTTGTCTTACTTTTGGGATTTGTGGACTTAATCATATAATGGTAAGCATCTATGAATGCATACCCATGCTCGAGTATCCCCCTAACCAGGTCCTTGGGAATCCCCATGGCCATATATGTTTTCCAATAACTGACCAGGACACCTAAATCTGTAAGGAGTTAATTGGCCATAACCCTTGTTGAAGGGCCTTTGCCACCGGGAAAACCACTCCTGAAATATTCACCGAGGACCTTTGTCGTGGAGTGAGGATTTTGGCACGAGATGAGATCCAAACCACATGTGTGATGCTTTTCATGTTTATGAATGACGAATCTATCAGAACTTGTGTACTTCACTGCTTACAACCACCACTTGCAGTTCGAATTAGCACATTTAAAGCAAAAGACACTGCTCGAATTAATCACCTTCCTTATTCTGAAATCTTTTTTCAAGCAAGAAATAAACAAAGTGTTAGATAGTTTATTCTTGTCCTTAAATGACATTCAAATAAAAAAGCCGATTCCATCATTTTGAAGATTTCTAGACTGTGTCGATTGAGAAGAACTGCACATCATATTGGTTGCATCAATGAGCATAGGTGTTTGATTATCATCTGGAATATTCATGTCTAGATCATCCACCCTATCATCAAAGAAGTCTTCTTGTTCTTGTTCTTCTACATTCTGGTTCTTATTCTTTCTCATCTTTTCAACCATGTACACCCTTACTATCAGCCTATTTGAATCACTTAGATAAGCACATAACCAAACCTGACCGGTTATCTGAAAAGGCAGTACCCTCTAATTTTCAAAGGAGCTGTGCATGTAGTTGATGGCGAGTTCTTTCGGTTGATAATTCAGTCCATAAAATTTGATGATTAAGTTCACAAAATCATCATACTAAACAACACTTTGGACTGTCATAGCTATCGTCTCTAGCATTTTACTCTCCTTCCAACGCCATACTTATCAATTGCTCTTCTCGATCCTATAACGCCCTGCATTTTGGGCTACAATATAGACCATGATTCTGATGTGTTGATAAATCCCAAATCCATAAATCCTATTCCAATACGGTATGTTAATTATTTGTTTAGCATGTAAATCCATTCAAACTTGAATTTAGACCATAGAGGTCCTTTAACTCAAGGACGAGTTGAAACTATTTTGATCGATTAAGTTTTAGTGGATATTGTAATTTGTGTCAGCTTCCATTGACCATGACTCTTTGTATATATCGAATTAGAAAGCCTACTATGTGTAAAATGATAGGTTTCCAAGTTAGCTTTCCAACGATACCAATTTTGCTAAAATCTTGCACCCGAACAAGAAGTTATAGACTTTCAAAGTAATATGTGTCGCCTAACCAATCGCTCATAGCCACTGGAAAGCATAGGCGGAGCCTATGTAAACATAGGCGATAGCCTAGGCGGCGCCTATGTAAAGGTTTCAAGTCACTTAAACACTCCATTTTTGGGGCAAAATGGTCCTTTTCCACCCTTACTTAGCCCTAAACATTAAATTTAGTTCCAAGGACCCCAAAATACACCTTCATTCATCAAAAGTGCTCAAGGATTCTCCTTAGGGTTTCAAAATAAAAACTCAAGCAACTCAAGATTCAACTGGGAGTTTTAGAACTAATTGCATAGTTGGAATCCCTAGAACGTAGGCTTCAAGAAGCACCTATATTCTTCGCATATAGAGGTACATGGGGTTATCTCAAAAATCTCATGGTCTTTAAAAATTCATGTTTTCAAAATAGGGGTTTTGAAATTACGAATATGATTATGTTTTAAACGTTTTATGATATTGATTTGGTCTTTAGGCCTAATTCTAATGTGATTTGATATATTATATATGGATATGCATGTGTTTCACAATGATGATAATTGAGAGCATGATTTACACGGAACCCCTCTCTTGATTTAATATTGTCTTAAGTTTTCACATGATATGAATCGTTTGAGATCATCTTGAAATGCATGTCTCGAAATGTCTTAAAAATGTCATGATTTGGATATGGTTTTTGACTTTCAAATAGAGGGTTGTTTTGTTCATGTTGAAATATGTTGCATATGATGATTGAATGAAGAGAATAATATGATACTGATGACTTGCAAGTCGAGTATGACGATACCCTACAGAGTATGACATGTGATTGATTTGAACAAAGTTTGAATGCATTGATTTTCATGAGAAAGGTGGATGCCCGAAGAAGACGTTTGAGTAAAAGGGCTCATCGCTAGAAATCGTAGTTGCCAATGCGGGTCATATGATATTGTATCCTACATGGGAGGATAAAAAAATAATTGGAATATCTCACATAGGGGGGTTCCCTACAGTGTACTCACATGGGGGGTATACCGGCTCCAAATTCTGGCGGCTACTTGGATTGGAGGCTTGGCCGCCGAGCACCAGAGGCAGATTCCACATAGCTGTGGAATTACAATTGTAGGGTATTCCACCTAGCTCAATCGCATTACATTGGTATTGAAAACTATTACATTATGCCCATGTGTTTTCAAATAATTTGATATGAAACTGCTTTATAATGGCTCTCACCTATACTGTGTAAAAATACTATATTTCTATTTTAATTTCTCTACGTACCAGTACTTTTGTATTGACCCCCTCTCCTCCCAGGTTCGAAGGTATAGTCTAGGGGTCCAGACAACCAGTAGACTCGTTCCGACAGATCGCAGAATCAATTTGTAAGCCTTCTATATTTCGGAAGGCCTGATGTCTGCAGTTTAATTTATCATTTATTAGTTTTGGGTCTACTGGGGCCGTTGTCCCAGTTTTCAGATAGACAATTATTTTAGTCATGCAGTAGAGATTTCGCGGACATTATAGAGATGTTGTGTTGACATTGTGGGACATTATTCCCCATTATTACTTTCACATGATTCTTGGCCATGTTTTCGTTATATTGTGTATCTTTCACATTTCTTTTATCATATGAATTGTGTGAATGATTACCAAATAGGTAGGGGTGTTTCGGGCCTCATGGTTCGAAATACTCGTCACGGCCAGGGCCCCGGTTTGGATCATGATAGATCCATTGACCATGACAATCCAACCTTATTGTTATTGATCTCTCCATTAGTGGTACTTAAATAAAGTCATTTGTTAAAAAAAGTTGATAGTGATTTCATAGTACCGTGAATGGATCCCAACAGATGTGTAATCTATTGCAATAGGTAAGTGATCAGTCGTAATAGATTACTTACCCATTGGGATTCATGTTACACTCCTGAATATCTGTTGCAATAGATGAAATGCCTGTTGGGATTGATGTTACAGTACTAAATCACCGTTGAAGCTAATTCCAACAGATGAGTGATATGTTACAACACATAATTAACCTGTTACGACAGATGACTTACCTGTTGCAATATGTTAGTAATCTGTTGTAATAGATATTTACCCTGTTGCAATGGATAAGACTTTTGTTGGAATCACGTTCAGGTTCTGTTGTAATAGGTTACTAATCTGTTGAAATAAATATTTATCATGTCGCACCAGATAACTAATTTATTGCAACAAATGTGTCAAATGTTGCAACAGATGACCCATCTATTTAAACATGAATCCAACATATTATTCTTCCGTTGAAACAAATGTCTCATCTGTCGCAACAGATGATTTATTTGTTTAAACAGATGGATCTTATGTTGGATTCATGATCGGGTTCTATCCATTGTTGGAAAAACAACAACACAATAGTAGTTACCCAGATGAGAAATTCAACCAAAAAAATCATAATTTGACTTACCTAGGTCTCCTATGAAGTAATGTGTAACAGCCCGATTCGCTGAACCGGAATGCTACACGGTGCTCATGACCCCGAGGGACCATAATCTAACCCATGACTAATATCTATACCTGTATACTGCAAATTATGATATAATAATGCGGAATACATAGAACCGTAAGGCCATAAGGTTCAACTGAATAAAATCATGTGGGTGAAAATACCCAAAACAACTCAATCTGAACGTAAATCTGAACATAAATCTGAAAGCCTCTAAACTATCTGAATAAGGACTTGATGGAACATGTCTCCAACTAACTCTGTCAAACTGAACCGAAGAATATAAATAAATGAATCAAATTATATTGTCCTCGAATCAATAAGGACTCACTGTGTCTCTGCGACTGGAATGCTACCGCTACTGTTGGGCTGGAGCTCGTGTCTTAGAACCTATGGTGCAACATGAAAATAAAGCACCATGGCACAAATGCGTCAGTACAACTAGAGTACTGAGTATGCGAGGAAGGCATACTGAACATAAAGGGTTTCATGCATGAACAACACTGAATGACTAATATGAACGTGGGAGTGCAAACACACATATATAGAAACTGGGACCGTGAATACGTGATAGCATAACCTGTAAGCGAATACATAGTTTAATGATAACTGTCATAACTGATACTAAAACTGATAACATGGACGACTGTATCTGATAGTCCTGTATATACTAAAATCTGAAGAACGCCCTGAGTTCTTTTACTGAAACTGATACTAAAACTGTGGGAAGTAGTGTTCAACCAACATGCCCCATGTATGCCGTTATGGCTAAGCTGGGATCCAATCTCTGCCCCGACTGGAGGGGTGTCAATACCGTGCCACGGGTAAGGACAGCCTATGAGTGACCCATATCTAGCGGGTACTCAATGAGAACGGTGAGAACCCTAAACTGATGGGTTAATCCACCTCATCAACCCTAATCTGACGGGTTAAGATGTCTCAAACTACACTGGCTACGTAATTCTGGAACACAAGGATGACTACTAAGAATCACACCCTGAACTGGCGGGTGAGTTCCCAACCTTGGGTTCACTTGGTGCTAACCTCTACTCCCATCTGGAGAAACTGGACATGAGTAAATGAATGTGCATGACTTAATCTTACTGAATTTCATTGACTGGCAGAATATTACTGATATCTAACAACTGACTAAGATCATGAGGTTTTCCTGAGTCACATGACTGATTGAAGTCTATTGAATCATAGCTTGAGTTTGGATATCGTGAAACATCACATGGATCTAGGCACACAACTATAGTTTTTGGGTATAAGTACCCCCAGGACTCGATGGAAGGAAACTGACACATATGACTGACTTGATAATAAGAGTAGAGTCCATAATTTATAATATCATAAGTAGGGATCTCATATTAAGCATGGTTATCAACAATGTATTGCATGGAAAGGATTTCATATCACATGGAAGTACTTGCACAATCTTAATATCATGTTCATTGCATAATCATATTGGCAACACATACCAATAGCATGGAAGTTCATGTGGATTGCATGGTTATCATACATCTTGTTCATAAGTAGGATTTGCAAGTAAACATAGCATAATTTCATAAGAATAGTTCATGAGTATTCCAACAACATTTACAAGGCACATTATCAATATAGAAGTCATTGGAACATAAGGGCATATCATGAATCCTTCACTTAGTCACAATTTAGCTATATTGCATGATTTCTAGTTTCTTCGTCATTTTATCAAACACCTTACATGCACATTTTAAGCATACGTGAAATCATCAAATTATACATCATGAACAACCAAATTTACATGTTTCCAACTCATATGATATCATGAAATTCAAAAAAACATATAAAGATTCCATCTTGGGAATCACCCAATATCAACAACATGATCATCAACACCCAACAATATAGAAATCATACTTTATAATGAAAAAGAGGGTTTTTGAGCTTTATGGATGAAAGGGATCCATAAATCAACTCACATACCTTAGAAGAAAGATTCTTGATGATTGACGGAGGAACTTCCTTGAAATCGGATCTTCAAGCTTAGTTACGCAACCCTAGTTGTTTTTATCTTTTAGTGCTCTTGGATGATGATATTTGAGATGATAATAGGTTTTAACAAGTTTAGAAGCTATATATTTCATGGGGTTAAGTTTAGGGACGTGTAAGGAGTATTAAAAGACTTAATTACCCTTAAAATAACTCAAAACGGAGTGCTTTTGACACCTGAAACTGACTTAGGCGGTTCCCAAGTGATTTCCTAAGCTAGGTTGGGAGGCGCCTAACCAATCGCCTTTGTTTGGGTTGGGCGGCGCCTAATCAATCGCCTATCCTTACTGTCTCTCATGAAAATGGGCATAACTTTTCGCTCGGGTATTGGATTAAGGCAAAATTGGTATCGTTGGAAAGCTAATTTGATTCTATACAATTTGGTGTGTCTAAATCATCCAAAATACCATATTAACATCGATTTATACTCATTCAAATATGACCCTTGCAAAATCAAACACTAAAACTTGATGGATTCAAAAACTCTTAGCTTGTATTACCTTAAGTGACTCATATGAACATGCTTAATGCATCATAAGCTATCCAATCACTAGGATATTCATTGTAAGTCATGTACTCAAGTATGAGTCACAGGATAGGAGATTTCACACGTAGGAATACTTATTCACTTCCTAGCTTAGAAACATGTGGGGTATTACAATATCTCCCCCTTGGGAACATTCGTCCTTGAATGAGAATTTACTGAGAAGGGATACAAGACAATAGAACCTGAACTGAACATGAAGAATTGAAACTTGATCTCATGACTGACATGCTAAACATACTGAACTCGTGCATATCTGATGCACGGACAACTGACACATGAATGCATGACTGAGTATGAAACGGTTAATAGGTACCAAGTTTATACTGAAAACATGAATGTGAAACTGAATAAGATTAAATAGAACTATTACCTTTAGCTTGATCTGAATTGGCGGGGAAGAGGTGAGGATACTTGGTACGCATATCTACTTCTGCTCTACAAGTAGCTCCCTCATGAGACTAATTTTGCCAAAGAACCTTCACTAGAGAAACTTCTTTGTTCCTCAATCTACGAGTCTGATAATCTAAGATTTCGACTGGAATCTCTTCATAAGAGAGGTTGTTCTGAATGTCGATGCTCTGAATAGGGACAACAACTGCTAGGTCACCTATGCACTTCTTTAGCAAAGAGACATGGAAGACTGGATGGACTGAGGCTAGATCTGAAGGCAACTCAAGCTCATAAGCTACCTTGCCAAAGCGACAAATAATTCTGAAGGGACCGACATACCGGGGACTGAGTTTCCCTTTCTTGCCAAACCTCTTCACTCCCTTCATGGGAGAGATCTTAAGATAGACATAGTCATTGACCTCAAACTTGAGATGTTTTCTACGAACATCTGGATTGGACTTCTATTAGCTCTGAGCATCCCAGAGTCTCTCTCTGATCAATTGAACTTTCTCTAAGGCGTCGAATACTAAGTTAGGACCTATGATTGAGGCCTCACTAACTTCGAACCAACCAATCGGAGATCTACATATCCTACCATAGAGATCTTCAAATGGAGCCATCTGAATACTAGAATGATAGCTATTGTTGTATGCAAATTCAATCAAAGGAAAGTGGTCGTCCCAACTTCCCTTGAAGTCAATTGCACATGCCCTTAGCATATCTTCAAGAGTCTGAATGGTACTCTATGCTTGACCATCTGTCTAAGGATGAAATGTTGTACTGAGATGGACTTGGGTACCGAGACCCCTTTGGAACGCTTTCCAAAAGGGAGAAGTGAACTGGGTACCTCTGTTTGAGATGATAGATAGTGAAATACCGCTTAACCTGACTAACTCCCCGATATAGAGTTTGGCATAATCCCGGTGGAATAAGAAGTATGAACAGAAAGGAAATGAGCTGACTTGGTCATTCTATCTATAATGACCTAGATTAAATCATGCTAATGATGATTTCTAGGCAAACCCGTCATGAAGTCCATGTTAACTTCTTCCCACTTCAAAGTAGGAATGGTGAACTCTTGCATGGAACCACTAGGTTTCTGATGCTCTGTCTTAACCTGCTGACATGTAGAGCACTTAGCCACAAACTCTATAACATCTCTCTTCATCCCACTCCACCAATAGATCTCCCGTATGTTGCGGTACATCTTAGTGGCCCCTAGATGAATACAGTATCGCACACCATGCACTTCTGCAAATATTCGCTGCCTCAATTCATCTACACCTGGAACACATAGATGACCCTTACAATGAAGAACACCATCTCCCCTTTAGGTGAAAACCTCGACTTTATGATTCTGAACTGACTCTTTGAGATAGACAAGGCTAGGATCCCTGTCTTATTTCTCTTTTACCTCGGAAACTAGAGATGTCTCTGAACTACTATGAACACTTACACCACCCTCTGAAGAATCGACTAAGAGAACTCCTAGTCTGGCAAGCTGATGGATCTCCTGAGCCATCTTTTTCTTACTATCCTCAACGTGAGAAATACTACCCATGGAGAGTCGACTGAGAGCGTTGGCCACAACATTGGCCTCGCTCGAATGATAAAGAACACTCATGTCGTAATCCTTCAAGAGCTCTAACCACCTTCTCTGGCGAAGATTGAGATCTTTCTGGGAAAAGACATACTGGAGGCTTTTATGGTCTGTGAAAACATCTACATGAACTCCATAGAGATAATACCTCCAAATATTCAAGGAAAAATCTACCGCTGCTAACTCAAGATCATGAGTAGGATAATTTTTCTCATGTGACTTTAACTATCTGGAGGCGTAGTCTATGACCTTACCATGCTGTATGAGAACACAACCTAAACCCACTCTGGATGCATCACAATAGACTACAAAATTGTCTGAACCATCTGGAATAGCTAGAACTGGAGCGGAGGTGAGTCGATTCTTTAACTCTTGAAAGCTCTTCTCGCATGAATCTGACCACTGAAACTTAATCTTCTTTTGAGTCAATCTGGACATGGGAGATGCAATATAAGAAAATCCCTCGACAAACCATCTTTAATATCCAACCAAACCCAAGAAACTCCTAATATTTGATGGAGATACGGGTCTGGTCCAGTTTTTTACTGCCTCAGTTTTCTGAGGATCTACTCTAATGCCATCACCAAAAACAATATGGCCAAGGAATGCTACTGATCTTAGCCAAAATTCGCACTGGCTGAACTTAGCGAATAACTGGTGATCCCTGAGAGTCTGAAGAACAATCCTGAGATGGTCTGCATGATCACGCTCTGTGCGAGAATCGACTAGAATATCATTTATAAAGACTATGAAAAACATGTCCAAATACTGCTTGAACACACGGTTCATCCATAAAAGATGCTCGGGCATTAGTAAGACCAAATTACATGACTAGAAATTCGAAGTGACCATACCGAGTATGGAAAGCTGTCTTCAGAATATCATATTCTCTAACTCTGAGTTGATGATAGCCTGATCTGAGGTCTATCTTGGAGAAGTAACCGGCACCATAAAGTTAGTCGAATAGATCCTTAATCCTGGGAAGAGGATACCTATTCTTGACCGTGACCTTGTTGAGTTGACGATAATCAAAACACATCCTGAGAGAACCATCTTTCTTGCGCACGAATAATACTGGAGCACCCCATAGGGAAACGCTGGGTCTGATGAATCCCTTATCTAAGAGATCCTTCAACTGATCTTTAAGTTCCTTGAGTTCTGCAGGTGCCATTCTGTATCGTGAAATAGAAATAGGTTGAGTATCCAAAAGAAGGTCTATGCCGAAGTCTATTTTTCATTCGGAAGAAATGCCTGGAAAATCTTTGGGAAAGACATATGAGTATTCATTAACAAAAGGGACTATTTTGAGCCTGGGATATTCAAAACTGGAATCTTTAACATGCACGAGATGATACACACACTCCTTAGAACTCATTTTTCTTGCCAAAGGTAGGAAACAAGTTGACCCTTGAACGCCAAAATGCTACCCTTCCACTCTAGGACGGGCTCATTCGGGAACTGAAACTAAACTATCCTGTTTCAGCAGTCGAATATGGCATAGCAGGAATGAAGCCAATCCATTCCGAGAATGACATCAAAATCAGTCATCTCTAACTCCACTAAATCTGCTGATGTGTATTTTTGAGATATCATAACCGGACAGTTCCTGTATACCCACTGAGCTATGATAGTTTTACCCACTGGGGTAGAGAATGAGAAGGGCTCTGCTAGGACTTCGGGACTGATTTCGAAATCGCCTGCTATGTATGGAGTAACAAAATACAAAGATGCACCTGGGTCTACCAAAGCAGAAACATGAGCATGGAAAATGTAACGTACTAGTAACGACATCAGGAGAATTTTCCTAATCCTACCAGGACTGAAGAACATAGATTCTGTTTGGGCATTGCCCACTGGTAGCACTAGAAATGTCACCCTGCTGGTTCGGACGACTGGACTAAGTTGTAGAATGATTTTGCTGACCTTGAAGACTTGACTGCATACACTCCCTAATTCTGTGGCCTGGCTTACCACAACCAAAATAGACGTTACTACCGGCTGTGCAAATGCCCTTGTGGTTTTTACCACAAGTCTGACAAAGGGAATTCATTTGGGTACTACTAGCACTGCCCTGAGATTTAGAGCCTGGTGCTTTGTCTCTATTGCCATCTCTAAACTTCGGCACTGGAGCACTGGCAACGGAACGAGCTGGAACGGATGACTTGGAGTGAAACTGTGAACGGTTTCCTCCATCTAACTTGGGGTGAGCAAAGTTGAAATTACCTGACCTTGCTCTCTTATTCTGCCTCGCCCTAGTCTTAAACTTCTTCTCTTCTACTTGCTGGGCATGGTTCATGATTTTTTCTAAGGTGATATCACCGATCATCATCGCAGACCTACATTCATTTACCATGCCATCGTTGACCCCTGACACGAACTTGCTCATCTTAGCTCTATTGTCTGCAACCACATGAGGAGCATACCTGGCTAGCTAAGTGAATCTGAGAGAATACTCCCTAACCATCATATTCCCCTGCCTGAGGTTGATGAACCCAAGAACTTTGGCTTTCCTCAGCTCTTGGGGAAAGAATCTGTTTAAGAAGGCCGTGACAAATTTCTCCCACTCTATAGGGTCTGTATCATCTAACCTCTCAGACTTCCTCTGTTTGTACCAATCATGAGCAACATCCTGTAACTGGTAGGCGGCCAACTCAGCACTCTTAGTAGAAGTAGCACCCATGATGTCAATGACCTTCTGGACTTGGTCAATGAACTCCTGAGGGTCCTTATCAGACTTAGACCCATGGAAATATGGAGGGTTCATCCAGGTGAAGTCCCGAACCCTAGCTGCATTGGGAGTGGCCACTGGACTGATCAGAATGACTGGTGGCCGTTCATTCTATGCATCCATGGACTAAGCAAGTATGGTAAATGTGGCTCTAAACTCCGTACGGAAAACATGTTCGCCCAAAGGATCTTCAGGCTGAGGAGCTGACCGGTTTCTTCTCTTTGGGGTCATGGTCTGGAATAAGAGAAGAATGGATTAGACTGAGATTTTAACTTGTGATTATTCTCACTAGCATGACATGAATAATGAAGAAAGGGGACTATTCCTAAAACATCTTATAACCTCCCGCACATAAATGTGGCTCGCAACACACCCATGTACAAGACTCTACTAGATGCGTCTTACAGACTTCCTAGGATTCTATTGAACCTTAGGCTCTGATACCAAGTTTTTAACACCTCGATTCGCTGAACCAGAATTCTACACGGTGCTCATGACCCTGAGGGACCACGAGTTAACCCATGACTGATATTTGTACCTGTATACTGCAAATCATGATATAATAATGCAGAATACATATAACCGTAAGGCCATAAGGTTGAACTGAATAAAATCATGTGGGTGAAAATACCCAAAATAACTCAATATGAACATAAATTTGAACACAAATCTGAAAGCCTCTAAACTATCTAAATAAGGAGTTGAAGAAACATGTCTCCAATTAACTCCGTAAAACTGAACTGAAGAATATAAATTAATGAATCAAATTATATTGTCCTTGAATCAATGAGGACTCACTGTGTCTCTACGACTGGAATGCTACCGCTACTGCTGGGCTGGAGCTCGTGTCTCGGAACCTATGATGTAACATGAAAAGAAAGCACCATAGCACAAATATGTCAGTACAACTGGAGTACTGAGTATGCGAGGAAGGTAGGCTGAACATAAAGGGTTTCATGCATGAACAACACTGACTGACTAATATGAACGTGGGAGTGCAAACACACATATATAGAAATTGGGACTATGAATACGTGATAGCATGACCTGTAAGCGAATACATGGTTTACTGATAACTGTCAAGACTGATACTGAAACTGATAACATAGACGACTGTATCTGACAGTCCTGTATATACTAAAATCTGAAGAACGCCCTGAGTTCTTTTACTGAAACTGATACTAAAACTATGGGAAGTAGTGTCTAACCGACATGCCCCATGTATGCCGTTATGGATAAGCTGGGGTCTAATAGCTGCCCCGACTGGAGGGGTGTCAATACCGTGCCACGGGTAAGGACAGCCTGTGAGTGACCCTTATCTAGCGGGTACTCAATGAGAACGGTGGGAACCCTAAACTGACGGGTTAAGCCACCTCATCAACCCTAATCTGATGGGTTAAGATGTCTCAACCTATGCTGGCTACGTAGTTCTGGAACACAAGGATGACTACTAAGAATCACACCCTGAACTGGCGGGTGAGTTCCCATCCTTGGGTGCACTCGGTGCTAACCTCTACTCCCATCTGGAGGGACTGGACATGAGTAAATGACTGTGCATGACTTAATCTTACTGAATTTCATTGAATGACGGAATGTTACTGATATCTAACAACTGACTAAGATCATGAGGTTTTCCTGAGTCACATGACTGATTGAAGTCTATGGAATCATAGCTTGAGTTTAGATATCGTGAAACATCACATGGCTCTAGGCACAAAGCTATAGTTTTTGGGTACAAGTACCCCCAGGACTCGATGGAAGGAAACTGACACACATGACTGACTTGATCATAATAGTAGAGTCCATAATTTATAATATCATAAGTAGGGATCTCATACTAAGCATGGTTATCAATAATGTATTGCATGGAAAGGATTTCATATCACATGGAAGTACTTGCACAATCTTAATATCATGTTTATTGCATAATCATATTGGCAACACATACCAATAGCATGGAAGTTCATGTGGATTGCATGGTTATCATACATCTTGTTCATAAGTAGGATTTGCAAGTAAACATAGCATAATTTCATAAGAATAGTTCATGAGTATTCCAACAACATTTACAAGGCACATTATCAATATAGAAGTCATTAGAACGTAAGGGTATATCATGAATCCTTCACGTAAGGGTATATCACCCAATATCAACAACATGATCATCAACACCCAACAATATAGAAATCATACTTTATAATGAAAAAGAGGGTTTTTGAGCTTTATGGATGAAAGGGATCCATAAATCAACTCACGCATACCTTAGAAGAAAGATTCTTGATGATTGACGGAGGAATTTTCTTGAAATCGGATCTTCAAGCTTAGTTACGCAACCCTAGTTGTTTTTATCTTTTAGTTCTCTTGGATGATGATCTTTGAGATGATATAGGGTTGTAATATGTTTAGAAGCTATATATTTCGTAGGTTTAAGTTTAGGGACGTGTAAGGAGTGTTAAAAGACTTAATTACCCTTAAAACAACTCAAAACGGAGTGTTTTTGGCACCTGAAACTGACTTAAGTGGCGCCCAAGTGATTGCCTAAGCTAGGTTGGGCGGCGCCTAACCAATCGCCTATGTTTGGGTTGGGCGGCGCCTAACCAATCGCCTATCGTTACTGTCTCTCACGAAAATGGGCATAACTTTTCACTCGGGTATTGGGTTAAGGCAAAATTGGTGGGTCTAAATCAGCCAAAATACCACATTAACATCGAGTTATACTCATTCAAATATGACCCTTGCAAAATCAAACACTAAAACTTGATGGATTCAAAAACTCTTAGTTTGTATTACCTTAAGTGACTCATATGAACATGCTTAATGCATCATAAGCTATCCTATCACTAGGATATTCATTGTAAGTCATGTACTCAAGTATGAGTCACAAGATAAGAGATTTCATACGTAGGAATACTTATTCACTTCCTAGCTTAGAAACATGCGGGGTATTACATAATGCCAAAGTGGAAAGTGATGTTCGAAATAAAATTTGACCTAAGAAATTGGTCAAATAGCAACAGTAGCAGTGACAACAACAACAATAATAAATGGTCAATAAGAAGAATATGAAGATGATAATGAAGTAGAAGATGATGATAACGAAGCAGAAGATGATAAATAAAGCAGCAGCAATAATGAACAATAAAAATCGCTAAGAGAGAATAAACAAAAATGGGTGAAAAGAGAGAAAGACGCCTTTTTTCCCTCCATTTTTCATTATATAGGTAAACATTTGGATCAAAGTATAAATTTAAAAACTTATGGGCTATTTTCAAACTTCCCCAACTTTCTTAATCCATAATAAAGTAATTGTCATCTCCACTCAATAATTAATACTTGTGTCACCTATACCTTACTTTAAAACTTTTTTGTCACCTACAACTCAAAGCCCCAGCTGTCATGGCCTCCACAGTCTTCTTCTTTCATAAACATAATATTAATAACTTCAAATTGCATCTTAAATCAATAGTGTTTTTTGCATTACAATAAAATTCAATCAAATTTTAGATTCAAAATTAATTCAAAGTTGATCCTTCAAGTTTTTCAACAATAGCTTCTTCAATATAAATTTAAATTCGAATTCCATAAATAGCAATGAACTCCACCAAAAAAACATCCAACACCCTCCACTACAATATGAAAACAAACCTTCTTCCATTTTCAAATTTTCCTCTAATGGTTGTTGGGTATGGGGTCCTCATTTTTCTTCTCACTAAAAATTATATTTGAAAAGTTAGAAAAATTAAAATAGAAAAAAAAATAGAATTAATGTAAGGAAAAAGATGGATGAGAATGGAAGAAGAGGGGGGAAAGAAGAAATTAAGTATATGTTATTAGCTAGTGGTGCTTCAGTGGTGGAAAGAGAGAAAAATTAGAGAAAGAAAAAGACACCAAAAATAAATTACTTTTCTTTTTTCTTAATTTTTTTAATCTTTTCTTCTTTAATGACATGGAATTTTATGATTAGTGATAGTTTTCACGTCATGACAGGTGCAATTCACGCACCCAACACTTAAAAAATTCAGGCATTGAAAAAGTGTCACGCCAGACGTTTGTGTCTAATTGAAACCATTTGTGAATGAATAAATGGTTCAATAAATACATGGTTAATAGAGGTGCTAATATGAAAAAAGTCAAAAAGTTCAGAGGCATATCTATGTATTTTGCCTAAAAAAAAATCTTTTGGAGGAACGAAAGTTTCTCATACCTATTGGAATAGCTTATTTGGCCAAGCTTTCAAGAAATAAAAAGTTCTTATTTAGAGCGTTGAGTCTTTTGGTCAGGCTTTTAGAGAAATATATATGTATATTTGAATAGTAATAGATGTTGATAAAAATAAACTTTTCTCGTGAAACACTTTTAAAAATCTTGATCAAACACAAATGGCTGGTCCGGTATTGACAAAAATACTTATTGTGATTAGTCAATCACAATCTGCTACTCAGCTAAAGTATTTTTCCAGTGAACACAACCAACAAAAAAAATCTTTTTTAAAATAATCAGGTTTTGAAAGCTTGACTACATAGACTACCCGTCATCCTAAAATATTACGGATAGGGCCGGTTATACCCATACTCATTGATTACAAAAGTTAGTGAATGATTTTATCTATGTTGAATCCTTCTAAAATATACTATTTTTACAGATCCGACACAAATTGACATTTTTAAAAATCTAGAAGACAAGGACAGGCAAATACAACCTCGTTTAATTTCCTCATCAATAATTTAGTAGTGACCAAATTTAGTTTGATCTCTAAATTGGGGAAGAAAAAGGTTTGCTTGTTCACATAGTACACCTTACAAATTAGAACGGACCAACCAACATCACATCTAAAGAAAGTGACTTTTCCTGGACAGTACTCCCCTACTCTCAATTTATATGGTATTGTTTGACTCAAAAATAAAAAAAATAAAAAATAAAAAATATTAATTATTGAAACTTGTGATGTAAACAAACTTTAGACATTTAAGTGATCACAAATTATTTCATTAAAGATTAAAGAGAAATTTCAAAGTTTAAGTTGTTTCTAATTGTAGAACGGTGATATTTTTTTTGGAACAAACTCAAAAAAAAAAGTGTCACCGAAATTGGTAGTAGTGGAAAATGCACATAACATACCACAAGAAACGTGGAAAGAGTCATTTTTTGCATCTTCTTCATCATTCAATTTCCGCAAAAACTTGTAAAATATCTTTCTTTCTTTTGGATCCCCATCAGCAAAATTTGAAGTCTTTGACAATCAAATATGCCATCAGGTCTCTTTGTCAACACCCTTCATCTTCTTTGCTGGCCAAGAAAAACTCAATTCTTTTAACACTGAATACAAAGAGTAAAACTTCCTAAAGAATTAAACATCTAAGAACTCGTTTGGTATGAGGTGCCAAAGCAAATAATCCCGGAATAAAAAATTTTAATGTATATTTGGTTGGCAATATTCAAAACAACTTATTCCGGGACTAATAAATAGTACCGGGATAAGTTATCCACACAATTGGTGGGATAACAATCCCACCATAATTTATCCTTGGGATAAATTTATAAAAGGACAAAATTACCCCTACCTATATTCATGCACGGGCCACTTTATGTATGTACGTATGTGCATAATTAATTAATCAATTTAACTCAACCACTTTAGACGATTCATAAATTATACTGACATAACCATATACGTAAACCTAATAGTAAGGTAGTAATTTTATATTTATACAAATGATAAACATTATAATTTGACCATCTGAATAGCTAACAAATTATATAACATAGGTAGACATGTTAAATAAATATAAGAATATTTTATGCATATTAATATTTTTTCAAATTTTATGTTAAACATTCGATGAATAATAAACTAAAAACTTTTCATAAATGCATAAAATGTAGATGAATATTAAATTTTGTTTGTTTTAAGATGAAACTTAAAATGAATTAATCCTTAATATTCTTATAAATATTAAAATTATTAAAGTTTTAGTTAACCTATCTTCAATGAGTAATATTTTCCAACAACCTAAATTACCCTCAAAACCACAAATCTATATTAGCCTCTTATAACTAATTTTTCAGCCAAAGATAAATTTAATTAACTAGCACAGACTAAATTTAATTAACTAGCACAGACCTTGTCGTAGCTATAATCCATTGTTAAGCACTTGAATTGAAATGTTGATCACTATATTATATGAGTGATCCGTGTTCACAATCGACTCCATTGTTCAATTACATATTTTAAATTAAATAATTTTTTACTCACGAAAATTGATATTGTATATATCAATTAAAATAAATTTTAATATTCTATATTATATGAGTGATATGTGTTTAAATGAAGTGACACAAATAATAAATCTTCTTTTACTTTAACAAACTTAAGTTGGAAATTTTTATTTCAAACTAAATAAGATGTAGTAAGATTTTTTTTTAAACACACACGGCATAATTATGGGAAGACACATGCAAAAAAATTAAAGTTAAATAATATGAAAGTTTTACTTTTAAAATACACATGATATAATCATGAAAATGCGCACACACAAAAAAATTAAGCTAAATAAGATGAAAATTTTATTTTTAAGAATAAATACTATTTAAAGCTTGATAAGAAATATATATATATAAAAAAGTTAAATAAGATAGAGGGTATTTTGGTAATCAATTAATTTATTCTTAAAATTATACCATTCATATTATTTTGAACACAACAAACCAAACACTCAATAAACGATAATCCCAGCATAACTTATCCCATCATAACTAATTCCAGCATAACGTGATACAGGCCAAAGTGGCATCTTAACACTCGAGGACATGAAGACGTGAATGAAGAACCGATCTTGTGGGGCTGCCCATCCAAGAAACAAGCTTTGAAGTGTTGAGAACAAGTCCTAAAACTCCAAAACCGTCCAAGGAGTACACTACAAGGCCACCCCTTTGTTTGGGCTCATTAAAGGCCTTTTAGTCATTTTTGTAATAAGTGTTGCCCTAGTCTATAAATAGAACTTTTAGGTCATTTTGTCATGGGAAAAGGCTCAAATATGCCACTGAAATATCAGAAATGGCTCATTTATGCCATCCGTTAAAAGTTGGACTCATTTATGCCATCACCGTTACAAAACTGGCTCACCCATGCCATTACTTTTAACACCCGATTTTTAGAAAATAGCTTTGCCACGTGGCAGCATATTAGAGGTCCACGTCGTTTTTTTTATTTTTAAAAAAAAAATTATAATTTTTTTTTATAATTTTTTCTAATTTTACTTGTCATTTTAACATATCAAAAGAAGACAACTTCTTTTCCTATTTTACTCTTAACATTAATTACTTTTTTTTCAAATTAATTTTAAGCTAAAATATAAGCACCATTTAATAGAGGTACTATATATAGTAAAATAGTCATGTTATAAATTGTTATTCTTAATAAGTGTGTTAACTCAAAGTGTGACAAGTAAAACCAAACGAAGAGAATATTATGAGTTCGAGATGTTGCTTGATGTTAGAGTGGAGAATTTTCTAAGCTTTATAAAGAGTTCAGAAATCTCATCCCTTACAGATGTGAGTGGGGCGTACACATTAAAGGATCGGGGTAATTCCACACTTCCACCCCTCTTTCAATCCATTCTTGAGGGGGTTGTATCTGTGTGTCTAACTCCGATATCATGTCTAATTAGATTCTGAATTCTAAAACTAACTTATACTCCAAAAGCAAGCTTGTTCAAGGAAAACGTAATGACCAATCGTTATAAAGTTTTAAATTTAAAATTAATAAATTTCTTAATTAACACATATATAAGCTTTGAGCCATAGCTATTGAGTTCAGTCAATTTTTTTTTAGCGCATCCGCCCTAATGGTGCCCCGTCATTGAAAGGGGTGAGGAGGAATATAAGAACACTTTTTTTACCAAAACAATATCAACTTTAAGTTACATTTTAAGTGGGAATTAAGAATACAAGAGTTAAATTAGTTTTAGTTTTTTTTTTATGTGAATACAAATATAATTTTTTCAACTTTAAAAAAATTAATTTACATGTTTGAAACATACTTAAGAATTGTTGTAATTACAATAATTCATAGTTGTAATTGCTGAATAATTACGGGGAGAATTGTAAATTGAATATATATGGTACATTGTTGACTGTACAATATAGCAAGCAACTCCATCCCAAGATATTAACATGTTTTTTCAAATTTTGATCAAAGATTTCAGGTTTGAATATTTTGGGTTCATGTATAAATAAATCCTAGAAGATTGGTCAAATATATATATATATATATATATATATATATATATATATATATATATATATATATATATATATATATATATATATATATATATTTATTTTTAAAAATAAGAATCCAGAAAAAATATGAACATTAGTTATATGCAAAATTTATTATTCGTTATTTGATAAATAAAAGTATAGAAATATGTAATCTATAAACTTCATAACCAACACCATTTTTTGAAAAAATTAAATAAAATATTATAATAATTTTTTTAAAAAAAAAATATTTTTAAAATGACGTGGACCTCTAATATGCTACCACGTGGCAAAGCTATTTTCTAAAAATCGGGTGTTAAAAGTAATGGCATGGATAAGCAAGTTTTGTAAGGACGATGGCATAAATGAGCCCAACTTTTAACGGATGGCATAAATGAGCCATTTCTGATAGTTCAGTGGCATATTTGAGCCTTTTTTCCTTTTGTCATTTAGACTCTGATGATATATTTTGTAAACTCTTTGAGTGTCTTGCAAGGTGGAATCCTAATTGTGGCAAGTGTGGACATCACTTGTGTTGATAACAACCTTAGAAACGGTGGTTGCTTGGGAATTCAATTCTCTTGAGGTTCCGTAAGAGTGTAGGTGTTTAATATTATTTGTTGTTTGTGTTTTGGTGTTTAATATACACCTTAGTGCTTAAACTTGTAGTATTTCATGTCTCACTATCTATCCTTTTAGATATTGTCATCTTGTATCCGTTTTATTTTTTGCTTGTTCTTCTCACGCAGTGGACTATTTTGTATGTTCATGGGCTATTTTGGTATCATTTGGTATCTGAGCCATCATTAATTTAGTTCCCACGAGATCAATCTTGGGTTTGTTCACTTAAAAAAAAAATTTTAAAAAAAAGGTGTTGAAAATCTGAAAAAACTCAAAAATAGTAATCTGTCCACGTTTTTGTGCTTAGGCCGAAATTTAAAGCCTAGTTTTCTGGTGATTGTTATGTGTTTTGTGTGTTTCAGTGTTATATCTTTGTTTCCTAACATTAGAAGAGGTGTACAAGGTTGAAAATCTCACAAAAAGAAGTTAGTCTATGGATTTGGTGTCTTGGTCGAAGTGGTATTGTTGTTTGACCGAATTTATGTCTAGATTTAGGTGTTGTTTTGATTTTCTTTATTGTTTCTTATGTTGGTTTTATTTGTCTTTAACACTACTTGAGTCTAACTGTAACTCCCCAGAAAATGGGTCCCAGAGCGTCACACGGTGCTTGAGGCTACGAGTAGCCCCAAGCTAACCCTTTGAGCCATTTTCATTCAGTTCAACACAAATCAATGGGGTTTCCGTAAATAACCCTCAAATATCAACAGAATAATCATCATCTAAGAATAAAAGAATTTCAGAAAGATAACAAAATACGACTTATTAGTCAACTCCCAACATCTATACTAGTCTGACAAGCCTCTAAGAAAATCAATAAAACCAGCGAGCCATTGAGACATGCCCCAGCTGACTCATACACAGTTATCAAATGTAAACAATTCCATGAAACCAACATCAGACATCACGTCCTCGGAACATGAGGACTCACCACAACTGAGGATGTAGAACAGCGTGCCCGAAGAATCACTGTCGAACCTGGAACTGAGCACTTGAACTTACATTTCAAAAAAATGCAGCCCACATCTGAAGATGTGGGTCAGTACCATGGAAAGGAACCAAGTATATGGGGTGGTATGCAGTTGTATAAACATCATCATCATAAGGCTTTATAAGAAATATGGAAGATGTATAAAAGACTCACATAGTCCGAAGAAAATCATCATAATCATGAGAGGATGAAATAAGTACAATAACACATGTGAGTCATCATATAATTTGTCAATCACTTTCAGTTCATCAAGAATATCAATTCTCATAATGTAAATATCATTTAAATCTTTCGAAAGAATAACTTTCACAATTCTACTTTCAAATTACTTCACCATTCACCATAGACACAAGAAAACACACAGACACTGGTAGATCCTATAACTGACATAAACCATGTGAGCTACATAGAGTCCAACGTACAACCCACATTGGGGAGATCCATCCTATCCTTGCCATCGGAGTAGGACTATCGATATCAAATCAACACAAACTAGTGATCACTATATAAATCAGCCTCAGGCTCACTCCTACGAGGGCATGTAGTTCTAGGGAAGTAAGGTCGCTTTATACCTCCCACTCGGTGCTAAAGATTTCTCCCAGACTTAGCTCAGATCATTTCAAAGACAATCCACAACAAAACAATTTCAGTAATACATAAATATACATCGGGAGCCATCATGCTTCCCATCTATCAAAATCAACCACGTTGTGGATTTCTTTCACACTCGAGTTCAAAACAACTCCATTAAGACCAAAAGGTCAAATCATTCAAAATATCTCAAATATTCAACATCAACGTGCTTATAACACACTTTCTCAAAAAAAAACACAATTTCCAATGGGGATTCACGACCCAATTATCAAAATCATGATAAATATCGTTCAAGGTTCATGCTTTATATCTCCACACATGTAAATTCATCTTTCAAAATCATAAACATCAATATTTCATAATAATCAACATAAGATATGGGTTCATGCTTCAAATTCGTAAAAATCAAATAAAAATCATGTCTTTGTAAAGAAAATTACTTTTGGGCACAAGAACGAAAGAGAGTTCTTGTTGAAAAACCCCACATACCTTGAATGATGAACTTTAGATCGATACTCATTTTTGAGATGTTAATAGTGCCTTTGAATGATGGTTCTTGGAGTTCTTGAACTAGGAACTTGGAATCTTGAATAAATTTGCAGAATTAATGGTGAACTTTGGAGGTTCTTGAAGTTGGATGTAGGAGCTTAGGGTTTTCTTTTTGAGGGAAGTTGATGAAATATAACATATAATGCTTCTAATAGGCTTTAATATAGGGTTTGAATGGATTTTGGGTGAGGTAGAATGACCAAAACGCCCCTAAAAATCAAATAATTCTCGAATCTGTCCTTTGATGAACTGTTTTGATAGTCTGAAGTAGATCAACCATAATGTTTTACTCCTATATCCAAATTGGATGAAACCAATTTCATTAAAATGAGGACTCTCATATCTTTCCGTTGATATATAGTATATCACCCAGATCATTGTGTACGAGGAGTTATTATCGTTTGAATTTAGAGAAAAAATACGCCAGGCCTCAGTACTTTTTCCCGCATGTTTTACTGTTCACTACTATTCATGGTTCGATCGGAATGTTCATAACGCGTTGCTCGGGTGTCCATTTTGAATAATCCACATATCGTTGGAAAGCTTATTCGATACTCTATGCAATGGTGGGTCATAATCTAAGACATTAAGCACAAAAAATTTATAATTCATTCTAGAAGATAGAACCCAACACGTTTACGCCCAAAATTTCAACAAAAAAATTTTTGGGGTATTACATCATCCCTCACTTGGAAACATTCGTCCTCGAATTATGCTAGACATGCCAAGATTAGATAGAGAATAGAGCATACAGCTGAAACCATTCGTTAAACTCATCACCACATCATTTCTCACTCCGAATGCAACATAGAATGTATAAATTTAAGAAACTACAGCTGAACACATAATAAATGACAACTAAACTGCTGCAAATTTTATCAAAAGTACATGATTTAGGAAAGAACGGTACCTTCAGCTTAATCGGAGTTTGCAAAAAATAGGTGCGGGTACCTGGATCGTATATCTGCCTCAGCTTCCCAAGTTGCACCCTCAACAGATTGGTTTCGCCACAACACCTTGACCAAGGGAACTTCTTTGTTCCTTAGTCTTCGGACACTGAAATCAAGAATCTCAATAGGAATCTCATCAAAAGAAAGATTTTCTTGAATGTCATCACTCACAGAGGAATCCACTACCACAGCATCGCTAATATGCTTTCTAAGCATGGAGACATGGAATATTGGATGAACAGAGGACAACTCGGAAGGCAACTCGACCTCATAAGGTACCTTACCAACACGGCTAAGAATTTTATAAGGACCAACATAACGGGGACTAAGTTTCCCCTTCTTTTCGAATCTCTTCACCCCCCTCATGGGTGAAATTTTCAGATACACTAGGTCACCAAATTCAAACTCAAGGTCTCTTCTTCTAACATCTGCATATGACTTCTGACGACTCTGTGCAGTATTTCAACCTTTCTCTAATCAACTTAACATTTTCCATAGCCTCAAATACCAAATCAGGACCACTCATAACCACTTCACCCATCTCAAACCAACCTATGGGTGATCTACACTTCCTCCCATATAAGGCTTCAAACGGAGCCATGCCAATACTAGAGTGGAAATTGATATTGTAAGCAAACTCTATCAACGGTAAGTGATCATCCCAACTTCTCTTAAAGTCAAGTGCACAAGCTCTCAACATATCCTCTAAGGTCTGGATGGTCCGCTCAGCCTGACCATTGGTCTGTGGATGAAAAGCAAAACGCAAAAGCACTTAGGTAGCAAGACCCTTCTAAAAAGCTTTCCAAAATTGCGAAGTGAACTGAATACCCCTATCCAAAATGATAGACAAGGGAACTCCATGCAGTCTGACTAGCTCTCGGATATACAATCTAGCGTAATCCTCAGCAGTATAGAAGTATGAACAGGCAAGACATGAGTAGACTTAGTCAACCTATCAACCACAACCAAAATGGAATCATGATGGCGTCGGGAAGGAAGTAAACCAATCACGAAGTCTATATTTATCTCTTCCAACTTCCAGGTGGGAAAACTAAACTCTTGCATCATACCACCAGGTCTTTGGTGTTCAACCATAACCTGTTGGCATGTTGCACACTTAGCTACAAATGATGCTATATCTTTCTTCATGCCACTCCACCAATAAATTTCCCGCAAGTCTCGGTACATCTTGGTGGCACCAGGATGAATAGAATATCACGCCCCGTGCACTTTAGCCATAATCCTCTGTCTCAGATCATCAACATTCGGGACACACAATCTACCCTGCAATCCCAACACACCATCTCCCCCTTGGGAGAAAACCTTTACTTTTTGGTCCTTGACTGACTCCTTAGTCTAACCAAACTAGCATCTAAGTATTGTTTTTTCTTCACTTCCGAAACCAAGGAGGATTCGAAACTACTCTGAACCCCTATTCTACCTTCAGCGGAGTCAAACAACCTAACCCCCAATCTAGCCAAATGATGTACATCACGAGCCAACTCTTTCTTACCTTCTACCACATGCGAAACACTACCCAAGGACACTCTACTTAGGGCATCTGCCACAATATTGGCCTTGCCCGGATGGTACAACACACTCATATCATAGTCCTTTAACAATTTTAACCATCGTCTCTGCCTAAGATTTAATTCTCTCTGGGTAAACACATACTGCAGACTCTTATGATCAGTGAAATCATCAATATGGACACCATAAAAATAGTGTCTCCAGATTTTCAAAGCAAACACAATAGCAGCCAACTCAAGATCATGGGTGGGATAATTTTTCTCATGGGTTTTCAACTGTCTAGAAGCATAAGCCATCACCTTACCCTTCTGCATCAATACGCAACCCAACCCAACTCTCGAAGCATCACAGTACACCACAAAACCATCAACACCATCAGGCAAAGTCAAAATAGGGGCTGAAGTGACTCGAGTCTTCAACTCCTGAAAACACTTCTCACAAGATTCGGACCATAAGAACTTCACTTTTTTTTGGGTCAATCGAGTCATAGGATACTCTGTAGAGGAGAAACCCTCAACAAAATGGCGGTAATAGCCAGCTAAACCAGAGAAACTTCAGATATCAGTCGGAGAAATAGGTCTAGGCCAATTTCTAATAGATTCGGTCTTTTGGGGATCAACTCTAATACCCTCGGAAGAAATGACATGACCCAGAAAAGCAACCGACCTTAGCCAAAACTCACACTTACTAAACTTGGCAAACAACTTGTGATCTCTAAGGGTTTGCAAGACAGTTCGGAGATGATCAGAATGTTCATCCTCACTACGGGAGTACACCAGTATATCATCGATGAACACTATGACAAACATATCCAGATATGGTCTGAACACTCGATTCATAAGGTCCATGAAAGCTATTGGGGCATTCGTTAACCCGAATGACATAACAAGAAACTCAAAATGGCCATAACTAGTTTGAAAAGCGGTTTTTGGGATGTCACACTCCCTAACTTTGAGTTGATGATAGCCGAAATGAAGGTCTATCTTTGAGAAATAACTTGCACCTTGCAATTGGCCAAACAAATCATCTATTCTCGAAAAGGGGGGTACTTATTTTTTATGGTGACTTTATTCAGTTGGCGGTAATCAATGCACATACGCAAAGAGCCATCTTTCTTTCTTACAAACAACACAGGAGCACTCCAAGGAGAAATACTAGGCCTTATGAAACCTTTATTTAGTAGATCTTTGAGTTGCTCTTTCAACTTCTTAAGTTCTGCAGGGGCTATACGGTAAGGAGAAATAAAAATAGGTTGAGTATCGGGAAGAAGATCAATCCCAAACTTTATCTCTTTATCAGGAGGTATCCCTGGGAGATCATCCAAAAAGACATCAGAAAACTCATTGACGACGTTAACAGACTAGAGAGTTGGAGTCTCAGACTTAGTGTCTTTAACTTTAACCAAATGGTAAATACACCCCTTGGAAATAAGCTTTTTAGCTTTGAGGTAAGAGATAAAATGACTCTTGGGTGACACAGAATTCCAGACCACTCAAACACGGATGCACCCGAAAACTGAAACTTGACCACTCAGGTTCGACAGTCAATAGAGGCATAAGAAGAATACAGTCAGTCCATGCCCAGAATCACATCAAAATCTATCATGTCTAACTCAATCAGATCAGCCAACAAGACTCTATGAAGAACGGTAACAGGACACTTTTTATACACTTTCTGGGCAACAATCGAATCACCCACTGGGGTAGAAACTAGGATAGGCTCAGGAATAATCTCAGGACTCATTTCAAAATTCACAGCAATCAAAGGTGTAACATATGAGAAACTGGATCCAGGATCCAACAAATCATACACATCAAATTGAAATATACGAAGCATACCAGTAACAACATCGGGAGAGTCCACTTGTTCCTAGCAGGATGGTAAAGCATAGAATCTATTCTGGCGCTGCCCGCCAACATTGCTAGAAGAGGCGCCCTAAGCTGGGCTGGGCGAGTCGCTGGAACTGGAGCACTAACAATCTGAGTTTGGGTCTGAGGGCGATAGTCACGACGCCCTTGTCCATCCTGTGAACGATCTCTAACTCTGTGACCCATGTCACCACACCGGAAATAACCCTTCTTCTCACCCCAACACTCACCCGAATGAGCCCTACCACACTTAGGACACAGGGGACGATTTGGCTTAGTACCAGTACTGTACTGGGACTTGGATGCATATGACCTGCTACCTTGATCCTGCCTACCTCTAGGAATGGGAGCACTAGAAGATGATGGTGCTGGCATAGACGAACGATCCTGATACTGAGGGTAACTCCCTCCCTGCGATCTAGTCTGACCCTGTCCATGCTGCTCGAACCTAAATCTCTTATTCCCTCTCATTCTATCTCTCTCCTTAATCTTGTCTGCCTCAATCTGTTTGGCATGAGTCATCATCCTAGAAAGATTCATCTCACTATTCACCATAGCCGACCTACACTCCTTAACCACATAACTAGATACTCTAGTCACAAACTTACTCATACTAGCCCGATTATCAGCCACTAAGTCAGGAGCATACTTGGCCAACTGATTGAACTTTAGACAGTACTCCCTAACAGTTATAGAGCCCTGTCGCAGGTTTATAAACTCTTCCACCTTCGCCTCCCTTATCTCTAAAGGGAAAAACTTATCCAGGAATGCATCCTGGAATTCTTGCCAAGTTGTAGGGGCAGCTCCCTCACCTCTACCTTTCCTCCAAGCAACAACCCAGTCATAAGTAAGGTCTTTCAACCTATATGCAGCCAACTCCACACTATGTCCCTCAGATACATACATCACCTGAGTAAACTTCCGCACCTCTTCTAAAAACAACCGTGGATCCTCATCAGACTTGGACCCATAGAATTTTGGCGAATTCAATCACATGAAGTCACGGATCCTGGCAGCAGCTGAATCACCTCTCTGCTGCTGTGGAGACGAGGTCGTGTTGGCCTGAACATTTGCAGTAATAGCTTAGGCCAGCGCCTGAAAGGCTGACCAAAATTTAGCAAGAGATATATTTTTATTCAATGGGTCAGCGGGTTGAGGTTGCTGACCATCATTATTTCTTCTCGCTCTACATGGAGGCCTATTTCTAAAAGAGGAGAGCACGAATCAATAGCAGAGAGAGACACTTTAAGCATGATAGACTTCTGAAAGAAAGAATCATACTTTTTCCTAAAATATTTTGTAGCCTCTTGCTCATAGGTGTGGCGCTCTACACACCGATGATCAAGACTCTACTTAACGCGGCTTTTCAGACTCCCTAGGACACCTTAAAACCTTAGGCTCTGATACCAAGTTTGTAACACCCCAAAAAATGGGTCCTGGAGTGTCACACGTTGCTTGAGGCTACGAGTAGCCCCAAGCTAACCCTTTGAGCCATTTTTATTCAGTTCAACACAAATCAACGAGGTTTCCATAAATAACCCTCAAATATCAACAGAGTAATCATCATCCAAGAATAAAAGAATTTCAGAAAGATAACAAAATACGACTTATTAGTCAACTCCCAACATCTATACTAGTCTGACAAGCCTCTAAGAAAATCAATAAAACCAGCGAGCCATTGAGACATGCCCCAACTGACTCATACCCAGTTATCAAATGTAAATAATTCCATGAAACCAACATCAGACATCACGTCACAACAGAGGATGTAGAACAGCGTGCTCGATGAATCACAATTGAATCTAGAACTGAGTGCCCAAACCTACATTTTAAGAAAATGCAGCCCACATCTGAAGATGTAGGTCAGTACCATGGAAAGGAACCGAGTATATGGGGGTGTATGCAGTTGTATAAACATCATCATCATAAATATTTATAAGAAATATGCAAGATGTATAAAAGACTCACATAGCTCAAAGAAAATCATCATAATCATGAGAGGATGAAATAAGTACAATAACACATATGAGTCATTATATAATTTGTCAATCACTTTCAGTTCATTAAGAATATCAATTCTCATAATGTAAATATCATTTAAATCTTTTGAAAGAATAACTTTCACAATTCCACTTTCAAATTACTTCACCATTCACCATAGACACAAGGAAACACACACACACTGGGAGATCCTATAACCGACATAAACCGTGTGAGCTACATGGAGTCCAACGTACAACCCACATTGGGAAGATCCATCTTATCCTTGCCATCGGATTAGGACTATCGATATCAAATCCACACAAACTAGTTATCACTATATAAATCAGCCTCAGGCTCACTCCTACGAGGGCATGTAGTTCTAGGGAAGTAAGGTCGCTTTATACCTCCCACTCGGTGCTAAAGATTTCTCCTAGACTTAGCTCAGATCATTTCAAAGATAATCCACAACAAAACAATTTTAGTAATATATAAATATATATCGGGTGCCATCATGCTTCCCATCTATCAAAATCAACCATGTTGTGGATTTCTTTCACACTCGAGTTCAAAACAACTCTATTAAGACCAAAAGGTCAAATCATTCAAAATATCTCAAATATTCAACATCAACCTGCTTATAACACACACTTTCTCAAAACAAAATACAATTTCCAATGGGGATTCACGACCCAATTATCAAAATCATGATAAATATCGTTCAAGATTCATGCTTTATATCTCCACACATGTAAATTCATCTTTCAAAATCATAAACATCAATATTTCATAATAATCATCATAAGATATGGGTTCATGCTTCAAATTCGTAAAAATCAAATAAAAATCATGCCTTTGTAAAGAAAATTACTTTTGGGCACAAGAATAAAAGAAAGTTCTTGTTGAAAAACTTCACATAC
This sequence comes from Capsicum baccatum var. pendulum, assembly GCA_030864225.1. Lineage (NCBI taxonomy): Eukaryota > Viridiplantae > Streptophyta > Magnoliopsida > Solanales > Solanaceae > Capsicum > Capsicum baccatum. The sequence goes on from CM061550.1 coordinate 14,418,896, forward strand.
CTTGAATGATGAACTTTAGATCGATACTCATTTTTGAGATGTTAATCGTGCCTTTGAATGATGGTTCTTGGAGTTCTTGAACTAGGAGCTTGGAATCTTGAATAAATTTACAGAATTAATGGTGAACTTTGGAGGTTCTTGAAGTAGGATGTAGGAGCTTAGGGTTTTCTTTTTGAGGGAAGTTGATGAAATATAACATATAATGCTTCTAATAGGCTTTAATATAGGGTTTGGACGGATTTTGAGTGGGGGGGATGACCAAAACACCCCTAAAAATCAAATAATTCTTGAATCTGTCCTTTGGTGGATTGTTTTGATAGTCTGAAGTAGATCAACCATAATGTTTTACTCCGATATCCAAATTGGATGAAACCAATTTCATTAGAAAGAGGACTCTCATATCTTTCCATTGACATATAGTATATCACCCAGATCATTGTGTACAAGGAGTTATGATTATTTGAAGTTGGAGAAAAAATACGCCAGGCCTCAGTACTTTTTCTTGCACATTTTACTGTTCACTACTATTCATGGTTCGATCGGAATGTTCATAACTCATTGCTCGGGTGTCCGTTTTGGATGATCCACATATCGTTGGAAAGCTTATTCGATACTCTATGCAATGGTGGGTCATAATCTAAGACATTACGCACAAAAAAATTATAATTCATTCTAGAAGATAGAACCCAACACGTTTACGCACAAAATTTCAACAAAAAAAATTTCGGGGTATTACACTAACCCAAGTTCTTGAGCCAAGGTGTTGTGGGAAGAGTGGACGTTTTTTTTGTTGTAGTTGTTGGAGTTCTTTTGTTGTGTTAAAGAAGTCTTGCAAAAGGTTGTTGTTTAATCCAAATTCAAAGGGAAGAGAGTGTTGGTTCTTGTTAGTCTTGAAACAACATTCAAGACATTACCAAAGGGGAAAAAAAACAAAAGACCTCCCAAAAGTCTTCATATCAAAATGGAGTAAATTCATTTTTTTCTAGACAAGCCAAAAGAGAAAAGGGGGACAAGACCTCTAAAAGGTTGTCTTGCCATTTTGGTGCAAGTAGATGAAAGACTTTATGAGTCTTGAAAGTGGAGTATAGACCTTGTTTGTCCCATACCATGGCCGAAATTCTTCTCTTCCATACATGAAATTGAACAACTAATTTCTTGAAACAAAAAATTTTCAACTTCAACCACATTCCAACGTCTAATAGTTAAGTGCCATGTCATCAAAGAGCTCAAGAACATTGGATATTCTAGTTTCACTTTCTTGTTTCCATTAGTTTCAATTTTCTTGATTCTCATGCTAATTAGCAAACTAGTAAATACCTACTAGGTTGTAGATTAGTTTTTGAGTACGTTTTCTTTCGTGTTAAGCATTGCATTGTGTGCTTTTCTCATTTTTAAGTCGTAGTACTTTCTTTGGTCCAAGTTCGAACATCATTTCTTGAATTGTTTCAAACAAGAATCTACTCTGACCTTGAGCCACAATTGGAATCAAGTAACCTCATTGGAGTATAAGCGATTTATCAACACTTGTGAGGCCAATTGAGTGAATACTTCAAAAGTGTGAGCTTCAGAAATTGCGGACTATTTTGAGACAAATTGTGGGCTGATTTTTGCTAACCTTTAATATGTTTGCTATTTTGTGTTGTTTGTTTAGTAGGTCTTGATAGGATGAAGGTGAAATGCTTAGTTGGTTTAAATCCATCGTGTCAAAGCTTGATGTCATAGATAGCCGCTTGGGTTCTTTTGAAGGGAAAATAGAGAGAATGGAAGGACGAATGGAAAGAATGAAAAGAATAATGGATAGAATGGAAGGACGAATAGAAAGGACGGGGAGCTATATTTGCAAGAAGTTGGATAACTTGATAGAGCATCCAAGCTTTCCTAATCCAATTCCCGTGAGTGGCCAAGCTCCACATGATCTACTAGGTAATCAAACTAACTCTTGCACTCTAGTGAATAAGGCTAATAACCAACTAAGTGTGAATGATAGTTTGTCTTTAAGTGAGCCGAATGTGACTTTATTTTGTGATGATAATGTACAACTTGAGATTGTGGATACACTAGTTGATCCATCTAGTGTTGAAGCCATTGTGGCAAGTGATAGTATATTGTCTTATGGAAGTCATGAAGACCAACTTGTGTGTGAAAATGGTGATGTTGAACATGTTGGCCGATTGACTAAGGATCACCCTCTAGTTGTTTTTGTTGTAGATTATGCGAGTATAGAGGGAACATTTAATCGTAATTGTAGTAGTATTGGGGTAGGGAAGTGTGTCCCCAACCCATTCCCATGAACACTCCACCTATTTGACGTCGGTGATCATTTGAAATACAGTGATGATATCTTTTGGAATGACTTGAATGTGCATGGAATGTATGGTTTTCCTATCTCAGCTTTCAAGCCTATTTGTTGTTCCAAAAACAGTCTAAGTTTTTCACTTGATAAGAAACTCTTGTTCCTTGTTTCTTGTCATACTTATGTAAGTTGCCTAATTTATTCTTTCTTGGGAGGGTATTTGGGTAAGAGGGATGTTTGGTTGTATGTGAAGTTTGAGCCACCTTGGCAAGATGCTATGATTGATTACACTAATCTTAACCCTCATACCTTGAGGAACTTTTTTGCTTGTCCGTCTTATTGTTTTGCAAGGTTCAGATTCAAGGACGAATCCTTTCTAAGGAGAGGAGGACGATACGGGCCAAAGAGGCACCTTAGCACTCGAGGACATGAAGACGTGAGTGAAGACCCGAGCTTGTGGGGCTGCCATCCAAGGAACAAACTTTGAAGTGTTGAGAACAAGTCCCAACACTCTAAAACCGCCCAAGGAGTAAACTACAAGGCCACCCCTTTGTTTGGCTCATTAAGGGCCTTTTGATCATTTTTGTAATAAGTGTTGCCCTAGTCTATAAATAGAACATTTAGGTCATTTTTTCATTTACACTTTGATGATATATTTTGTAAACCCTTTGAGAGTGTCTTGCAAGGTGGAATCCTTGTGGCAAGTGTGGACATCATTTGTGTTGATAAAAACCTTAGAAATGGTGGTTGCTTGGCAATCCAATTCCCTTGAGGTCCCGTAAGAGTGTAGGTGTTTAATATTACTTCTTGTTTGTGTTTTGGTGTTTAATATACACCTTAGTGCTTAAACTTGTAGTATTTCATGTCTCACTATCTATCCTTTTAGTTATTGTCATCTTGTATCCGTTTGTGTTGCTTGTTCTTCTCACGTTGTGTACTGTTTAATGTTCGTGGGCTGTTTTGGTATCAAAACGACCCCTACGATTACACAAAAATTGACTCTTGAAACCTGTGGAACAACAAGATGAATATGGAATTATCCTCCTTAGATCATAACACTAAAAGTACTACAATAACATACCCAGTGTACTCCCACAAGTGTGGAAATGTACATATTTTATTTATAATACAATGTACAATAGCTGAAATCTTAACTTAATTGAATAATACATACTCTGATATTGTAAATACTACAACCAGTGGAAAAAAATCATATCAAGCCCCTTATAGTTTCTTGGTTTTACTGATATAACTCGAAATTTGATAACCTGGGAGCAGGGATAGCGAGTAGCCTCTCGTTTTTTTTCATGACGAGTCCAAATCCCTCTGAAAGATCAACGTTTTCGCCCTCAGGGAGTTTCCAATCAAAGGAATGCAGCAATGAAGCCAATACAAACATGAGCATTTTCTCTGCTAAAGGAAGTCCAGCACAAATTCTCCTCCCTGATCCAAATGGAAGGTAATTCGTATTATTTCCAGCATATTCTAAATTCGTAGAGTTCAAAAATCTTTCCGGCTGATATTCCAACGGACTCTCCCACACCTGAGGATCCCTCTGAATTGCATAAGCATTCAAAAATACTTTAGTTCCCTCAGGTATGGTGTATCCACCTACTATTGCAGATTGGCTCGGGCGCTTTGGGACGAGCAGTGGTAATACAGGATGTAAACGTAACGTCTCCTTTAAAACTGCATCAAGATAGTGCAGATTTGGTAAATGCGATTCTTCAACAATGTTATTCACCCCTACAACATCTTTCAATTCCTGCTGCACCTTTGCCATTATCTGCGGAGTATTCAGAAGCTCCGCCATTACCCACTCGACCGTTGTGTTTGTAGTGTCAATCCCACCAGTCATAATGTCCTACAATGCAGAAACATATATGAAGACGGGGAAAATGAACTTAGTCGTAGCAAGGATTTTGTAATGGTTGATGCTACCTTTAGGTAGAGGAGAATCCATGATTTTAAGTTCATGGATTCTGAAACGCAACTCTTTCTGTTTATTAGGTTCTGGATAAATTATTTATACATATTAAATGAATTTCTTACTATAAATATATAGTCTGTGTCAAAGCCACCGGGTTCTGCCGAATCCATAATTTCTTGTTGCTCTGCCCCTCCCAGTAGGAGCTCGGAAGTCATGTTTAGGTATGAGTATGTATATCTTTTTAAGACATTTAAAAAAAAAAAAAAGCAATCCGTACTCCAAGGGGTGTGATGTAGACAGCTTACCCAAACGGAAACATTAGTGGCTGCTTCCACGGATCGAACTCGTAACCTTTATGTTATTCGAGAATGGATTTTAGTCCTTAATTAAGATGTGCGAATCACATAATTAGCTAAAATAGTCTTAAAAAGTTTGTATGACACTGTTAAATCTTCAGACTGATAATGTAATATAGAAAAGATATAAGGACCATATAACTTACCACCAAGATGGCCTTTATTTTCACCAAGTCCAGTGATATACCAATGTCTTTCTGCTCCATTAGCTCTACCAGGATCTGCATAAAATCTTTCTTCTCATTCTTCTGGATTTCAGCCTCTCTTTTGTCTGAAAGCATCTTCATGCGTTGGTTTATTAGAGGATCCAATATATTGTCAAGCAACTTCAACATAGCCTCCATCTCTTTCTGTATTCCTTGAAAATCAAACCTTGCAAGCATAGGGAAGAAGTCTGATATGTTGGGCTTTCTCATCACTACACCAAAACTTACCACCAAGTCCCTGAATTCAGTTCCATCTTTTCTATGCTTCTCCATCTCCCCGACAAAATCGCTGCCAAAGATCATACTCGTGACGACATTCATCTCAGTTAAAAAGGCCAATTCAGCAATGTCAACGGGGTTACCAACCTTGGTATGCACATTTCTGATAGTCTTTCTGACCTCGTGTCTCCGAAGGCTATAACAGGCCTCAAGGTTCCTACTGCTTAGCATCTCCCTTACAAACAGTTTGCGCATATCACGCCAGTAGGAGCCATAGGGAGAAAATCCAATATCTAGTCCACCGTATGTGGCCATTAATCCTGCAATTGGAGGATCACGGTTGGCAAAAACGGAGTCTTGATCACGAACCACTTGTTTGGCTAAGGAAGGTGAATTCAACACAACACATAGTCTGCTTCCTAGCCAAAACTTGTAAATTGGACCATACTGTTGAGATAACTCTGTGAGCTGGTGATGCAAATTGGGGCGGAGAAATGGTAAGAATCCCACAATTGGAAGGCCTTGAGGGCCTGGTGGCAACCTGGATTGTTTTTTGTATGAGGTAAATTTGTACCATAGAATAGTCAGGAACACAATTGAAAGGGTGAGAGCTGGTAGACGAAGATCGTTTAAAGTTGTTAAAGCCATATTTAGTGTAAAGACAGTTTCAGCACTTCTAATTCTAATCTCTGGAAGGACCAATTATTTTAACCTCGCAATGAAATCGCTCTAAATCTTTAGCTCAATCTTTAGTGCAATTTATAATCCCATATTTCTCCGTCATTATATATAAACCTCTCATTTGTAACTAAGATCAGACATCATGATCAATAAATATATAAGTCAATTTTTGCGTCCATATAGATAAGACCTATGTTGTTAGGACTCTTCACAATGTTGTCGCACTATGTTGGATCCTCAAAAAATGTACTCCCTCCATTTCAATTTGTTCGTCTTACTTTCCTGTTTTGCCCATTTCAGAAGAATGCCTCTTTCCTTTCTTGGCAACTCATTAATTCTAACTTTTCATATGATAGGTTTAAGAACACAAGATTAAATGACATTTTGGTACATTGTACCTATTTTTAGTTTAAAACTACAGGATTCAAAAGCTACCGTGCCAAGTCAAATTGAAACGGAGGGAATATTACTTTCGGAGGATGAGACACACACCAAACAACATTTGAAAAGTATAGCAACATAGGATAAGACATCATATTTGAGAAGTTCAGCAACATAGGACAAGACAGAAACAGTTGAAAAGTGAAATTCTATCTCATCAACTCAACAGTAATGCAGTAGTGACAAACAACTGGTTTGAACTCTGACCAGGGGAAAATGAAAGGTTGATTTGGTCATATTTGAACACCTTGGAAGTTTGAAGGGACCAACCAATATCACATAGAAAGAAAGTGATTTCTCCTATATGGTAAAAAATGCACATATATGACATAACATACCATGAGAGGCATTTTTGCCAAGAAAAACTCACTGCATTAACACCATATATATTAAAAAAAAGTCCTGAAGAATAAAGATAACTTGGATAAGACAATAAGTGACTGTTGAAAGTCTGCAAAACCACAAGATGATCATAGCTCCCACAACACTACTCTTGCTTCAATCGTCGAACCATTTCTTTGTCTCGGATGAAAATTAAAGTTACTCATAGCCATAGGAATAGCTTGTTTGGCCAAGCTTTTGGGCAGTTAACAATGTTTTTGAGTAGTAACAAAAGTTGACGAAAATAGCTTTTATCCCAAACACTTTTGAAGTCTTGATCAAATACAAATTACTACTCCGATATTGATAAAAGTACTTCACAAACTGCCAATCTCCAAAAATACCTTTTCAATTAGCACTTCTAACAAAATATTTTTGAAAACATACAAATTCTGAAAGCTTGACTAGAAAAACTATCAGTCATCCTGAATTATGGATACCGGTTCATTCTCGTTTTTCCAACAAACTAATAAATGTTGTTGTACCCGTATTGGATCTTCCAGACAGAATCCGACACGTACAAAACCCCATGTTTGAAAAGTCAAGAAGACGAGAACAAGCAAATCCAATCTTTATCTCCCAGGAAATAATGCAGTAGTGACCAAAATAGATTTGAACTTTGGACTGGGATAAAAAAAGGTTGTATGCTCAGATAGAACACCTGAAGGGGAGCCTTGGAGTAATTGGTAAAGTCGATCAGGAGGTTACGGGTTTAAGCTTTGGAAACAGCTTCTGGCAGAAATGCAAAGGCTGCATACAATACACCCTTCCTCGGACCGTGCGCATAGAGGAAGCTTTAGTGGGCCGTCCTTTTTATGCTCACATAGAACACCTTGGAAGTTAGAAAGGACTAACCAACATCAAATCCAAAGAAATTGGCTGTTCCTATATAATATTCCCCGATTTTAATTTATGTAGTACCATTTGACTTAACACAAAGTTTAAGAAAAAAAAAGGATCAAAAGACTTTTGAAACTTGTAGTATAAAACAAACTTCAGATATTTAATGTAACTATAAATCATTTCATTAAGGATATATGAAAATTTCAAAGTTAAGTTGGTTCTAATTATAGAACGATGCACATATATGACATAACATACCATAAGAAATCATGAAATTTCAGTAACTTAGTTGGTTGACTATTGAACTTTCACCTTGTTGGTGGAGGTTTCAATTCACCACCTTATAATCCCCTTCGCCGTGAAAAAAAAAAAAAAAAAAGCATACCATTAGAAACTGTCTATCACAATCATGCAATTTCAGCATGATGGCCTCAAATCTTGCAATTTCAGCAAATCTTGCAAAATTTGAAGTCTTTGACAATCATGGCCTCAAACATCCCATCAGGTCTCTTTGTCAACTCAATGCTTTATCACCATACATTAGAAAAGGGGACTATTTCCTTGTGTGTTTTTTTCTTTTATTTGGACAGACAAAAATCAAAGTTTCTCGTATGATATTGAGCTTATTTGGCCAAGTTTCTGGAAAGCAAGAAAAAAAAAATTATTTAAAAGAAAAGGCTTAATTTAGATAATTGAAGTGTGTGGTTAAGCTTTAAGGAGAGAAAAAAAATACTACTACTAATTGTTTTTGAGCAGTACCAAAAATAGTTTTTTGAGGAGGCAAAAAAAAAGTTGCATTTCTCGAAAAGTATGTCTGGAATCTGAGCCAATCATAAATTGTTGCTTTAATATTGGAAAAATATTTTTCAAATTGATTAGTGAAACACAAATTGTTACTCTATAAAAATTTGGTCAAATAGACTATGATCAGTCTCTCTAAACATAAGGGGGTGACATGTAAATAATGATGAATATAATACATGTCTTTCTCATACATACATTTGTGGTATTTTTTTAACTTTAATTTCTAACTATTAGGTTAAATTATTTGATTTGGTGTATCGGATGTAAGTAAGCCAGATGAGGGCTCAAGTGATATTCAAGATCTCTAATGCTACCAAGTACTAACAACAGATCTATAGTTCAAGCCTGATATAGGATCAAAAAAGCCTATCAACTGATCACCAAGAAAATAAAATAGGTGAATTCTACACGATGCAGAGTCTACTATGTAGTCATAAAACTCAAAATTCTAGCTCTGTCTCTACTCACTAGTATGGTCCGGTATACAAGTTGTGGCTAGGACCACAATTGGAAGGCCACGAGGCGCCAACAGCAACCTCACTTCTTCCTTGTGTGTTACAGGAGTATTTGATGTTCATTAACTGGTACCATTGAACTATCAGGAGCACAATTGAAATGGTGAGACCTGCAAGACTTTGCTCGTTTAGAGGTCCTTAATCAATGTTTTGTAGGAAGATAGTATTGATTTTTGAAATGATTCCGACTGCATTTAATCTCGAACATTGAAGTTGCTTAAATTTTATTACTCAAATCTCCTCACCTCAGCAAGTAACATCTACTATAATTTTTGTAAATTATAGTTCTTGCGTGATGCAATAAAGACTCTAGGTAGTACAGTGACCCAAATAGTCATGCTCTTGATTGAAGCATAGAAATTTTGGTACCAGAACACTCACAGAATTTTCATTAACTATCACTTGAGACAAATATTGTAAAAAGCACATGGTTAATTTTATGTGGTATATCATAACTTAATATAAGCAAATAATTAGTTCTAACTATCGACTTTAAAAAAGCTCAGGCCCTTCATAAGGTGTTGAGATTACAGGATCTCACTGATTTGCCAAGATTCTAGAATAGACCTACTGAACTAGTGGTAATTCAGGCACACCGAATTGCAGGTTTTATATTCTTGACGTGTACCAACTGTATAGACACTTTTCAAATGCATCCCATTTTCATGGAGCACATTCCGTAGTTCATCATACAAAAGATGGAATCATCACGCAGAGCAGACTCTCTAACAGAACTCATACAGTGTTGGATTGGACAATCTTGGAGTAGGTATAGCCACCAAAGGTGTTCTCTTCTTCATAACAATCCCAAACTTCTCTGTAAGGTCTAATTTCTCTCCTTCGGGCAACTTCCAGTCAAAAGAATGAACAAGTGAAGCCAGTAAATACATGAACATCCTCTCTGCCATGGCTATCCCTGCACAACTTCTTCTCCCAGAACTAAACGGTAAGTAGTTGAAATTACTTCCACTATAATCCCATTTATTGTCCAAAAATCTCTCTGGATGGAACTCAGTTGGATTTTTCCAGATAGAATGATCTCTCTGTATGGCCCATACATTTATGAAAACACGAGATCCTTTAGGAACAGTGTATCCTCCCACAGTGCATGTTTCACTAGGACAATGTGGCACCAAGAGTGGAAGAGTTGGATGTAAGCGCAAGTCTTCTTTCATAACTGCATAGAGATATGGTAATTGCTGAATATGAGACTCTTCCACAATATTATTTTTTCCCACAACTGTCTCTAGTTCTTCTTGTAATTTCCTCAGGACGTCCGGTTTGTTCATAATTTCAGCCATGGCAAACTCAACTGTGTTGGTGGTTGTATCAGTTCCACCGAGAACCATATCCTGTTCCCGTAGTAGTTGTGAAGTTATTATCTTGTACAACAATATTTTTATTTTTGCAGCAGTACTATTGGAGTTAAAGTTCAAGGCTACGACCACCACCACCACAACATACTCAATATACTCGAGGGAAAAATAGTCCGAAGCAGTCAAAAAAAAGAAGTAATAGAAGTACAAGAAATAATAGATAGTAACAAAAACAACAGATAGTGCAGTGTTCACAGTCTTGATTCACAGTTAAGTCTTCCCATATTATCTAATGCTAAATTTGCGACGTTTTCCTTAATGCAGTCCAATAAAAGGTAGCAACTAACAGTTCAGGACATGAATATATGAATCTGATTCCTCTAAAATTTATTACTCATCTGCTGCAATAATTCTTCAATACATTCACAATCTTATTTTTAACTTTTATCAGCATCCGACCCACTTATTATGACTAATATCACTATAAGCCAAACTTTTTCATCCGCAACAGCTAGGGAAATAGACTATTTGAAATAATAACTCAACTTTGTAACCAGCACCATATCTAATGAGTGAATTTTCCTAGCAGAAGAACACAACCAACCGCGCAGGACATGAATTTACGAATCTGATTCTTCTGAAATTTGTTTCCTATATGCCACGATAATTCTTCTATAAATTTACAATCCCACTATCTATTTCATTTGATTTTGATCCTTTTTATTATAAAAAAGAAACAATCTGCCAGCATGACCAGTGTAAGGTCATAATTAATCCATATAGATAAGGTATGAATGGCTGAAGACAAATACAATCTTGGCTACTCAATAATAATTGAGTGATGACTATGATTGATTTGACGTTTGGAACTGGAGAGAGAACATTACTTTCTGGTTCATTTGAGAAAAACACATTTAGAAGGAAACAACCAAAATCACATAGTATAATGGAAGGAACAGATTTGTCGTGTAGTAGAATGCACAACTGATAGAACATACCATAAGTACGGCTTTGATTTCACTCCTAGTCAGAGGCATTTTGGTATCTGCTTCATCTTTCAACTTTAGCAAAACTTGCAAAAAGTCCTTGCTTTCCTGGCCAACACCAGTTCCCATCCCACCAATTCTATCCGAGTTTTGTCTATGGTCAATTATGCTCTCAAATATCTTGTCAAATCTCTTGGTCAACACCTTCATCTTCTTTGTAACACCCTGCAAATCCAACCAGGCCAAGCCCGGGTAAAAATCGGAAACATTTGGAGTACCTAACAGCCCCGTTATCGAGGTCAAAATATGCCTAAACTCAGCTCCAAGACTAGCTCTTTCCTCACCCTTCACTGTACCACCCCATAACATGCTTGTAATCACATTAAGCACAGTTAGGAACATCTGTTCACCAACATTCACAGGCGATCCTGACTGATTATAGAAGTAATTGATCGATTGTCTAAGCTCCCTTCGCCTTAGTGCATGAAAAGAATCTAAAATAGAACCACTTAGCATTTCACGAACACAAACCCTCCTCAGCATGCGCCATTTCGGTCCATAAGGAGTCCAAACTATGTCTTTGCCACCATAGGAAGATTCTCTAGCAGCAGCAGGCATATCTCTGTTGGCAAAAATGGTATCTTGATCCTTAAGCACCTCACGAGCTAAGGAAGGAGAAGTAATAATAATCCCAACTTTTCTACCAAGCCAGAGTGTACAAATGGGGCCATAAGTTTGAGATAGAGATGCAAAACAGGTATGGAGTTCAGGATCAAGAGAATGGAGATTGCCTATCAAGGGCAACGCTTTAGGTCCTGGTGGCAGTGGCGGTAATCCCTTCTTTGAGTTACTGATGAAAAAACAAACAAACCATAGTAAAGCTAAAATTCCAAGAAAATAGGAGAAAATTACACCCTTTTGCTCAATATTGAGTTCTTGCAGGGGCCATGGGAAAGAATCAAACAGTGGTTCGAAGATTTTGAGAGACATTATCTGATGGAAATGGAAAATGGTATAACCAATGTGGTGGGAAGCTGGAAGCTATTGCACCACTTAAAAGAGAATTGAATTTCCTAAATGAACGAGATATTTTGGATGAAAATGTGAAAGTTTATAACATAAATGACATATATGTATCCAGAGCATAACATTAAAAATATATACAGACCGATAGTATGAGATATTATTAAATCTTTTTCAATGGTAGAAAACAAATATGACCCTTTTTCCAATTTTTAGGAATCGGGCAGAAAGAAAGCAAACCACAAGCAGAAAGAAAAACAAGAACACACAGATTTACGTGGAAATCCTTGCGGGAATCACAGGTAGAGGCAGAGAATGTTTCACTATAATGAAAGGAGAGGAGTACAATGTGGAAAATGCTATTTTTTGAATACCCCAAAACAACCCACTAAATAAATTTATATAATATGTGCATACAAAGAAGTCCTAGCCCAAAAAACATAAAGGTCCACGGGCTTAGCGGCCCGATCCCTACGCTACCACCACAGACCCAATTGAAAATCACAAACATGGGTTGCACCGCAAAACTTTCTAGGCCGGATCAACAAAATTCGGGTCACAACTCTAACAATCTCCACCTTGACACGAATTCTAATTCAGAACTCAAATCTATTTCAAGACAAACTATCCACCTCTTCCACAAAAGTCCCTAAAGGCACATCTTAACAGCTAACACTAACCAAGTCCAAGCAATGCTCAAACTTGGCACTTGGTAGTGTCTTGGTCATCATATCAGTAGGATTATCATGAGTACTAATCTTGCTCACCACAATATCACCACGAGCAATAATTTCAAGCACAAAATGATACTGAGCATCGATGTGCTTTGTCCTCTCGTGAAACATCTGATCTTTCGTAAGGAAGATAGCACTCTGACTATCGCAAAAGACCGTAGTAATCTGTAAGTCTTTGCTAAGTTCACCAAACAAACCCTTCAACCAAATAGCTTCCTTGAAAGCCTCTATAATAGTCATATACTCTGTCTCAGTAGTTGACAAAACAACCGTAGTCTGTAAGGTAGCTTTCCAACTAATAGCACAACCACCAATGGTGAAAACATAGCATGTAAGGGATCTCCTTTTATCATGATCTCTTGCAAAATCAGAATCAACATACTCAATTACTCCATCTCTATTTCGCCCAAACTGCAAACAAACATCAATCGATCCATGCAAGTATCTGAAAATCCACTGAACTGCTTTCCAATATTCTTTGCTAGGATTTTCCATATATCTGCTAACTGCACTGACGGTATAAGATAAATCTGGTTGGAAACACACCATCGCATACATAAGAGACCTGACAGCACTAGAGTATGGAACTCGAGATATATAGTCATGCTCATCATCTGTCTTTGGAGATAAAGTGGCCGAGAGTTTGAAGTGAGCTGCCAATGTAGTACTTACTGGTTTGGCATTTTGCATATTAAACCTGTGAATCACTTTCTCAATATACTATTTTTGACTCAAGTATAACTTACACTTCTCTATCCCTCATAATTTCCATGCCAAGAATCTTCTTTGCTGCTCCTAGATCCTTCATCTCAAGCTCCTTGCTGAGCTGAGTTTTGACTTTTATTATCTCTCTCATATCATTTGTTACAATCAACATATCATCAACATACAACAGAAGATACACGAACGAACCATCACTAACCTCCTTGAAGTGGACATAACTATCATAACTACTCCTCCAAAACATATGAGAGGTCATAAAAGAGTCAAACCTCTTATACCACTGCCTAGGAGACTGTTTTAAGCCATAAAGAGGCTTTTTCAGCAAGCATACATAGTCCTCTTTCCTGAGACTACAAAACCCTCTGGTTGCTGTATATAGATATCCTCCTCAAGTTCTCCATGTTAGAATGCAGTTTTGACATCCAACTTCTTAAGCTCAAGATCATGCATGGCCACAATACCAAGCAAGGCTCGAATTGAACTATACTTTACAACTGGAGAAAACACATCTGTGAAGTCAACACCTGAAACTTGATTGTAACCTTTAGCAACTAGTCTTTCGTTGTACCTAGCATCTTCAACTCTCGATGTTCCTTCTTTCTTTTTGAATACCCACTTGCAACGGACAACTTTCTTATCTTTAGGCAATCTCACAAAATCCCATGTGCCATTCTTATGAAGTGATTCCATCTCCTCCTTCATAGCAATAGTCCATCGGCCAGAATCATCACAACTCACTGCCTCTGAGTAAGAAGAAGGGTCTTTACCAGAATTAATACCTTCTGCTACATTCAATGCAGAAGCAACCAAATCAGCTTTAGCATACTTGTGAGGAGGTCTAATATCTCTTCTAGGCCTGTCTTTAGCAATAGAATATTGTGGCGTTACTGGTGGTGAAGAAGAAATAGTACCACTCTGTATCTCCGGGCTAAACTGAGAAGTAGGCACTGTTGTAGACTCTGCTCCAATTTGCAATTCAACGTGGGTGAATGACATTTGTTGATTCATGTCACTAAGATCATCTGGGGGAGAAGCACTAGATTTGGAGGGAGCCCGAAGCATGGCAGTTTCATCAAATATAACATCCCTGCTAATTATAACCTTTATGCTTTCTGGACACCAAAGCTTATAACCTTTAACACCAGGCTTATAACCCATAAATAAGCACTTGACAGATCTAGGTTCCAACTTTCCATCATCAACATGAGCATACGCAGGACATCCAAATATCCTCAAATCAGAATAGCTAGCAGGAGTACCAGACCATACCTCTTGTGGAGTCTTTTTATCAATCGCGGTTGAGGGAGAGCAAGAAGACAAGCTGTGAAAGCAGCTTCGGCCCAAAAAGACTTGGTAAAACAGCATTAGAGATCATACAATGCACCTTCTCTATTATAGTCTTATTCATTCGTTCAGCCACACCATTCTGCTGCGGAGTATGACGAACTGTCAAGTGCCTCACAATTTCTTCAGACTTGCACAGAGCATTAAATTAATTAGAGCAGAACTCTAAACCATTATCAGTCCAAAGGCGTTTTACCTGCTTCCCCATTTGCTTTTCAATCATAATCTTTCACTCCTTGAAAGTAGGCAACACATCATTCGTTTGCTTCAGGAATAACACCTAAATTTTTCTGAAATAGTCATCAATAATAGTCAACAAATAATTCACACCTCCTCTAGAAGGTACTCTAGAAGGACCCCAGAGATCAGAATGAATGTAATTACGTGTGCCTTTAGTTGAGTGGTTGCCTTTAGTGAATCTGACTCTCTTCTGCTTCCCAAAAATGCAATGCTCACAGAACTCTAGTTTGGTAATACTCTGCCTATCAAGAAGTCCTCTCCTGCTTAGTTCAGCCATCCCGTTTTCACTCAAATGCCCCAGGCGCATATGCCAAAGTTTAGCAACATCACTTTCTGATAGAGAGGAGGTAGAAATAGTTACATCACCGGTAGCAGTAGAACCTTGTAGGACATACAAATTAGCAGACTTTCTCTATCCCTTCATCACAACAAGATCACCTTTAGTAACCTTCAGGACTCCACCTTCACCAGTGTACCTATAACCGTTCGAATCATGGGTACTCAAGGAAATAAGATTTTTCTTCAGGTCTGGAACATATCGCACATCACCAAGTGTCCTCACAATCCCATCAAACATCTTGATCCTGATTGTTCCAATACCAGCTATCTTACAAAGTGTGTTATTTTCCATCAACACAGCACCTTTAGAGACTGTTTCATATGTTGTAAACCAATCCCAATTACGACACATATGAAACGTGCAAGCTGAATCAAGAATCCAATCCTCACAGGGTTTGGAGTTACCATCAGAAACTACCAAGAGTTCTCCATCACTACCGCCATCTTCCACAAAACTGGCTTCACCAGACTTCTCTGGTTAGTTTCCCTTCGATTTTGGAGCTTCTTTTTTCTCTCTATTCTATAGCTTCCAATACTCGAATTTGATATGACCCTTCTTCTTACAGTAATTACCGGTATTATTTCTGTTTCTGGATTTTGACCTATTCCTGTCATCACCCCCAGAATTCCTCTCACGAGTACTTCCTCCTCGAACAATGAGACCATCTCTTTGAGTCTCCGACCCATTCAAAAGATGTTTCATCTTCTCCTTAGAAAACAATGCATCATAGACTTCATCAATCGTTAGTGTATCACGACTATATAAAATCGTATCCCTAAAGGTCATGTATGATGCAGGGAGTGAACACAACAAAATCAACCCTGAATCTTCCTCATCGTACTTAACTTTCAGAGTCTCTAAATCAGAGACGATTTCTTTAAATACAGATAGGTGATCCTCCAAGGACGCACCCTTAGACATACGATGAGAATAAAGTCATTGCTTGAGATGCAACTTACTTGTTAGGATCTTCGTCATACATAACGATTCCAGTTTCAACCACACGCAGTGGTTGTGGTCTCCTTCAAAATATCCTGTAGAATCTGATTGGATAAATGAAGGTGGATCTGAGATAGAACCTTTCGATCCTTATGTCATCTGTCCTCGTCCGTCCACGATGAGGGCATCTTCTCAAACCCTAATAAAGCATCGTCCAAATTCATTTGTGCGAGCACAACCTGCATCTTAACCTGCCATAACAAAAATCTGGTGTTGCGATCCAACAGCGGAATATCATACTTCATGGTTGCCATCCCCGAGAAAACAATTGAACAGGCTTTGATACCAGTTTGTTAGGAATCGGGCAGAAATAAAGCAAACCACAAGCAGAAAGAAAAAACAAGAACACACAGATTTACGTGAAAACCCTTGCGGAAAAAAACACGGGCAGAGGCAGAGAATGTTTCACTATAATGAAAGGAGAGGAGTACAATGTGGAGAATGCGTATTTTCTGGATATGTGCGTACAAAAAGTCCTAGGCCCAAAAAATATAAAGGTCCACGGGCCTATCGGCCCGATCCCTACGCTACCACCACAGACCCAATTGAAAATCACAAACATGGGTTGCACCGCAAAATTTTCTGTGACGGATCAACAAAATTCGGGTCACAACTCTAACACCAATAGTATGGTAAACTAATACTTCTATGTTTTTGTGATCCTTTTCCCCTTTTAAATTCTATCCGTATCAGCACCAATTGTCAAACTTCAGGGTAGATCAAGTGTATAATTTATGGATTCATTCAAAGCCAATAAATTTTGGATCAAATTTTCTAAAGTATAAATCATAGATTTCGAATCTAATAAATTAAGTGGTTGTGATAGAATAAATTAAGACCATAAAATTTAAATTGTGAATATGGCATTATCAAAAGTAATGGCAAGAAGCCAAACTTAATGTTTATCTCTTGTGGTTTTCTATTCTTAACCACAGGTACAGGCACTGTCCCTTGATTTTTCTTGAATGTGACTGCTGCCGTTTATGAAACGGAAAGTTATAAGGAAATATCAAGTTGATTCAAGAATTTGATTTAGTGCTGCCTGTTAGGATCGGAAATTTGGGTAGTGTGGAATTTAGCCAAACAATGTTACACATTCACAATGAAAAAGGAGCGAATTCACTAACACCAACTGATACAAAAGATAGTACAAAGCACAAAAGAGAGAAGGAACTTAGGAGTATTTTCTTTTTCTTTTTGAGAATGGTAAGAGACAAAATTAGAGTAACTAAATACTATACATATAAGGGCCATCGATTTCTCTCCGTGCATGTTAGCCTAACGTGCACCGTCCATGTGGTAGAGAGGCTCGGTACCCTTCTCTGAAGGCACAAATGGCTCAGGAGGCAAGCAGACAGGTAGCCAATCAACAGAAGAAGGCCGGAGTAGTAAAGGGAGTGAAGCCATTGGATTTGGAGATTAAAATGTCAGTTGGAAAAAGTAACAGTTAACGGGGTAATAAAGAAGAATTTAAATTCTTGTGGTTTTAAATTAAAGATATGTATAATGTACCAAAAAATGTCCTTTCTTCTTGTAGTCTTAAACTTATCACGTGGAAAGTTGGAACTCAAGAGTTGCCATAAAAGGAAAGAGATCTTTTTGAAACAGATTGCAAATCATTCGTTTCAACAAGCATATGAATGACTATGAATCAACCAGCTCCAACAGTACTCTCATCAACAGAAAGTCGTACGCTTACTGCAAATAAAGGGATTAGTCATTCCTCAATACTTACCCAAAAGTGGATTAGGACAAAATCACACGTGGGATTTGGTGAATTTACCGAAGGGAAAAGAACCAGTGGGATGTAAGTGGGTTTTCATGAATAATAAAGTTAATCCAGATGGTTCTGTAACAAGACTTAAAAGGCCTGACTTGAGGCTAAAGGGTATAGTTACAGGGAACAAATCTCTATATAGTTTCATCATACAAAAACAGAAGCATAATCTCGACAATAAAGTAATGCATGCAGTATTATTCCAAATTCGATTCAGTATACAATATTTAAGTAGTCTGAAAATTAGCCATTTCACATGGAACAGTGAAACTTTGAGTTGTTCATAAGATCATTGCCAGGATAGAGCAAAATCTTTTATCTTACTCATACAGTGTTGGATTGGACAATCTTGGAGTAGGTATAACTACCAGAGGCATTTTCTTCTTCAGAACAATGCCAAACTTCTCTGTAAGGTCTAATGCTCCTCCTTTGGGCAACGTCCAGTCGAAAGAATGAATTAGTGAAGCCAGTGAATACATGAACATCCTCTCTGCCATGACTATCCCTGCACAGATTCGTCGGCCAGAACCAAATGGAAAATAGTTGAAATCATTTCCACTATAATCCCATTTATTGTCCAAAAATCTCTCAGGATGGAACTCAGTTGGATTTTTCCAGATAGAAGGATCTCTCTGTATAGCCCATACATTTACGAAAACACGAGATCCTTTAGGAATAGTGTATCCTCCCACAGTGCATGTTTCACTAGGACAATGTGGCACCAAGAGTGGAAGAATTGGATGTATGCGCAAGACTTCTTTCATAACTGCATAGAGATAAGGTAATTGCTGAATATGAGACTCTTCCACAATATTATCTTTTCCCACAACTGTATCCAGTTCTTGTTGTAATTTCCTCAAGACGACTGGTTTGTTCATAATTTCAGCCATGGCAAACTCAACCGCATTGGAGGTTGTGTCAGTTCCACCAACAACCATATCCTGCCGATAGTAGTTGTGAAGTTATTATCATGTGCAACAGTATTTTATTTTGAGAACAGTATATTGGAGTTCAGTTCAAGATTCACAGTTAAAGTCTTCACAAATTATCTGTCTGATGCTAAATTGCCGACTCTTTCCTTAATGCAGTCCAATAACAAGGTAGCAAAGTGAATATATGAATCTGCTTCATCTAAATATTTATTGCTCATCTGCTGCAAAAATTCTTTAATACATTTATAATCCTATTTTTAACTTTTGTTAGCATTGATCGGTAACAGGTAAGGAAACAGACTATTTGAAGGAAAATTCAAACTTTGAAACCAGCACCTCATCTAATGAAAGTGAATTTTTCCTAGCAGAAGAATGTAACCAACAGTGTCAACATGAATCCCACTATCTATTTCATTTGGTTTTGATCCTTTTATTATAAAAAGAAAAGATTTGCCATCATGATCAGTGTGAGCTAATAATCCTTACAGATAAATGAATGGTTGAAGACAAATGCAGTTTTGGCTACTCAAATGACTATTGTTAACTTGAAGCTTGGAACTGGGGAGAGGAAGATTTCTTCTTAGAAAAAAACACATTTAGAAGGAAACAACCAAAATCACATCTAATGGAAGCAGTAGATATAATTGGAATGCACAAGTAATAAAACATACCATAAGTAAGGCTTTGAGTTCAGTCATAGTCAGAGGCATTTTGGAATCTGCTTTATCGTTCAACTTCAGCAAAACTTGCAAAAAATCCTTGCTTTCTTGGCCAACGTTAGTTCCCGTCCCAGCATTTCTGTTCATTTTCTGTCTTTGATCAATCATGCTGTCAAATATCTTATCAAATCTCTTCGCCAACACATTCATCTTCTTTGTTACACCCTGCAAATCAAACCTGGCCAAGCCCGGATAAAAATCGGAAATATTTGGAGTACATAACAGCTCAGTCATATCAGTGACAACATGCCTAAACTCAGCTCCAAGACTAATTCTTTCCTCACCCTTCACCGTGCCACCCCATAACATGCTTGTAATCACATTAAGCGCAGTCAAGAACATCTGTTCACCGACATTCACAGGCAATCCTGCCTGATTATAGAAGTAATTGATCGATTGTCTAAGCTCCCTTTTCCTTAGTGCATAAACAGAATCTAAAGTAGAACCACTAAGCATTTCCCGAACACAAACTTTCCTCAACATACGCCATTTCGGTCCATAAGGAGTCCAAACTATGTCTTTGCCACCATATGAAGATTCTCTACAAGCAGCAGGCACATCTCTATTAGCAAAAATGGTATCTTGATCCTTAAGCACCTCGCGAGCTAAGGCAGGTGAAGTAATAATAACCCCAACTTTTTTACCAAGCCAGAGTCTACAAATGGGGCCATAAGTTTGGGAAAGAGATGCAAACCAGGTGTGAAGTTCGGGATCGAGAGAATGGAGATTACCTAGAAAAGGCAAAGCTTTAGGCCCTGGTGGCAATGGGGGTTGTCCATTTTTTGACTTATTGATGAAAAACGAAAGAAACCATAGCAAAGCTAAAATACCAAGTACATAGGAGAAAACTACACCATTTTGCTTAATATTTGGTTCTTGCCAGGGCCATGGGGAAGAATCAAACAGACGTTTGACGAATTTGTGTGACATTATTTGAGCCTAAGAGGAAAATGAGAAATGGCAGAACCAATACACTGGGAAGACATTTTCCACTTCTTATGTCACTGGATGCTTGTTGGGTAGCACAAATGAATGTTCAGTTTCTGATACCTTAGCCGTCCTTTTCACAAGACAGATTAGGAAATAATATTGAATTAAGTATATATCGACTTCAATGCCAGAACAAATATGCTCTTTTCAGTCCCTTTTTGTTTACTTGTTCCAGGTGTGATTTTAAGTATTATGTTTCATCTAATAATGAAAATTGTATGTCTCGTCAGAATTGGCTTACAGTTACTTATAACTGAAGGAATATAATTTACTCAAATTCTCCACAACATGAAAATAGGTAGAACAGCCTCTATTTATAATAATGCAAAATCTACTTTAACTAGAAACTGGAGAACATATTCATATATAGTTTTGACTACAATCTTGTTTAGCCATGAATTAAATAAAGGAAATACCAAATCCTAAACAATTTTGGTTTCGTACAACTTGGAATTAGTCTTCCAATAATAATGAATACAATGGAAACTTCCCATCAAGGTCACATAACATAATCCTGAAATAAGTAAGGATATCTAGCCTCTATATCTTTCTCCGATTTCCATGTAGCTTACTCGGAATTATAAGATTATGCCATAACACCTTAACGGAGGCTATGTCTCTCGTTCTCAGCCCATGGACTTGGCTATCAAGGATGGTTATAGGAGCCTCCCATAGAGCTCAAGGTTAGATATTGCCTTCCCAAATAGGAATTTTGACAATTATAAACTATCTTAAGTTTTTCTTGAATATTCCTTACATTTTCGAAGACTTAATACAAGATGAGGACCAATCAGCTTTTCTCTACTTGATCTAAACCAATCTATGGGCGATCTACATTTCGCCCGTACAAAGGCCTCAAACGGAACCATTTGGATGTTCATCGGATACATGTCGTTTAGGTAAACTTTTTCAACAGAAGGTGATCGTCCCAGTTACCTCTAGAAATCCATCACATATGATCTTCACATACCCGTGAACATTTGAACGGTCCTTTCTGCGTGCCCATCCATTGGCGGGTGGAAAACCATGCTAAGATTAACCTACGTGCCCAAACCCTTCTGAAACAACTGCCAGAAGTGAGTGGCTTACTGTGCACCTCGGTCATGATCGCCTTCCCGAGTTCATCCACATCTGAACCACACAAATGACTGTTGTGAACTAGGAAACTGTCAACAGAAGAAAGCTGATTAGGTATTTTAACTTGGGTTGAGAAGATTCTGGAATGGATCTTATCAAATACTGGTGACTCGGGTTTCATATTCTTGATGTGCACCAACTGTATAGAAACCATTGCATTAACTTCAAATGGATCCCAGTTAAATGGATCACATCTCAATATATAGTTCATCGTAAAAAAGACAGAAGCATAATCACTGCAAACACATGTCGAAACTCATATAGAAACACTAGCAAGAGACAGGAAACGGGAAATTGCAAATGTCAATGAGAATAATTACAAGCATCTGTACTCATCAAACAATGCTCGGTTCAAGGATAACTTACACACGAATTACTATATAAAGATTTATTGAGAAGCACAATACTTTATTCAGTATTGGTATTTGTTATTGGATAAGTCTGTTAACATATCTATCAAGGAGATGCCAACTGTTTCTTTCTGCACGTATACTATTCTCTTTGTAATTTTATGAGCTTCTAGTAAAGTAATACATGTACTATTTCAAAATTCGATTCACTATAGAATATTTATTTAGTCATGGAAATTAGCCATTTCACATGGAATAGTGGAACATCTTTTATCTTACTCATAGAGTGTTGGACTGGATAATCTTGGAGTGGGTATAACCATCAGAGGCATTTTCTTCTTCAAAACAACACCAAACTTCTCTGTAAGGTCTAATATCTCTCCTTCGGGCAACTTCCAGTCGAAAGAATGAACGAGTGAAGCCAGTGAATACATGAACATCCTCTCACCCATGGCTATCCCCACACAAATTCTTCTGCCAGAACCAAATGGGAAGTAGTTGAAATCATTTCCACTATAGTCCCATTTATTGCCCAAAAATCTTTCCGGATGGAATTCAGTTGGATTTTCCCAGATAGAAGGATCTCTCTGCATAGCCCATACATTTACATAGACACGAGATCCTTTAGGAACAGTGTATCCTCCCACAGTGCATGTCTCACTAGGACAATGTCGCGATAAGAGTGGAAGAGTTGGATGTAAGCGCAAGACTTCTTTCATAACTGCATAGAGATACGGTAATTGTTGAATATGAGACTCTTCAACAATATTATCTTTTCCCACAACTCTCTCTAGTTCTTGATGTAATTTCCTCAGGACATCTGGTTTGTTCATAATTTCAGCCATGGCAAACTCAACTGTGTTGGAGGTTGTGTCGGTTCCACCGATAACCATATCCTGTTCATAGTATTTGTGAAGTTCAACAATTTTTTTATTTGCAGAACTGTCTATGGGAGCTCAATTCAAGGTTCACAGTTAAGTTTACACATATTATCTGATGCTAAATTTGCCGACTCTTTCCTTTATGCAGTCCAATAACAAGTTAGCAACTAACAGTTCAGGACATGAATATATGAATCTGATATATCTAATATTTATAACTCATTTTCCACAATAATTCTTCAATAGCATTTGATCCTTTTACTATGACTAAATTGTCACTATAATCTATAACATGTAAGGAAATAGACTATTTTAAGTAAAATGCAAAACTATGAAACCAGAACCACACCTAAGAACGTGAATTTTTCGGGCAGAAAAATGCAACCAACAGTCAGGACATTAGTTTACGAATCTGATTCTTCTGAAATGTATTCCCTATATGCCACAATAATTCTTCTATGAATTTACAATCCCGTTATCTATTTCATTTGATTTTGATGCTTTTATTATAAAAAAGAAAAAAAATCTGTCATCACGGACAGTGTACTGTGTAAGCTAATAGTTAATCCATATAGATAAGGAAAAAATGGTTGAAGACAAATGCAATCTTGGCTACTCAATAATAATGTAGTGATGACTAAGGAGAGGACGATTTCTTTTTGGTTCATTTGAAAAATACATATTTAGAAGGAAACAATCATAGTAGCATCCACTGAAATTAACAGATTTATCGTGTCGTAGAATGCACAACTGATAAAACATACCATAAGTAATGCTTTGAGTTCAGTCATAGACAGAGGCATTTTGGTATCTGCTTCATCTTTCAACTTCAGCAAAACTTGCAAAAAGTCCTTGCTTTCTCGGCCAACAAAAGTTCCCATCTCACCATTTCTATCCAATTCTTTTCTTTGATCAATCACGCTCTCAAATATCTTATCAAATCTCTTTGACAACACCTTCATCTTCTTTGTAAGACCCTGCAAATCAAACCAGTCCAAGCCCGGGTAAAAATCAGAAAGATTGGACATGCCAAGCAGCTCAGTCATCTCAGTCACAACATGCCTAAACTCAGCTCCAAGAGTAGCTCTTTCCTCAACCTTCACTGTGTCACCCCATATCATGCTTGTAATCACATTAAGCATTGTCAAGAACATCTGTTCACCAACATTCACAGGCGATCCTGACTGATTATAGAAGTAATTGATTGATTGTCTAAGCTCTTGTCGCCTTAGTCCACAAACAGAATCTAAAGCAGAACCATTAAGCATATCACGAACACAAACCTTCCTCAACATGCGCCATTTCGGTCCATAAGGAGTCCAAACTATGTCTTTGCCACCATATGAAGATTCTCTAGCAGCAGCAGGCATATCTCTGTTAGCAAAAAGGGTATCTTGATCCTTAAGCACCTCACGAGCTAAGGAAGGAGAAGTAATAATAATCCCAATTTTTTTTCCAAGCCAGAGTCTACAAATGGGCCCATAAGTTTGCGAAAGAGATGCAAAATAGGTGTGGAGTTCAGGATCAAGAGAATGGAGATTACCTATCAAGGGAAAAGCTTTAGGCCCGGGTGGCAATGGAGGCACTCCCTTCTTCGAGTTACTGATGAGAAATGAAACAAACCATAGTACAGCTAAAATACCAAGAAAATAGGTGAAAAATAAACCATTTTTCTCCATATTGGATTCATGCAGGGGCATTGCGAAAGAATCAAACAGAGGTTTGAAGAATTTGAGTGACATTATTTGAACCTAAGAGGGAAATGGAAAATGCCAGAAGCAATGTGGTGTGAAGCTTTTGCACCACTTAAGTTTTCGAGCAACATAGGATAAGACAAAAGCGGCTGAATGCAAATGCAACCTTGTCTACTCAAAATAATGCAATAGTGACCATAAATGGTTTGAACTTTGAACTGTCATAAAGGGAAGGTTGTTTGTCCCCATATTTGAACACCTTAGAAGCTAGAAAGGACCAAACAATATTACATCATAAGAAAGACAATTACCTGAAGAACAAATATATGTTGGGTAAGACCAAAAGTGACTCTTGAAAGGCTACAGAATAACTATATGAATATGAACATACGTTCCCAACACAACTGTTGGTTCCAATTTGTTTTTCCACAAAGTCATTGTAGACAAAATAAACTAAAGGAATAATTATATATAACTTCCCCTCAAATTTGGCTACATCACAGTTACTTTTGTGGTTTATGATATTATACGGACTTGCGCATGTAACTCACTTTATTGAGTTCAAACGTTAGAATATTTATTTAAATAATAAAAATGAATACAATAATTAAATTCAACATCTTTTGGAGTATCTATTTAATTAAACTTTACTTTTACCAAAAAAATATTTCAAAGCTGATCGACATTTATCTACCACCTGTAAACTGCAACAAAACAATATGATGATAGAGTCATCAAAACAATATAATTAAATTTAAACTTTGCCCAAAAATTTCCTCAAAGTCGTCTGACACTCATCTATAATCTGTAAACTATAACAAAATAATACCACAATAGGGATATCAAATAATACAACTAAACTTTACCTTTACACAAAAAAAAATCTCAAAATAGGGATATAAAAACAATACAATTAAACATAACCTTTACTTAAAAAAATTTCTCAAAGCCGACCGACATTCATCCACAATAGAGATATCAACTAATACAACTAAACTTTACCTTTACACCCAAAAAAATCTCAAAATAGGGATATAAAAACAATACAATTAAACATAACTTTTACTTAAAAAAATTCCTCAAAGCCGATCGACATTCATCTACCACCTGTAAATTCATCTACGGCCTATAAACTACAACAAAATAATACAATAGTGATCACAAAGCTTCAATTTTGTAGAAATGATTCTTGTCTGAGA
Source organism: Capsicum baccatum var. pendulum (assembly GCA_030864225.1). Taxonomy (NCBI): domain Eukaryota; kingdom Viridiplantae; phylum Streptophyta; class Magnoliopsida; order Solanales; family Solanaceae; genus Capsicum; species Capsicum baccatum. Next base: position 14,444,949 of record CM061550.1, read on the forward strand.
AAAAATTTTGAAACTGAAGAATAACTTGAATAAAAACAAAGAAGATACATATATATATACACATTGAATTCTATTATGTTGATAAAAATAATCTAGTAAAAAAATTACAACAACTAATGCCTTGTTAAAATAGGTAAGAAAAATTAATTTACCTAAATTAAAGAATATTACATGAGTTTATACCTAAACTAATTTTATTCGTAATAAATCCTACATTTAAAAGGACTCATAAATTAAATTAGTTAACCTAATAAAATTAAATCATAATTTAGAAAAATAGTGAAGCGTAAAAAGTTCAAATCACTTTTCTGAGGGTTTTCACATTTTTAATATATTACAGATATAAATTATAGATTATAGATATAAATTATGGATTAATGAAATGGCCTTCTAGTATATTTAGGATCGATTTTTAATATCGTAATTAAAAAAAATTAATATGGTTGGTCTTTATTATTATTCCATATATTATTTATTAGTATTAAAATAATATGAGTTCCAAATAAACTAAACTTTACTTATAGAAATTTTAGTCTTTTTTCCTTTTCTTTTCTAGACACTAAAGTTCTATTTTTAATTTGGTTCAATTTTGTATTAAACTTTACTGATCTGAATTTTAGCTTTCTTTTTCCTTTCTAATTTCGAACGTTAAAGTTGGGTTTTAAATTTAGTTCTATTTTGTCCTTTCTTTTTTTAATTTCAATTCAAGTAATGAAATAGAAAGTCCTATTTAAGAGTATTTTTCTATCCTATTTTAGGAAAAATATTAATTGATTTTTCTTTCATATATTTTAGGAGTCTAGTTAATATAATAAAAATAATTAAATAATAAATTAAAAAAATAGTGAAAAGATAATTTTATCTAAAGGGAGTCTTTTAACGAAGGACAAAAAACTTTTCTAAAGCGCTTCACACTTTTAATATATTATAGATTATAGATATAAATGTTTTCTTTTTTATTTTAATTTTCTTTGTACCGATTGTTTTGACCTAATTATTATTAATACAAAAATAAATGATTTAACTAATTGTTATTTATAATATAGTTCTTGTTTATTTTATTTTGTAAACACGCTTTCTTCAAGCAAATATTGAAAAGAGAACAAAGAAAACACCCTTTTCATATTTATTCTTCATGTGTATAAACTGTATAGAAAAGCTTGAATCAATTTCAAAGGGGATTCCATTTTCATGGAACACATTTCCATAGTTCATCGTCATGCAGAACGCAGCTCTCGACAGATACATTTTTATCTTACTCATACAGTGTTGGATTGGATAATGTTGGAGTAGGTATAGCCACCAGAGGCATTTTCTTCTTCAGAACAATCCCAAACTTCTCTGTAAGGTCTAATGCCTCTCCTTCAGGCAACTTCCAGTCGAAAGAATGAATAAGTGAAGCCAGTGAATACATGAACATCCTCTCTGCCATGGCTATTCCCGCACAGATTCTTCTGCCAGAACCAAATGGAAAGTAGTTGAAATCATTTCCACTATAGTCCCATTTATTGTCCAAAAATCTCTCTGGATGGAAATCAGTTGGATTTTTCCAGATAGAAGGATCTCTCTGTATAGCCCATACGTTTACGAACACACGAGATCCTTTAGGAACAGTGAATCCTCCCACGGTACGCGTCTCACTAGGACAATGGGGAACCAAGAGTGGGAGCGCTGGATGTAGACGCAAGACTTCTTTCATTACCGCATAGAAATATGGTAACTGTTGAATATGAGATTCTTCCACTATGTTATCTTTTCCCACAACTGTATCTAGTTCTTGTTGTAATTTGCTCAGGACATCTGGTTTGTTCATAATTTCAGCCATGGCAAACTCAACCATGTTCGAGGTTGTTTCAGTTCCACCGACAACCATATCCTGCTCACGGTCTTTGTAAAGTTATTATCATGTATAACAAAATTCAGACTTGTAGAACAGTATATTAGAGTTTAGTTCACGGTTCACAGTTAAGTCTTTACATATTATCGGATGCTAAATTTGATGATTCTTTCCATATGCAGCACAACAACTTGGTAGCAACCAACAGTTTAGGACATGAATATATGAATCTAATTCTTCTTATATTCATTTTTCATCTGCCACAATAGTTCTACGATAAATTCACAATCCAGCAGTTACTTATATTAACACTTGATCCTCTTATTTAACTAACATCAATATAATCCAATTTTTCATCCATAATTGGCAAGGATAATGAGAAAACATACCATGAGTAAAGCTTTGAGTTCAGTCATAGTCAGAGGCATTTTGGCATCTGCATCATTTTTCAACTTCAGCAAAACTTGCAAAAAATCCTTGCTTTCATGGCCAACACCAGCTCCCATCCCACCATTTCTATCAATATGCAGTCTTTTATCAATCATGTTCTCAAAAATCTTATCAAATCTCTTCGCCAACACCTTCATCTTCTTTGTTACACCCTGCAAGTCAAACCTTTCCACGCCTGGATAAAAATCGGAAAGATTTGGAGTACTTAACAGTTCAGTCATCTTAGTAACAACATGCCTAAATTCTGCTCCAAGACTAGCTCTTTCCTCACCCTTTACAGTGCCACCCCATAACATGCTTGTAATCACATTAAGCACAGTCAAGAACATCTGTTCACCAATATTCACAGGTGTTCCCGCCTGGTCATAAAAGTAATTGATAGTTTGTCTAAGCTCCCGCCGCCTTAGTTCATAAACAGAATCTAAAGTAGAACCACTAAGCATTTCACGAACACAAACCTTCCTCAACATACGCCATTTCGGTCCATAAGGAGTCCAAACTATGTCTTTGCCACCATATGTAGCTTCTCTACCAGCAGCAGGCACATCTCTGTTAGCAAAAATGGTATCTTGTTCCTTCAGCACCTCGCGAGCTAAGGCTGGCGAAGTAATAATGATGCCAACTTTTTTACCAAGCCAGAGTCTACAAATGGAGCCATAAGTTTGGGAAAGAGATGCAAAATAGGTGTGAAGTTCAGGATCGAGGGAATGGAGATTACCTACTAAAGGCAAAGCCTTAGGCCCTGGTGGCAATGGGGGTTGTCCCTTATTCGACTTATTGATGAAAAGCCGAAGAAACCATAGTAAAGCTAAAATACCAAGAGAATAGGAGAAAAATACACCCTTTTGCTCAATATTTGATTCTTGCCCTGGCCATGAGAAAGAATCAAATAGAGGTTTGAAGAACTCGAGAGACATTATTTGAGGAGCCTAAAAGGAATATGAAAAGTGGCAGAGCCAATTTGGTGGGAAGCTCAATGCTTTAACACAATTTAAGACAAAATGTTTTTTGCTGAAGGAATGAGAGATCTTGGATCAAGACAGAAGGTATTCTGCAGACCTATAATTCAATCAATAAATTGTTCTTTATACAGCAATAAGTAAATATAATTCGGCATAAACAATGTATTAAATTTTTTACTTTTTATTTTTTTGCTTAGGTCACTATATATCAACGCTAACTATTTGAACTCAGAAGTTTTAACTATGAGTTAAACTTTTTACTTCATATTGCAAGATGCCAAACTTAACTTTTATATCTTGTTTTATTTAATATGGAAAGATACCAAGCTCAACATTTGTATCTTGTATCTTTGGGTTTTAAATAAATGAAAAAGTCAATGACCTTTGTTGGGTAGCTCAAAAGTATCTTCAGATTTTGATACCTTTCAGAAAGAATTGGTGCTTCTTGTTCACAAGACAAATAGGGAAATAGTATTAAACTAGGTATATATTGTCTTCAATGCCAGCACAAATATGCTCTTTCAGATACAGTTTTGTTTACTTTAGGGAAATTTCAGGACGGTGTAGGATTGTTCACATCTCAGGAATATTTTAATCACATCACTATAGGTGGTAATCAGTCGTCGTTAATACCAAAAACTTGCAGCTACTTAGAAATATTTGTCCTCGAATGTTTGGAATATAGTCGTTCTAGAGTCTTTGCCACTCTCTCTACCTCCTTATGCCTCGAAATTTGACAAACTCCTAAATTTCTTAAAATTTCGGTAGAATCTCCTTAGTAAATGAAACCATGCCAAACTTCCAACCTGTTCATAACAAAAATTAATACTATGGGAACTTTTGATCAACCCTTAAAGGTTGCACATACCATAATCCTGAAATAAGTAAGGATATCTCGCTTCTATATCTTCCTCTGATTTCCATGTAGCTAACTCGGAACTATATGATTATGCCATAACACCTAATGGAGGCTATGTCTTTCGTTCTCAGTCCACATACTTGCCTATCAAGGACGTTAATAGGAGCCTCTAATCAACCTTAGCTTTCGATATTGCCTGTCCAACTAGGAATTTTGACAATTCTAAAGTATCTTAAGCTTTGCTCTACCTGGTTCTAACCGAGCTATGAGCGATCCACATTGTTGCCCGTACAAAAGCCTCAAATGAAACCATTTGGATACTTATTGGATAGATGCTATTATAGGCAAACTTTATCAAGTGGATCCCAGTTACAGTGAACGCATCTCAATGTATAGTTCATCGTACAAAGACAGAAGCATAATCTCTACAAACACATTTCAATACTCATATAAAAACACTAGCAAAAGGCAGGAACAAGAGATTGCAAACGTCAACAGACTCTTACGGATAACTTACACATGAATTACAATATAAAGATTTATGGTGAAGCATAATAATTACTGAAGTATTGATATTTATTGTTGTCTATTTGGTATGAGCATTAAAACAAAGTAATACATGTATTATTATAATTCGATTCAGTATATAATATTTAAGTAGTCATGGAAATTAGCCATTTCACATGTATTGCGTTTGAGGTTGAGTTAGGTCCAAGGTCCATTTTTTACATGGTATCAGAGCCAGGTCCATCCCCGTTTTGGAGGCCCTGGACGTGGTCCATCCCCGTTTTGGGCTCCCGGTCCACGAGCCAGTTGGGCCCTGGGCATGAGCGGGTGTGTTAGGTCCATTCTTGACACATAAGACCCAAATCTTTTATCTTACTCATAGAGAGTTGGATTGGATAATCTTGGAATAGGTACAGCCACCAGAGGCCTTTTCTTCATCAAAACAATACCAAATTTCCCTGTAAGGTCTAACGTCTCTCCTTCGGGCAACTTGCAGTCGAAAGAATGAATAAATGAAACCAGTGAATACATGAACATCCTCTCTGCCATGGCTGTCCCCACACAAATTCTTCTGCAGAACCAAATGGAAAATAGTTGAAATCATTTCCTCTATAATCCCATTAATCTCTCTGGATGGAACTCGGTTTTTTCCAGATTGAAGGATCTGTCTGTATGGCCCATATGTTTATGAACACACGAGATTCTTTAGGAACAGTGTATCCTCCCTCAGTACCTGTCTAACTAGGACAATGAGCAACCATGAGTGGGAGCTCTGGATGTAAACGCAGGACTTCTTTCATAACTGCATAGAAATATGGTAACTGTTGAATATGAGACTCTTCAACAATATTATCTTTTCCCACAACTGTCTCTAGTTCTTCTTGTAATTTCCTCAGGATGCCTGGTTTGTTCATAATTTCAGCCATGGAAAACTCAACTGTCTTGGACGTTGTGTCAGTTCCACCGATAACCATATCCTGTCCATGGTATTTGTGAAGTTGTTATCATGTACAACAACTTTTTATTTGTAGAACGGTGTTCCAAACTATTTCCCATATCCTTGAATGGTCCTTTCTGATTGCCCGTCTATTGGCAGGTGGAAAATCATGCTAAGATTAACCTGTGTGCCCAAATCTAATATCTGGAACAACTGCTAGAATTGGGTGGCATACTGTGCACACCGAATTGCAGGCTTCATATTCTTGATGTGTACCAACTGTATAGAAACCGTTGAACTAATTTAAAATGGATCCGAGTTACAAGGAACACATCTCAATATATAGTTCATTGTGCAAAAGACATAAGCATAATCACTACAAAAGCATTTCAGTACTCATCTAAGAAGGAAGCAGGAGATAGCAAACATCAATGAGAATAGTTACAAGCATCTATGCTCATTAAACCATACTCTTAAGGGATAACTTACACACGAATTAAAATATAAAGGTTTATTGTGAAGCATAATAATTACTGCAGCATTGATATCTGTTACAATTTGGTTCATTGCATTAATACTTGTACTATTAATTAAAATTCGTATCAGTATACGGTATTTAAGTAGTCATGGATATTAGCCTTTTCACATGAAACAGCTGGACTTTGAGTTGTTCATAAGACAATTGCCAGGATAGAGCAACATCTTTTATCTTACTCATACAGTGTTGGATTAGATAATCTTGGAATAGGTACAGCCACCAGAGGCCTTTTCTTCTTCATAATAGCACCAAACTTCTCTGAAAGGTCTAATGTCTCTCCTTCGAGCAACTTCCAATCGAAAGAATGAATGAGTGAAGCCAGTGAATACATGAACATCCTCTCTGCCATGGCTGTCCCGGCACACATTCTTCTTCCTGAACCAAATGGCAAATAGTTGAAATCTTTTCCACTATAATCCCATTTACTGTCCACAAATCTTTCCGGATGGAACTCAGATGGATTTTCCCAAATAGAAGGATCTCTCTGTATAGCCCATACATTTACAAGAACACTAGATCCTTTAGGAACAGTGTATCCTCCCACAATGCATGTTTCACTAGGACAACGTGACACCAAGAGTGGAAGAATTGGATGTATGCGCAAGACTTCTTTCATAACTGCATAAAGATATGGTAATTGTCGAATATGAGACTCTTCCACAATATTATCTTTTCCCACAACTGTCTCTAGTTCTTGCTGTAATTTCCTCAGCACGTCTGGTTTGTTCATAATTTCAGCCATGGCAAACTCAACAGTGTTGGAGGTTGTGTCAGTTCCAGCGACAACCATATCCTGTCCATAGTATTTGCGAAGTTATTATCATGTACAACGATATTTTATTTTGAGAACAGTATATTGGAGTTATCAGTTCAAGATTCACAGTTGAAGTCTTCACATATTATCTGTCTGATGCTGAAGTTGCCAACTCTTTCCTTAATGCAGTACAATAACAAGGTTGCAGCTAATAGTTCAGGACATGAATATATGAATCTGATTCATCTAATATTTATTTCTCATCTGCCGCAATAATTCTTCAATACATTTACTAACCTATTTTTAACTTCAAATAGCATTTGATCCTCTTATTATGACTAATATCTCTATATGCCAACTTCTCATCCGTAACAGGTAAGGAAATTGACTATTTGAAGGAAAAAAAGCAAACTTGAAACCAGCACCACATCAAATGAAAGGAATTTTCCTAGCAGAAAAATGTCAGGACATGAATTAACAAATCTGATTCTTCTGAAATTTATTTCCCATATACCAGAATAATTATTCTATAAATTTACAATCCTACTATCTATTTCATTTGATTTTGATTTCTTTTATTATTGCTAAAGTGGATGAAAGTCCCACATTGGTTGGGGAATGAACCGGCAGTTTGCTTATATGGACTTGGGCAATCCTCCCTCATAAGCTAGCTTTTAAGGTTAAGTTAGGCCCAACTACCATATGTTACATGGTACCAGAGCCAGGTCTATCCCTGTCCGGGCGCCCGGTCCACGCGTGGTGAAAGTCCCACATTGATTGGGGAATTGACTAACAGTTTGCTTATATAGACTTGGGCAATCCTCCTCTCATGAGCTAGCTTTTGAGGTTGAGTTAGGCCCAGGTGTCATATCTTTACATGGTTGAAGTGGGTGAAAGTCCCATATTGGTTAGGGAATAGACTGGCAGTTTGCTTATATGGACCCGGACAATCTTTCTCTCATGAGCTAGTTTTTGAGGTTGAGTTAGACCTAGGTGCCATCATCATGATTAGGGTAAGTTAATAATTAATTCATAGAGATAAGTGAATATGGTTGAAGACAAATGCAATCTTGGCTACCAAATAATAGTAAGGATGACTATGATTGATTTGAAGCTTGTGACTGGGAGGAGGAAGATTTCTTTTGAAAAAAAAATTTAGAAGGAAACAACCACAATCACATCTAATGGAGTGCACAACAGACAAAACATACCATAAGTAATGCTTTGAGTTCAGTCATAGATAGAGGCATTTTGGCATCTGCTTCATCTTTCAACTTCAGCAAAACTTGCAAAAAGTCCTTGCTTCCAAGCCCAATACCAGTTCCCATCCCATCATTTCTATCCAGTTTTTGTCTTTGATCAATCATGCACTCAAATATCTTATCAAATCTATTTGCCAACACCTTCATCTTCTTTCTAAGACCCTGCAAATCAAACCAGGCCAATCTGGGGTAAAAATCGGAAAGATTGGGAATGCTAACCAGCATAATCAAATCAGAGACAGCATGCCTAAACTCAGCTCCAAGACTAGCTTTTTCCTCACCCTTCACTGTGCCACCCCATAACATGCTTGTAATCACATTAAGCATTGTCAAGAACATCTGTTCACCAATATTCACAGGCGATCCCGCCTGATTATAAAAGTAATTGATCGATTGTCTTAGCTCCCGTCTCCTTAGTGCATAAACAGAATCTAAAGTAGAAGCACTAAGCATATCACGAACACAAACCTTCCTCAACATGCGCCATTTCGGTCCATAAGGAATCCAAACTATGTCTTGGCCACCATATGAAGCTTCTCTAGCAGTAGCAGGCATATCTCTGTTAGAAAAAATGGTATGTTGATCCTTAAGCACCTCACGAGCCAAGGAAGGAGAAGTAATAATAACCACAAACTTCTTACCGAGCCAGAGTCTACAAATTGGGCCGTAAGTTTGAGAAAGAGAAGCCAAATAGGTGTGTAGTTCAGGATTAAGAGAAAGGAGATTGCCTATCAAAGGCAAAGCTTTAGGCCCCGGTGGCAATGGGGGTAGTCCCTTTTTTGACTTATTAACGAAAAACCAAAGAAACCATAGTAAAGCTATAATACCAAGAAAACAGGAGAAAAATACACCATTTTGCTCAATATTGGGTTCTTGCCATGGCCATGGGAAAGAATCAAACAGGGATTTGAAGAATTTGAGAGACATTATTTGAGCCTAAGAGGGAATGGAAGATGGCAGAAGCAATGTGGTGGGAAGCTCAAAGCTTTTGCACCACTTAAATAAGAATTGATTCCTGAAGGCACCACTTAAAGTTTCGAGCAACATTAGGGTAAGGCAAAAGCGGTAGAAGGCAAATCCAATCTTGTGTACTCAGAAATAATGCAATAGTGACCATAACAGGTTTGCACTTTGAACTGTCAAAAAGGAAGGTCATTTGCTCCCATATTTGAACTCCTTAGAATTTAGAGGGCACCAACCAATAATACATCAAAAGAAAGTGACTTGTCCTATATAGTAGAAAATGCACATAGATGACATAACATACCATAAAAGGCAACTTCACCTAGAAAAATTCAATGCTTTAACACCATATACTCACTTCATTTCACTTGGCCCCTGTTCGGAAAATAGATTTTTTTCTTTTTATTGGTCCATTTTAGCAGATCAAGAGAGTTATGTAACTCTTTTCACATACTACCCTTCCTATTAACATGAAGTAGTTAGCCTTAGTATTAACATAAAGTAGTAGTAGCCGAATTTAGAGTTCCAAGACATCATTAATAAAGTTAGTTTAGTAAAATACATCTCTAATAAAAGTTCTCTTAAGGTTTATGCCAAGTCAACATCAGAGGGAGTATAAAAAAGTAAAATTCCAAGAAGAATAAGAATATCTTGGATAAGAAAAAAAAGTGGCTCTTGAAAGTCTGCAGAACCACAATATGGATATAAACATACCTCCTCAATCCTACTGCTGCTTCAAACTTCAAAGCAAAAACAGTAAAACTAGTGTTGGTTCCAATTTGTTTTTGTCAAATGGTGCCACATAAGTTAGGGAAAAGGGAGTAATATTGTTATCTTACAAACACAAAAACTCATCTCTGATGTGCATCAGGTAGTATTATAGAGGGAGTTAGACGATACTATCAACAGAAGAGCAGCTGGAGAAGAAGATTATGGAATGAATCTAATCAAATACTAGTGATTTAGGCACACTTAGTGGCAGGTCATATATTCTTTTGTGTAATTGTTAGAGTGGGTAAAAAGTCCCACATTGGTTGGGGAATGGCCTAGTGGTTTGCTTATATGGACTTGCGCAATCCTTTGAGGTTGAGTTAGGCCCAAGGTCCAATCTTGACAGTAATAACTACACAGAAACCTGTGAATTGATTTCAAGTGGATCCCAGTTACAGGGAACACATTTTCATAGTTGATCATACAAATGACAGAAGCATCATCTCTACAAACACATAGCCTATACTCATATAAAAACACAAGAAAAAGGCAGGAAACTGGAGACAGCAAATGTCAAAGGAGTTGTTGGAAATTAACCATTTCACATGGAACTTTGAGTTGTTCATAAGACCATTGCCAGGATAGAGCAACATCTTTATCTTACTCATACAGTGTCGGATTAGATAATCTTGGAACAGGTATAGCCACTAGAGGCACTTTCTTCTTCAAAACAATACCAAACTTCTCTGTAAGATCTAATGTCTCTCCTTCAGGCAACTTCCAGTCGAAAGAATGAATGAGCGAAGCCAGTGAATACATGAACATCCTCTCTGCCATGGCTATTCCCGCGCAGATTCTTCTGCCAGAACCAAATGGAAAGTAATTGAAATCATTCCCACTATAGTCCCATTTATCGTCCAAGAATCTCTCCGGAAGGAACTCAGTAGGATTTTCCCAGATAGAAGGATCCCTCTGTATAGCCCACACATTTATGAAAATACGAGATCCTTTAGGAACGGTGTATCCTCCCACAGTGCATGTCTCACTAGGACAATGTGGCACCAAGAGAGGAAGAGCTGGATGTATGCGCAAGACTTCTTTCATAACTGCATAGAGATAAGGTAATTGCTGAATATGAGACTCTTCCACAATATTATCTTTTCCCACAACTGTCTCTAGTTCTTGTTGTAATTTCCTCAAGACGTCTGGTCTGTTCATAATTTCAGCCATGGCAAACTCAACTGTGTTGGCGGTTGTGTCAGTTCCACCAACAACCATATCCTGTTCATGGTATTCGTAAAGTTATTATCAAGTACAACAATTTTTTATTTGTAGAACTGTATATCGGAGTTCAGTTCAAGGTTCTCCGTTAAGTCTTTACATATTTTTTAACTTCTCCCATTACCCTAAAAAAAAGGTCTTCACATATTTTATGATGCAAATTGCAATTAAAGCTTTACATATTATCTTATGCTAAATGACTATTTCCTTAGTGCAGTCCAATAATAAGGTAGCAACCAACAGTTCAGAACATGAATATATGAATCTGATTCTTCTTATATTTATTACTCATCTACCACGATAATTCTTCAATATATTTACAATTGCATATCCTTTTATAACGACTAGTATCACTATAAGCCATTTTGCCATCCATAACAGGCAAAGAAATAGACAACATAAAGTAAAAGGCAAACTTTAAAACCAGCACCACATCTAAGGAAAGTGAATTTTCCTAGTAGAAGAACGCCAACAACAGCTCAGGACATGAATTTACAAATCTGATTCTTCTGAAATTTATTTCCCTTATGGCCACAATAATTCTTCTACTCCCGCCGTTTCAAATTTGTTTGTCTAACTTTCCTTTTAGTACGTTTAAAAAAAGAATGTTTCTTTCATTTTAGGCAACTCTTTGATTTCAACATTCCACCTGACATATTAACACCACAAGATTAAAGGACGTTCCGTACGTTCTACATATCTTTACTTGAACACCACAAGATTAAAGGACATTCCGTACGTTCTACATATCTTTACTTTAACACCACAAGATTTAAAAGTCATCTTTACTTCCTTAAACTCATAGTCAAGTTAAAACCAGACTGAAAATTTACAATCCCACCATCTAATTCATTTGATTTTGATCCTTTTAACATAAACAAGAAAAGATCTGCCATCATGCTCAGAACAAGCTACAATTAGCAACTATTCATCCATATAGATAAGGTATAAATGGTTGAAAACAAATACAATATTGGCCATTCAATAATAATTCATTGATGACTATGATTGATTTGAAGTATGAAAACGGGGAGACAAAGATTTCTTTTTGCTTGATGTGGAAAAGAAAATGCTTAGATGGAAACAACCAACATCACATCTAATAAAAGTGACATTTAATATAGTAGAGTAGAATGCATAAAATTGATAAAACATACCATAAGTAAGGCTTTGAGTTCAACCATAGACAGAGGCATTTTGGCATCTGCTTCATCTTTCAACTTCAGCAAAACCTGCAAAAAGTCCTTGGTTTCTTGACCAACACCATTTCCAATCTCACCATTTCTATCCAATTTTTGTCTTTTATCAATCATGCTCTCAAATATCTCATCAAATCTCTTCGCCAACACTTTCATCTTCTTTGTAACACCTTGTAAATCAAGCCATTCCAAGCCCGGGTAAAAATCGGAAACATTTGGAGTACCGAACAACTCAGTCATCTCAGACACAGCATGCCTAAACTCAGCTCCAAGACTAGCTCTTTCCTCACCCTTTACTGTACCACCCCATAACATGTTTGTAATCACATTAAGCACAGTCAAGAACATCTGTTCACCCATATTCACTGACAATCCCTTCTGATTATAGAAGTAGCTAATCGTCTGTCTAAGTTCCTTTCGCCTTAAAGCATATACAGAATCTAAAGTAGAACCACTAAGCATATCCCGAACACAGACTTTCCTCAACATACGCCATTTCGGTCCATAAGGAGTCCATGTTATGTCTTTGCCACCATATGTAGCTTCTCTACCGGCAGCAGTTACATCTCTGTTAGCAAATATGGTATCTTGATCCTTAAGCACCTCGCGAGCTAACGCAGGAGAAGTAATAACAATCCCAACTTTTTTACCAAGCCAGAGTGTACAAATGGGGCCATAAGTTTTGAATAGAGATGCAAAATATATGTGGAGTTCAGGATCAAGAGAATGGAGATTGCCTATCAAAGGCAAAGGTTTAGGTCCTGGTGGCAATGGTGGTGGTTGTCCATTTTTTGACTTGTTGATGAGAAGCCAAAGGAAGTATAGTAAAGCTAAAAGGCCAAGAAAATAGGAAAATAAGACACCCTTTTGCTCAATATTGAGTTCTTGAAGGGGCCACGGGAAAGAATCAAAGAGTGGTATGAAGAATTTGAGAGACATCAATTGAGGTCAATGGAAAGTGGGAGAAGCAATGTGGTGGGAAAGTTGAACCTTTTGCCATCATTATATAGAAAATCTCTATATTCATAAAAACTTACATATTAAAAATGAAAGATTTGGTACCACTATACTTTATTCTTATTGGTTGGAAATTTAACTTTAGTGAAGGAATGAGATATTTCTCGATGCACACAAAAGTTGGTCGGCTGACCGATACAATATACTCCTTCCGTCTCAAATTACTCATTCCAAATTGATTAAAAAATAATAATTAATAATATAACTAATTTATCATAATATTTTATTAAATAATATTTACATTTTAATTTAAAAAAAAATAATTAATGCAAAAGACAAAACATGAAGAAAAAAAAATTATCTCTTCTTAATTAATAAAAAATAATAAATAAAATAAAACATCAAATTAAAAAATATTGAACGAATAATTTAAGAAGGGAGTAGTAAACGAAGCACATATCACCCCCGTCCCATAAGTATAGTGTTAAATAGTACTACATATTAATGAAGGGGAGCCTTGGAGTAACTGTAAAGTTGTTGTCATGTGACCAGAAGGTCACGGGTTCAAATCATGAAAACAGCCTCTGGCAGAAATCGTACGATACACCCTTGTGGTAGGATCCTTCCCGGATACCGCGCATAGCTGTCCTTTTTTAGTACTACATATTAATAATATTAAGAGCTTAGTTATATTAAAAAATAAATTACTATTATTTAATTTAATGTATTAAAAATAATTATATTTTAAATTATGTCTACTCATATTTTAATAATTTTTGTATTATTAGTATAATAATTTGCTATGTTTTAATTTATATATATATATATATATATATATATATATATATATATATATATATATATATATATATATATATATATATTTAGTTTCTCATTCGATATTCGGTATCCGCATTGAAATCCGATTAATTTGGATTCGCGTCGGATAGGGCCCATTCGGGGGGTAGCGCTCCCAACAGAGTTTTTCTCTATGCCCAGAATCCTCGACCTCTAATTAAGGATAAAACAGTTACATTTACTGCACCACAATCCATGTTGGTAATTATATATCTTATAGTATTAAATAAAAATATATAGTTATATATAGATTGAAAATCTTAATAAATAAACGATGAAATAGTATCTCATATATATATATATATATATATATATATATATATATATATATATATATATATAATTTTTTATTTTTTCTAATACGTCTTACTAAATGACCCCTTGCAGTGTTGCTTCAGTTTTATTTACCATGTAATCCCGTAAAAATATACTTATTATATCACAATTTAATACATAATCATCTGATAATCTTATAAGATATTTTATTTAGAGATTAACTAAGTCATGTTTCAACTTTCAAATGATGACCTCACTTATACTTTTCAATTCAAATTTTGAAATGTGCATTTACATTTTTTATTTGTCTATTAGTTAATTGAGCTACTCATGTAAATTATATCACTAATTGATGTTGATTCATGTAATTAAATGAGATGACACATTTTATATGATTAATTTAACTATGATGAATGAAAATACATGCAAAAGTTTTTTTTTTCTTAATTAGAAGTGAAAGTATCTAATTGGGACAGTTATTAGAAGTTGAAGTGTTCGATTAAAACACGACATAGTTGAAGTGTCAAAATACAATATCCTCACAAATTTAGAAAATTGATTATGTATTAAGTCTTACATCAATTTATAAATTAAAATATAATAAATTAGTACATACTACTACTCCTATTGTTTCGTGGTATTTCTCCCCTATCTATATAAATTGTCAACTTCCAAAGTGAATATGGGTTATTTATGGATTCTTTGAAATTTTAGTAGCTTTTGTTCAAGTTTTATTTATAATAAGAAAAATTTACTAAAGAAGTAAAAATAATAAATTTCGTAAGTATTCAATAAATTTAATGCCAATAGTAGAATCTCAAAATTGAAGTTATAAATTAAAATTCTGAATTCGACTTCGTATGGAAAGAGGCGTAACTTATTCGAAAACCACATATAATGTTCTTTCTTTTTTTCCTATTGAATGTGACTGTTGCCGTTTATGAAACGCCATTGACTTGAGGACGTACAGAACAAGTTATTCATCCAAGAAAGCAAGTTGATTCACCAACAGTGGTTTGATAGAGTGTATTAGAAAATATAATGCATGTATTAGTTAATGTGTATTAGTAATATCTTATTTGGTACGTCTTTTTATTTATATATAACTACATTCTATTATGTATTAAAGTGTGTATTAACAATATACTTCATTTCCTATGTATTAGTAATACAAATACTTTTAACACATGCATTAACTTATTAAATGACCTTTAACACCCCTCAATTTTTTTCTCAAAATATTTCATAATTTCTTTTCCCGCTATTTTAATTTTCAACAATGAATTTTCTCAAAATATTTCATAATTTTTTTTCCCACCATTTTAATTTACAACAATGAATAGTTGATTTAAATAACCGTAACATATTTTTACTTTGCTTCGAGGGGCTTTAAAAGGATTGAAAAAAATTCTTCAGACTATTCGTTAATTTTACATCTTGTATTTTATTTTTGTTTTGACTATGTTAATCCGTCGTCGGTGTAACATTCCATGCGCAAAGACGATGGTCTTGTAATTAATCCTAAATCTCTATATACTAGTTCAACAATACTAATTATGTTTAAGATAGCAAAAGAACTTTGTTGCAAAAAAAGTATACAAAGTTAAAGTAGGGTATTTTCATAAACAAACACTTATTTTATAGAAATTATGTAAGATATATTATTTCTTATACATCAAACCAATAAATGTATAAGAAATAATACAAGCATAATTAATACAAACATAACTAATATAAACATTATTAATGCAAGTGTTACTAATACACTATATTTTGCATTGTTTTTATATACTCTACCAAACAACTCCAAAAGATAAGGTGTGTGTTTGGTATGAAGGAAAACATTTTCCAGAAAATGTTTTCCAATTTTCTCATATTTGGTTGGCTTAAAGATTTTGGAAAATATTTTCCAAATCTACTTATTTTCCTCAATTCTAAGAAAAATGACTTCCCTTCAAAAAGTAAGGAAAACATTTTTCAAAATTCTCTTTCAATCTCACTCGTTGAAGTATTCATACAACTCTCAAATCATTCATCCCTAGTCCGACCCTCAATCCCCCGCCCCCTACCATCCCTATTAAAAAAATATTTTAAATTTTTTTCTTACCTCACCCCCTACCCGATCCCCTATCAACCTCCTCCTCCCCCCCTCCCCCCCCCCCCCCTCCTTCCTCCTTCCAAAAAAAAAATTAATTTTTTATACTTAACTTTTTGAAAAAATTTAATTTTTTCCTTATCCCACCCTCACCTCTGACCTCGACCCCCACCCCCTAATACTCCCCATTCAAAATAAATATTTCAATTTTTTTTTCTTATCCTACTCTTTCTCCCCTACCCCCCCCCCCTACTAGCCCCCAACCCTCCAAAAAAAAAATTTATTTTTTAAAAAATTAAAATTATTTTCTTACCTCACCCTTATTACCTATTTTGGCAACCCCAATCCTAATACGGGTACGATCATGATCGGGGTCCAATTCGTCAAGACTCGAGCTTGGGGGGCTGCCCATCGAAGGAACAAGTTTTGAATTGTAGAGAACAAGTCTCATAAGCTCCATAATTGTTCATTGTTCATCCGAGTTCACTGTTCATCCCCTCTTTGCAAGGATTTTTTAGTCATTTGTAATAAGTTAACCTAGGTATATATAGAACCCCATTAGGTCATTTTTGAGAAATTTTTTGAAGAATATATTTTGTAGCCTCTTTGAGAGTTTTTAGCAAAGTGGAATCCTTGTGTCGATCATTTGCTTAGAAATGGAGATTGCTTGGGAATTTCGGTTCCCTTGAGGTCACGTAAGAGATAGGTTTAGGTTGTGTGTGATATTAAAGATCCAAAAGTGGAATAAGTTTTTGGGTTGTTAATATTATACCATCCCTTTGTCTATCTATCTATCTTTACTTTCTTGTAATTGTTTGTCTATATCTAGTGTAATTCGTTTGTGTTCTTGTCTTGTCTTGTAACCGTGTGTTGTTGTTATTGCATCTTGCTCATCAAGTGTTGTTGCTGTTTTAGTGTGTTTTACTCTTGATATCACTTCCCTTCTTGTTCTTCTTGTGAATCCAAGAGAGGTCATCAAAAGGGTCCATAGTTCTTGAATTAGTAGACTGTTTTTGGATTGTGTTTGGACTGTTTTGAGTCAATTTCGTGTGTTCCTTGGTTTTCTTGTATCATTTGGTATCAAAGCAAGGCTGGTTGTGTTCCTACACTACCAATCTTGGGTTCTCTTGGACGAAAATTCAAAAAGAAAAAAAAACTGAAAACTGAAAAAAAAAAATTCCAGAAAAGTACAATTCTGGCCATTTTGTGTTCTTGGTCGAAAATTGTGTTGTTGTTATCTTGGCCAAGATTTGTTTATTTTGTGTCTAAAACTTAAAGTCTTTTGTTTGTTTAGAGTGTTTCTAGTGTTGGTTTCTTTCTCATCAACACTAAAAAGTGTCCAAATTTAAGATTGAACTTGAACTTATTGAAGTTGTTGATGTGAACAAGGTGTGGTCGAGTTGGATGTTGTTGTTACCTAAAACTTGGCCAATTTGATGGTCTTGTTGTAGTGGAGTTGGAAACTGAAATTGTTTTTGTTCTTGAAGTTGTTGTGTTCTTAAGGTTCTTCACCCTTTCATCATCTTGTTAATCCTTAAAGTGCAAACTAGATCTAAAAAGGTGAAAGACAAACTTGTAGTAGTTGTTAGTGAAAGACTTGTCCCTACCACTTCAAAGACTTTTCATCTACTTTCCTTGATTTAAGGACCTTGTTTCAAGGAGAAAGTTAAAAGAAGTCAAGTTTTGCTTTTGAAATTTGAACAAAAAGGCTCCAAGACCACTTTTCCCTCCATTAACCAAATCCACCAATTCCAAATTTTATATTGATCAAGACTTGAAATTGTAAAATAAAATTTTGATAAAACTCGAGGCCAATAGTGGACTGCCACGTCACTAAAGTACTGTTCACAAAATATTTTTGAGTTCAAATTTTAGATTTCTTAGTTTCATTTTATTGTTTTCTAGTTTCGTTTATTTGCTCGACACTAATTGACAACCTAGTAATACTCTACTAGCTTGTAAGTTAGTTTTGTGTACGTTCTTCATGTTAACGTTGTTTGTTGTGTGCTTTTCTCGTTTTTGATTCATAGTATCTTTTTTGGTTCAAGTTCGTACATTACTTATTTGAGTCGTTTCAAACAAGAATCTACTCCGACCTCAAGCCACAATTGGGACCAAGTAACCTCATTGGAGTATAAGCAAGTTATCAACACTTGTAAGGCCAATAGAGTGAAAAATCCAAAGTGTGAAAGTGAGGGATTATGAACTATTTTGAGGCGCATTGCGGACTATTTTGTGACGAATTGTGGACTGATTTTTAATAATCTTTAATGTGTTTGTTGTTTTCGTGTTGTTTGCTTAGTACCTCTTGATGGGTACAATGACGAATGAAGCTAAAGTGCCTAGTTGGGTTAAATCTACCATGGCAAGGCTTAATGCCATAGATAGGAGAATAATGGACAGAATGGAAGGAAGATTGGAAGGGGCGAAAGGCTCTCTGTGCAAGAAGTTGGATAAATTGATGGAGCATCCAAGCCTTCCTAATCAAATTCCCGTGAGTGGCCATGCTCCTCATAAGCTACAAGGTAATCAAACTAACTTTTGCACTCTAGTGAATGAAGATAATAGCCAACTAAGTGTAAAGAATAGTTTGTCTTTAAATGAGTCGAATGTGCCTTCATTTTGTGATGATAATGTACAACTTGAGATTGTGGATACACTAGTTGATTCACCTAGTGTTGAATCCATTGTGGAAAGTGGTAGTATATTATCTTATAGAAGTCATGAAGACCAACTTGTGTGTGAAAATTATGATGTTTAACATGTTGGCCAAATGACTAAGAATGACCCTCTAGTTGTTTTTGTTATTGACCATGATAGTATAAAGGGGACATTTGATCATTATTGTAGTAGTATTGGGGTAAGGAAGTCTATTCCCAACCCGTGCCCATGGACACTCTACCCATTTGATTTCGGTGATCATTTGAAGTGTAGTGATGAGGATGTCTTTCGGAATGACTTAAATGTGCATCGAATGTATGGCTTTCCTCTCTTGGCTTTCAAGTCTAATTGTTGTTCCAAGAAGAGTCTATGTTTTCCACTTGATAAGCGGCGCTTGGTCCTTGTTTCTTGTCACACTTATGTGGATAAACTAGTTGATTCTCCCTTGGTAGGGTATTCGAGTAAGAGGGATGCTTGGGTATATGTGAAGTTTGAGCCACCTTGGCAAGATACTATGGTTGATTACACTAATCCTAACCCTCATACCTTGAGGAACTTTTGTTTGCTTGTCCTTCCTATTGCTTTGCAAGATTCAGATTTGAGGACGAATCCTTTTTAAGGAGGGGAGGATGATATGGGTACGATCATAATCAGGGTCCAATTCGTCAAGACTCGAGCTTGGGGGGATTCCCATCCAAGGAACAAGTTTTGAAGTGTAGAGAACAAGTCCCACAAGCTCCAAAACTATTCACTGTTCATCCGCCCTTTGCAAGGGTTTTTTAGTCATTTGTAATAAGTTAACCTAGGTATAAATAGAACCTCATTAGGTCATTTTTGAGAGATTTTTTGGAGAATATATTTTGTAGCCTCTTTGAGAGTCTTTACCTAAGTGGAATCCTTGTGTTGATCATTTGCTTAGAAATGGAGATTGCTTGAGAATTTCGGTTCCCTTGAGGTCACTTAAGAGATAGGTTTAGGTTGTGTGTGATATTAAAGATCCAAAAGTGGAATAAGCTTTTGGGTTTTTAATATTATACCCTCCCTTTGTCTATCTATCTATCTATCTTTACTTTCTTGTAATCGTTTGTCTTTATCTAGTGTAATCCGTTTGTGTTCTTGTCTTGTAACCGTATGTTGTTGTTATTGTATCTTGTTCATCAAATGTTGTTGTTGTTTTAGTGTGTTTTACTCTTGATATCACTTCCCTTCTTGTTCTTCTTGCGAATCCGAGAGAGGTCATCAAAAGGGCCCATAGTTCTTAAACTAGTGGACTGATTTTGGTGTTTGTGTTGTTGTGTTCTTGGGGAGTTTGGTATCATCAATCACGGAATAATCACGGAAATAGATTTATGTGGGTGTGCATTGAAAGCTACCAAGTGTATGTGCAAGAGAAGTGTAATTAAAGGCCCAAATACACACCAAAACAGCTCACTCCATACACTAGAGAGGCAACCCATTCTTGAAGGGCCTTTTGGTCATTTTAACTTCTATTTGTTTTGTAATATATAAGGAACATGTAGGGTTTTATTTACTTAGTTTATGAATGAAGTTGTAAATCTTACAAGACAGAGAAACACAAGTCCTCTTTCCTTGAGGCGCCCAAAATCGAAATTAAGGCTTAGACAAGTGTAGAATCACTTGTGTTTGCATTTGTTGTTAACTTAGTTTGTTGTTGGCTGCAAAAGGTGTCAAACACCTAGTTATACTGTCTTCTTGTATTTCATTCTTGAATCCGAGAGTGGTCTTTAAAAGGATTCTTTGAATTAGTGGACTGTTTTTGGAGTGTGTTTAGACTGTTTTGAGTCAATTCCATATGTTTCTTGGTTTTCTTGTATCAAACCTCCTCTCCAAAAAAAATAATATTTTTAATTTATTTTTTAAAATAAATTCAAAACTTTTTTCTTATCCTACATTTTTTATCTTATTCGTTCTCATTATTTTTGTTAAATATATACAAATACTTTTAGAAAACATATACTTATCCAATTTGCATAACGATCACACAAATATAAGTAAGAAGTAACTTATTTTTCTAGAAAATATTTTTCCTCATTCATATCGAACGCACCCTAAAAATGTATTTTTACCGTTTAGCTAAACAATAAAATGTATGTTTTGAAAAATATTTTTTCATTCACCAATCAAACACTATAAAATATTTTTCAAAAAATATTTTTCATCCACCAACCAAACATAGAAAAATAAGTAAGAAATCAACTTGTTTTCCAAGAAAATATTTTCTAGGAAAACATTTTGTATGGAAAATATTTTTCTTCATGCCAAACAAAGAAAAACCTAAACTACCACATGTAGGTAGTTGAAGATAAGTACCAAGTAACATTAGGATAATTTGGTACCATGTATTAATTAAAATAGTTTATGTATTAAAATTTAGTTCAATCTAATAAATGATTTGATTGGACAACTTAATTTAATCCCTCTTTATATATTGGATAACTATATATTATTATAGGGTGTATTATCTTATATGTAGGAAATGTAGGGGTTATTTATACGGGTCAATTGATACATGGATAAAAGAATTAAATGAGATATTATCTCTTAATTCCATTTAGGATAAAGGGACTAAATAAAGAAGGCACCTTTTCTGTTCTTTCGCGGGATTTTTCTCTTCTTTGGAGATGGAAAAGGTGTAGCCATTAGTCTCCAACTATTTGTTTTTCTTACAAAGTTGAAACTTTTATCAAGGTATTCTTAGTTTCTTTCATTTTTGTTCTTGAAATTAAAGTAGTATTCTCTGTATTGAAACTTTGCTGTGTTTAAATTTTCTGGATTTTTGCTGATATTATTTGTATTAATTTTGTGACAAAATTAGGTACTATTATTATGGACTATCTAATACTGATTATATCATTTGCTTTTTTATGGCTATTCATGGTCATTCGCTAAGAAGACGATACAAAAATGCCGCTGAGGAAATTCAAAAGAATCAATGTCCAGAACTTTTTAATGTCGTGACTATGGGAGTTTCTATTGATGAAGAGGACGATGCTATTGCTAGCCATAGACCAAATGCGGCTACTGGAGAACCTGAAAATACTACTGGACCTACTGCATTTGACAATGAAAATGCAAGCTGGATCCCAACAAGCCAACACACAAGGTGAGTATACTAGATCATCTAATGTCGACGAAAAGGAGAAATGCAAGAAAAGAAAAAGAATAGCGGAGAATGATAATGAGACATTTCGTAAAGGTATGATGGAGGTTATAAGAAGTTTTACTGAAAGTCATGAAAAACGAATGAGTGCCTTAATTGAAAAGATTGGGGATCGTGACCAATCCGATCTTCGTGGTCAAATTTATTCCATCATTGAATCTCCCATATTTGAGTTGTACTCAACAGAGCAATGCATCAAAGCAACAATGGTCCTTTGTGATGATGTGAAAAAGATGGAATTGTTCATTCGTATGGATGAACTTGAACGTCAGACTATGATGTTTATGATTATCAATGATAAACTTTAGAGCATGGTAGACGTGTGTATAAGTGATGGCTCTATTTTGATAGTTTTTGCTAAACTCATGAAAACCTCGGAAGCTTTAATTGTAGTGTCCATTTTGATACCTCGGATTACGTCCTATCTTGACTATGAATAGGATTGGTGTATGGGCACGAGGATTACAGTTTTTGTATAACTAGTATCTATGGAAAAACTTGAATGTGGTTGCACTTGTGATAAACTCAAATGATGTATGTAAATGTAATTATGAAGTTTGCATAATATTATATCTTTTGTCAATTGGTGTATTTGCTTGAGTTTAGGGACAGATTGAAAGGTCCCATTTCAATATTATGCCAAAGTTCATTATCAGGGACAGTAGATTTCTAGTTGCACAGAATCACAGAGAATAATTTGGTGAATGAAAACGAGAGATATGATTATACTAAGCTACATCCGATGCTATTAGCCATAGCTCATGCTTTTCCACCAATGTCGACTCTTCTGCACCATCCTATGTCACCAGTCCATCCCATTATAATGTCAAAATCGACCATTTCTAATTCAATCAATTCAGCTATAGTGCCTCCGTGATACACCATAACTGCACAACCTCAAAAGGCTGTTCACATATCTATCAGAGAAATGGCAACCATATCTTCTCTGTAGAAGCAGTAACTAAACAAGGAATGGCGTAAGAGTCCTTTTTGTCATTTATGTACTCCAAATACAGTATTACATGTATTAATGTCCAAATACAATTCAGTATAAAATGACAAAGGAGTTTTTGGAAATTAACCATTTCACATGGAACTTTGAGTTGTTCATAAGACCATTGCCAGGATAGAGACGCATCTTTATCTTACTCATAGAGTGTTGGATTAGATAATCTCGGAACAGGTATAGCCACTAGAGGCACTTTCTTCTTCAAAACAATACCAAACTTCTCCGTAAGATCTAATGTCTCTCCTTCAGGCAACTTCCAGTCGAAAGAATGAATGAGCGAAGCCAGTGAATACATGAACATCCTCTCTGCCATGGCTATTCCCACGCAGATTCTTCTGCCAGAACCAAACGGAAAGTAACTGAAATCATTTCCACTATAGTCCCATTTATCGTCCAAGAATCTCTCCGGATGGAACACAGTTGGATTTTTCCAGATAGAAGGATCTCTCTGTATAGCCCATACATTTATGAAAACACGAGATCCTTTAGGAACAGTGTATCCTCCCACAGCGCATGTCTCACTAGGACAATGCGGCACCAAGAGTGGAAGAGTTGGGTGTATGCGCAAGACTTCTTTCATAACTGCATAGAGATATGGTAATTGCTGAATATGAGACTCTTCCACAATATTATCTTTTCCCACAACTGTCTCTAGCTCTTGTTGTAATTTCCTCATGACGTCTGGTTTGTTCATAATTTCAGCCATGGCAAACTCAACCGCGTTGGAGGTTGTGTCAGTTCCACCAGTAACCATATCCTGTCCTTAGTAACTGTGAAGTTATTATCATGTACAACAATTTTCAATTGTAGAACTGTATATAAGTGTTCACGGTCTCAATTCACAATTAAGTCTTCACATATTATCTGTGATGCAAAATGCGCCGACTCTTTCCTTAATGCAGTCCAATAACAAGGTAGCATATAATAGTTAAAGACATGAATATATGAATCTGATTCATCTAATATTTATGACTCATCTGCCGCAATAATTCACAATCACATATGATCCTATTTCTTACTTACATTAGCATTTGATCCTCTCATTATGACTAATATCACTATAAGCCAATTTTTCATCTGTAATGAAATAAGATTATTTGAAGTAAAATGTAAACTTTGAATAGCACCACATCTAATGAAAGTGAATTTCCTAGCAGAAAAACATAACCAACAATTCAGCCCAAGAATTTACGAATCTGCTTCTTCTGAAATTTAATTCCCATATGCCACAATAATTATTCTATAAATTGGCAATCCCTCTATCTATTTCATTTGATCCTTTTATTATAAAAAAGAAAAGATTTACCAGCATGATTAGTGTAAGATAATAAAGATTTGTCATGTAGTAGAATGCACAACTGATAAAACATACCATAAGTAGTGCTTTGAGTTCAGTCATAGACGGGCATTTTGGCATCTGCTTCATCTTTCAACTTCAGCAAAACTTGCAAAAAGTCCTTGCTTTCTTGGCCAACACCATTTCTATCCAATTTTTGTCTTTGCTCAATCATGCTCTCAAATATGTTATCAAATCTCTTTACCAACACCTTCATCTTCTTAGTAACACCCTGCAAATCAAACCAGGAAAAGCCTGGGTAAAAATCAGAAACATTTGGAGTACCCAACAGCCCAGTCAAATCAGACACAGCATGCCTAAACTCAGCTCCAAGACTAGCTCTTTCCTCACCCTTTATTGTGCCACCCCATAACATGTTTGTAATCACATTAAGCATGGTCAAGAAGATCTGTTCACCAATATTCACAGGCGATCCTGCTTGATTATAAAGTAATTGATCGTTTGTCTAAGCTCCCTTCTCCGTAGTGCATAAACAGAATCCAAGATAGAAGCACTAAGCATATCCCGAACACAAACCTTCCTCAACATGCGCCATTTAGGTCCATAAGGAGTCCAAACTATGTCTTTGCCACCATATGTAGCTTCTCTACCAGCAGCAGGTACATCTCTATTAGCAAATATGGTATCTTGATCCTTAAGTACCTCGCGAGCTAATGCAGGGGAAGTAATAACAATCCCAACTTTTTTACCAAGCCAACGTGTACAAATGGGGCCATAAGTTTTGGATAGAGATGCAAAATATATGTGGAGTTCAGGATCAAGAGAATGGAGATTACCTATCAAAGGCAAAGGTTTAGGTCCTGGTGGCAATGGTAGTTGTTGTCCATTTTTTGACTTGTTGATGAGAAGCCAAAGGAAGTATAGTAAAGCTAAAAGACCAAGAAAATAGGAAAATAAGACACCCTTTTGCTCAATATTGAGTTCTTGAAGGGGCCATGGGAAAGAATTAAAGAGAGATTTGAAGAATTTGAGAGACATTATTTGATGGAAATGGAAAATGGGAGAAGCAATGTGGTGGGAAAGTTGAACCTTTTGCCACCATTAAAAAGAAAATTGATTTTTTTTTTGTTTGTTTCTAATGTGATGTCTAGTACATGTGTAATAGTACATTGAATTATAATTATATGTATTTAAGTCGTCTTACATCAATTTATAAATTAAAAAAATATAATAAAATAATACATACAACTATATTTTTGTGATATTTCTCCCTCGTCTATCAATTTTTTATTTTTTTTTTGGAGAAAAAGATAATGATGTCGTTGATCATTAAGGGGGAGGGGTGGGTTAGTGCTCCTATCAGAAGTAGGAGCCAAAAAGGGATTGTTCAAGGCCACATCCCAGCCCAATAGGTTAATGTTCGAATGTTTCAGGATGCGATTAAAAGTCTTGCCTAAGCAATTGTTCCTAACTAAATTGACAGCAAAAGGGATACATGCGTGATAATGGTAGTTCTTCCCAAAAACTCCGTCCTGGTTCCTTCCTTTACTAGACAATCAACTATTGTATTCTCCTCCCTGAAAATTTGCATTGGAGCTGTTGTTCCTAGCTCCTTCAGTAATGTCCTGCACTTAGATAAAATGTTATGATAAAGGGGGTGATCATTAGCTAAGATATTGATAGCCACAGCTGAGTCCATCTCAACATCAAAGGATTTAATGTTTTGTTCTTTGGCCACATCTAAGGGCAAAGAGTTCAGCCATGATACGGTGGGGTAGTATGGGGAATATGGTGGTAAAAACCTAGAAGCCATTCCCCGTTGTTATTTCGGAACACACCTCCCAACCCCCCGGTCATGGGTTGGCTATATGGCTGAGCCATCTGTATTAAGTTTTATGCCTCTTGTAGTGGGAGGATTCCACTTGATGCTGATGGTTTCAGTAAGAGGCAAAACTTAACTTATTCGTACACCACATGTAGTGTTCTTTGCTTTTTTCTTCCTTTTGGATGTGACTGCTGCCCTAGATGCAATGCCATTGATTTGAGGACAGAACAAGTTTATTCATCAAAGAAATTGTTTTTAATAAGAAAATATCAATCAAGTTGATTCACTAAAAGATAAGTTGTCAACATAAAAACTTAAACTACCACTTATAGGTAGTTTGTAGTACTAATAGATAAAGATAAAGATACGAGGGAGTTGTCGTTATTACTTTAAAATATTCTACTTTAGTTTTAAATAATTAACTTAATTTTATAATTTTTATATAATTATATAGTTACACGCAATCAAACAGTATATTTATAATTATACGTAATTATATTCTTATATATAAACAAACAAATCATTGTAATTACTAGGGCTTGTAATTACTACCCCAGTAATTACACCAATTTCAATTTATCAGATGATTTTCCAAACAAACCTAACTATTTTTTTTTTAAAATATTTCGCCTAATTTTCACTTGCCAAATACCTCATATTTTTTTTCGTACATTTAACTCCTCTATCTTAAATACCTCAAATACCTTAAAAACAGTAAGTACTATTTTAACTCCAAGGCACCTTTCCCCTCCTATCCTCTTACATTTGTTCCCGCCTGAGATGTTTTCAGCTTTGTTAGCAGTTGATGGAAGAAGGAAGGCGGGTCACTGTTGCCGCCTTACAAGGCCTGACACTGCTCCCATCGTACCTTTAACCATTTAACTAATGTCATTAAATGATTAAAGATAAAGCGGGATGCCTTTCCCGCCTTTCCTCTTTGACATTTTTTTTTATTTTCCATTGCATTTTCAAAATGTTGGATTTAAAAAGTTGCCTTTAAACTGCGAACTCCTTGTGTATCACCCAAAATATTCTAATCTTCGCCAAAATTCTTTAAAATTGAGATATATTCTTGTAACTCAACTGCTCAAGTATATATTTCAACTTGTTCACTAAGATTAGCAAAAAATGGTGAGCTAAATAATTTTATTTTATTTTAAAAAAAAAACAATGGCAAAGTGAAACGAACTTGAATTCTCAACTCAACAATCAATACACTGAACGGAACTAATCAACTTTGATTAATACGGAAGGAGAAATTTCAACAAAGAAGGATAACAGGAGAAGGGGATGAGAGAGACTAGAGAGAATAGGGGATGAGAAGCATAGCTTTGCCTAAGTAATTATCACAATTTCCATAACCTATTTTGCTCCCACAAGTGCTATTTATCAACCCGGATGCCGCACATGGCCACTTAATATGGTCTTGGGCTGTTTTGCCAATACGGGTCTAGGCCCATTTATAACAATACCTCCGGCCCAATAAGAACCTTGTCCTCAAGGTTCAAGTTGTAAAGCGTTGCACCAAAAACAACATTGTCAAACACCCATGGCTGAACATAAACAAAGAACTTCCTCACATGTCTGGAATTCTTGACAGACCTTGCCGCACTACTTTGGTGTCCAACAAAATCAACCTCTCTTGTCACCAAAATGGTATCCTGATGCCTCATAAAATAAGCCATATTACTAAGCATCATAACAAAAGCCAAAATTTTAAAATTTGTCACCTGCTCTGCATTGCTAAGTCCAACAATCTTCATTTCCTTCTCTATATTAGGAGAGTCATGAGCATCAGTGATACCTGCTAAGCAATAAGATCGTTTGATATAGGAGAATGCTTCAGGACCCCTCAATCTACACATTTTGTTTATCTCCATAAGTACATCACTCAGAAGGAAGAAACAATGATGGTTCTGTTCCAGAACTATAATTATGAAAGCGTTAAATCTTTCAGTGAGAGGGGGTCCCATGGTTGCACCATATGTCTTTTCAAGATTTGCAAACTGAATCTCCACAAATATACCATTATGACTTGAAAACTTTATTTGAATTGCAACGAAATTGTTAAGCGCTTTAAATACTGGATTTGACTTCAGAACTTGTTGTGCTACAGTGCACTCTTCAATGCGTCTATGGCCCCCAAGATGGGCTACATAGCACATAAGCCTCATCATAGTCTTAAATTTCCCACAACTAGCCAAGACAGAAAAGCTTTTACTCTCATTGAGTATTGCCTTGTGAACAACATAAGCAACAACAATTGAAGCTACTTTCACCAACTCAAGCTCACTTTCAATCACATACAAGCTCCCATGATCATTTTGACAATTTTGTAGTGCAACAACTTCATACAGTGAGAAAGTGGGAGGGCAGACAATTATCTTATCACCTTGAGCACCAACTAAACCTTTGAGCTCCGCAAGCGTAGAGAAATTACGCAACTCCAGCCCAATCAAGTCCGCCATGGACCTGATACAACCTTGAAACCATGAACTACAAATAGTTTTTGGAGCTTCCTTTCCCTGTATTACCATTTTCAATGCACTAGCCTGCTCAGTTATTTTCTTTCGGAAAGAGAAATCACCTCCCATTGCAACATACCATATGTTACTCCTTGGAGCTTGGAGAACAAAAATGAGTTGAGCTAATAGTTGTTGCAGGAATTGGAATAATTTAGGAAGGAATATAATATATAGAGGTGCAATTGGTTGTAGCTCTCTAGACGCAGCTCCTTGGGAACTGTCATCAAACACACGATTCACATCAGAGTATGTATCATCCACTTTTGATTTCCCCACTACCAACTCATATCTTTGTTGTCCGGGATCCCACACTTGAGTCACAGAATTAGCATTCGCAATGAAGCCAAACGTACTAGTAGAGCCCAACAATATTAGTAGCTTCGTGTTCAATGTATAGTCAGTGAGAGCCTTGATCTTGGAACTTATACCCGGATTCCATACACAGAGATTCATTGCAGCTCCATAAACATCGACACTCTTTGACATATTTCTTGGGGAACATTCATCGAACAGTTGGACTTTGCCGCGTTCAAGGCATAATGCTTCTTCATCAAGCATTTTGATTAGAGTATCGGGTTGCAGCTCAGCAACTAGCTTGCGGCAACAACTATAAACAGATTCATCGAGCACCCTAGTCGATTGAATATCGTCCAAATCACCTAGAAGGATAGCGGCAGAAGACGTTTCTTCCACGTCTTCAGTGAAAACTCTGGTAGACATTTCATCGAACATATTGTGTGCATCCATTTTGCTACTTCTCCATTATGTATAAACATGTGTATGGCATGAAGAAAGTACATCTGTCTCAGTGAAGCCCCACGAAACAGCCTCAAAACGACTGGAGTACCCAGTCATGGAGGGCATCTGATTAGCCAAGTGATTTTCCAGTGATTCGAGATGTAGTTTAGGAAAGCGAACCAATACTTTTGCAGTAAAATGTTCCCAATCAGCCAATTGCTTGTTCTGCAAAAGCCATTGGTACCACGACAAAGCAGCCCCATCGAGATAGGACGACGCCAGAGATAACTTGTGGTTATCTGCAATTTCATAAAAATCAAAATAGCTTTCAGCCTTAGAGATCCATAACTCGGGATTCTCTCCACAGAATCGTGGAAACTCCACCGGAGTAGGTTTACTCCTTGTAGGGTTTCAATCAACTCACGCAATAATGAACGAATTTCACATATCTCTTTTAACCGTGAATCCCTTCCGTCGCTAAATGAATCATAGGGAGTTCGAAATTTTGGGTCCTCCATTGAAGACCTCTGGATGAAAGCAACCCGAATTCTCAACTCAACAATCAATACACTGAACACTGAACGAAACTAATCAACTTTAATCATGCTATTTGATTATAAACTGAAAAAAAATCATTTATATAATCTTGACTACAAATTTTATTAATATTGACTCTCAAAGAAATTTAATTGTCTACTCCAACTTTGAATTAGCCTTTCAACCTAAGCTATGGAATTTGAAACTCTATGATAATGACTCAAAAATAGAGTCGAAAAGTGGCTAATACAATACTACTTATTATTTAGACATTGTGCAACTAAACACCTATTTGATAAAAGTACATATAATAATAGTGGATAGTTAGGTTCTACAACTAACTAGCAACAGTAAGCATCAACGAAATGTGAACATCATAATTTAATAGAAAGATGATATAATTAATTTGATCACTCTATTTTAGTGCCTAAGTTTTGTATCTTCATCGTGCATCATATTTTATTTTTCTTGATATAATCCTATAACTCAATCGTCAACAGCCGACAAATTTTTGTAATGGTTAGTGCTCAGCTTTCATGAATATATATATATATATATATGATCAGAAATTTATCAATACGTAACGTTCAACTAAATTTATTTATGAATAAATTAAAAATATTTTAATAAAATGTTAACTAAAACGTTACTCACACATACATTCATTCTATTTCTGAAAAATTTTAAAGTAATGTATTATTTTTGATAATTGCTTTAAATAATGTATTAATTTTGGTAAAAATTCATTATTTTATACTAGTTGATAACGTCAAAATTGAAAAGATACGTAACTTTTTAATATTTTTTTCCCTTTAGCGTTCTCTTGCAAGACAGCAATTTAGAACCTTATTAAGATACAAGACAATATTGGAGGTAAGCATGTCAAACGGACCGGGCTGACCCGGCCCACTTACAAAAATCGGCCCAGTTTGACCCAGCCCAATAAGTCCTAGGACTTTAGGGTACCGGGTACGGGGCGGATTTTTTATTGATTTGGGCCTGTTTAACTTGGTTCGGACCAAGCCCGTTTAGGGCCCGCCGGTTAACCGGTCCGGCCCTTTAAAAAAATTGGATTTAATTACAACTTAGTTTTAAGATATTATTAATTTACTATCAAGTATTATTAATTTATATATGTGTATATATATCTTCTATAGACGTATATATTTAACGTATACATATGTATATGTTTTATAAATTAATATATAACTATATATATAATTATATATTGTAGTATATATATATTGTAGTATATTTTATTTAAAGTAGTACATATATATTGAATGGTACGTATATATGTGTATATATCTTCTATAGACGTATATATTTAACGTATACATAAGTATATGTTTTATAAAATAGTATATAACTATATATATAGTGTGTGTGTATATTGTAGTGTATGTATATTGTAGTATATTTTATTTAAAGTAGTACATATATTGAATGGTACATATATGTATACATATATCTTCTAAAGTAGTATATATTTAACGTATACGTGTGTATATGTTTTATAAATTAGTATATAACTATATATATAGTGTGTGTATATATTGTAGTGTATATATATTGTAGTATATTTTATTTAAAGTAGTAGATATATATTGAATGATGCGTATATATGTGTATATATCTTCTATAGACGTATATGTTTGACGTATACACGTGTATATACATTTTATAAATTAGCATATGACTATTTATATATATATATATATATATATATATATATATATATATATATATATATATATATATATATATATATATATATATTGTAATATATTTTATTTAAAGTAGTACATATATATTGAATGATGCGTATATATGTGTATATATCTTCTATAGACGTATATATTTAACGTATACATGTGTCTATGTTTTATAAATTAGTATATAACTATATATATATATATATAGTTATATATATATATATATATATTGTAGTATATGTTTTACTTAAAGTAGTACATATATATTGAATGGTGCGTATATTTGTGTATATATCTTCTATAGACATGTATATTTAATGTATACATGTGTATATAGTTTATAAATTAGTATATAACTATATACATATATTGTCGTATATGTTTTACTTAAAAGTAGTACATATATATTGAATGGTGCGTATATTTGTGTATATATTTTCTATAGACGTGTATATTTAATGTATATATATGTATATATTTATTAAAAAATATAATGTGTATATTGGAGTGTATATAGTGTATATAATTGTATTGTAGATTGGAATTTTTTTATTTTTTTTGTTTTTAAACGGGTTTGACCGATTTTTTTAATCGGATTTGACCGATTTTTTAACCGGATTTAGGTGAGTTTAATCGGGTTGGATTAAGTGGGTCGGGTCAGGGTTGTTTTTACATTTTTTACTGTTGAACCCGGACCCGACCCAGCCAAATTAACCCCAAATCGGACCGGCCCTGAAAGCAAAACTCCCCAAGAACACAACAACACAAACACCAAAATCAATCCACTAGTTCAAGAACTATGGACCCTTTTGATGACCTCTCTCGGATTCGCAAGAAGAACAAGAAGGGAAGTGATATCAAGAGTAAAAGACACTAAAACAACAACAACACTTGATGAACAAGATACAATAACAACAACACACGGTTGCAAGACAAGAACACAAACGGATTACATAGATATAGATAAACGATTACAAGAAAGTAAAGATAGACAGATAGACCAAGGGATGGTATAATATTAAAAACCCAAAAACTTATTCCACTTTTGGACCTTTAATATCACACACAGCCTAAACCTATCTCTTACGTGACCTCAAGGGAATCGGAATTCCCAAGCAATCTCCGTTTCTAGGCAAATGATCAACACAAGGATTCCACCTTGTCCAAGGAGTCCACCTTGCTAAAGACTCTCAAAGAGGCTACAAAATATATTCTCCAAAAATCTCTCAAAAATGACCTAACGAGGTTCTATTTATACCTAGGTTAACTTATTACAAATGACTAAAAAATCCTTGCAAAGGGCGGATGAACAGTGAACGCGAATGATCAGTGAAACAATTTTAAAGCTTGTGGGACTTGTTCTCTACACTTCAAGCTTGTTCCTTGGATGGGCAGCCCCCCGAGCTCGAGTCTTGACGCATTGGACCCCGATCATGATCGTACCCGTATCATCCTCCCCTCCTTAGAAAGGATTCATCCTCGAATCCGAACCTTGCAAAGCAATAGGAAAGACAAGCAAACAAAAGTTCCTCAAGGTATGAGGGTTAGGATTAGTGTAATCAATCATAGCATCTTACCAAGGTGGCTCAAAATTCACATATACCCAAACATCCTTCTTACCCGAATACCCTACCAAGGGAGAATCAACTAATTTATCCACATAAGTGTCACAAGAAACAAGGAACAAGCGTCGCTTATCAAGTGAAAAACATAGACTCTTCTTGGAACAACAATTAGACTTGAAAGCCGAGAGAGAAAAGCCATACACTCTATGCACATTCAAGTCATTCCAAAAAACATCCTCATCACCACACTTCAAATGATCACCGGAATCAAATGGGTAGAGTGTCCATGGGCACGGGTTAGGAATACACTTCTTTACCCCAATACTACTACATCATCATTTTTACACACAAGTTGGTCTTCATGACTTCCATAATACAATGTACTACCACTTTCCACAATGGCTTCAACACTAGGTGAATCAACTAGTGTATCCACAATCTCAAGTTGTACATTATCATCACAAAATGAAGGCACATTCAGCTCACTTAAAGACAAACTATCATTCACACTTAGTTGGATATTATCCTCATTTACTAGAGTGCAAAAGTTAGTTTGATTACCTTGTAGCTCATGTGGAGCATGGCCACTCACGGGAATTTGATTAGGAAGGCTTGGATGCTCCATCAAGTTATCCAACTTCTTGCACAGGGAGCCTTCCGTCCCTTTCAATCTTCCTTCCATTCTGTCCATTATTCACCTATCTATGGCATCAAGTCTTTCCATGATGGATTTAACCTAACTAGGCATTTCAGCTTCATTCACCATTGTACCCATCAAGAGCTACTAAGCAAACAACACGAAAAAAACAAACACGTTAAAGATTATCAAAAATCAGTCCACAATTCATCACAAAAAAGTTTGCAATGCGTCTCAAAATAGTCCACAATCCCTCACTTTCATACTTTGAATTTTTCACTCTATTGGCCTTACAAGTGTTGATAACTCGCTTATACTCCAATGAGGTTACTTGGTCCCAATTGTGGCTCGAGGTCGGAGTAGATTCTTATTTGAAATGACTCAAATAAGTAATGTACGAACTTTAACCAAAAAAGATACTACGACTCAAAAACGAGAAAAGCACACAACAAACAACGTTAACACGAAGAACGTACACAAAACTAACTTACAAGCTAGTAGGGTATTACTAGGTTGTCAATTAGTGTCGAGCAAACAAACGAAACTAGGAAACAATAAAATGAAACTAAGAAATCTAAAATTTGAACTCAAAAATGTTGCGTAAACAGTACTTTAGTGACAGTCCACTATTGGCCTCGAGTTTTATCAAAATTTTATTTCCCAATTTCAAGTCTTGATCAATATAAAATTTGGAATTGGTGGATTTGGTTAATGGGGAGAAAAGTGATCTTGGAGCCTTTTTGTTCAAATTTCAAAAGCAAAACTTGACTTCTTTGAACTTTCTCCTTGAAACAAGGTCCTTAATCACGAAAACGTAGATGAAAAGTCTTTGAAGTGATAGGGACAAGTCTTTCACTAACAACTACTACAAGCTTGTCTTTCACCTTTTTAGATCTAGTTTGTACTTCAAGGATTAACAAGATGATGAAAGGGTGAAGAACCTTAAGAACACAACAACAACTCCAAGAACAACAACAATTTCAGTTTCCAACTCCACTACAACAAAACCATCAAATCGGCCAAGGTTTAGGTAACAACAACATCCAACTTGGCCGCACCTTATTCACATCAACAACTTCAACAAGTTCAAGTTCAATCTTAGATTTGGATACTTTTTAGTGTTGATGAGAAAGAAAAAAACACTAGAAACACTCCAAACAAACAAAAGACTACAAGTTCTAGACACGCAACAAACAAATCTTGGTCAAGATAACAGCAACACAATTTTCGGTCAAGAACACAAAATGGATAGATTTGCATTTGGAATATTTTTTTAGTTTTCAGTTTTTTTTTTTTTTGAATTTTCGTCCAAGAGAACCCAAGATTGGTAGTGTAGAACACACCCAGCCTTGTTCTGATACCAAATGATACCAAAACTCCCCAAGAACACAACAACACAAACACCAAAATCAGTCCACTAGTTCAAGAACTATGGACCCTTTTGATGACCTCTCTCGGATTCGCAAGAAGAACAAGAAAGGAAGTGATATCAAGAGTAAAACACACTAAAACAGCAACAACACTTGATGAACAAGATGCAATAACAACAACACAGGGTTAAAGATAAGAACACAAATGGATTACATAGATATAGACAAACGAGTACAAGTTATTAAAGATGGATAGATAGACCAAGGGATGGTATAATATTAAAAACCCAAAAGCTTATTCCACTTTTGGACCTTTAATATCACACACAACCTAAACCTATATCTTACGTGACCTCAAGGGAACCGGAATTCCCAAGCAATCTCCGTTTCTAGGCAAATGATCAACACAAGGATTCCACCTTGTCCAAGGATTCCACCTTGCTAAAGACTCTCAAAGAGGCTACAAAATATATTATCCAAAAATCTCCCAAAAATGACCTAATGAGGTTCTTACCTAGGTTAACTTATTACAAATGACTAAAAAATTCTTGCAAAGGGCGGATGAACAGTGAATGCGGATGAACAGTGAAACAGTTTTGGAGCTTGTGGGACTTGTTCTCTACACTTCAAAGCTTATTCCTTGGATGGGCAGCCCCCGAGCTCGAGTCTTGATGCATTAGACCCCGATCATGATCGTATCCGTATCAGGCCCCGCCCACCAACCCGGTTAACTATCACGGGCCAATTCCAGGTTGATCCGGCTCGGCCTACTTAATACCCTTAATTGGAGGTGGAAAAAAAGATATTGCTAAAAGGGGAGCTAACCGGTAAAGTTGTCTTTATGGTATCAGACGTGTTGGGTTCGAAATCGAGAGGGCGTCATGCGGAAGCTATTAGTTGCAAAATATCGTGGTGATAATTCAGACGACAAATAAAAATATACTAAAAAGACATGTTATTAATATGATTCGGTCAAACGACCTACATATGAAAAACTAATATTGAAAAACTTAAAACCTATTGGAAGAAATCTCTCCCTAAACAAAGACACTTTAAAGACTACATTGTGGATGTTATTGTGTTATGGTATGAGAGGGGGGTGTTCTATTAATTGAGTTCCAAAACATTTCCTTCAAGAAAGAGGCTAGCCAAATATGAAAAAGAATTATATTTTTTCTTTCAGGAAAAGTAAAAGTAATTATGGTAACTTTTGTTTTCCTTCTAAGAAAAAATAAAATTTAAATATAATAAGAAAATCAGGGCAAAACCTAACAAATCTCCCCTTTTTGGCTTGATTTTCTTCACTTGATCCGTCTTCTCTTTATATCATGTGCATGAACTTCGTTCTTGATATAATCTTCATAACTGTTGCTTGCCATGGTTAAAAATAAGGTTTAAAATATCATGATTAAAAATTGGTTTAAAAGTAATATTTTATTTTTATTTTTAAAGATGCTGCAACAGACGTGTTAAAAATATGGTTGAAACTTGTTCTCCATATATAGTTCGACAAAAATCTTCATTATCATCCAAATTGTTGCAGCTTGATTTTGAAACCGCTTTGAACTTGTTTAATCTCGTCTCACCACACTATTGGATCATTGAACCGTAAGCTTTGATACCACTTGTTGGGTTCAAAATCGAGAGGGCGTCATGCGGAAGCTATTAGTTGCAAACTATCGTGGTGATAATTCAGACGACAAATAAAAATATACTAAAAAGATATGTTATTAATATGATTCGGTCAAACGACCTACATATGAAAAACTAATATTGAAAAACTTAAAACCTATTGGAAGAAATCTCTCCCTAAACAAAGACACTTTAAAGACTACATTGTGAATGCTATTGTGTTATGGTATGAGAAGGCGGTGTTCTATTAATTGAGTTCCAAAACATTTCCTTCAAGAAAGAGGCTAGCCAAATATGGAAAAGAATTATATTTTTTCTTTCAGGAAAAGTAAAAGTAATTATGGTAACTTTTATTTTCCTTCTAAGAAAAAATAAAATTTAAATATAATAAGAAAATCAGGGCAAAACCCCTAACAAGGCGGACCCTGTCTTCATGTGATTAGGAGGTCAGGAGTTCAAGTAGGGAAAACAGCTTCTTATAGAAATATAAGTGAGGCTGCGTATAATAGACTCTTATGATTTAACCCTTCTCCGAACTTCATAGATAGCAAAAGTTTTAGCGCACCGACCATGTATATTAAAAAAGATTTTGGTACCAATAACATTTGCACTTTTTATTTGTTGAGATCATTACCCTGATATGAATGTGGACTAGTTCCTTTATATATTCTTTTTTCAGAAAAATAACATCATGACGAACTCTAAAATGTTAAAATTAACATCAATCAATTGTTCAGATAGTAGTTTTAAATTCCCAGATCATGTCAAGAACTTCAAAAAGAAAAAGAAAAGTCATTAGTTCTAAGATACTTGCAGGAATGAATATAGCTGAGTACTAATCATATGAGACATCAATTCGTGTATTTTGCTAAGTTTATAAGCTAGTCAAGTTAATTTATAAATATTATTTGACTTATTTGTGTGTTTGGTAAATATCAAAAGATACAATTGCTTATATGTCAAAATCAGTTAAAAGTCATAAGTTGTTCATCCTCAACTTATGATTTTGCATCGTATAAGCACTTTTGATTTGACCAAACCTTTTACAATTTTATTCCTAATATCTTTTTGTAATCTCCTAAATACTCTTTCTCAAAATAAACTCCCAAATATCTCTTTATTCTACTTTTTTAATTAGTTCTTTCTTATGTAAAAAATACATTTATGATCAACATCTTACTACTTATGATCATTTCAACACTTCTGTAAATATTTGTGTATAGAATAAGTTTCATCATCCAAAATTATTTTTGAATATTATACCACTTGTCGAAACAGAAAAGAAGATAAACAAAAAGTAGAAGTGCCATTATAATTTATATATCTCCACATAATAATATACAAAAGGTATACATATGAACCCCAAGCCCAATATTTGCCTCAGAGTATATGCAGTACCCATCCTTGGCACAGGGATATAGCACTAACATCACTATTATTGACACAACTATATATTATTATTTCTTTTTATCTCTTTTGGACTTTTTTTTTCCTAACATGATTGGTTCATTTGACTGGTTGGTTGGTAGATTGTCCAAAACTAAACCACTAAATTAGAAGTAAAGGTTTCACCTTTGGACTTTTCGAGAATATTCTCAAGTCCAAGTACTAATAAACTTTGTACACAATACAAACAAAAATATAACTTCCTAGTACGTACTCCCAGACATGATACCTTTGTAAACATGCATGTAATTTTGAAAAAAAAAAAAAAACTAATGTTGTGAAAAAACTAAATTTAATTATTATTTTTGGTTGACTTATGTCCTATTCACAAATTTTGATAATCACTTCTTGTTTTCCATGTCATATATGGTGTTAAAGACCTCCAATTCGACATCATTGAAGCAATTATCAAAACCAAAGTCATGGATCCCAAAATCTTGACAATCAAATAGCCAATTGAAACTTTCGTCGTCCCACGACGATGTCATGTTGTTGTTGTTGTTGTTATCGAAACTTTTTACTGGAAGTTCCCAGGACGAATCAATGAGAGGAGGAGCATCATCGGCCTCAAGTAGACAGCTTAGCAGCGGATCATTTTCTTTAAACGTGTCAAGAACAAGTTTGGATTCGTTACAAGAGTTTTCAGACGAAGAAGCAGAAGAAGATGAGGTAGAAGAGTTATCTAATTCTGAAGAAGTGGCTCCTGCTGTTACAACCACTACCTGCTGATGATCATTATTTTTATTTTGATCAGATTCTTGGATAGGTTGATCAGTTGGATTTTCCTCTTTGATTAGTGGTTCGTGTGTAACAGGATCAATCCCCATTTTGAGAAGCTTTTTCTTAATATGTGTGTTCCAATGATTTTTTATCTCATTATCGGTCCTTCCCGGTAATCTTGCAGCAATCTTGGACCACCTGATCAAAATAAATTAACAATATCAATAACGATAATATACTCAGTGTAAGTCCACAAAGTAGGATTCTGAAAGAATAGAGCGTATGAAGACTTTACACCTTACCAGAGAAAATAACAACAATATGTGTTATTAATCCCGTTCTATTTTTGTTAAAAAAAAAAAAAAAAAGTTTGCAAATAGAATGGAGACAACTAAAGCTAGATAAAGGAAAAAGAATTAAGTACTATTTTAAGTCCACTTCAAGAAGACATGAAATAAATTGATAAGATAAATAAACACTTCTTTTTGAAGCCATAATATTTTAATATTTAGCTAGTACATTACTTGATAATGGGGGATTAATCATGAATGATTAAAGTAAACAAATAACAGTGATGAAGAAGCTTCATTTCACCAAAAATGATATTCAGGAAGAAAAATACAGAATTCTTTAATCAGAAATGATTGCATAAGATGGGTTGTTAATTTACTTGGTTTTACTTTTTCCACAAAAAGCCATGCACTTCAAAAATAAAACTATTAAGCTTTTGAAAAAGTAAAATTTATTTTGAGTTCAATCATAATTCCCGGAAAAGAAACTTCTCTTTTTGCCTTTCTTTCTGACTTTGTGGCATGAAAATGTACAGATATTGAGAAAGTACATGCAATCCAAGAGAAAGAAAAGATTAATTTAAAAGGATAAAGCGCCCAAAAATAAATCACTTAAACTCATCGGGGATGAGATAGAAGAAGTTATTTCATGAATTGAGATATTTTATGAGATAACTTATTCCATTATTATAGTACAAATTAATATAATGAGATAAATATTTTCAAGACTGATTAATATTTTGATCAAGATAAAATAATCTTGCATTTGATCACATAATTATTATTCCATACCAAACTACCCCATAAATTACGCTAACAAATTAAACACATAGCAGCTTCAACATACTACTTTCTGATTTTTTAAAATCTACATAGCAGACTTTCAATAACGAGCTTAAGTTACTACTAGTAGTTCTTATCTACAATAAACAAGTTATTCATGTACTGTATTATATTGTTTATATAAAAAAAAAAAACACACAAGAGAGAATTATATCACCCCCTCCATCCCAATTTTGAAGCATGTGGACGTCTAAAACAAGTCATAGACATTTATACTACTATAAATAATATCAGTAAGGATAAAATGAGAAGTTTAAAGTTAATTCATTTCTAAATAAGGAAATACAACATCTTTTTGAAACAAACTGAAAAGAATAATACATATGACGCATAAATTGAGACAGAGGAAGAACCTGTTTCCAAGACGAGCATGAAGATCAATGACCATTTTCTCCTCAGCATCACTAAGAAGTCCGCGTTTCAAGTCGGGTCGAAGGTAATTAGTCCATCGAAGACGACAACTCTTACCACAACGCCGAAGACCGGCAAGTTTAGGGACAGCACGCCAACAACATTGGCCATTTGTAAGAATAAAATTGATGAGTTTCGTGTCTTCCTCTGTTGTCCATGGACCTTTCTTCACACCTAGTTTGTCACAACAAGGTTGCCTTCCCATCCCTATTACCAAACAAGCAAAAAATAGATATGATTACAACAACAATAATACACAGAGTGAGGTCTGGGAAGGATAGAATGTACGTAGACCTTACCGGTATCTCGTGAAGGTAGAGAAATTGTTTCTGAAAGACTTCCGGCTCAAGTTCAGCAAATCAGATATAAAGAAGAAGGAAAAGAAGAAAAAAAAGTTTTGCTTTACTAAAAAATATGTCCTTCTAACCACCTTTATATATATGATGATTATACCCACCAACTTCAACTTTTCTTGAAATCTTGTTTAGACATGTATATAATTCATTTTTGTGAAAATGTTATGTGCGCTATATATAGTGAGAGAGAATGTAAGATTCCATGGCCCACAAATGGTTTATGAAAGCTACTCATGAACTACAATTCCTTATATGGTGTTATCGACTCCACCTAAGAGTGTGTGATAGTGAATGATGGATGACCCTATCACCAAGCTAAAATTCAAGAATTCCCCATTCTTCTTTTTTCCTTTTAACCATCCCATATTTGGTATCCACTAATTCGATTAACTCAAATTCATAACACATCTCTATTACATACATAAGAAAATGCTCTCTATGAGTAATCTATTGTTTATGATATTCAAATCCAAATTAAACTTTCAAAGAAAAATCAGAAAGGAATCTCATATGTCCGTGTTTAGGAGATCATGTATTCAAGTCGTAGTATTAATCCCTTGCAAAAAAATATAAGGTGGGACTCCACAAATAATACTCTAGTGGTCTGATTTTTTCTCGAACCTCATGTATTACGGAAGCTATAGTGCATCCAGTGGCCGAGCCATATTGAGTTGAGGGGTTTGTCCGAACCCCATTCGTCGGAAAATTATACTAATTTTACGTGGTGAGAAATATTTTTATGTATATATAGTAGA
This sequence comes from Capsicum baccatum var. pendulum, assembly GCA_030864225.1. Lineage (NCBI taxonomy): Eukaryota > Viridiplantae > Streptophyta > Magnoliopsida > Solanales > Solanaceae > Capsicum > Capsicum baccatum. Next base: position 14,486,908 of record CM061550.1, read on the forward strand.
TGTTGATCCCCCTTCGACTAGTCCGTATATTTACTTCTAAATCCCCTTACTGAAAATTTTGATTCTGCCACTGAGTGCATCGTTCTTTTGAATCTCATCTATCCCACCATAGACAGTGGAGCTGTCAGAAATTTCGTTAAGGATATTTAAGATTTAATATATATATATACACGTGACTTTTATTTTTCGTATAATTTTTTATATACATAAATAATTTTTTAACAAAAAGTACTCGAGTGACCACTTTAGTCTAAAAAGATATTCATCTTTCGTCTAAGCCTTTTGTCCCACAATCCTCAAGATTTGTTCTTTTCTTTTTCTTGATTTCTTTTTAACTTTCTTTTTATCTTCCCATTTTCATACACTATCCTCACTGTGATTGCACGCTTACGCAACTATTTCGTCATCAACACGTTTACGGGACCTTTCAAAACATGGAAATAATCTCCTACTGTGTTTACCATCATATCTTAATTGTCTGCTTAATTAATTACAATCGTTCGATTACATCACTTTTGATGAGTTCGTCAAATCATCTGAATTGATTTGTGATTATCTTATTTAAAATCTTAAATTGGTAAATAAAATTATCACACAATTCTATATAATATCATGATTAAAAAAAGTGAAAGAACAGAAACGACACTTCAAATTAAACTATTTTCATAAAAATGGCCGTGGATGATGAAATTTAAATTTAACTTTCTAACTATTTTAATTTGTTGACTTATTTCATACCGTTTCTACAAATCTTCTATACAATTTCTATACATATCTTATACCTATAAATATTCTATACAAAAATTATATAGTTTCGATACACAATTTATGCAATAATTGTATTTTTTTCTTACACATTTTATACAACAATTATATAATTTTTATACACTTTCTATATATTTTTTATATATATTTTATACATATACATATACATACATTTTTGATAGAACTATACAATTTCTATACATATATTTTATATAGATACATATTTTGTATAACAATTATACCATTTTTATATAATTATATTTAATTATTATTTCTAAAAAAGAAAAAAAAACAGAATATTTTTCAGTTAAAAAATTTATAGCAAAAAAAAAAATTGAAATATTTTTAAAAGGGTTGAGTGGTCCAAGTTGAAAATTGTATCTGTATTGTATATGGACAGTATTAGCAATGTATATGGACTGTATCTGAAATACATAAATCAAAATAACTCAAATTAGAAAATGACTATAAAGTAAAAATAATATACCCGACTGACCACTTTTTAAAAAAATATCAAAGTTGAGTTAGTTGTTTTAAAAAGTGAGGCACAGTGTCTTTTCCCTTGAAAAAGTTCTTTTCATAATTCAATTTTTATTTTATCACCACTATCCCAAAAAGTTATATATTTTCAGACTTTGTTTTGTCTAAAAAGAAAAACTATACGTGAGAGAGTGCATTGAGAAAATGGTTCGATGGATCCTTGTACTATGCTCGATTTGTAATATGGATACTTTTACTTACATGTTTGTCATCTGAATCCTTGAACCCACTAAAAAATAATATTTTAAACACATTTTTTGATGTGACATCCTATGTGACTGGGACCACATAGGAGCGTATAGTTTAGCCTCCTAGCGCGCGTCAGCCATAAAAAAAAGGCCCCCAACGGTCATAAAAGACCTTATAAATTTTCCTTCTTCCTCATTTGCTTCCAACACTATTATTGGAGCAAATTGAGCTTCTTTTATCCTTTCTTCCCTATTTTCTCTCTCTCTAAGTTATTGTTCCTTAATTTTTTCTGTTCTGTTCGTAATATTGAAAAATTAATTTTTTATGTAATTTTTCGCAACACCATGACAGTTTGAATTTGTTATTGTGGGCTTTACGCTGAATTTAAGATGTTAAAAACACCAACCAACTCTGAAAGAATGTTTTGGGGCTGTCAAAAATATCAAGTTGATAATGATTGTGGATTCTTTCAATGGGGTGATGAAAATAAAAAATATAAAGGTAGACATCAAAGGCAACGAAGACAACAAGGACTGGAAAGATATGGAAGGCACAAAAGACATGAAAGATCAAGCATTAGTATTGATATCACTGTTATCATAATTGTTGTCATCTGCTTTCTATCTGTTGTATTTAAGATGGCTTGATCTTTGTAGTTGCTATGAAAATGAAAATGAAATTCAAATTTAATAACAGATACCATTTTGCCAACATAAAAATCTTCAATATATAATGTCTTAACAAGAGTTGACATCATAAAGCTTATCTTAACAGCATCTTAAATGAGAAATGCACCAGAAGTCTTAAAAAAATTATCTTAACAACACTTAGGATCAATACAGAAAGAGAATTATACTAATGTGTTTCTTGAGTGCTTGTAGTGGACTGATTCTTGTTGGCTTAAGCGCTTGATTTGGCTTGAGTGGTTGTAGATAATTTTGCCTTTGATCATTTGTAACTCAGTTCTTGTAGCTTTCTTTGAGTTACTGCAACTTCACCTTTCCACCTTAGTCTATTTGTTTTGAAACCCAAGTCAATATTGATTAAAACTGAACTAATAAGTGTTGGACTATGTAACACTCTATCGGTATTTTCAGACTGTAAAAATAAAAAAAAAATAGTTATAGATGCACTAATTAATACCAGTTAAATGTAAATTACATGATAGAAAACTTACCCTCTTCACTACACTGTCACTTAGTCCAAATAGCACACCAAAACTAGCTTCTTTTACCTTCTTTTGTTTTAGTCTTTTATATGCAAAATTTGCACCACCTCTCAAAGATGTACTAGTCTTTCTTTATTGGGCACCAACATCACTAGTAGACTGTTGAGTTGTAGATTATGTAGCATTATTACCTACTGTTGAAGTGGTAGTGAACATCACAACAGTTGCATTATATCAGCTGTTGAGGCACTTGCAGGCCTCACACCACCAACTGATGCAGCACTTGCAGGCATTCCTGCAGCTCTTGGTGCACTGTGAGTATTTGTTGGCCTTCCTGCACCTCTTGGTGCATTGTGAGTATTTGCAGGCCTTTTGTTGCTTAATTTAGCATTTGTAGGCATCTCTTCAGCTGTTAAAGCATTTGCAGGTCTCTCAGCAGCAGTAACAACTGCAGTACTAGTGCTGGCTTGCACACTTGGTTGACTGCCGCAGTTACTACTGAAATTTTTTTTCTATAAAAAAATATGTAAAGGTTAAAAACACATTTAAAAAGAATATAATTCATTAATAAAAAAAATTAACTTACCAAAGTTGGACATCCTTTCTTGTTGTGTCCATTAGACTTGCACACAAAACATGCCATTTTTCTTTCCTTTCTTGTAGTCTTTTCAAACTTTTTCTTAATAGGTTCATTCTTTGCTTTCTTTCTACTTTTACCTGGCCTTCCTGGCATGGAAGTAATCTCAGGTGACTCAATTGGTGGTCTTGTGTTTCCCACATCTTAATATTTGTCATTGGTTGAATATATTTATCATATGCCTTCAGGTATGTTTTCCTTTGATACCAGTGATCAACATATTTATCGACATTTTATTTCGTGTAATGCATTGCAATAATTGCATGTGCACAAGAAATTTTCTTTAGTTTTCATGACCTACAACTACATTGCTTCCTCTTCGCATTAAGAACGTGTGTATATTGTGGATCACCAATCTCAAAGCCCATATCACCATAAACCTCACCTCACGCTTGACTGCATATTCATCATTTTCTGCAAGAACCTCTATAGCCATTGGTGATACATCACTGATCCATTTTTTTACAAAATCTCTCATTTGATTCATTCTTTTCATGATTTTGCATCTTATTTCCTCCAACATAGTAATAATTGTTTTGAACCTAACAGCTAAAATGCAACTATAGAAAGTCTCACACATGTTGTTCTCAACCATATCAGACCTGCTATGTTCCTTTAAAAAAAGCCCTACACCGTGTCTCTTTGTTGTACTTGAGTAAATCTTCCATAATTTTAACACCCCACTCACTCATTTGATTAAGTTTCTGTTGCAAATACACCTTAAATGGGGCCCTTGCAACCTACCAGAATTTTTTTTTTCTTTCTTCACCACTCCAAACCTGCTTTCAGTTGACCTATATATGTCTAGCACACCATCTATGCTCAGTATTTGACAATATATTAGTAAGTATCAAATAAAAACCCTATCAAAACATGTAAAACAGTAGTTAAACCTTAATGACATCACTAAGCAAACTAAAAATAATAATTGAAAAAAATATGACACTTCATACCTTCTGCATATCAGACATTATTGTCAATCCTTCACCACCATTTTCTTAAAGTTCTAAATCATGGTTGATGCTTGTCCTTGATTTCTTTATCAACCATTACCCATGCTACAGGGTATACTTGATTATTTTCATCTTTGAAAATGCAAGACAACATGATACCTTTACATACACCCTTGAGAAAGGTACCATCTAAACCAATTATTATTCTGCAGTCCTCTTTCCATCCACTTTTTAAGGCTCCAAAATAAATGTAAATGCCCATAAACATTTCTTTTCCTGAAATTGAATTCTTGAATATCCTAATAGATACAGTGGTACCAGGATTGGTGGTCCTCAATTGTTCAGCATAGTCATACAACCTAGCAAACTCTTCAACAAAATCACCAAAATGTTCGTTCATAATTTTAATTTTTGCCTTTCTACAGGTTATTTTACTAACATACAAGCCATAGTCCTTTCTTAAAAGTACTTGAATTTGATGCAATTTTATAGATGGATAACTCATAATCCTATTCTTGTAATGCTTACTAATCCACAATACATATTTTATTTCTTGTCCTTTTAGAACACTTGTGGACAGAAAAGTAAGTTTCACACTAAAATTTCCTGTGTTATCAACACTTTCAAGAATAATCCAAGGACAACCTTTATGCTTACACTTTGCCCTTACCCTTTCCTTCTCATTAGGTTTCAACTTAAGGTTACACCTTTTTGAATAGAGTAAGTCTGCAGTGCCTCTCTAAACTCAACAACATTTAAAAAAATCATATACAACTGAAAACATACCTTCTTTGCAGTTTTATCAAGGTAGATCTTGCTAGATGAAGTTCTAGGTAGTGGATCTATCAGTTCATCATCATCAACAGGATCTCCTTCCTCTTCACTAATATCACTATCCTGATCTGAACTATCAAAATAAGGATCATTTCGACCCAGTTTACCTTCATATCTAATCGCCTTGTTCTTACAAATATCCTCAAAACCAGTATCTATACCTACTGGTCCAGATGGTATCTCATTTAGATTCACTCTATCAACCTTTTCTTTTGCTTGTTTTTCAATGTTAGACTTCCTAGCTTGAGGCAATTCTTCATCAAAATCACTTAACTCTTCAATGTTTTCATCAACATCATAAAGTGAATCACCATCAGAATCAGTGATATGAAAATCTAATTTAGAATCAAATGTTTGAAAATGGTATGTGGAGAAATCATTAACTTGACCTTCCCCTAAGTCTTCTAAAGAAATATTAGTTTTTCCTTTGTCTGTCATAGGAGGTTGATTTTCATTTATATACTCATTTTCATTGTCCTATCAGTTTTAAAAGGGGCTGCCACATCACCATTACTAAGTAGTAATAATGGTGAAGTGGTTGCCACATCATCATTAACAACTATAGGTTCACTAATTTGGTAAACAACATATACATCAACAAAATCTCCACCTTTTTAACAATTGGTAAATCTTAAAACATCAGCATCGCTATCTAACCTATAATAATAGCCTTTTTTGTTTACTCTCCACCAAAAAGTTTCAACTAAGTTTCAACTTTTTCCACATCCAAATCTACTGCTAAGTTATGAAACAACATAATATGAATCTCATATGCATCTACTCTAATTTTTTCAGGAATACAAACTTCATTTGCATAATTTAGATCAGGATCTGATAAAAAGACCCCCCATAGGTGAATTAAAGTGTTACAATTTTGTCCATTTACTTAGAAAATATGTACAATAACAAAATAATATATACAATTAGTCAATTATTCACAAAGTCCTAATTTTTAAAGAAAAAATAAAAAAAAATAAAAAACTCAATTCTGATTTTATCAAAAAAAAAATTCTAAAATATAATCGAAATAACAAAACATGTCATTGAAGGCACAAAATTGTTATATACACGTCTAATAGGAGCATTAAACAACAAAAAATCAAAAATCCTAAAGTTTTCGGACCCAATTTTGAATTTACCAAAAAATCCTAAAATTTAATCGAAATAACAAAACATGTCATTGAAGGCACAAAACTGCAATATATAGGTATAATAGGAGCATTAGACAATAAAAAGATTAAAATCCCCAAAATTTTCGGACCGAATTATCATTTTACGAAAAAAATCCTAAATTCTAATCAAAATCTCAATATATGCCATTGAAGGCATATCACGACTACACATACTACCTACAACACTAGATACAAAACAGAGCAAAACCACCCAAAAATTTGAAGAAAAAAGTTCATAATCGCGAAAACCCTAAAACCACTAAAACGGACTCCATTAAAATCGAAGAAAAGCTTTAAATAAAACTACGAAATACTACAACTACCACAAAATATGAAATACTTACACGGATTGCAACAACCATCAACAACAATTTGGGGAAATTTTTTATTTCGGGTGAAAGAGACGAAGAAGAAGGGTCTCAAATGACCTAATTTGTTGGACTAACTTTGCTATTTATACTCTGGGCACGTCATTTTCTACGTGAAAATTATTTTATAAATATTTGATGACGTGTTCGCGATTATGCAACACGTTCAAATGAGTAAACCGACAAAGGGTTTAAAATGTTGCTTTTTAGTGGTTGAGGGGTCCAGATGACAAACATGTAAGTAGAAGTGTCTACATTACAAAACGAGCACAATACAAGGGCTAATCGAACCATTTTGCCTATAATATAATTATAATTCAGAGAATTTTCTTGTGTGTCTGTCCGCACATTTTTTTCAAAATATACTTCAAACCACAATATGATGAATAATTTTTTTAGAGCAAGGAGTTAGTACAATATATAAGTTGTTTTTCTTGCCTAATGGCTCTATGACAATATGATTATTATGTTTTTATCTCGAATTTCTAATTTGAATTATGCAAACGGATGAATCATACAAAGGAAATCATTAACATAAGTAATATTTTTGAAGCAACAATAAATAAAAAATAAAAAAATTGAGTCATTTGTAACTATAAATAAAGTTGAAATTGAAGATGACAATAAAAGCAATTTAGAATTAAAGCTGGAATTTTCATGACCAAATACCTCAATTTTTCACTAAAGTAAAATAATTTTTCAATAAAAAGTGAAAGATTCTTATGGACAAACGGTTAATCTTCTTTGCATGAGCTTCTGTAAACTCTAAATTACATAATGACACATTAAGTTTCTTAAAATTGACTCAAAATACATATATAAATTATACATATGTGTGTGTGATGTCTTAAATAGGTGAGACAATTCACTACAATTTAACCAAATTGTCATATGTAAATGCTATTAGGTTAAATTGATGTGAATGGAAAATGGAGGGACATAATTCTTTGAGGAAAAGACACACTTTTTGGAAAAGGAGTGACTGTTCGGAAAAGACATACCGTTTCGAATGAACATACATGACTATTCCGAAATGATACACCTTTCTAATGAATCATTGTCTCCTTTTCAAAGGGACACTTTATGGCTATATAAACCTGCATTTTTTCCACAGGTTCAGCATGAAAAATTTCAGCATAAGAAAAATATTCTTTTGCTTCTAAAAAAAACTCTATGTGATCATCTCCCGTTGAGTGAGTTCGGAGAAAACCAGAAAGTTTGAGGTACCGCTACATTCGGGTTGTGAAGTCATTTTATCCTGGGAGGAAAATTTCGCAATCTCGGGTACTTGAGGGGAATTATTTTCATAAGGACAATCTGTGAATTCGAAAGACTTGGCTTATTCTGTTTTCATCTTATTTCTTAATAAAATAACACACTTCTTTGATAGTTCATATTAAACTTGTGTTGAAGCCGTTGGAAAACTTCATAAGTGTTCTTAATTTAATCTTGAACTTGTGTTAAAGTTATTTTGCCAAAATACAAATTTTATGTATCCGAAACACATGTAACTTCACAATCTACGTACTATATATACAATTGCAATTAGGAATTACATTAGATCAAATATGCCCATAAAATATGCATCTAGGTCCAAATATGTCCTTATTAATCTTCTGTTAAGTTCAATGATGCAAGGCACTTTTGCCAAATTAAGTAACGGCAGAAATATAATTGACCTAAATTATCAACGGAAGACAAGTGTCATCAAATTTTAAAAACATTTTTTTACCCAGTCGTTTCATTTGTGTTTATTTTCTATAGATTAATTACACAATAATTGTCACTATAATCGGTCTAAAATTGTATCCCACTTTCTTGCCAGTGCATCATTTTCAAATTCTTTTTACCTTAGTTCAATGAGAAATAATATCATTCTCCACATTTAATGTTAACCAAAAGTAATCATGGGTTGTGGTGCAGTGGATGGGGCTGCTCTACCCTTAACCAGAGGTCGAGGGTTCGACCCTGGGTGTGGAGAAAAACTCTGTTGGGAGCGCTGCCACCTTAATGGGTCCTGCAACGCGCAATCTGGATTAGTCGGGACTCCAATGCGGACACCGGACACCGGATGGGAACCAAAAAAAAAAAAATGTTAACCAAAAGTATTTATAAAAAACAAAAAAAGTCTTAGGATATGCCAATCAATGATTTTCCAATGTCTTATAATTAAGGAAAAGAATGTTTAACTTTGTAGTAACTTGCAAGATAGGAGTGTAGAGTATCACTCACAGTTTACAAAACAAACATGAAATATTCCTTCATTTTTCTCCACTAATTAATAGGGGGGAGCTTTAATTCATTAATTAATAAAAAAGGGAACTGTTGTTAAATAGTTCATCCCTAACATAATTTTCTGATAATTTATTATCAATCCATAGTTAAATAGGATCAGCGATGATTTTTTGTTACTTTAGAAACAGAAATGTCTATCACTAATTCTTATATTTGTTTTTGTAGTCCATGTTTTGATGATATGAATAATATTTACTGTTACTGATTGCATATAACTCTATTTAACATACTTAGTACTGTAAAACAAATGGTAAATAACTTATTATAATATGCTAAATTATACCAAGAGTATAAAATATTTATCAAAATGACTATTTTAATGAATATTCTCAAAGAATTCTTTTAATCTCCCTAAAAGCTTCCAACCCTTTTTGCTCCCGCGGTGAGTTAAACCCACAGGCCACAACCTCACGGTTGTAAGTGAGGGGTGTTACTATCCGAGCAACTCCCCCCGTCATATTATTTCTACTAAATCTATTCTTCTTTTTTTTTTTGCCAGAGTCTCTTGTACAAGGCAAGAAACACATTTTAATTTATTTCCTGCATTTTCTTTTTCCATATTATTCTTAGTTTGATCAAAATTCCACAGTTAAATTTATTTCATATTATTTAATATAACATGATAACACATTGATAAGGCAGTTTGCGTACTAGGAAGCTATATATGTTAGTCACACAAAAGCTGGTGGAATGTCAATATCTTGTCCCCTATAGATCATTTTGTGGTTTGAACACTACTTTGAAGTTGTTTTCACGTATTTTTGGGGTAAATAAAACAACCACTAATTAATTTTTTTTTTTAAAAAAAAAAAACATACGGGATATATGGGTTCAAGTTCCTATATTAGCTCCAAGCCTCCAATTTAAGAGTTATATATTGAGAGAAAGGACTAACTAAAGGGTAGTTCAATATATTAATTAAGCTTTTGCTATGCTCATCGATCAACGCATGGGAGTTTAAAAAAAGCTTAAATTATATTAAATTTATTGTATGAAATTTATCTTGTATTTTTGCAAGGATGTTCTTATAATTTAATGAAAGGATTAAAATTTGCTCACTTTATAATTATGGTCAAGTCAACTAAAAAATAATTTAATATTATGTGATAAATCACTTTCTCTCCAAAACATCTATATAATGTGATAAATCACCTTCTCTCCAAAAGATCTCTCAATATTAAACATTCCTATAGCTTTTATGTAATCTATTGAGCGCTCAATGTGAGACTTTATTTGCATACCCAACAATTTGTTCCTTGAACTAAATTTCATGTGAATATGTGACTCATCACCAGCGATGTCTGAAGTTATAACTTAATTAATTCGTTTTTTGCGTGCGAATCTCTAAATTACATTTGACAGGCTATATTTTACTATTTCTACACTTTATATGTAGTTTTTCAGTTATCAATACGATGCTTTGTTCGGCTAATCATAGAATATATACAAATTTGTTTTGAAACTTATTATTATACACATATCACCAGATTATAATTCCTTGTAATTCTCAGTTTCGTCGCATCTAGCCATGTAATCATTTTAAGTTCTTCTTGAACATTGATGTACACCAGAAAATTGACCCTTTTGTTTTAATGTTTTATAAAGTTGTCGTAGTTCCTACGTATTGATGTGTCACTGAATCCATACTTACAAGCCATACAATCATTCATCTGTTAAATCCCCACGAAACAAGTACAAACTTGTACTCACTACATAAATCAATTTTTGTGTATATTATAATCCTAGCAATACACAACTATACATGCTTTTGGCGGGACCGAGGGATTCATTTTCCAAGTCAAATGGGCGAATCGGTAGGCATTGCAAATTTTTTGCGATTTTCAATAGGTAGCCCACGGTTTGGGATGTGGGCTCGGGCTTTGAAAAATATTTTGGGCAAAACTTCTCGGGCGATCCCCTTATTGCTTGCCAAATAGATCAGGTTGTTTTGGCAGGGCCGGTGGAGTCATTTTCCAAGTTAAATGGTAGGTGTTACCCACGGTTCGGAGGGTGGGCTCAGGCTCCAGCAAAATTTTTTGGTGAAACTTCTTGGACGGTCCCTGACAGCCTATTAAATGGAACGAGTTGCTTTGCCGAGGCCGGAGGAGCCATTGTCCAAGTCAAACGAATGAAATAACAAAATTAGAGATCTTTTACAACTTTCGATGGGTGTTAGCCCATGATTCGGAGTGGGTTCGGGTTGTGAGAAAAATTTGAGGAACATATCTAAAGATAAATAGGATACCTTAATTAAACAAAATAATAATACATAAAAATAAGTAATAACAATATCCACATGAAGAGGTGTCCTGATAAGAAGATCGACACCACTAAAATTGTTGTATACTTCACGTACAAAAATATTTGTAAATTGTACGTACGTGTGCATGTCTAAATTACTATATAGTTACTAATTATATTTTTGACAAGCAATGAATTTATTAGTCACAAATCATGTTTCCCGGGTTGAGATCAGAGTTAGATTATTCCAATATAATTATAATTATTCTTAAGGTTAGCTAATTATTGGATTGGAAATAAACCAAACAGATGGTTTAGAACCACAGAAAATTTGGTTCATCAAGAGATCTTATCCATTATTCTGTTGCTATATTATATTATAAAGTTTTAATCTCTGGCACTGGCTATGTAGTGCGTGTCGTAAAAGTGAGATTTCTTGTACGAAGGTTAATTCTCTTCATTTTGTATTGTGTAAAATATACTAATTGTCAATTATGCACAAACACTAACATATACCGATTCAGCTCACTTTTATCTGTCACATTTAGATTTGATATATTTATTAAAAAAAAATAATGACTAACGTGACTATTTTATCGTACTTACCTCTATTAATTAATGTTTGATAATATTATATAATGAAAAATTATTATTTTGAAAATAAAATACAACTAAAAGTGAACGGAGAAAGTGCATTATTATTATTATATAGTGAATCATACTCTAATTAATTAATATCAGCAGAATGGGGGCAGGTAATCATCAAAAGCCCAAAATTTTTGGTCTTTGACTTTCAGCTCTTATCAAAGGTGACTAATGTTTCAAAGTTTGACATATGTACGTCATTTCAACTTGATTTTAGCTAAATATATAATACTCAATCTTCTCCTTATCTTCAATTTCGAAAAGATGGGAGTATATTGGAGTATAAAAAAATAAATTCAGGATTTAAATTATGAAGTTCAGCACGTAGGTTCAAATCACTATAAATTCATTACGCTTTCAAAATATTATATAGATTTAATATCAATTCCTCTGAAAATTTAGTAAATATTTATGTATTCCCTCCGTTTTATTTTATTTTACGTGTCTTGATTTAAGTTTACATAAGATTTAAAAAATAAGAAAGACTTCTGAACTTAAAATCTTAAATTAAATGCATGCATAATTTATCAAAATATTCTTTAAATCTTATCGTGCCAAACATGTAAGAATTGAATAATTGAACCAAAGGTTGCTTTAACATCTCACGTTGAACATCAGATTAAAGTTTGGATCAGTTAAACCTATTGACTATACATTATATCTTTTACTACAGTACTGGTTTAATATACATATTTGGTTTATTAAACAAAATTTTACGATAATATAAAAAGAATATTGTTATTGTCATTAGCATGTCCATTCAAAGTTGCAGCAGCTTCTGAAATCCAATATTATTGTGAGGCCATGTTAGAGTTCAGATGGCTAAAAAATAAATTTTATTTTTAGCTACAAAATTTGTATACAGTTAATAACAATTTTTTTTTTATAGCAGGCATGCATCTGGTGTAATTTGGCATATATACTTTCCCCTTAAGGAAAGTTAACTGATGGATAATATTATTTCATTCTTGTATTTTATACATGTAAGTCACCATCAAATACCACCTACTATTATCCTGCGATCTTACAACGAAATGAAATGTAATATTAAAAATTAAACACGTATTAAGTTCTCATAAAATCTCACTTATCAAGATTGATTTATTTCTTTCCACGTAGGAGTTTTTGGAAGTTGGATATATTGATAATGAGTACAAAGGGTGAACCATTAAACAAAAAATGATTTAATTTGCACTTGGAAGTGAAATGAATTAGTGACCCAATTTGGAAACAACCAGAGGTGGCAAATGAATATGTAGTTAAGTCAAACTTAATGGATCCAAAGCGGGTCAAATTAATAAACAAGTGTATGATCACTTTATAGTAGCATAAAAATACTTTGATCAAAATGAGTTAAATAGTTTCTGATAACTTCTACACAATCAATGAATTGGAAGGAAGCAAAAAGTAAAACTGCATTAAGAAACTCATGAGTTTACATTACATGTTCCTATACTGTGTCTTCTCTCTCTTAGCTTAAAAACTAAGCTGGTGCTCCTCTTATCTCTTCTATATATAGAAGGATAGCATCGATTTAACCATCTCAACTGCCACACGTGATTAACACATGATCACTCTAACAAACTCTAACAACTTGCCAAGCTGCTGTACAACTCAGCAATCAGTTACTCAATACGCCCCCTCAAACTGTAGGGTGGAAGATGTCTAACACACCAAGTTTGGTCAAAAGGAGATGATGTTGTTGGGCACCAAGACCTTTAGTAAGAATGTCTGCTGGTTGCAAGGCAGTACAAAGATATTGAGGACTGATGAAATTGGACTTCACTTTCTCTCTGATGAAGAGACAATCAATCTCAATATGCTTAGTCCGCTCATGAAATACAAGATTTTCGGCAATTTGAATGGCTGACTTGCTATCAGTAAAGACAAACATTGAATAAGTGATTGAAACATGTAGCTCCTTGAGTAGCCCAGCTAGCCATACCAATTTTGCAACAAGGGCTGCCAAACTTCTATATTCTGCTTCTGCAGAGCTTCTACTAATGGTTTGCTGCTTCTTTGATTTCCAAGATATCAAGGAGTCTCCAAGTTTTACCATATATCCAGTGACCGATCTCCTTGTGTTGGGATATGAAGCCCAGTCGGAATCACAATAACCTGTAAGTGTTGTGGGACCTGTTCCTCTCTTTAGTAGTACACCGAGACCTGGTGAATTTTTGATGTATCTATATCCTAAAAGCTATCTCCCAGTGTGATACCTTAGGATGTTGCATGTATTGGCTTAAAACTTGTATACTGAAACATATATCAGGTCTGGTAATAGTCAAGTATAACAACTTGCCAATTAATCTTTGATAAGTAGTAATATCTTCTAGCTCCGGATCATTGGTAGTGCCAAGATGTTGATCCAACTCCACACTAGTCAACTTGTGGTTGAATTCTAATAGAGTGCTCACAAATTTAGCTCCGCTAAGGCCAGCTTCTGAGATAAGTTGCAGGGCATACTTTCTATGATTTAGCAAGATTTCATCTTTGGACTTTAGAACTTCAATTCCCAAGAAGTATTTTAGACTTCCCAAATCCTTCATCTTGAAGTTAGCATGTAGTGTAGTCTTAGCCTCTTGAATCAGCTGAGAAGAATTTCTAGTGATAAAAAAATCATCTGCATAAACCAAGATGGCTATCAAATCTGCCCCAACCCCCCCCCCCCCCCCCCCTTTTTTATAAACAATGAGTGATCATGAACACTTTGAGAATAACCAACTTTCAGAAGAGCCTCAGTAAGTTTGATGTTCCATTGTCTGGATGCCTGCTTTAATCCATACAAAGACTTTCTAAGTTTGCAAACTTTAGAATTAGATGTTCCAGCTTGTTGAAAACCAAGAAGGAGATCCATGTAAATGTCTTCATGCAAATATCCTTGCAAAAAGGCATTATTTACATCTATTTGATAAAGATTCCATCCATTAGAAACTGCTAAGCTGAGGAATGTTCTGATAGTAACCATCTTTGCAACTGGAAAGAAGGTCTCATGGTAATCAAGACCTTCTCTTTGAGTGTAACCTTTGGCAACCAGTCTAGCTTTATATCTATCCACCTCACCATTGGATTTATATTTAATTTTATAGACCCATCTTGAGCCAATTGCCTTCTCTCTTTGAGGTAGATCTACGACAGTCTATGTATTGTTGTCTTCTAAAGTTTGTACTTTCTGTTGCATAACATCAATCCAAAATTTGTCTTAGAAGCTTCATGAAATGAGCTGGGTTCCATAGCGACTGAGAAGGCTTGCAAGTAAGCTTTATAATCTGTAGTAATATTGTCATAACAAACATGATTAGTAATGGAATGAGGACTAGATTTCTTAGGCACAACATAATCCTTAATCCAAATAGGAGGTTTTCTAGGTCTATGTGTTCTCCTGATACCACCAGTTTCTGCATATATTGGTGGCACTAGAACTGCCTCATCAGATGGAACACCAGTCTCTACATGTTCCTCACGGGAATCATTCCCAGCAGGTTTTTCTTCAACAGGTGAAGTAAATTCTAAAGCATCATCAATAGGTAAAGGTGCAACAAGTCCTGTAGTATATGTGTCTGAGGATTGCAACACTAGTTGCTGAATAGGCAAAGCATAATCTTGTAAGTATGGGAGGTCCAAAAAAGGAGTCAATAATGGAGAAGCATCCTCAGATGATTGCAAAACTTTGAAAGGAAACACCTCTCTTGAAAAGTAACATCTCTGCTAACAAAAACACTTTTGTTGTCTAAATCATACAATTTGTATCCCTTTTGTGTAGTAGAAAATCCCAGCAACATAGCATTCCTTGCTCTAGCTTCAAATTTATCACCTCTAGGTAATACACTAGCAAAACACAAGCAACCAAACACCTTAAGGTAATCCAATCTAGGAGTACGTCCAAACAACAACTCATAAGGTTATTTTCCATGCAACACTCTAGTAGGCAATCTATTAATCAGATATGTTGCAGTTTGAACACAATCACCCCAAAATATACTTGGAACATGAGATTGTAACTTCAGTGCTCTACCCATCTCCAAAATATGCCTATGTTTCCTTTCAACAACACCATTTTGTTGTGGTATATAAGGGCAACTACTTTGTTGTATAATACCATAAGAAGATAATAGATCATTCATATGACTATTAAAAAACTCAGTTCCATTATCTGATCTGACAACTTTTATTCCACAATCAAACTGATTACCAACCATGGTTATAAAACTTTTGAGCACAACAATGACTTCTTTCTTAGACTGTAACAATAAAATCTATGTAAATATACTATAGTCATCAACTACAGTTAGGAAATAGTGTTTTCTGTCATAAGTGGGATGTTTGTGAGGTCCCCAAACATCCAAGTAAACAAGCTGAAAAATACCACTTGACTTAGTAAGACTACAAGGAAACTTGAGTCTGCATTGTTTAGCCAGAGGCAAATCATACAGTCTTCCTGAACAGTTATGTGTACTTGGTTCTTTAAAAATAAAATATCCTTAATTACTTGCATAGATGGATTCCCCAATCTAAGATGCCACAAACGTTGTTCTGTGAATTACTTCTTCTGTTGAACAACATTACTAGCAACTGACAGTATGTTATGCCTTAAGATGTAAAGTCCTTCTTCTTCCTCACCAATCCCAATCACCTCTCCAGTACAGAGAACCTGTATCACACACATGTCAGGATAAAAAGACACCATACAATTTAGATCTTTAGTTAGTTTAGACACTGATAATAAATTGAATCTGAAATTTGGTACATGGAGGACATTAGTCATCTTGAAGTTTCCCAGAATTACTGTATTTCCCGTGTGTTCTACTTGAATTTTACTTCCTGTTGGCACTTGCACTTTATTATTTTGTGATGCTGATAGTTTTCTACATTCACTCAACATGTGTTTGTAATAGGTTATATGATGTATTGCTCCAGAATCAATGATTCACTTAACTTCACTACCACTAACATTATCAGAGACATGCATACCTGCTGTAGTATCAGTCTCACAATGACCAAGAGGTTTAGGCACTGTCATTTTGAGAACCTGATCATATTGTTCTTTTGTGAAATATCCACGAGGAAAGTAGAATTGAGAATCTGATCCAGAGCTTTCTTCATTCCTTTCTAAGCTTGATGTTTCAGCTGCAGAGGTATGAGCATGAGGGAATACTCCTGCATCTGTAGACATTTTCTTCTTACTTTTGAAATCTGCAGGGAAGCCTACAATTCTGTAACAAGTCTCTTTTGTATGACCTTTATATCCACAATGTTCACAAACGATGCCAGATCTCTTCCCTTGGAAGTTGTGTTCCTGTACCTTTCTTCCCTGGAAGGTATGATTCTGTAATTGAAAACTATGCAGCTGAGTAGAATTGTTCTGGTTCCTGCCTGCCAACATTGTTAGAGGTTCATTTCTGTTCTCAACCAGACCTAGTTTCCGTTGGCTTTCTTCCTGAATTGTCATTGCATAGGCTTGGTTTACACTAGGAACTGTTTGACTAAGAAAAATAGAACACCTTACTTGAGCATAACTTTCATTTGACCCTACTAAGAACTGCAACAATCTCTGTTGTTTCACATGTTCAACGTGCGAGCTTGACTTTACGCATTCACACGCAGGAGAAGGCACCATAACATCTAGTTCATCCCATAAATCTCTCATTTTTGAGTAATATGCTGTGACAGAATCGGTTCCTTGGGTCATCACACTGATTTCTTTCCATAGGTGAAAAATTCTGGTTAAATTGGACTTATCAAACCTTTCTTTGAAATCACTCCAGACCTTCTTTGAGCTTGATGCATACACGATGCTTGTCATCAATTCTGGTGCTACAGCGGCACTAATCCAAGACAACACAACTGCATCACATCTCTCCGATCTAATCACCACGTTCCCTTTATATGAACCCTTTGCACATGTGCCATCAACAAATCCAAGTTTGTTTTTGACTAACAGTGCTAATCGCATTGATTTGCTCCAGATTCCATAATTCTCTAGACTTGTGAGCTTTATTGGAATCAAGGCAACACCAGGAGTATCGGATGCCTACAGATGCAAAGGATGATTGTGATCCGTCTGCGGATCAATTTCAGTTTCTTCTTGTTGTGCACTCGCCATTTTGAAACTCCAAAAGTATCAATGGAAATCCTAATCAACTACTAGCACTTCGTCACTCGATCGCCTTCTCTGATACCATGATAACTTCTACACTATCACTGAATTGGAAGGAAGCAGAAAGTAAAACTTCATTAAGAAACTCATAAGTTTACATGTTCCTATACTGTGTCTTCTCTCTCTTAGCTTAAAACCTAAACTGATGCTCCTTTTATCTTTGCTATATATAGAAGGATAGTACCGATTTAACCATCTTAACTGCCACACGTGATTAACACATGATCACTCTAACAAACTCTAACAACTTGCCAAGCTGTTGTACAGCTCAGCAATCAGTAACTCAATAGATTCATCATAATCCAACACGTATTACATGTCCAACCTAGCTAGCTAACAATTTGGTACTTTTATATTATGCTTTTTTCCTTAAAAAACAATTATGACGTGAAAAGTAATCCATCTTTTTGTTAATTAAATTGCTTCTCTTCTTCATTGTTTTTATGTAACTTGATTTATGATAAATTTTACTTGAGCGGATGGACTTTTGGAAACAGTCCAGGCCCTTTCCGCCCTTTCGGATGTTACTGTTGGATCACACCAAATATGTTATTATTGCTCTCACATAAATTCTTCCAGATTTCGTCTTGTATATAGACGTTTACATTGTATTTTGATGTGATGATTTAAGGACAGTAGAAAGATTTCAAATATAAGATACAAATTTATCATTGTATTTTGATGTTTTAATTTCATGTTGACATGTATATAACAGTACTACTTGGGGGAGGAAAAGGAAACAACACAAAAGTGGAATTGCTTAAAAAAATGGAACTTTCTAGTTCTAATAATTTCTTGTTCTAAGTGCTGTCATTACTGTAGGAGTTGTGAGTTCATCATCATGATAAATAGCACAATGACTATAGTCCAAACAATTGCAGTATGTTCACATTTCACTATTGCCTAGTCTTGAAATTCATAAAGGGAAAATTATATGGGAAACAATATCAGCATTCCATTGTAATTGCATTTACAAGAAAAACAACACATACCAATCTATTCTCACAAATTAAAGTTGGTCCATAGTCCGTACCTCTACCTCAGAAGTAAAGTAGAAAGAATTGTTTGTTAATTGTGTGTATTCTAAAATGTTTGTATACAATTTTTTAAAGAAAAATTGATTGAGAATAGGAGAAGGAAAAATAGGAAAGGAGATTACAAGGTGGGGAGCTTAACTCTCACCGACGAGGTGACAGTCTCGATTCTGTCATATAATTCAAATGGAGGTTGAACTTGATGGTATATAAGCCCATCCCATTCTGTCAATATGGCCTGGCCTTGTGACCGCGAGCTTATAGTAGTAATTGGATAAGCCAATAACTCAGTGAACCATGTTGGGGCGCTCGAAGAAAGGGATGCATTATGGCTACTATTTCCACTTTCGACTTTTACACTCTCCTCTCTCACTCTATTAATGTCTCACCTCACCTTAAAAAATAAAAAGAAATTATAAAATATATATACATACATATTAATATGACAAGTGTGTAAGATTTTTATAAGCATCAATAGATGAAAGTTATATTAAAAGTAATTACGACCATGATTAGTGTTGTTTAATTCATCAAACCATCACAACTACATTGAGTTTCATTGTTCATTACTTTATAATCCACTCTAATGCAAGAAATGTACATCATTATGGCTTAAGCACCATCTTAAAGAGACTAATTATCTAGCCAATTGTAACTCTAAAACGTGGCTATAAATATTTATTTAATTTCCAATTATTTTGGATGTTCAAGTTAACATTAACAACTTAAGCTAATGATGTCATTTATGTGTAATGCATACATCATTAAGCCAAACAAAACACCAATTAAGTCTCAACGCGTTATAATACATGCTAATAAATTATTATTACTTTGTAAGTTTTTTCTGTCTTTTTAATTTTATTTAGCCCACTTCGAAAATTTCTTGACTAAAGGTTGTATCAAAGTAAATAGAAGCTTTCTGATTATTCAACTCTTGATTAGTGATTTAAAGTAAACATCAGGTGCGCTGTTTGCAATATAATTTAAAAATTCGTGAAAATAAACTTCAATCACAAATAAAAAATAGAAAGAAACAAAAAATTTATTAATAAATTCTGTGTATATAAATCTTGTTTCTCTCTCGTAAGATGATCTCTTATGATCTTTATGAATATTTCATGATTTTATGAGATATTGGAGATATCGATCTCTTTATAAATACCCATGAATTTATTGGATATTCAAGACACCTTTTAAGGAAATATTAGTCTTTTGGATATTCAAGATACCTTTTAAGAAAATATTAGTCTTTTTATATAGACTTAATTTATGGTTTAAAATTAAGTAGCCACCAAATTAGGTTTAGCGTAAAATAGTCTCAAAGAACACTAATAGAAATTGAATTCTTCTTGTAGAGTCAACAAAATTTTGATATATACAAATGTCCCCTACTTTAAGGCTTGTCGGGATGTAGAATTAATGAAACTCAAAGACGAGTCTTGAAGTATCCATAGAACTTTCGTCTTGTCGGAGAGTAGAATTAAAGAAACTCAAAGACGAGTCTTGAAGTATTCATAGAACTTCCGTTTTACGGTCTTGCGGCTATAGATTTACGGTCTTGCGCCTACAGATTTGCAAATCTCATTTGTGAGAGAAGAAATGAAGGACAGATTTGGTCCCATTGGACGTATCAAAATTTATTCGCAATAAACTTTCGTAGTGCTCAAAATAAACTCCAAATCATTTTTTTTTTAAAAAGAATAATTTTATTTAAATGTATTTTGCGAGTACAATTCTGTTATTCTCTTGATTTCTCTCTCCTAAGCTTTTCCGTGATTCGAGGGCCTTTTGTAGCGTAATTCTCGAACTTTTGAATGATTTGAGATTGTTGGACAGCACTTTGTGTTATCGAGTTGTTCGGATGATTTGATATTGTCGGACAACATTGTGTTATTGAGTTGATCTTCAGACAGGACTCCATTAGTTAATTCTTTTGAAGAGTTGTGTAGTCAATGCAAAAGCTTTCTCCAATGCTTGCAGGATGACGTCAGATATAACCCTGTTACCTATAGTTGTAAGAGGTAGACACTCCAATTGTAAATAACCTCTTCCGTCTTATTGTGATTGGTTCATCAAATCATCAAGCTTATTACAAACGTTGTGTGATAAGGTTGCTTGTGATTGACCAAAAATATGTTATTTAGAACAATTGGCGATGTTTCATTGGTTGTTGAACTTAACTAAGCTAATTGCCACATTCTTGAAACGTGTTGCCTCGTCTTGTTGGTCTTTAATTTTATTGAAATACCACGTCAATTCACACATAGCATGAGTTTAGACTTCAAAGTGAGATAAATCTTGATGAGGGATAAAATGAACTTATTATTTTTTAAAGCCTAAAATAAGTTTAGACCGAAGCAAATATAGAAAAAATTCAAATTTTCTATCAATTTAATCCAATAAATTTTATATATCAACAACGCTTTTACAAGTTATTATTTCACCTATTAATCAACACATTAAGTTAAAGCCACTGCAACTTCGTCAAATTCGTCAATTTTAATACTTTTTTGTTCTCTATTTAAGCTATACGAAAACGAATGTAGAATCAAAATTTTTAATCAGAGTTGTACTTTTTAACGCGGTATAAAAATTGATGTTTCTTTCATATGATCTATAAATTATTTTGTTGCAATTAATATTCACTTTTTCTATTATATAGAAGAGGTGGTTTCGACCACCTCTTATCCAATTACCAAAATATTCCTTTACTTTCGCTTAATTACATATCATATCCCAATATATAATTATTTTATTGTTTCATCATAATGGTTTAAATATTTAATATGTTCTATTAATTTATATTAATTAACTATAACTACATATTGAAAGTAAAAAAAAATTATTTATTTAATTGGCTATCATCTTCAAAACTAATTTGTTACCACAAATCACAATAATTAATAACTTAAAGTATTTAAAAGACATATAGAAATTTTATTGACTCTCATTATTTTAGCAATGCCACATAAATTGAGATAAAAGAAAAAGTACTACAAATCATAATAACTAACAACTTAAAATATTTAAAAGATATATAAAATTTTAGTTAACTCTCAAAATTATATCGTAGCCACATAAATTGGGACACAAGGAGTAAATATATTATTTGATAATTACATAAAAATTATTATAAATCACAATAATTAATAAGTTAAAATACTTTTTTAAAAATAGATAAAAGCTCTATTCAACTCTTGAAATTTTATCGATGCAACATAAATCATGACAAAATAAAAACTTATCTTAATTAATTGCAACTAAATATTTAAAGTAAATCAATTTTATTATTTTAATTGACTTTTATATAGAAAATTAATCTTTTTATTTATTTATTTATTTTAGTAAATTTAAATTTTAAAATTATTTTTTCCGTATATTGAAATACTAATATTTAAAATTAACTTTAAATTTTTAAAGTACAAAATTAATAAATTTAATTTAATAAAATAAATTTCTAATGAATATTTTCTTAGAATTTGTATTGGGTCAATATGCATCAAGTTAAAAAGAAATAAAGAAAAATATATAGTAAAATTTTATTATTGTAAAAGATAAATATAATGCACTATCCAATAATGTTTAATAATATTATATTTTGCATATGCAAATATAGCATCCCGTATTTAATTAATATACTATTCCGGTGAATTATCGATGATTACTATTGGATATGATAAAATTATATTAATTTTTATAATAATAACATAATCAATCGCTCTTAATTAATTATTATGTGTCATCTAAGTATTAAGAAAAAAATAATATTTAATAAAAAATAAAATAGACATAAAATGCGAAATTAACTCTGAATGTTTTAAATTAAATTTTCGTCTTTTGAATGATGATTTTACTATGTCACTCATTATTATAAGTCATTTATGTATTAAAAAAATAAGAATAACAAAATGATATGTCAACATAAAATATTCGATTAACTATCAAAATTATATTAGTGTCACATAAATTGGGACGGGACAGAAGAATATATAAAGCAACATATATTATTTGAAAATGAAATAAAAAGTATTGTATATAACATTAATTAACAAAAATAAAAATAAAAGTTGACTGATTTCTGCTCCAGCTGCTTCAATTGTGATTTTAATGTACAGTGATGTTTAAAGAGGGTAAAATGGCATAATGAGATTTAAAGAGGATAAAATGTATGTAGTAAAGTGTGAGAAGAATAAGGTATAGTAAATTTTATTACTATATTTTAAAGAAATTAAAGAAAAGAAGTATAAAGATTATTTGCAAAAGATTTTTACAAACTAATTTAAATATAAATAAAGTAAATTTAAGTACAAAAAACGTGTATCTATCACAAATTTGCTACCAAACACCTCACTCTTTCTTAACATTAGCAAATTTTCTATCAAATATGTGTAGCCATCTTTCTCAACTCTTTACAGCTCCTCAATATTAATTAACATTTCTCTGTTTTAAAAATAAAATAAAGAAAAGAAAATATCAACTCTTCCTTCTCTATTAAAAAACAATACTCTTTTCTTGTGTTAAAATTAATAATTAAATAAAATAATAGCGAATCTATGGTGTGTATTCTCTTTATCGGGTAAGTTTATATGATTCTTAATCTTTGCGATATTGAAAATCAATAATCTGCTGGATATTTGATTTAAGCTATTTCATCAGATTTACGCCTCTTTTTTCTTTATATTTCTGATCGCAAAATTCAACAAGAAGGTTAAAAAAAGGTTTCAATTGTGATACCCTCAGCTCAATCATACTAATGAAAATATTCTACTGCTCAAACTTTCTACTCCAAGATAAATCCTAAAACTTAAAACTTACAATCACATGTTCTACTGTAGGGCCCGTGCTGACACGGGCCTTGAACCTCTAGTTCTAACTATAAAAGAAGGATCCGAGTATTCAACCCAAAATCTCAAGAAAATGAATAAATTGGCCCACAATATTGTAAACCCCTATAGAGATATGGGAAGTTACATAACCATTCAGAAAATTATGTGTGTTCCTTACCTGCAAGTATTCATTTCATTCATTTATTCACATTACCCATTTCACTCTATTCATCTATATTATTTGGATATTTGTTTTTGTTTAAAGTCTATTACATCAAAAAATTCCACTTTAAGGTATGCTTTAATCACCTTTTTATATAATTTTTTTTAATATTTAACAAACAATTATGTAGTATAATACTATTAATCATTTTTATAGCTTACTAATTTGTCAAATGTTGTTGTTATCATATCAACTTGTTAAGTTTAAACCTACGTAGTCACTAGTCAGTATTGTCATGCATGCAGTGGCGGACCCAGAATTTAAGGATAGTGGGTGCTTAAAAATTTTAAAAACTGAAAAAAGTAAAAAATAACCCCAATGAGGTTCGAACCCACCGGGACCTCCTTCCAATGAAACACCTTAAAAATGAACTTAAATGTCAATGCACCCAATCAACTTTTGTTTTAGTGGGTGCTTTTATATGTTTTATACTTATTTTCATATATTTTTTATGTAATTATGCCGATTCTGCGTCGAGTTTAGTGGGTGTCAGAGCACCCCAAAATATAAGGTAGGTCCGCCCCTGCATGCATGTGTAAAAGCTTGCCCTTTAGTTGCATGCATGTGTAAATTAACACTTTGTATGAAACTCATATCAAAACTAATTTTAATTTTCTTTTGTATAAATGTGGAATATCAACACTTTGTGCATCAACGACTATCACAATATGACATATATGTCACGCAAAGTAAACATCGGTTCAAGACTATTTGGAAAGGCATGTTAAAGGGAGAAAAGACATGTTTGATAGTGCGTCGTGATGATACTGATTTTTGACAACATGTTAAAAATCATTTGTTCCATTTCCGTCTTCTTAATTATTTTAATATTTGTGATTTTAGGGGCGTTATAGATTTTGGATTCGTTCCCTATGATTATTTCCTTATTACTGCACTGGTTGAAAGGTGGTAACCAGAAACGCATACCTTTCACCTGAGAACGGGTGAAGCGACAATAACCTTATAAGACATGAAACTCATGTTTGAAATGATCGTAGATAGAACTCTCATTTTTCATCCAGGCGCTAGTCAGATGTTACTTATTAACAGGCAACAAATGTTTGTTGAATTAACAGGATGGATACCTGATCAAAACTTTTTTTAAGAAAATAGAATTTTTTTAATGTGATTAGAGCAATACATGAAAAATCTAAATGAAATAACTTATGAAACTGAGGAAGAAGAGGTGCAACGAAGAGTTAGGTTGTATTGTTTTTAGTTTTGCAGCGGAACAATATTCCCGGACAAATCTGAAAATAAATTTAGTACAGACTTTATGATTGACATGCATGACTTACCCGCAATGTCAACACAGGCTTGGTGAGCCGTTGCGCTATCATACATCTATTTTTGTTTGTGTCATGTCTCGATAGAAAATCCGCACTGCATTAGTGATTTTATTTCGTTATTGCAAGTATGTGAACTTTATACTATTTGATTTTCTATTTTGAATTACTTAATTTTATTATGATGATAACTATGGTTGATTATATTTTTCTAGGTATGAGCATGGGAGCGTATTGTCCCATTGCAATCACTTCAGCTGCCTCCGAGCGAGAAAAATCGGAGGTCCCGACCACACATGTACGTAAAGGTCTCGAGGTAGAACTCATCAAAATGAGGCTCGTAGTGTGTAGATACGTAATTTTGTCCCTCCCAAAAATTCAATTTATCCATTTTTTTTCTTCACCTTATCATACACCTTTGCCTATTTAATAATTTTTTCATAAAAAATAAAAATAACTAACCTAACAAAAATACCCCACTTTTGATACCCACCCTAACAAAAAAAACAACCACTACCCCTACCACCTGCCTCACCCCACACCTCCTACCCCACTAATCACGTTTTTGCCCCCTTCCCCTTTTAACAAAATACACACAGATCCTTCTATTAAATACACAGAGTCAATGACTGTTGCCTCTTTGGGAACGCATTTGACTTTTGATTCAGAATACACACCGCCAAATGAATATGAGCAACTGCCACCAGTTCAAGTTCGTCGACGATCAGTAGCACCAAAAGAGAAAGATCGTTAGATTGATCATCATCTGATGATTCATATTGTGAAGGTTCATCACTATCCAACTCCCTTTGTGCGTCGTCGTTGTAGTTCACAATTTCTGTGAGTTGAGTGAGCGTAAATCCATAATCATTAAATCTGCAAAATGAATAAATCATCTCATTAATTATAAGAAAAAAACTACTTAATTAAATAAAATAGGTTGTTTATTACCTATCAATTGCCTCCACAAAAGAAGGCTATTATGGACCACTTGAATTAAAAATTTTCAAATTCATAAACGCATTGCTAGGTCCTCCCATATCAAAATAATTCACAAGTCTGGGTGAGTTTTGATAATGTGTTTCAAACCCATCATCAAATTGTTGTTTCATTGTCATTTTTGAAGAATCAATATTCAAATTAAAGAATTTTGACTTACTCGAAGATCAAACGCACTATCCATGAGTTCTTCAACAATAGGGGAATGTTTCACACACGCATACATGTCAAGCGTCTGTAGATTAAGGTGATTACCAAAAATTTCAACGGTGCGAAGAAATAAAGTTAAAGAATCATCATTCCAAATAGGAGTTTCACCAAATATTGATTATCCGTTGGACGTAAAATAATTCGGATATCGTCCAGAAATAACCATATCATCTTCCGGATTAGTAATACCCATTTTATTTCTAAACAACCTTTTCAAACGATCATAATTGCGAAATAAAGGAAATGATTGAACCACTATAGGACACCGACTATATCGCACCGAATTCCCATCATGCAAAACTTCACCACCCAATATAAATTTACTCTTACCTTATCCATTTTAAAGTAAGAAGTGAATAAGACTTAACAAATATTTTGAGTTATGAAGTTTAACAAATTTTTTGAGTTGATGCAAGAAATAAATCTACACACACTTTTTATATAGCATCGAGAATTTTGAAATTGTTACAACGTAAACATAGAATTGTACCTTACAAGGTGAAAATGAAATCCTACCTTACAAGGCTAACGACTCTGTTTACCTTGTAATACCTTGCACTTTTCGAAATCTGTCAAATAGATAATAGATAAGGTAAGTGACTCCATTTACCTTATAAGGTAAAATCCAGGGGCGGATTTAGAGTATTATGTGGGGTTCCCAGGAACCCAATAACTTTCGTGCGGTTCTTGAATTTATATTGAAAAAATTAGTAAATATATAAAAATTATAAATTGGGAACCTATAAATAAAGTGTGTTATTAGTCTAGTGGTAAAGAAGGAGTTGGCTAAAGCTTTGTTAGGCCTCCTCTTGGTTGTGGGTTCAAGCCCCATCACCCACAGTATTTAGTCTTTATTTTGAGCAAGAAACCCACAACGTTTAAATTCTAGATCCGCCTTTGATAAAATCACCATTTTACCTTACACTTCAACATGTGGACTAACATCGTTAACTTTTTAATGGACAAGGTAAACATAGGTGTTTATCTTGTCTGTTTTAGAATTTTTCCATTTTAAAGTGTCCTTTTGAAATTTTGATTTAAAAAAACTTGCTCTTTAAGCTCCGAACTTCCTAATTTTTACTGAAAATTTGGTCGATGTCACACCCTTTCAAATTGATCATCATGGCTAAAAAGAATCAAGAGGTCATATGTTGGTAGGATAATAGAACTCATTGAATGTAGGTGTACTTGTGTGGATTGGTTAATGGTCAGTCTCACTCTTCCTTGAAATTTGGCAGTTGATAGAAAGTACAACTGAATTTTTGAAATTCGATGCTTTTGTTGGGAAAAAACCTCCTGAAATTTCACCTAACCTATGCTTTTTTTATAATGACCGAGCCAAAATTTCCATCAAGGGATTCAAAAATGCACACACAAACTAGTCAAAGGGGTTCAACATCTCTTATATATGCATTAAAAATAATTTTAATCGTATATAAATAATATAATTTTGCATTGAAAAAAGTTCAGAGTATATGCTTGCTCCACCCTGCTTTCTGGTTGTTCTTTTTAAGTTCCTCACCGATAAAAAGGGACATGAGTACATAAGAAATGGTACTCGTATGTAAAGCAATATAAAGCAAACAGAACAATTATAAGGTACGCAATAAGCATAATGTAAAATACATGAAAGCATACGATAGATGGAAGGCACCTTTAACGTTCATTATGTATACCTTTAATCAGCAGTCTTACTTGTATACCTTAACTTAGGAGTCGTTTGATTGGAAAAGAGTTAGTTCGAAATTAGCTAATACGAAATTAGTTATTCCACCATATATATGAGATAACTTATCCCATCACTAGGACATAAATAATGTGATAAATAATTCCGAAACTAGTTATGCCTCCAATCAAATGCGGGATAAAATAATCGTACATTTTATCTCAAGACTTTTATACTTTATACCTCACACCAAACAAACAAAGCTCCAAATTCACGCCGTTTAAAACCCATTAAAGACACATAACTCAAAATGTAATGTCATAGGACATCAGAACAACATAATTTTAATTGTTACTAGTAATAAATACAATATATCAGTTTCATAAAATTTAAAACAAGATCCACATTCAAAATTTCATCAAGGTCTTTGGTCTCTGACTTAAAGAGATGAATCATTACTAGTGGTAGTTCAGTTGAACAATTTTTCATCTTGTATGTGCTTGATTATATGGAATTGTTGTTATTACGGTAACTGATTAATTTTTCTTCAAGAACGCATTCTGTTAACTTGGAAATGTTAAAGACTTCTAGTTAACCTGTTTTCCATTTCTCCCCTTAATCAAAGGGAAGTGAACTGACATTAGTCATTTCCAACTACTTGATGAGCCACCTAAAAACAGAATATCCTGCTGCTTAAGCAATGTGTGGCATCAATTAATAGCTTCAACCAACCAATTAATTATTGCAAGAAGCTGGGGTTCTACCACTCCAAAGAGCATCCCAAACCTGCGATCAGTTGGAAGAAAAATTCTTCGCGCCTACCTTTACGTTGGCGCCATTACTACCGTGCTCACTTATACAGCCACCCCAATATCTAGCTACTAGGCTACTACATAGAAGAAATCACATAAACAAAGCTAACCATCAAATCAGCAACCACTAACTACCAACAATTAGACAGCTACAACAGCTAAAAGATCCAAATCGAAAGCAAATTTTGTATAGCAGAACACCACGCACCGGTAGGAAAAATATGTTGGTAGTTAACAATAACAAGCCATCTATAAAAACATCAATTTAAACTTGACTGGCAATGCATAAGTGTCAGTTTGAGAATAAACTTGGATTGTGATTGGGGGATGAATTTGTACTCGGTAAAACCAAGTTTGACAACAAATTACATGCTCTCTATCAAAATCTAGAAATACCACCGACAAATGCCCAGAAGCGTTAACTAGTTTCCAGCAAATTTGCCCATCATTTTTGCAATAATAGGAGCAACCTTAGGATTTGCTTGATGCTTGGCCAAATTAGCAGGGTTCTTCATCACTGTAAAATACAAACCACATTCAGTACGAGAAAACCAAGAATATCTCAAAACACCCATAGTAAGCGCAAAGTTGAAGTCTATAAGGGTGTGATTTTCCAAATATACTGCAAGTTACTATAGACAATTGATCAGCAACAACGTTCGGAGACTATTCTTGCTAGAAACACTATATAATGCCAACTATACTAGCTCAACTATTGATCTTCTGATTTACTCAAAATTGGTAACGCACGGAAAAGCGCATTTCCTCTTTCAAAAGCTTAATGAGCAAAAGAACAAGCAAAAAGATGGGAGAATATGGTTGTCTATGATATATGTGACAGAACTCTACAGAGAAACTGACATACTCCTAGTCAAAATTCCCTTTTTAGGTTTGTAATTAATATGCATGCTAGACCATCTGTTGCAGCTAATTATTTCGTATAGGAGATACAGAACGATCGGCAGCATTGAGGACTTGTCCTTCTCTTTGGTATCTTCCTTTTTGGTATGGACCTCACAGGTGCTATCAAGTGGCACAGATACAGAGGCAATACACAGTGAAGAATCCATTTATTGGAGGTGTTTTAGTTTTTTAACTAGAACAAAAAGGCAATATTCCAGAGACTTGCACTGATTGAATTGGACATTAATAAGCTGGTGATAGAATCAATTTCCCTTACCATGTTTATATTGCATTGTTGGAGGTAGTTAACGATCAGTCACTAACTAGCACATTAAGGAGGTTCTATGACTAGAACAAAAAGGCAATGTCCACAGAGACTTGCACTGATCAGACACTAACTAGCACATTAAGGAGGTTCCAAAATAGTCGATCTTCCAACATATTAAACATATATTTGTTATTCAACCCAAAATGAAATTGATATGTTGCAAAGCTATTTGAACTTTAGAGTATATAGTAAATTTGTAATAATGATAATAGATAATCATCAAGTGGAACAGCTGGATGACTTGTCAAGTAGTGAAATGACTTAATTACCTAAAACAAACCATGTGTGAGAGATAACTAGAATAAACGGGCAAAAAGGTTAGGACAAAAAGGAAAGTACCATCTTGCAGTGCAGCCATGACATCTGGATCCTTGAATGCTGCCATTAATTCGGGGTCCTGGTCCAGCCAAAAATATAAAGGATATTTCAGTTTTCCCTGCTATGGATAGACGGTGACTCAAAAGATTCATTTATAATAAAAGCATTGAAAGATTTTTCTTTTATTTTTTGTTCTTTTATTTGAAACTACTCTTCACCTAAGATAATACCTTTGTTCAAAAGTTATACTAAGACCACAATTTGCTTCAAAAGTAGATTTACTTACATTCAGTATTTTGCTGTAGTCCATGTTACCAGGCATTCCTCCGGGTGCGGCCCCAGGCATGCCCCCAGCGCCAGCCCCAGGAAAGCCTCCGGGCATTCCTCCAGGCATACCCCCTGGAAAGCCCCCAGGCATGCCCCCAGGAAAACCTCCGGGCATGCCCCCAGGAAAACCTCCAGGCATGCCACCAGCTCTCCTACTTGATGAGGATTCTTCTTGCTTCTTGGCCTTCTCATAAGCAGCCTGAGATATAAAGCATAACCAAATATTAACACGCAGAAAAGGTGCCACACAAACATAAAACCAAACAAGCTATTAAGGGCTACCTGAGCTTCAGCCTTTCTTCGTTGTCTCTCACGCTCACTCTTTCTATCTTCGCGTTCTTTGCGCATCCTATCATACTTCCTGCGGTGTTCTTCAATTCTATGTGCATTTGGTTCAACCTGTGACAGAGAACATATAATCACTTCATAATAATAATCATAGCCCCTTAAACAAGATAAGGGGGAACCTGTTAGTACTGCTGAAATTTTTTCATACAAAGAAAAGGCAACCAAGCACTACAACTTATTACATAGATGTTATGAGATTATATCACAGGAAGCAACCTTCTTAAGCACAGCACTTATTTCCTCATCATAGTCCAGCTTCGAAGCCACATGAAGATCCTTAGCAGCTGCCTCCCATTGCCCCAGCATGGCTCTTGCAATGCCACGAGATTTGTAACCTTTAGCAGAATCTGGGTTTATCTGCAAGAACAGTCAAGTGTCCATGATATATTGAACACGAAATTGATCCGATTCTTCTTTTTCCATTGTGATGCAGGACAAAATAGAACCGATTTACCCAAAATCATGTTATCAGTTATCCTACTTGCTCAAATTGTTAACGATATTTGTACGTTGTTCGACAGAAGCATTTGAGGGGCAAAAATGTTTTCAATAGTTACCACAGTAGGACATCAAAGTAGGAAAATGAAAAACAATTTGGGAAGACTATAATGTATTCAACCACAACAGTAAAATGGATTAACAAGGAAGCAGGCGAATCTAATGCCTACATGACTCCATGTCTGCCTCAAGAATGGAAGAACATATTAATAGGACATGCCTGATAAATTATTCAAGGTATTTTCTGTATAAAGCCAGCAAGAAATATCACTCAGTTAATTATTGGATAAAGCTATTCAAAACATAATTGTATCATTAGAAATATATAAAGGACAGAGCCAAATTCAGTTAACCAAATCTGATAGCAAAACCAACCTCCAATGCTGCAGTTGCATCTCGTATGGCAGCATTTGGCTTCTTCATCTTGATATAAACACTAGCTGTGTATGACAAAAGCAACAAAGTGTGACATATTGAATGCTAATGAATACTCGAATTAAAAAAAAAAAAAAACATCAATAAATCCACTTCGAAAACATGTGGTAAATGTACCTCTAGTAGCATACATAATTGCTGATTTAGGATTGAGAAGAATTGCCTTTGTCAGATGCTCAATTGCGTCTTCTAGCTTACCTGATGAACACAAACAACAAAAGTGAGCGATATGATGCCACTGATTTTGTGAACACATGGACATGCATGCCAACAAATTGCCATTGAACAGCATCACCTTCAGAAATTGCTTCCATGGCCTGAGCTTTGGACTCCTGGGAAGCATCACGGCTTTCTTCAGTCACCTCCACAGAAGGGTCCCCCATCTAAAATACAGATTTGAAATGTTAAAAATGACCATGAACCTTTAAACCAAAAAAAGGAAAGAAGATGTTAACCAGTCGGATAGCAAACCTTTTGTGGCTCATCATTGTCAGGTTCCACGGTGTCACTCTCATCAAGCTCAATATCAGATTCAATTATCTCAGGTTCCTCCTCTTCTTCAACTTCCTCTTTTGTATTATCATCGTCCTCAACATCATCAATCTCATCATCACTCTCATCCACCACACGAGACTTCTGCATAGAAAAAGATGATCAAAAATACAATATGAAATCCAAGGCATAAAACTTACCATTACCGCATATTCAATGAAAAACCATGACCATACTAATACAATAATTAAAGAAGCCTTATAAAGTGGAATCTTGCAGGTATGTACAGAAAACCATAATAAATCAGTTAATCAATCAACTACACATCAATCCCATGCTAGTTGTGTTCCACATCTATAGATATTTAGTCTATTAAAGTCCTTTCACTACAATAGTCAGTAATTTTCCTGTTAAGCATATTAGAAGTTCCCTAAACCTCACACTTACCTACCCGGAGCTCAGTGTAAGAACAACTCAACCTTCTTCCCAACTGGCTGGGATCCTTTTCTTCCATTTATTCTTCTAAATTCCTAGACAGCATAGGTTTTTTGAGACAACTTCCTTCAATATGATTTTAGGACTAAATTGTTCAGAAAATAATCGGGCATAGGTTCTCTTGCTCAGTCAGTCAGTATCGACAGATTTTAAGGGCTACAAGTCCTAGCCAAACTAGAAAGTTTAGTCTTCCCCTATTTGTGATTGTAAATTGCATAGTTCTCGTGCTCAGTCAGTACCTGCACACAAATTTTTGAAGGCCATATATATTAGTTAAACTTGAAAGTTTACTCTTTCCCTATTTGCGACTGTGCAGGTAACCCTTTACTCATCAAACAAAATAGTAAGATTCTACATAATCACTCTAGATTTTCTTAATTACTACAACAAATAATTAATAGCCTGAACTACACTACTCTCAATCCAGTACAAAATTCTAAAAACAAAAAAAAAAGGCTTTAAAAATTAATCCCGAGTAGATTAACAAGCAAAGTTAATACCGCTTTGTAATCACCGGCACCGTAAGCTGACGGCGGAAATTTACCACCGAGACTGCAAAAAAAGAAAGACAAACAAATAAATCCATATGAATTCCACTCGGACAACACTACATTAACTGAAAGCAAAGTAACAGGGCCGGCCATAGCCTCAAGCCACCACAAAAAAAAGAAAAAAAAAACTGAAGCTTAAATCCAATATATAAGGTTCAATTACAGAAAAATTAATGTCTCCTATTAAAATTTGTTTTTAGGTCATATATTCTATTAAGAGAGTTACACTCTTCAAATAGGGGTACCTTTCAATGTAGTCACGGAAGAAGGAAAGAGAAGGATCGGAGAGAATAGAAGGATTAGATTTGCACTGTTCAACGAATTGCTTCAGTTGATTCAACTTCACCGGGTCCATTGCTTTCTTCGATGCAAACACAAACTGTAAACCCTCGTTTAATAATGTGTGTTTTCGGTGCGAGTGAGGCGAGGAGAATGAAGAGACTCAACAGGACTAGCTGCTTCTAGTAGCTTCTTTTATTTATTACTGGATAAACATAGACTCTTCCTCCCTTCTATTTTCGTTTTTCTTTTCATAAATAAAAATGGTCTTTTCTTTTTTTGAAAAAAAAATAAAAAATTTAGACACGAGTATCTTAAATTATACC
Source organism: Capsicum baccatum var. pendulum (assembly GCA_030864225.1). Lineage (NCBI taxonomy): Eukaryota > Viridiplantae > Streptophyta > Magnoliopsida > Solanales > Solanaceae > Capsicum > Capsicum baccatum. Next base: position 14,521,228 of record CM061550.1, read on the forward strand.
AAAAATTGAAGAGGCATGGGAGATTTAATTTCCCTCATAAACTAATTTGTTTTGTATTTTTGTATTTTTTTATGCGGATATAATTTTTATATTCTTTTTATGTTGATATAATTATTAAATCAATATAAAATAATTCTATTATTTGACAATCACATCAGTAAAAAAAAAGAATAAAAATATTTTAAAAATACGAATTTAGACATAATAAGATTCTGTAAAATTCAGTTTTATCATAACAACTTTGAGTATGATTGGGAATGACTTGTATTTTATTAAAAATCAATAATCTTTAACCACAAGGGTTGGTGTGGTGGTTTAACACCCCACCCCTTAATCAACTTTGAGTATGATTGGGGGTTTGATCCCCACCTCTGGTGAATAAAAAAAATGTTATTTTATTTGTACTTCGGTTACACAGAATCTGTATATGCAGAACAATAACTTCAACTAGAGTTCAAATATAAACAATAACTCAATGAAGTATATCAAATACCCTCAACACAAGATCAAAATGACTTTTCCAAGAGGTGTATTATATTCTTTCAGAAAGTAGATGAAACAGAAATGAAAAAGGCCAAGTCGTCCGAATTCACGGAGTTTTCTTAAGGAAATAATTCCCCTCACTGTACCCGAGGTTGTGAAATTCTTTCTCCCATGATAAAATGGCCAAACAGACCAATTGTAGCGGTACCTCAAACAATTAGAATATCTTCGAACACACAGAACGTCTTGATTGATCACACAGAGTAATTTGGAAGACAAGAAGTAATTTTGCATTCTGAAATTTTCGTACCAAGACCTGTGGAAGAAAACAGGTTTTTATAGTCATAACATGTCTCTTCTGAAAAGAGGCAATGGTTCACTTCAAAGGTTGCACCTTTTCTGTAAATTCATGTATGTTCATCAAGGAGTGTGTTTGTTCCGAAACAGTCATGTCAGTTCATGAAATATTGTGTCATTTTCAGAAGGGTTGTATCATTCTGAAACTAAATATCAGTTCGAAACATTTCTTGTTCAAACCATTGCATCTGTTATTGTTTCACTGTTACTACATGCTGCATGTATATAAATGAAGTTCCGAAACTCTGCAGTAAAGATTTACTGCATTTTTCCTTGGCATTCTTCGAAATTCAAATAAAGTTTGTCCAAAAAAATAGATCTCATCGATCGATCATTTGCCAAATTCGAATTCGAATTCGAAGCCGAGCCGAGCGAGCGATGACGACGACGCGAGGCATCTCTTATTCCTTGCCTCACTTATCCATGTGGGAGTGTGTTCACAATATAAACACTTTAAAGCTTATTTCTCCCACCAATGTGGGAGAATTTAGTAAGCTTTCCTATTTTTGAGTACACTTTTCATATTGGTGTGATCTCAATTTTTCTGTTCCACTTGGTTTTTCTCCATTTTCCATTCACACTTCTCATTTACTATGAACCCAACAATCCCCCACATGAATGGGGAATGACTATTTTTCGTAAAAGTTTTACGGACAAGTATGTGATCATCAAACAAAGACTGATTGCATCTGGATAAGTGGATTTTTCTTTGAAATTTTCGTAGTGAACATGCATCGGATGACTCGGTCAATCGGTAGATTTGATATCTTTGAACCGTTGAGCTTTAATGTACACCTAGACAATACATGTCACACAACCAGCCTTTTAATATTTATGGTTCTCATGATTTTGTTCTTTCAGCCATGAACACGTCCCGGTTTCATGAGAGCTTAGAGAATAGGCCTTTACTAACATTCTCTTTTAAGCGGCTTCCACTTCGCCCTCACATAGGTGATTTCTAAACATTCAATCCTGTAGATTAAAACTGTTTGGTCGAATCTGTCAAATTTAGATAATCATTAAAAGACTTTTAACCTTAAGTCTTATCCTTGTTTTTACTATACATTGTCTACATCATGAGAATGGGTTGGGTAATTGACAATGTTGAACCTGCCAGACACAACTTTGTTTGATCTCCTTGAACCTAGCTCTTGGGATCTTCATTCTGCTAGGTAGAGTTGCCGTCGTGCTGACTTATCCTAGGCCTTAAACTCATTCCCTTGGATGTCCGTTCAACTCCTTCTCTAGATAGGCCTTTTGTAAGTGGATCCGACACATTATCATTTGACTTTACATATTTTACAGTGATAATTCCACTAGAGAGAAGTTTCCTAACGGTATTGTGTTTTTGTCGTATGTGACGAGATTTATCGTTGTACATCATGCTCCCTTCCCTACCTATTACCGCTTGGCTATCGCAGTGTATACATACTGGTGCCACTGGCTTGGGCCAATACGAAATATCTTCCAAGAAATTCCGGAGCCATTCTGCTTCTTCACCGGCTTTATCTAATGCGATAAATTCAGATTCCATTGTAGAGTGAACGATACAAGTCTGTTTGGATGATTTCCAAGAAACTGCTCCTTCACCGATAGTAAATACATATCCACTTGTGGATTTTAATTCGTTTGATTCGGTGATCCAATTTGCATCACTATATCTTTCAAGTACTGCAGGATATTTATTATAATGCAAAGCATAGTTTTGAGTGTATTTAAGATACCCCAAAACTCTTTTCATTGTCATCCAATGAGTTTTGTTGGGATTACTCGTGTACCAACTCAATTTATTGATAGCGCATGCTATGTCTGGTCGTGTACAGTTCATTATATACATTAAACATCCCAATACTCTTGCGTACTCCAATAGCGAGTCACTTCCACCTTCATTCTTTCGAAGTGCAAAGCTCGCATCCAATGAAGTCTTAGCAATACCGAATTCCATATACTTGAACTTGTCAAGTACCTTTTCGATATAATGAGACTGTGATAATGCCACCCCCTGTGGAGTTCGATGGATTCTTATACCTAAGATCACATCTGCAACTCCAAGGTCTTTCATATCAAACTTGCTCTCGAGCATTCGTTTTATTGCATTTATGTCAGAAATGTCTCTACTGATAATCAACATATCATCCACATATAAACATAAAATGTCTTGGTGATTTGGAGTGTCTTTAATATAAACACACTTATCACATTTATTTATTTTGAATTCGTTTGCCAACATGGTTTGGTCAAACTTCGCATGCCATTGTTTAGGTGCTTGCTTTAGTCCATACAATGACTTAATAAGTCTACACACCTTATTCTCATTTCCTGGAACCACAAAACCCTCAGGTTGTTTCATGTAAATTTATTCCTCCAATTCTCCATTTAGAAAAGTGATTTTCACATCCATTTGATGGATTTCAAGACTATATACCACAACCAAGGATGTATTGAAGTAATCAAGTCTTTCTTTTTATTTGAAGACTTTTACTACAAGTCTTGCCTTGTATTTGTCAATAGTACCATCCATTTTCATCTTCATTTTAAAGATCCATTTAGAACCTAAAGGTTTATTTCCGGGAGGAAGGTCAACCAGTTCCCATGTATGGTTGCTTAAGATTGAATCTATCTCACTATTGACTGTCTCTTTCCAAAAGGATGAATCCAAAGATGTCATCGCTTCCTTAAATGTTTGAGGCTCATTTTCCAAAAGAAATGTCACAAAATCCAATCCAAACAAAGTAGACGTTCTTTGACATGTACTACGTCTTGAATTTTCTTCATTTTGTTCATTTTCTATTGGTTCATCACGAGGTCGTTTGGATCCTCCACTAGACTGTTCATGTCTAAGTTTATACGAGTAAATGTTTTCAAAGAATTCAGCATTATCTGATTCAATTACCGTATTTTCATTTATATTTGGATGTTCAGATTTATGAACCAAAAATCGACATGCTTTACTACTTTTAGCATATCCTATGAACACGCAGTCCACCGATTTAGGTCCTATCTTAACCCTTTTAGGTATAGGAACTTGAACCTTCGCTAGACACCCCCACACTTTGAAATATTTCAAGTTGGATTTCCTTCCTTTCTATTTTTCGTAAGGAATTGATTGTGTCTTACTATGAGGAACTCTGTTGAGTATATGATTGGCCGTAAGGATAGCCTCCCCCCACAAGTTTTGCGGCAAACCGAAACTTATAAGCAAGACATTCATCATTTCCTTCAAAGTTTGGTTTTTTCTTTCCTCAATTCCATTAGATTAAGGTGAATATGGAGCCTTAATTTGATGGATTATTCCATTCTCTACACATATTTGCACAAAAAGAGATTCATATTCTCCGCCCCTATCACTTCTTATCATTTTTATCTTTTTGTCTAACTGATTTTCAACTTCAGTTTTATATTGCCTAAACGCATCTATTGTTTAATCCTTACTATTTAACAAGTAGACATAACAATATCTAGTGCAATTGTCAATAAAAGTTATGAAATACTTTTTCCCACCACGTGATGGTGTTGACTTCCTATCACAAATGTTAGTGTGTATTAAGTCTAAGGGATTGGAATTCCTTTCAACGGACTTATAAGGATGTTTTGCATACTTCGATTCCACGCACGTTTGACACTTTGATTTATTGCACTTAAAGTTTGGCAAAACTTCTAAGTTAATTAGTTTTCGTAACGTTTTGTAATTAACATGGCCTAAACGTTCATGCCATAAATCATAAGATTCAAGCAAATAAGAAGAATTCGAACTTTTATTTATTTCAACAGTCATTACATTCATCTTATAAATGCCTTCGGTCAGATAGTCTTTTCCTACATACATTTCTCCTTTGCTAATTACAATTTTTCCAGAAACGGTTACACATTTGAATCCGTTCTTGTCTTGAATTGAAATAGAAATTAAATTCCTACGTAACTCCGAAACATACAAGACATTGTTAAGTATCAAGACCTTTTCGGAAGTCATCTTTAAGCAATTTTTTCCTATTCCTTCTACCTTAGCCGTAGTGGAGTTAGCCATGTAGATCATTTCTTCTACTTGAGCCGGAGCGAATGACGAAAACAACTCCTTGTTGGCACATACATGACGGGTGGCACTCGAATCCATCCATCATTCGCGAGAATTCCCCGTCAAGTTACATTCTGAGAACATAGCACACAGATCATCGCATTCTTTGTTGGATTCAATCATATTTGCTTGGTCCTTTTCCTTGCCTTTCTTTGGGGCACGACAATCTGTGGACTTGTGACCAATCTTGCCATAGTTGAAGCATTTTCCCTTGAACTTTTTCTTGGGTTGATTGCTTTCTTGTTCAGCTTTCTTCCTTTTTTTGAAATTGTTTTGGTTATCTTTTACAATATGTACTCCATTAATTGTAGAATTCCCATTTTACCTTCTTTCTGCAGCTTTATTATTCTCTTCAATACGAAGTCGGACAATAAGATGTTCAACAGTCATCCCCTTGCGTTTATGCTTTGAGTAGTTTTTGAAGTCTTTCCACAAAGGTGGTAGCTTCTCAACTATCGCTGCTACTTGAAAAACATCATTCACAATTAAACCTACAAAACAGTTTATGTGAGTATTAAGAACATTTTTAATTTGTTCAACTAAGGTATTTTTCAAAGATATACCTTCTGCTAGGAAATATTGTATGATAACTTGCAACTCCTGTACTTGAGAGACTACAGATTTGCTATCTATCATTTTGAAGTCCAGGAACCTTGCAACAAGAAATTTCTTAATTCCCACATCCTCCGTCTTATATTTTCGTTCAAGTGCCCCCACAGTTCCTTTGATGTCTTGGTTCCACTATAAACATTGTAGAGGTCGTCTTGGAGACCACTCAGAATATAATTCCTACAAAGGAAGTCTGAATGTTTTCAAGCTTTTGCAATAACGAAGCGATCTTTGTTCGAGGTTCCCTCGGGCACCTCAGGAGCGTCTTCGCTAGTGAACCGTTGTAGACATAAAGTGGTGAGGTAAAAGAACATCTTTTGCTGCCACCGCTTGAAGTCAATGCCCAAAAATTTTTCGGGTTTCTCCGCCGGTGCCATTGTTGGCGGAGCATTTCTGCGACTTGATGTGGCAATATTAGTTGCCCTCACAGACGTTGTCGTATCCATCATTTGAATTACGTTAGTCATCTTTCCTGTCAACACAAGACAGAAAAATTTAGTATTTTCAGAATACTACTTATAAAGTTAAATAACTTTTCAACTTTCTTCTTGTTTATAATTAACGAGGAAGTTTTTATAACTTCAAATCGTCAACCGAGTGAACTTTAACTTGTGATGAAGATTTTATGTCTTCTAATCACTAGTTAAATTCAAGCGGAGTAGAAAACTTAAAGCTTTAATCTCCAAAAACAAGTTATACTGATTCTGTAAAATTATTTATTTTCTTAAGATTGTTATTTTATTTGTACTTCGGGTACACAAAATCTGTATATGCAGAACAATGACTTCAACTAGAGTTCAAGTATAAACAAGAACACAATGAAGTATATCAAATACCCTCAACACAAGATCAAAATGACCTTTTCAAGAGGTGTATTATATTCTTTCAGAAAGTAGATGAAACAGAAATGAATAAGGCCAAGTCGTCCGAATTCACGGAGTTTCCTTAAGGAAATAATTCCCCTCACTGTATCCGAGGTTGTCGAATTCTTTCTCCCAGGATAAAATGGCCAAACAAACCAATTGTAGCGGTATCTCAAACAATTGGAATATCTTTGAACGCACAGAACGTCTTGATTGATCACACAGAGTAATTTGGAAGACAAGAAGTAATTTTGTATTCTGAAATTTTCGTACCATAACCTGTAGAAGAAAGCAGGTTTTTATAGCCATAGCATGCCTCTTCTGAAAAGAGGCAATGTTTCACTTCAAAGGTTGCATCAGTGTGTTTGTTCTGAAACAGTCATGTCATTTCATGCGAATCAGTGTGTTTGTTCCAAAACAGTCATGTCAGTTCACGAAACATTATGTCATTGTATATAAATGGAGTTCCGAAACTCTGCAGTAAAAATTTACTGCATTTTTCCTTGGCATTCTTCGGAATTCAAATAAAGTTTGTCCAAAAAGATAGATCTCATCGATCGATCATTTGTCAAATTCGAATCCGAATTCGAAGCCGAGCGACGACGACGACGATGCGAGACATCTCTTATTCCTTGCCTCACTTATCCATGTGGGAGTCTGTTTCACAATATAAACACTTTAAAGCTTCTTTCTCCCACCGGTGTGGGAGAATTTAGTAAGCTTTCCTATTTTTGAGTACACTTTCCATATTGGTGTGATCTCGATTTTTTCTTCCACTTGGTTTTTCTCCATTTTTCATTCACACTTCTCATTTACTATGAACCCAACAAAAAATTATGTGGTCAGTTCTCTACCGCTTAGTGCGCTGACAGTAGGAATGGAGGATTACGGAGGATTAGTCCTGTGGGATACTTCTTTCTATCATTTTAGTTCTCAAATATGATCCAATAATTTCAGAGAATTTAATTAACATGAATCCAATGACTGTCAATTATGATTTTTTTTTTTTTTGGTGAAAAATCAAAACAGAAAAGGGTTAAACAATGTTAGAATTCTCCTTAATTAGTTCAATGAAGATAAATAATGATAATTACAAATTGACGGTTCCTGCATTGCATACGGTAAATGGAGTAGTAAGTAATTATTTAAAAAAATCGTGGGACAGGTGTACGCAGGTATGAGTGGTTTATGCGGGTGTAAAGTTATGTGGGGCTGGTGCGATTTTTAATTTTGCGGGTTAAGACGGAAACGAATTTAGAGAGTATGTCAAACACCTCTCAATCTTACATTAAATGAATTTAATTGATATAAAAAATATTTAGATGATCTATTATAGTTAAAGCTCATGATCGAATTGTTTATCGAGGCATTTCTCAGACCTTATATACTCTAATATGAATGAATACACGCGCAAAGAACGTATCCTAACCTATTAGTATTAAATAATAACATAAATTAACTTACTGATAATAATGTTTTTCTTACCGAATACTTGAAAATAGGAAGAGTTCAATGGAGAAAAAATTGAGGCTGTTTTGAATGATGTTTTTTTGTTTGTTACCAAAAATAATTGGTGGGTATCTCCCTCACAAGATTAAGGTTTATTAAGAACACTTGAAAATTTAAAGTAAATCTATAACATATTTGCTATTTTCATGATAAAATTTGCCGGTTTATCACAGTTGATCAAGGCATCTGAAGCATGAGAATCCGATACTAGCATTAAGAATCCTTAATTACAAAATTGGTTATACATATCTAGTCATTAAGACGAGAGAAAAGTATTGGGACGACCTACGGGAAGTTGAATTCAGAATTTTTAGTTTATAAGATTGTGAAATCTAAAAAATAATGCAGCTTGGTAGACAAAATACAGATTTTCAATTAAAGCTATCGAGTTCTATTGAACGAGTGGTTAGAATTCTAGCTCCTGCCCTACACTAGTTAAAATAAAGATGCATATATGACTATCGGGAACCAAATGCCCTTTCTAATATTAAAATAACCTGCAACATTTCGATTAATACACCAAGAACATGCAAACACAAAGTAGCACGAATCGCGGAAAATTAAAATTATCTCCTCCAACTCATACATCAATTTAATTCATCTGAACAGATAATACAATGGAAAATTTCATACATAAAAGTGATAAAAAGTCTTGGAGTGCCATCTACTGAAGCAAAGAAATTCATCAACATTTCCCAATACTTGAAGAGCACAATCAGTGAATTAAGCAAGCACGAAAGAAGCAATGAGAACGACTAAGCTTGACATTCCAGTCCATGCGACTTTGCTCACTCCGTTTTTATCTTTTGAAGCTGCGGTGGTGACTGTAAAAGTTTCACATCATCAGAAAAAAAATTGTTGGCAAGAATGCTAAGCAAATTAAACATGTAGCAGTATGTAAGCCAATCGAAATTTAAAATATTCTTGAATCTGCATTTGATTGGGAGATTAATTCGAAACGAGGAAAGAGATGGATGCATATGATTTAGACAAAGACGCTTGTGTGCTCCAATTGGTTAACCCTCACGTCCGCTCAGTGTCTAGAAGTACTTAAACAAGCTACTTCAACACACCACTTGTAAACTTATTGTGAATCACAAGTCGAATAGCACAACAAATATGCCAAATTGCACCTTCAATTGCCTCAGAATTCTCAAGAGTATCTAGGGCGTGTCACTTTAAACGGGGAAAAATATTTCTCCGCAGAAGTTGTGATAATAAAGATTGTCATCCTCTATCTCCATTTCTTTGCTGGCCTTAGAAAAACCTTCAATTGGCGTGACTCGAGGTGGAGAGCAGAAGAAAAGAGAACTTACTCTAGATAGACAAAGGCAAACAGGGCATAAAAAGGACTTTAAAAACTTAAATCATAGCTATGCAGAAAGCCGAAAAGCTTATTGGTTAAGAAAGGACAAACTTCTTAAAAATTGAGAAGAATAGAAAACATTTTCATATCCACCATGAATGACTTTATTTCCTTTTCAGCTCATTCTCCTATGAACAACTAGACTCTGGTAAATCAAGTTTCTCAAAGTAGGTCATAAGTTTTGGCTGAAGATATAAGATTTGATTGAACACCGCTAATAAATAGGATGGACTTCAGCTCACTACTCACTAAAGAAAAACTAACGATTGTGTTCAGGGAAGAAACGTAAAAGTATTTTGCAACCGTAGAGTTGATTAAAACAGAAAGAGAAGGCAACAATATACTTATATCTATGAATTTAATTTCTCACGAGATATTATTCAACATTTTGTTTTTGTCTTCCCCACTAATTCTCTGAGGTTCAAACAAAGAGAGGCACAACTAAAAAGGTTTATGTCTGGTACTGAATTTGACATCTAAGGAAATCTCAATACAACACAGAATGAATAAAAAATGTTGAGTGTATCAATAACTCCAATATAAACATTCTTGTCGGACCACAAATTTGTAGTATATTAAGATCTACTCACATTCTTGTTTTGCAAGAGGAACAAGATATTTACTTTGTCTCATTTCAAAGATTTTATACGACACGTTACTTGGTGAATAGAGCTATGCTGTCAAATTTCTGAATTATTGAGCTATGCTGTCAAATTTCTGAATTATTGAAGAAGGACAATGTATCATGTGAACAAACTTTTAATCTTTCTATAAAATTTAACAAAGGTTCTTCAATAAAAGCAGAGGCGGAGCTAGAAGTCCCGTATACTTTTTGAAGATTCAGAACCTATAAGTTGAAATCTTGGCTTTGCCTATGTTAAAAAGCAAAACTGAAGTTAAATACAACTTGTACTTAGACACTTCCTCCGTTCCTTTCCTTTTTTTACTTGTCCCTTATACTATAAATAAATTATTACTTTTACTTGTCAATTTTAACAAATCAAGAGTCATTATTTTCTTCCAAAACTACCTTTACCATTAACACTAGTAGTCATACTTAAAAAGGCCTAAAGTATAATAATATGAATAATTTAGTAAAACAAACCCCTCATTTATTAACGAGAGTGCCAAGTCAACAACAACAATGTAAAAAGTAATGGAATAAGTAAACCATATTGGATCAAATGCACACAAGTACAAACGCCTATGGATCACGATTCAGTAAAATCTGAATTACTCTTGTGTCTTATAGTTTGGATCTCGATATCTATTGAAACAAATCAATAAACACAAAACGATAGATATGAGCATAAAAATAAAATCAAATTGATGGATACTCCAAAATTGCTCATTAATTAACTACTTTTAACTCAATGGTAACAAAATTGAAAACAATGAACAATCCAATCTATGTTACCTGGTGGCGATTTCTCAGATGGAGAACTTGAACCTGGAGCAGCCGCTGCATACAAAAACCCAATAAAATCAAAATCAAATCAATCTTAAATCAATAATGACACATACAAATTACAACAAAAATAATTAATCCCAATTATTCATCAAAGCAAATATTTTGCATGAAAATCTTAGTAACTCAGTTGGTTTACTACAACTTTCACCTTACTAGTGAAGGTTCGATTCCATGCCTTATAATCCCTTTCCCCATTTCTCCTTTCCCTACCCCAACTTTTTTTTTAAAAAAAAATAAATCTACCATTTCCTAAACCAAAAATGAAGAATATCAAATTTGAACTAAAGATTTTGCTTTGAAATTGAACACATAATCATCAACACCAAATCTAAAGAATTGAGCAAAAATATTAAAGTATTTAGCAAATCAAAATATCAAAGCCTGTTTTACAAGCAGTAGCAACATCACCACAAATATTAAACTATTAAGCAAATCAAAATATCAGAATCAGAATTATGTACCTTTACAAGAAGAAACATCACCAGGGATATTACAATATTTAGGCAGACCAATAGCTTGAGTAACATTAATACCAAGAGAAGGCAACAAAGTTGGATTTTCATAAAGCTTGCAAAGACAGTCAAGATCTTTAGTAACAGCTTCTCTAAGTGGATCACAGCAAGTAGCTGGTGGTTTAGTTGAGTTAAGAAAAGGTGCACATGGCACTAACTTAGAAGCACACGACGGCGGCGTTTGGGCTGAAGTGGTGGCTGCCGACAGTAGCGCCGCCGTGAGTGCCACCGTGATCAGCCACCTGAATCTGGAGGTCAACATATTTTTTTTTCTTTTTTCGTGAAAAAGGTGGGAGTACTTTCTTTGTTGTATGAGTTGGGAGTGTTGTTGTGGGAAGTAAATGCTACATTTGTAGTAGTAACAGTTTGGGTTGGGATGACATGCACTACTATCGCTTGTCCATTTTACAGTTGTACGTCTCTTAAAAGTAGAGAAAAATAACATAAATATAAATCTTAATTTATTATATTTATATAAATTTTTATTTTTATAAAGTAATTATAAAAATTTCAATTAATCAGTATCTTCTTTGAATGTATCGAGAAGTTAATTATATATTTCGACAGATTCAAAATAAAAAGTACATAATAAAAGTTAATTGTGTATTTTTACAAGAAAAAATAATATTTTCATCGGATATATTATGTATTATGTATCTCGACATACACAAAATTGAAAAAAAATATTGAAATCTAATTATGTATCTTTATAAAAGATAAATGTATATTTTTAGATGTATCAGGAGGTAATTATCTATCTCGACAGATTCAAAATTTTAGATTTTCAATAATTATGTAAAATACAAGATTTTCTACTCCAAATTGTCGAGATAATATTGTTTAATTCATATGAGAATCTTACTATAATGTTCGGATTAATTTATATTTAGCATTAAATATTTGAAGATAATTTGATATATTAATAACTGACGGAGAAAATTCAATTAAGAACGCTACCTTAAGAAATAGACTATTCGAATGTAAAATTAAATTAATCGAATTTCAATAATCAGGCATCTAAAGAAAAATAAAAATATACATTAAAAATAAAAGGTATGATCTAGGGAAGTTAAAAGAATGGGCTACACGATCGACTATCATGCTCAGATGATTACATTTTTTTGGTTTTATTTTCTTTGTCAATTCATTAACGATAGCAATAATAATATATTTTTTTTTTCAACAAATCAATCATTCGTGATATATTTAAATAACAGGATAACATCATTTACTTAAAAGTATCATTTTCTAATAAAATTGTGTAAGCGATTAACGACATCATATATATTCACGTATTCATGTGTAAATGGTCATATAATAGTAGCATTATTATATCTAAAGTTTTAGGCCTAAGGTCTTCGATGCTTCGTAATAGCCTATTGGTATACGTAAAATAGAAAATGTACACTCTCTACTTCCATTTTATACTTAGTTTTAGATGCTTATAGCCTTATAAAATTATAAAACTATATTCAGATTGTTTTATAGACAAAGAAAAAGAAAAACTTAATCCAATATTTTTTTTATAACTAGGAATGGCAGTCTATGCCATCTATATTGACAAAATGCCACTCATTAAAGAATTACGATCATATTCCATTCACTTTATCCTCTTTTGTTTTTCGGGAGTTGTTTAGACAAAGGGATTAAAGAAGTTTTCACATTTATTCCACTATCAAACTTAATTAATTTTCTGAATTAAGAAAATCATTGATTGAAACTCTTTAAGTATTTAAGACTAATCATTTTGTTGAAGAAAAATGAATGTTGGTTTAAAAACAGATTTTATTCGACCGAGTGAGCTGTCATGAATTATGATGATAACTTTAATTTATTATACAAATAAGTTTGAAAGTGATACATGAATATTGTAGATCATACTCATTTTTAAAATGCCTCCAGATTATTTATTTTATACTAATAGAATGAACATTTTCCTTTCTCTTCCTTCATAAGAAAAATAGGACTCGCAAATCTAGAATTTAAAAGTGGTGAATGCTCACAAGATTTGAACAAATATATTGACACGCAAAGTTTTGAGATTTCGTCTGATTTCAAGGATTTTTTTTTTAATTTTATATTAATTTTTGTATGATTATATCTAATATGTATTAAATTTAACAAGCGTCGAAGCATAAATTAACATCTAAATCTGTCCTTAAAAGTCTGTGAAGAGATTACACTAAATATGTTCCCTTTTTTAATTAATATATGGATATTTCATTAAAAGTTAAGGAGATAAAATAATAATATACATTATTAAATGCATTTCAATCAGTAAAAAGGTTAGCAGTATTTCATTTATTTAGTCGAGTAACACGTCTATACTGGACCCATGTTAATACGGGCACATCAGCACATGGGGAGTGATTTGAATTTTGAAATACGAGAGACAAAATGTTTAATTTATTCTTTTGTATGAAATTGAGCATATAGTTTAAAAATAAAAATTTATAACAAGAGTAAAATAAGTCAAATGATTTAAAATATTGCCTACAAATTTATAAACCTGTAATTTGAAAAAAAAAAGATATTTTTTTTTTACAAATCGTAACGCCTTCACGTGAAAATTAATGGAAGATGATAACTAAAAGGGGTAGGCCAGCAAAAAAACTGTTGTGTTTTTCCCTTTTTACTAGTTAATCATTAGAGGTTCACATGTTATGATATATAATTAAACAAAATATTGCAATATGTTATAAATATATTTACATTATAGTGAATGCCTATCAAGACCTGTCAAGATCTACTTTAATATCTATTAGGATTTGAAGCATCTGTCTTTTACTTAGACTAGAAGTAATAAGAATTACTCTCTCTTCTCTCTGTACTCTTCTTCTTTGTTCTTTCTTACTTTATAACACGTTATCAGCGCGAGACTCTGTCAAACAAGGTGAGATTATACATCTTAAGGATCTTCTTTGTTCTTTCTTACTTTATAACACGTTATCAGCGCGAGACTCTGTCAAACAAGGTGAGATTATAAATCTTAGGGATTTCAAAGTTAGTAATTCTTTATGTTATCTTTCTTTTGCTACTACTAATATAATTATTATTGGATTTGAGAAAAAATAATTGGTTTGGAACTATTTATATTTTAAATTTATTCCTCAAGAACAATATTATAAAAAAAGATGATAATATGTTGGGTTCAAGTTCTATCGATTCATGCCTAAGACGTCTTTATGTGGATCAAATATTGAGTTTGAATCTCAATACACCATATTGATGATATTGTGATGGCTAAGGCAAAATAATGGGTGTTTGATGAAAAGTCATGAAATTCGACCCATTGAATATGCTTCATTCCATGAAGTGAATGTGGTAGCAATATATGATAAGTCTGAAATATGACAACTTACTTCATTCTTGAGGTGTATGTTGTAGAAGTGCATAATACGTCTGAAAGAAGACAAGTGATTGAATGCACGAATATACGCGTGGAGGGACAATATGATAATGATCATCAAAAGTGATGATATTTTCACACGCTTATATGATTATAAGATATGCTAGAGAAAAACAAATTCTCTACATCATATGTATGCCTCGATTTGCTTCTGAAGTAGCAAAATCTTGAAAGAGGTTATAAGCTATCATAATTTGATAGGCTTAAGGCACGATTATATTCCATTCCTGGGGAATGAAAAACTTATTAATGCAAATGTGCACTTGATTGTGATTGTATTACAACTCACCTCCGAAAGAGGTTGAATAATTTGGAAATCTACTTCTGAAGTAGTAAATCTGAAATTTATTCATATAATAGTAAATCTGAAATTTACTAAAGAAAAAGTACATGTCATGGTAAACTTGGAGTTTACTAGAATAAAAGTTCATAAATTGATATGAACGATTGTGACATCTCGAAGATGTGCATGTATTGAAGAACTAGAAGATTCTTCAAGAATTGTTTATGTCGTTTGTTCTCATAATTAGTTGGTTGGACCAACTAATGTTGGGATTGAATTCCTTAAATTTGGAAAATATAAAAGGTGAATATGAGTCCGTTCATCTATCATGTGATATGTTGAAAAGATGCATCAATAAGATGATCACATGTACATCCATTGTCAACCTGCAGTTTGACATTCATAAAGTTGTTTGTCAATAAAATTGAGTTAAGAACATAATTTTTAGATTGTGCAATCAAGAAAGTTATCTTGATGATGATGGTTTAACATTAAATACCTTCGATAAATAGCTAAACCATTGCTAATGAGAACAAAGCTTCATGTGTTGGTCTGAAATATGATATGTTGCATACAATAACACTTGTATGCATTAGACCAATAAATTATGATTATTTCTTCCCCCTCAATTGGTTCAAGATCATGAACCAACTATTCCATCTAATATTTTTGATGTGCGGTATACGATTAATGAATGTACCATGATGCACAAAGATGGATCCATCAAAGAAGATGGAGGATGTATGTTAGCTTATGTTAGCTTTCCCAACATAAGAGGGAGATTATAAGCAGCTATGAAGTATGTTAGGAATTATCATCAGATCCTCATTCAAAAGATAATTCAAGTCAAATGCCGAACGCATCTCATATTTAAGCAGCAAGTGCTCCTATTTTATGTCTCTAAAGGACAAAGTCTATGCATGCGTGAAGTGTGATAGACCAATCGGTTCCAAATGAAATAGTACTTGTATACAATAAGGAGCAAATAGTCATAATAAGAAGGTAATATGCGCTTGAAGAGCCTGTGACATAACACTTCATGAAACCTTATGAGAAGTTTATGTACCTGAAAATAATGAAGTGATGAGATCTCAAAATGTTATGTCACATTGTGAATCGATATGAAATGATATATCATCAATATCTTTGACACAATATTAGCGCAATATTGTGAAAGATTACGAGGATCTGAATTCTACGTTTATTTAAGCATGCTTACGTAGAAACATTTATCAAGTGATATGAAAGGGTGCATCTTGGTAAGTGAAAACGCAATTGATTTGCAGTCTAGACACTTGAATATGCCATACATAAAATGTTGAATATTGTCACTTGACAAAATTTGTATGAAAACTTCTTTAAGGATTCAAAATATAAAAGTTTCTAGGAAACTTATTGATAATCCTTATATTGTATAAGCTTATAGCTTGAAAATTATTGAAACTCTTGGAGAGTTTTCAAAAGCAATAAGATTATTTGCTGAAATGAGAAATATAACAATTTGGATTGGTTATGAAGTACCATATCTTAGTACAATTGGTGCACTCATGTATCTTGTAAAAAACTACAAGACCCAATATAGCCTTTCGCTCAATTTGTTAGCAAGGTATATTTCTACTCTTACTAGGAGACATCGAAATGGGATAAGATACATGAGTTTATTTTATTCTAAAGATTGCAGTCCCGATCTTACTGGTCATGCTGATGTTGGGTACTCGTCTAACCCGCATAAATCTCGATCTCAAATATACAATGTGTTCACATGTGGGGATACTGTCATATCTTGGAGATATACAAAGCAGTCTATCGCAGCCACTTCATCCAATTATGCTGAGATAATAGCTATTCATGAAGCAAGCTAAGAATGTGTATGGTTGAGGTCCATGATACATCTCATTCGAGAAAAATGTGGTGTGAAATATGACAATCTACCCAAAATTATATACAGAGATAATTCAACATACATAGCACATCTTAGGGAGGATTCATAAATGGAGATAGAACGAAGCACATTTTGCCAAAGCTTTTCTACATACATGAGCTACAAAGGAATGATGATATTAACGTGCACCAGATTTGTTCAACTGACAATGTGACTGATTTATTCACCAAATCTTCTCCAATTGCAACTTTCAAGAAGAAGCGGCACAAGATCGAGATGCAAAAGTTCAAGGATGTTCTCATTAGGGGTAGCAAATACGCGTTGTACTCTTTTTTCCTTTCAAGGTTTTGTCCCATTGGGTTTTCCTTGTAAGGTTTTTAATGAGGCAGCTGATATGCGTATTGTTAGAAATGTGTACTCTTTTTCCTTCACTAGATTTTTTTTTCCTACTAGGGTTTTTCTAGTAAGGTTTTAACGAGGCACATTATCTATATAGACATTCAAGGGGGAGTGTTATAAATGTATTTACATTATAGTGAATGTCTATCAAGATCTATCAAGATATACTTTGATATCTATTAGGATTTGAAGCATCTGTCTTTTACTCAGACTAGGAGTAAATTTCCCCTACAAATAGAGGGTTTTATTCATTGTATTCACAATCTGATGATCTCTCATCCCTCAAGAGAAGAAATAAGAATTACTTTTTTCATGAAATAAGAATTACTTTCTCCATTCTCTCTACTCTTCTTCTTTATTCTTTCTTGTTTTATAACAAAAATAATGAAGTGATGAGATCTCAAAATGTTATGTCGCATTGTGAACCGATACTAAATGATATATCATCAATATCTTTGACACAATATTGGTACAATATTATGAAATATTACGAGGATCTAAATTCTACGTTTATTTAAGTATGTTGACGTAGAAACATTTATCAAGTGACATGAAAGGATGCATCTTGATAAGTATAAAACTTATTTGATTTGCAGTCCAGATATTTGAAGATGTCACTCATGAAATGTTGAATATTGTCACTGGACAAAACTTATGTGAAAACTTTAAGGATTCAAACTGTTTGAAGCATATAAAAGTTTCTGGAAAACTTATTTATAATCCTTATATTGTATAAGCTTATTGCTTGAACATTATTGGAACTAAGACTGTCTAACGGGTCGGGCCGGGTCAACCCGGAACCGGCCCCCTCTCTCTAACCGGGTTACGGGCCGGTTTTGGCCTTAACCGGTCCGGGCCGGGCCGGGCCGCACAGTAAAAAAAATAAAACCCACCCGGAACCGGCCCACTTAACCCAATCCGGTCAAACCCGCTAAAACCCGGTCAAACCCGGTCAAACCCGGATAAAAACCGGTCAAATATACACTATATATACGCTATATACATAATCTATACATTAAATATACACTTCTATAGAAGATATATAGAATGTATACATTAAATATACACTTCTATAGAAGATATATACACGTGTATACATTAAATATACACTTCTATAGAAGATATATATAATGTATACATTAAATATACACTTCTATAGAAGATATATACACGTGTATACATTAAATATACACTTCTATAGAAGATATATACACGTGTATACATTAAATATACACTTCTATATAAGATATATAAACATATACACATGTATACATTAAATATACAGTTGTATAGAAGATATTAAAACTTTAAATTGATAAATAAAAAAAAATAAAAAACAACGACTAAGGAGTGAATGAATTTGTGGAATTTTATTGATTGCAAAATGATCCAAAATTTATAATTTACATGAATGAAAAATCTATAAATTATGCATCATTTTTTCCAACTCATTCATGTTAATATTAATTGGAATTTGCATAGGATAGTCGAAGTCAACGGGGGCAAACCCATGCATTGGACTTGATTCTGTTGAGTTCTCCCGTGAAGTCATTATTTCTTCAAGTTTGAGGTCGTCGCTTGGCTCTGGTTCCATTCCTTGGTTTCTTCTTTCTGCTCTAATCCAATCTCTAAGGCAAACTAAAACATTCATTGCGTTGCTTCCCAATGAGTGTCGGTTGTCTCCAAGCTGCTGTCATCCCTGACTGAAGGCGCTCTCTGATGCAACGGTTGACATTGGAACATTCAAGATATCTCTGGCTAATCTTGAAAGTACAGGATATTGGGATTCATTATTCCTCCATCAATCCAGCGAGTTGATCCGTCGTCTGCGATCCTCTGGTGGCGTCCGCAGATAATATTTCAGCTCTTCCCGATAAGTTGATGTGTAAGCTCTCTCATCCACACTGTTCCAACAAGTTAAATCATAAAACGAATCAGGAAAACCACTATGTGCCGGCCTTTTAGAAGATGATGGCTCCTCGGGAGGATGAGGAGCGACAGTTGGACTGATATTTGTAGGTACGACTGAATCAAATAAATCAGCATAGTGATTATATAATTTTTCTATATAATCTTTTGCATCAGCCGTAGCCGTCCACAAATCAGGCTGCTCTTGTTCAGACTCACGGTTAGTATTTATTTCTAAGTTAGCATAAATAAGAGTACTAAAGTGACACATATGATTAAATTTCATGCACGGATTTAACATAGCACCAACCAAGTAAATAGGGGGAATCGGGAAGAAATATTTTTTAAATTTCGTAAACATAGCGCCAACAGCTTCTTTATAACCTTCTTTATTTTTATATTGTTGGAGCAAACCAGAAATATCGGCTATATATGCCAAAATATTACAAACAGTAGGATAGTATGCACCGGAAAATTCAACCGTAGCTACATAAAATTTTTCTAAAAACTTAACAAGATCATTAATTATAACCCAATCAGAATTATGTAACATGCAATCAGCAGAATCAGCAAAAGAACCACAGTGTTGGTTAAAAGTTAGTGTAATAGGAATTTTATATTTATAACAAGTTTTTAAAAATTCATACGTAGAATTCCATCTAATATCAATTTCCTCAGGCATTAAAATCGGTGTAAGTCCATTTTCTTGACATTTAACTTTAAATTCTTTAATTTCGCTCTACGATTATTTCCTTGAATGAAACCTACGGCAAGACGAATTTTTTCAATATAAACCTCAAAAAAGTCAAGACCATCTTTTACAATTAAATTATAGATATGACATGCACACTTAATATGGAAAATTTCAGGAAAGGGTGGAGATAACGTAGATTTTATTTTTGTTATAGCATTCTTGTTGTTAGAAGCATTATCAAAAGCAATACATAAAATTTTATTTTCTATACCATAATATCCGGCAATTTTAATAATAGAATCAGCAATAAATTGTCCAGTATGTTTGCGATCTTCATCATATAAAAAAGCAAGAATACGTTTTTGCATTATGAAATTACTATCCATCCAATGACAAGTAACGGTTAAATAATCATTTTTATTAACAACACGACCAAGATCAGAAGTTAGGGACAATCTACATTGAATATTTTTTAAGAATGTTGATAAATAAAAACAATATTGTGAATGGAGTTTAAAAATATCAGACCGACAAGTAGTTCTAGGAATACCATTAAACATAGGATTATAAATTGCTTGTATATAACGGATAAAAGCATCAGAAGAAGGAAAAGTAAAAGGCAAACAACCCACAGCTACCATTTTAGCTATTTCTTCCCGGTCCCTCAATTTATTATACTTTTTCGCTACTTGACCGGTTGTTGGGTCCATTCTAGTTTGCGTTGACCCACCAACATCCCCACCACCTTTTGCAATATTTAACTCTCTTTTGTGATCTTCAGCTATATGTCTCATTAACATATCCGTACCCCCTTGCTTACCGCCACTTCTATGCTTATATATTTGTTGACAAATATTGCACTGCACCTCAATATCTGATATACGTTCAAAAAATTGCCATGCAATACTAGTTCTTTTACGGGGTTTTGGGGCACTGGGAGGACGGGAAGGGAGATTAACTGATTCAGATCTAACGTTAGCATCTCCTACTGCGCGTGTTTCAACAATATTTTCATCATCTTCGTCTACATTAACTGCATCTACTTCATTTTCTTCTTCTATACCGTAATTTTCTTGAAATTCTACATAATCCATATCGTGAGCACCTACACCTATTTCTTCCTCAAAAGGTGTACCAAGCGGTACCGGAGGCGAAGTCACACGGGTATATCTATTACTTGAACTACCTCTACCGCTAATAATTCGCTTTTTACTATCACTACCGCTTCCGGGACAAAAAATTTTAAAACCTTTAGCAGCAAGGTTTTTTAATTTATCCATAATATAAATTAAATTAAACTAAAAATATTCAAAATACACAAATATAATAAAATTAAATATTAAACAATTAATACAATAAATAAAAATTAAACGTAAGAGATGGAACGACAATACCAAATTTTGGAAGTATCCGAAGATTGCGACTTTAGAAACTTCCGCTCTTACTTTGTAAACGAAAAATTAAAAAATTAAAGTGAACACTTTAAGAAATTAAATATATTGAATATTTGAGAATTGAGAATTGAGATTTGAGAGAGAATGAGATTTGAGAGAGTGAAAAATTGTGTGAGAAATGATTTGAAGTTGTAGGGTATTTATAGATTTATTTTGAGGATTAAAAAATATTTTATATATATATATATATATATATATATATATATATATATATTTTTTAATCAAATGGGCCCAAACTAGCCGTTTGGACCCAAAAACGGTAATATTACCGTTGGGCCAACGGCTAGTTTGGCCCAACAGATTAAATTTTTTTTTTTTTTAATTTTTTTGGGTTACCGGGCCGGGCCGGGCCGGTTAACCGGCGGGCCTGGACCGGGTTGGTCCGGGCCGGGTTAACCGGGCCCAATTTTAAAAAAAAAACGGACCGGTACCCGGTACCCTAAAGCCCTAGGGCTTTCCGGGCCGGGTCAAACCGGTCCGGTTTGGTGTTTCGGGCCGGGTCGGGCCGGGTCGGGCCGGGTCAGCCCGACCCGTTTGACACCTTTAATTGGAACTCTTGGAGAGTTTTCAAAGCAATAGATTATTTGCTGAAATTCAAAATATATCGAATTGAATTGGTTATGAAGTACCATATCTTAGTGCAATTGATGCACTCATGTACCTTTCAAATACTACAAGGCCTATAGCCTTTTCAGTTAATTTGTTAGCAAGATATATTTCTGCTCCTACTATGAGACATCGAAATGGGATAAAACACATGAGCTTGTTTAATTCTAAAGATTGCAGTCCTGATCTTATTGGTCATGCTAATGTTGGGTACTTATCTGACCCGCATAAAGCATGGTCTCAAATAGGCTTTGCGTTCATATGTGGTGATACTGTCATATCTTGGAGATATACAAAGTAGTCTATTGTAGCCACTTCATTGAATCATGCTAAGATAATAGCTATTCATGAAGCAAGCCGAGAATGTGTATGGTTGAGGTCCATGATACATATTATTCGAGAAAAATGTGGTGTGAAATATGACAATCTACCCATAATTTTATGCAGAGATAATTCAGCATACATTGCACATCTTAAGGGAGGATTCATAAATGGAGATAGAACGAAGCACATTTTGCCAAAGGTTTTTTTACATATATGTGCTACAAAAGAATGATGATATTAACGTGCAATAGATTCGTTCAACTGACAATGTGATTGATTTATTCACCAAATCTTCTCCAATTGCAACTTTCAAGAAGAAGCTGCACAAGATCGAGATGCAAAAGTTCAAGGATGTTCTCATTAAGGGTAGCAAATACGCGCTGTACTCTTTTTTTCTTTCAAGGTTTTGTCCCACCGGGTTTTCCTTGTAAGGTTTTTAATGAGGCGGCCTATATGCGTATTATTAGAGATGCGTACTCTTTTTCCTTCCCTAGATTTTTTTCCACTGGTTTTTTTCTAGTAAGGTTTTAACGAGTCACATTATCTATATAGACATTCAAGGGAGAGTGTTATAAATGTATTTACATTATAGTGAATGTCTATCAAGATCTACTTTGATATCTATAAGGATTTGAAGCATCTGTCTTTTACTCAGATTAGGAGTAAATTTCCCCTATAAATAGAGGAGTTTTGTTCATTATATTCACAATCTGATGATCTCTCATCCCTCAAGAGAAGAAATAAGAATTACTTTTTCCATGAAATAAGAATTACTTTCTCCATTCTCTCTACTCTTCTTCTTTATTCTTTCTTGTTTTATAACAAAAATAATGAAGTGATGAGATCTCAAAATGTTATGTCACATTGTGAACCGATACTAAATGATATATCATTAATATCTTTGACACAATATTGGCGCAATATTGTGAAAGATTACGAGGATCTAAATTCTACGTTTATTTAAGTATGTTGACGTAGAAACATTTATCAAGTGACATGAAAGGATGCATCTTGATATGTATAAAACTTATTTGATTTGCAGTCCAGATATTTGAAGATGTCACTCATGAAATGTTGAATATTGTCACTTGACAAAACTTGTGTGAAAACTTTTAAGGATTCAAACTGCTTGAAGCATATACAAGTTTCTGTAAAACTTATTTATAATCCTTATATTGTATAAGCTTATTGCTTGAACATCATTGGAACTCTTGGAGAGTTTTCAAAGCAATAGATTATTTGCTAAAATTCAAAATATATCGAATTGGATTAGTTATGAAGTACCATATATTAGTGCAATTGATGCACTCATGTACCTTTCAAATACTACAAGGCCTATAGCCTTTTCAGTTAATTTGTTAGTAAGGTATATTTCTGCTCCTACTATGAGACATCGAAATGGGATAAAACACATGAGCTTGTTTTATTCTAAAGATTGCAGTCCCAATCTTATTGGTCATGCTGATGTTGGGTAATTATCTGACCCACATAAAACACGATCTCAAATAGAGTATGTGTTCATATGTGGTGGTACGGTCATATCTTGGAGATATACAAAGCAGTCTATTGTAGCCACTTCATTGAATCATGCTGAGATAATAGTTATTCATGAAGCAAGCCGAGAATGTGTATGGTTGAGGTCCATGATGCATATCATTTGAGAAAAATATGGTGTGAAATATGACAATCTACCCATAATTTTATACAGAGATAGTTTAGTATACATATCACATCTTAAGGGAGGATTCATAAATGGAGATAGAACGAAGCACATTTTGCCAAAACTTTTTTTACATACATGAGCTACAAAAGAATGATGATATTAACGTGCAACAGATTCGTTCAACTGACAATGTGATTGATTTATTCACCAAATCTTCTCTAATTGCAACTTTCAAGAAGAAGCTGCACAATATTGGGATGCAAAAGTTCAAGGATGTTCTCATTAGGGGGAGCAAATACGTATTGTACTCTTTTTCCATTTCAAGGTTTTGTCCCACCAGGTTTTCCTTGTAAGGTTTTTAATGAGGCAGCCTATATGTGTATTGTTAGAGATGTGTACTCTTTTTTCTTCACTAGATTTTTTTTCCACTGAATTTTTTCTAGAAACAACTACCACCACATATAAACACATAGCCTATTTAAGACCGAGCTTTATGCGGGTGAGATAAGTACCCAACATCAGCATGACTAATAAGATCGGGACTGCAATCTTTAGAATAAAACAAGCTAATGTGTTTTATCCCATTTTGATATCTCATAGTAGGAGCAGAAATATACCTTGCTAACAAATTGTCTGAAAAGGCTATAGGCCTTGTAATATTTGCAAGGTACATGAGTGCATCAATTGCACTAAGATATGGTACTCCATAACCAATCCAATTCGATATATTTTGAATTTCAGCAAATAATCTATTGCTTTGAAAACTCTCCAAGAGTTTCAATGATGTTCAAGCAATAAGCTTATACAATATAAGGATTATAAATAAGTTTCACAGAAACTTTTATGCTTCAAGCAGTTTGAATCCTTAAAAGTTTTCACATAAGTTTTGTCAAGTGAAAATATTCAACATTTCAGACATATTATGCACTGCTACCACATACACCTCAAGAATGAAGTAAGTTGTCATATTTCAGACTTATCATATATTGCTACCATATTCATGGAATGGAGCATATTCAATGGGTCGAATTTCATGACTTTTCACCCAATATCCATGATTTTGCATTAGCCATCATATTATCATCAGTATGGTATATTGAGATTCAAACTCAATATCTTATACATATAAGGCGTCTTAAGCATAAATCGATGGGACTTGAGCCCAGTATCGTATCATCATGGTGCATCAATGTCTTATCTTTTATTAATGCGATGAAACTTAAGTGCGTCGTTTTACTCAAAACTAATGTCATAATAGGCCATGTATTCAGTCAAAAATAAAAAAATTGTGAATTTTGATTCATCACGTAAGCGGAAGTAGAAAAATAATAAATAGATACTTAGCATTTGTTAAATCATAAATTACTACAATTATAAATATGAGTACCAATAAAACAAAGTCATGTTCTAATGACTGCCAAAGGTTAGTAATTAACCGTAGATATAATTATTTACAAATAATTAAAGCTTTTGAATTTCAACGAAAAGGAAATAAAACCAGTCCAAAAGAATGACAATAAAATTCTCACGCTACAAAAAAAAAAGAAGAAGAGGAAGTAATACCCATATATGCAGAAATCTTACCTTGATTACTTTATACAATTTTTTTCTTTCAAGTATAAAGTACCTCTGTAGTAACACATAATGATTTAGTTGTAAGCACCATTGTTTTCAAGGCCACATGAACATCTTCTAAGACTTGAAATATATATGACATAGCCATCTTCTCAGTTGGTTTGAGCATCGTGCTTATAACGTGTTTATAAAATAAGAAAGAATAAAGAGTTCTGAGTTACAACCAATCAGTGGGAATAGTTAATTAATTATCACGTTTATCATTAACTCTTTTGAAGGTTTCCTCTCCATTAGCTAATTCTTTAATTAACCTTAAGAATCTAATTACTCCTAATTACTAAGCTTTCATTTATTTTTCATTGATCTCACTACTATAACAAGTCTTCTAAAATGATGAAATTTGTGTGTGAACTCGTTGGTTAGCAAATCACTTTAAAGTTAATTTATATGATTATTTTTGCATGGATGTTGTCACGTTGATTTAGGGTGAATCTCAAAAATACACCCAAATTAGGGTAACTTTCAAATTTTAGTCCAGATAAAAATGCTTTCTTAAAATAACTTTTACCTATTAGCTGATATTTTTTTGGACAAAATTGCCCCTGATCAATGGAGTAAATTACATAAATGATCCTCATAATGGATAACAACTCCATATTTATATCTTTCAACTTTTATTTTTTTCTCTTTTTAATTTTACTTTGATTATTATTTTTATTTTCTCTTTTTATTTTTAATTTTCTCAGCCGTTACTTTTTTTCCTTTTTCCTCTCAACTTTTTTTTTTCATTTTTATTTTTTATTTTTTATTTTTTCTTTCCTTTTTTTTTTTGTTCTTTTTAGTTTTTCTCAACCCTTACTTTTTTTCTTTACACCTTTCAACGTCTACTTTTATAAAAGAATTTTTTTTTTATTTTTCTTTGATTCTTATTTTTTTTTCTTTTTAAATTTTTCTCGACCTTTATTTTTATTTAATCTTTTTTTTATCAACCTTTATTTTTTTCCTATTCTCTCTCAACTTCTACATTTTTTTTATTTTTATTTTTTTAATATTTTTTTTCTTTTTTGGCAATTTTTATTATTTTTGTTCTTTTCTTCGATTTCTTCCATTCAAGTTACATCTCCTGAGCAAGAGTTGACACTATCACATTATAAAGGCAAGATTTACGACTTTCGAACAATAAACTATGTTTCATGGGCAAGAGTTGACACTACTACACTATAGAGGCAAGACTTATGACTTTCAAACAACAAGTTATGTTTCATGGGTAAGAGTTGACACTACCACATTGTATTTTGATTTATGAGATGTTTTATAACTCCTACCTTAAAGACAAGACTTAGCTTAGGGATTTTCAAACAACAAATTATATCCCACGGGCAAGAGTTGACTCTACCACGTTATGTTTTCATTTATGAGATATTTTACAACTATTGCCTTAAAGGCAAGACTTAGTTCAAAGACTTTCAAACTACAAATTATGCCTCACGTGCAAGATTTGACTCTACCACATTATGTTTTCATTTATGAGATATTCTACAACTATTGTCTTAGAGGCAAGACTTGGCTCAAGGACTTTCAAACAACAAATTACGTCCCACGGGCAAGAGTTGATTCTACCACGTTTGTTTTCATTTATTAGATGTTCTACAACTATTGCCTTAGAGGCAAGATTTAATTATCTCAAGGACTTTCAAACTACAAATTATGCCCCACGGGCAAGAGTTGACTCTACCACATTATGTTTTCATTTATGAGATGTTCTACAACTATTGTCTTAGAGGCAAGACTTAGCTCAAGGACTTTCAAACAACAAATTATGTCCCACGGGCAAGAGTTGATTCTACCACGTTTGTTTTCATTTATTAGATGTTCTATAACTATTGCCTTAGAGGCAAGATTTAACTATCTCAAGGACTTTCAAACTACAAATTATGCTCCACGGGCAAGAGTTGACTCTACCACGTTATGTTTTCATTTATGAGATGTTCTACAACTATTGTCTTAGAGGCAAGATTTAGCTCAAGGACTTTCAAACTACAAATTATGCCCCACGGGCAAGAGTTGACACTACCACATTATGTTTTCATTTATGAGATGTTCTACAACTCTTGCCTTAGAAGCAAGACTTAGCTCAAAGATTTTCAAACTACAAATTATGCCCCACGGGCATGAGTTGACACTACCACGTTATGTTTTCATTTATAGGATATTCTACAACTCTTACCTTAGAGGCAAGACTTAGCTCAAGGACTTTCAAATAATAAATTATGCCCCACAGGCAAAAAGTGACACTACCACGTTATGTCTTCATTTATGGGATGTTCTACAACTCTTGCCTTAGAGGCAAGACTTTGCTCAAGGACTTTCAAATAATAAATTATGCCCCACGGGCAAGAGTTAACACTAACACATTATGTCTTTATTTATGATATATTCTACAACTCTCGCCTTAGAGATACAACTTATCTTAAGAATTTTCAAAGAACTTCGTAACAACAATTCATGCCCTTAAATTTGCTTTGATGTCAAAAAAAGAAGATCCCTTTGTGGATTATTCAATTTTTTATTTATTAGCAAAATATAATAAAAGTTGAGAAAAAAGAAAAAAGCGATTTAACAAAATAGAGAAATAAAAAAAAATTGAGAAAAAAAAGGAAAGAAAAAACATAAAGTTCAAGAAAAAAGTGAAGAATTAAAAAAATTGAGAAAAATAAAAATGAGAGGAAAAATAAAAATAAAGTTTGAAAAAAATGAGGAAAAAAAAGAGAAGTGAAAAAAGAAAAAAGCGACCAAACAAAATAGAGAAATAAAAAAAAAGAGTGAGAAAAAAAAAGGCAAGAAAAAAATAAAGATTAAGAAAAAAACGAATAATTAAAAAATTGAGAGAATAAAAAATGAGAGGAAAAAAATAAAATAAAGTTTGAGAAAAATGAGGGGAAAAAAAAAAGAGAACTGATAAAAAACAAAAATAAAAAAAAATAAAGGTTAAAGACAAATGAATTAAAAAAAGGAAAAAAAAGAAATAGATAATGCTTGAGAAAAATGAAAAAAGAGAAAAAAATAAAGGTTGAGACAAATGAATTAAAACATGCAAATAAATTAAAGGAAAAAAATAAATTAAAGAAAAAATAAAAAAGTGAAAATAATAAAAAATAGAATAATAAATTAAAGGAAAAAATAAAAAGTGAAAATAATAAAAAATAAAATTTGAGAGACAAATAAGTATGAAAAGTTTTAAAAATATATTTGAGGTGTAGAAGGGTAAAATGATATATGCACTATACTTAAAAAGTAAGAAAGATTATTCTTTAAAGACATTTCTTGTTGGGGTCAAATATCTAAAGCTACACATATTTGGGTCTATGACATGCAATTTTCTAGTTGATTTACCTTTGACCAAACTTCTAAATGTATGTGTGAAAGCAAAGTTTAGGAGACCTTATTGGCAAACAATCAAGTAAAAATATTGTTGATCTTAAAAATAAATTTTCAAAATTGAAAATTTAGATTTAATCAGATTATATATAATATAAATATCGAATATTGAATGAAAGTAAATAAGAAACAAAAATTATCGGTGCAGAATACTATAAAACTCACTAATTTTTTAATGATAATGAATATATATATATATATATATATATATATATATATATATATATATATATATATATAGAGAGAGAGAGAGAGAGAGAGAGAGAGATATTAATTTTAGAAAGACTATAACTTAGATCACATTTTTCTATTACATAATTAAATTAATTTTGTGATACGTTGATTATGTCTTGTCTAGTAAACTACTATGATTATTAAAGTTTTTTTTTTTATATTTAAATAACTTTTAAAGGACTTTATTTATGAAAAAGAAAGCATGAAGGATAACTAACAAATATGAATAGACATAAACTTTAATTTAAGATAAATAAGTGGTGTGTTCAACATGTTTTTTAAAAAAATCATATTTGATAGATTGCTGGAAAAA
This sequence comes from Capsicum baccatum var. pendulum, assembly GCA_030864225.1. Taxonomy (NCBI): domain Eukaryota; kingdom Viridiplantae; phylum Streptophyta; class Magnoliopsida; order Solanales; family Solanaceae; genus Capsicum; species Capsicum baccatum. Next base: position 14,550,652 of record CM061550.1, read on the forward strand.
AACATTTTCTCTAGAAAATAAGTCTTTTTAGACTTATAAAAATGACTGAGTGAAAGTAAAAAAGTTATATTCTATATTTCACATTCATTAAATCATCCGCTCTTCAATAAACCTTGTCTAATTTAGGAAAAATCATGTAACATCTTATCTTTATTAAACTATATAAAAACTTCTACCTTTTTTATTAATTACCTAAATCTCTTTTTTAAACAGTCGGATACATCCACAAATCCATAAATTTTTGAATATATAATTTTAATTATGTATCTCTCTTTAATTTAGTTAATGTTTTATGTATCCCGATCAAATAGTTTCACAAATAAATGTATCTCACTAATCAAAATTATGTATTTCAACTTCAAAATTATGTATTCAGATGCTAATTATATATCCGAGCAAAAATGGAGCAATTAATTGTTACATTTTTAAGTTGTATCTCAACTTCAAAGTTCTGTACGTGGACGCTAATTATGTATCCAAAAATTACAAAAAAAAGAGATCATTTGTAATTTAGCATAGAGTAAGGATAGGGAGTAATTATGGGTAAAGTTATTGGTATTTATGTAAGTTTTATTAAAATTTATAGATATTCTTTAAACTAAGGTTCAACTCTTGCTTCTTTGTTTGTGTGATAGCAATTTGAAGTTATGTACGTGGATGCTAATTATGTATCCAAAATTTACAAAATAAGAGATTATTTGTATCCAAAATTTACAAAATAAGAGATTATTTGTAATTTAGCAAAGAGTATGGATAGGGAGTAATTATGGGTAAACTTGTTGGGATTTAGGTAAACTTTATTAAAATTTATAGATATTCTTTAAACTAAGGTTCAACTCTTGCTTCTTTGTTTGTGTGATAGCAATTTGATATTTTGTAAGGAGTTCTAAAACATTAAAGTATTAAATAGTATATGACGGTTAATGGATAATATTTTTCTTTATTCATATGTTAGGTTTTTTAAAAAGAAAAATTAAACAAATATGTACAAGAAAGCTTTTCTAATTTTATTTTACTGATTTTTTTTAGATTATAATCTCTAATGATTCAAGTTGATCTTTATCATAAACTGTTTGGAGATCAAATGCATTTTCTATACCAATTTTAATGTAGTTATTTGTTAGGTAAATTTTATAGTGAAAGTGCATACACATAAAATTAGATTCATTAACTATATTCTAAAAATTTATTATCAATTGAAATGGAATAACTATAATTTACGTTGGCACCTTTTAAAAGTATTTAACAATGAGAGTATTAATTGTGTTTACTCTTCTAACAAAACTTAATCCCGCCTTAAATAAAATATTTGTTCATTACTTATGTTTGTCTGCATGTACACCATAAATTATAGGAGGAAAAAATAATAAATTTTATGTCTAATCGATAGATAAAATTTTATAATATCAAATTTTAAATAACATCAATAACCTATAAATAATATTATAAGAATAATATTTTATTTTGATAACTAAATCTATATTAAGATATAAATTGAATGACAAAATTATTGTTTATGTGTTTATAATAAATTCTCACAGTAAATCATGTTAAATTAAATCGGTATTTTAAAATTAGATATTCAAAAGTATATGAAAATTTGAAGTTAGTGTGTCTTTTGTTAAAATATTGTTAAGGTTCATAATTTTATCGACGAAAATTGAAATGTGAAAAATAATTTAAGATAAAAAAAATAATATAATAAAAACAACAAAGAGATATTGACCAATTACAAAGATCCATATGTGAATTAATCATGGCAAAGTAATAGGCACATGTAAAATTTTACACCATCAATTTGTGATGTGAGGACTACCAAAAACTTTTATTCTCTCTCTATTGTTGTGAAAGAACAAGTGATTTTTCATGTGGGACCACTTACTGTAGATTGTATATTTCTCCAAAGTTTACAGTTGATTGTCTATTTCTCCGAGACATTTAATGTCTATATAATACCCCTTACTTCACATGTAATAGAACACAATCAATAAACTACTTCTAAATTATTTTTTCTATTCTCTTCCTTATACATATATTTGAATATCTTTCTATTTCTCTTTCTTTTCTTTTAATAAGTTTTATTATTCGATTTTTATATTACAACACGTTATCAGCACAAGATCCCTTATAAGGTACGTATTTATTACGTAATTATTTGTTTTCAGATTCTAAACACACACACAAAAAAAATATAAATTGCTAAAGGAAATCAAATTTTTATAATAATCTATTAACAATATACGATCCTATTTAAAGTTATTTGAGATGGTTATTTTATTCTTAAAAATATCATTATATCTAACTTATTAATCTTTTATGATTTTCGCTATGTCAAATTTATTGAAACTTGAGTTTGTGGCACTCGACATGACCGGAAAGAATTTTTTATCATGCGTCCTTGATGCTGAAATTCACCTTGTCAATAGAGGTCTTTGGGATACTATTAAACAAGAAAATAACGCATCAAGTCAAGATAAGGCAAAAGCTATGATTTTTCTTCGTCATCACCTCCACGAATGATTAAAAATGAATATTTAACTGTGAAAGATCCACTTGAATTATGGACCAACTTGAAGGACCGATATCACCACCTAAAATTGACAGTATTACCGAAAGCTAAATATGACTGGATACACCTTCGGTTTCAAGATTTTAAAATCGTAGTTGAGTATAATTCTGCTATTCATAAAGTAAGTTCAATATTAAGATTATGTGGAGAAACCATCACTGATAAGGACTTACTAGAGAGAACTTTTTCCACTTTTCATGCTTTTAATGTATTGCTACAACAACAATATTGTGAAAAGGGATTTATGAAATATTATGAATTGATTACATGCCTACTTGTGGCAGAGTAGAATAATACTTTGTTAATGAAAAATCATGAAGCTCGTCCTACTGAATCTGCTCCATTCCCTAAAGCGAATGTTGTAGCAGCAAATGATCAATCTGAAATAAGGCAAAATTGTTATCGCGGTCGTGGTCAAGGCCATGGTCGTGGACGTGGGCGAGGACGAACTAATTATCGTCATAATGGTGTAAATAAACATGAGAACAATAAAGGTTCTCAAATTAATCCTTCAAAGGGTAAAGTTAATATTTATCACCGATGTAGTATGAAAGGTCATTGGGCACGTGTTTGTCGTACGCCTGATCATTTTGTCAAACATTATCAAGCTTCCCTTAAAAGAAAATAAAATGATGTGGAAGCGCACTTGACCTTTAGAGGTGATGATGATGAAGCAGCTCCATCAAATACATATAATGATATTGAGGCAAACCTTTCTTACAAAGATGATGACTTTAAGGGTCTCTCAGATATTACTCATTTGAGAGCTGAAGATTTCTATGAGGATATTGATTGAAGAACTGATTATCTTATTGGAGAATAAAATATAAAGAAAGTTATTATTTTCTTTTGTTTGCAATTATGTTTTTTCTGTTTTATTAATATACTATGTATTTCTAAATTCTACATTTCTAATGCAATTTCTTATGTTAGTTTTTCAAATTTCTTATAGTATACTTTTCTTTTTGAAGAATATGAAAATTTTCCAATCATCAGTTGGATCCAAAATCAATTACAATGATATATGTCTTATAGATAGTGCTACCACACATACTATTTTAAAAGATAAGAAATATTTCTCTTATTTGATGATGAAAGAAGCCAATGTTAATACTATATCTGGTAGTACAAGATTAATTGAAGGCTCCATAAAAGCTAACTTATTACTTACCAGAGGAACAAATTTGATAATTGATGAAACATTATAATGTAGGAAGTCTCAAAGAAACTTATTAAGTTTCAAAGACATTCGCCAAAATGGTTATCATATTGAGAATGCAAATGATGAAAATATTGAATATCTTTATATTACTACAATAATGTTGGGTAACAAATATATACTTAAAAAATTACCCGCTCTTTTTTTCGGCTTATACTACACAAGTATTAGCACTGTTGAAACATATGCCATAGTAAATCAGAAGTTAAATAATTCAAATAATTTTATGATTTAGCATGACCGATTGGGCCATCCTGGTTCTAATATGATGCGCAAAATAATTGAGGATTCATATGGGTACTCATTGAAGAATCGGAAGATTCTTCAATTTAAAGAATTCTCTTGTGTTGCATGTTCTCAAGGCAAATTAATTACTAGATCATCAATAATTAAAGTGGAAATTGAATCCCCTGCATTTCTAAAACGTATACAGGGTGATATATGTGGACCCATTCACCCTCCATATGGACCATTTAAGTACTATATGGTTTTAATAGATGCATCTTCAAGATGGTCTTATGTACGTTTATTATCAACTCGTAATTTGATATTTGCAAGATTACTTGCTCAAATAATAAAGTTAAGAGCACAATTTTCAGAACATACAATAAAGATAATTCGTCTTAATAATGCGGGTGAATTTACATCTCAGGCTTTTAATGATTATTGTATATCAACTGGATAACAATTGAACAACCGGTTGTACACGTTCATACTTAAAATGGTCTAGCAGAATCATTGATTAAACGCCCCCAATTAATCGCTAGACCAATGCTTATGAGAACAAAACTTCACATTTCGATATGGGGTCATGCTATTTTGCATACAACAACTCTTGTGCGGATAAGGCCCACAAGTTATCATAAAGTCTCCCCATTACACTTGATTTTTGGTCAAGAACCAAATATTTCCCATCTAAAAGTTTTTGGATGTCCGGTATATGTTCCAATTGCTCCACCACAACGCACAAAAATGGGTCCTCAAAGAAGGTTGGAAATATATGTTGGGCAGGAATCTCCTTCTATTATAAAATATTTGGAACTTATGATTGAAAATTTATTTACGACAAGATTTGCTGATTGTCATTTTGATGAAATAATATATCCAACATTAGGGGGGAGAAAATAAGCAGTTGAAAAAAGAAATAGACTAGAATGCATTATCATTATCTCATTTAGATCCTTGTACAAATAAATGTGAACTAGAAGTTCAAAAGATAATTCATTTATAAAATATTGCAAAACAACTGTCAGATGCATTCACTGACCTATCAAGAGTTACAAAATCTCACATCCCAGCTGCTAATGCTTCCATTCGAGTTGATGTCCCGGTAGGACAATTGACTACTGCAAATGAGTCTAAATCATACTTAAAACGTGGTAGACCAATTGATTTCAAAGATAAAAATTCTCAAAAAAAAGAGGAACAAATAATCAAAATAAACATAATATGGAGGAAGCTACTCAAGGAGAGGATCAAGACATAACAATTGATAAAACCTCAGAAGAGGTTCAGGTACCTGAAAATAATAAAAATAGAGAGATCTCAGTAAGTTATGTCTCATCAAGAAAAATATAAAATCAAAATAATATAATTATCGACAATATGATTGCTTATAATGTTGCAAATGAAATAATGCAACAAGATGAGGATCTTGAACCAAAATCTTTCGAAGAATGTAGACAGAGAAATTATTGGCCAAAATGGAAAGATGCAATCAAGATTGAATTGGTTTCGCAAGCGCAAAGTTTTTGGACATATAGTCCAAACACCTAAAGGTATAAAGCCAGTGGGGTACAAATGAATTTTTGTGCGAAAACGAAATGAGAAAAATAAAGTCGTAAAATATAAATGACTTGTGGCACAGAAATTTTTGCAAAGACCTGACATTGATTATATGGAAACATATTCTTCAGTGGTGGATGCAATCACCTTCAGGTATCTTATTAATTTGGCGGTTTGTGAAAAACTTGATATACATCTGATGGACGTCGTCACAGCCTATTTATATAGCTCACTAGACAGTGATATTTATATGAAAATTCCTGAAGAATTCAAAATGCCTGATACGTATAAAAATTCTCAAGAAAATTGCTCAATCAAGCTTCATAAATCCTTATACGGATTAAAACAATCAGGACGTTTGTCGTATAATAGCCTTAGCAGATACCTATTAAAAGAAGGGTACAAAAATGACCCAATCTATCCTTGTGTCTTTATTAAAAGGTCTGTACCCGAATTTGTAATAATAGTTGTATATGTTGATGACTTGAATATCATTGGAACTCCTGAAGAGCTTCCAAAGACAGTAGAATGTTTGAAAAAAGAATTTGAAATGAAAGACCTCAGAAAGACAAAATTTTGTCTTGGTCTACAAATTGAACATTTTACGAATGGAATTTTTGTTCATCAATCCACATATACTGAAAATATTTTAAAGAGATTTTATATGGATAAAGCACATTCATTAAGTACCCCGATGGTTGTGCGATCACTTGATAATAATAAAGATCCATTTCGACCTCATAAAAACGATGAAAAACTTGTTTGTACTGAAGTATCATATCTTAGAGCAATTGGGGCATTAATATATCTTGCTAGTAACTCACGACTAGATATATCTTTTGCTGCAAATTTATTAGCAAGATTTAGTTCTTCCCAAATACGAAGACATTGGAATGTTATTAAGCATATATTCATATACCTCCGAGGAACTATTGATATGAGACTATTTTATTCAAATGAATACGATTCACAATTAATTGGTTATGTAGATGCAGGATATTTGTCTGACCCACGTAAAGGTCGATCTCAGACAGGTTATTTGTTTATATATGTAGGTATAGCTATATCATGACGTTCAACAAAAAAAATCATGATTGCTACATCTTCAAATCATGCAGAGATAATAGTCATTCATGAAGCAAGTCGAGAATGCGTCTGGTTGAGGTCAATAACTCAACACATCTAGGAAACATGTGGCCTTACTTTGAAAAAGAATATTCCAACAATATTGTATGAAGACAATACCGCATGCATAGCTCAATTAAGAGGAGGATACATCAAAGGAGACAGGACAAAACACATTTCACCAAAACCATTCTTTACTCATGATCTTCAAAAGATGGGTGAAATAGATGTTTAACAAGTTCGTTCAAGCGATAATCTAGCAGATATGTTCACTAAAGCATTGCCAATATCAATCTTTGAGAATTTGAGATACAAGCTTGGGATGCACCGTCTCCTAGATACTAAGTAATGTTTTTATTAGGGGGGGTAAATATGCATTGCACTCTTTTTTCTTAACCAAGGTTTTATTCCACTGGGATTTTCTGGTAAGGTTTTTAATGAGGTAGCAAACAATGTATATTACAAATAACTATGTACATCCTATTCTTTTTTTTTGTACATGGGAATCCAAGGGGGAGTGTTGTGAAAGAACAAGTGGTTTTCCATGTGGGACCACTTACTGTAGATTATATATTTCTCCAAGTCTTAATGTTGATTGCCTATTTCTCCAAGGAATTTAATGCTTATATAATACGCCTTACTTCACATGTAAAAGAAACAATCTTATATTACAACATATATATATATATATATATATGGTGCAAACAAATCTTTTGTCTGTTGTCCCTATCTATTGTCACAAAGTTACAATCTTCCAAAATATCCAACACCTCTTGATATTAAATGGAAATAAATAAATAAATTTGCCTATAATTAAAGGTTCTTGATTTAGAGGCTAGAACAGTTTGGTGAAATGCAAATATATACTTTCTACAATAGAAATGATAAGAGAAAAATATGACTTGATCTACAAGCGTAGTTGGTGATGTTGAAATGTAGATAAAAGAAAAGTATGTAATACTTTCTGCATTAGTTACTATCCTCCAAAAAATGTGTAGAAGTTAGAACGATGGTAAATCCATATAATGGGATTCAATAGGAACATGCAACATGCAAGCATTATGAGTGGACTTCTAATTCAAAATTAAAACTTCAATAAAGATATAAGTTGGGTCATAATTGGGGCAAATAGAAAAATATTAGGAAACATTACCTAAATAAATAACATAAGTTTCTAAACTTCTAAAAGTCTCCCCCCCCTCTAAAAAATTACTTAAATCCCAATATTTGATACTTTTTGGTAAAGTTGAGATACCAGTTAAAACTTACAACTAAGAAGTCGATTCTTTACCAAAAATAATCTATTTTTCCTCTCTGTACACCGCAATTTCTGGTGCGGTTTCTATCCAATTTATCCATCTAATTCAAAACTTTGAAGTAAGGTAATTTCCCTCCCTAAAATTAGCTTCAATTTGTTCTAATCTTTTTTACGTTTTTTTTTTCAAAAAAAAAAAAGATTTTGCGTCTGCATTTACAAAGTGAAAGTTCAGTGTTTTGGTTGAGAAATTTCTTCGATTATTCATTTTTTAGGCTTTATTGTTTGAATTACCATTATGATTAGAGATTTGGGACCTTCTTCTAGTCTTGGATTTTCTCAATTAGAAAGTATCAAAGAATCTTAAGAAATTGTAAACTTTTTTTCCGAAAGTTTTGACTATGAATTTATCGACTTTGATGAAAATAGATCAAAGCATAGAAATGATCCCCAAACTATGAAGAAGTTGTGGTAAAAGCATGCTAAGAAGGAAAAGAAAAAAGAAAGTGGTTCTAAGAAAAGGGAATCCAACAGTCCTGCAAGTAAAGCTCTCGCCAAGAGAAGAAGAATTGTCGAAGAAATTTACAGAGATGAGCTTCCCAAGGTAATTTTATGTTCAGATCTGTTGATGTTAGGCCGAGATACATATTCTGGCTTGTATGATACATTTATAAATTCATTGTTTATCTTATTTTTTATTAAAAAAACGTGCAAAACAACTTGTTTCTATCAATTTTGATTATGTGCTGCTGTACAGATGTTGGATTTTTTATTCTGTTCTTATATTGTATTAGATACATAATAACAAAAGATGTATCGTCATATATTAGTATGTTTCTTATACAATTGTTGATCTTTTAATTTACTTCATTTTTTTCTTTAAACATTGTTAAAGTAGATTTTCATCAGTATATGCATTACTGATTGTGTGATATCTATGATGATGCATTAAAGTCTATAACATGAGGTTGTTACTTTAACTGCACAAGTTAAAAGAATTATTTTAACCCAAAGATCATGCAAAAAGAAACTTGTTTCTGTCAAATTTGATGATTTGCTGCGAGAAAAGAACTTTGAGATGTTTTTAGCTGAATGTAATTTGTTTTAGATACATAATAACAAAATATGTATCGTTCTATATTAATATGTATCGTTTTCATTTGTTGCTCTTTCAATTCCCTGCAGTTTTCCTTTAATCACAATAGATACAAAAATAATTTAATTTGTATCTAAGTAATAATCATTACAGTTGGCTGCTATATTATATATTCTATTTGATGACAATTTGAACATCATTTGGATGTCATCATGTACTACTTGAGGAATAAGTACAAGAACAAGAATTTTTCAACCAACAGATACACTACCACAAAATATTTTTTCAATGTTTACATCGATAAGGCTTATGTGAATTACTATAATGTTGACGTTCATAAGGAACTTGCAACTCAAGAATGGTGGAACATTTAAAGATATAATTATGTTTCGATATATGAGTATATAGGTGTTTTTAATTAAATTAGTGATTGTTATGCAGGGATTGTGGTGTATTTGTAGTTGTCTATGTCGAGTATCTGAGTAAGGGATTAGGCATTCTATCTTCTGATATTGATGCTCAATACCATTGTCTGAGATATGCTAGTTTTTTGTGCAAGTACGAATCTAAAAAAGCAGAGAATGACTATTTTAGTGAGAATGACGATCCACCAAGGACAAGTAGCAAGTTCGCACCAAAGCAAACAGACTGTGTTTGACATATTCAGTAGTTGTTTATTTATTTGCTAGTTGGATATTAAAATCATTGATGATGTTATAAACTTTCATGATGTTAGTAATGTTTAGATAAACATACATTATGATTCTTTAATGATTTAGATAAACATACATTATGTTTCTTTAATGATTAAAAGCTTCTACTTTGTCACCCATTTTAATGCAATGCTGAAGCGTTTAAAGATATAATTATGTTTTGATATACGTTTTTCTTACACTTTATAAAGACACTGTATTAGATACATATTTTACAATATTTTACAATTGTATGTATCTAGAATAATGAAACATATAATACAATATAATGGTAGAAAACAACACAACATTGCATTATTATGTATCTGTAATTGTTTTTTGTTTCTACTAAGATATGTTGTCTCTAAAGTGCAAAACAAATTATAGCAGAACTTAATAAATCTAACTCTTAAAACTATTAACATATTTGATTTTACAAGTGATACAAATTATTTAAACTTGTATCTAAAAATTTATATGAGATACATATTACTAAATTGTATGTATCTAGTATAAGAAAACATATTTTACTATATAATGATAGTAAGCAACACAATGTTGCATTATTATGTATCTGTAATAATTTTTTGTTAATTCGAATACATGTTTTTCTCTAACCTGCATAACAAAAAGTATAAGAACTTATAGTACCAAATTTTAATAATATTGACAAATTATATTTTACATTAGATATAATTTTTGTAAACTTGTATCTATAAATTTATGAGACATACATCCTATAAAAATGTTTCTCTTTTCAAAATGTTTCTCTTTTCAATCATTTACAATGGCAGAACTACTAATATACAATTTAACAACATTATCAGTTCAATGTATCTTAATTTTTATATGATGTGTCACGACAATGAACTCATGAAAACATGTATAACTAATTAACAAAGGTACGAAAATAAAAATTTATTTCGGTAACTGTTTTTCTTAAAATTCAAAAACAACAACAATATCATCAATTAAAATGTCGAATCAAAGACATAAAAAATCCAATAACAAGCTGAAAAATTATTTAGCATTATTCACCAGTCAACTACATTGTCACTCTTCTTTTGGAAAGAAGTTACAAGTACGCCTGTTGTGACCTTCATAACCACATTTTTCACAATAATTATTGCTCGATGTCATTGTTTCACTTGATTTGTTGTGCCTGTTTTTCTTTAGTCCAAAGACAATCCTCTGAACGGCATCGTAGGACATAGCTGAATCAATGAAAATAGAACTTCAACTTATTTTTCTTCAGTTAGTGCCAAAAAAAAAATTACTAGATACATTAACTGCACAAACATGTATAACATGTACCTAAAACAAAACTTTTATATTTGTTTCGTATGTTGTTATAGATAAAACTAAAATAAAATGAGATACATAATTAATCAGAACTATATAAACTCAAATACAAGATGAGCAAAATGTATCATTAGCGTTAAAAATGTATCTCGACCTTATTAACATAAGGACAAAATTACTGTAAAACAATAATGAACCAAACGTTAAATATAAAATTAAATTAACGTAGAGATAATTAACAACAACTGATACCTAAAAAACATATCATACCTTCTCTTGTATGACTTTTTGGCATAAAAATTGTAACGAGCCTCAATTTTTTTTTGAGTTTCATCGATTTTCAGTTTTTCGACAATTGTCAAAATCAGTTTTTCGTAAGTTACATGTTCGTTGATGATACAAGTCGAATGACCGTCTTATATTTTGATGACATATTTAGAGGCCAACACCTAGAAAATCAAGACGTGGTCACCTCGAGGACACATGAACATGTATGAAGGATCCGTTTTGAGCATAAACAAGGCTGTGAGTGGAAGATTGCTTTGAGCATTGAAGACTTAAGGACTCACGGATTTGGATAACACTTAATGGCTCACGGTTTGGTCACCTAATTAATGGCATTTTGGTCACTTTACTTGGCTCAAATGCACTCCATGGCCACCTCGCCCATTAAGGGTATTGTTGTCATTTTTGTATTGTCTTGTAATAATATAAATAGAACTTTTTAGGTCTTTTCTCATTAGTTTATGAATGATGAAATATTGAAACATTGAAAGTCCTCTCTTGAGAGTAGAACACCTTAGTTTAGTCTTCGTTAGGGCTTGGAATAACCATTGTAGTTTAGGGCTTGGAAAAGCTAGTATTGACCTTTGCTTAGAAACGGTAGATCTTGAGGTGCGTTGGTTCCCTTGGCGGTCACCATAAGAGTGTGGTGTTGATTATTACATTCATTAGGGGTTAGTGTTGAAATACAGTTGGTTCTTAATCTTGTAATAATCTTTGTCTCACTATCTATCCTTTTCATTCTTGCAAACTTGTTGTGTTGTTCATGTTCTCTACTCTCGGTTTGTGTTTGTTCTTGTTGGCCGAAATTGCTGCCTTCTTGTTCTTCATTTTATGAATTGTTAAGCTAGTTTGGGTTGGCTGAAATAGGTGTCAAACACCTTGTTATCTTCTCATTCTAGTATTGTGTTGTAAATCCGAGAGAGGTCTCCAATCGGTCCAAGGATTTTAGTGATTTGTGGACTATTTTGGAGTGTGTTGGTGGACTGTTTTGAGCCACTTCGTGAGTTTCTTATTTTTCTTGTATCAGTTGATCACGATTCCATCGGTCTTATATCCAACATAGTTGATTTTGTTAATCCAAATACCGAAATGACGTAACAACACTGAAATATTTATTTCTAATACACAAGCAAAATTAACAAATAAAAAAAATGGTCGATTGATTGTTTTGAAGAAGCTGTGAAGTTTTTGAAACTTCAAAATAAATTATGGAAAAATTTTGGTTTAGAATGGTGGAATAACAAACTAATTACCATAAATCATGAAATTTTATTTTGATTTTTATCATAATTAGTTAGCTTAATTCCTATTTTAATGCTACATTATCTGGTACATCCCTTAAAAAGTGCTAGTTAATTTAATTGAAATATGTATCCGTAGTATGTATCTAAGTCAATAAACATGTATCATCAAGGGTCAAAAGTTGTGATTTTATGAAATTTTGAAAATAGTTGGGATTTTTGTAAATACTAATAAACATGTTGTTATATATGTAATTTTTACAAAATATTAATTAGAGATGTATTTAACTTTACTAAACTAACCTCATTACTTAAATTTTGAAATTCTAAATTTAACTACTAATAGTACATTTTATTATTATCAAAGTTAGTATGAAAAAATAAAAATAAAACTCTCCAAGATGATAATTAAATTAAACATTTTTTTTAGTATACGGCCAAATAAATCAAAATGAAGGAAATAATAGTTCATTTATTTACTTTGTTTAACATAAAGTTAAAAACAAAAAATTTTGAAATATATTGTAAACCACAATTTTACTAAAGAAATTCCAAACTATATATATAAAAAATCACATGTAATATCTATTATAAACATATAAAAAGTAATTAAATGTGTATACGCTGTGTGATTTTTCGACAAAAATGTTCAGATGAATTGCACCCCCAAGTTTCATTCATGATCATAATAATTGTGCGAGTATAAAAGTTTTTCATAATATAAAAATTATATGTTTCTCGGTCTCAAAATATTTAACATATTTGCTTTTTACACAATTTCTAAAGAGAAACTAATAAGAAATGCAAATTGATTAATATGTTCTTATTTAATCGTGATTATATGAATCTTCTAATATAAAAAGTGATTAATTATCTCTTGAATTTTTAAACATACAAACCATTTTGAAGTAAATTAATCTTTAAGTAATTTGAGACGTAAAAAGTAATAAATAATACTCCCTTCATCCCATTTTATGTGTCATCATTTCCTTTTTTGTCCGTTTCAAAAAGAATGTCACATTTCCTTATTTGATAACAATTTAAAGACATAATTACACTTTCACTCTTATTTATCCCACTTATAAGAATCCATTTAATTAAAAATAATAATAGTAGATTGTTTTAATGAAAGACAATTTGATAAAAAAGTATCAAGTCTTTATTTATTTCTTAAATTTTGTATCTAATTAAATGACGTCACATAAAATGAGACGGAGGGACTAATACCAAATAAATGGAAGGAAAAAAAGTAAAGTTTCTTCTATATATAAAAAGAAGTACTCTAGATAAGAGTCAAGAGTGTGTGCCCTGTAACGGATAAAGCACCGGGAAACTAACCAACTTCAACAACCAGACATTTGAAAGCTCTGAATTAACGGCCAACGATGGCCACAGCAGCAGCATTCGGAATCGGCTTTACTAGTTCCGCCATTGGAGCTCAATTCAACAGGCCCAAATTCGTAAAACCCAAGACTTTCGTAAATCCAATTCGATGTGCTGGTAGACTAGAATGGGTACGTAATCTCCTCTTTTACTTTACTTTTCCTATGCCTCTTTCAATAATAATAAACTAACGAGTCGTTCGGTAGCTTTCTTGTATTCGTGCCCGTAGTTTCCTGTCCGTAGTATTCTGATGATGTTTGTGATCTCCAATAGATAGATTATTATGGTATTACTCTATTGGTGGCTTGTTTCTTTAATTAGCTAGCAGCGTGCTATCCAATTTTATTGTTTATTTTTATGTTTTTTTGTTTGTTATACTATTATCTGTTCTGAGCTGTGAGTCTATCGGAAATAATCTCTCTACTTCATCTGAGGTAGTGGAATGGACTGCGTACACTTTACCCTCCCAATACCCTACTTTATGAGAATACATTGCGTATGTTGTTGTTGTTGTTGTTGTCGTCATCATTGTTCAGTAGCTTGTTGGTAATAGATATGCAGATATTAGTAATGCATGAATTAGTTACGATGACATTTATGTATTAATTTATGCAGGTATTAGTTAGGCAGAGATGAGTCGTTCATGTATTAGTTATATACTCCCTCCTTTCCTGTATAAGTGTTCAAAAGGATTGTGATTTTATTCTTAAATAAATGTATATTTAATAGTTTTAGAATACTTTGATCATAAACTTTTTAATATGTCCTTTAGTTTAAATATAATAGAGTAATAATTAATGTCAATTTAGAAAGGTATGAAATTTAATTAGGGGTAAGTTGGTAAAGTTATATTTGATTTTTTAGGAGTGAGTAGTTTATTAGAGGGTGTGTCCAAGTAAAAGAAACGCTTACATTTTAGGAATGAACAGAGTATGTATTAGTCATTCCACCTTCTATTTTGCATGACATACATGGACTACGCATAACTTTTACATGTATCAGTTATTCCACCTTATATTCTCCGAATAGATATTATCTAGACTATTAATTTTATAGATGAGTAATTGACATTCTAACTAGCTACCAAATCTGATATTACTGTGATATATACATGCATGATTCACCTCCAAACCAGCGGCCAAACGACCCCTGAGTTGCATGATAAAGTTGGTGAATTTGATTTTATGAATTACAGGATCCAGATGGAATATTGGGTCCGCGACAAACGGGTCATATAGCCCGACTCGAGTTCCAGAGACGCCTTGAGAATGATGCTGCTGCTAGAGAAGAATTTGAACGCCAAGTACGTGAAGAAAAAGAGCGTCGCAGAGCTCTTCGTGAGGTATTTTCTGTCGAAGCTTATTGGATTCTGAATAAATTCATTATTCATATATATATATATTAAGACGATGTTTGGTTGGTTTTAACATTATTGTTTCATAATGGATTGCATTTTTTTATTGTTTCAGTGTATATTGTATTTTACTGTATTGTATTATTTTAATGTATATAACATTTAGATAATTGTATAGTTTTTCGTTGTTACGTAATGTCATAACTCATATATCAATAATTTGAAGGATAAACATACAACAAAAGTAGGTATCGAAGTAGAGCTAAAATAAAAAGGTGGGTAAAGAATAAAATAGGGACTAATAAGTAAGGACAAAATGAGAAAAACAATAAGATGCGATCATACCAAATTGTATTGTATTTAAACCAACAACACAATCCGATACAACAGATAATAACCTTCCAAACCTGTTTTTATTTATATTAGGCCAGCAACACCTCGATCACTCAATGCGCTTGGAATCATTCTTTTTTTTTGTGCCAAGTACGTGGAAATGTTTTGTTGATACAGAGTGATTATAAGACGTACTACTTGAAAACATGTTGAAGTTGATGATACCACTTTATATTAACCTGCAAGAGAGGGAACATTTTACTTATTACTATAAATTAGGTCTGCAACAATTTGTGGAGTAGTCAATAAGACATCTTTGAATCTCTTTCCCTTTTGTTATGACTTGTGGATGCAAATGTTAATGTATGTCTTTGTCTAATCTGCTCATTTCGTGCTGATCATAGTCACGAGTGATTCCGGATACAGTTGAAGGGCTTGTGGAGTTTTTTCTTGACACTGAAGCACAGGAGATTGAGTTTGAGGTTGCAAGACTGAGACCACGGTGAGTTATCTACTCTCCAAGTCACAACACAGGTGGTAACATTTTACTGCTCGTGGCAAAACCGGAAACTGATATAATTTGTTTGAGTCTTTGCTGCATTAGTTCTGGTTCAACTCTGTTGGGTGTTTGACAGTCGAGTATTCAAGGTTGCCGCCTTTTGCTTTTGATCATTCTGTGATCATGAAAATGCATGCATGTTTCGAGTCTGTCTTCTGTATACTTGTGCAGAAAAAGAAAGCTAGACTTAGTATAAAAATCAAACTGATCCCTCTTGAGATAGAGGAGGAGTATTTCTTTATCATCGTCCATTTTCTTGACCTTTATGTTATGAAGATTTGGGAAGTATTGTTACTTGACCTAATTAAACTTTGCCAACATTTTGTAGAGGATTGGGACCAGACCTTTATAACATCAAATTGCATGGATTTCTCGTGTGTCCCTTCTATAGTTTTATCTTCTTTACTTGAAAGTTTCTAACATACCATAGTTTGCAGATTGAACAAAGAATTTTTTGACCATCTGCAAGTCGAACTTGGAAAGCTGCGATTTTCTGTAAACAAAACTCAGGTTTTTACTGACAATTTGCTTGATTTAGTGCGAGTCGATATGTAAGTGAATGATACTGACCATGATATTTTCGCAGGACGTGGAAGACAGATTAATTGAACTGGAAACACTGCAGACGGCCCTGCAGGAAGCAACAGGTCTGATAAATTGACTGTTTAAGTTGCTCTTTTGCTGGAGTTTTCCAGAGTCCAGACTATTTTACATGAAAATGAGTATGGGTATATGAGCAGATCTAGAAGTCGGATTCTGCATAAGAGAATCTAGGCAACCTATGCTTCCCGGCAGGAGACTCGGCTAAAGTTGTAGATACACATCTAGGTGAATTGACCAAATCCGGTGTGTATCCTGCATCGCACTGAAATCATGGCGATTATCACATGATTAACATGGGGGAAGGAGGAGGGAGGGGTTCAACCGCTCAAGCATGTGTTACATATGCATGCATGTTTCACGTCCCAAATACAGTTGAGGATGAAGTCTCAATGATAAGTTATCCTGTAGAGTACTTCTGACATTCTGCCATACTATTGTGTCTTTTCCCTGCAGAAGCTTATGATAAATTGCAAGCAGATCTTGTAGCAACAAGGAAGAACTTAACCGAGATTTTTACTTCAAAGGATGTCAAGGCAACTGTACGTTTTTTTGTATGTGTGGTTTGTATATTTTCTTAATGTTGTTTCTGAATTTGGATTTTGTTGTTCCGTTTTCTTGAGCAGCTGTTGGATTTGGTTGAGAGGAATCAGCTGAATAGACCCTTGTTGACGCTTCTTGATGAAAACATCGCAACTGCACACAGTGCTAACCAGGTGAGACAAGCAAATTTCATAAAATGCAGATAGAAGTTCTATGGGTGGATGATGCATTTTTTGAAAACACTGGTGCAACATAATAAATAACTGAAACCTAAGTAGAAAAATGTTATTCGAAAAGGGAAAAGAGGTACCTTTTCATACTGAGCATAGATAACGACATATAAATGCACACAATTTTTTAAGACTTCAGTGTACTTCAGGGGTATGTCGTGCTTTCTCCTAATAGTAATATCATCGACCCAAAGAAAATAATATGCTGAAAAAGAAAATAATATCATCGATCCAAATAATATGCTTCCTTGTCTGGGCTGAGAATTGGTTGGGTAGAAATGGTATTGCACCAGCTATTAAATGTTTCTCGTAGCATCTGATCCCTTTAATGAATTAACAAATAATGTGCAAAAGCTCTATTTGCCTCTGCCATTCTATGGGTCTCTTCCTTTCTGCGTGGAAAGTGAATTGCCATTATCAGCTTACCACATTCCTGAGCGGTCTAACGGCCTTTGAATTGAAGTTTCTAGCCAATCAATTGTCAATCTTTTGTCAATAAAGAGGCAACGGAATCTTGAGTTACATGTAGAAATTCCTATCATTGCTTTGTTAGTTCATCTTTGTTCAGACTAATCCTGACAAAGTCGTTCGATTTTCCTTGCATAGAAGCTTTAAATATACTACTATCTATCTTTGAACTGTCTTTCTTTGGAAGCGCAGAAGCAAGCAGCGGAATACATGGAAAAGCTGAGGGGACTTGTTCTGAAGTACCTAACAGTGTAGGTTTCATCTGAAGATTATCAAATGCTCGTCTCATTTTTATACAGAGGAATGGTGAGAATTTCGGGTTCGTTGTTTATATTTCAGTAATGTAGAAGTATACTACAAAATTTTGTAGGAATGAACTTAAAATGAATCCCTTGTAATGATAAGAAAGAGAGTACGTATCCCCATCATTTGTGAAAATCACAGCGGGAAAGAATGAGGAGTAACCATGTAACCGAAAATCCATGTTCTTCTTCTTCCTTGTTAGTTTCAAAGTGTGAAACCATGTTTTACTGAAAGTGACAATTCAACTATATTTTGAACGCCTAGAAAGTCATTTAACTTTTATGGAGGTACTACTAAAATGTTAAGGGGAGAGCTTAGGAGCAACGATAATGTTGTCTCCGTGAAACCTAAAGATCACGGGTAAAAGTTGTGGAATTAGCGACTGACCCTTCCTTGAGGTGTGACCCTACTCCGAACCCTACATTCACGCAATGCTTCGTACACTGGGCTGCACTTCTTTTGCTAGCAGAATGTAGTCATAATTACCCATCAAAATTTGTCAAGGTACTACAAACAGTAAATAACTCCTGATGTCAATTGAGTAGAAATGTTATGTTTACTACTCCCCCATGTCATATGACTTGACATGTTTGTCTTTTAAGCAAGTGAACTATTTTGAGACAAATTTTTTGGCAAACATGCCAAGTAATATGAGATGAAGAGAGTAGATTTTACACTGTGAAATGGAGGGACATTTTATTGAGAGTGAGAACCCTCAGTGAATCACTAAGCAAGAAAACTAGTGGGGCTGATTTCTAGAATTTTGTCCTTTCATACAACTATATATCACCAAGACCTTCTGAGTTAGTGATGTTCCCGAAGCCGGATCTATGTTAACAGCCAACCATAACAATTAACAACATCAAGCCAACTCCATCATAATTCAGAAAAAGGATTAAAAAATAGTCTGCTTCAGTTGTAGGCAATGTCTTAGGTCTTGTTGTAAAGTGAACATTTAATAGTCTTTTCATGGCTTCATAGACAGGTGCAAATTACCCAATGCAACATAAAAGCTGAAATAGTTAGTCTGGATGTTTTTTTTTTTTTTTTTTTTGTATATCCATTTCAGTATCTCAAACCCGTTGGCCTGGCTAGTCCAAATTCGTGTCGCATAGGACTCATAGAAGCACTAGCAGCCTGCTGCACTATGGAAGGATCTAACTACAAGTATTTATTGCATGCGGCCTAAGAGACTGTCTCCACCGGTTGAGTTAGCGACCTCCTAATCACATGGAGGAAACTTTACTGTTACTCCACGGCTCCCCTTCGTCTATTATAATTTAGTTATGGTTGAAATTTTATTACAATACTGGATGTGTTATCAGCTGCTTCTTTCATTTCTATTAATTGTATCATCATAGCTGGCTGCCAGCACTTATTTATGAGTATTATTATTGTTATTACCAGACCCTCTTGCAAATATGTACGGGGTCCTTCTTCTATAATATTGCCTGTTCATCAACCATAATATATTGGTTAGTAGGTGAACCTTCCACATGCATGAATAACAATAACAGAGGTACTAATGTTTTCAACAGCTGGTACATTTCGAGACACGAGGCACAGACCAAAATCACAAAAAAATGTTACTCCCTCGCTCTTTTTAGTCTATTCTAAAAAGAATGTTACCTTATTCTAATTAGAAACAATTTAACTTAAAATTCTTCTTTTATTCTTAATGAAATGATTTATAACCATACAAATATTTAAGAAACGTTTTAGATCAAAATTTTTTCATGAAGGCAAGTAATGCCACATAAAATAAAACGGAGAGTGTAGTCAATTTTGACTTTTTAATTTGTTCTCAATTTAAGAACAATCGAGAACCATCCAGGAAGTAATCACCTAGTCTATTTTTTCCCCTATTACATTTCTAGTCACGTGTTGGTCAAAGATTCTATTTAAACCTCTTGTATTAATTGCCTAACAAAAGATTAGTTTCATAATTAATTAATCTACTGAACTCTGATACCTATCCTGTTGTGCTGTAAGATTAATCCCACTAGGTACACTTGATTCTCAAGTTTCTTTCTGACAAGTAGACAAGGCACACGTTGGTTTGTTTAGACATATACTACGTTACATTAAAAGTTTGTTCATGTCTATCTAACTGGTGATAAACTTGAGGCGACCAAATTCTTTTAAAAAAAAAGTTAAAAGAAAAATGATTCAATGCGCAAAGCATGCTCCATTCACGAAGAATTGAAGGTTTGACACATCAAAGGGTGTGATATAGATAATTTACCTTAATTCAAATATTAGTAGAAGTTAGTTGCTTTCATCATACAGAAATAAAATTTTAGCGTTACTTTAAGACTTCGCTTTGTCCGAAATTAAAAAGTAAAGAAGCAAAGAGATATCATAAACTTAGACCACATTCCAAGTTGGAGTTAATACATAAAAATAACCTTAAACTTGTCAACAAATTATAATTTTGATCTTAAACTTTGACAGTGCACAAATACGACCTTTAACTATTTAAAACTGCACAAATATGACCTTCAATCCTACGTGGCAAAATGCGTGTTCAACACGCAAAACTGGGCGCGTCCAGCTTAAAATCTAAGGGTATAATACATAAATATGGCCTTAAACTTTGACAGTGAACAAATATGACCTTTAACTATTCAAAAATGCACAAATATGACCTTTAAATGACTCTTCACTATTATTTTTTCATTATTTTCGGCTCAAAGATGAAAAATGACATCTAATTTCTTTTATCGAAAAAGAGCAATATTAAAGATTTATTAATTAGGCGGGTCAGCCTCATACGAAAAAATCAAGCGGGTATGTATATATAATATAAATCAGAGGACGAATTTAAGTTATATAATATATCTAAATATTATTTATTTAAATATTAAATTAAAGATGAAACTATACTAAATAATAAAAAAAATTATAGTTTTAATAAAACGTTATTAAATTAATGTTATTAAGGATAATAGTAGTAGTATATTAAACTAACGTTATCAAATTAACGTAATTAAAATGTTATTAAATTAACATTATTAAAACGTTATTAAATTAACGAGGGGCAAACCTACGTGCTTGCCATGGGGTTCACCCGAATCCCCTCGGTAAAAATATTACGTTGTATATATATAAGATAGAAAATGCATATTTATGTACGTATATTAATATTGAACCACATAAAACAAGACACTTAGATAGCCCAGTGGTATTATTTGCTCTTCTCGGGTGCTTCCTTCAGCCTATTGTGCGGGTTCGATCCCTGCTAGTGGCTATAATAATAATAATAATAATTAAAAAAAAAAAAAAAAAAACGACGTTGTTTTAACATAAAAAGCAAAACTTTGACAGTGCACAAATATAACATTTAACTATTCTAAACTACATAAAGATGACCTATCTCTAAGTCAGTCCTTTTAACGATGTGACATCGTGTGATTGGATTACCTTTTCACGTAGGCGCGAGTGAGACTCACGCATGGGTTGTAAAATTAGAGGTCATATTTGTTCAGATTTTAAATAGTCAAAGTTCCTATTTGTACATTATCAAAGTCTAAAATTAAAATTATAATTTAATATTAAGTTTAGAATTATGTATTAACTCTTTCAAGTTGCAACGGAAAGAATATATAATGGCAGATTTTTTTTGAGAAATATTAAGGTGGAAAGCTTGAAAGATGCATCGAAAGAAGTGGCAAAAGCAAAAGGGACATGTGATGATGTGAAAACTGGGAGATTATTACCCACAAGAAAGAAGATATTTCCATTTGTTTTACTTCAGAATATTGCTGCTAGCTTTTTCAAGCATGTTAGTACTTAGTACTATGTTAGGCAAGTCGTAACCGGCAATCCTTATGCTATTTGTGAATTTATTTTACTCATAATTGAGCCAAAGCTATTAAATTTTAACAGCATATAATTTAATTATCCTCTACATCTGCCTCGATTGATAGTATGTTCTCTACGTTTTACCTCTCAAAGTACATATAAATCTGATGTTGGAATCACCATTTGAGCGATTTATGTAGTTCATAAATTCCAAATCTGCCATTTTGGAACAACTACCTAAGACTGAAATTTAATAAATTTGCCTTGATTTCAGGCAGAAATGCCTGAACTCTAACCATATGTGATTTTAGTATTTTTTTCTTGAACCTCAAACCTCACATACAAATTCAATAGCATTATCCAAATTAAAGTACCTCAGTGATATTTTTCACCACTAAACTGTTTTAGTGGACCCAGCCCAAATGAATCCTTTTACTTTGGAATAAAATAACTAGTGACCCTTCTAAATTCTATATAAAGCTTCACCATACTCATATTATAACACTACACTAAAAAGTAGATCCACTACAAGATTTTCATCCCTAAAAAAGAGAGAAGAAGAAAAACCATGGGTAACCATAGTCTTCACTTGCTAATAATATTCATGTCCTTCCAATGTTTTCTTGCTTATCATACCATGGCTAAACCATCCATGACCTCAAATCCAGCTGCCATAAAATTCATCAAAAGTTCATGTAAATCCACACTTTACCCTGTGTTATGTGTCCAATGCCTCTCAGCTTTTGCTAACACTGTTAAACAAAGTGAGAAACAATTAGCTCACGCTGCTTTATCAGTTAGTTTAAGCAGAGCAAAATCCACTACGATATTTGTATCGAAGTTAAATAGAATACGTGGTCTAAAGCCAAGAGAAAAACAAGCAGTTAAAGACTGTTTGGACACTATGAGTGATAGTGTTGATCAGATAAATAAATCAATTCCAGAACTTGGACATACTGGTCAATTTTCAGCAGGACAGGATTTTATGTGGCATGTTAGTAATGTACAGACTTGGGTAAGTGCTGCACTGACTGATGAAAATACTTGTCTTGATGGATTTTCAGGACCTGGTATGAATGGAAATGTTAAGGCTGCTTTAAGGGTGAGGATACTTCATGTTGCACAAGTTACTAGTAATGCACTTGCTTTGGTTAATCGATTTGCGGATCGACATCGACCTAGGACAATCTCGAATAGTCCTTAATGTCACGGAGAAATTCCTTATAGGGAACGCTTCTTGGCCTTAGTGAAAGTTTGAATTAGTCGGATCAGTAAACCTCGAATGGTTGGTAAGTCTAAAGTGAGGTTGCTAGTAGCCTTGAGTACTTTTGATGTGTAAAGTTTATGTTTTTTTCAAAAAAATTAAGTATGAATTTGGGGCTTTGTGTCTAGAGGTAAAAATATAGTAGTAATATGTATACTGTTGTAGCCAGGGTTTGTGAGAAAAAGTTCAAGTTTGTAGCTGCAATGAAGATAGTGCAGCTTAATTTGCTGGTCACTATCTATGTGAATGTAATAATATCTTCTTGCTTGTATGAGCTTTCATTTTCACTTTTGTATAGTACAAACTGCCTCCGTTTTAATTTGTCTCTCTTATTTTTCTTTTAGGTTCAATTAACTAGAAGCATCTTTTCATTTTTTTAGCAGCTCTTTTGGCGCGATATGTTGACTGCAAAATTAATGATATTTTAATACACTTTATGTATCTTTAATTTTCAAACTTTCTCTTTTACTTTCTCAAATTTTACAGTAAAAATCAGACAAGCAAATTCAAACGAGGGATTCCTACCGTAGGAGCTCTTGCTTTTTCTCACCTGCTCAAGTTTCATCTATTATAAGTATTAGATAACTTCATTTATATAAGTATTTCTATCAGTTCTTTTACCACTCACTCTTTTTGGTGGTTGTGGGATTTTCTTTCTTTTTCCTTGAAAAGATGCTTGAATTTGGAGGGCATGCTGTATAATAAATGATTTATCATAAGTGCAATAGGTGATGGGACTGGTCCAGCTCAACTACTTTTGTAGGCTGTGGGTCACTCTTCATGAGCAAAGTCATAATGTGAAATCCACATATAATCTTCATTGGGATTTTTGCTGTAGGGTAATGCTAAAAATATTGATTAGACTTCAATTGGATAGCCCTTCACAAACACAACTTAGGTAAACCAATATCTTTGTTTTCACCCTTTGCATATTCAACGAATGTGTATGACCAAAAATTACCTTACGTATGAAAATAAAGATCTTTAAAAAAGAAAATTGACTAAAAACACCTTGGTAAAGAACTACAAAATCAAATCTCACTGATGGTAATGTTTGAAATGATCTTTAGAGATTATATTTTAAGTAAATATGTTCATTAAATCAATTTCCATTAATTAAATTGATATCAAATTTGCTTTGATAATCAAATTTTAGGGGTTTTCTCAAGTAATCACTCATAAAACTTCAAAAATATCTTCATTTCTAAACACAAGTTCAAGATCAACTTTTTTTTTCAACTTGGAACTTCAAATGCATTTTTTTTTACTCTCAATCAAATCATGTCTAAACGCCTACTTAATATTAATTGAATAAGGAATAATGTCTTTTTGTCATTATGGGTGTTAAATTTTACATTTTTTAAATGATAAAGACATGCGATTAATATTAGTACCAACTCTGATTATATAATGAAGCTTTTTTTGGCTCAGTTTCCTCTATTATTTGACTCGTGATCAAGTGATGGATGATTTGTCACTTATACTCTGATGAGATTGAGTCGTCAGTGTAACAATTGTTTTGTCGTAATTAATTGCAAAAATATAACACGACAAACAGATCAAGATTTAACTAATAAATTTAAAAAATAATTTGAGCATATTTTGGTGTTTGATCAAATTATTAAAATTATAATCGGTCTGTTTTAAAATAGTTGATCCTTATTGACTTGACAAATTATAAATTTATTTTATCAAATTAGTCTTATTAATTATATTTTGAAAATATAAATTTAAATATATACACGTTATTTAATACTAAGAATAGTGTTTAAAGAACATAATAAAATTCTACAAATAAATATTTTTAGAAAGAATATCAACTAAAACGAAATGATTAGAGTAGTATGGCATTCTAATGTAAATTACTTTTCTCAACTTGTGAAAAACTGTTTGTTCTATTTCTCAAAAATATTTATTTTCTTCTGTCAAAGATCTATTTTAAAAAAAAAAAAAAATCTTTTGAGAAAAAATAAACACACACACAAAAAACCCTTTTTTTTTTTTTCTTCTTATAGAAGGACTTCAAAGGCGACAACATCACATGTTTCGGACAGTAAGATATCACAAAATTTAAAAAATTCTCTTTTTATTATTGTTTGTTAAAATTTCGTGTGATGATATGCTGATGTTAAACTGAGACAATAAATTAAAATAAAGGGAGCAGTTCATATTTCGCGGCGCAATCTCCGGCAGATCATACGTATGGTTACCTCAATTTTGTTTTTTTTTCTTTAATTAATTATGATATCTAGCGAGACACCTTTTTTAGTGAAAATCTTATCTAAAATCATAATTTATCTTTATTATATTATATAAAATTAGAATTTTTTTCTATTAACTACTTAAGTTTTTTTTAAAAGAACTGAATACATTCTCAAATACATAAATTTTTAAATACATACTTTTAATTATATCTTTCTTTATCTAATTAATGTATTATATATTTTAATTAAATAATTTCAGAAATGAATGTATATCGGTAATCTAACTTCAAACTTAAATAATTTAAGTAGGAATTACTTTTTAAATTTCTGCTACCTGCCCTAGGACCAAATTAGATCATGAGTGGACCGCCATTGTCCTTTTTTCCCTTTTAGTAATCTTTTATTTTTGTTGGAATGCATGCATGAATAGTGTTGGCAAGATAAATATGCATTACGGTTGGGGTCGTTTGAGTGAAGTGACAAGATTTATAGTTTACGAATTTTCTAAGAACTTAAATTAATGTATATATCAATAATAATTGAGTTTACAGTAAATAATTATAGATATTTACTATATCTATCAACTAAGAAAGTTCAATTTCCAATATATATTTATAATCTATAATCTATAATCTATATTTATATCTATCTGTAATATATATCTATATCATAATATAAAAGTGTGAAGGACCTTAGAAATATTGTTTGAATTTTTTGCCTTTCATTAAAGTCTTCGTTTTAGATAAAATCATCTTTTCACTATTTTTTTTTCGTATTTAAGAATTAAAAATTAATTAAATATATTTATGGTAAAACCTTTCCTTATTAAAAGCCATCATAATTTCACTATTTTTCCTAATTTAAGAGTTGAAAATTAATTAAATATATTGATGAGAAAATATTTTCTTAATAGAATTCATCAAAATCAATGA
The DNA here is from genome assembly GCA_030864225.1 of Capsicum baccatum var. pendulum. NCBI lineage: Eukaryota > Viridiplantae > Streptophyta > Magnoliopsida > Solanales > Solanaceae > Capsicum > Capsicum baccatum. Next base: position 14,577,198 of record CM061550.1, read on the forward strand.
CAATTAATATTTTTTCCATTAGTTTAAGAACTAGTGAATATGTCTGCGCTTCGCACGATCATAATTTATTTACTTAATTATTTATTAAATTTATTACCACCTAATAAGAATTACTATTGACCATCAACATGAATATATATGTTCGCAACAAATTTTCGTCGACGCTGAAAACTAACTGTAAGCAAAAGTAAAATAAACAAAAAGAATAATTTTATTTAGGGAATTTTGCGGGTACAATTCTGTTATTTTCTCGATTCTTCTCTCATAAGTTTTTCCGTGATTCGAGGGCCTTTGCTGCGTGATTCTCGAATGTAGGATGATTTGAGCCTCCTAGAAATGTGTTTGGATTTCCAGGAATTGTCTGACAACACTTCGACTTGTCGAGTTGATCTCCGGGCAAAACTCCATTAGTCAATTCGTTGAAGAGCTGTGTAGTCAATGCAGAAGCTTCCTCCAATACTTGCAGAATGTCCTCTTTTTTCTTTTTTCTTTTCTTCCCTTTAGAATGTTATGTTACTCCCCTATTTATAGTGGTAGGGGGTAGACCTAGTTGCTTATGATTGGCAGAAACATATCACTTTGTCACTTGGCGCCTTTTGACTGGTTGTTGAATTTGAATGAGATTTCCACATCATTTGTACATGTGGCGGCGTCTCATTGGTCTTGGATTTGACTGGGATTTCACGTCACTTGATGAGTTTGAGCTTCAATGTGAGATGGACCTTGATGAGGAATACAATAGGCTTATTATTTTTTTTAAGCCCAAAATAAGTTTAAACCCAATAAAATGTGGATCAAATTTAAATTTTATATAAATTTGATCCAATAAATTTTATGTGTCCACAAATGCCCCCTACTTCAAGGTTGGTCGACGTGTAGGCTTGCCGAAACTTGGCGGCGAGACTTGAAGTACTCATGAATGTGTTTTCATTCTCGTGATTTCAAAGGTATTTGTTTCTCCCAATGTTGATCATGTTAAATTGAAGCATTGTGCGTTTGGTACCAACACTTATCGCTAGATTGAAGTTTCACGTAGTTGGCATCAATTTGCATAGAACCGAGAAGCTTCATCCGATCAATACTGTAGATGTGTTACATCTTCATTTTTTTGTGCAGGTTTATGTAAATGGTCTTGATGTCAGACAAAAAAAGTCGACATGATTGATGTTGAACCATTAAGTGCACTATTTCCTTACTGCTTGATAAGAAAGTGACTTGGAATGATCTGATTTTATCCTTGACGACGTTGAAAGTTTTCCATTTTAGCTTCAGTGAGCATGTACTTGATGTCATTCTTGCGACCTTGTGATGATGAAGTTCCAAGTGTCTGCAGTCCATCGTTGTAAAGCAAGCATGTGGTGTATCTCTTCCATGGGGCTCGACGATAAAGAGGCTTCGAGTGAGAGCATCCCATTCTTTTCCAAGAGCACTTACGTGGTGCCATCCATCTTGATAATATTAACACAGGAAGTAGCCTTTTCTGAATTTGGTGAGCAAGTACTAGGCATAAGTCCACAAAAATATTTATTCTCCGATGGGAGAACAAAAATATGAGTGGTTTGATTCATAAAAATTGGAATTCAATGTCCTATTTTATCAGTTTTGCGCAGCGTCACGATAAATTTCGTATTTTGATGTAGGAGTATCGAAATCAGGAGTCATTTTTTTTTTTGCGTTAGAAACTAGACTCGTAGAGCTACGTCTTACGCGGGAATCGCAATCAGATTGCATCCAAATCGTCCCAGATATTGCTCCAAAAACATCCTTCTAATCTTGGTTCGCTGGTTATTTAAGCTTTGCGCAGCATCACGATAAATTCTATATCTTGACGTGAAAGTATCGGAATCAGGTTCCATTTTTGCATTGGAAAGTAGACTCGTAAGCTATGTCTCACACGTAACCACAATTAGGTTGTATCCGAATCGTCTCAGATATTGCTCCAAAAACAACCTTCTAATCTTGTTTTGCTGGTTATTTCAGTTTTGCGCAGTGTCACGATAAATTCCATATCTTGATGTGGAAGTATCGAAATCAAGGTTTTTTTTTTGCATTGGAAAGTATACTCACAGATCTACATTAAGCGTGAAATCCATCAGCATATAACCTTTATATTTTCTCAAGTACTTTTCCAAAGTTGCAACCTAAATCTTGTGATATTCTATTTCTCCTCCGATTTTGGATACTTCATGAATTTCATCATCTACTTCAAGTTTTGGGCCGCATCACTTCCGCAATATGTTGAAGGCCAGACTAGAGCAACATTCAAAGTACCATAAGTCTTTTTCTTATCGAGAAGACTTTATTGCTTGGGAGATAATGAAGAATCCTTTTGCTTTAAGATGGCATCTTCAAAGGACTCCAAATATGCATTCAAGATTCATATTTTTTCTTTCTTTTTTTTAGAGAGTCGTTCTCAATTTAGACTTATGCAGGCCAGGAATGACATACAGTTTAAGCTCGTGCCTTAAGGAGTGTTTTGACTTGTAGTTTAGGATCATGCGTCGAGGAGAGTCTTGACTTACAGTTTAGGTTCGTGCATCGAAAAATATTTTTGACTTGCAATTTAGGCCTGTGCATCAAAAAATATTTTGACTTGTAGTTTAGGCTCGTGCATCTAGGAGCATTTTGTAGTTTATGCTCATGCCTTAAGGAGCATTTTGACTTGCAGTTTAGGCTTGTGCATCAAGGAGCATTTTGACTTACAGTATAGGCTCATGTGTCGAGGATTATTTTGACTTGCAGTTTAGGCTCGTGCGTCGAGGAACATCATGCAGTTTATGTTCGTGCCTTAAAGAGCATTTTGACTTGCAGTTTAAGCTCGTACAGCAAGGAGCATTTTTGACTTGCAGTTTAAGCTCGTGCAGTAAGGAGCATTTTGGGAAAAAATTCTTGTAATGTAACTTTCCTTTCAACCCTTTGTAATGGAGTATGGTTGCACTTCAGTTTGGTATTTATTGCCCCATTAGTTGAAATAAATTTCTACTTGATCTTGTGTCGACTTTTGAAAGTTGGAGTTTAGAAGCCTTTTGACATTTTTTTCTTTTGCGAGCGGTCAATGTCCAAATATCACCCTTCTTGCTATTGAAGAAGTCATTTTGCATGGATTTGCTCATTGTTTTCTTCAAGGCTGGAAACCTAATTGGGTCAAAGTTCTCAAATTGTAGCTTGATGATTTTTTCAACTTTTGGTGACTCCACAGAGTGCATGGCTTGTAGAACTTTTGAAATTGAACCTTTCATATGGTGCAGTTTGGCACTAACATAATTTGCGTCAACTATATCGCCATCATCAATGATGATCTTTCCCTCTTGCATTAATGTCATGATCTTTTCCTTCAGTATGAAGCATTTTGTGGTGTGATGACCAATAATACGGTGAAATTTGCAGTATTTAGGATCATCGACTTTGTTTGATTCTTCAGGTCGCTTTGACTTAGGAAATTCAATGACTTCTTTGGCTAACAACTCGTCAAGAATTTCAGGAACATCATAGTCAAAAAAAGGATATACCCTTGCTTGTAACTCTTTCAAGGTTGGTTGATTTTTCACCTCTCGCATTTGTTGCTTTGGAGCTTTCTCTATTAACTTTTGTCTTGTAGGCGACTTCGTAAAACTCACACTTGTTGTCATAGATTCCCCAATTTGGTCTTCAGATGAGTCTTCGAATTTCCTGACTTTTTTCTTAGGATAAAAAAATATGTGACGTCATTCTATGACTAGCAATACTTAGCTCCATGTCATGAGCGTGCGTAGCTAATTCTTCAAAAGTTCGAGGCTTAATTCCTTAGAGGATACACAAGGCACCAAAGCATCCCCTGAATTCAAACTTCAACCGCGGAAGTTTCAGAAATTTGATCCTTGCAATCAAAGCTCAATGTTCGCCAGCGATTTTTGTAATCTAGTACAGGCTCATCTTTACTTTGTCTTGTGTTTGTCAACTCCATCATGCTGACCATATGACGGGTACTGTAGAAGCGATTTAGGAACTGACTTTCTAGTTGCTCCCAACAATCAATTGATCCAGACTCCAAGTCTATGTACCAATCAAAAGCGTTGCCTTTCAAGGAGAGAACAAATTGCTTAACAAGAAGATCACCATGTATACCAGCACTGCTACAAGTCTCAACGAAATGAGCGATGTGTTGCCTTGGATTTTTCGTTCCATCAAATTATTGAAACTTTGGCGGTTGATATCCAATTGGCATCGGTCAACCCTCGATTCGCTTAGAATACGGCTTTGAGTATCCTACAAAATATTGTGATGGACTGTCATATTGTGCCTTAATGGTGTTTGCAATCATATCTTGCAGTTGTTGAACTGTTAGAGTAGCCACTAAAGCGGATCGATCATCGCAGTAATTGTCACTTGTCTTGATGAGAGATTCACCATCAAATTTTTCTCGCGGTGTTAGATTATAATTTGACTCTCCAGGATTGTAGAGATCTAACTTGCTCATAAATTGGGTGATTTGATGATCTTTCTCATCAACGGACTTCTTCAAAGCTTCAATGGTTTACTCCATCATTGCAAACTTCTCATCCAAGTCAATTGCATCAACCATGAAGGTGTTGGCTTTCGTTGAAGTTGGATAATTCATTAAGTTTTTAGATTCTCCAAAGTTGCAGCCAGTTTCAGACGGTTCATCTAATAAAATAAATGCAAAGTTGCCCCCAGGAGTTGTAGTTACTGTCGAAATTTGAGATTTTCTTTTTTTTGTCATCTCCAAAATGGTGAAATATTGGGATCCATCCAAATCACAAGCGTTGAAATTGCGTCGATTTATGGGGCCAACAAGTTTGATCTCAGTGGACGTGGCAGTAGTAGACTTTTTGCACGAAACTTCATTAATTTTTCTGAAGTCCGTTGTAGTAGTTTAATATGTGATTTTCTTTGACTTGTATGAGAAAGAGATGAAGAGCAGAACTGGTCCCACTGGGCGTGCCAATCAGTTCGCAATAAATTTTTGTCAACGCTGAAAATTAACTGCAAGCAAAAATAAAATAAACAAAAAGAATTATTTTATTTAAGAAATTTTGTGGGTACAATTCCGTTATTCTCTCGATTCTAATCTCCTAAGTTTTTCTGTGATTCGAGCGCCTTTGCATCGTGATTCTTGAATGTAGGATGGTTTGAGCCTCCTAGAAATATGTTTAGATCTCCAGGAATTGTCTGACAACACTTTGTCTAGTTGAGTTGATCTCCCGGTAGAACTCCGTTAGTCAATTCGTTGAAGAGCTGTGTAGTCAATGTAGAAGCTTCCTCTAATGCCTGCAGAATGTCCTCCTTTTTATTTTCTTCCCTTCAGAATGTTATGTTGCTTCCCTATTTATAGTTGTAGGGGGTAGGTCTAGTTGCTTGTGATTGAACGAAACATGTCACTTTGCCACTTGACGCCTTTTGACTGGTTACTGAATTTGAATGAGATTTCACATCATTTGTACATGTGGCAGCGTCTCATTGGTCTTGGATTTGATTGGGATGTCAGGTCACTCGATGAGTTTGGATAGATGAACCTTGATGAGGAATACAATAGGCTTATTATTTTTTTAAACCCAAAATAAGTTTAAACCCAATAAAATATGGATCAAATTTAAATTTTATATGAATCTGAACAAATAAATTTTATGTGTCCACAATATACAATTTAAAATATGGACCAAATTTCGTAACATTTTATAGGTACTTTTGAAAAAGTTGTAATAACCAATAATTAAAAAATAAATTTCATTATGAATTATGATCATGTCATTTTTGAAATACTTCACATTATAATTTTTTTAATGGAGAACAACATATATATATATATATATATATATATATTCTTTTAATATAGTCAAAGCCACAAGTTTTCCTACTTTGAAAAATAAATGTGATTAAATTACATTAATGTAACTATATATAAACAATTTAATTATAATGACAATAGTATATTTTCGGCATAAAATATATATCAAAAATTTGCTACTTAAGAAGTTGTAGAAGGCGAGAAGATGCTATTTAGTGGAGGAAAATCTTGGTTGATCTCTTGTAACTTTGAACTTTTTAGTATAAAAAATTACAATTTCTCTAATAATATATTTTGAATATTTTTAACATAATTAGAACGAAAGAATGAAGAAAATAGTTTTTTTTTTAAAAAATAAACAAACAAAACATTAGTTCACCAAAAGCAAAGAGCGATCAAGAAAATAATAGTTAGTTCATATAAAAAAGTAGTCATTATCGAAAATAGTAAATCTCTCATTAATATGTTCAATCCCTATCAAATAAAGAAGTATAAATTAAAATTCTTTCACCATTTTGAAATCCTACATTTTTTTAATTAATGAATTTATATCCTATTATAAAATAAAAAGGGTTACAATATCAAATTATATGTTTAGAAGAAATAATTACCTGTATATAATTTCATTAAATATATGAAAGAAATTTTTTTTCAATCTTATTAAATCAAAGGAAAAAAATAATTAATACAAAATAATGTGAGTATCCGTCAAATTGATTACACACACACATATATATATATAGAGAGAGAGAGTACCCACCAAAAATGCATAAATTCGATAATAAAAACTTAACAATATATCGACTCCGAGCATGTGAAATTCGAAGAAGGATCGAACCACAAAGAAGGATGATATTTCTGTATTGATCGATTGACTGACATTTCTTCTTGATTTTCAATTTTTTATCTGTCCATTATCGATATGAAAAAAGGCACAAAATCAATTTGCTTAACTAATAAAAAGGAGGATGTTCTTATGTTTGTATATATTTTCACTATAATTCTAACTCTTTAATTTGATATTTATAGTGTGTCTTTAAATATGAGAATAGGAAAAGACACATACTTTTGTTAAAGTCATATTTGTATTGATTAGAAAGAAATGGTAGCAGATTAAATGTATCCATTTTTTATGTAACAACTAATACACATTGAATTGAATTACATATTAAATTTATTCATTTATTTATTTATAATTATATAATAGAGAAAATGAAAAAATAAATATATGTGAATAGTGGCTTTAGAAGCATGTCACATCATCAACTTCATATCATTTCTTTTTATAAAGACACACATATATATAGAGACAGAGAGAGCTTAAATACAAGATAAAATAAATTTATCTTTAGAAAGGAGAAAGTCACTGAAAAAGAAAAAGCCACGCTAATATTTATTAGAAAAAAATAGTAGCAGTTTAAATGTACCGTTTTTGGGTTAGCAATGAATGCACATTGAATTGAATTACATATTAAATTTATTCATTTATTTATTTATAAAGATAAAAGTTATAAAAGAGAAAAAAAATGAGAATAAAGATAAATGTGAATAGTGACTTTAGAAGCATGTCATATCAATAATTTCATACCCTTTTATATATATATATAGAGAGAGATTACATACATGATAAAATAATTTTATCTTTTGATTTTGAAATTATTATTTCTCATACTATCAAATCTATACTGAAAATTCTTTCTAAAAAAAATAATAAGTCTTTAATTATATAGTTATTGGCACAAATTAAACGAATGTAATCCAACAATTTTAATATATTTGAGTTCATAAATCGACAAATAAACTCATAAGAGTAAATTCATAAGAAATAAGATATAAACCAAGATCATAATTTTCTTCAACTATGCATATATAAAAATATAAAGATGTATACACAAACATAAAGTAAAAATTCTAAGTATGAAACTTTATGCATGAAAAATAACACATACCTTTACTTCAATCAAAATATCAATTGATCACACTCATAAGATTATTTTTTCTGCTAAAGTAGTACACAAGAATCGGGATTGTTAAGAAATATAATGATCCATGTATGCGTTTCAATGTTCTAAGTGCTCTTCATTCCTTTCCTGCATTCAGGTTACATTTTCAAACCTTTTTTGCTTGTATTTCTACAACCTTTTGAGATTTTAAGCACAAGTCATGTGACTTTTGATATTAGTAACAACTCTTTTTTTAATAGTGGTGTAATTATATTGAGAATTAATGAGGTAATGAAATGCAAAAACAAAAAAAAAAAAAGAGATTTTTTTTTTGATCTTTTAAAATTAAAAAATGAACAATCATTTGGAAAGGGAGCTTTCTTTTTCTTAGCTATTTGCATACTAACATTGCATTTGATAATTTTGTCCCTCTGTCTTTCTCTGATTCTTCTATCTATTAATTTTCGAACAATACTGACATTCCTTCATATCCCTGTAATAATAGCTAAATATCAACAGAAAGAATTGCTCAAAATTGTAAAGTGAACCACCATAACATAATCAATTAAAGTTAAAAAGATTCACTCCAAGCCTAAGTAAAATATTAAGTCTAAAAACATAGGTATATCCTCTTGCAATTACTCAACCTCTTATTGATATTTTTTTCCGATTAATATTCTAAGAGAAAGAAATGCAAATTCAAATTCTACACTTTTAAAAAATTTACTTGTATAATAAAAATATAACCATCATAATCCACTATCCACCAGATACTTACAAATATTAGAGTACCACATCATGAGCCAAGTATTCTCAAAATTTTAATTGATTTATAAAATTACACATGACCCTCTAGATTGCCAACAAAAGCAAGGAGTGCATAGGTAAGAATCAAGCGAAGGTCTCCAAAAGAGTTATGAAATTATAAAGTAGAGTTACAATTGGATATTAATTTATCATGAAAATACAAAAATAATGAGGATCTAAATATTGATATAACCACCTTTTACAACAGCGAAAAGGATCACAAAAAAGAGTGGTACGAAGAATATTGAGACCTTTTACAAAGAAATAATCACACTCGTGTGTTTCAACGTTTTAAGTGTTCTTCATTCCTTTCCTGTATCCATATTATATTTTCAAACTTTTTTTGCTTGTTTTTCTACAATTCTTTTGAATTTTAAATACAAGTCATGTGACTTTTGAAATTAGTAACAACTCTTTCTTTAATAGTGGTGCAATTATGTTGAGAATTAATGAGGTGATGAAATGCAAAAAAAAAATTAAAAAAAAATAGAATGAGGAAAAAGAAAAATGTAATATTTTAAATTTAAAAAATGGCCAAAACAACCACAAAAAAGATAAATGACATTTGAGGCCTCTAAGGCATGCCACATAGGATGGACTATCATTCACTTCTCTCTCTATATATATACACACACACACAAACACACACACACACGCACACACACATACATACATATATATATATATATATATATATATATATATATATATATATATATATATATATATATATATATATATTGATTTTAAATCAACTAAATTTTATTTTAAGAAGATTGAAAAATCTAGAAATAAATGTAAAACTGTTGAATAAGAATAATTTAAGAAGTACAAAATTTTTAAAAGTTTTAAGTACGTAATAAGAATGTAATCAATGATTTCGTAAAGATTCAACTTTAAAAATAAGAAAAGATTTTAAATATATATAAAAAAAAACAACCATAACAGAAATATGATTCAAATTGATACGTCTCTCTTAGTCCGTGGCAACAAGGGAAAGAGTTACTATATGACAAATGCAAAAGTGATGAATCATCAATCACTTGAAACTTCTGGTGGTAAAATATATATGTGTATATGTTTATATTTACATTATTATATTAAAGTGTGAGATTTTTGAAAATTGATTTGAAATTTTTCACTTTATTAAAAATTTCCGCAATAGATAAAATCATTTAATTTTAAATAATTAAACGTTAAACGAAACACATACGATTAAACTAATATATATATATGTATACAATTTTAATCTTGTATATATATATATATATATATAATATTTTCTTACAAAGGGATTCAGATGAAACCATCCGATGGCCTAGCTCTGCCCTGGCCGCGAGGATTCTTCGGCATGTGATCTGCGGGTCTGTGAGCACGTGAAGCCCAACTGGCCACGAGAAACCTGATGAGCAAGGGCCCATAAAGATTCTCCTTGTTATGGGCCCAGAAATTAACGTAATACTGGAGAGGCATGTCGAGGAAACAACAACAAAGAAAGCACATGACATAATTATTTCAGTATTTTCATTTACTGAAATTCTTAGTAGTCCATCCGTGAAATCAGGTGCGGAGATATCCTTAGTCCAGGAGGTCCGGGCAGAAAATATACTATTTATATATGGTTGAACCCAATTAGTTTGAATGTACTGTATGAAATTTATATTTCAAATGAACTATTAATTGTACTGTTTTTCTTCTTATATGTTGAATTTTCAATTGTAAAGATCGTGAACTCCAAATACTCTGTTATATCGTGTTTTAGCTAGTAGTATTTTGTTTAAATTTTATTTACGCATTAAACAATGATTATTTTGCAATTGAATTTTTAACGTTGGGTAAACATAAAAGGCTCAAAAACTGGTACGAGTATTAGCGATTGAGAAATTGGGCCAAATAAACTGTGTGTGTGTGTGTTGGGAATTGATATAGGCCCAATTATTATTATAGACAAGCCCAAAATAGTCAAAAGTTCAAGATGCCATATTAGAGGCCCAAAATTGTGAATTGTGTAAGAAGTGATTTTCTTTTCTCTGTCGACAAAACCTTTTGTAATTTGACAAAAGCATTGGCATATAACTTATGAAAGTTGCATTGGTATCCGATCCGCAATAATAGATGTATTATGGACCTATGTTGCAATTATTTACTTGAATTGAAGTTTTCGAGTCCCTGATTATGGAATCACCTTTGATAGAAAGCGTTTTATTTTTAATGTAGAACTTATCGATGCGAATCTGAATTTAGTCGGACTCCAATATGCATAACAAACACCGAATGAGAAAAAAAACAAAATGTATAATTTTAAAACATGTCAATCTCAACTATAGTTTAGAATAATCTTAATATAAGACATGGATAATCAAATAATCTAATCATATATATAATTCGTTACATGGGAGGCGGAAGTAGATTAAAAATGTTTGGAAAATCAATTTTTCCAGCCAAATCTTATATATTTTCAGGTAAAAATAGTAGTTATAGTTTAACATAGAGCAATTTTGCACGCTCAATTACTATGAGTCCGTTTGGATAGAATTAAAATCTGATCAAATCAGCTTTTTATTTTTAGTTTTAGTTTTTTTAGGTGTTTGATAAAATTAAAAAGTGATTAAAAAAAGCTAAAAGTGGGAAGTTGGGTACCCCAGTCTTTTACTTTTCAATAGTAACTTTTTTAAAATTTCAACATTTCTATCCAAACACTAATCTACTTAATTTATAAGCACATATATTAAACTTGTAATCACTTAAACTAAAAAATTATTTTTTTAATTCTATCCAAACGGTCTCTATATTTCAGGATATCTGCGATGCTAGCGAGTTGTGTCTAATTGACACACTTATGATAAATAAGTTTAGATGCACATTTGCAACTAGACTTATTAAGTAGAGGTATCTAATTGATGAAATATTCAGATAATTAGGGGCCACGTATGTATATATCTCTAAAAAGATGCATACACTGCCAATGCAGGCATGCAACAAATACACAAATTCAAGATTCAAATATGAATAATAACTCGTGGACAAAGCTCTAGAATTATTAGAAACATAATGTTAAAACTATGGGCCTTTCAAGTAGTCTAAAAATACTACCTATTATTTTTGCAACTTTAGTTTTTAGTAGTAATAGGAGCATCGTCGTAACCATTGCTACTACTACTTTGACTTTAATTTATTCTTTTTATATCATTTATTCTGTCATCATCGTAAATTTGACCACCACTGGAACGATTTTTTATCGTTTTGAAAGCCTCTTGAATTCCATTATATGTATTGGCACTACTTGAACGACCATTTATTGTTTTGGATGCCTCTGGAATTCCATCATTATCATCGAAAATATTAACATTACCAAAACGATTTTTTATCGTTTCGAAAGCCTCTTGAATTCCATGGTCATTGAGATTCATACTGGTGATACCGCCCTGACGAATTGATGTAGCAGTAGTAACACAAAGTAGAACGAAAAAGATGGCTACTGTGATATTTTTATCCATTGAGACTTATATTTAGTTTATGTGCTGAGATATATGAAGTATTGTTTAATTTATGCATGCACTACTTCATATATATAGAGAAGAATTTAAGAGAGAATTGTTTGTATGTGCCTTTTGCAGTAAACAAGACGATCTTTGCATCGTTAATTGATCAACAATACATAGTTCACCTAGGCAATTTTTGAGAGAAAGATTAATACAAGTTGTAGAATAGTTTGTTTGTGCCTTCTCCAAAAATAAATCCAATCACTATACGACAATTGAATTATGCATGTGTATATTAATTAAATCAGAAAGTAGATTATTTTAGCAACTAATTATTTATTTTTCCCATTTTTCTTCGGTTGTTATTCGTATGACTTATATATCTATTAATTATGTACTATGAGTTAGATGAATGAATTGGGTTCTAGTATTTGTTGAGCTTAAACTATGGGTGTCAAACGGGTCGGGACGGGTCAACCCGAAATCGACCCTTCTATTTTAACCAGGTTGAGGGCCGGTTTTGGCGCTAGACGGGCCAGGCTGGGCCCAACAGTAAAAAAATTAAAACCCACCCTAACCCGGCCCACTTAATCCAACCCGGTCAAACCCACCAAAATCCGGTCAAAACCGGTCAAACCCGTTTAAAAAAATAAATAAAAAATCCAATATACACTATATACACTACAATTATATACACTATATACACTCCAATATACAATATATATTTTTAGAAAAATATATAAACAATTACACATATATACGTACCATTCAATATATAATTATATATGACTATACGTACTACTTTAAATAAAACATATACTATAATAGTATAATATATATACACACACTACAATATATATATATATATATATATATATATATATATATACTAATTTATAAAACATATACACATTTATACGCTAAATATATACGCTTATAGAAGATATATACACATGTATACGTTAAATATATACTATTTTAGAAGATATATACACATATATACGCACCATTCAACATATATGTACTACTTTAAATAAAATATATACTACAATATACATATATATACACAACAATATGTATATATATATAGTTACATACTAATTTATAGAACATATACACTTGTATACGTTAAAGATATACGTCTATAGAAGATATATACACATATATACTCACCATTCAATAATATGTACTACTTTAAGTAAAGTATATACTACAATATATATATATATATATATATATATATATATATATACATACTACTATATATATGTACTATTTTAAATAAAGTATATACTACAATATATATATATATATATATATATATATATATATATATATATATATATGATAGTTAATTAATAATATATTAAAAGTAAGTTTTTAATTTAAACTAGAAATTCATTTTAAATCAATATATAGGTACTACTTTAAATAAAATATATACTACAATATATATATATATACTATGTATGTATATATATATATATATATATATATATAGTTATATACTAATTTATAAAACATATATACTTGTATATGTTAAATATATACGTCTATAGTAGATATATACACATATACGCACCATTCAATATGTATGTACTACTTTAAATAAAATATGTACTACAATATACATATGTATGTATTACAATGTATAGATGGTTATATTATACTAATTTATAAAACATATACACTTGTATACGTTAAATATATACATCTATATAAGATATATACACATATATACGCACCAATCAATATGTATGTACTACTTTAAATAAAATATATACTACAATATACATATATATGTATTACAATGTATAGATGGTTATATTATACTAATTTATAAAACATATATACTTGTATACGTTAAATATATACATCTATATAAGATATATACACATATATACACACCAATCAATGTATATGTACTACTTAAAATAAAATATATACTACAATATACATGGATTACAATACATAGATAGTTATATTATACTAATTTATAAAACATATACACTTGTATACGTTAAATATATACATCTATATAAGATATATAAACATATATACGCACCATTCAATAGATATGTCATACGTTAAATAAAATATATACTACAATAGACATATATATATATATATATATATATATATATATATATATATATATATATATATATATACACTACAATATGTATATATATATAGTTATATACTAATTTGTAAAACATATACACTTGTATACGTTAAATATATACGTCTAGAGAAGATATATACACACATATACACAGCATTCAATATATATGTACTACTTTAAATAAAATATATACTACAATATACATACATATATATATATATATATATATATACTACAATATGTATATATATATAGTTATATATTAATTTGTAAAACATATACACTTGTATACATTAAATATATACATCTGTAGAAGATATATACACATATATACACGCCATTCAATATATATGTACTATTTTAAATAAAATATATACTACAATATACATATATATATATATATATATATATATATATATATATATATACTACAATATGTATATATATATAGTTGTATATTAATTTGTAAAATATATATACTTGTATATGTTAAATATATACATCTATAGAAGATATATACACATATATACACTTCTATAGAAGCTATCTAATTTATAAAACATATATACATGTATACATTAAATATACACTTCTATAGAAGATATATACACGTATATACACACCATTCAATGTATATATACTACTACTTATAAAATATACTACATTATATATACATTACAATATATATAGATATACTTATATACTAATTTATAAAACATATATGCATATATACGTTAAATATACACTTCTATAGAAGATATATGCACAAATATACAAAACATATGCTACTTTATATAATAAATTAATAATATTTGGTAGTAAATTAATAATATATTAGAAGTAAGTTTTTAATTTAAAGTAGAAAACTATAAATTCAATTTAATTTTAAATCATTAAATGAAAAAATATAAAAAGCAAGGATTAAGGAGTAAATGAATTTGAGAAATTTTATTGATTGCAAAATGATCTAAAATTTATAATTTACATGAATGAAAAATCTATAAATTATGCATCATTTTTTCCAACTCATTCATGTTAATATTAACGGAAACTTGCATAGGATAGTCGAAGTCAACGGGGGCAAAATCATGCATTGGACTTGATTCTGCTGTGTTCTCCCGTGAAATCATAATTTCTTCAAGTTTCAGCTCGTCGCTCGGCTCCGGTTCCATTCTTTGGTTTCTTCGTTCCACTCTAATCCAACCTCTGAGGCAAACTAGAACATTCATTGCATTGCTTCCCAATGAGTGTCGGTTGTCTCCAAGATGATTTCGTCCCTGACTAAAGGCGCTCTCTGATGCAACGGTTGACATTGGTACATTCAAGATATCTCTAGCTAATCTTGAAAGCACAGGATATTGTGTTTCATTACTCCTCCACCAATCCAACGTATTGATCCGTCGTCTGCGATCCTCTGGTTTCGTCCGAAGATAATATTTCAGCTCTTTCCGATAAGTTGATGTGTAAGTTCTCTCATCAACACTGTTCCAACAATTTAAATCATAAAACGAATCAGAAAAAATACTATGTGCCGGCCTTTTAGAAGATGATGGCTCCTCGGGAGGATGAGGAGCGACAGTTGGAGTGATATTTGTAGGTACGGCTAAATCAAATAAATCAACATAGTGATTATATAATTTTTCTATGTAATCCTTTGCATCAGCCGTAGCCATCCACAAATCAGGTTGTACTTGTTCAGAATCATGGTTAGTATTTATTTCTAAGTTAGTATAAATAAGAGTACTAAAATGACACATATTATTATATTTCATGCACGGATTTAGCATAGCACTAACCAAGTAAATAGGGGGAATCGGGAAAAAATATTTTTTAAATTTCGTAAACATGGCGCCAACAGCTTCTTTATAACCTTCTTTATTTTTATATTTTTTGAGCAAACCAGAAATATTGGCTATATATGCCAAAATATTACAAACAGTAGGATAATAAGCACCGAAAAATTCAACCGTAGCTACATAAATTTTTTCTAAAAATTTAACAAGATCATTAATTACAACCCAATCAGAATTATGTAGCATGCAATCAGCAGAATCAGCAAATGAACCGCAATGTTGGTTAAAAGCTAGTGTAATAGGAATTCTACATTTATAACAATTTTTTAAAAATTCATACGTAAAATTTCATCTAGTATCAATTTCCTCAAGCATCAAAATCGGTGTAAGTCAATTTTCTTGACATTTAACTTTAAATTCTCTAATTCTCGATCTACGATTATTTCCTTGAATAAAACCAATGGCAAGACGAATTTTTTCAATATAAATCTCAAAAAACTCACGGCCATCTTTTACAATTAAATTATATATATGACATGCACACTTAATATGAAAAATTTCAGGCAAGGGCGGAGATAACGTAGATTTTAATTTTTTTATAGCAGTCTTGTTGTTAGAAGCATTATCAAAAGTAATACATAAAATTTTATTTTCGATACCATAATATCCAGCAATTTTAACAATAGAATCAACAATAAATTGTCCAGTATGTTTACGATCTTCATAATATAAAAAAGCAAGAATATGTTTTTGCATCACGAAATTACTATCCATCCAATGACAAGTAACGGTTAAATAATCATTTTTATTTACAGCACGATCAAGATCAGAAGTTAGGGACAATCTACATTGAATATTTTTTAACAATGTTGATAAATAAAAATAATATTGTGAATGAAGTCTAAAAATATCAGACCGACAAGTAGTTCTAGGAATACCGTTAAACATAGGATTATAAATTGCTTGTATATAACGAATAAAGGCATCAGAAGAAGGAAAATTAAAAGGCAAACAATCCATAGCTATCATTTTAGCTATTTCTTTCCGGTCCCTCAATTTATTATACTTCTTCGCTACGTGACTGGTTGCTGGGTCCATTCTAGTTTGCGTTGACCCACCAACATCCCCACCACCTTGTGCAATATTTAACTCTCTTTTGTGATCTTCAGCTATATGTCTCATTAACGTACCCGTACCCCCTTGCTTGCCTCCACTTCTATGCTTATATATTTGTTGACAAATATTGCATTGCACCTCAATATCTGATATACGTTCAAAAAATTGTCATGCAACACTAGTTCTTTTATGAGGTCTTGGGGCACTGGGAGGATGGGGAGGGAGATTAACCGATTCAGATATAACGTTAGCATCTCCTACTGCGGGTGTCTCATCAATATTTTCATTATCTTCGTCAAAATTAACCACATCTACTTCATTTTCTTCTTCTATACCGTAATTTTCCTGAGCTTCTACATAATCCATATCGTGAGCACCTACACCTATTTCTTCCTCAAAAGGTGTACCAAGCGGTACCAGAGGCGAAGGCACACGGGTATATCTACTACTTGAACTACCTCTACCGCTAGTAATTCTCTTTTTACTACCACAACCGCTTTCGGGACAAAATTTTTTAACACCTTTAGTAGCGAGGTTTCTTAATTTATCCATAATATAAATTAAATTAAACTAAAAATATTCAAAATACACAAATATAATAAAATTAAATATTAAACAATTAATACAATAAATAAAAATTAAATGTAAGAGATGGAACGAAAATACCAAATTTTGGAAGTATCCGAAGGTTGCGACTTTAGAAACTTCCGCTCGTACTTTGTAAACGAAAAATTAAAAAATTAAAGTGAACACTTTAAGAAATTAAATATATTGAATATTTGAGAATTGAGATATGAGAGAGTAAAAAATTGTGTGAAAAATGATTTGAAGTTGTAGGGTATTTATAGAATTTTTTTTGGGATTAAAAAATATTTTTTAAAGTTAAAATTTTAATTTTTTTAATAAATGGACCCAAACTAGCCGTTTGGACCCAAAAAGGGCTATATAGCCGTTGGGCCAACGGCTAGTTTGGCCCAAAATCCCAATTTTTTTTTTTAAAAAAAAGATATTCGGGCCGGGTCGGACCGATTAATCGGCAGGTCTGGACCAGGCTTGGTCCGAACCGGATCCATTTTAAAAAAATAACCGGCCTGGGACCCGGAACCCTAAAGCCCTAGGGCTTACTGGGCCGGGTCAAACCGGGCCGAGTTAGTTACCGGCCGGCCCACTTGACACCCTTAGCTTAAACCTTAAATTGAGCTGCCTATCTTTGTCCAAAGCAATTTTAGCCCATCGGTACGGAGTATAGCGTAGTATACTCCATTTCCTTACATCAAACATGTTAGATATATATAAACTTCCAAAGATAACATTTATTTCATGAATTGGATAGTACAACGATCGAAAAGAAGGCAACTAGTTAGCTAGTGTCCCTTCTAACCAACTAGAATAAAAAATATACTTAATTCCTTGGAAATATGCAAACATAATGAAAGAAACTAAATATGATGAACTGGAAATTTGGCTTATCATGCGCATTGGAAGTTCTTGGGTGCATATTTGCCACAGTTGTTGAGCAACAAGCTTAGAGAAAGTGGAACGTTGAGATGAATTCCCAACACATTGGCTTTAAGAGCAGTGCAAAGGCAAAGAGCAGCATCAAGGTCAGCAAGTCCTTCAATTAGAGAGCAACATTCAGTCTTGGCTGGGCTACTTCCAATAACAAGGTGCACTAAGTCATTCAACAAATTGGCACACACCTTTAGCTTAAGTGTGTCTTTTGGGCACTTACCCTTTGACGATGGTGTAGAGGGGGTAGAGGGGGTAGGGGTAGGGTGGGGTTTGGAATGTGGGGGTGGTGTGCATGGGACATTAGTGGAACTAACCATAGTGAAGAAAAGAATGTTCAATGTGAGAACTAGGGCAATTGAGGATGAACCAAACTTAGCCATTTTTCAAACTTAATTAGCACTCTCAAGTCTCAACTATTGAATGTGGCTAATTAGTAGTGAAAATGCTGTTTGCTCTTGGTGGTTGAAATGAATGAAATGAGTGGGTATTTATAGATAGAAGTTCTGATTTTTCTTCTTTCTATTTTTCAAAAAATTGAGAGAGGCACATGTGGATAGAGAATATTGTCTAGACAAGCAGCTGGCATATGCATGCAACTTGAGATAGTACTATTATATTGGATTATAAATTAAAAACTTGTATTTTTGTGAATTTCATTAGTTGTCTATTAATTACTATATCTTCTTCCTGGGAGATAAATAACACATTATTTATTTTCACACGGGATTTGAATTATTCTCTCTAACATTGTCCTTGAACATGCTTGATCTGTGCCAAGATTTGGATCTTATCGAAATTATAATTCGTTCGTTCTATCAGTTTGGAAAATAATACTAGTAAAAGTATTTGTTCTTCTAGCTATTCTCTATTGTAAATGTAACAGAAGAATGACATGTAACAAGTAACTTTGATAAAAAATAATTGTGGTAAATTAAATCATGACATGTTATAATATGTTGAGTACACTAATAGTTAATTAAAGATCTTATGTTATAGTACTTATTAGTGTATATACTACCTATAATCTGAGCATGTCTATTGTCTATTCCTTTGTTCGCTTTTACTTGTCACTTTTTAACATGACATATTCAATAAGCAAACAATAATTAGTACAGTGACTTTATCATATTACCCCCATTAATTGATGATTACTGTAATAGGTATTGAAAATAATTTGGAGAGTGAATAGTTAATGTTAAGGGTAAGATATGGAAATTTTCTTACTGGTCTTTTTATTGATTTTTTAAAATTGACATCTAAAAATGAAAATCAAATTAGAAAAATAGTGACAAGTAAAAGCGAACTGAACGGATGGAGTATTTAAAAACAAGAGTAATGGCCCGGATATAAAATACTCCCTCCGTCCCAAATTTTCTAATTTGATTTTCCATTTTACTTGTCTTTTTTCATTAATCAAGAAGAGACAATTTTTTTTTCCATGTTTACCATTTGGATTAATTACTTTTTCTTCAAATTAAAATATAAACATCATTTAATAGGGGTACTATGGTAAACTAGCCATGTTATTAATTATTTTTCTTAATCAATGTGTCATTCCAATTTGGGACGGATAATTTGGGATGGAGGGAGTAAATGACACGGGGGAATAATTAAAGAGTAATTAATGATCTGTATGTGATACCTCATGGATTAACACATGTGCTAATTGAATAATCACCCTTAATTATGCGATAATTGGAAGAAAAATAATACTATGCCCGTGCATGGATCGTGTAATTCAACGCTTAAATCCTGATTAGTCAAGTAAACATAGTAATATCGAAAGAATTGTTACAGTGTATATCAATAAGGGCAAATTAGTCAAGTTGTAATTTTATTATTTATGATAAATATGTTAAATGAATTGTTATAAAGAAATCAAAATAAGGGAGGAAAACGTAATTTCATTATTATAAATATGTTAAATGAATTGTTATAAAATAGTAACATAATTTCACAAATCACAAGGAGATCATTATTTTAATGAAAAAAAATTGAGGGGACGAAAACATTAAAATTAACGGTATACCATAATTAGGAGTCTTAGATCTTAGTTGCGAGAATTTATTTTCTCTTAACTTGTCTTTGTTGGACTAAATCAGACCCAAAAAACACTCGCACCATATACTTTAATTTATATCTAGTATTTTTTTATTTTTTTTTGTCATTTCAATTATTAATGTATGACTTTAATTTATTCGGGCACATAATAATTTCTTGTTTAAGCTAAATTCCACCGCTCTGCCAATTCTATACTCGTCTCTTTTAGTTGTTACCTACGATATTAATTATTAAGCTCAACAAATTCAAAATACTATTAAAATGATGCGATGCATGATGCTTTGATTCTACACCTTATAATATATGCAATTTATTCTTTTTCAACTTATCAACATAGGACTTTAATTTGTTCAAATTACCTACCACTTATGTCTTATTTGCGAGCCGCCATCTTGTCTCATCCCACTTCTAGATCATACAAAAAATCAAAATTATCTCGTTAAGGTTCACCACTTCAAGTCAATGCGTTCATTCCGTTTTATTGGAAAATAAAGAACGTAAAAAGATTTTTTTTTATCAAGAATTAACTTACTTTTGCAACTAGTTGAAGTCCAATGTCATTATCTTTCTCTTCTGTAAAGGAAATTGTGTGGCCAATGTTTAGTTTTTCATTATTAGCCAAGTCAATATTAGAAAGCATAATAATGTGGAAAAGCAAATTATTTTAAGAACAATCCTTAGGGTCAATGTGTGAATACAAATATTCAGGTTATTAATTACCCTCTGTATATATTCCTAATCACGTTAAAATTTTACACACTTAATAACAACAATAATTTATTCAATGTAAATCCACAAGTGGGAATTGAAGAGGTAGAATGTTGTACGTTTCTAATGGATTCTTGACTCGTAAGAAGTAAAATAAAAACAATAACAGTTGAATAATAAGACCGAAAAAATAAAAAAGTAGTAAAATTTTACATATGCTCGTCCATTAAGAAAATACTTACAAAAAGAATAATTTGACTAATCTAACCCTTCTAATCATTTGATCTTTGTCTATTTATATACCTCGATCTTAATATTAAGGGTAAAATTGAGAAAATATTCAATCTCTTAATTTTCAAAAATCTCTAGAATAACTATTCTTTGCTATATATGATGACTAAATTTGATAGGAGGGAGTAGTTTACTTTATATTTTTAGCACTATAGTTTTATTTTACTTTTGATAGATCGTGGCCAGTGTATGGAAATCCCTCCCTCCCCCCCCCCCCCCCCCCCCCCAAAAAAAAAAAAAACAAAAAACCCGCAAATATTGACAATTTATTTGTCAAAGATGCTAATGCAAAATTCTCACTGGATTTTGTTCATTAAAATATTTTCATTTAGCTTTTTATTTGGCAATCCAGAATCACAGGAATAGATATTTTTGATTTATATGTTCATATATTCAAAGTACACCATAGATTCCAGAATTTTGAGTCACGGGGTTGAAAAGTATGGTCCGAACTTCGAACTATATTATATGGTAGCTTAGATTTTAAATTTTTTATGGAAACAACTTGATCCACTATGCAATTTAATTTCTTGTTTATTCAATTTGTACCATATTTTCTTAAACTTTTGGTCTTGAAAATGAGATTTTGAAGATGTGACAAGTATAATATGACCCGTTTTATTTGTAATGCATGAAATTAAAGTTGTGTGGATGCTAACAATCCATCAATTGAGGGAAAATTGGTAGAGAAAAATCAAAGAAATAAATAACGAAAATATTAAAGAATCTTGTTAAGAGTAGTCACATCTTTTAAGTTTTAATAATAATTGTGAAGTCGACGGAACTAATATATCCCTAGATATAATAGGTCTGTTAGGGGTCGTCTGGTTGGGAAATAAGTTATCTTGGGATAGTTAATCGTGAGATTAGTTATTTCACCCTCGAGAAAGGATAAAAATAACACTACAATCCCGAATAACTAATCCAGAGATGAATTATTATCTCAAACATTTTATTCCAACTAAACATAAGATAAATTTATCCTAAAATTAATCCCGGAACTTACTATCCTTATCCCTCCAAATAAATGACCCCTTAAGATCGTCATGACGAGTCATAGTCATTGAGTTTGGTGCCTTAAATGTATATCTTGGTCCTTGGGTAGCGTTTCCGACAATAAGTAATTTTTGTACAAATTTAATATTATATTGAGAAATTTATTAAATATACAAGAAAAATATGTTGGGACTTAATCTAGCGGCAAAAATGAAATCCACTTAAATTCTACCCTTCTTGATGAGGGTTCGGATCCTCGAATCCCCTCGAGGCTCGAGCACTTGAAACAATTTTTTAAAATCATATCGTACCAAATAGTCAAATACTAGTTAATTGAGTTTGTTCGGATGAGACTTAGCTAGCGCTAAAGTAAGTCATCCCACGTAATTATAACGTGTTTAATTTATAAGATTCAAAATTTTTTGAAATCATACCAGCAGAATATTATATGCTATTAAGAAAAATAATAAATAACATTGCTAGTTTATCATAATATTCCTATTAAATGATGTTTATATTTTAATTTAAAGAAAAAGTAATTAATGCAAAGGGTAAAACATGAAATTTATTTTTGTCTTTTCTTGATAAGTAAAAAAGGACAAGTAAAATGGGACACCAGATTAGAAAATTTGGAATGGGTAAAATGGGACGGAAGAAGTATATTCACTATAAGTTTCAATAGTTTTAATGAAGTATTTATCTTGGATTTTGTACCAATAACCGTATCAAATAAATTCCAGACCCCACTTAGTGGGAATTCACTGAGTTTATTGTTACTGTTGTTGACCGTATCAAATAAATTGAAATGGAGGGAGTACCTTTTTAGTTTGTCTTAGTTGGCTGAAAGTCATATTCTAGAAAGAAAATATACTGATTTTTCTTTTCTAATTATTAGGGAATTCCACCGACGATTAGAGGATGTTTTTTTTCCCGATTAACTCGTTATTAGAATTAATTATTTAATTAGCACTTTATTAATCCATGATATCACATCTTTAATTTGTCACGGCTTAATCTTTAATTATTTCGATGTGTCATTCTCTACAAGTATATATTGTCCTTACTTTGCTGTTTGGCGTTAGGTAATTCAGTTCGTTGTTGTCAAACCAATATATAGTACGGAGTAACGATTTTCTTTTTTTAAAGATAAAGTTAAATTAAAGCTGGAACGAGAACTTGAAACCAAGTAGCTGGTAAAGTTATTGTCATGTGAGCAGGAGGTCATGGATTCAAACCTTAGAAACAACCTCGGGCTTAAATGTAAGGTAAGACTGTGTACAATACACCCTTGTGGTGGGACCCTTCTCCGAACACCGCGTGTAACGGTAGCTTTAGTGCATCGGAATGACCTTTTAATAAGTTCTGTCTTTAGCCAAATTTTAAAATTTAATTATTCGTTGAAAATGTTTCTCCGAAAAGTACTTTTGGATAATAGCAATTTCTGTTTAGCTAATCAATTTAATAAAAAGTATCCTTTTACCAAATTTAGAACAATATTTGTGCTTGATCAGTGTTCCAAAAGTTCATACGAGAAAAGAACTATATTTTTTTTGAGCTTATAGAAAACAAATTTTATGACTATTCAGAAGAACAATTTTGTACTAAAATGACCGCTTTTAACCTCCTAGAAGCTTTGGCTAAACAAGCTCATGTTAGTACATTTACTTGTACTATACTTTATAGGAGTCTTCTTGCTCTACTAGAGATTTAATTTTCATATCAATATAGTATATTTTTATTTTGTACAATGTTTGCTGGAGATGATTTTAAATGTATAAACAACGTCGATAAGAATTCATCCAAATCATAACTTATCCGAAATTGAGACGTAATTGTTATTATTATCCTGAAATTGAGACGTAATTGTTATTATTATCATCTATCATCGGATTAAGAAAAACAGAATAGTAGCCTATCAATATCAATAGAAAAATATAAAAGAAGAAACTTCTTGGTAATGTACATTGTACAAGTCCCAGCCTAAACATTTCTGGCATGCAAGTCTTCTTTTTCACACTTCCACTAGCATAGTAGAACAAAATACTAACAGACATTTAGCATTATTACTAACTAGCTAGTTTCCAATCTGAAAATAAATAAATAATAATCTTGATTTGATCCAAGTTTGGATACAGGTCGATTAAGCATGTTGAAGATCAACGTTCAAATAATTAGAGAGAATATCAATTTATGTTCCATGTGAATTTGAAGTATGAATAATTTTTCGTAGAGGAAGAAGATAAATAGACAACTAATGAAAGTTACAAGAATACAAAGTCTATAATTCATATATAGTCCAATTCCATTTTGCATTTGCCAGCTTGTCCACATGCCCTTATCAAATTTCTGAAACTAAAATTTCTGTCAATAGTTTCAGAAATTTGGAAGTAGAAAAAAAAAGATGTATGAACTATTTTTGGTCCTTTAATATAAGAAGTCTATTGCATTTGAACTATTTTTAAATTTATATTACCGTTAAACATGGAGTAACAATACAAGCGTAATATAATACACGAGTAATTAAATGGTGAAATGGTCAATAATTATACCTCACCGTCTATTTTTACTAGTTCAGTATTGACTTGACACACCCTTAAGGATCAATAAATAGAATGATAATTTTACTATATCATCTTATGATTATAGTAAATGCAATGCTTTGGAAGATGCATTGGAAAACGACAATAGTTAATAATAAAGGTGAATTAGGAACCAAGTGCTTCGTCATTCTCTTCTGCCGAAAGTGAGAGTGGCATAATCAATCGTATCTGCAACCAAAATTCAAGCTGGCGAATAAACAAGTGATTGATCTTTTTTTATACGTCTTTATTAGCATGATCGACAATTGAGACACAGAAAAGGAGCTTTTAGAATGACTTCAATTGGCACACACAGCATTATCCCAACTCTTCCTTATCTGCTTAACTACCTTGCCGGACCTTTAGCTTTCCGCCTCGTGCCTTAATTATGGTCTAATGAGAACTCTAAGATGAGGGAGTTAGAAGTCGGATTTGAAGCTGGACTTTCCCTGTATGCCATTTCTTTGAAGTTCACTTAAGCTTTCAGGTTTACATTGTTTTATATTGTGGTTATAGAGAATAACTTGGTCCCTTGCTTTTATTATTTAAACTGGACAAATAAAACTTGATATCTATTTTTAGTATGTCCGACAAGTTAAAGTGATCAGACGGAGTAGTAAATTTGTGAATACTCATTACCAAAGTGATCAAGAGTTTGCCTTTCAGTCAATTGAAAGTTTAATTTGTTTAATCAAATATCACAAGGACCAAAATTATAATTTATTAATAATGGAAGGACCAAAAATGCTATTAATCCAAAAAAAAAATAGTAACTAATAATCAGAATTTCCATCTATAAATAGCCACTCATTTCATCATCTCAAACACCAAGCAAACAACATTTTCACTACTAATTAGCCACATTCAGTAGTTGAGAGTGCTAATTAAGTTTGAAAAATGGCTAAGTTTGGTGCATCTTCGATTGCCCTTGTTCTTACATTGAACATTCTTTTCTTCACTATGGTTAGTTCCACTAATGTCCCATGCCCACCACCCCCACATTCTAAACCCCACCCCAAGCCCCACCCTACCCCTACCCCCTCCACCCCATCATCAAAGGGAAAGTGTCCAAAGGACACACTAAAGCTAAAAGTGTGTGCCAATTTGTTGAATGATTTAGTGCACCTTGTTATTGGAAGTAGCCCAGCAAAGACCGAATGTTGCTCTCTAATTAAAGGACTTGCTGACCTTGATGCTGCTGTTTGCCTTTGCACTGCTCTTAAAGCCAATGTGTTGGGAATTCATCTCAACGTTCCACTTTCCCTCAGCTTGTTGCTCAACAACTGTGGCAAATATGCACCTAAGAATTTCCAATGCGCATAAGCTTGGTCTTTTCGTCATTTAGAAATTTCCATTTCATTTTCCCTTCAGTATTTTCAAATTTTAATTTGTGTGCTTATTTGTCATGAAATTTATTTTATATTCTAATTCGTTAGAATATAATGTAGATAGGCATATTTGCCTTGTTTTAATTTCTCTCTGTTTGTATCCATTTTGCATTTGCAAACGAAAAATAATACAAGTACTTATTATTTTTCTATTTTTTGACTAGTTTATATTTTTGTGTCGGTCAACTTTGGTCACGTATGCCGTCCCCATTGGCCCCTGCTTTTACATAAGTTTACTTGCAAGGTCCAAAATTATCTGCCGATAAATATATACTCAATCCAACTTGGTCAAGTCTATACAAATTGAACGAATTATATTTCTATAGGTTAAAGTTTAAAGTTTCTCCTTCGCATGTCGCTACTTATATCATGCTTAGAAATGTAAATCTTAATATAATATAATATATATTGCACTAATGTACATATTCTTTTTACAGTAATGAACCATGTCTCCGGTACGGCAAAAAAGATTCTGTTAATTAAGGTGACGTTTAAATCTTCATATATATATACACATTCAATTGTTACATTCTGTCTTGGAAAAGCATATGTATATACTAATTATTCTACAATGGAATCTTTCTCACAGAATTGCCTAGGTGAACTATGTATATTATATTGTTGATTAATTAACAATGTAGGATTGTCGAGAAATGAATGGACTGTTCAATGCAAAAGACACATACAAACGATTCTCTTTTAACTTCTCCTCTATATATATTAAGTGAATGCATAAACAACTCTCCATGTACATGTTAGCAGAGAAACTTAACAAAATTGTCTCAATGGATAAAAAATTTAAAGTAGCCATCTTTGTGGTGGTCCTTTGTGTTACTGCAGCCACAGCAATTCGTCAGGGCATTATCACTGCCACAAATCGTGATGACGGTGGAATTCAAGAGGCCTTCAAAACATTAAAAGATCATCAAAGTATTGGCAATGTTTACGATAATGGTGGAATTCAAGAGACTTTCAAAATGATAAAAAATCGTTATAGTAGTGCCCAAACTTGTGATGATGATGATGATAGAATTCAAGAGGGTTACAGATTGATAAAAAATCGTCAAAGTAGTAGCAATATTCACTATGTTCCTATTACTACTGCTAAAAGTTATGGTGATTTCACTACTCGGCATTGAAGTTGCAAATATACGGTCAGTATGGTGTGAGGTAAAAGTTATAATAGTTTCAGAATAAAATAAGGATAAGAATGTTGCCATGTTCCTGATGAGAATGCTGCAATGTCTTTGTATCATGTCTTATATATATATGCTTTGGTTTCTGTCTAGGCCAAATTCATCGGTGGCCCCCTAAAGTTGGTACGAACTTTCACTTAGGCACAAACGTTGTTCACTTTTAACACCTTAAGTAGCCACAAATTGTGTCACTTTGACACTTGTTGAATCAGCAAAGAGAGTGTGCTGCACTCGCTGCCAACGTGGACAAAACGACCAATTGATTTGTGCCAACTCATTTAAATTGCCACATCATAATTTATATTCACAATTATTTTTTTTTTAAAAAAGGCCAAAATACATGATTATTAATAATTATCCAACTTATTAATATATATACACACAATTAAATTAAAGGAACCAATTAATTACTGACACGTAGCATTTTAAAATATAATTATAAAATTATCAACCCAACCCTCATCCCACCCCATCCCACCACCCCCAAACTCCAAAGTCATCTTCTCCACCACCACCCATCCCCCAGCCCCCCCCCCCCCCAAGTCATCTTCTCCACATGGCAGCCCCCCTCCCGTTATCTTCTCTATTTGCCCTCCCCCACCCCCACCCCCACTCCCCAAACCCCAAAGTCATCTTCTCCATTCCCCCCCACCGCCAACCAAGCCAACAATCGCACCTCCGCCTGTCACACCCCTTTTTTAACTCCAAAAAGAATTATATTTTAAGTTTCGAAAGGGTTTTTATTATGAAGTGACAAAAATGAAGAATTTATTTCGAAAAAAGATTATTTATATTCAAAACTCAGAGTCACCACTTGGCATAATCGGGTGTGCCAAGTCACCTTTGGAAAATCCTTTTCAAAACGATTTGACTCTTTAAACTGGTTTGCGAACAGAGATTCCGGCTAAGGAATTCTGTTGACCGAGGGGAAGGTGTTAAGCACCCCTCGATCCCGTGGTTCGACCACGGTCGCTCGATGGAGCGTATCGGCTAATTTTGACACTAAAAATGTATGAACCACATAAACACACAACACAAGCAAACAAAAAAATCAAACCAAATTCAAAACCGAAATAATGTCTAGTCCGAATTATACAGTCCCAAAGATAAGAAAATACGAAAATATAAATCCTATTCTAGACTGATCCTAAACTATGCTCCAATGCTTACCCGATGCCTCGGGCTTTCATCACGAATGTTTTTCTCCAACATAATACGTCGGGGCATTCCCCGGTGAATAAATACAATGTGTCTCGGGGCATTCCCCAGCTAAATGAATACACTTTTAGGGCGAGAAAATCAAACCACTCAACGAACTTTCAAACATTCAACAAAACCAAAAATTCTAAACTTTGCCTACCCAACCCACACTTGCCTATTACTTCCGACTTATCATGCTACTACCACGTTTAACAACGTCAAAAATCAATCAAGATGGAAAATTAAATAAACCAAGTGAAATTGCTAATTATCCAACTTTCAATATCACCCCAAATTGCGATCTAACCCCAAATTGAGACTAAGTTCTTTGATTATTTTAATTCATAACAATCAATTGATGGATATCAACAACCAACCACGATGATCCAAGGCATATCAAAATCAATAAAATAAAATCCACACACCATGAGTTTACCACACCAAGTATCACACAATTAAGAATTAATTGAGAATGAGATGAAGAATGAACCTTAATGTCGCTTTTATTCAATCAAATGGAGGAGCTTCGTGGATTCAGAACCTCGACTTAAACCTACTTTGAACAAAACCCCATTTGGTGTTGAATTTGACCCCGAAACAGATTTGAAAATCAATTGAAACCTCAATCACGACTAACTCGCAAACCTCGATCGACAAATCAAGTGACCCAATGGAAAACTTGAACGGAGGTGTTAAATGGTGCTACTGGTTGCCGATTTTGGTGATGGGAGAGAGTTGGGTCGCTACTAGCACTTCGCTGGAGCTCCGGCGAGCTAAGCGCTGGAGGAAAATCGAAGGAGACGGGACCAATTTCAGGCCCTATTGGCCCTTTTCTCTCCCTTTCTCCCCGTTTCTCTATCTCTCTGCCAGTTTCTCTCTTCTTCAACGTTTTTGTGGGTGAGAGTGGTGTGTGATTTTGGTTGCTGTGTCTGTGAGAGTGATGATGGAGAGATCCCTTTATGATATGTGCCAATCAGTATATTGTAGTGTTATGTGTGAATTTTTTTGGTGAGATGTGTGTATGTTCGTATATGGATGAAGGTGGAGAGTATTATGGTCTTCTGTGAGTGATTTCTGTTCTGTTAATGGAAAAAGAATCAGCAGTGGTGAGTCTCTGTGGAGGATCAATCGGAAAAAAAATGGTGTATGCATATAATTGTATATTATAAAATGGAAAGAATGGGGGAATCTTCTATAGGGCCCCCACCATTCAAAATGGAAATTGTAGTAATATGGTATTCTGTTGAGTTGTTCAGTGGAGAAAGAAAAAAAATATGGGGTAGGGTAGTGAGGTAGGGGTAGGATAGTGATGTGTTGTCCACTTTTAATAGGGAAGGTTGTTAAAATAAAATAAAATTAGTTAGGGGTTGTTATTTTTTGTCATTTTATGGAGGGTATAATAACATGAATGAGGGTACATGGTAGGATAAGGTAAAATGGATAAATATGATATCGGGAAGGGACAAAATTAGGTATCTACATCATGCCTCCTTTGAATGTAAACACGAAGTGTTTTCAGACAAAGAAGTAGACAACGAGACAAAATTTTATCCCGACCATTATTCAGAGAAACAGAAGAAAAAAGGACAACCAAGTTGGAGAGTCGCGTGAGGTCGCTGTCGAGGTTCCGGTCCGTGGCTCTGTCATTACATCAAAATAAAAAATTACAAGTTAAAACACAAATAAAATTACAAAAATCCTATCTATATAGCTTCTGTTGGACTCTTGACTTGAGTTTCATCACCCTATTATTAAGGCGGGCTCCTGATTTGCGGTTTCATCACTTGTTGCTTGGTTTTCAATTGCTTCACCTTATTGCTTAATTTTCCATTTATTCGCCCTATGCTTCAGGTGGGCTCCTGACTTGTCATTTCATCACCCTGTTCTTCAGGCGAGCTCCTGACTTGCAATTTCCTCACCTTATTCTTCAGGCAGGCTCCTAACTTGCAATTTCATCACCCTGTTCTTCAGGTGGGCTCCTGACTTACCATTTCATCACTTGTTGCCTGGTTTTCAATTGTTTCACCTCATTGCGTAACTTTCAATTTCTTCACTTTGTTGCTTGACTTTCGTTTCTTCACCATGTTCTCCAGGCGGGCTCCTGAAATCACATCAAAACTAAAAAGAAAATTATCCCAAACAAAGATTATTATAAAGAGGTTTCATTTGCCAGAGAAGCGGAGTTCCAACACAAGAATTAAATTTTGCCCCAGTTTATCATCAAAGAACTTTTGCGAAAGTCACATCTTATAGGAATCCAGGAAAATGACTCGACTAAAATGTATGCTTTATAGGAATCAAAGGAGATGACTCGACTAAAAGGTACGTCTTATAGGAATCAAAGGGAATGACTCGACTAAAAGGTACGTCTTCTAGGGGTCAAAGGGAATGACTCGACTAAAAGGTACATCTTATAGGAATCAAAGGGAATGACTCAACTAAAAGGTGCATCTTATAGGAATCAAAGGAGATGACTCGACTAAAAGGTACGTCTTATAGGAATTAAAGGGAATGACTCAACTAAAAGGTACGTCTTATAGGAATCAAAGGAGATGACTCGACTAAAAGGTACGTCTTATAGGAATCAAAGGGAATGACTCAACTAAAAGGTACGTCTTATAGGAATCAAAGGAGATGACTAGACTAAAAGGTACGTCTTATAGGAATCAAAGGGAATGACTCGACTAAAAGGTACGTCTTCTAGGAGTGAAGGTTTAATTTAAGAAGTGTATCATCCAGCAAATGAAAACTGAAATCCCTGGACAAGAAAGTGTGCCTCCGAGGGATATAAGATGATGAATTTTTACCATGATTTAATTATCAAACCTGTGCAACAACATTGCTTCTTGCATTTGTAAAAGTGAGAAATTACGAGCCTTGATGTTTAGGCTTTGAAATCCTTGATTTGAAGGTAACATTTGTTCCTGTTTCATGTAAAGAAAGGTGGTGAGTTTAAAAACATGGAGGCAGGTTTGTGGCTTTGGCTTTCATGGCAAACGCTCTTGTCGTCATCACATTTAACCTTGCTTCCAACCATTACATATATCATTGACTTGATGCATTATTGACCTAAACTCAGATTATTAAGAGTGACTTTAAAACAAACACAATATCTTTGCTTTGCCATGCTCCTCAGATAAACCCTTTGAACTTTGGTATTTCCATGAGGTCCTACATTTGTGTGTTGACAGAACTTTCTGTATGCCTTATTTCGACTCAGAATCATATCTCTTTCATGTGTTGGCCTTTTGTATCGCTTTTGCAAATGAAGAAGCTAGTAGCCACTTTTGAAATCTTTTCTCACTTGTTTTGACACGGACTTGACTCAAAGACAAGAAACGAAAAAAAAGAATGACAATTTTTGTTTGGATAACTGACTCAAGAAAGATAAAATAAAAATAAAGAGAAGAAATAAAAGATAATGAATGTCCCCTTTTGAAACAAAGAAACGAAAAATTCATCTAAAAATGATAGTCAACACTAATGATTATGCCATGCATTTTGGATTAAGCAGATTGATTTTTTCATCCAAACTTTCTACCCATTGTTGTTGAGTTAATGGCCTTGAAACTGAGTTGCTACCTTAGGTCAATTATATTTAAGACCCCATTCGGCTAGTGGTGCCTTGAAGGGTTTTCGCCAACAAGCTTCTCTGATTTTTTTTTCCTCGACTCACCATTGCCTTATGGTGCATGTAAGGGTTTTCCACTAATGAGACTCTCTTATCTTTGTTTTCCTTAACTCACATTCGTCTTATGGTGCCCGTGAGAGTTTTCACTGATAAGACTCTCTCATTTTTATCTCTCTCAACTTACCATCATCTTATTACGGTGCCCGTAAGGGTTTTCACCAATAAGACTCTCTCATTTTTATTTCTCTCCTGATTTCTTATGTTGAGAAAGACAAGTAGTTCCCAAATGTGTCATCACATCCATTGTATGCTTAGCCTTAACATTCTCAAAGATTGATCCGAAGGTCTTTCTTTGGTTGTAACTTGGCTTTTGGATAGGGTTGAAAAGAAAGGATGGCATGGGGCCCAAACGCTACTAAAAGTGGGGTAGGACTTACAACTTTTGGAATCGACTCAAACAATGAGGATTAATTCATGCCCTAGTTTCTTTTGACTGGAAAATTCTAAGTTTTATTTGGTTGGACCGAGCCCAGAGTAGGGCAGCTTACGTATCTCACCTCCGCGAGAGGAGAATCAGGTCACGCGTAGTTCTGACAGCTTGTTCTTTCACTTGATTTTATTTTTATTTTTTTTGACTCTTTTTCTCTTTGGGACTTTTCTGACTTTATTTTTCTTGACACTCATCTTTTCTTTCTTTTTCGACACATTTTTTTTTTAATTTTGTTGACTCTATCTTGATTCCAAATGAGGGGTATAAAAGAAAATAACACTAAGGCCCAAATGGGGTAAACAAAGGATGACACAATGTTTGGATAGCATAATGAAATGCCTTTGTCATATCAATTCTTGAAAATGCTAGTACATAGCATGCAATGCCAAAGTGCACGATCAAGATCACTTATGAAATGTTTTACAACACTAACTTGCCCCGAGAATGTGTGCCACCTCTTTTTCTACACTTGCCCAGCATACAACTCCACGTTGTTGTACATTCCTCATGCTGAAAGACTCATGACTTCATGGAGCTAATTTTCTTCCTGTTCCTTTTGACATGGGATCACACATTCACTACTTGACCTAATTGAGATATGTCTTTCAATTGATGACCAAGTTATTCTCACGATTCTCAAAATAATAGCCTTAATTTTCAAAGAAGGCTTCAACTTAATCACCAAATGCCCGAGCACTCTATCTATTTTCTCAGATGCTCTCTTTTTTCAACTTTAACCCTCTGATTTAATGTTCATGCTTAAACTGGATTTTAAAATCTGGCTATAAATTTCACTAGCATGTCATGTCACTAGAGTCAACATAAAATGTACTATGTAAAGAAAATAAACCAATAACACATATTTAAAACACAAAGAAAAATGGGACACTTCATTTAATAAAAATAAAAGATCAAAAGGTTTGAACATAACGACAAAACAAGATAGATCCGGAACTACAACCCTAAAATAATTTGGATAACAGAAAATAAAACAAAACAAACTACCAGACCTCTTCCTAGTAGGGAGAGGGCTGACTTCCTAATTGCTCATCCTAACATCTTAGCCACTGGTTTGCATAACAGCATGACTAGAGCTTTCCTCGCTGTTAATGTTCTGTACCATAATTGATTTATCTTGAATCATCTTTTCAATTTATCTTTTCAAAGCACGACAATCTTCAATACTGTGACCCTTAACATCAAAATGATATGCACATCATACATTAGGATCAAAACTTTTTGAATGTGGATCAGGAGTATACCCAAGAAGAGGAGTGATCATGCCCTGCTATACCAATCTCTGGAATAAACTGGCATAGGATTCCCCAATAGGAGTGAAATTATGTTTTTCCTTCCTCCTCTTTGCGAACTCTGGCCTTGGATGAAACTTGGATTTAGAGGATCCTTGGTAAATTTGTGGGGATCGAGGACAATGCTGAGGGACAGATGAATGCCATTGTGGATAAGAAGATGGATGATCATACAATTGTGCATTGTTCAAAGGATATTAAGGAAGTGGAATGAGATTTCTTGGATTTTGGGGCAAGAAACATTGTTGTAAGTGGTTCTGTGGATCTAATATGTAAGCTCGGGGTTGAGGCTGACAGTATTGGTGGGTTGGACCTCTAAAACTCTGCTTTGTCCTTGGCATGACAATAGGTGTGTTTTCCTTCTTTTTTTCTTTAGTTTTCCTTGGTTGATTGCAATGTCGTCCCAAATGTTTCATAGAATCCTTCTGTCCATCAGGCTCCCCAAATTTTGATGTCTCAAAGCTGGGAGGAAGGTTAACACTAGAAGACATGCCCCAGTTTTTATATGAAACATTTTCATAGCCCATAAGTCCAAGGGAATTTTTCATATCATTTTCTACACTCTTAGCTTTCCCAACTACTTTCTCTAGCTCTTCTAGCATGCTAGGCTTCTTAGTAAGAAATTTTGGCGGTCCACTTAATTTAACGGTAGGATCAAGAGTATAACAATGATCATCAAGAGTATTGAACGTGGATTCACTAGTGGACTGGGGAAGCACAATCATTGGATTGATAGCCAAAATGGAAGTCTTAGTAAAAGGTTGACCAAAAAAAGCACATACAGTATGTGGTGTTGTGAATGTGGTAGACTTATACTGAGGAGCTAAAGAAAGAGTGGTGGAAATATTGAGGTGAATTTGACGTAGAATGGATTCTGAGGCATGTTGTGGTGCATCAACAACAGTAGGAAACTAACTTTGTGATTTTGGTGGAAGACTCAAGGTATTTGCAGGGTCAAAAGTGGGGAATGGAGGTGGAAGCAGCCTACTGGCCTAAGCTCGATACATTTTCATCATTTGTTGTCTCAGTCTCGAATTCTCTTCCTTTAAACTCTCAATTTCCTGACTCTTTGTTTCATTCATGGTGCCACTCTCTATATCCTTGTTGGACACAACTAAACCTTCCTTGGATTTGGTGTGATATGAAGGACCATCCAGGAAGCCACAAACCAACCACCTTAAACTAACTGGACAAGAGGCAACAAATATGTTAGAGTTCAACATTTTTCCAAAACCGCTTTTTTTTAAAAGGCCACCGAATCCAAGAATGGCGCCTACGTATCTCACTCCCAAGAGAGGAGAATCAGGTGTGCGTAGTTCGTGAAGTCTTGCCAAAATGGCCAAATGAACTCTTTTTTTCCCTGAAACTAAGAAGAAAGAAAATAACAATTTGTCAAAAGAATTGACGAAAATCTTTTTGAATTTTTCAACTTTAACATCTCTATACAAAATGAAATCTACGATTACCAAAGAAAATCTTTTTGGGTTTTCAATTTTGCATTTCATACAAAAATGAAACTTGAACCTATTAAAGGAAAATCTTTTTGCAGTTTTCTTTTATTGATGCATATGAAACCTACTCTAAATGAAGAGTGAAGAAAATATTTTTGAATTTTTAAAATAAGATCCCCGAACCGACAATAGGTTGCCTATGTATCTCACATCCCGAAAGATAAGAATCAGGGGTGCGTAGTTCGTCCAGATTGGACAATTAAAGATTAAAGGACCGACTGAACCCTAACTTGAGAGACGTGACTACAACGATGAAAATAAAATCCTTTTGGGGATTATAAATTTGACACTCCACATAAGACTGACACCAACAACTATGAAAGAAAAAATCTTTTTGGTATTTTCATGAAATGTACAAAACTCCTACAATTTTTGCATTTTTCTTTTATAAGAACTCATATGAATAAAAATCTTTTTTGAAGTTTTCGAATTGTGAATACTTGCTTAAGGAAACAAAAGAAAAATCTTTTTGATGTTTTTGATTTTGACAAATGAGTGCAAAAGGTAAAAAGATTTTTTTGAATTTTTGGATTGTGAAAAACAAAAACCCTAAAGAACTCTAAAACCTATGAAACTCTTTTTTTTTTCTTTTTCTTCGACTCACTTTTTTCATTGCCTACACACTTTATTTCTAACACATGTTTTTCCCAAATCAGTCTGTCAAAAGACCCCATTACCCTCAAAGATGCAACATTTAGCACGTAGGGATGCGGTAGAGGTGAGTCTCCTATAAAGAACCATATGGGCCTTGCTAGGTCTCAATATGATACACATAAGTATGACCTAAAGGCTGACCTACACTGGGGTTCACTAACAAGGCTGTTTGGGGGAGCGTATGGTCGATAGTGGCTGCTTTAGCTGTCAGCCTACTCCATACCAGCCAACGGATCCTCCCTCTTAAAATAAGGGTAACTCAACTATAGGTCATGTACACAACGTGTACTACAGAACTTGTTGCAGAAAGAATTTACTCGGGTTATGCATATGATGCCAGTTATAAAGCAGTAACACATAAGAGAAAAATTGTAAACAAAGAGCACGTAGGCACTCAACAATGATAACAACAAATGATAAGACAAACAATTTTTACACACCCATAATGTCAAACTAAGGCGATACAACTCCAAAAGTAAGCTCGAATTTTGAAAAATCTCCAGCAGAGTCGCCAGAGTTGTCACACCCCTTTTTTAACTCCAAAAAGAATAATATCTTAAGTTTTGAAAGGGTTTTTATTATGAAGTGACAAAAATGAAGAATTTATTTCGAAAAAGGATTATTTATATTCAAAACTCAGAGTCTCCACTTGGCATAATCGGGTGTGCCAAGTTGCCTTTGAAAAATTCTTTTCAAAATAATTTGATTCTTTAAACTGGTTTGTGAACAGAGATTCTGGCTAAGGAATTCTGTTGATCGAGGGGAAGGTGTTAAGCACCCCTCGATCCCGTGGTTCGACCACGGTCGCTTGATGGAGCATATCGGCTAATTTTGACACTAAAAATGTATGAACCACATAAACATACAACACAAGCAAACAAACAAATCAAACAAAATTCAAAACCAAAATAATGTCCAGTCCGAATTATACAGTCCCAAAGATAAGAAAATATGAAAATATAAATCCTATGCTAGACTGATCCTAAACTATGCTCCAATGCTTACCCGATGCCTCAGGCCTTCATCACGAACATTTTTTGCCAACATAATACTTCGGGTCATTCCCCGGTGAATAAATACAATGTGTTTCGGGGCATTCCCCGGCTAAATGAATACATTTTTAGGCCGAGAAAATCAAACCACTCAACGAACTTTCGAACATTCGACAAAGCTAAAAATTCTAAACTTTGCCTACCCAACGTACACTTGCCTATTACTTCCGACTTATCATGCTACTACCACATTTAACAACGTCAAAAATCAATCAAGATGACAAGTTAAATAAGCCAAGTAAAAATGATAATTAGCCAACTTTTGATATCACCCCAAATTGCGATCTAACCCCAAATTGAGTCTAAGTTCTTTGATTATTTCAATTCACAACAATCAATCGATGGATATCAACAACCAACCACGATGATCCAAGACATGTCTAAATCAATAAAATAAAATCCACACACCATGAATTTACCACATTAAGTATCACACAATTAAGAATTAATTGAGAATGAGATGAAGAATGGACCTTAATGTCGCTTTTATTCCATCAAACTGAGGAGCTTCGTGGATTCGGAACCTCGACTTAAACCCACTTTGAACAAAACCCCATTTAGTGTTGAATTTGACCCCAAAACAGATTTGACAACCAATCGAAACTTCACTCATGACTAACTCGTAAACCTCGATCAACAAATCAAGCGACCCAATGGAAAACTTGAACGGTGTTAAATGGTGCTACTGGTCGCCGATTTTGGTGATAGGAGGGAGTTAGGTCTCTGCTAGCACTTCGCCGGAGCTCCGGCGAGCTCGGAGCTGGAGGAAAATCGAAGGAGACGGGACCAATTTCAGGCCCTATTGGCCCTTGTCTCTCCCTCTCTCCCTGTTTCTCTATATCTCTGCCAGTTTCTCTTTTCTTCAGTGTTTTTGTGGGTGAAAGTGGTGTGTGCGTGAGTGGTGTGCGATTTTGGTTGCTGTG
This sequence comes from Capsicum baccatum var. pendulum, assembly GCA_030864225.1. NCBI lineage: Eukaryota > Viridiplantae > Streptophyta > Magnoliopsida > Solanales > Solanaceae > Capsicum > Capsicum baccatum. Next base: position 14,615,751 of record CM061550.1, read on the forward strand.
TCTGTGAGAGTGATGATGGAGAGACCCCTTTATGATATGTGCCAATCTGTATATTGTAGTGTTATGTGTGAATTTTTCTGGTGATATATGTGTGTGCGTGTGTTCGTATATGGATGAAGGTGGAGAGTATTGTGGTCTTCTGTGTGTGATTTCTGTTCTGTCAATGGAAAAAGAATCAGCAGTGGTGAGTTTCTATGGAAGATCAATCGGAAAAAAAATGGTGTATGCATATAATTGTATATTATAAAATGGTAAGAATGGGGGAATCTTCTATAGGGCCCCCACCATTCAAAATGGAAATTGTAGTAATATGGTATTATGTTGAGGAGTTGTTCAGTGGAGAAAGAAAAAAAATTGTGGGGTAGGGTAGTGAGGTAGGGGTAGGATAGTGATGTGTTGTCCGCTTTTAATAGGGAAGGTTGTTAGAATAAAATAAAATTAGTTAGGGGTTGTTATTTTTTGTCATTTTATGGAGACTATAATAACATGGATGAGGGTACATGGTAGGATAAGGTAAAATGAGTAAAATTGATATCGGGAAGGGACGAAATTAGGTGTCTACACTGCCAAGACAAATTCACTTCTCAACAATAATTTTTGCTCACAACAAATTCACTTCTCAACAAATTCAAAACATATAGCACAAATTCACCAAGCCAACAACAGCAAACACCGTTGTTCCATCGACTAAAATCATTTTTGCCATTTTCTCAACATATGGACCATTTTTGCCACTTTCTCAAAAACACCATGATAGTCTCATCAAATCCCAACATATGGATCATTTTTGTCATTTTTTCAAAAATCAAACAAGAAAATGAAGGAATACAGATGTGTTAAGAAAAGAAAAAATGGTGGAAAATTAATGGTTGAAAGAGAGAAGAAGAAAGAGAAGAAGAAGAAGAAGAAGAAGAAATCTACAATCTGCACCAACTTGCATTCTTCCAAATTATTAAAAATCAATTGTATTAAGAAAAAAAAAATTTATGGAAAACTAATGGATGAGGGTGGGGAAGGGTGGGAGAAGACGATTTTGGGGTGGGGGTGGAAGCAACGATTTGGGGGTGGGGTGGGCTGAGGACGATGATATGGAAGATGATATAAGGGTGGGGTGTGGTTATTAATTCTTTTTTTTTAATTTAAATTAATAATATAAAAATATTTTTTAAAAAATGCCAAATGTCCTTTTATAATTGGTTTATTTATATGTTATATACCCTAAAACGCGCCTGGCAGCGAGTGCAACACACTCTCTTTGCTGATTCAGCAAAAGATGTCAAAGTGACTCACTTTGTGGCTACTTGAGGTGTTAAAAGTGAACAACGTTCACTTGAGGTGCCTAAGTGAAAGTTCGTGTCAAGTTTAGGGGGTTATCGATGGGTTTGGCCTTCTGTCTATTATGTGCTACAACATGCTGAAGTATCCCATGTTTGGATGAAATTAAAGTATTAGTTAGTCAAAGGAATTATTTATCACACCATTTATGCCTTAGTGATGGGATAAGTTATCCAATATATATGATGCCATAACTAATCTACGGATAGATAATTTCGGAATAACTTGTTTCCCACCAAACGAAGGGTATAGTATTTGAAGACTTTGTACAATACTTGAAAGGCCCAAAGTATTAATAATGTGCTTTAATTGTGCAATCTGCTATTAGCTACATTGGAAATGTAATGATATGTATTTGTTTTAAGAGTGTATGTTGTGTGGATTGTCAATGCACAAAATATTCTACACTATCAGTTAATTTGACCTGCTATTGTAGGTTACCCAATTATTTGCGTAAAAATTAAAAAAGAAAAAGTTAGATAACCTGGAATAGCAAGTCAAGTTTACCTAATAGTGTTGAATATTTTGTACACTGACGATGCACAAAACTTAAATTCTTGTTTTAAAGTGTGTATTTTATTTTGAATAAATGATGGGCATCTTGTTCTGTTACTCTTCCCCCTCCCCCTTTCCTGACCCCTCCTTCAAATTAAAGGAAAATTTTCATTTTTAAGTTGCTCAAGTAATGATATATTCTAATTTTTTGTTCTTGTGATCGAATTTCTTTTCTTCATTTGATCATTGTGATGTCTAGCAAGCAAAACTAACCTTTATATGAATTGAAAAAATAGGTTAATCAGAAAAGAAAATTAAGATTGTGGGTCATTGTGACTCTAGGTCCTAGGATCGATTGTCCTAATCATTTTTGGAGGATAAACAATACTATTTTTTGGTTCTGAAATTTGACTAGCTCAAAAATACAATTGGTGGCAAGGATTTGACAAATGAGCTTTGGTTGAAAAAAGGGTGAATTATTAAATGAGTTTTCGTCTGAAAGTTAGTTTAGGTTTAGATAGTGATACGAGAATAATCACGGATATGGACTTATGAGAGTGCGTGTTGGACTCGAGCCTTGGTGTGTGCAATTAAAGTGTAAAAGAGGCCTAAAATGCACACTAAAATCGTCCAACACTACTCTTAATTTACACTTGATGGGTGCCCCTTAGTGGAGGGGCCTTTTGGTCATTTTAGTTTCTATTATATAATTACCCTATATAAAGAACAATGTAGGGTTTTATGAGTTAGTTTTAAGATAATGTTCTAAGTCATAAGAACACAAGTCCTCTCCCTTTAGAGGCACCAAAACAAAAACTAGGTCAAGATTTAGTATGGAATCACTAGTGATTGTATTTTGCTTGGAAACGTCGATGCTTGAGAGGTAGAATCCGATCTTGTGTCACATAAGAGATAGATCTATGTTGTGTGTGGTGCTAATGGGTCCAAGATTGGAATAAGCTCTTGGGTTCTTAAGATTATACCAACTATTGGTCTATCTATCTATCTCTTTAGTTTTTATTGTAATCTTGTATTGTTTCCTCTTGTTTAGTGTAAGTTGTGTGGGGCATTATTGTTGTTGTTCATCTTATTGTTGTTTCATCTTGTTATCCTCCTTGTTAGTTTGTTGGCTCTCTGAAAATAGGTGTCAATACACCTTGATATCGTGTTGATTCCATTGTTGTTGTTCAACCCGAGACTTGGTCTCATTTGGAGGCTCTTGGGTTTGGGGCCTTTAGTGGATTGTTTTGTGCATTTCTTGTGTGTTTTCAAGTTTGTATCGTATCATTTGGTATCAGAGCATGACTTGATCTTATTCTTACAAGATCAATTTTGGGCTCGTAAACTTGAAAATAGAAAAAAATTATTGGAAAAACTGAAAATTCCAGAAAAAGGTGTAATCTGTCCGTTTTTGTTCTTGATCGAGAAATCTGTTCTCTTGTTGTTATAGTCTTGGCCGAATTGTGGAGTTAGGTCTAGGATTTTTTTTTTGTTTTTGTTGTTTCTAGTGTTAGTTTTCTTGTTCACTAACACTTTGAGTATAGATCTAAACTTGAGCATGAACTTGTTGAAGTTGTTGTTGTGAACCCAAAAGTGGCCGTGAGTTAAAGTTGTTGTACTTGGCCGTGTAGTGACATTCTTGTGGACTTGGGATGGACGTTGTTGGTGTTGTTGTTGTTCTTGAAAATTTGTTGTTGTGTTCTTGTTGTTCATCACAACCTTCATCCCTTATTAAGACCAAAATATCACACTAAAAGGACTTGGCCATTTGTTGGAGGTTTTGTAGTTGACTTTGTTGTTGTGGAATTGTTGTTGCTCTTGGAGATTGTTGTGGGTTGTTCTTGTTGTGTTCTTGAAGTTCTTCATCATATTCATCACCTTGTTAACATTAAAGTGAACTTTAGATCTTAGAAAGGTGAAAGACAAGGTGTAGTACTTGTTAAGTCTTGAAAGACCCCCAACCACTAAAAGACTTTTACATCACATCTCAACCACTTTTCATAAACAACGGTCCATGTCTAGTCAAAGACTTTTGAGTCTTGAAATTTGAATTGAAAAAAGAGCTCCAAAGACTAGTTTATATTTTCCTCCATTGAACAATTTTCATCAAAGTCAAAATTGTGAATTTTAAATTAAAATTTGTCAAGAATCGAACCACTTGTGGACTGCCACATCGGACTGTCATGTCACCAATTACTGTTCACTCGATAAATTTCAAGCTCAAATTTTGATCTTCTAGTTTCCATTTGTTGTTCTTTAGTCTCGTTTGTTGATTCTATAACTAATTTACAAGCTAGTACTAGATTGTAAGTTAGTTTTGAAATTGTTCTTCGTGTTAACTTTCCTTTGTGTGTCTTAATTTTTTTGATTCATTGTAATACGTTCTTGGATTTTCCTTACTCTTTGGAGTCATTGTAAACGTTGAATTTACCTCTCAACACCTCTCGGAGTACAAGCAAGCTTACAACACTTGTGAGATTGAGTGTGAGGGATCCGAGAGACAAGAAATAAAAAGAGAGAGTGAGGATATTTTTGTACAACTAACGTGTTTTTATTTTGTAGGTAATTTCTTGGCCATAATGAAAACCATTTTGGCCTATCTTGATGTTATTTCTCGAGACATGGCTAGGGCGAATGCAGGTCTTGAAAAATTAGGCTCGGATATGTCTACTATTCTTGAGAGGTGGATCGAGTGGAGAGTCAAAGGAACTATCGTGTTTCTAGTCCTGAAGCTTCACACCAAACGATCACTCCTCCAAGACCACCACCAAATGACATAGACATAATTCAAGCTACCAAATGTCCTCCAATCCGATACCTACATAGGTCAATTTCTCCTCAATTCGATCAAGTCCAACAAAAAGGACTTGGAAGGCAAATTCCTCCCATCTAAGCTCCACAACCAAAATCCCACTTTACCAAATCAAGCCTCTCAATCGAAGCTCCACTTCACCAAAGCCGACATATCCATGTATAGGAGAATGGTAGAAAGGAACATGAACGGTATGGAGTCTACGACGATGTTTGTATGATTGTAGGAGGCTTGTTTTGGATGTTATTGAAGACAAGGCTTAAGATGGAGAGGAAGCCGAGGTTCAAAATAAAAATATAGGCCGAGACTTGTGTTATTGAGCTCTCAGGATCCTTATATTTTTTGCGGACTGTTTTGTGTCATCTCATGTTTTGCGGGTTATTTTGAGTGGTTTCTTTTGAAGTGGCCAATTGAACGAGGTGAAGCTGTGAATTTGTGAACAAATTCCTCTCAAGATGGAGAGAATGATACGAGAATAAGCACGGATATGGACTTATGAGAGTGCGCGTTGGACCCGAGCCTTGGTGTGTGCAATTGAAGTGTAAATGAGGCCCAAAATGCACACTAAAACCGTCCAACACTACACTTAATTTACACTTGATGGGCGCCCCCTAGTGGAGGTGCCTTTTGATCATTTTAGTTTCTATTATGTAATTACCCTATATAAAGAACAATGTAGGGTTTCATTAGTTAGTTTTAGGATAATGTTGTAAGTCATAAGAACACAAGTCCTTTCCCTTTGGAGGCACCAAAATCGAAACTAGGTCAAGAGCTAATGTGGAATCACTAGTGATTGTATTTTGCTTGGAAACATCGATGTTTGAGAGGTGGAATTTGATCTTGTGCCACGTAAGAGATAGATCTTTGTTGTGTGTGGTGTTAAGGGTCCAAGAGTGGAATAAGCTCTTGGGTTCTTAAGATTATACCAACCATTGGACTATCTATCTATCTCTTTACTTTTTATTGTAATCTTGTATTGTTTCCTCTTGTTTAGTGTAAGTTGTGTGGGGCATTGTTGTTGTTCATTTTATTGTTGTTTCATCTTGTTATCCTCCTTGTTAGTTTATTGGCTCGCTGAAAATAGGTGTCAATACACCTTGATTTCGTGTTGATTCCATTGTTGTTGTTCAATCCGAGACTTGATCTCATTTAGGGGCTCTCGGGTTTGGTGCCTTTAGTGGACTGTTTTGTGCATTTCTTATGTTTTTCAAGTTTGTATCGTATCAGATAGAATGAGCCAAGACGGGCTAAATAATGAATAGTAATTCATTTTGTTCAATTCTTATCAAATTATTATGGGCAAGTTACATGTTACAGTCGCCAAAAAATAAGAACATTCGCTAGCCAAATATACAAAAATATGTGCACTATTTTGTATAAAAAATATACATATTATGAATATCATACGTTAATATACAAAAAAACATACTCTATTTTGTATTGATCATTAGTACAGCAAGGTATAAATTTCCAACATTTACTGTTTTCTGACTATTTTTATTTCATTATATTTTTTGTAAAAAAGATATTTCATTATATCTTTGATTTTTTATTTACCATTTTTCACTTAATTAATTGATAGTTATTAGCCACAAAATTTTGATGTCACTGCCAAGAAAATAGGTCATTTTATACTTGTCCCATCTTCGATATCTCCCGTCACAAGGTCAAAAGATCAAGAAATCAAAGTATAAAATGAATAAACAAAAAGGAGTTATCCTGTCACAATTTGTTGAAATTCTAGGCACCTTATTGCGCAACTTATGCATAAAAACAATAAACAAACAAATTAAAAGCATAGTGGATCAAGTTGTTTTCATTAAAAATTACAAAATTCTAATACTACAATATGAATATAGTTCAGCTCATATTTTTCTGTAACGAGCCATTTCGTCGTTACTAAATTATTCGTAATAAATCCATGAAAATTTTCATTTTCATTTCTCAATATTAACTTGTGTCCAAAATAGTCAATATTTTATTTATTAGGTCACCTCAAACCTTCCGACGAAGATTTTAGCCTTCGGATGTGTCTAGATAGACTCAAGCCCGATGAATTTAATTATTCATGAGTGATAATATCAATACTTTAGTTGAAAGTTATCAGGTATGAATTAAGGTCGTTCAATATCCCTAACACAAAGTTAAGTATAAAACTTTCTTTCCGATACAGTTTCAGTATGGGTTTCTATTAGGTCCAACTTCAAACGATCATATCCCATAGAATATAAGGAGTTATGGGGCCCAATACCTACCAAATCAAAGATCTCTGAGTCCTCTTTTCAATGCAACAAATCATTCTTCAATTCGAATTCGGAGTAAAAAGTTATGACTGTTTTACTGAGTCCTGTCCAGACTGAAATGGGATTTTGCTGTGGAGAAAATTCTGATTATATTTAAATTAGCTTCAGCCGTATTTAGGTCTAAAAACATCAAATTTCATTCTCCAACCCTAGAGAGGTGATTTTTCAAAGCTTAAATAAAGGTGAAATTCCTTCGTTAAGATGGTTGATTATTCCAGGGAATGTAGGAAAAGAAATAACATTCTTACTGCGGCTTGCTTTATTCAAAGGCTTGACGTCCAGGCAGGCTAGGTTTAATGAGTAGAAGATTGTGTTGGTTTATATTTTCATAATTTAGAATTGATGAAAAAAAGCATGTCTAGGCCTGCGGGCATGGAGTTGAGGTGTATAAAGACACAAGTACTTAACTTTAATCCCAAAAATTATATTATTGATTGATTATGTGATATTTATGATATTATGTGTTATGTGCCCGAAAGGAGATTGTTGTAAATGTAATATATGAACATGATTCTTTGTTATTTGTTTTTCTAGTGATGAACCTAGTTGAGTTGTAATGGTATTAAGTTGTATGCATTGTGCAATATTATGATGGGGAGAATTATGCTAAGATCGAATATTGATGAGTATAGTAATATCTAAGGGATAGATGACTTGAATTAATGTGATGGTTGTATTATGTGGAAAGAGGTAGAGGATAATGATACGCGTGAATATGCTAGTTATAGGTGGTGATGTTAGAGCCCAAGTTGTGGTATTTAAGAAGATAATGATATTTTTAATAATTAATGAGTAATTAATGCTCCAATAATGACTTGTATGCATAAGAATTAAATTGTGATTTATTTTATGATATTCTTGTTTTGATATTGATAAAAATACTATATCTATTGATGCCCATGAGAGGCTAAATTGGTGATAATGATGTTTATTGAATTGTGCCTATAAGTGGCTTGTTTGATAATGATAACTCCTAAATTGAATACTTGTTGATTGGTAGTCGTACATGCTTGAAATTGATGATGTTTGGATTGTTGAGACGTGTATAAATGATTATTGAAAATTTACTTGACGGAATTGTCTTATGACTTTAAGTGTACTTGTAAACTTGGTACATCGTATTGTATGTTGTGAGGTGGTGTAAATTTGATATTGATATTACTTGTTTATGTTGGATCAGGTACCACACCGGTATGGATATGTATATGTTGGATCGGGTACAAGGCCGGTACGGATATATATATGTTGAATCGGGTACCACGCCGGTACAGATATGTATATGTTGGATTGGGTACCACGCCGGTACGGGTATGTATATGGTGGATTAGGTACCACGCTGGTACGGATATGTATATGGTGGAACGGATACCGCGCTGGTATGGTACATGAACATAGATTGTTCCCTTCCGGTCATTACTATTGGGGAAAAAATAAATCTCATATAGCATGTGTGTACATATTTGTGTTGAGTCTGTGGATGTTTACAGTATGGTTGATACTCTTGATGGTTATGTGTCTTGTTTGTGAGCAATGTTTGATATGTTATTGTTGTATTGTTGATTCATTGGGTATTTGATTGTGTGATATGTATTTGAAAAAGTGAAACTTTGTACTTACTTATATGTTGGTTGACTTGCTTCATTTGTACGTGTTGTAATCGTAGCTTACCAAAACGGCTAGTTATCATTCATTAATATTATAAGAGAGCATTTGGTTGTTAGCTCGAGAGTTTAGTGTGGGTTGTCTATGATTACGAGTTTGTCTGTCAATATGAGTAATGAAAATGATAAGGTGAATAAAGAGGAATAGTGATGATGATATGAATTAATGAGGCTAGAGTATGTTAGTAGTGAATATAATATTGATGGAGGTGGAAGAGTAGTTGGATGTTGTAACTTATATAGGTAAAGTAATAATATTATTACAACCTTAGTTGAATTATATTCCATTCAAGATGTCATGATATATTTTCCTTAATTTATTTTATGATTATATGAACTAACACAGTCGGCCGATGATGCCTACCAGTAGCACGTGTGGTTGTACTGACCCTACTCTTCTACATTCCTTCTTGGAGTGTAAACTTGATGCAGGTTAGTTGCAGTTACTAGATGTATGACGATATTCAACACTAACTTCTGCACTTTCTTTCTGGCAGATGTTAGAATCTTTGTATTATTTATTTTATTGTCAGTCTATGTTGTAGTAGATAGCTCTTGTACATATTTGACCAAGTTTTGGGATACTAAAGGACACTTGTAAGAAATTTTTGAAAAAGTTTATTTATTAATATTTAATTTATCTTATTATATTTAATCCAGTATTTTCTTAAGACAAAAATTTTTCGCATATTTTTAGTTGGATAATCTCCTATCTGCTTAGAATAGCGTCGATGTCCGTACGGTCCAGTAATTTAGATCGTGACATTTTCAAAAATATCTATTCCAGTGGCTATTGATTGTCCGTTAAAACTAAAATATGTCAATAATGAACATATCCAGTAATGATAATTTTGTATTAGCATCTTTGACGATAGATTGTCAATATTTGCGGTGATTTTTTTTTCTTGGGAATTCCATATACTGGCCACGATCTCTCACATATTATAGTGAAGTACTTATAAAGAAAACTATTCCTTCCTTTGCCATTTTTGTCTATCATGTACTCCCTCCATTTTATTTTAATTGACTTTTATTGACTTGACAAAATCTTTAAAAAATTATTTAATAGAGGCTTATTTTACTAAAATAATCCTGTTAATTATGCATTAAAAATGTGAATTTGAGTAAATACATTTTGTTTAATCATTTAATGTTGAGGATAATATTGAAAGAACATAATAAAATTCTCTTGATTTCATCAAATGTACAACTAAATTGAAACAAATATTTTTAGAAAGAGGGCCAACTAAAACGAAACGGAGGGAGTATACTAAAATAGCTATTTTGAGTATTTATCATTTTAGAAATTTAAGAGAGTATTAATTGTTTTCTTTAACTTTATCATTAGTATTAATTATTCTAGAATTAAGAGAAACATAAATAAAAAAAAAAGATTAAAGAATTAATAAGGGATAGATTAATAATTATTTTTTCAAATTTGTCCATAGTATTAGTTGTTCACAAGAATTAAGAAGGACGCAAATAAACAAAATTGTAGAATTAATAAGGAGTGGATTAGTCAGATTATTCTTTTTATTAATATTTGTATTCACACTTTGACCCTAGGGAGTAAGGATTGTTCTTATTCCTAATAATTTTCTTTTCCACATTATGCTCTCTAATATTGACTTGGCTAATAATGAAAAGCTAAACATAGGCCACACAATTTCCTTTAAGAGAAATTCTGATCATTACTTTATTGGACCATCTTATATTCAACTAGTTGCACGAATACGTTAATTCTCGCTGAAAAGCAATGTTTTTTGAGATTCTTTTTTCTCCAATAAAACGGAAAGAATGCATTGACTTAAAGTGATTGAACCGTACGTTAATTCTTATTGTTCAAAAGTATAAGTGAATTCAAAACTTAAAGTTTATGTGTACTTATGGCGACCTTAAGGTAATATACAATAATAAATAAAAAATAGTGAATGTTCATAATATGCGGAATGTGGTTCATCAGAGAATGTCGTACTATAAACTAATTATACTTTTGAGATTGTTGAAAGTCATATTAATTCTAGAAAGAAAATATAGTTAGTAAATTTTCTTCACTAAATATGATATTAATTCGAGCATATAAAATATTCATCACCCGATCCACCATGATATCCTAGGATGTTCTTTTCCTATTAATTAACTTGTTATTAGGGCTAATTACTCATAGCACGTTATTATCCCGTGAAATCAAAGCTTAATTTTTAATTATTTATGCATGCGGGTCATTCTTTACATTAATATAATATCCTGCTCTAGGGCCATGATAAAAACTGTCTGTTAGTGGAAGGTATTAAGTTAGTTAATTTGCTAATCAGTACTGACATATAAGCACATATGTAGTAACGATCAAAAAGATTGGATTTAAATTATATACACTTAACGATTCATAAGATATTTATGCTATCAATATAATTTACTGCTTTAACAGTTCACTTATCATATCTTGCATGTAATCAACTCATATATGTTATAAAAAATTACTTTGTAATCTACTCTTTATTTAGCTAAACTCAAAAAAATTAACAGACAGCCATGTTAAAATAAGATTCCAAACTAGTAAGAATTAATAACCTTGATTGGATCCAATTAATTTCTTGGCAAAGATTCAGGCATTCAGCATGTTCAAGAACAATGTTCAAATAATTAGAAAGAACAATTTAAGTCCCATGTGAAAATAAAGGATGTGTTATTTATCCTGAGGAAGAAGAAATAATTGATAGATGAACTACTAATGAAATCCATAAAAATACAAGTTTATAATATAATAATAGTAGTATATATCTCAACTTGCATTGGCCAGCTGCTTGTCTAGACAATATTCTCTATCCACACGTGCCTCTCTCAATTTTTTGAAAAATAGAAAGAAGAAAAATCAGAGTTTCTATCTATAAATACCCACTCATTTCATTCATTTCAAACACCAAGCAAGCAGCATTTTCACTACTAATTAGCCACATTCAATAGTTGAGAGTGCTAATTAAGTTTGAAAAATGGCTAAGTTTGGTACATCCTCAATTGCCCTTGTTCTTACATTGAACATTCTTTTCTTCACTATGGTTAGTTCCACAAATGTCCCATGCCCACCACCCCCACACTCCAAACCCCACCCCACGCCCCACCCTACCCCTACACCCTCCACCCCCTCCACCCCATCATCAAAGGGTAAGTGCCCAAAGGACACACTAAAGCTAAAAGTGTGTGCCAATTTGTTGAATGACTTAGTGCACCTTGTTATTGGAAGTAGCCCAGCCAAGACTGAATGTTGCTCTCTAATCGAAGGACTTGCTGACCTTGATGCTGCTGTTTGCCTTTGCACTGCTCTTAAAGCCAATGTGTTGGGAATTCATCTCAACGTTCCACTTTCCCTTAGCTTGTTGCTCAACAACTGTGGCAAATATGCACCCAAGAACTTCCAATGTGCTTAAGCCATATATTGGTTTTTCATTATTTAGAAATTTTCCATTTCATTTTCCCTTCAGTATTTTTGTTATTTTAATTTGTGTGCTTAATGTCAGGGAATTTCTTTTATATTCTAATTGGTTGGAAAGTAACTAGCCATTGTTGCCTTGTTTTAATGTCTATCCTTTTGTATCTATTTGGTATTTGTAATAAATTTGACATCGACAAGTAAAAATTATGGGGACATTTGCTCTTGGAGAAAGATTGACAAATGATATTTAAATCGGTGGATATTGAGCTATACTCGAGCTACTTAAACGTGTCGAAATTTATAGATACCTAGAGCATAATACATTTAAAATTTACTAGCTTAGGCTAAAGATGAAAGAGTCAAATTGAGTTAAGTATTTGATCATATAATTCAATCCGCTCAACTTATAATCATTTTCATTTGCTCCTTTTTCTATAATTTGTTTAGTTGGCTAGCTAAACTAATGAAGGTTTTTAATTTATTTATTTTACTATACCAAACAAATCAAACAATACTTTTCTATGTTTTGACTTACTAATTTTATTTAGGAAAAAGGACATGGTATGACCATTTTTAAAAAAATGACCCACATTTAAAAAGGTGGACATGCTATAGCCCGTCGGTTAAAGTAATTCTCTTTTTTAGTCATTTGGCTCAATTGGGTACATGCAGTCTCTATATTCAATTGATACACTTTTATACCAAATTGATACACTTTTATACTATATTGATACACTTTTTAAAAAAGAGAAAGGAAATTCTATGCAAGCACATGCAGTCTCTATACCCAATTGATACTTTTTTACACCACATTAATACATTTTTATACCACATTGATACACTTACAGTGTCCATATACTCAATTGATACTCTCTTATACTAGATTGATACATTTTTAGAATGCATGTAGAAACTATATAGAGTCGTATAAAATATGTATCTAAATAATAATTGTAGTTAAAATTGTATAGAATGCGTATAAAAATGCTATAATTATTATATAGAATATGTAGTTGTATAGAAACTGTATCATTATTATATATAAATATATATCTTTAACAATTATATTATATTAAAAGTATATGATATTGTATTTTATTGTATAAATAAGTAAAACTAAACAAAACAAATAGTATGCTATTTTAATAATATTAGTGAATGCAAAATAATCTAAAAAAAAGACAATTACTCAATTATTTAAAAAGAATATTATACAATAAATTTCTTCAAAATACTCTTCCCCTTTACTAATAGTATTATTAATTATCTTGAAAGCTATAATGTAGAAAGTGGTAGGGACTTGGCGTCAATCCAGGTGTAATAATTTGATAGCAAGTCTCACACATGAAGCTAATGAAGAGTGGTTCATATTTTGTGTGTCACAGTACATAAAGATAAAAAGTTGGCCCAGTAAATAAATTGGAAAGGATCGAATTGTGATTCCCGTTATATGTAGTTAATCATACGTGAGTGACAAAGAGGCTATTTGCTGGGTTTATTATGCGATTAACGAGTGGCTATTTATTGGTATTATAAATTTGAGTGCTAATTTTATAGAATTAATTTATTTTAGGTGTTATTTTTGTCTTTTTCCCTTTTATTTATGAATCGATCAGTTTTGGTCACTTATCAGTCCCAATTATAGCCCAACTTTTAAGTAATAAGTTAACTTGTGCAAGGTCCAAATTAACTGCCAATGAACTCAATCCAACTTGCTCAAGTCAATGCAAATTAAACGAATTATATTATCATACGTTAAACATTAAAGTTTCTACTTCTTCACATGCCGTTATTAATTGATATTTAGTAATATATATTGAAAAATGATTTGAACAATAAGTAATTAATGCATGTCAAGAGCAAAACAAGAAAAGAAAATTATCTTTTCTTGATTTGTCAAAAATAATTTAAAAATAAAAATTAAGTTAAGAAAATGGTGACAAGTAAATTCGAACGGAGGAATTACTTATTACTACTATCATTAGAAAATTTAAATCTCAATATAAATATATAATACTAATGCGCATACTTAAATCTCCATGTAATTCTATTGTCTAGTAGTGATTAGATTCTGTATTGGAAAAGGCACACGCCACACACACATATATACAAATTATTCTACGTACCACGGAATCTTCCTCACAAAATTGCCTAGGTGAACTATGTATGTTGATTAATTAACGGTGTAAAAGATTGTTAGGAAATGAATGGATTGTTTAATGCAAAAGACACATACAAACGATTCTCTTTAAATTCTTCTCCCTATATATATTAAGTGCATCTGTAAACAACTCTTCATATATACATATCTCAACATAGAAATTACACAAACAAGTCTTCAACGACAACAACAAAAAACCCAGTATATTTCCACATAGTGGGGTCTGGAGAGAGTAAAATGTACGCAATCCATACCACTACCCCGAGGGAGTAGAGAGGCTCATTCCGATAGACCTTCGGCTCAAGACGAAGGACCATAGACCAAAAGGCGAGCAAAATGATAAATAACAGAGAAGCATCATCCACGAAAAAAAAGTGCAATTACCCAACCAAAGACCCCTCTTCCCCCAAATCTAGAACTACCAACCAAGCTACGCCTAACCCTCCTACTTGCAGACTACGACTCGACCACACACCTTAGCCCTCTAACTTAGTACTCTTCCTCCAAACCTTTCTATCGAGGGTCATGTCCTCAGTAAGCTGTAACTGCTCCATGTCACGTCTAATCACTCCTCTCCAGTACATCTTCGTTCTACCCCTACTCCGCTTGAAACCCTCCAAGGCCAACCTCTCACACCGACGAACTGGGGCATCCGTGCCCCTTCTAATCACGTGGCCAAACCATCTCAGCCTCACTTCCCGCAACTTATCCTCCACCGAAGCCACTCCCACCTTCTCCCGAATAATCTCATTCCTAACCCTATCAGCCCTCGTAAATCCGCACATCCAACGCAACATTCTCATTTCTGCCACCTTCAACTTTTGGACGTGAGAATTCTTAACAGGCTAACACTCTGCCCCATATAACATGGTTGGCCAGACCGCAGCTCTATAGAATTTACCCTTAAGCTTGAGAGGCACCTTCTTATCGCATAAAATCCCTGAGGCTAGCCTACATTTCATTCGACCTGCCCCAATACGGTGAGAGACATCCTCATCAATCTCTCCATTCCCCTGGATCATAGACCTCAGATACTTAAAACTATCCATCTTACAAACCGTCTGCGACTCCAACTTTACTACCACGTCGTCCTCTTACCTCGAGTCACTAAACTTGCACTCCAAGTACTCTGTCTTGGTCCTACTCAACCTGAATCCTTTAGATTCCAGAGTTTGTCTCCAAACCTCAAACTTATCATTGACACCTCGGCGCGACTCATCAATCAAAACTACATCATCCGCAAAAATCATACACCAAGGTACCTCCCCTTGCATATTCCGCGTCAACACATCCATCACCGAAGCAAATAAAAATGGATTAAGAGTCGATCCCTGGTGCAACCCTGTCAAGACCGAAAAACGCTCGGAGTCCCCTCCCACTGTCCGTACCCGAGTCTTCGCCCCCTCATACATGTCCTTAATCGAACGAATGTGCGCCACTAGGACCCGTCTCGCCTCCAAGCATCTCCAAAGAACCTCCCTAGGGACCTTGTCATACTCCTTTTCCAAGTCGATAAACACCATGTGCAGATCCCTCTTCCTCTCTCTATACTGTTCTACCAACCTTCGTACTAGGTGAATTGCCTCATTCGTCGAGCGACCAGGCATAAACTCAAATTGATTCTCCGAAATAGGCACTATCTTCCTCAACCTCCGCTCCACCACCCTTTCCCAAATCTTCATCGTGTGACTCAACACTTAATACCACGGTAGTTGTTGCAACTCTGAATATCCCCTTTGTTCTTATATAAAGGGATCATCGTGCTCCATCTCCACGCCTCAGGTATCTTAGCGGTCTTGAAAACAAACAAGTCTTAATGGAGAAAAATATTATTGTAGCCATCTTTGTCGTGCTCCTTTGTGTTACTACTGCTACATCAATTCGTCAGGGTGTTATCACTGACACAAATCGCGATGATGGTGGAATTCAACAGGCTTTCAAAATGATAAAAAAGCGTCTAAGTAGGCATGACAATATTCACGATGATGGTGGAACTCAAGAGACATCTAACAACGCAAAAAAGTCTTTATAGTAATGTCGGTAGGTACTGACGATGAAGGTGGAATTCAAGAGGCATCATCCAAAATAATAAGAAATCGTCAAATTATATGTGGAAAGGAAATATTAACGATGATGCTGGAATTCAAGAGGCTTTCAAAATGATAAAAAATCGTTATAATAGTGGCCAAATTTACGATGATGGTGGAACTCAACTAGTAATGTCAAAACTGACGATGAAGGTAGAAACCAAGAGGCATCCAAAATAATAAAAAATTCGTCAAACTAGACGTGGAAATACTAACGATGATAATGTTGGAATTCAAGAGGCTTTCAAAATGATAAAGAATCGTTATAGTAGTGGTAATATTTACGATAATGGTGGAATTCAAGAGACTTTCAAAATGATAAAAAATCGTTAATAATAGTGGTCAAATTTACGAGGATGGAGGCTTACAAAATGATTAAAAAAATTCGTCAAAGTAGTAGCAATATTCACTATGTTCCTATTACTACTGCTAAAAATTATGGCCATTTCACTACTCAACACTAAAGTTGCAAAATACGTGAGCTCCATGATACATCTCATTCGAGAAAAATGTGGTTTGAAATGTGACATAGTATTCATAATTTTACATGAAGATAATGCAACATATATAACACAACTCATAAAAGGAGATAGAACGAGACACATTTCTCCAAAACTTTTCTATACACACGAGATACAAAAAAATGGTGATACTAACTTACAACAAATTCGTTCAAGTGGCAATGGTGGCTAATTTATTCACCAAGTCTCTCCCAACTACAACTTTCAAGAAGATGGTGCACGAGATCGGGATGCAAAAGTTCAAGGATGTTCTCATTAGGGGAGTTAATAGGCATTGTACTCTTTTCTCCTTATGAGGTTTGTCCACTGAATTTTTCTTGTAAGGTTTTTAGTGAGGCAGTCTATATGCGTATTATTAGATATGTGTACTTTTTTTTCTTCACTAGATCTTTTTCTATTTTGAGTTTTTTTTCTAGTGATGCATATCCGTTGTAGTGAATGTTTATCAAGAATATAGATAAGATCTATCAAGATCTAGTAGATATTTATTAGAATTTGAAGTATCTATCTTTTAGAGAGAAATTAGGAGTATTTTTTTTTCCAGAATAGAAGGGTTTTCTTCATTGTAACTTATCCCTCAAGAGAAATAAAAATTACTCTCTCTACTCTTGTTCATCTCTATTTTATTTTTCATAACATGGATAAGTTTATGAAATAGTAAGAGCATTTAAAATTCTTCAATCTTATGTTCCTAACTTTAAGCTACTAATAATCTTTTTTTTAAAGAAATAAAAAACTTAATATTGGAGGATGTCACTCATCGTATTGGGGTAGGGTGGTTGAAATGAAGGCTCACTTCGAAAATTTTATGTGATAAGAAGGTATCCCTAAAACTTAAAGGTAACTTCTACAGAGTGACAGTTCAGCCAGCTATATTATATGGAGTGGAGTGTTGGCCAGTTAAGAACTTCCACATCCAAAGGTTGAAGCTGGCGGAGATGAGGATGCTGCGATGGATGTGTGGACATACTAGGAAAGATAGAGTGAGAAATGAGATTATTCAGGGGAAGGTGAGAATGGTTTCGGTGGAGGACAAGATGCAAGAAGTGAGATTACGATGATTTGGTCACGTGATGAGGAGGGACTCTGATGATCTAGTGCGGAGGTGTGAGACATTGGTTATGGATGATTTTAGGCGGGATATAAGTAGGCCGAAGAAATATTAGAGGAAAGTGATTAGGCATGATATGGAGCAGTTACAGCTTACGGCGGACATGACCCTTGATAGGAAGGTGTAAAGAACGCGAGCTAGGGTACAGGGTTAGGGGGCGGGTTAGGGTAGAGGGTAGAAGATCCTTGGTAGATTTGTGTCTGATGTTTCTTGTTTGTGGTGTTGAGTGTTGTCTTTGGTTTAGGATAGATAATTTTTTTGTATTATCCTGTGGTTAGCAGTGTTAGTTTAATTTTGCATATTGTACACGTTTATATGCATATATGTTTTGTGTTTGTTATACTATTGTTGATCCTGAGCCGAGGGTCTATCGGAAACAACCTCTCTACTTCACCTGAGGTAGTGGTATGGTCTGCGTACACTCTACTATCCCCAGACCCCACTATATGGGAATACACTGAGTATGTTGTTATTGTAATATTTTCTAATTCAAATATTTCTAAATCTTTCATTACAAAATTATTAATTTTATCCTAAAAAACTTTCAAGTTACTTCTTAATAGCTTACCACTTGGCTTCTTCTGATGGTTCTAATTTATATAGATTACAATGTCTTTATTCTGTAACATTTTTTTTTTTTCTAAAGTTATGTCAGTCCATTTTTCACTATTCCTTAACAATAAAAAAAGAAGAAGATTTCAATAACCTAATGTAATTCAAATTAGCAATGAATATGATCTGCCGAATGCATCACCAACACCTAAAATATAAAATGGGTGCAGAAAAATATTGTGTCCGAATCTGAAATACATTGAGAAAGTACTAACGAAATTTTTGGAGGCATACCATTATGAAAAACTTCAACCAACTAATCATTTCCTTGGAAACTAAAAAAGATTCTATTCGAGGTAGGGAAATATGAAAAATTATTTGAATCTTCTTTTTCAAGAAAAATAAAAGAGAATCGTTATATACAAAAATACTTGTATTGATTTGTCAAAAATTATATCATTTGAAACTAATGGTTTAGAAAAAACATGACAAAAAAGGGCTTAAATACGAAATATCTTGGTATATGTAGTTGAAGCAGTAGAACAGCATTAAAAAGTTTTTCTTGTTGATTTGTTCTATTGATTGAGAATTGAGTTTTAATAAAGATGACTAGAGAGAAGAGAGGTGGCAAGTAGAGAAGTAAGCATACCAAAATCAGTCAGAGTTAGCAGTAATATGCGTAGCACACAATGTCAATGATTAGGCTAGAGGAGCATCCGTAGAAAATTGACTTGGAATTTAACTGTGGTGCTTAAGCACTAGCAATCGTATGAATTTGGGGAAGAATGGAAATTTTGCTGAAGGAAAACACATCATTGCAACTCCGTTAAATAGTGAAGAAGAGAACATTTGGGTTGGGTACAGTCTGGTCGTCATCCCGTAAATATAGTTAAAAATTCACTGACGCACAAGCAGGTTATAAACATGCCCCTCAAATAATGAAGTAAAAAATTACACTCTTCTGCTTGCCGAGAGAAGAATAGACTTGCTTCAGGCCATATCTTGGCATCTACACTGTCTGTTTTAAGCAAATTTAATTATATATTGTAGAAAGTGAAGAAAAATTGAAGAGCAAAAACTCAAGAAGAACTATGGAATTTTTTTTTCTGTATTCATTAATCTCATGTACAAGTTTCCTGTGGATTTATATTTGTATTTTGTAAATAAAGGAAACCTAAAAATGAAAATAAATTTTGTACTCTTGTACTATTACTACTGTCCCCACCATAACAGCCAATACAAAATTATTTTCCTTCTTTTTGTTCAGTACATCCTTTTTCTCATCATTTGGAATTATCTGTGTTGCATCTATTGGAGTCTGATCCTTTCTTTTATCTAAAGAACCATTTTAAATCGGAAGCCCAATATGAATGGATCCAGTCCCATTCTTTGTGTGATATGTAGTGAATGAAACTTCTGAACATGAGCTTGAATTCAAATCAAACTTTCCAACACCCTCCTCAAGTTGGAAGGGAAGGAAGAGACACCCAACTTGCCAAGTATGGAAGAAAGTGAAGGACCAGACAATGACTTCGTGAATAGATCTGCAAGTTGAGATTTTGAGGGAACAAAAGTAAGGGATATGAAACCAGCAAGAAATTGTTGCCGGACAAAGTGGCAATCGAACTCCACATACTTTGCCCGTTCGTGGAACACCGAATTCCGAGCAATATGTATGGCAGCTTGACTGTCAGACAGAATTGGTACTGAAATTGAAGGTGAAATAGAAAGATCTGTGAGGAGTCGAGTGAGCCAAGTAAGTTCTGCTACAAGGCGACACATGGATCGGTACTCCGCTTCAGTTGCGGATAAAGAAACAGAGCTTTGTTTCTTTGATTTCCAATTGATCGGTGCACCTCCCAAGATGATGAAGGAACCACTAACAGATCGACGAGAGTCCCTGCATGTGTTAGGGTTTTTGTCTTGATTTTCTTATTATATTTAAGTTTTATTTTTCTTACAAGGAAAATAAAAATTATCATAATTGCTTTTACTTTTACCGAAAGAAAAAAATATAATTCTTTTTCATATTTGGCTAACCTCTTTCTTGAAGGAAAAGTTTTGGGCATCTATAAATACAAGACCTCCTTCTCATACCATAACACAATAGCATCCACAATGTAGTCATTAAAGAGTCTTTGTTTAGGGGGAAATTTTCTCTCTCATTAGTTTTTATGTTTTTAATATTAGATTTTATATGTCGGACAATTGGCCAAATAATATAATAATATTAAGCTTTTTAATCTTGTTTTATGTGTCTTCTGAATTGTCACCAACTAATAGCTTCCGCATAACGCCCTCTCAATTTCGAACCCAATAAGTGGTATCAAAGCCTATGGTTCAAAGATCCAATGGTTCAATTGAGGATAGTTTAATGTCAAAGTTGCAACCAATTTGATAATAATGAAGATATTTTGTCAAAATAAAACTACATGGAGATAATTGTCAATCATATTTTCAACAATCCTGCTGTCACATATTTGAAAATAAAGCTTTCTTTTAACCCTACAAAGGGCTCCAAGATTTTTAACCCGAATGGGCTCATATATTTTTTAACCCAAAAGCTCTATTTTTAAGTATGCCAAACAACAGTGATGAAGATTATGTGAAGAACAAAAGATCAAAGATGTGAAGAAGGCGGATCAATTAAAGAAAATCAAGCCAAAAAGGGGAGATTTGTTAGGATTTTTGCCCTAATTTTCTTACTATTTTTAAGTTTTATTTTTTCTTAGAAGGAAAATAAAAGTTACCATAATTACTTTTACGTTTTCTGAAAGTAAAAAATATAATTCTTTTCCATATTTGGCTAACCTCTTTCTTAGAGGAAAGATTTTGGGCATTTATAAATACAAGACCCCCCTTCTCATACAATAACACAATAGCATTTACAATGTAGTCATTAAAGAGTCTTTGTTTAGGGGGAGATTTCTCCCAATAGGTTATATATTTTTTCAATATTAGTTTTTTGATATGTAGGTCGTTTGACCAAACAATATCAATAATATATTTTTAGTATTATTTTTTTGTCGTCTGATTTATCGTCTCATGATTTACAAATTTTAAGCTTACGCATGACGCCCTCTCGATTTTGAACCCAACAACATGATGCCCAATCGGCATCACAGAATGCCAAAAGAGAGAAAGATTGTTGAGAGTTGAGGAAGATGCCTTGGGCTAGATTAGATTTGAGATACAGCAACACACGAAGTCCCGCTATGTAATGCCTCATACAAGGTCTTTGCATATATTGGCTTAAGGTCAACACTGTGAAATAAAGGTCAGGCCTTGTATGAGTCAGATAATTAAGTTTACCCACCAAACGTCGATAAAGAATAGGATTAGTCAAAGGTGCACCAGAATCTACAGTTAACTTCAGTTGAGGATCAAGTGGAGTGGAGACACTAGGAAGCCCGGAACAGTCAAACTCTGAAAGTAAGTCCAATGTGAACTTCTTTTGATTAATAATAAAACCTTATTTTTCTCGTAGAACTTCTGATCCCAAAAAATAATGGATCTCCCCAAGATCTTTAATCTTGAACTCAAAATGAAGAAATGATTTTAATTCAGCAATAGCAGTCTAATCATAGCCAGTAATCACAATGTCATCGACATAAACTACTATAATAGTAACAGAATCTCCTGAACTCTTGAAAAACAATGAGTGAAATCATTCAGTGAAGAAGAGAAGCCCTTGAAACTGAGTGCTCCAGCAAGCCTGGCATACCATTGCCTTGAGGCTTGCTTGAGACCATAAAGAGATTTCTTTAATCTGCATACATGATTAGAACTAGCAGGTGTTAAACTAGGAGAGAACCTCATATAGACTTCTTCTTGTAGTTCACCATGTAGAAATGCATTACTAACATTGAATTGGGATACTTTCCATTATTTTTTAGTTGCTATGATTAGAAGACACCTGATTGTGGTCATCTTCACAACAGGTGAAAATGTTTCATTATAGTCCACATCTTCCCGTTGAATATCACCCCTAATAACTAATATGGCCTTAATCCTTTCAATTGAACCATCAACAAGATGTTTAAATTTATACATCCATTTACAAGGCAAAGCCCTATGTCCAGGAGGCAGTACCACCTTATCCCAAGTCTTGTCAAGTTTTAAAGAAGCAATTTCAGATTTCATAGCCTTTTTTCATCCCGAATAACCACAAGCTTGAGTGTAGTGAGTAGGCTCAGTGATGGTAGAAATAAAAGTGAGAAGTGCTTGGTTGGTGGAATTTAAACTAGTGAAGGAGAGAGTGGGTGGAGTAGAAGGAGTGGTGAGACAAGAGTTAGTGATTTCAGTTAAGAAGACATTATTGCAAATAAAATCATGAAGGTGAGAAGGTAAGGTACCCTTAGTTGATCTATAAGACTTTCTAACTAGAGTGATTGAAGAAGAGGGATTAAGAGGTATTGTAGGTGGTGAATGAGGCACATCAGTTGCAACATCATTTTGTGGTGTTGTGACAACTAACTCGGGTATAGGAACATGTGAAGATGTGGTTGGTAGAGGTGATGAACAAGTAGGTTGAGCAGGAGAAGATGGAAAGACAGGGGAAGAGTCTTGTAGATAATCCGAGAAAACCATATCTACATGATGAAATATGCTGGATAGAACAGTTTTAGGAAATGAGACAAAAGGAAAGACAAGCTCATGAAAATGAACATTTCTAGAAACAGATATTTTTCTAGACTCAAGGTCCAAACTTTATAACCTTTCTGCCAGGCAGGGTATCCTAAAAACACACAAGCTCTTGCCCTATGTTGAAATTTATCTCTGTTGTTAGGTAAAGTGGATGCATAGCATAGGCAACCAAAGCTCTTAAGATAATTATAGGATGGTTTCTGGTGATACAACTTCTCATAAGAGGTTAGACCCTTTAAAACTGTAGAAGGAAACAAATTGATCAAGTAAGCAACCGTTAAGATGCATTCCCCCCAATATCAAAGAGGTACTTTAGATTGAAACATAAGTGCTCTTGCAACTTCCAAGAGATGCCTATGTTTCCTTTCAACAATCCCATTTTGTTGGAGTGTACCAATATAACACGTTTGATGAATTATTCCTTGAGTTTGAAGAAAATGAGATGTTGCGGTACCCTTTTCCAATTCCAAAGTATTATCTGCCCAAATGATCTTGACTTTAGTATTAAATTGCCTCTCTACCATTGATAAGAAGTATTTTAAGACTGTAAAAGCATTGATTTTAATGGCTAATAAATAAGTTCATGTCCCTCTGCTAAAGTCATCCACGATGGTCAAGAAGTACTTATACCCATTATGAGTAGAAACTTTGAAAGGTCCCCAGGTATCAACATAAATTAAATCAAAACGAGCTTTCGTTCTAATCTGACTGGCGGGAAAAGGTAACTTAGATTACTTAGCCAAAGGACAAATAGTGCAAGAACAATTATCATGTGAAGGAAAAAATATCAAACTGATATGTCTCATTGCATTGACAGGCAAGTGCCCTAACCTTACATGCCATAACATTACATCAGAATTAGTTTTCGCTGAAATAGCTAAAGGAACAGAAGCAAAAACAGATTCAGATAAACACTTAGAAACCGAACTAGAAACACTATTCTTAAGAGATGGTGCTACATGTTTTATAGGAGGACTCTTGGCTTGAACTTCATTAGGTTCCAGTACATAAAGACCTTGATTGACTTCACCAAAAACTTGTGGGCTCTTCATGTGAGGGCCCCGCAAAACGTATCCAGTTTCTGTAAACATAATTGTTCACTTGAAAGTAAATTGCATTTGAAACAGAAAATATGAGGACATTTTTCAAAACAAATCTTGGAAGAAGAGAAATACTCCCTGCATGAGTGACTTTGACCCTAGTAAAATTAGGCAGTTTGACAATGATAGACTTAGGAAGAGGAGTTAAAGACACAAAGGAATTAGAATCAAAGCACATATGTGCAGTGGCTCCTGAATCTATAATCCATGATTTAGAATCAGCATTGCCCAAAGAATAACAAGAATTTGAGAGTTCAAAAACTATACCAGCTACTGAGTATGCAGTCACGTCAAGATTTCCTGCCTGTGCTTGTTCCATTTCGCTTAGCAATCTCATCAATTGATTACATTGACCTGGTGATAGTTGCTGCGTAAAGTGATTAGTATCCCTCATAACATGATTTGCCTCCCTCATAGTAGGACTTGTCTGTCTCATAGCTGGCAAAAATTCTCTCTTTTTAACATATTGTGGTGGTGTTGTGGTTCCTATAGAAACAATAGAGTTGCTCTTGACTACACCTTGAGACTTCTTGGGGTTGGTGAACTATAAATCAGGTGGATATCCAATTATCCTGTAGCATTTTTCAACAGTGTGATTACTTAGTTTACAGTTTGTGTAAAACTTCTTATAGGTCTCTTTCCCAGGAAAATTCATAGTTCTAGGTTTCTAAAAATTGATCCTGCTATCTGCATAATCATTTCTCCCAACTAGAAAAGAAGACCCTTCTCCTAGAAACTGAGGATAATGAACCTCTCATTGATTCTCATCTTGCATCAAAAGGGAATAAGTATGATTTACACTTGGAAGTGGATTGATCATGAGAATGTTGCTTCTTGCCTGCGGGTATGTCTCATTCAACCCCATAAGAAATTGAATGGGCCTCTCATCCTCCTTGGACTGATTCATTTTGCTTTTTCCCTGGCAAGTACACACACAACTACAGACAGAATGAATGTTAAGGGCATCCAACTCATCCCACAAAGACTTGATTTTTGTATAGTAACTAGCAATGCTACTAGACCCCTGAATCAGATCTGCCAATTCCTTTTGTAAGGGATAAAGCTTATCCCCATTGGGCTATCCAAACCTTTGCTCAAGATCTGACCAAAGGTCCCTTTCTATTCTAGAATACAACACAATATCAGCAATCTCTTTGGAGAGGGAGTTGAGCAACCAAGATGTTACCATATCGTTGCATCTACTCCAAATCTTGATTGAAGAATCAGTTGCTGGTGGAGGAGGAGAAGATCCATCGATGAAACTCAACTTATTTTTAGCTGAGAGAGAGATGAGGATGGACCTTCTCCATCCAAGATATTCTTTTCCAGAAAAGAGAGTGTTTACCAACATCATACCTGGTGCATCAGATGGGTGAAGGAAGAAAGAATTACTTGAATTCATAACAGTGTTAGTGTTACTGCTGCTGATAGCAATAGTGGATGAACTAGTGTCCGGCATGATGAAAGAATGAAGAGCTTAAGATAATTCTTATTGCTTTGATACCATGTAGAAAGTCAAGAAAAATTGAAGAGCAAAAACTCAAGAACTATGGAATTTTTTTTCTGTATTCATTAATCTCATGTACAAGTTTCCTATGGATTTATATCTGTATTTTGTAAATAAAGAAAACCTAAAAATGAAAATAAATTTTGTACTTTTGTACTATTTCTACTGTCCACACCATAACAGCCAAAACAAAATTATCTTTTTGTTCAGTACATCCTTTTTCTCATTATTTGGAATTATCTGTTTTGCATCTATTGGAGCCTGATCTTTCCTTTTATCTAAAAAGCATTTTGAATCGGAAGCCCAATATGAATGGATCCAGTCCCATTCTTTGTGTGACATGTAGTGAATGAAACTTCTGAACATGAGCTTGAATTCAAATCAAACTTTCCAACATATACATCGTGTTGAACACGCTAATTCTGCACATATCTTGAACTCTATTCATATAAGCTCAGACTTTGTGTCGCCATTGGAATTAAGAAAGCCAAATGATGCTTTGTGAACAAATCGATAAACCCTCACTGTCATGCTTGTCTTTGTCTAAATTCATTTATTTGCAGCAGAGGCCAGTCTATAGTCTGCTAAGCTAATCATCTTGTATCCTGGAAACACAATTCAGGAAGCAGATGAATCGTGTTGTCATCGGCAAAATTTCAAATATTGCATATGGATGTCTAACTAATTTGTGAAGCGAGTGGGTTGAAGGTTTTCTCTTTCATGCATCATTGAACTCTATATATATTGTTATTCAGTTAATAAACATCCTGCAACAACTCATTATCCACAACTCTAGTGCAATAGAAAAACAAAAGGAAGAAGGATAAGATGGTTTACTGTTTCAGCCAAAGGATAGGCTACATTTTACTTACTACATATGGAAAATGTATCTTGAGTCTTGACTGGCAGGAGTTGGCTGATCGCAACATCTTTGATCTTTCCAGTTTTAAAAGTTTGACTGGTAGTTAATATTTCATGCGAGAACATCCTAGACTTTGCAAAAGATTCTTAGCAGCAATGATGCAAGCAAAGAACTGAATCCCATTTACTGCACAAACACAAGTAATGTATGAGAGAAGCCTTATAGTACAGACCTTGATGACACAGTAGATATATACCTTGATGACACAGTAGATACATACCTCGAATAGTGCCATCCTCCAATCTCATACACCATAATGCTTCAAGCCTTTACTTAGACTTGGCATTACATTATATGCTTGATACGATCTTCTCAATTCAATTGCACACACCAAGTCTCGGGTCTAATACACACTCTCATAAGTCCATATCCGTGATTATTCTTGTATCAAGCTACCCTTTGAGGCTGAGTTAGGCCCAAGATCCATGCCCATCCCAATTTATTGTTTACTGTTGGACCCCCATATATATTATCCATGCTCCACTTAATAAGGTTTGGGCATGTGAGGGAGTGTTAAGAAGTCCCACACTGGAAATGAGATGGGCAATTGGGTCTCCTTATATGGACTTGGACAATCACCCCGTCATGAGCTAGCCTTTGAGGTTGAGTTACGCCCAGACCTTGTTAACTGGAGCGTGGACAATAAAATATGGGGGTCCAACATTGGTGAACAAAGAATTGGGATGGGCATGGATCTTGGGCCTAACTCAACCTCAAAGGCTAGCTTATGAGAGGAATGAGGGGAGGATTCTCCAAGTCCACATATGGAGACCAATTGCCCATCCCTTTTCAGATATGGGACTTCTTAACAGATTGAAAGGAATCGAAGGTGCTTTGATGGCATCTCAAATGTCGGTCATTAGCTCAAATCCAGATGTTTGGTTTCTCTTATTTGTTCGTCCAACCTTACTCCTGTGTACAATGCTGACGCTCTTGAGGATTTCATCAGCTCCTCCTCCTTAGCCTTATGATAGTCTTTATTTTTTGCCTCTTAGATTGGAGTTGTTTCATCCTCTAATTTGTCCTTATGATAGTCTCTATTTTTTGCCTCTTAGCTTGGAGCTGTTTCATCCTCTAATTTGTAATCTCTGCTTAATGCTTAAGCTGTTTCATCTGCTTAATGCTTTTGTTATTAATACAATCACCTTACTTCTTCAATTAAAAAATTGCATATTACCTCCTTGTGGTTTCAGTTACACTTTACTTCTTTTGCTATATGGAATAGATCCCCTCATTATGGACTCAAAAATCATGTGAATTACCTCTCATTACCATTGAGCAATGTTTGCCACTAGTTTTAGTACTTTAAAACAGATGTAAAGTTTCAAATTTTCCTTGTTAAAACATATAACAATCTACCAATCAACCCCTCAGTATAAATATGTTACTTTATGACATTGCAACTGATAGAGGATTAAATTTTGGCTTAATGCGAGGTCACAACCCTCTGCAAGATGAGGGAATGAATTCCCTGCTATTTACAATATAGCTTCACAAGATGATGCATGTATACCAGAATATAGAGTAGATAACAACATAAAGATTCTGCATATATATCAAAATATAGAGCAGATAACTACAAGAACACTCCTCTTAGAAGGAATTAACAAGACAAGGAGACTGACAGTGATATGATCCTGTATAGCCCAGATGGTATAGAGCAATTACTGTTTGAGGAGTTGAATTCATACCACATGTATATGGTATCATGGAGAGTCAAAATGGGGCTAAGGAGCTGTTTGGAGGACAATTGTTTCACAGTTGACTCGGGATAGTTTCACGGAGTACTAGTCGTGTTAAAAGGACCGAGGGGACTTGGGGTGCAACATTGGAAGAACTTCCAACTGACTTAATATAGATTTTATTCTCTTAATGGAGCAATTCAATAGTAGGTTTATGCCCCTGCTGGACAATAGCGGAAACAATCTTCTTATTGGTTGCCTAAAAGAGAATATGGAATACCATTAAAAGATAACAGAAGTCATTTTTCTTCTTAATCAGCTCTCCAATAGATTAAGATGTGTAGAACCAAGAAGATATTTGCTAATTAAATCGGCTTGAAACATATCAAGTAAAGGCACCCACATCACCCTCTTTCTGGGGTTTGAGAGCCTATTGATGGGAGGGAGGGAGATTTGTTCTAAAAGCAAATATTCATGCCTAAAAAACCACAAACTTACCATCCTAGTACTGATGTCAAACAGATTAAGTTAAGGTATCCACATTATATTCTTTTAATTGAATTATACATGATAGTATTTTTTTATGAATATCTTTTTGTTCCTTATTAAATGATTACTAAGGGTATTTCGATAATTTTATGGTGCAATAAAATGGTTACACATGCATATTTTTTTTCTTATATCTATTAGTTTTTATCCTAATTTTTATGGTGCAATAAAATTGTTAGACATGCATATTATTTTTTTCTTATATTTATTAGTTTTGTCCTCATATATTATTTTAATAATATTTTTATTTAGACCTTTATAATTGAATTATATATGGTAATAATTTTTTATAAATATCTTTTTTTTCCTTATTAAATTATCTGTTTTTTATACCCTAAGGGTATTTCGATAATTTTATGGTACAATAAAATGGTTACACAAGCATATTATTTTTTCTTATATTTATTAGTTGGGAAAATACTTCGAAATATACCTGAATTTTTAGTTGAGCATACTGAACTTTGCGGGGGTCCTATTACCCCCTGGACTTTTTTTCGTATTTTAATGATATATATCTGTTCACTTGGACCATTGCGTGTAATTCACGCGTATTGGGCGCGTGAGAGTGTTGAAAATCATTAAAAAACTTTTTTTTTGTCAAACAGCCCCTCTATTTTCTAATTTTTATATAAAAAAATATTTATTTTTCCATATATATCTTCTTTCATTTCTCTCTTCTTTCTTTCTTCTCTTCAATGGTGCTCCATTGTTGAATAGGAATTGAATTGAACACAATTTCATCACATACACACACCCCAAAATGGGTCATTTCAACACACTCAATTCAATTACATCAATTTGATCCAATTTCAACACACACACACACCAAATGGATCATCTTCAATTCAATCAAACAGCAAAATTAACCCACCAACCAACCCCCTATTATTGCTGGCAGCCACCATTGGCGGCGGCAGCAGTAACTATTTTTTTTATACCCCAAGGGTATTTTGGTAATGGTTAGACATGCATATTACTTTTTTCTTTTATTTATTAGTTTTATCCTCATGTATTATTTTAATAATATTTTTATTTAGACATTTGTAATTAAATTATACATGGTAGTAATTTTTATAAATATCTTTTTATTCCTTATTAAATTAACTGTTTTTTTATACCCCAAGGGTAATTCGATAATTTTATGGTGCAATATTGGTAATACCACAAAAGACAAATTACTAGTTTTATCCTCAATTTTATAGTGCAATAAAATGGTTAGAAATGCATATTGCTTTTTTTGTTATATTTATTAGCTTTGTCCTCATTATTATTTTAATAATATTTTTATTTAGACTTTTTTAATTGAATTATACATTATAGTAATTTTTTATAAATATTTTTTTGTTCCTTATTAAATTACCTGTTTTTATACCCCAAGGGTATTTCGATAATTTTATGATGCAATAAAATGGTTACATATGCATATTCCTTTTTCCTTATATTTATTAGTTTTGCCATCATTTTTATGGTGGAATAAAATGGTTAGACATGCATATTATTCTTTTCTTATATTTATTAGTTTTGTCCTCATGTATTATCTTAATAATATTTTTATTTAGATCTTTGTAATTGAATTATACATGATAGTAATTTTTTATAAATATCTTTTTGTTCCTTATTAAATGACTACCAAGAATATTTTGATAATTTTATGGTGCGATAAATATTTTGAAATTGATGTATGTTCATATGCATGTTTAATCATTTTATTTACTACTACATATAAGTGAAGGTTGGGGTAACTAAAATTATCGAATTACCCTTGATAGTATAATAATAATAATAATAATAATAATAATAATAATAATAATAATAATAATAATAATAATAATAATAATAATAATAATAATAATAATAATAATAATAATAATAATAATAATAATAATAATAATAATAATAATAATAATAGACCTCCTGAAATAGAAGGATTTGAAAAAATTTCTCAACTAGACCAATTAGAAAAACTTTTAGATAAAAAACTCTCGTTTAAACATACAACCTCTTAATGTTTCTGATGATTTTGTGCAAAAACTCAAGTCTAATTTTGCTGATAATATTGAATCTACTCAAAACGTAGGAGACACTATCTCTTCCGAGCTAAATAAGCTCAAAGGTATGATTAAAAAACAACCGGGAAAAAAATATGTTGACATTCCCTATATGTCTACTGCGTATTATCCACGTCCAACTCCTCAAGATGTCCTGATAGAGGAAAGGGATTGGAATCAAACAAATACTTCTTATAGTGGAGAAGCTATTTATGAATGGAATATTGATGGATTATCAGATCGACAAATCTCTATTCTTATCCACCGTATGTCTATGTACTCTACTATTACCACAGCTACTGCATCAGCAGAGAATCGGGCAAATTATACTGATCCAACAATTTGTAAAATGATTGTTGCAGGCTTTATTGGCCATCTTCGAGGCTGGTGGGATAATTTCCTAGACGATGATAAACGCGAGGCTATTTTTACTGTCACTAATGATAAACCAGAAAAAGACAATTTAGGCCGACCGCTTCGGGCAGGATAACCAGATGCTGTCTATACCCTTATGCTTACAATTATTGAACATTTTGGAGATAGATTTACCAATCAGTATGAAAACATTAGAACTCTTTTTAATGGTTTAAAATGCAAACATTTAGGAGAATTTAGATGGTATAAAGACACCTTTCTTAGTAGGGTTATGGATTTACCCGAAAGTAAGTATGACCATTGGAAAGTAAAATTCATTGATGGTCTTCCCCCTTTATTTGCTGAAAGAGTTAGAAAATCACTTAGAGGATCTTATGGCGAGGTCCAGTATTCAAAAAAAACTTATGGTCAGCTTATTGTAGCTTGTACTCAAGAGGGTTTAGCCCTTTGCAACGAGCTAAAATTAGCCAGACAGATTAAGCTTGACAAACTCAGAGAAAAATCCCAATTAGGAGATTTTTGTGAACAATTTGGTATGGATAAACCGTTAGCAAGAAAAACCCAAAGATATTCTAAGTCTGATAAATCCTATAGAAAGAAACGTTCTAGGCATAGAACCAAAGAAGAACGTGAAACAAGAAAATCCTATCGTAAGTCTATCAGATTTACGAAAAATAGATCCAAAAGAGAGTTAGCAAAAATCAAGTGTTATAGGTGCAACCAATATGGCCATATAGCTCGAAAATGCAAGTTACAAAAACTCAAGTCCTTAGGACTTTCTGAGGAAGTGCATGACCAAGTCTATGGTTTATTATATACCTCTGGTTCTGAATCTGATTATGATTCTACATCTGAAAATGATTTTGAACTACCTAATTCTGGTAGTGAACTCGATCAGGTTAATAAATGCAATGATTGTGATAATGATACTTGTAATTGTGACGAAATGATGTATAAACTTCAAGTGCAATTTGAAGATCTTGATTTAAATATTCAAACTCTTACTGCTGATAATGTCCTTGAATTGCTGAAGGAAGTTACAGATGAAAAACTACGTGAAAAAATCATTAATTTTGCTACTTAAAAAACTTCTACTAATACTGCTAGTATTTCTAAAGATAATTCTTATGATAATATTTCTGAAGATAATTCTTATGATAATTATCATATGTCTTATTCTTTAGTTGAGGTTAATCGACGTCTTGCGTTGAGTCAAACTCCAGGTAAAGATACTACCTTTGATGATTTAAAAATAGAAGTTGAAAAATTAAAGAAAGAAATCAGTTCTTTAAAACAAAACAGGTGATCTCCGATCATAGAATTTTGAAAATTGAAGGAAAAAATCCTGACATTCCTGAAAATACTATTTCTTTTACTTCAAAAGGAAAGGAAAAGGATTTAGAAAACTCTGAAGATTCTAAAATAGATAAACTTAGTCTAAAAGAGGATTTGTAAAGGGATTATTTCTTAGGTATGATGCAACTAGTTACTGCTCATAAATGGTATATAAATTGCACCATTTTGATTAATAGAGAATTTTCTATCACTAATATTGCTATGATTGATAGTGGTGCTGATGTCAGCTGCATTCAAGAAGGTTTAATTCCAACGAGATATTTTGAAAAAATTACTCACATAATTAAGCCTGCATCTGGTCATAGTCTTGATATCAACAATAAGTTGTCGTATACTCATATATGTCGAAATAAAGTCTGCATTCCACATTTCTTCTTTTTGATAAAAAACCAGTTATATCCTCCTATTATTTTGAAATACCTTTTATAAATGCTATTTATCCTTATACACATATCGATGCGAATGGTTTTAAGGCGACCTATAAAAATAAACAAATCTCTTATCCTTTTGGTACTGATCCTATAACAAGAGACAGAAATGCTCTTATTAGTATGAAGCAAGAGCAGGTCAATTTCTTACAATTAGAAATGATGAGTATTAATATTCTTGATACTTTAAATTCAGTAAAGGTCCAAGAAAAAATAAAAATAATTTCTAATCAATTGATTGTTGATATTTGTGCGGATCACCCAAATACTTTCTGGAACCGAAAGATGCATATTGTTTCTCTTCCTTATGAAGCTGGTTTCAGTGAAGAAAAAATTCCCACAAAATCTCGACCCTGTCAAATGAATACAGAGTTAGAAGAATTCTATAAAAAAGAGATTTATAGTCTTTTGCAAAAGGGTCTTATAAAACCTTCAAAGTTCCCTTGGTCTTGTACTGCTTTTTATGTCAATAATGCTGCTGAAAAAGAATGGGGTATGCCTCGACTAGTCATCAATTATAAACCTCTGAATAAAGTTTTGAAATGGATTAGGTATCCTATAATGAATAAAAAAGACTTACTTTTTATATTATATGATGCTAATATATTTTCTAAATTTGATTTAAAATTTGGTTATTGGCAAATTCAAATTGATAAAGAACATACTTATAGAACTGCTTTTAATGTCCCCTTTGGACAGTATGAATGGAATGTTATGCCATTAGGTTTTAAAAATGCTCCTTCTGAATTTCAAAAAATTATGAATGACATTTTCAATCCCTATATGGATTTTATCATTGTCTATATTGATGATATTTTAGTATTTTTGAAAAACCCGTGAATCATATTTTAAACATCTGAATATGTTTAAACAAATTGTTATACAAAATGGTTTGGTCATCTCCAAACCAAAAATAAGTTTATTCCAGACAAATATTAGATTTTTAGGACACAACATTTGTCAAGGTACTATTGAGCCTATACAAAGAGCTTTAGAATTTGCTAAAAATTCTCCGATATTATTACTGATAAAAAACAGCCGCAAAGATTCTTTGGTAGTTTTAATTATATTTCTCCTTTTTATAAAAATCTGTCTAGAGATTTAGCTCCTCTGTATGATAGACTAAAAAAGGATTACAAAATGCCTTGGACTCAAGTCCACACTGATTTGGTGAAATTAATTAAAAAACGAGTTCAATCTCTTCCTTGTACATTTCTTGCAAACCCTAATTGGTTAAAAATTATTGAAACTGATGCTTCGAATATTGGGTATGGCGGAATACTTAAACAAGTTAATCCCCATACAAAAATAGAATGTTTGATTAGATTTTATTCTGGTAAATGGACTGAAAGACACAGTAGCCCATGAAATGCTAACTATTGTAAATTTATGTTTGACAATGACTTTAAACATGATGCCTCTAAATTAATATTTGCAAGATGGCAAGCTCAATTAGCCCTTTTTAATTTTGAAATACAATATAAGAAGGGTAGTGAAAGTTTTTTTCCTGATTTTCTATCTCGAGAATATTTAATAGATTAACATGAATTTTTACACATACTTTCTCTCTGAGAAAACTATAATTACTATTATCAAATGCATTCCTTTAAACGAAGATATTCATTTTCTTATCTTAGAAAATTTGGTTCGTGGTATAATAGAAGAAGAATTATTCCTTAACCACGATGAATTTCTTGATAATGATATTTATTGGTTTTATATTGACTTAAGTGATTAATATTTACAGGATCAGAAGGTATAATGAAGCTCTTTCTGCATTTCTTCTCTCAAAAATTCTTAATCACCTTTATAAAGGCAACTCCTTTAAATGCGGACATGCACATGCTTATATTACGGAAGGTCATTAATGATCTTATCATGAAGGACACACTTTATGAAGATTTATTTGAATATATGTCATGGTATGCTGATCAAATTTTCGATTATTAATGTAGCATGGATCCACCCTAGCAAACAGCCAGAGGACGTGGCAGAGGAGGACGAAGTCAAAACTCTTCATATTACGGAGGACTAATAAACCCTACTTATTTTGGTAATAGAAATAATTCTGCATATAGCTCTGCAAGTTCTAATTTTTTGGTATTACAACACGGAAATAGGACTTTGGTCAATTCAAGAATTCTCCAGGAAGGATCATCATCAAAAACTCAGAATACTGGTTCCTTAATTCATTTGGAAGATATTCCAGAAGATCATCCTTTGTACAAACAACTTCAATCTTATATATCCGATCAGCAAAAAACTGTAGATTCATTTGCATCTATAGTCCAAGAAAACTCCAAAAATAAACCCACATATGAGAAATTGGATGCTAGAGAACTCATCCTACTTATTGAAAATCCGCATATTCCTCGAAAAGAAAATTCTGAAGAAGCATGGCGATTACTCCAAAAATACTTAACTACTAATGTTTATTTCACAGGAGAATCATATAAAATACGAACTTTTTATGAAAATATTTTGGTTCAGACATTCAGTGCAGATTTTGAGCATAGTCCGATGGGAGAGACTACCCCAGGTGTACATGGATACTCCAAGATAATTGTTAAAAGGCTTATTTCTATTGAAGAATGGGAAATTTCATCTATGACTCAAAAAACTATGCCTATAGGACCAATGGGATAGTCTCAGATAAATTTCACATATTGGGATTATATTAAGGCATTTTCTCAAGTTTTATATTATAATAACATTAAACACAAACATACTTGGTTTATAAAAATTTGTGCCAAGGTTTTTGATAAACTCATTCCCAATTGGTTTGTACAATGGTGGACTTGCCACGGACCTACCGTTAAAATATTACCTCCAGAATATTCTTCTTTTTATCATACATGGAAAAAATCCTCACCCTTCTTGACTGAATTATACCTTTCTGAACATATTTGTAAAATAGATATTATTGACCAAATATATTTCTTTATAGAATTCTCTATCCCTTGGATTCATAGATGGTCAATTGAAATAGGTTATACTAGCCAACAAATTCCTGCTTTAGATAGAGTCTTTTACTGCAATTTTTGGGACAAATTAACTCGTGAAGATCCAAATACAAAACTCAAATATGGACATGATCAACGAGAAAATATCGTCAAGAAAATTGCTGAATATGAACAGACTCCTCAAAAATCAATTTTAGTTGAAGATAAAAGTCTCAATTATGTTTCCAGAAGAATATCAGCTCACGATGAAAATAAAATGGAGATGATAGAACAATACTTAGCAGAAGTACGAAATACATTACTCCAAACAGTTGATCAAAACTTAGATACATCAATGAAAAGTGATGAAGTAAACACTGAAAATATCACAGAGTCCCAACCTCCAGAAGTTATGGGCGAAACAAATGAAGTGATTGAAAAAGCTGAAGTAGTTATCAGAAAATGGAAAGGCAAAGACTAGGTGGGACCCAGCAGTTAAATTATTAAAAACTTTACTATGCTGTGCACAGGTGTGCACAGGGACCTACATAGTACTGTGCAAAAGACTTTTCTTTTCTATTTAAAGCTACCTCATTCAGTTGTAAGAGGAGCAAGTTTTTCTTTTTTATTTTCTATCTCTAAAATACTCTCCTTTCTCTCTAGATCCTCCCTCTTGTACAATATATCTCGGAGATAAATAAAAAGGCACTAGCCATTGTTTGTTAATATTTTTAGGCCTTGCTTCCGGCTATTAAGGTACATATTACTTTCTAATTTGTGTGCATTTAATACAACTCTTTCCCTCGTCCAGCCGTGACTATGTTCGGCTAAAAGGCTTCTTATATCTATGTTGAAGCTCTAATTTCGCTTACATGGTAACTATGAAAGATCTAGACTCTATCAAAATATAAAGAAATTTTTCTATAGTTTCCTGACTTGGTTCCAAAATGGTGGTATAGTCGAATTTAATACACTTATGTTAGCGTTGTCTCTGTGACTACGTCTAGTAAGTTGTGCCTCTTTAGCCCATTGTACTGATACGAAAAGGGCGACTTCTGCACAATTAGAACTTCTAGACCCATGGGTTTAACATAAGGATATTAAATCTCCAACAGGCCCTTTGTTTGGATAAAATATTCCATACAGTCATTAAACTATTTGAAATTCTTTTATATTTTGGTTGGTGCTTTGGTTCAGTTTTCCGACTTTGGCGTAATCCGATATTGTTACATGGTCTGGCAGGCTGAGTGGCATACCCCAACCTAGTAGTAGTAGTAATAATAATAATAATAATAATAATAATAATAACAGTACCGAAGCAAACACTGAAGATGTTACAGATTCTCAACCTCCTTAAATTCTAATAGAAAATGATAAAATTATTAAAAAATCTGAAGCATTCTTCAAGAAATGGAAAGGCAAAGACAAGATATGACTATCTGACCTCGACATCCGGCCCCTTTACTTTTTATGCTTAATAAAGTCTTATGTAATAGTAAAATCACTATGCACAGGAACCCATCTAATACTGTGCAAGATTCTCTTTCTTATTATCTATAGACGCCTCATTCTTGTTAGGGAGACAGAAGTTTTTCAGCTTTCTTCTTTTGTTTCTCTTTCTATAAGCTCTTCCCTCTCTCTACATCTCTCTTTGTAATATATTTTTGAAGAATAAATAAATAAGAAGCCACTGTTTACTACTATTCCGGCCTTACTTCCGGCTATCAAGGTACATATTACTTTCTTAATTGTGTGCATTTAATACAACTTCTACCCTCGTCCAGCCGGGACTATGTCCGGCTAAAAGACTTCTTATATCTATGTTGAAGCTCTAACTTTGCTTACATGGTAATTATGAAAGATCCAGACTCTATAAAAATATTAAGAAATTTTTCTATAGTTTCTTGACTTGGTTCCGAAATGGTGGTACAGTCGAATGTCATACACTTATGTTAGCTTTGTCTCTATGACTACGTCTAGTAAGTTGTCCCTCTTTAGCCCGTTATACTGATACGAAAAGGGCGACTTCTGCACAATTAGAACTTCAACACCCATGGGTTTAACATAAAGATATTAAATCTTTAACAGGCCCCTTGTTTGGATAAAAGATTCCGTACAGTCATTAAACTATTTGAAATTCTTTTATATTTTGGTTGGTGCTTTGGTTCGATTTTTGACTTTGGCGTAATCTGATATTGTTACATGATCTGGCAGGCTGAGCGGCTTACCCCAGCCTAGTGAGATCCTGTAAATGGTATCAGAGCCTAGGAACTTTCATAATAATTATGTTAAGTTTGGTGAAGTTTTCAGCATAGATATAAGGCTTTTATAATCATGGATATGGGTGAAGTTAGTACTAAAAGTACTAAACTTGAAGAAATAGATTTACCTCAGAATATGGATTTATTAAATAAATGGACAATTTCCAAAGTCGATTTAAGCAGTATTTATGAATATAGTTTGTTTGATAAAATTAAACACAAACAGATTATTAAAACTACAGAGCAATCTATTGCTCTGAATGCTGATGAAAAAACTCTTCAATTTCTCAAACAAGATGATATTGATATATTTAAAAAATAATATAATTACTTACATATTGGCTTAGTACAAATTGCATTTAAACCTTTAGCTTTAAAGGGTCTTCCTGAAACCTTTTTAGCTGCACTTCATGACGCTGAAATTTAAACTTTAGACAATCCCCCCTTATGGGATCTATAGAATCTACTCTTGCTTATGGCCTTGTCTATTTTAATACTCAGCCTAATTTGACTTTATCTTTGACTGATGTTAATATCACTAATGTTTTAACTTTAAATGTTAAAACTCATGGATATAATTATGTACCTGGATCTGAGCTTATAAGTTTATCTTATTGTATTTATTATCGTTTGTTGTCAACTTTAAATCCTCATTGTAAAATAATCGATAATGCTTCAGATTATACTATGTTAATTGAAACTAATTTTGCAAAATCTAAACTCACTACCAGGAGACCTATTCGATGGGATGAGATTGATTTTCCAAAAAATTGGATTCTCAATTCCATTATTTCTCCGACACAGCTTGCGGAAGAAGTAACAAACTCAGAGTTAACTCATGTAACTCAGAGTAATGATGGAAAAA
The DNA here is from genome assembly GCA_030864225.1 of Capsicum baccatum var. pendulum. Lineage (NCBI taxonomy): Eukaryota > Viridiplantae > Streptophyta > Magnoliopsida > Solanales > Solanaceae > Capsicum > Capsicum baccatum. The sequence continues at coordinate 14,654,901 of CM061550.1, forward strand.
TTTGTCTTCAATTTGATGAAGATACTTCTAGATGTAGAAATTCCTTGCCAAGAAATTCTTTTTCCATGCCTAAAATGCTGTCTGCTATGCATCATATTTCTCCAGTTGAACCAATTTATGGTCCAACTCAAAATTGTGTTGCATCCTTACATACTTTAACTTTTGCAGATTCACCTAGAAATGTAGAAAAAATCAAAATCAATCCTAAAACAAATATTATGCAAGATTATGAAAATCCTACCCCATATGAGATGGATTTTGATATTAATTCTGTTTAATTATGATGACACAACTTATTGATTTTAGTCCTGGTTCTCAAGCAAGAAAATATATTCAAAAAGAATTTTTTTGTGAAAAATGAAAAAACTTTAGGACATGGTTTTTTGAAACTTATAGTCCTGATGAATTACAAAATATTTCTGAAGAATTCTATGAATTATGTGTCTTACATAATAAAATTATCTTTTTTGTGCCATGGTTTATGTCTGCATATTAGCCATCCTATATAAAAATAATTGAAAGATCTTATCAAAATTCTGATGGTACAATTACTCAAGCCATGTATCCTCCTGAGTCTTCCTTTATATTACCTAATAATACTGGAATGACTGCTTTTGCTTTTCAAAAATTTATAGACGGAGATGTTGGAAAAATCACTGTTTCTGAAATAGTATAACCTTATCACCAAAAATAATTATTTGAGTCTTTATGTTAAAGTTTTGGGGGAACATATTTCATCTCTTGATAAAATACTTGACGAATTAATTGAGTTAGTTAAAAGACTTAGTATGCAGATGGATTCCTCTAACATTCCTTCTGCTTCCGAAACCAAAGAAGAAGAAGGATATATTTTATCTTCCTTGTCTCCAAAGACCTCCTGAAATAGAAGGATTTGAAAAAAAAAATTCAATTAGATCAATTAGAAAAACTTTTAGATAAAAAATTCTCTCGTTTAAACATACAACCTCTTAATGTTTCTGATGATTTTGTGCAAAAACTCGAGTCTAATTTTACTGAAAATATCGAATCTACTCAAAACATAGGAGACACTATCTCTTCCAAGCTAAATAAGCTCAAAGGTATGATAAAAAAACAACCGGGGAAAATATATGTTGACATTCCCCATATGTCTACTGCGTATTATCCACGTCCAACTCCTCAAGATGTCCTGATAGAGAAAAGGGATTGGAATCAAACAAATACTTCTTATAGTGGAAAATCTATATATGAATGGAATATTGATGGATTATCAGATCAACAAATCTCTATTCTTATCCACCGTATGTCCATGTACTCTACTATTGCCACAGCTACTGCACCAGCAGAGAATCGGGCAAATCGTACTGACCCAACAATTTGTAAAATGATTGTTGCGGGCTTTATTGACCATCTTCGAGGCTGGTGGAATAATTTCCTAGACGATGATAAACGCGAGGCTATTTTTACTGTAACTAATGGTAAACCAGGAAAAGACAATTTAGGCCGACCGTTTCGGGCAGGACGACCAGATGCTGTCTATACCCTTATACTTACAATTATTGAATATTTTTTAGGTAGACTTACCAATTAGTATGAAAACACTAGAACTCTTCTTAATGGTTTAAAATGCAAACATTTAGGAGAATTTAGATGGTATAAAGACACCTTTCTTAGTATGGTTATGGATTTACCCGAAAGTAAGTATGACTATTGGAAAGAAAAATTCATTGATGGTCTTCCCCCTTTATTTGCTGAAAGAGTTAGAAAATCACTTAGAGGATCTTATGGCGAGGTCTAGTATTCAGAAAAAATTTATGGTCAGCTTATTGTAGCTTGTACTCAAGAGGGTTTAGCCCTTTGCAATGAGCTAAAATTAGCCAGACAGATTAAGCTTGACAAACTCAGAGAAAAATTCCAATTAGGAGATTTTTGTGAACAATTTGATATGGATAAACCGTTAGCAAGAAAAACCCAAAGATATTCTAAGCCTGATAAATCCTATAGAAAGAAACGTTCTAGGCATAGAACCAAAGAAGAACGTGAAACAAGAAAATCCTATCGTAAGTCTACTAGATTTATGAAAAATAGATCCAAAAAAAAGTTAGCAAAAATCAAGTGCTATAGGTACAACCAATATGGTCATATAGCTCCAAACTGCAAGTTACAAAAACTCAAGTCCTTAGGACTTTCTGAGGAAGTGCATGACCAAGTCTATGGTTTATTATATACCTCTGGTTCTGAATCTGATTATGATTCTACATCTGAAAATGATTTTGAACTACCTAATTCTGGTAGTGAACTCGATCAGGTTAATAAATGCAATGATTGTGATAATGATACTTGTAATTGTGACGAAATGATGTATAAACTTCAAGTGCAATTTGAAGATCTTGATTTAAATATTCAAACTCTTACTGCTGATAATGTCCTTGAATTGCTGAAGGAAGTTACAGATGAAAAACTACGTGAAAAAATCATTAATTTTGCTACTTAAAAAACTTCTACTAATACTGCTAGTATTTCTAAAGATAATTCTTATGATAATATTTCTGAAGATAATTCTTATGATAATTATCATATGTCTTATTCTTTAGTTGAGGTTAATCGACGTCTTGCGTTGAGTCAAACTCCAGGTAAAGATACTACCTTTGATGATTTAAAAATAGAAGTTGAAAAATTAAAGAAAGAAATCAGTTCTTTAAAACAAAACAGGTGATCTCCGATCATAGAATTTTGAAAATTGAAGGAAAAAATCCTGACATTCCTGAAAATACTATTTCTTTTACTTCAAAAGGAAAGGAAAAGGATTTAGAAAACTCTGAAGATTCTAAAATAGATAAACTTAGTCTAAAAGAGGATTTGTAAAGGGATTATTTCTTAGGTATGATGCAACTAGTTACTGCTCATAAATGGTATATAAATTGCACCATTTTGATTAATAGAGAATTTTCTATCACTAATATTGCTATGATTGATAGTGGTGCTGATGTCAGCTGCATTCAAGAAGGTTTAATTCCAACGAGATATTTTGAAAAAATTACTCACATAATTAAGCCTGCATCTGGTCATAGTCTTGATATCAACTACTGCTACTGCTACTGCTGCGCTGCTACTACTACTACTACTACTACTACTACTACTACTACTACTACTACTACTACTACGACAAATTAGTAGTACACCAATCCTTTACTTATATATAATATTAGAGGTGCATGGACCGTGTCAGCACGGGCCCAACACTGTAGACATTTTTTAGCACCAAAATTCAATATTGATGAGATACAAACATAAATGTACATTGATTTAAAATGATAACTTTTTAAATAATAACTATTTGACGGTACTCGCTAAGGAGTGAAGTTTTATAAGATAATTTTTTCACATGATAAGAAAGTGTAGTCGAGCTATTTTAACTGTTTGATGATAAGATTGAGACTTGTTACAAAATATATAAAAGATGTAGAACTAATATTCATAGGATTACTTCGTACAAAAACTGGAACAAAAGATACTTCAATTATCAACAAAGTCTTGGATCATCTTCTCAAAGGCAAAACACTTATAAATACAGTTATTGAAATGTTTTGAACCACTACTTAGTTAAGAAATTCTTATAGAAGGGTGCACAATATTATCAGATCTAGATATCCAAATATAACAACAGTTAGAATTGAGGTGGCAGCGCGAAAAATATTTTCAAGATTAACTATTGTGATTTATAATACTTTTTATGTAATTTTTAAATGATATACGTTATACCCCCTGTCTCAATTTATGTGGTATTGATACAATTTTTGAGATTTAACTAAAATTTTTACATACTTTTAAAATACTTTAAATTATTAATTGTTGTGATTTGTAGTACTTTTTCTTCTGTTTCAATTTACGCGACAGTAATAAAATTTAGAGAATCAGCCAAATTTTTTTAATGTCTTTTTAATTACTTTAAATTGTTAATTATTATGATTTATAATACTTTGACATAATTCTCAAATCTACAATAGATTAAAATTGAAAGTAAAATAAACAAATATAAAAAGAAGTATCTAAGTAGGCAACACAAACAAACATGTTGATCTGTTACCTGCTTATCATTTTATGTCTATTTTATCTTTTGTATTAAATGTCATTAATTTTTTAATACTTAGATGATTAATTAAGAGCGGTATTTAGTAAAATTACAATTGAAGCAACTGAAATAGACATGTCATAAATATCTATTTTTATTTTTTTAATTAAATATTATTATTTTTTCAATACATAAATGACCTACAATAATTAATTAGGAGTGATACAGTAAAATCAAGGTTGAAGGACACCAACTTAATTTAAAGCATCAAGAGTTAATTTAGTATTTATTAATTTTATCATTTTATTAAATATTATTAATTTTTTAATACTTAGATGACTCATCATAATTAATTAGGAGCGACATTTAGTAAAATTATGGTTGAAACAGCTGCAACAAACATGTCATAAATGCATATTTTTCTTGTTTTAATGAAATACTATTAATATGCTAATACATAAATGACTTATAATAATTAATTAGGGGTGATATAGTAAAATCATGGCGCAACTCTTGAAGCAGCCATGTCGAAACCAATGTTTTAATTAAATATTATGAATTTTTAATACATAAATGACTTATAATAATTAATTAGGGGTGATACGGTAAAATCACGGTCGAAGGAGGTTAACTTAATTTAATACATCAAAAGTTAATTTATCATTTTATGTTTTTTTAAATATTATTAAATTTTTAACACTTAGATGACTCATAATAATTAATTATGAGTGATATTTAGCAAAATTATGGTTGAAGCAGCTACAGCACACATGTCATCTATTTTTTTAAATTAAATATGGTTGAAGCAGCTACAGCACACATGTCATCTATTTTTTTAAATTAAATATTATTAATTTTTTAATACATAAATGACTTATAATAATTAATTAGAAATGATATAGTAAAATCACAGTTAAAGCAGCTGAAACAAACATCATAAATATCTATTTTTTAATTAAATATTATTAATTCTAATAGATAAATGACTTATAATAATTAATTAGGGGTAATATAGTAAAAAATATTATTAATTCTAATATTAAATGACTTATAATAATTAATTAGAGGTAATATGGTAAATCACAGAGCAATTAGGGATAATATAGTCAATAATGAGCAATTAGGGATATATATATATACTAGATAAGCTTTGCCCGTGCATAGCACGGGCCCAACATTTCAAATTTGAATATAGTTTAATTTGTGTCTAAACTTTAGTAGTTTAGTTGCATCTACAACGTAAATATTAAACAGGAACGCATAACATAGAACAATCATAATTTTGCGAACACAGAGACAGTTTCATTCAATGAAAGTGACAAACATAAAAGACTGCCTATGAATTGGAGTACATTCGGGAACAATGAATTTTTACTATTCTAAAATTACACCCATAAAGATGATAACACAAACTTATAGTGTTGAGACACTAATTGTAACTGTGAACCTTAAATTCAGTTATGCTAATGACTTCAAATGCAAGCATTTATATAAGTCATATCCGCACACCCATTTTTTTAGTTACTATTCAGCATGCTTTGTTATGATTTCACATCTGTTACTTCTTTCTTTGGATTGCATTGATTTGTTTTTCCTCGTCTATCGGAAACAGCCGTTCTACCTCTGAGCTAGGGGTAAGGTTTATATACACTCTACGCTCCCCGGTCATAGTCATTCATGAATGTTACTTTAAGTTTTTCTTGAAAAAAGAAAAAACTAAACCTCTTTGCTAAAATTCCAGCAAGATGTGTGTCCCCTAAAAATAAAAATGCTGAATTTACCCCCATGGACTATTATCAAGTAGCTGTACAGGCAAATATGATACAAAATCTACGTTCAGATTCATTTTCATCGATGAAAATATTAGCGTGCTATTTGGAACTACAAATGTAATAAGTTTGATTTCAGATTCCAACCTAGCCATGTCTTTTTGTAACCGGCGGAAACAAAATTGAGCTGAAACATGTTCCACTAATTCCAAAATCCAAGCAGCTTCGCGACTACTTCAGCACTTTCGCTTACATTTTGTGCGTTAAGAGGATCTGACCAGAGTTTACTCGCAAGCTAGTAGTCCTTCGAGCAAAGTGTGTGATCTAAAGCGGGAAACAAAATGGGGTTCTGCTCCAAAATTACATGTATTGGTTTTAATAGGAAGAAACAGATATGCAAGTGCAAAAAGGCTTACCTGTCTTTACATCATCAACGGATTTGCCTCATTTTACTTTTATTTTTAGTCCTAATAAATTATGCTAAAATCTTTTGCAGTTTGGCAATCTTGTGAAGTAGTTCAACCACATAATGCCCCAGGTCTTGAATGAATATACCCATAACTTCCCCTATTATCTCTTATATAATTTTATCCATCATTGGGTGATTATAATATAAAAGCAGGATTGCTCAAATTTGAACTGAAAAATGACACTCTCCACCTTACCATCTTTGTCACAAGTAGGAGTCAGAAATAGCATTTGTATGCAATAGTTTACTAAAGGGTCAAATTGGAAAGAACTTGCTAAATTGAAAGATCTTAAAAATACTCTTCTTATTTCAATTACATTTTTTTTTTCCTAACCATGGTGTCCGGACTGAATCTACCAGATACTTCTAACCCCAACCAACACAGATACCGATTAACTTTCTAACAAGATTTAAACTGATGAAAAGAAATCAGTTTGTGTTCTTGTACCTAATGTGTTTTTGAATCATTGTTGATCCAGAACTTTTGTGGTTAAGACTGAAACACTATTTTCCCAAATAACAGTGAAGATTGAGACTTCTATGGATAATAATAAAGCATTCTGAAGGATGACATGCAACAATTAAACTTCATGAATACACACAAAAAATTACCTGAGAGTTACCATAATTCATTCTTGTGAGAATGAGCCTTGATGTGCAAGCTGTAAAAAAATGATGAAGTAGCAGATTAATGGATGTTGTACTTTAAAAAAATAAATCGTTAGGCAATTTGAGACGCCAAACAAGACAAAAGAGAGAAAAAGCTGAGAGCACGAAAGAGTACCTGTGAGTTCGGACCAGGTTGCATCTCATCTCTTTTAGAAGATCCATCAGCAGCCTTTGCCGTTCCCTTTGATTCACCCTACCAAATGAATCAGTTGCTCCCACAGCAAATGAAAAGAACGAAATGGAAATGATAACAAAGACATTGTCTTAGACATTCACTCACCTCTATCTGCAATAATCTATATATCCATCAGGTATTCCACCCCAACCACAAAATAAAATCCATCAATTTATGTTCCATTACAAGAGGACAAGGAGAAAGCTGAATCAGAAACATACTGGACATTACCTTTATGTACCGATCATTCAGATAGATCGGGGTAAACTAATGAGCTCAGATATTAATGAACTCTATAGAAGAGTTATCTTTCGGAACAATATCCTTATCGATCTATTAACAACAAGTAGATATAGCATAAGTGGACGGTAAATTAAAATTAACGTAGACTTGCAGGAAATTTCTTTAGTCAATTTCTAATGGAACTTCTGAAGCACACACCTCAATAACGCTATCCTTGTGAATTGAACAAACTTAAAAGTACAACCAGCTTTCACACTAAATACATCAAACAACAATTTTCCTATTCATCAGTTGCACAGACAACAATTTTCCTATTCATCAGTCATACAACTAAATAATCCTATACTACAGAAATATAAAAATAAGATTGTTATACAAAACCATCTGTATAAGATATATTTCTTGGACTCTTTAAAAATATTAGCGGGTGCATGTCGGATTCTTCTAAAGTTATGCTTTTTTGGAGAATCCCATACGGGTTCGGCATTAGAAGTAATGAGTCCATACTACTTAGGAATATAGTATTTTGAGATTTGTATCTCAATGTACAAGTAAGTGTCAGATGTAAATAATCTCCAGCTTCTCAGTATCGTAATTAATGTATCAAAGGACAAATTATAAAATATCTGCCTAAATCTGGTGAGCTAAAAGAATCAGACGTCACCACTACCTCATGCATATTTCACCTCAAAACAGTAGCATACATTCTTCTATTTTTTCTTTAAGGCATACATTAATTTTTTTTTCTTCACATACATTAAACATTATTCTTCTTGAGAACAACAGAAATCATTTTAAAGTTGATCATTCTCGGTCACCAAACAACAGTAGAAACATGAGCTATCACAGTCAGCCCCTTAGTGATATTGTCTGTTTTGGGCCTCGGCCTGCACGGGTTCAAAACACGTCATTAGAGTCTAACGCTTGCTTTCTTATATACCTAGCATCTCTTCCGTGTTTGTCGATTGTGGGATTTGTCTAGGGTTGTTACATGAATCTAGTGGAATGCGGAACCTATTAGTTAAAGCTAAGATAAACAAACAAAAGACATAGGACATAGTCACGGTATTTGGATGAAGAGCATTGCAACATGCCACTGGGATGGACAGTTTTGCTGGAACATTGAAGCATTTCAGTCAGAGATAATTATTAAGACAATTGGGATATCTTGGGGCCTTTGAGGGATGGGTGGTGGCAGAAGAAAGATTTGAGCGAGGGCAAAGAAAGACGTATATCATACCAAACATAACAGAAGCAACAGCAACACCACGTACAAATCCAGTATACCCACGAAAAATATATTGAAGTTGTTTCTATGAATCAGACAAATAAAATTGCATGTAAACTAACCTTATATCACAGCTGATAAACTGGCAAAAATGAATCTTGTTATAAGTATTCTTGGGCCAAAATGTTCTACATGTATCACACCAACTAATTAAATTATATTTCCAACAAACACCATATTATTTGCGATGATAAAAGACCAACTGAAACAGTTAAGATGCTAATTAGCTCCAGATTTTTAGGCAAAACACAGCCAGTGATGAACACAGTTCAAATACATGCTTGCATTTTAAAAGATAATACCATCCATTAATTTTCTATCATTCCAACAATTCATATGATAAAGATGGACCAGCTTTAAAAAGTTGTTGTTGCGATCACTTTTTATTTAATGGTTACGTCCAGATTCTACGATGGACCTCCAAATGAAGTTGGTTATTCATGTGACTGTAGGAAACTGCTTTGACTGACTTCAGGAAAATCATCCTTAATGTACAGAAGTGCAGCAGATTTACCCCTGCAGCCAAGTATAAAATTTGTGAGATAATTTAATCATAGTAAGGTTAGATAATTGATAATATAAGATGCGTAAACAAATAGAGATTCCTAATATTGCAACTTCAAAGTCAAAAAAACTAAATACCAAAGGCATGACATGAGGCGTAATACGAAATTCATCATTCAGTAACGACACATTGCTAGCACCAAATTGCTTATGTCCGCCAATACTTCTTAGCGTTGTCGTTTCATTAGAACTTTATGGTAGCCTCCAGCTCCAGATTTACTCTGCTGTGGTATGTTATATCACCTAATGTACAACACCATATTTACTTTTCAGTTAGATGTTGTCTCCTGCAAGCTTAGAACTTCGCCTATATAACCAGGCTGCCAGTTTTTTCAATCTCATTTGGCATTACCTCTACTTTATTTCCAGAAGAAGCAAGCTCAGCTGCACGTTCTTTTATCGCACTTTGCCTTACCTTTTCCGTACTTCTAGAAGACACGACCGCAGCTGCACGTTCTTCGTTCCCATTTGGCCTTACCTCTTCCATACTTCCAGAAGACTTGAGCACACCTGCACGCTCTTCGTTCCCATTTGGCCTTACCTCTTCCGTACTTCCAGAAGAAGAGGGCTCAGCTACAGGCCTATTTCGAATGAGAAACGAACAATCTGTAATTAGAAGAGAGTAGGAGTGTGATGTCAAATGGAATGAAATGGATTCGCGTCAAAATAATCTAACTAAAGTTAATTGCAATATAAATCAGTAAACCTTGCATTGTCCTGCAATTCCTCATCTTTGGTAAGATCACATAGGCTCTCAAGTTGAATCGTTCTACCACTCTTGATTCTTTGCATAAAAGCAGCAAAAGACAACACAGAAATCACCAATCAACATTTCGAAAAATTGCAATGCCTATGGACTTCACAAAAATATAGTTGGTCATGCCTTGAAATAGAAAGGAAATTATAGGCAAATATCCTATTCCATGCTACTACCAAATTGTGTTGATACTCTTTCTCCACGTTCCTCAGGCCCACTTGTGGGATTACATTGGGTATGTTATTGTTGTACTGTTTCTCCACTTTCATCTCGGGTTGCAAGTAGTAAGTTTCTATTCATATCTAGTATTTTGAAGGCTTCCCTAGGAGGTATGTAAAGGGTTCAAAAACCGCACACAAGTACCCATGTATGAGAAGGGTTGTCTAAGAATGCAGCCCAAATCAGACAATGAATTCTGTCCAGGGCTTAATATGGGTGAGCGTCTGATAGTGAACAAGTACCGCGAGGGGAAGAAAGAACTTTGAAAAGAGGGTCAAAGAGTTCCTGAAATTGTCATGAGGAAAGCGGATGAGAGCTAGCAATGTAGAATGGTTATGAGCCGATCGACTCAGGGCGTGGGACAACTTGGATTTGGAGGATCATTTGGCAACCATGCAAAAGAGAATTGCTACACTCTAAGCACATTATATTATAAACCATGTGTAAGTATTCGACTATATTTCCATGCTATCTATTTGACATAAAAGAAAGAACTCCTTCCCAAAAATTTCATAGCCTCAAGAACAGAGTTCATAGAAGTACGCGTACCCATCTCGAAGCTATTTTGTGATGCTCAAATATGGTTAAGCATCAAGCATTGCAGATATGATAATCACAAAGTATTTCTTTTTAACTCTTTTTCACAAAGATGTCTAATGATACAATTAGTAGTAAATAACAAAGGCGTGACAGTTTTTCACTTCCTCGGTGCCTTAGGATGTTGCTTGATCGTCACCTCACCAGTCACAGGTTCACTGAGATTGCGTAACGTATGAGCCCCCATATAGTAAAGAGATAAACAGAGATATAGATATAGGGCACAAAAAAGAAATCTAAAAAACATAAACTATGAGAAGCAATCACACAAAATAAATCTAGCAAAATCAATAGCCTCAGTTGAGATATGTACCAAGAGAAAGCTGCAGAATCAGAGTAGCAACTGTGATCCAACTACATATTCAGCATCTGCAACTACCATCCTTTCCTGAAGCTGTAAAATGAGCAATTGATGATCATACATCACGTCCAAGATTAAAATTTATTAATGAAATCTTTACTTCAAGCTCTAAAGGGCACATATATGTTGGTTACACATAGTTAATATAATTCTGAAATACAAAATTTGCCCATAAATTTAATTTAAATTAATGTCAAGAAGCAAACATGTCAAACATGAACTGCTCCTTGGCTCATAGAACAATACTTACAGCTTCATAGTGTCTTTCTGTTCAAGTGCAAGTAGTCTGCATCTTCACAGACATGTGTATTTGACCTTGCCTGCATTAAATGTTGTAAGTTGCAATATAGAATGTTTCACCTTCTCTATAGTTCCTCCCAGGAAACAGAGTATTTAAGAACAAGTGGGAGCTTACTTATAACCATATCCAGACAACACCTCAGCAGGTTCTCCTTTTGTAACAGCAACAACAAGCTCATTCTCAAATCTGTTAGGATAGATTTAACTTGTTAAGCCAGCGAAAGCAAATTTATCTTTCAACCTTGATTTCTAACTAATGTAAACAACTATAATTCCAGCAGATCTTTCCATTGTAACCTTATTGTGCATCCTAAAAATCTACATCTGCAGTACATAGGTTGAACCCCATGCTTAACGTCAGGGCTCTTAAGTTTGGTGTGCATGTCTAGATAACATTTCTCTATTATCATACACGATGCTGGATGCATTGACAAACACCCAAGTAGGCACACAATAAGAAATTGAACACTTTTAGCTTTACCGAGTCATGAAAATCAATACATAAGAACATAATAAATGCGACAAATATCTGGTTGAAGACAATATTTTTTTAGTTCAAATTGAATGCCCGTACTAAAACATGTTTGTACATATAACTGGGGACAGGAGAAAATTTACGTCATATTCACATAACAACTGCACATTTAGGGATTTGGTAGCTAGTTAGAACTACACAATTATTAGTTATTCTGGTATTAGCTATTCCGTCTTTTTCCCTAGATGAGATAATACATCAAATGACCCCAGCCCTAAGGCTTTACACCAAAAATTCTAACCTAAACAATTTTTTTTAAAAAAATAGCAGAAAACAATATTTATCTTCCATGCAATAAAATAAAATTAGCAAACACTATATCAAACAATGAAGAAAAAATTAAACGTTATACCAGAAATGCTAAGAGATATGCTTTAGAGCAATTTTTTTTCCAGATCTGAGGTAATAATACAATTATAATGCAAATGAAAATGAGAAATTTGGGGATTAACAGCCTGTTTGGATGGTGGTTTCCCATGGTATGGTATGGTTATCATGGGAACCATGTTTGTTTGCATGGTTTTCTAAAAATGGTGGTATGGTATGTTTCTATTCCATGGTATGATAATCATGGAATGAAGCAATTTATTGAACCACCAAATTGGTGGTGTGCCATGGTTTTCATTTTTCTTTTTCAACTATACCCTTATATAATTTTCTTTAATCCTATTTTATCCTTATCAACAAAATACATGCTAAGACTATGCAATTGTTAACAAGATCGAAGATTGCAAGACTTCCTGTTAGCAATATAAAAATTCAAAGAGTGAGAAAAATGATCACAGTTATTTAGCAGTAGTAGTTTTTAATGCCAATAAAAACTCAATTCGATCAAAAAAATTGAAAATTGAAATGGAGGGAAACAGAGTGAATGCACAAAAAGCATATACATGGGAAGTGATTTTTGTACTCTAAGATACATACATGTATACCAATTGTTTTATTGATTAGGAAGTACTTCCCGATTGCATTAGTTTGCGTTCGTCAAACCTTTGTTTAGCAAATACCCTTGTGAATTTGGCGTCTTAAAAAGATTATCGGGTAGCTATGAGAAGCATCAAGAAAGAAAGGACAACTGGTTACGCTAGCACTGATATGAATAAAAAGAGTTGATATCTCAAATGTATTACAATTAGGGGCATTTTAGTAAATTTACCTGTTATCATACCGTACCATACCATCAAACCAAACAAAAAATCTATTATTAAACCGCAGTGAACGATATAGTCCATCCAAACATGGTACTGTACCATACCATACTACACCATACCATACATTATGAAACCATGGCAAACCACCATCCAAACGGGCGGTAAGGAGAAGAAATTTACTTCTTCCCATGGCGATTCAATGTAGGCGGTGTTACGATAATTAATCTCCGACTTTGTCTATACAGAGAGTGATATGTGAATCTAAAAAATAAATCCAAATTAGAGTGACTTTCAAAATTTAGCCCCATAATTCTCCCAACAGATAACAACTCAATATTTATATCTTTCAATTTTTTTTTTAATTTTACTTTGATTTTTCTTCTTTTTTTTTTTTATTTTTAATTTTCTCAACCCTTACTTTTTTTTCCTCTCAACTTCTTTTTTTTATTTTTCATTTTATATTTTTTTTTTATTTTTTCTTTCCTTTTTTTAAATTCTTTTTATTTTTTCTCTACCCTTATTTTTTTCTTTACACCTTTCAACTTCTACTTTTATAAAAAATACTTTTTTTTTCTTTGATTTTTATTATTATTTAAAAAAAAAAGTTCTCGATCTTTATTTTTATTTAATCTTTCTTATTTTTATCAACCTTTATTTTTTTTATTATTCTCTCTCAACTTCTACATTTTCTTTGATTTTTATTTTTTTGATATTTTTCTTTATTTTCTTCTTTTTTCCCAATTTTTATTATTTTTGTTCTTTTCTTCGATTTCTTCCATTCAAGCTACACCTCCTTAGTAAGAGTTGACACAATCACATTATAAAGGTAATATTTATGACTTTCAAACAATAAGCTACGTTTCATGGGCAAGAGTTGACACTACTACATTATAGAGGCAAGACTTATGACTTTCAAACAACAAGTTATGTTTCATGGAAAATAGTTGACACTACCACATTGTATTTCGATTTATGAAATGTTCTACAACTATTGCCTTAGAGGTAAGACTTAGCTTAAGAACTTTCAAGCAACAAACTATGTCCCACGGGCAAGAGTTGACTCTACCACGTTATTTTTTTATTTATGAGATGGCAAGACTTAGCTCAAGGACTTTCAAACAACAAATTATGCCCCACGGACAAGAGTTGACTCTATCACGTTATATTTTCATTTATGAGATGTTCTACAACTATTGCCTTAGAGGCAAGACTTAGCTCAAGTACTTTCAAACAACAAATTATGCTCCACGAACAAGAGTTGACTCTACCCCATTATGTTTTCATTTATGAGATGTTCTACAACTATTGCCTTAGAGGCAAGACTTAGCTCAAGGAAATTCAAACTACAAATTATGCTCCACGGACAAGAGTTGACTCTACCCCATTATGTTTTCATTTATGAGATGTTCTACAACTATTGCCTTAGAGGCAAGACTTAGCTCAAGGACTTTCAAACTACAAATTTTGCCCCACGGGCAAGAGTTGACTCTACCACGTTATATTTCATTTATGAGATGTTCTACAATTATTGCATTAGAGGCAAGACTTAGCTCAAGGACTTTCAAACAACAAATTATGCCCCACGGACAAGAGTTGACTCTATCACGTTATATTTTCAGTTATGAGATGTTCTACAACTATTGCCTTAGAGGCAAAACTTGGCTTAAGGACTTTCAAACTACAAATTATGCTCCATGAGCAAGAATTGACTTTACCGCATTATGTTTTCATTTATGAGATGTTCTACAACTATTGCCTTAGAGGCAAAACTTGACTCAAGGACTTTAAAACTACAAATTATGCCCCACGGACAAGAGTTAACTCTACCACATTATATTTTCATTTATGAGATGTTCTACAACTATTGCCTTAGAGGCAAGACTTGGCTTAAGGACTTTCAAACTACAAATTATTCCCCACGGGCAAGAGTTAACTCTACCACGTTATATTTTCATTTATGAGATGTTCTACAACTATTGCCTTAGAGGCAAGACTTGGCTCAAGGACTTTCAAACTACAAATTATGCCCAACGGGCAAGAGTTGACTTTATCACGTTATGTTTTTATTTATGAGATGTTCTACAACTATTGCCTTAGAGGAAAGACTTAATTAGCTCAAGGACTTTCAAACTACAAATTATGCCCCACGGGAAAAAGTTGACTCTACCATGTTATGTTTTCATTTATGAGATGTTCTACAACTATTACCTTAGAGGCAAGGCTTAGCTCAAGGACTTTCAAACTACAAATTATGTCCCACGGATAAAAGTTAACACTACGACGTTATGTCTTTATTTATGGAATGTTCTACAACTCTTGTATTAGAGGCAAGACTAAGTTCAAGGACTTTCAAATAATAAATTATGCCCTACGGGCAAGAGTTGACACTACCACGTTATGTCTTCATTTATGGGATGTTCTACGACTCTTGCCTTAGAGGCAAGACTTTGCTCAAGGACTTTCAAATAATAAATTATGTCTCACGGGTAAGAGTTGACACTACCACTTATGTCTTTATTTATGAGATGTTCTACAACTCTCACCTTAGAGACACGACTTATCTCAAGAATTTTCAAAGAACTTCGTAACAACAATTCATGCCCTTAAATTTGCTTTGATGTAAAAAAAAAAGAAACTTCCTTTGTGGATTATCCAATTTTTTATTTATTAGCAAAATATATAAGAAGTTGAGAAAACAGAAAAAAGCGATCAAACAAAATAAAGAAATAAAAAAAAAGATTGAGAAAAAAAAGGAAAGAAAAAACATAAAGATCAAGAAAAAAGCGAAGAATTTAAAAAATTGAGAAAAATAAAAATGAGAGGAAAAATTAAAATAAAGTTTAAAAAAAATGAGTGAAAAAAGAGAACTGAAAAAAGAAAAAAATGATAAAACAAAATAGAGAAATAAAAAAAAGAGTGACAAAAAAAGGAAAGAAAAAATAAAGATTAAGAAAAAAATGAAGAATTAAAAAAATTAAAAAAATAAAAAATAAGAGGAAAAAATAAAAATAAAGTTTGTGAAAAATGATGGAAAAAAAAAAGAGAACTGATAAAAACCAAAAATAAAAGAAAAATAAAGGTTAAAGACAAATGAATTAAAAAAAGAAAAAAATAGATAATGCTTGAGAAAAAAAAAAAGAAAACAGAAAAAAATAAAGTTTGAAACAAATGAATTAAAACATGAAAATAAAATTAAAGGAAAAAAATAAAAAGTGAAAATAATAAAAAATAAAATAATAAATTAAAGAAAAAAATAAAAATTAAAAATAATAAAAAATAAAATTTGGGAGACAATAAGTATGGAAAGTTTTAAAAATATATTTGAAATGTAGAGGGGTAAAATGATACTTGTACTATACTTAAAAGGTAAAGAAGGTTATTTTTTAAAGACATCTCTTATTGGAGTCAAATATCTAAAGTCGACATGAAATTTCCTGATAAAGAAATGGACTTGGGCCTAACTCAAGCTCAACGTCAATTGATATGATAAAGAAATGGACCTTAAGCCTAACTCAAACTCAAAAGATAGCTCATGGGGAGCTCATGAAGGGAGGATTGCCCAAGACCATATAAAGAGACCAAGGACCCTTTAACCCATCGATGTGGGACTCCAACACCCCCCGCACACCCAGGACTGGATATCTGGAGCGTGGACAATATAAGACGGGGGTCCAACATCGGAAACAAATGAATTGGGTGGGCCTGACTTTGATACCATGATAAAGAAATGGACCTTGGGCCTAACTTAACCTTAAAAGTTAGCTCATGAGGGGAGAATTGCCCAAGACCATATAAGGAAACCAAGGACCCTTTAACCTACCGATGTGGGACTCCAACAGAGAGAATAAGAGAAATACCTAAACTTGAGCTTTTTTTTTTTTCTATTTGACGGATTATCCAAAGAAATGGATTGTTCTTGAGCCATGGAAACAGATGATTTTTATTAGTGTGAATTAACTGTTTTGCCCTTGGTCGTTCCTTCACTCCTTTCTAGCTCAACCCTTGTATCTAGGACAAAATGTGAAGAAGAAAGTGTAGCATAATCAAAGTAACTGCTCTTGTTAAATTAGATGGTTTTAGAGTAGAATAAGAGAATTATGAGTATTGATGAATCTTTTTGTATTCTCTGTTATAGAATAAAATATGAAGGATATGACGAAAACAAGATGGATAATAACGACAACAACAATGAAATTAGTCAATGAAATTGGGCAATTTGAAGAGAACTAAAAGAGAATTAATCAAAAATTTAAGATAAACACTGACCTTAAATTGCAGAGAGAAGACCAAAGCTCTCATGAACACTTCAAAAGAAAACGAAGAAATGGAGGGTTTCAGAATAATCTCGAGAGCAGTAGATATTTTATTAGTATTCAATATTTGCCCATATATTTGAGCTTAATAACGGAATTGTCATTGGTCGTTTCTTCTTTCACATTTCTATATAAAGAAATATATATAATATATAATAATAATCTTTCGTGTGACAGACTTGGGTAAATTTTACTGATTCTCACAATAATTTTCAGTTTTTTACCATAAAAGTTACTCCCCTCCCTCCATTTTTAATATGCTCTCTTACTTTTTATTAATCAATTTAATTAAGTTTTAAAGTTTAATCAGATTAAATTAATTTAATTTATTAAAATTTAGATATTCAAAAATTATATAAAAAATGGTGTAAGTTATAATTTTTCTTTTTAAAACTTAATTAAGAAATATATTTTAAAATATTAATTAAAAATTATATAATAGATCTGTAATGGTGGTATCAGAGCCTAGGTACTTTCATGGTCATTATATAATTGTTTGAACTATTCAGCATAGATATGAAATTTTCTAATGATGGAAATGGAATATGTGAGTACTAAGAGTACTCGACTTGAAGAGGTAGATATACCTCAAAATCTTGACTTGTTAAACAAATGGACTATTCCAAAAATTGATATAAAAACCATTTATGATTATGGTTTTAAAGTTTTTTCTAAACAAATGATAAAGACAACTGAATAGTCTTTAACATTAAATTTGTTAGAACAAACGATTCGTTTATTAAATAAGCGAGATATTGATTTGCATAAGAATCATTATAGTTTTATGCATATTGAATTTGTTCAAATTCTTTTAAACCTTTAACTCTTAAAGGGTTACTGGAGATATTTTTAGTAGCTCTTAGAGATGCTAAAAATCTGAATTTCAAACAGTCTCTAATAGGTTCGATTGAATCCACTTCGGCCTATGGTCCAGTTTATTTCAACTCAGCCAAATTTATAATTATCCTTAACTGATATAAATATACTTGATGCTTTGACATTAAATGTGAAAACACACTGTTATAATTATGCCCTTGGATCTGAACTTATTTGTCTGTCATACAGGATTTATTATAAGTTGTTATCTACTTTAAATCCCCGAGTCAGGTTACTAATGACTTGACAAATAGCGAATTGTCGCATATTACTCGAAATTCGGATGGTAGAGTTTGTATTTAATTTGATGAAAAGTCTATTGTTTATAGCAAACATTCATTTTCTTCTATGCCTAGATTATTACCTGTTATGCATCATATTTCTCCTATAGAATTATTATATGATCCAGCTAGAAGTCGTGCAGCCTCCTTGCATACGATTGACTCTGCTTCTACATGATTTGTAGAAAAAGTTAAAGTCAATCCTTGAACAAATATTATTCAAGATAATAATAATAATAATAATAATAATAATAATAATAATAATAATAATAATAATAATAATAATAATATCTATGATAGGGATATTCCTACTGCTTCTGAAATGAATTTTGATCCAAATGATATTTAATGATTTCACACCAAATCAATTTTAGTCCTGGATTTCAGGCACATAGCTATATTAAAAAAGGAATTTTTTGATAAAAATGAAGCTAGTTTAGAACTTGGTTTTTTGAAACTTACAGTCTTGATAACATTCGAATTACATATCAAGCATCTTGATATTTTTAAGAAAATTATTATACAAAATAGTTTGGTGATATCTAAACCAAAAATGAGTTTGTTTCAAACTAATGTTCGATTTTTAGGACATAATACTGGTCAAGGGAAGATTACTCCCATACAATGATCTATTGATTTTGCACCTAAATTTCCTGATGTTATTACTGACAAGATCTAGTTGCAGAGATTCTTGGAAAGCTTGAATTATATATCCCCTTTTTATGAGAATCTATCTCGCGATTTAGCCTCATTATATGATGGGCTAAAAAGGATTATAAAGGTCCATGGATCACTAATCACACAAATCTTGTTAAACGTATTAAACAGAGTGTTAATTCTTTGCCTTGTTTAACCTTAGCTAATCCTGCTTGGCATAAAATTATTGAGACAGATGCATCTAATATCGGTTATGGTGGAATACCAAAACAAGTTAATCCCCATAATAAATCTGAATACCTGATAAGATTTCATTTAGAAAAATGGGCTGATTGTCAGAAAAAATTTGCTATGGTAGCTCAAGAAATACTAACTATTGTTAAATGTGTTCTGAAATTTCAGGATGATCTTTACAACCAAAAGTTTTTGATAAAAACTGATGCTCAATTTGTGAAGTATATGTTTGATAAAGATTTTAAACATGATGCTTCAAAATTAATATTTAAAAGGTGGCAAGCTCAATTAGTCCCTTTTGATTTTGAAATTCAGTATAAAAAAGAAATTGATAATTCCCTCCCTGACTTTTTATCTAGGGAATATCTCAATTAAAATAAATTTTTATACATTCTTTCTTACCGAAAAACTTTGATCATCTTTGTAAAGGTAATCCCATTATATAGATATATACAAAATCTCATAATCGAAAAGGTTATCCATGATATGGTTGAAGATGAATTTTCTACTTATGATTATGAAGAAATTGAATTTGATATATATGACTTATCATACCATTTGCAGTATGATTGACCCTCCATGGCAACTAGCTAGAGGAAAAGGAAGAGGCAGATCAGGAGGAAGATCATCCTCCGGAGGAAGATCATCCCCAGGCAGATCATATTTGCAAGGATCGTCCTACGGATCCTCGTCTAATTCCCCAGTTATACAAATAGGAAATAAGAGTTTGATAAACTCCAAAGTATCGCAGAAAGGTGAATCCTCATTGTGACACCCCGTACATTGTATGTACTTTCCCTATTTATAGGTTACTTGGTATAGCCTTGTGGTATAGGTAACGGATGAGATTTTTTATGCAAGTATTAATGGTGTAGAGGAAATTATAGATGTTTTCCGTACGTTTTTATGTGACACGATCAAGTTAACATCGATACAACTATTTAAACTTGGGATTGTAAGCTGGTATTTGGATCTAAAGTTTAAAGTGACCAAGTGTGTACAAGTTGAAAGTTAGATTAAAAGGAATTAGGAGCTGAAAATAGAATGAAATATTGAGGTGCTTGCTTGACTTAATTAAGCTAGTAGGTGAGTCACCTACTTAAGCTGTTTGGACCAAGTTAATGGACTCATGTCTATGGATCAGATTTGGGCCTATATTAATGTATTCATTTGGGTCCAAATTGAATAAAAGAGGAAGAAAATGAATAAATGGCCCCAACTAAGAAATTAAGTAAGTAGGTGCATCACCTACTTTGACATTTTGAGCAACTTGAACTCCTCAAGTAGGTGCATCACCTACTTGGACCAATTTGATCAAATTTGGGGTCCAAAATGCAGCTAAGTGGATGGCCAAAAATAGGGCCTTTATAAGACCAAGTTGCTAGTAATTTCCCTCAATCTTAAGTCAAAAAAAAGGTTACACTTCACAAATTCTCTCTACTTTCTTTAAAGCAACTAGGAGAAGCCCTATATTTCCTTTTAGGGTTCTTGGAGAAACCCCAACTTTTGCAGCCCAAGGTAAGTGAAAAAACTTATGGTTTAGCTTAATTATCTCATGGAATATTGCAAAATCATGCTACAAGTGCTTAATTATTAATTAATGGCAGAATATAGAACAAGATACTTGCTCATTTTTTTTATTATTAAGAAATCTCTTTTCTTCTTTGGTAAAGTAAAAGTTGAAGTTCTTGAGGAGTTCAAATTAAAAGAATAAGTTGCAGAACTGAGGTAAGGTGCCTACTCCATTTTTTTCTCCTTATATATGAATTTGAGAGAGGGTAATGGATGTGTTGTTATTAAGAACTAAAGAGACGATGATGAGTTCAATTATTGATTGCTACAATAAAAGAGATTTGGGGCTGATTTATGGACTGTTTTGAATGTGTATGTTATAGGTTACCAAGTTGATGTTGGATAAAGATTTAACAAGTTCGAATTAAAATATAGAAGAAAGGTGTGGCGCTACACCACCGAATTAATTATTGCTTTTAGTTACTACCCAATCTATTTTGCATATTGTTTGGAGAGTGTATGAAGCCAAGGTGGTTGCGGTAAATCTTATAAGAACATGTATGATATGTGGGTGTAATTGGAATAGAAAAGGGTTAAAATAACACCCTTAATTGATAGATTAAGAGCTTGCACTCTTTGGCATGAAATCGGACATTTGGTCCATCAAGTAAGCTTCCAAGGTTATCCTATAACAAGTGATACATAATGGCAGTGTATTATTTCCCATGTAGTCAATGACTTTGTTCCCACTTTCTAACATGTTAAAACACCTCAATAATTCTTATTATTAAACTTGCACGTCTATTTTCACTAGAGAATTTCAAGAGTTCTCCATTTACTCAAATAAGATCCATGTGTTATTTTCAGCTCCTAAACACTTCATTTGTGTGCCAACAGCTCCCTACCTTATTGTTGTTGCATTAAGTACCCATTTTCATGTCTCTTATTGGTAGATTATTGTTTCAAGGTACCATAATGCTATGACCACCAAAGTAACAATCTCAAAGGTTAAACAAACTAAGTAATGCAAATCTGCAAAATGAGTGGAAGCTCAGGGGCATAAGCCTAGCATAGGACAATATCGATACCTTTATATGTGGGTGGCAGCTCAGGGGCATAAGCCTAGCATGGGCCGATCCCAATGTTTATTTATAGGTGGCAACTCAGGGGCATAAGCCTAGCATGGGCCGATCCCGATTTATCTATTTACCACTGATCAACTAGTCATTTATATTATATGACTTAAAAAGATTGTGAAGTAAGAAAGGTAAAATGAAGAAAGGAATATAATGTACCTAATCCTTTAAATATATAAAGGTGGTCTACTAGCACTATTTATTCACTTGTATCTGATTTCTATTGAGCTCTTGTATCATGTGTTGTTACCTTCAACCTAACATATTCAGTACATATTTTTGTACTGACGTCCCTCATGGAGGACCTGTATTTCATGCTGCAGGCATAGGTGCTTCAGCTAATACACCTCGCTAGTAGACGCACAAGCTATTCAGTGACTATTGTGAGCTCTAGGTTGATTCGGGGCTTTTCGAGTTTGTTTTATATATTTTGGTATTGTGCAGTAGTCAAGAGTAGGGCGGGGGGTTGTCCTGACCCTAGCTAAGTCTATGTATCTTTTAAAGGATTTGTAGACTAATGTAAAAGTAAACATGGTAGTTTTTTATCTTTTAGATGTGGTGGCCACAACGGCCAAGTGTTGTATATATAATTTTGTGCTTGCCAATGTAGATATTTGTAACACCCCGTAAAAGTCGTGCATGGATTAGCCTTTAATAGAGTGCTCTTAGACTTAAAAACTTGAAAAAAATTTCTAAGTGTAACTTCGAGTCATTTTAGCTGGCAACCTTCGGGATACAACTTCTCGACCTTCCCGACCTTCATTTTTAGATATTCAAGTTGCGTTACGATCGGGAAATCTCATAGTACATCTCGGATAAGTTTTGGAATTTTTCGGAATGCATAAGGCTGCGTTTGGATTTCAAAACAGTAGCAAAACGCAAAGCCTGTTGCCCAGTTTTTTTTTTCAGCATTTCAGGGTCAACTTCAAACGATCATAACTCCCTGTATATAATGAACTGTGTGAGCTATAATATATCAAACGAAAGATCTTTGAGTCTTATTTCCAATTGAACTGGTTTCATCCAAATACAACATCTAAGTAAGGAGTTATATCCGTTTTACTTTAGCCTGTCAGTTTGTCAACTGAGGGATAGTTTCGACTTTTCTTGTTTTCTTAGGGGCATTTTAGTCATTTCACCTCACCCCTAATTCGTCTATAACATTTGATTCAGCTCCAAATTCAGCAAAATATACCCCTTTTCTCTAATTTTCTCTCAAGAATACCCTTTAGGGTTTCAAACAAAATCCCAAATAACTCAAGATTCAACCGTAGAAAATTCAAATTGGTTCCGTAGTTGTGTTCACCATCTCGAAAGCTTCGAGAAGCACCCCATGGTTATGTAAGGAGGATTCTAAATACAAGAGTCCATTGTTAAGGTATGAATATTGTTTATTCTTGATTCTTATCCATGAATAAGTATTGATAAAGAATTATGAGTATTGTCTTGATGTTGGAAGATAACTAGAAACATAGTTATAAATTGTTGTGTATAAATTGTTAGTAGTAAGTTATGGAAGTTGCTGTATTGGATTATGAAGAATGAATTGTGGTGATATATCATTATATCAGTGGTTATGTATGCCTAGTGATCATGTTGGTATTGGATGGTGATTAAGAAGGGAAATAAAGGCTAAGAGTGATGTTGAGGGATATTTCATGAAAATGCATGATATGTGAATGTAATAAGAGTATAAGAGGATGTATGTAGTACTCTTATTGATGAGCTAAGGGATTACTTCCTAGAAATTAATTGGTGAAGTTAATACCTAAATGGTAAGGTTTGGTTGCTAATACTAGTTTGCCACAAATGACTTATTGTAGATAAGTGTTCGAAGAGTACGAGAAGTCACTTGTATTGAAGTGGTTATATCAAGGTATGTAAGACATACTCTATCTACTCTTTGGCATGAATAATGACCCATGGCACTCTCAAGTAGGCTTCCAACATTGTCCTACGACACATGACACATAATAACATCATATGATCTTCGACACTACCAATTGAACTTGTTTTCACTTTTAAGATGTCCGGCTAGTCAAAAAAAAATATCCATATACTATTGTTGACTCCGAAATGGTTTAATGAGGTATCCATGATTCTCTACTCCATTTTCATGATATTGATTACCTATTTACATGTTTTTCCTATTGAAGTATCATGGTTTCAAGTTCCATAAAGTGTGACCGCAAAGTAACCAATCTCAAAGATTAATTGAATTAAGAAATGGAATGTCTATATTTTAAATTGATGATATGATGTATTATATTAGTACCACTGATCAGTTGGCCATTGTATTGTAAAGATTATGTATATATATGCTATTCCAGGGGTGGTCCCTGATGTATTGTATTAGTACCACTGATCAGTTGGTCATTGTATGACATATGTTATGTATTGATAAGGATTACGGGAAGTAATGATATGAAAGTAATGTGCAGGTATCCCATCAGTTCTTTTAAGTGTGGTCTACTCATACTGTTTATTCACTGGTATCTGGGTTCTGTTGATCTTTTGTATCTCATGTTGATACTCCCTGCCTTACATACTCAGTACATATTTCCGTACTGACGTCCCTCACGGGGGACCTGCATTCATGCCTGCAGGAACAGGTACTTCAGGTCGTACACCTCCGCAGTAAGAGCCAGGACATTCTATTGTTAGTGGTGAGCTCCAGTTGTTTCGGGGCATCCCAAGTCGTCTCTATATGTACCTTTGGTATTTGTATAAAAGTCTTTTATGGGCGGGAGTTCGTCCCGACCCCAACTCAGTTGTGTATCTATGTAGAGGCTTTTGTAGACATATTGTACAGCCATAGGAGTGTTTGGTTGATAGACGTGATGGCTCTGACGGCCAATTACTGTTCATATATATATTTATGCGTGTCTGCTGGGTTGATACAGGTACTGTTTTCTTCTATTTACAATGAAGTGCTGCCCAAATTTCTAATTTTCATAAGTAATGTAAATGTGAAAGTATAGGTTATGAACGGGTTCTCCCGGGCCTCCTCGGCTACGGGTGTCAGTCCGCTCCAATGGGATTTGGGGTGTGACAGAAGTGGTATCAGAGAAGTTCGTCCTAGTGAGTCTACAAAGTCGTGTCTACGTAGAATCTCGTTTATCGGTGTGTTGTGCTCCACATCTATAAACAGGAGGCTATTGGACATTTAGGGATTATTTCCACTCCATTTCTTAGTTCGTGCAATAGAGTCAGGATGTTCCTCTTTCATACTCTTATTCGTGCTTTGATGTCGCCCATATGAAAGTAAAAAGTCATCCCAAATTCTTTACTTACTCTAATGTCCTCCGATATGTCTCATTATTGAGGTGATTCAAGTGTAGAAGTTTAGAATCTAATGGTATGGTCCTTTCTGATTGAACCATATAAGAGTTTAAATTGTGCAAGGACTTAAGAAGAGTCCGTTAGTGCTTCAATGTGTATTGATTCCAATGTAGACATTGATCTTGATGGAATCGTGCTTTTCAGCTTCAGGTATTAATTGCATTTAGTCCCTTTCAAATTTATGTTACAAATGTCTTGCTTAAGGGAGTATGATGTGTAGTAGAATGTTGGAACTGTATTTCCACCCGAATAGTAGTATGCGTTAAAAGTGTTGTTGTCATGACTTATTGGTAGTGAAATTAGACCAAGAAGTTGGTGATGTGAAGTCACAAAGTTAGAAGTCAGAGTGAGGGTGACTTTTGTGTAAATGAATATTTTAGTTGAATAACCGATGTTCGAGAATGATTTACCCCCCCTATGGTGATAGACTAATGTGGTAACGAGTAGCATGTGTGGATGG
The DNA here is from genome assembly GCA_030864225.1 of Capsicum baccatum var. pendulum. Taxonomy (NCBI): domain Eukaryota; kingdom Viridiplantae; phylum Streptophyta; class Magnoliopsida; order Solanales; family Solanaceae; genus Capsicum; species Capsicum baccatum. The sequence continues at coordinate 14,680,860 of CM061550.1, forward strand.
TATGGTAGTCCGTGGAGGAAGTATTTGACTCCGATTTTATTTATACAGAGTAATACGTGTATTCTTAGTTCATTGGATGTTGCGTATTAAATTTCTATCTCATGTAATCTTGTCATCAAGGTGTTGTTGAAAAAAAAATAAAAAAAAATAAAGTCTAGTGAAGCCGTGTGGGGCTCTTTCAATTCACTAGCATAGTTGACTTGTCATTCATTTCATTTTCTTGTTCAAAATACAAAATCAAAGTCTAGTGAAGCCGTGTGAGGCCTATTTCGATTCACTAGCAACTTGTTGTCCAACTTGTTGTTCTTGTGTTGGTTTAATAGATGTATTGCTGAATTTGTTTGCATGAGATTGAGTTGGTAAAGAGGTTATTCGTCCTTGTGTGTTGTTTAGTAGATTGTAGAGAAGGAGTTGTTAGGTAGAGTGATTTGTAGGTTGCTTGAAGTGTGAAAATGGCTATATTAGCCAGTAAGTTGTAAGTATAGACTCATGGTTGTTTGTGGAATTTGAAGGCAGACTAAATGTATGCTTAAGTAAGTAAGCGTGATGTGAGAGGCCGTATAAGTAGATAAGATTGTATGGGGTTACAATATAAGATTAATGTCGATCATGTCTATTATGTGACTTTACCCCTTGACCTTCTTTTCCTTGGTAGTAGTAATGTTATAAAGGTGCTTTGGTCGTGGATAGTATCTAGATAAAATCAAGTATTTGGGGTAAAATGTCCCAATTTGATGGACTAGTAAATTATGTTGTATTCTTCATGGGTGGTATTTACTGAATAAAACAAGTATGAGCTGATGCCTATGATGCCTTACACCATGTATTTATAGTACCTAAAAGTCCCTAAGTCAACAAGGTACAAAAATGCAAGTTATACAATTATCAACTACAAGCTGAAAATCTGAAAATCCTGCACATGCTTGCTGAAATTTCTGCAAATGCTTGCCAACCTTTGTGGACCTTTTAAAGTGGAAAATTTGCAGTTTGATACCAGCCCGCGTGAACTTCCTAAAGTCTAATAAATGTGCTTCCAGACTATTTTGACCATCTAGAAGGTGCTGGAACGTTGGCAGCAATGCGGGGCATTTATCGAAGCCCCGTCAAGCTCGAAAACGCGCCCGAATAGTTCTAAACATGCCCAAAATGTGAGGAGTTTAATCTGTTGTGACGTTGAGCGTCAAAATGTGGTTGTAAAAATAGTGATTTAAGATTTATGATGTATGTTTTGTAAGAATTATGTATAAGGTTGGATTGTAAATCATGTTAAGCACTAGACATTAAGTTTGAACAATTGATGCCCATAAAGGTGGATGTGATGACTTCTTGGTTAATGATACTAGTTTTATAGAAGTAATCTAATAGGCTTGAGTGGTGTATGCAAGAGCCTAAGTTTATTTGATTTATAGTGTTGAGCCTTTTTATATGATCTTGATTTTCATAGTATAGAGATGTAAGTTTGGACTCGCGATATTGATAGGCTATGTCGGAAGTAGTATGTTTCATTGAAGGCTTGGTGATATCCATGTTGAGTGCTAGATTCTAAGTTTGAGTTTTTGAAGGTTGAACTAATAGAAATAAGAGTTAAAGCACTAGAGGGTGTGCTGTCCGACTATGGGGATACTCATGAAGAACCGAAGTTAGTAAGTGCAAGTATTATATGATGACTGCTAGGTCTATAGAATGATAAAGTGTATCTCAGAAGGTAGTATTAACAGTATGTTTTCCACTTTCAGGTGTAGTCATTTGGGTTAAGTGCCATGATATGCGTGTATAGTAGTTTTTCAGACCCCAGAGTGCAGTGAGTGTACTTCAGTTTAAAGTCTAGTAAGGGATCTCCCAAACTTAATATCAGAGCTTGAAGCTAAGGGGGAGATGTTAGAGCGAATAACCAAGTCAGGCCTTCAGATTCTAGTCGTGATGTCATGATGATATAGAACGTCAGAAAGTGAGGTTGAGACTCAACCCATTCTTGTCTCAGTATATTTTTTTCAGTTATCCCAATTTCTACTCATGCCTTACGTTTCAGTCCAATGATCAAAATTGATGTTCATGCTTATGATAGAGAATCATGTACTCTTCAAGTTCTAAAATGAGAAGTTTCAGTTCATTCAGTAGTCGAAAATCCCATTCCATAAGTTATGAACTCCAAATTGAGGTCATGTAGCTCATGACTCATGTACTCACGCTTTATAGTATGCTTGTTTTAAATAAGACCATAAGTGTGAAGTAAGATCTGGGGCCAAGTTTTTGATATATGTGAGTTTTAGTGGAAATTTGTATGTGTATGTTCTTGGGGTAGCGCGTGGGAGTTATATTAATAGTGGTTTAGAGAATATGTGAAGTGTTTCTTCATGGGTGTTTGGGTTGAAGTTCATATGAGGTTATAAAGATTGGCTTGAACGACATGTTGGGATTTTAGTAAAGGGACGCAATATGCGCTAGTGAATCTATGGTAAGAGTTCAGAGTTAGTCATTAATGTGGGAAGGCATGATATGCTTAGGGTGTGAACTTTAAAAGGATATGGAAGATTGAATCATATTGTTTAGACTAGTATCATGGTATGACATGTTGTATTTTTGGGACTTGGAGTTAGGCTTGATCACAGTGAAAGGATTTAAGCTACTATAGACATTGTAGAAAGAGCTATCAATGCCCATATGAGAATTATAAGTTGAATCGAATGAATGTGGTATCTAAGGGAAATAGTACAGTTAAGAGAGTATTCGAGGAGTGTGCTAATCTTGGAAGTAAGAAGTCGCATTGACTAAGGACTGACAATTCTATCATGATTTATGAGTTATATGTCTATATTCCAGGCTGCAGAGTAATGTCAATGTTGGGATCCTATAGTCGGATGTATTGTGTGACTCATGCCCAAGATCTTTCACTGCCTAATGCTACTAGAATTTTTTTTTACGAAGAGTGTTGATAAGATACTCCAGATTGGGTATAAGTTTCCTGTGTAGTTCAGTCTGTTCAGCCAGCAAATCAGTTCAATAGTCAGAAAGTCAAATTCTCATGATTTGTTTGCTTGTCTTTTCAATTAATCATGCTACCCGAATTCTCAGATATGTTACTATTCCAAGATTGAGTATACTAGTAGTTGCGAGTATAATTCAGTTCATGCGTCATGTACTAGATTCAGATTCCAGAGGTTCAGTTATGAATCAAAATCATAGGTGTCGTGTGCATTTCCTTCATTTTCCAAGTATCTTAGTGAATTGAACACTCATAGAGGGATGTAGGATCCCAAGGGGGAGATACCCCATTTGGTTGCGTGCATAGATTCTTATTACAAGCTTCCCCTCAATTGATATTGCGTATTCAGTCATACGTTCTTGTGTCAGTTCAGTCAGATATGCCTGCATTAGAAATGCACGTTCAATAGAAAAAGTTCAGCTTATCTATGTATTCAGTTCAGCGTTCATGAGATCAACTCAATAACAAATCCATACATTAGGTTTGCATGTTCATTATGAGAACTCAGCTTATGAGTGGCTCCAGTCGTGTATTCCATGCATCAGATATGCATGTCCGATATAAGAATTCAGAATATCAGTAGTTATATCCATATGGTCATGTTTCAGATCAGTGTATTCTTTATTAGAAGGCATGTCGTGCCTGCGTTATTCCATACCTTTAAGGCTTCAACATTTCCAATCCATCATTCGGGGACGAATGATCCCAAGGGGGAGATAATGTAACACCCCGTAAAAGTCGTGCATGGATTAGCCTTTAATAGAGTGCTCTTAGACTTAAAAACTTGAAAAAAATTTCTAAGTGTAACTTCGAGTCATTTTAGCTGGCAACCTTCGGGATACAACTTCTCGACCTTCCCGACCTTCATTTTTAGATATTCAAGTTGCGTTACGATCGGGAAATCTCATAGTACATCTCGGATAAGTTTTGGAATTTTTCGGAATGCATAAGGCTGCGTTTGGATTTCAAAACAGTAGCAAAACGCAAAGCCTGTTGCCCAGTTTTTTTTTTCAGCATTTCAGGGTCAACTTCAAACGATCATAACTCCCTGTATATAATGAACTGTGTGAGCTATAATATATCAAACGAAAGATCTTTGAGTCTTCTTTCCAATTAAACTGGTTTCATCCAAATACAACATCTAAGTAAGGAGTTATATCCGTTTTACTTTAGCCTGTCAGTTTGTCAACTGAGGGATAGTTTCGACTTTTCTTGTTTTCTTAGGGGCATTTTAGTCATTTCACCTCACCCCTAATTCGTCTATAACATTTGATTCAGCTCCAAATTCAGCAAAATATACCCCTTTTCTCTAATTTTCTCTCAAGAATACCCTTTAGGGTTTCAAACAAAATCCCAAATAACTCAAGATTCAACCGTAGAAAATTCAAATTGGTTCCGTAGTTGTGTTCACCATCTCGAAAGCTTCGAGAAGCACCCCATGGTTATGTAAGGAGGATTCTAAATACAAGAGTCCATTGTTAAGGTATGAATATTGTTTATTCTTGATTCTTATCCATGAATAAGTATTGATAAAGAATTATGAGTATTGTCTTGATGTTGGAAGATAACTAGAAACATAGTTATAAATTGTTGTGTATAAATTGTTAGTAGTAAGTTATGGAAGTTGCTGTATTGGATTATGAAGAATGAATTGTGGTGATATATCATTATATCAGTGGTTATGTATGCCTAGTGATCATGTTGGTATTGGATGGTGATTAAGAAGGGAAATAAAGGCTAAGAGTGATGTTGAGGGATATTTCATGAAAATGCATGATATGTGAATGTAATAAGAGTATAAGAGGATGTATGTAGTACTCTTATTGATGAGCTAAGGGATTACTTCCTAGAAATTAATTGGTGAAGTTAATACCTAAATGGTAAGGTTTGGTTGCTAATACTAGTTTGCCACAAATGACTTATTGTAGATAAGTGTTCGAAGAGTACGAGAAGTCACTTGTATTGAAGTGGTTATATCAAGGTATGTAAGACATACTCTATCTACTCTTTGGCATGAATAATGACCCATGGCACTCTCAAGTAGGCTTCCAACATTGTCCTACGACACATGACACATAATAACATCATATGATCTTCGACACTACCAATTGAACTTGTTTTCACTTTTAAGATGTCCGGCTAGTCAAAAAAAAATATCCATATACTATTGTTGACTCCGAAATGGTTTAATGAGGTATCCATGATTCTCTACTCCATTTTCATGATATTGATTACCTATTTACATGTTTTTCCTATTGAAGTATCATGGTTTCAAGTTCCATAAAGTGTGACCGCAAAGTAACCAATCTCAAAGATTAATTGAATTAAGAAATGGAATGTCTATATTTTAAATTGATGATATGATGTATTATATTAGTACCACTGATCAGTTGGCCATTGTATTGTAAAGATTATGTATATATATGCTATTCCAGGGGTGGTCCCTGATGTATTGTATTAGTACCACTGATCAGTTGGTCATTGTATGACATATGTTATGTATTGATAAGGATTACGGGAAGTAATGATATGAAAGTAATGTGCAGGTATCCCATCAGTTCTTTTAAGTGTGGTCTACTCATACTGTTTATTCACTGGTATCTGGGTTCTGTTGATCTTTTGTATCTCATGTTGATACTCCCTGCCTTACATACTCAGTACATATTTCCGTACTGACGTCCCTCACGGGGGACCTGCATTCATGCCTGCAGGAACAGGTACTTCAGGTCGTACACCTCCGCAGTAAGAGCCAGGACATTCTATTGTTAGTGGTGAGCTCCAGTTGTTTCGGGGCATCCCAAGTCGTCTCTATATGTACCTTTGGTATTTGTATAAAAGTCTTTTATGGGCGGGAGTTCGTCCCGACCCCAACTCAGTTGTGTATCTATGTAGAGGCTTTTGTAGACATATTGTACAGCCATAGGAGTGTTTGGTTGATAGACGTGATGGCTCTGACGGCCAATTACTGTTCATATATATATTTATGCGTGTCTGCTGGGTTGATACAGGTACTGTTTTCTTCTATTTACAATGAAGTGCTGCCCAAATTTCTAATTTTCATAAGTAATGTAAATGTGAAAGTATAGGTTATGAACGGGTTCTCCCGGGCCTCCTCGGCTACGGGTGCCAGTCCGCTCCAATGGGATTTGGGGTGTGACAATATTCTCATCGATGCATAATATTATGTTTGTTAGAACCTTTGGTTGTCATAGTTACATGCATGAGAAGTACAAGGTTATGGATTGGTTCTCTCTGGCCTTTACGGCTATGGGTGTCGGTCCGCCCCAATAGGATTTGAGGTGTGACAAAAGTAGTATCAGAGAAGGTCTTCCTATATAGTCTACAAAGCCGTGTCTACGTAGAGTCTTGCTTATGGGTGTGTTGTGAACCATATCTATAAACAAGACGCTATGGGCATTTAGGGGTTGTTTCTTTTTTTTTCACATCTTAGATCGTGCAATAGATCCTAAGTCATAGGTGAGTCATATTTAACCACTAAATCTATTTTTTCTTTTCTCACTATATAGCAAAGATGCTGGTTACAAGAAAAAGTAAGAATACAGGTAAGCGAGTAGATGTGGCTACCAGAGAAGGTACCAATAAGTCACCACCTAGACAAGCTAATCAAAGTGAGACTCAAGCTGAGTTTGTATCACAAACTTCTTCTACTCCTCCATCTCTAGAAGAACTAATGAGGAGAAGAATCGCATCCTCAAAACTACCTATTAATGCAACTGACCACGATCTAAGAAATGTGGTGCAATTGTTGGCTCATATAGTTGCTGGACAAATTCAAGGACAAACTATTCCAACGACAGGTTCTAGTAGTGCAGATAGGGCAGCTAGCCTATGGACATAGGATTTCCTTAAGCTAGATCCTCCCACATTCACCAGATCAGATATTAATGAAGAGCCACAGGACTTTGTTAATCAAATCCAAAGGGCTCTGGATGTCATGCATGTATCAGGTAAAGAAACGGTTGAGCTAGCAACATATAGATTCAAAGGGGAGGCTATATTTTGGTATGAAGACGAAAAATGATCTAGGGGTATCGATGCACCTTCAGTTACATAGAAAGATTTCAAAGAGGCATTTATTGATCATTACCTTCTATTTGAGATTCGAGAAACCCGTGCAGATCAGTTCCTGAATCTTTGCCAAGGGAATATGAGTGTGAGGGAGTATAGCCTCCGGTTTAACTCTTTGGCTAGGTATGCTCCTGATGTAATAGCTACTATGGATGAAAAAGTTCATCGATATGTGGATAGGTTAGATCCTTATCTGTTTAGAGATTGTATTATTACTGCGTTGAACAAAGACATGGACACAGCAAGGATACAAGATTTTGCACAAAAAATGGAGAATCAGAGGCAAAGAAGAAGAATACAAGAATTAGAAAGAGGGTATTCCAAGAGGAACAAATCTACAGGGCAATTCATGGGATCCCAAGGTGAGTTTAGGCCTCGATTTTCTAATAGATCGCCTAGGCCATTATATTTTTATCCTAGAGCTAGTGCTCCACCACAGTTTCAAGGGTCCAAAGGAAACCGGTTTGGACAAAAAAGTGAGAGTTAGAGTTCACAAACAGTGGGGTATCAAGAGCAAGGGAGTATGAGCCAATTAAGGCCTCCTTTACAACCATGTAAATAATATGGAAAGATTCATTTAGGTGCATGTCGGTTTGGGACAAATGCCTACTTTTGGTATGGTATGTCGGGGCATATGATGAGAGAATGCCCACAAAGGGGCATGGGTGGTATGGCACGACCTACTGGATCATCCGTTGCATCATCATCATTGGTGCCTCATTCAGGTAGAGGTGTACAACCTATGGATCATGGTAGAGGTACTAAAGGAGCAGCTAGCTCTAGTGGAGTTCATAATCGTACATATGCATTAGTAGATCGACAAAATTTAGAGGCTTCTCCAAATGTGGTTACAGGTACATTGTCCATCTTTTCACATGATGTATATGCATTAATTGATCCGGGTTCTACATTATCATATGTCACTCCATTGGTTGCTGGGAAGTTCAAAAGAACACCAGAATTGCTAGTTCAGCCATTTGAAGTATCTACGCCGATTGGTGAATCTATTATAGCAAGAAGAGTGTATCGAAATTGTATAATAACTATTTGTGGTCGTGATACAATGGCTGACCTGGTTGATTTATAAATGGTAGATTTTGATGGTATAATGGGTATGGATTGGTTGGCTTCTTGTTATGCCATAGTAGATTGCATAACTAAGAGGGTGTATTTCCATTTTCCAAGGGAAGTCCTTGAATGGAGGGGTAATATTGGTGCGCGAAGAGGTAATTTTATTTCTTATTTTAAGGCAAAAAGGATGATTTTCAAGGGTTACATATATCATCTAGTTAGAGTGAGAGATATAGATGCGGAGCCACCAACTCTTCAAACCATTCTAGTGGTAAATGAATTTCTCAATATATTTCCTGAAGATCTTTCAGGTTTGCCACCAGAACGAGAAGTGGAGTTTGGTATTGATGTTATTCCAGGTACTCAGCCAATCTTAATTCCTCCGTATAGAATGGCCCCGACAGAATTACGGGAGTTAAAAGAGAAATTAAAAGACTTGCTAGAAAAATGATTCATAAGGCCTAGTATGTCCCCTTGGGGGCACCAGTGTTATTTGTGCGTAAGAAAGATGGCTCATTGAGAATGTGTATTGACTACCGACAACTTAATAAGGTGACTATTAAGAACAAATATCCCCTTCCAAGAATTAATGACTTATTGGACTAGTTGCAAGGTGCCAAGTGCTTTTCAAAGATTAATTTGAGGTCAGGTTACCACCAAGTAAGGGTCAAAGAGAATGATATACCCAAGACAGGTTTTCGAACATGGTATGGTCATTACGAGTTTCTAGTCATGTCCTTTGGACTAACTAATGCACCCACAACTTTTATGGATTTGATGAATAGGGTGTTCAAGCCATTCTTAGATGTGTTTGTGATAGTTTTTATAGATGATATTCTGGTTTATTCAAGATTAAAGGAGGACTATGCCATTCACTTACAACAGGTGTTACAGATTCTTCATGATTGTAAGCTATATGCAAAGTTTTCTAAATGTGAGTTTTGATTAAAACCTGAGGCATTCTTGGGTCACATTGTATCTGATGAAGGAATAAAGGTTGATACTCAAAAGATAGAAACTGTGAAAAACTGGCCAAGACCTATAACGCCTACGGAGGTTCGTAGTTTCCTTGGGTTGGTAGGTTATTATAGGAGGTTCGTTGAAGGGTTTTCTTCAATTTTTGCACCTGTAATAAAGCTAACACACAAAGCTTCTAAGTTTTAATGGAATAACACATGTGAAAGGAGTTTCAAAGATCTGAAGAATAAGTTGACTTCTACACCCATATTGGTACTTTCAGAAGACACAGAAGGGTATGCCATGTATTGTGATGCTTCAAGAATTGGCTTAGGATGTGTGTTGATTCAGCATCATAAAGTGATAGCATATGCCTCAAGATAATTGTGGCCACATGAGAGAAATTATCCTATACATGACCTTGAGCTAGCAGCGGCTATATTTTCCTTAAAGATATGGTGCCACTACCCGTATGGGATTCATGTTGACATATATACTGACCAAAAGATCTTTCAATATATCTTTAGCCAAAAGGACCTAAATTTGAGGCAATATCTTGTATCATCCGGGGAAAGCTAATGTAGTAGCAGATACGTTAAGTCGTAAGACTATGGCGCCATCTATAGAAAGACAAGGGATGACTAAAGATCTGTACCAACTAGCCAATTTGGGGAGTTCGCCTTCTTGAAACTCCAAACGAGGGGCTTATTGTGCATAATACGGTAGAATCTTCATTAGTAGCCAAAGTGAAAGAGAAGTAATATGCAGATCCTATTCTATTACAGCTTAAGGAGAATGTACAATATGGTATGACAAAGGTATTTGAGCTTATGCCAGAGGGAGTACTTTGGTGCCAAAACAGATTGTGTATGCCGAATGTAGATAGGCTAAGAAAGATGATTATGATAGAGGCACATCATTCAAGGTATTCCATCTATTCAGGATCAACTAAAATGTATTAGGATTTGAAAAAAATATATTGGTGGGGTGATATGAAGAAGAACATTGCAGAATTTATAGTCGAATGTCCAAATGATCAAAGACTTAAAGTAGAGCACCAAAAGCCCGGGGGTTATATGCAATGTATAGATATTCCAATCTGAAAGTGGGACATGATCAACATGGATTTCATCACTGTTTTGCCTCGTTCACCTCGAAAGTTTGATTTCATATGGGTAATAGTTGATAGGCTTACCAAATTAGCACACTTCCTACTGATTAAAGCCACTTACACAGTTGAAGAGTACGCGAAATTCTATATCAAAGAGATAGTTTAGATTCACGGAGTACCAACCTCTTTTATATCAGATAGGGAGCCCAATTTACAGCAAATTTTTGGAAGTTCTTTCAGATAAATTTGGGAAAACAAGTTACTTTAAGCAAAACTTTTCACCCTCAAAAAGATGGACAAGTAGAACGTACCATTCAAACACTTGAAGATATGCTACAAGCTTGTGTATTGGACTTTAAAGGTAGTTAGGATGATCATTTACCTCTCATCGTGTTGTCCTACAACAACAGCTATCATTCAAGTATCAAAATAGCGTCATATGAAGCTTTGTATGAAGGAAAGTGTAGATCACCAATTGGATGGTTTGAAGGGGTGAAACTGCCTTATTCGGGCAACAAGATCTGGAAAAGGTTAAAGTGATCCAATAGCGGCTGGAGATAGCCCAAAGTCGACACAAGTCATATGCAGATATTAGAATAAGGGGGCTAGAATTTGGTATAGGTGACTGGGTATTCTTAAAAGTATCACCAATGAAGGAGGTTATGATATTTAGTAAGAGAGGAAAACAAAGTCCACGTTATATAGGCCCATACAAGATTACTTAGAGGTTTGTCCAAGTTACTTATGAATTAGAGCTACCCCAAGAGGCCTCAACTGTTCATCCAGTATTTCACATCTCAATGCTTCAAAAGTGCATGTGTGATCCATCTCATATTACTCCTACTGAAGATGTACAAGTTACGAAAGATCTCACCTATGAAGAAATACCTATTACTATCCTAGATTGATATGTTAAAAAGTTAAGGAGTAAGGAAATGGCTTCGGTAAAAGTGCTTTGGAGAAACCAACAAGTAGAAGATATAACATGGAAAGCTAAAGAAGCGATGAAATCTAAGTACCCCCATTTGTTCAAATACGAAGAAAAAGTCCAAGATGCTGAATTGGAGCAATAACAAGTAAGTATAATATATAAGTACTATGTGATAAATAGATATTTAACTTAGGCTTGAACTTGTTTTGGTTGGATAGTTATGCTAACATTTGAGGACGAATGTTTCTAAGGAGGGAAGGATATGATACCCCGTACATTGTATGTACTTTCCCTATTTATAGGTAACTTGGTATAGCCTCTTGGTATAGGTAACAAATGAGATTTGTTATGCAAGTATTAATGGTGTAGATGAAATTATACATACTGCGCATACGTTTTTATGTGACACAATCAAGTTAACATAGATACAACTATTTAAACTTGGGATTGTAAGCTGGTATTTGGATCTAAAGTTTAAAGTGACCAAGTGTGTACAAGTTGAAAGTTAGATTAAAAGAATTAGGAGCTGGAAATGGAATGAAATATTGAGGTGTTTGCTTGACTTAATTAAGCTAGTAGGTGAGTCACCTACGTAAGCTATTTGGACCAAGTTAATGGACCCATGTCTATGGATCAGATTTGGGCCTATATTAATATACTCATTTGGGCCCAAATTGACAAAAATAGGAAAAAAATAGATAAATGACCCAACTCACAAATCTACCAAGGCCAAAATATAATGGATCCCAACTAAGAAATTAAGCAAGTAGGTGCATCACTTACTTTGACATTTTGAGCAACTTGAACTCCTCAAATAGGTGCATTACCTGCTTGGACCAATTTGATCAAATTTGGGGTCCAAAATGCAGCTAAGTGGATGGCCGAAATTAGGGCCTTTATAAGACCAAGTTGCTGGTCATTTCCCTCATTCTTAAGTCACAAAAAAGGTTACACTTCACAAATTCTCTCTACTTTCTTTAAAGTAACTAGGAGCAGCCCTATATTTCCTTTTAGGGTTCTTGGAGAAACCCCAACTTTTACAGCCCAAGGTAAGTGAAAACACTTATGGTTTAACTTAATTATCTCATGGAAGATTAGGAAAACATGCTACAAGTGCTTAATTATTAATTCATGGCAGAATATAGAACAAGCTACTTGCTTATTTTTTTCTTTATTATTAAGAGATCTCTTTTCTTCTTTGGTAAAGTAAAAGTTGAAGTTCTTGAGGAGTTCAAATTAAAAGAATAATTTGCAGAATTAAGGTAAGGTGCCTACTCCATTTTGTTCCCCTTACATATGAATTTGAGAGAGGGTTATGGATGTGTTGTTATTAAGAACTCAAGAGATGATGATGAGTTCAATCATTGATTGCTACAATAAAAGAGATTTGGGGCTGATTTGTGGACTGTTTTGTATGTGTGTGTTATAGGTTTCCAAGTTGATGTTGTAGAAAGGTTTAACTTGTTCGAATTGAAATATAGAAGAAAGGTGTGGCGGTACACCACCGAACTAATTATTGTTTTTGGTTACTGCCCAATCTATTTTGCGTATTGTTTGGAGAGTGTAATGAAGCTAAGGTGGTTGCGGTGAATATTATAAGAACATGTATGGTATGTGGGTGTAATTGGAAGAGAAAAGGGTTAAAATAACACCCTTAATTGATAGATTAAGAGCTTACTACCCGGTTACAATTTTGGTGAAGTTAAATAGCCCAAACATGTCGGTTGGTTACTAATATTAGTTTACCATATCTTCTATTGTAGATAAGTAATCTAAAAGGGGGCAAGTCAAGTTTGGTTAGTTTCGGAGTTATATAATCAGGTATGTAAGGCATACACTATTTTGCACTCTTTGGCATGAAATTGGACATTTGGTCCATCAAGTAAGCTTCCAAGATTATCCTATAACAAGTGATACATAATGGCAGCGTATTATATCCCATGTAGTCAATGACCTTGTTCCCACTCTCTAACATGTTAAAACACCTCAATAATGCTTATTATTAAACCTGCACGTCTATTTTCACTAGAGAATTTCAGGAGTTCTCCATTTACTCAAATAAGATCCATGTGTTATTTTCAGCTCCTAAACACTTCATTTGTGTGCCAACATCCCCCTGCCTCATTGTTATTGCATTAAGTGACCATTTACATGTTCTTATTGGTAGATTATTGTTTCAAGGTACCATAATGTTATGACCACCAAAGTAACAATCTCAATGGTTAAACAAACTAAGTAATGCAAATCTGTAAAATGAGTGGCAGCTCAGGGGCATAAGCCTAGCATGGGCCGATCTTGATACCTTTATATGTGGGTGGCAACTCAGGGGAATAAACCTAGCATGGGCCGATACCAACGTTTATTTATGGGTGGCAGCTCAGGGGCGTAAGCCTAGCATGGGTCGATCCCGATTTATCTATTTACCACTGATCAGCTAGTCATTTATATTATATGACTTACAAAGATTATGAAGTAAGAAAGGTAAAATGAAGAAAGAAATGTAATGTACCTGATCCTATAAATATTTAAAGGTGGTCTACTAGCACTATTTATTCACTTGTATCTGATTTCTATTGAGCTCTTGTATCATGTGTTGTTACCTTTAGCCTTACATATTCAGTACATATTTTCGTACTTACGTCCCTCATGGGGGAGCTGTATTTCATGCTGCAGGCACAGGTGCTTCAGCTAACACACCTCGCTAGTAGAAGCACAGGCTATTCAGTGACTATTGGTGAGCTCCAGGTTATTCAGGGCTTTCCGAGTTTGTTCCATATGTTTTGGTATTGTGCAGTAGTCAAGAGTAGGGCGGGGGTTTGTCCCGACCCTAGCTAATTCTATGTATCTTTTAGAGGCTTTGTAGACTAATGTAAAGGTAAACATGGTAGTGTCTTGTCTTTTAGATATGGTGACCCCAATGGCCAAGTGTTGTATATATAATATTTTGCTTGCCAATGTAGATATTCTCATCGATGCATAATATCATGTTTGTCAGAACCTTTAGTTGTCATATTTACATGCATGAGAAGTACAAGGTTATGCATTGGTTCTCTCAGGCCTTTACGGCTATGGGTGTCTGTCCATCCCAATAGGATTTGAGGCGTGTCACTCTTCATCCTTTTCAATTCATCAGGACGACATTCCAGAGGATAGTCCATTATAGGGATGATTGCAAGCATATTTAGAAGCCCAGAAACAAAGTGATACATTTGCCTTAATCGCTAAAGACAAGGACAACGGTGATATCAAATCCTATGAACAACTAGAGAACAAAGAAATAATATTTCTTGTTGAAAACTCTGAGATTTAGAGGTAAAATGAACCGTGGAAGATACTCCATGAGTACTTGATAAATAATTTATATTTTTCGGGTGAGTCATACAAGACCCGTACTTATTATGAGACTATTCTCATTTCCATAGGTAGTGCAAGATTTGAGTATTTTTCTAGATATAATTCAGACGAAAATGTTTATAGCTTCTCATAAATTGTTATTAAAAAGATTATATCTATCATAGGTTGGGGATGCCCATAATGAGAGATAAATAGATCTTGCTCAAAGGCTCCCGCATAAATTTCACTTATTGGGACTACATTCAAGCCTTTAATAAAGTTCTCTATCATAACAATGACTGGTATAAACATACTTGGTTTATAAAAGTTTGTGCAAAGATATTTACAGAGCCGATTCCAAACTTATTTTTAAATTGGTGGTCCTACCATGGTCCAACAATCCAAATACTGCCAGATCCATTTCTTAAGTTATACAAAGAATCGAAAAAAATATCTCCACAGTTAAACGAGTTGTATCACGCAGAGGATATCTGCAATCTAGATAAAATTGACCAGATGTATTTCCTTATTGAGTTTTCTATTCCTTGGACACATAAATGGTCTCCAGAAATGGGATTCACAAAAGAACAAATCCCAAGTTTTTATAGGGTATTCTATAATAATTTTTGAGATAAATTGATGCGAAAGGATCTCAAGACAAAAAATTTGTAGGACAGGAGCTTCTAGACTCTATTGAAAATAGAGTTCGGGAAAATCTAGCAGCCCCTCGAAAGGATATTATCGAGGACAGAGCAATACAACACATTGCTAGAAGAATATCTGTACATGACGGAGATAGAATCAAAATGATAGAGAAGTACTTGGAAGAAGTCAGGAGAAATTTACTTTGATCCATTAATCAACGTGATAAGTCGGATACTTCATTAAAATGTATGACCAGCGATGATATCACCGAAGAAGATATTCAGGACTCTCAACCTATCCCCTCAGACAAACCACTATGTGAAGATGCCATCGCAAGGACAGAAGAATTTCTTAAAAAATTAAAAGGAAAAAAAAAGTATGATATACTGTTTACACAGTAATTACATTGTGCACGGGACTCGGATGTGGGATAGATTCCTACACAATAGATATACTGTGTATGGGACCCGGGTGTGGGGCCAGAGAATTGTACGTAGATTATTTTTTTTTCTATGTATAGACGTCTTCATTTGTTAGAGAAGGCAGATGTTTTTGGGTTTTCATTTCTTTCTGACCATTCTCTCTCTAGCTCTCTTGTACATTTCCTTTCAAGTTTGAATAAAAGTTTGCCGCTAAATACTATTCCGGCCTTGCTTCCAAGTCATTCAAGGTATTTATTAGTTCTTTTAATTTAAGTTTTATATTACTCTCTCTCCCTCTTTAGTCGTGACTATTTTCGGCCAAGCACTTTCATATCTATGCTGAAGATCTAACTTCTCTTGTATAATAACCATGAAAGATCTAGACTCTATTAAAATATAGAGGAATTTCTCTATAGTTTTTTGATTTGATTTTGAAATAGTTGTACAGTCGAAGTTGGTACTGCTTTTATTGGATTTGTATTAGTGACTACGTCTAGCAAGCCGTGAATCATTAAGCCCCGTTAAAATTGAAGAAAAGGGCATCCTTTTTCAGGGTTAGAACTGCTAGAAACATGGACTCAACTCAAGTATGTATTAAATTCTGACAGGCCCTTTTTTCGGGTAAAAACTCCGATACAGTCAATAAGCTATATGAAATTCTTATATATTTCGGTTGGTTTTTCCGATATTAACTAATAGGTCAATAAGCTATATTAACTTATATTTCAGTTGTTTTTTCTTAATAGTATATCAACTTATACTATTCAAAAATTCTATATAAAATGGTGTAAGTTATAATTTTTCTTTTTAAAACTTAATTAAGAAATATATTTTAAAATATTAATTAAAAATTATATTGTTTGATTTAAAAAATATGAATAGTATATAAAAAGAAATAGAGGGAGTACTATTTAGGGAAAACATTAAAATACTCCTCTACTTTGATTGATTGGTCAAATTTGCCATTAGTCATACTATAAGATCAAATATATCTTCGTCATTAGAAAAATTATCAAAAATATTCTTTTTAAACACTTTTCTATCATGACAAAATGAGAGTCACGTGGCATGTCATTTGGGTGATGTGGATGCTATGTGGCATGCCACCACAACATTCGATTTATTTTTTTCATCAAGTTTTATTACGTATTTAATTTATCAATATAAAAAAAAAATTAAAATATTTGAAACAAAATAAATTAATTTTCGCAATTGTTGTCAGCGAGTTTCGATAAGCTTCGGTTCATGCCACAACAATTACACTAGAAAGCACTTATCACCACACAACCAGATCACCCTGTTCTTCTCCTCCCCCTCTCCATCAAACAACCAACTCAAGCTCACCTAAAAAGCGCAATTTCATCAGGATAAAGGTATACACTCGAATCAATATACTTTGAAGCACTAATGAACTCCTCTCAATTCCTCGTGCTATTTCATAATCTTTTTTATGACCCCAATTTGGAAGGGCCACGTCCTTTAGATTCTAAGATTTTGCACTTGTATGATCTCTACAATGAGACACGGATAATAGAATTGGAGTAAGGAGGAAATTAGGATAACTTTTCTATGGACGATGCTACAGCATGAACTAGAGTATGAAATAATGGGAAACAACTCCTAAATTCCCGATAGCCTCCTGATTATAAGTGTGGTGCACAACACACACATAAGTAAGACTCTACTAGACACAGCTTTGTAGACACCTTGGGACCATGAACCATGCTCTGATAGAAAGCTTGTCACAACCCGAGCTGGGGTCCGGGCCACGACGAGTATTTCGAACCATAAAGGCCCTAGAGACCCCTTAGCATGTAATCATAAGCATAATCCATTCATAAATCAAAGTGTTAAAGATATCATAATATTCAATGGAGATTCATTTTAATACAAATTGTTTCAAGAAAATTATGACAATACAATACTCAACTCTCGTCTACAAAGCCTCCAATGAAAACTAACTATCTAGTCTAGGACAAAGCCCCCGACTGGATCATATACTGAAAGACTCAATGTATAAGTAAAGACCTTCCGAAATATGGATGGCTTACCCATTTCTGTCATATCCCAAGTGTGATATTGATATGATGGACCATGGGACTATATCACAGAACCTAAAATATAAAGAGTCAATACACAAGGTACTAGTACATAGAACAATCCAAAAATAAAATACCTTTGTACAACATAAGTGAGAGCATTTCATAAGAACATGTAATCATAAAATATTTACATGGGCATAATTTTTATGAGCATCAAAACATTTTCCTGAAATCATGACTCAATTCTATGTGTTACTCTTGAGCTAGATAGTACACCCTACAAGTTTGAAATCCCATGGGTTATATTGGATCTGCCCTTGACTTGGCGGCCAAGCCCCCAATCCAAGTTTGTCGTAAGAATTGGAGTATCAGTAAGGAAGACACACAAGATCACAAAGCAGGGTGCCATAATCCCCAATCAAATCAACATGTCATGTTAGTGCACAAGATCCTAAAGCAGGGCTCCTAACCATAATACCAAATTGGGATGACATGGATCAAGGTGCACAAGATCACAACGTAGGGTACCATCATCCCGTGTTGGCAAATCATGATTTTCAGTATTGAGTCTTTCAACTCGTGCTTTCTTCGGGTAACCATCTAACTCTCTTTAAGCCCAATTTTAGCCTCTTAGAAACATACTTCATAATTATAATCAAATCTTTCTCATCCTGTTAAGGGCATATCACAACAGGGTATCGTCATACCCAAACTTGCAAGTCATTTATATCATCTCAATTCCACAATCCTTCTCATTTCAAAATATGTAAATAACAACCAAAAATATTTAAACATAATATGAGAGAGTCTTAGATTCAAAACACATGAAAACTCATGAAACTACTCTCTTTTCGATTCTTTTGCAAGGTGTGGTAGTCTCTTTATTCATTTCATGCAAGTTATTTATTAGGAAATATGAGCATTTATAAATTAAAGAAAAATCCCTCTCAATTCTTTCATATGAAGTAATAATCCACAAACATTGACAAAATACTTAAACTCAACTTTCATACATATATGTAAACAATCCTTAACATTGTTAAACAATATGTTTCGTAACAAGAGAGGAAATTAACATAAATATTACTCTCATAAAACTTTTAAATCAATAACACGTGTATACATGAAAACAACTAAGTGTGGGGAAACAACTTCATAACTTATGCAAGATTCTATCATAAAATGAATTTACAACACATGTTCTTCACCCAATTCAAAATCCACTTCATGTAGAAAATAATATACATTGAAAGTTTGTTTGAACAATACATTTTTATGCTCATGAAGTTTAAGATAGCCCCACGTACCTTAGAATTAGATTGACGAAAACGTTGAGAAACCTTGACTTTTGAGGCTTAATCTTTCAACCCTAGGTTACTTTTCTCATGTTGAGCTTAAGGAATATAAAATAGGGATTTGGGGGTTAAAACATAAATAATGACCCTAATTTTGTATATAGATGTTTAGGGATAGTTAAGAAACGTGCAAGGACCCTATTGCTCTTAAAATAACACAAAAATGGAGCATTACGCCGCTAAGCCTTGACTGGGCGATGCATGCCCCATCGCCTAAGGCCAGGTTGGGCATCGTATACCCCATCTCCTAAGGCCAGGCTGGGCACCACATGCCCCATCGCACAGACTGGACAGTGCCTCATTCAAATACTCATAACTTTTTACTTCGAACTCGGATTAATGAATGGTCGGTGGTGTTGGAAAGAATACTCGAAAGGACTTAATTTGATATATAGTAGGCCACATGAATCTTTATATACTAGGATAAATATTCACTGAAAGTTGACCCATGCAAAATTGTCAACTAAAAATCAATCAATAGAAAAGTGCTCAACTTAGCTTTTGAGCTAGGAGATTCTTGTGGTGTATATTCATCTCTGAGGATGTTTCCATGCTAAGGAAGTGTCGTTCACACTTATATCTAAGTAGAAAATATTGGTTTTGGGTCTATATACATTGAAAAGAAGGTTCAACCTTAGCCCAAATAAGCGGGGTGTTACATTTATTCTATACATGACTCATTATAAATCCTTCATCAGTACTATTTGATAAAACAGATGAACTGTGATCTCTTTCCCTCAATTTGAATAGAAGAAAAAGATTTTTTTCCAGAACTTTTATATGAAAAAAGTGAAGATTTTCTCTTTGTGATGATAAAAATCTCTTATAAAATGGACGTAAAACTAAAATATAAATTGTGAACGGCTAAAAAATTATGAACTAACAAATCTTGAGATGGAAAAGAAGATACAAGCATGACATTGGAACAACTGCAGATGTTTTTAAAAGCTGATTAGATTGAATAAGTGAAGTCATTTTGATTCCTATTATTTCAAGATTCGTGATCACATCCTACAGATTGAATATTATTTATGGCAATTGAGATTGTTCCTATCCAACAAAGAATTATAAACCAAGCATGGTATGATCGAAACTAAATATTTCATCTGCTTGACTCAGCAAATCTTGAAATAAAAATTGGCTAAAGAATGATAGTGAAACTCTCTCTTTTTATGGTTCTCACCATTATTCACGAGTTGATTTCTTAAATGATCACTCAAATGATAGTTACTATCTCAAAAAGTCACTTTCTTTATTGAAGAAAATTGAAATCATGAAGAAATGCAACTTTCTAAGATAATAGTTGTTAGAGTTGTGACCCGAATTATGTTGAGCCGGCCCAAAAGTTTTATGGTGCGACCTATATTTCTGATTTTCAATGAAGTCTATGGTGGTAGCGTAGGGATCAAGCCGACAGGTCCGATCCCAGAGCCTACCACTAATCTCGATGGGGTTGTAGAGGCAAAGCCCCCGCGATATGGACCTTTATGTTTTTGGGTCTAGGTGATAACGCTCAATCTACAGCTCTCGTAAGAGTGTAAAGCGGTCGTTAGCAAATATAGAACCCAACCTGGGTTGGGTATCGATCCCACAGGAAATAGCTTGGCCAACAAGTAAGCAAAATTACTAAACTTTTGGTGCAAGTCTCGTAAGAAGGGGGGATTGTAATGTGTAACCAAAACAATAAAGTAAAAGCTGAAAATAATAAAGTAAAGAGAGAAAGATTGTTACGTAAGTTGTAAACAATGAGAATTGAAGCGTTGGGGTTATGTCCACCTTCTGAGGTATACGTCTCTATTGGCTATGAGTGTGTAGAGTCTTGACATGCAATTGCTTATAGAGAATTGTAGTCGATGGTAAATCCAAGCGCCTCTCGACCTGAACAAGGACTATTTCACTTTAACTCTCTCGAGCTTAAAGCGTGTCTAACGGTACGAATTCTCCAAGAGGTTAGTCCAGTTACGGCACTAGCTTTTTAATAGGAAAGGGTGTCCTACTACCTTGACATTATCTCTTTTCCAGACAAATAACCTTTCTCTCGAACAAGTTAAATGTTAGACTGGCGTTATTCTATGCGTCTGCAGCCACAAGAATTTGCATTAAGATGAAGAGAATAATGATATAAGCAATATGCGTGTCTCGAACTCACAAGCTCACAGCAATAGATAGTATCTCATTCGGCTTCCATAACCCCAACAGAGAAGTTTAGTTACCCATGAGTGCGAAGGAGATCACGATTTGCATTGTTATTGTTGAGTAATGGCGTGTGGATTAGGTGATAGCCGTGTGGCGTGATTCCTTGGCTTGGTAATGATTCTCTTGTTGTGGAATTTAAGAATAGAAGAAGAATAGAATTAATGGAAAGATTAGAAGAGTTGTAATTGAGAAGTAGAATGTGTCTCTCCGCTAAGGGAGGAGTTGCCTCTCCACTAAGGGAGGACTTCATTAAAAATCTCTAGCATGATAGGGTATTTATAATACTCCTATCCTACTCCTACTATGCTAATGAAATAAATAACCAAATCCTACTAAACTAAGGAAATACTTAACCCATTTGTACTAGGTTAATGTAACATTCTCCTAATCCAAATAAACTAATGAAATACATAACCCAATTATACTAGGTTAATGTATCATTGTCAAAATCCAGTTTTGTGTCTGTAAGTCCCCAAAGTCTTCAGAAATGTTGTTTTAGCCCGGGACAGATTTTCCATGCAGCAGTTTTGGTCCAGGTCCCCAGAGTCTTCAGAAATATTGTTTTAGCCCGGGACAGATTTTCCATGCAGCAGTTTTGGTCCTTAGGCGTGTAAACTCCCTTTCCTTCCTTCGTGAGCTTTCTTTTGCGTCAAGTAAGCCATAAAATGCTGTATTTTGCATCATTTATACCTGAAACTTTACTAATTATGTTCGTTAGCTCATTTATAGGAAAAAGGACTAAAAGTGCATGAAGTATATAATTTGTTCTCAAAACTAGGCTAAAATATGGGCAAAATATATTGATATAGGCGTGTAAATTCGCCTATCATCAACACCCCACACTTGCAGCTTTGTTCGTCCTCGAGCAAAATATCATGTCCTTCTAAGCATCAACTTAGGGTTTTTACAGCAACAACACAAAACATTCTTCAAGACAAGCACAAAAATTATCAACAAAGAGTAGTTTCCCGATTATAAGTAGAAATAGTATAACCTCTAGCGTAGACTAGTGATGGTGATCAACTCGCATGCAAACGTTAAGGTACATAGAATCATATACAACTATCCAAAGCTCATCAACCATGTGTGTCTCACAATATAGTACCCATAATTACTCACAAATATAGCATATTTTTCAAACATGGGTATCAAAATGTCCTTGCTCTCACTCTCACAAAGAATTCATATGTAGCAACTGATGACCATAGGCTTTCCCTTAATGTAGTACTCTACTAAATGTCAGAATGCTAAGCTTAGGATCAAGTAGGTCTTTTGATGGTTGTAATGTAGGCTAAGGGACGGGTAGGATCAGCTATTTTGGCCAGAAATAGTGACTAAGTTTCTAAGCACTTTAATACATCACATTGTATCATTGACACTTTTTTCTTTCAACCTTTCTTTATTTTATTCTTCCACCCTTGTTCTCATCTTTTGTTTTTCAATTTTAAGCACAACTCACTTTTCAGCTTTCTTTTCCTTTTTCTTTTCACAACATACCTCTTATGATAGCACTTTCTTTTTCATAACACATTCAAGCACCATTACAATTTAAAGCATCATACTCACACAATTTCCTCTTATGTTGTCACATGACTTTTTCACTTTAAAGCACTTAGGAATTTGGATCAAATTACGGTCTTGAAAAAAAATGGATTAGGCTTACATACAAGGTTGTCAAAGAAATAGGCTAAAGGCTCAAAAGGGTTTAACTAGGATGATGTCCATGGGTAGGTAAAACAAAGGTAAACATGTATAGGTTGCCAAAGAAATGCCTAAATCATCTCCTAAACTTACACTCCTTATTTTCGTTTTGCATACATACCAGGCAAGTTCTAGCATCAGCCACAAACATAGAATATACTGTTACCTCACACACACAAGGCACATGGTTGACTTGATTGGAAGTAATATAGACTCTCGACCCAACAAGTGAAAGAATTGAACCACTCAATATCACATAATGAGTCACAACTAGAGCCTAAACGTCTCAATAGTCATAATTGTAGCACATACTCTTGTTATAATCTCATGCTGCCTATTAGAATTATTTCATGCGAAGCTAAAAAAAATTTACTACTAAAAAAACTAAGCAAACAAACATGAATAAATGCAAATGCGGATCGAGAAGTATAGCATGCAAATACCATCACCCCACACTTAGACGGGGCACACTGTCCTCAGTGGAAAATAAATAAGAAGAACCTGGTTAGTCGGACTCATTCTCTATGTCTGGGGCCCTACCCCTTGCATCGGAATCATCTTCAGAGTCATCATCCTTAGAAGTTCCTCATAAGTATCCCACTTAATTCCAAGAGTGAGTTGAGGTGTTTGCATCAAGGAGGGTTCTCCTTGCTCTCTTTGGCCTCTTTTCTTGCCTTTTTGTGAAGTGGTAGCCTTTTCTTTGCCTTGTCTTGCTTTGGGTGCCATTGTACCTGAGACTAGAAATAGTGTTAATGGTGGCACAATCTCAATGGTTACAATCTATACACAAGCAGTAGGGGTACCACCCCACACTTAGGTTGTTGGCACCAACTAGTGAGGTGAAAGTGATCGATTACTCAGAATTCATCGACATACGTTTTAGGATTGTATTCCGACAAGAAAATCAGCAATGCATTACTTACTTGCAGCCATTGAACTACTTTCATGGTAGCTATAGCAACACTACTACATAGGGGTTACCATATGGAATAGTTATTCTTACAACAATCACAACCTCTTATGTCGGTAGGCACTATAAGTCTTATCCCGATGGCCGGGATAGTCTAACATATAAGTATCCAAACAACAATCTTAAGCACTATTCATAGCTATAGTAATTTCGTAAATACCATAACAATGCTATTAAAACCAATTTCAAGTCGGAAACAAGTCAAGATTTTCCTACGTACATGTTCACTCACATGATTTTGTATCAACAATCCAAACACATGAACATCACCAACAATCTTATACTATTTAGCAATTCATAATAGACATAGCAACGTAGTACTTACGAGAAATAAATGAAGAATAAGAGAGTACTTACTTGCTTGAAGCTTGTGGAGATGGTTTTGTGAATTGGAAGAGCAAAAGAAGAAAATTTTGAGAAGATTTGGAAGAGTATGCGGCGCCTTTAGGGTATATTCTAGTGTGGTTGTGTTATAAAACTAAGTCCCCTTTATATAGGAAGAGTATGGGTCGGGTTATGACCCATTTACAATCGGTTTTGGAGACAAAATTCCCACATATGCGGCGCATAATGCTTAGCATAGACATGACATATGCGGCGCATTGTCTATAGCATAATGGGACATATGCGCCGCATTGTCTATGGCATTTGTAGACATATGCGCCGCATAGTCTATGGCATATGAGATACTGAGACCAAATGCCATAGCATAGGCGGCGCATAGTCGAAAGCATACCTAGGAATAGGCGGTGCATAGTGTATAGCACACTAGATTCCGAGACCTTAGGCTATAGGATAGGTAGTGCATCGTTCGTGGCCTAGTTTTATCAAGGCCTAGCCTTCCTTGATGCCTATTTTGGCGTGAGAAATGCTCAATCCATAGCCTTATGCATCCTTATACCTAACTTACCACCTTTACCATTCAATACATCCAAATCGTCATTTGAAACCAATCTCCTCGTTGAATACCTCTTGCACCTATATTTGCTCAAAACAATAAAAACGATTAGTACGATGGGTTTCCTCCCACCAAGCGCCTTAGTTTTGGTCGTGGCACGACTCTTATTTTTGGATTTTCATTTATCAAGTACTAGAACGAAAAAAAAAATGATGAAACGATAAAACGATAAAATGATAAAACAATAAAACGATGGGTTGCCTCCCATCTAGCGCCTTATTTATTATCGTGGCATGACATGGTTACCTCGAGTACTCAGACTTCGTCGAGGTAAATGGTGGATCGTTTTCTAAAAGGATTTAGACGGCAATGAGGCTTACCTGTGGGCATGCGATCTTCTTCGAGATGGCTCCTACGTTTCTCCGGAGAGTCACCAATTATATCATCAATAGTCCAACCCATAGCTCTCTTATACCTCATCAGAGCAGAGATGAGAGCCTCCACGTGTTGTTCACTTAAATCATCCACCACACTTATCGGAAGTATACTTCCACTTTCCAAGAACACATACCTTAGATAATCGGGAAGCTCTTGCGATTCTAGCATTGGTGGCTCGTCAATGGGAGTCTTCGTTGTTGGTTGGTTCTTGAGATCACAATCTGGTTGCTTAGGAGTATAAGGCTCTATTTCTGTTAGAGCACTCATAAGTTCTTCATAACCTTAATTATCTTCATGCTCAACTTTCAGTGGCACAGCAGACAATGGCTCAACAGTAGGCTGTTTCTCTATAGATAATTCTTTCGTATCCTCATGATGAACATATAACTCATTCATATCGCTAGGCTGCTTCATTGTTTTGCATATTTCAAACCGTACCACTTCGTCATTAATTCGAAACAAAAGCTCATTATCTTTCATGTCAATAAGCACACTTCCAGTTGCAAGGAAGGGACGTCCCAAGATGATGGGAACTTCAGAATCCTCCTTACAATCCAGAATAACGAAGTCGGTAGGAAATATGAATGAAGAAACCTTCACCAACACATCATTCAAGATACCCACAGGTTATTTTACCGACCTATCAGCCATCACGAGCCTCATATTGGTTGGTGTAGGGTCTCCCAACCCCAACTTTTTGTAGATAGATAGTGGCATCAAATTGATGCTAGCTCCCAAATCGCACAATGCCTTAGCAAAATCCAACGATCCAATTGTGTAAGGAATAGTGAAAGCTCCAGGATCTGCCTTCTTTTGAACTAGCGATCTTGTAGCGATTGCACTACAATGATGAACATTATCCGCCAAGTCATAACTTGCTGCCCGCTTCTTTGTCAAGAGATCCTTCATAAATTTCGCATACCCAGGCATTTGTTCAAGTGCCTCCACCAATGGAACATTAATGGTGAGCTGCTTTAACATATTCATGAATTTGCTGAACTTTGTGTCATCCGCCACCTTCTTCAATCTTTGGGGAAAAGGTGGTGGTGGGTATGGAAGTGTTCTCTCCACCGTTTTTTTCTCCTCTTGCTTCTATTTTTCCACTTTTTCAGGCTGCACGTCACTAGGTGAAACGTCCCTGACGTTGGGAGTAGTTGTTGCGGTTTCTTCTCCTTTTGTAACGTCACTAGGTGTAATGTCCATGTCTGCAACTTCGTCAACCACTTGCTTGCCTTTTGCTGAAGTTTCCAACACCTTACCGCTTCTGGTAGTGATGGCCATGCATGACCCATCATTCTTTGGGTTTTGCACAGTATCGCTTGGTAAGGTGTCAGCCTTTCTTTGATTGAATGCTGCTGAAAGTTGGCTCAATTGCTGCTCTATTTGCCTGATAGAAGTGGAATGAGAATCAACTAGTTGCTTCATGGAGGATAAATCATCAATCACCTCCTTAACTCCTGCGCTCGTTGCTTCCACTCCTTTTAATAACTTAGCCATCATGTCTTCCATACTCCCAGAATTAGATGTGGTGGTATCACGTCTACCAGGGGGAACGTACAAACCACTCTTTTCATTATTTTTCTTCCAACTACCTTGGTCTTTGCTTCCAGATTTATTATAATAGTTCCGACCTTGGTTTCCTTGGGCATTCCCACGGAAACCCCCTTGATTGTTCAAGTAGTTGGCCTCCTCTTCAGAATCAGATTCGTCTCTTCCTTTTAGCGCTACAGCTTTCACTTTTTCGGTCTTCCCTGATAATAAGTGCTTTGTCAAAAGATCCAATTGTATTTTCATGTGCGCCATGTCTTGCTCACGTTCTTCTTCTCTTCTTCTTTGGTCTGCAGACATGCCAATAGATAAAGTGGGGCTTGCTACCTCAGAATCCCTGGTATGCCAAGCTCTACTTTGTTTTGTCATCCGGTCTAGCATATTGCTTGCCTGAACAAAGGTGAGGTCCATAAATGATCCTCCAGCCGCATTATCAACCACTGGCTTAGTCCCCGAATTCAAAGCTCTGTATAATATCTCCATCAAGTGGACATTGGTCATATGATGGTTTGGGCACTGCATTAGCTTCGTCTTGAACCTCTCCCATGTAACGTGGAGAGCTTCAGTTGGAAGCTGTCGAAAATTGGTGATCTCATCTCGCAACTGTGCTCTTTTGGATGGCGGAAAGAATCTTTCTAGGAAAGCGTCTTTCAATTGCCTCCAATTAGTAATCGAATCAGGAGTCAGCCCATTCAACCATAGAGTTGCCTCCCCAGACAGAGACAATGGAAATAAGCGTAGTCGAATTGCATTCTGTCCAACGCCAGGATTGTCGAATGACTTGCATGTAGAAATAAAGTTGATCAGATGCATATTCGGATCATCGCCTGCTAGTCCACCAAATAATCCCTTGAGTTGCAAAAGCTGAATCATGGCGCTAGTGATATTGAACTTTGCTCCAGGTGCCAAGGGTGGCAGAACAATGGCTCCTGTGGCACCAGCTTCATCCAAATCGTCATCATCATCATCAAAAGGAATTTGCACAGTTCGACGATCAGGTCTCAATCGCGCTTGACGATTTCTCCTCTACATGGGTTCCGCCATCTCAGCAGTATGCCGTGGGTTTAGTAGCTCTTCATCGCCCAGATCCTCATCGTCAGGATTTGTTGCTCGCCTACGGTTATCAATATTCTGTTGATGCACTTGAGCAGCCTTCCTTTCAATTTCACGTTGTGCCTCCATTGATGCACTGAATAAACCTAAAAAAAAAAAAAAAAAAAAACTAAAAGTAAAAGTACGAGAATCTTTGACCAAAGGGTCTAGTAATTATCACGAACTTGATTGACACTCGTATTCCCCGGCAACGGCGCCAATTTTTGATAACGCTCAATCTACAGCTCTCGTAGGAGTGTAAAGCGGTCGTTAGCAAATATAGAACCCAACCTGGGTTGGGTATCGATCCCACAGGGAATAGCTTGGCCAACAAGTAAGCAAAATTACTAAACTTTTGGTGCAAGTCTCGTAAGAAGGGGGGATTGTAATGTGTAACCAAAACAATAAAGTAAAAGCTGAAAATAATAAAGTAAAGAGAGAAAGATTGTTACGTAAGTTGTAAACAATGAGAATTGAAGCGTTGGGGTTATGTCCACCTTCTGAGGTATACGTCTCTATTGGCTATGAGTGTGTAGAGTCTTGACATGCAATTGCTTATAGAGAATTGTAGTCGATGGTAAATCCAAGCGTCTCTCGACCTGAACAAGGACTATTTCACTTTAAATCTCTCGAGCTTAAAACGTGTCTAACGGTACGAATTCTCCAAGAGGTTAGTCCAGTTACGGCACTAGCTTTTTAATAGGAAAGGGTGTCCTACTACCTTGACATTATCTCTTTTCCAGACAAATAACCTTTCTCTCGAACAAGTTAAATGTTAGACTGGCGTTATTCTATGCGTCTGCAGCCACAAGAATTTGCATTAAGATGAAGAGAATAATGATATAAGCAATATGCGTGTCTCGAACTCACAAGCTCACAGCAATAGATAGTATCTCATTCGGCTTCCATAACCCCAACAGAGAAGTTTAGTTACCCATGAGTGCGAAGGAGATCACGATTTGCATTGTTATTGTTGAGTAATGGCGTGTGGATTAGGTGATAGGCGTGTGGCGTGATTCCTTGGCTTGGTAATGATTCTCTTGTTGTGGAATTTAAGAATAGAAGAAGAATAGAATTAATGGAAAGATTAGAAGAGTTGTAATTGAGAAGTAGAATGTGTCTCTCCGCTAAGGGAGGAGTTGCCTCTCCACTAAGGGAGGACTTCATTAAAAATCTCTAGCATGATAGGGTATTTATAATACTCCTATCCTACTCCTACTATGCTAATAAAATAAATAACCAAATCCTACTAAACTAAGGAAATACTTAACCCATTTGTACTAGGTTAATGTAACATTCTCCTAATCCAAATAAACTAATGAAATACATAACTCAATTATACTAGGTTAATGTATCATTGTCAAAATCCAGTTTTGTGTCTGTAAGTCCCCAAAGTCTTCAGAAATGCTGTTTTAGCCCGGGACAGATTTTCCATGCAGCAGTTTTGGTCCAGGTCCCCAGAGTCTTCAGAAATGCTGTTTTAGCCCGGAACAGATTTTCTATGCAGCAGTTTCGGTCCTTAGGCGTGTAAACTCCCTTTCCTTCCTTCGTGCGCTTTCTTTTGCACCAAGTAAGCCATAAAATGCTGTATTTTGCATCATTTATACCTGAAACTTTACTAATCATGTTCGTTAGCTCATTTATAGGAAAAAGGACTAAAAGTGCATGAAGTATATAATTTGTTCTCAAAACTAGGCTAAAATATGGGCAAAATATATTGATATAGGCGTGTAAATTCGCCTATCATCACTAGGACTTATTTGTATGCACGTATTATATAATTGCACTTACTGGGTTATTTTATGTATTAAAAAATACTCATTCTCCACATTGTACTCTTCTCCTTTCATTATAGTGAAACATCATCTACCTCTGCCTGTGGTTTTTCCTGCAAGGGTTTTCACGTAAATCTATGTGTTCTTGTTTTTCTTTCTGCTTGTGGTTTTTCCTTATTCTATTTGAATCCTAAAAAACTGGTATCAAAGCTTGGTCTATTTTTTTCTCAGAGATGGCAACCATGAGGTATGATATTTCATTGTTGGATCACAACACCAAATTTTTCTTATGACAGGTTAAGATGCTGGTTGTGCTTGCGCAGATAGATTTGGATGATGTGCTATTAGGGTTTGATCACATGCCCTCATTGTAGGTAGATGATGATAAATGGCGTAAGGATCGAAAGGCTCTATCTCAGATCCACCTTCATTTATCCAATCAAATTTTACAGGATGTTTGAAGGAGACCACTGCCACTGCGTTGTGGTTGAAACTGGAATCTTTATGCATGACGAAAAGCCTAACTAGTAAGTTGTATCTCAAATAACGACTTTATTCCCATCTTATATCTGAGGGTGCGTCCTTGGCGGATCACCTATCTGTCTTTAAGAAAATTATCTCTTATTTAGAGACTCTAGAGGTTAAGTACGATGACAAAGATCTAGGGTTGATTCTGTTGTGTTTGTTACCTACATCATACTCAACCTTTAGAGATACAATTTTATATAGTCGTGATACCCTGGATATAGATGAAGTCTATGATGCATTGCTCTCTAAGAAGAATATGAAGCATCTTATGAATGGGTCGGAGACTGAAGGAGATGGTCTCATTATTCGAGGAAAGAGGAACTCTAGGGGTAATGATAGGTTTAGGTCAAAATCCAAATATAGAAACAAAACCTATAATTACTACAAGAAAAAGGGCCACATTAAATCCGAGTGTTGGAAGTTACAGAATAGAGAGAAAAGAGAAGCTTCAAAACCAAAGGCAACCCAACAAGAGAAGTTTGGTAAAGACAGTTTTGTTGAAGATATCGGTAGTGATGGAGAATACTTGGTTGTTTCTGATGGCAACTCCAAACCCTGAGAGGATTGGATTCTTGATTCAGCTTGCACGTTTAACATATGTTGCAATTAGGATTAGTTTCCAACATATGAAGTGTCTCTAAAGGTGCTGTGTTGATGGGAAATAACACACCTTGTAAGAAAATTGGTATTGGAACAATCAGAATTAAGATGTTTGATGGGGTTGTGAGGACACTTGGTGATGTGCGGTATGTCTCAGGCTTGAAGAGAAATCTTATTTCCTTAAGTACTCTTGATTCGAATGGATATAGGTACACTGGTGAATGTGGAGTCCTAAAGGTTACTAAAGGCGCTCTTGTTGTGATGAAGGGACAGAGAAACTCTACAAATTGTATGTCTTTCAAGGCTCTACGATTATAAGTGATGCAACTATTTCTACCTCCTCTCTGTTAGAAAGTGATGTTGCTAAACTTTGGCATATGTGCCTGGGGCATATGAGTGAAAATGGGATGGATGAACTAAGAAGGAGAGGACTTCTTGATGGGCAGAATATTGCCAAACTGGAGTTCTATGAGCATTGCATTTTTGGGAAGCAGAAAAGAGTTAGATTTACTAAAGGCATCCACTCAACTAAAGGCACACTTGATTATATTCATTCTGATCTCTGGGTCCTTCTAGAGTATCTTCTAGAGGAGGTGCGAATTACTGCCATGTGACCAGAAGGTTATGGGTTCAAGCCTTGGAAACAGCCTCTAACAGAAATACAAAGTAAGGTTGTGTACGATACACCCTTATAGTGGGGCCCTTCCCCGGACACCACACATAGCGGTAGCTTTAGTGCACCGGGCTGCCCTTTTTATTATTGATGACTATTCTAGCAAAGTTTGGATGTTCTTCTTAAAGCAAAAAAATAATGTTTTGCCTATTTTCAAAGAGTTGAAGATTATGATTGAAAAGCAAACAGGGAAGCAGGTAAAAAGCCTTCGGTCTAATAATGGTTTAGAGTTCTGTTCTTATGAATTTAATGCTCTGTGCAAGTCAGAAGAATTGTGAGGCACTTGAAAGTTCGTCATACTCTACAGCAGAATGGTGTGGCTGAACGAATGAATAGGACTATAATAGAAAATACTTGTTGTATGCTCTCTAATGCTAGTTTACCCAAGTCTTTTTGGGCCAAAGCTACTTCCACATCTTTTCTTCTTATTAACCGCTCTCCCTCAGTCGTGATTGATAAAAAGACTCCACAAGAGGTATGGTCTGGTACTCCTGCTTGTCACTCTAATTTGAGGATATTTAGATATCCTGTGTATACTCATATTGATAATGCAAAGTTGGAGCCTAGATCTGTCAAGTGCTTATTTATGGGTTATAAGCCTAGTGTTAAAGGTTATAAGCTTTGGTGTCTAGAAAGCAGAAGGGTTATAATTAGCAGGGAAGTTGTATTTGATGAAACTTCCATGATTTAGGCTCTCTCCGAATCTAGTGCTTCACCTCCAGATGAGCTTAGTGATATTAATCAGCAATAATCAAGCACCCACGTTGAATTGCAGATTGGAGCAGAGTCTACACTAGTGCCTACTTCTGAGTCTAGCCTGGAGAAATCGAGTGGTACTATTTCTTCTTCATCACCAGTGATGCCACAATATTCTATTTCTAAATACAGGCCTAGAAAAAATATTAGACCTCCCCAGAAGTATATTGAAGCTGATTTGGTTTCTTATGCATTGAATGTAGTAGAAGGTATTGATTTTGATGAAGATCCTTCTTCTTACTCAGATGAAGTTAGTTGTGATGATTTCAGCCGATGGATAATTGCTATGCAGAAGGAGATGAAATCACTTCATAAGAATGGCACATAGGATCTACTGAGATTTCCTAAAGATAAGAAAGTTGTCTGTTGCAAGTGGGTATTTACAAAGAAAGAAGGAACATCAGGAGTTGAGGATACTAAGTAAAAAGCAAGACTAGTTGCTAAAGGTTACAGTCAGGTTCCAGGTGTTAACTTCACAGATGTATTTTTTCAGTTGTAAAGCATAGTTCGATTCGAGACTTGATTTGTATTGTGGACATGCATGATCTTGATCTTGAGCAGATGGATGTCAAAATTACATTCTTAAATGGAGAACTTGAGAAGGACATCTATATGCAGCAAGCAGAGGGTTTTGTAGTCTCAGGAAAGGAGGACTATGTATGCTTGCCGAAAAAGTCTTTTTATGGCTTAAAACAGTCTCCCAAGTAGTGGTATAAGAGGTTTGACTCCTTTATGACCTCTCAAATATTTCAGAGGAGTAGTTATGATAGTTGTGTCTACTTCAAGAAGGTGAGATATGGTTCATTCGTGTATTTTCTCTTGTATGTTGATGATATGCTGATTGCAGCAAAAGATATGAGAGAGATAATAAAAGTCAAAGCCAAGCTCAGGAATGTGTTTGATATGAAAGATCTAAGATCAGCAAAGAAGATTCTTGGCATAGAAAGTATGGGGGATAGTGTAATACCTTGAGAATACACCCTGAGCACACAAACGTGCTTACAGTCCCGAGGGACTACAAGCTAACCTATGAGTTGGTACCTGTCGTAAGCACTGAATAATATAATAACATATGCAGAAGAGCAATTGATAAGCCGCAAGGTTTTAAGTAATGAAACTGATAAAATCAATAAATCAAACTGATAATACTGATAAAATATCTGATAATGTCAACTGAAGTCTGAATACTAAATAACTGACTTTAGTGTCCAAAAGCCTCTAAACTGACTAAATGTGAGTTGATGGGATAGGCCCTAACTAACTCCAACTAATTACTGGACTGAAATCATGAAGTAAAATAGTCTGTTCTCAAAATATAAGGACTCACCACTACTACGGCTGATAGTCTGAGAAGTCTAGGCGCGATTCGAGAACTGGGCATTGAACCTATGATATGATACATCATAGCACAAGAAAAGAGTATGTGATCAGTACTTTGAATATACTGGTATGCTAAATGAGGTAGGCTAATATGCATGGTTTTATGAAGATAAATAATAACTGTCTGGATGTATATATATATATATATATATATGTATATAATATATAATACTAACTAGAGTTCATAAAGTCTATAGATACTGAGAATACGTGAAACCTGTAAGTACTAAGGATGCATGACCAAACATATGACACATTCTGAATATAATCTATAAATACCAAACTACTAAAATCTGATATCTGAATCACTGATATCTGTATCCTATGGTCAAGCAACTGAAACTGAATTACTAGACTGAGACTGTAACTGAAACTGTGAGAGGTATCATCTAACTGACATGTCCCAATCTGGGCTAATTGGGGTTCAACTTGTAATCCCAGTTGGAATGGTGTCAGTACCGTGCCAAAAGTACTAACGCTGGATATGTGGATCCACTATACTAATATACTATCCCGAAGGACTAAGAGTGTCAAGCCTAAACTGACGGGTGACCCCTACGATGTAGTAAAGCTTGAACTGACGGGTGACTCCTTTTATCCTATGCTGGATACGTAGTTCTGGAGTACAGAGACTACTACTAACGAATCTTCCTATATAACGGGAAAGCCGTTATCTCTACACTGCTCAGTGCTAAATCCTACTCCCAACTGAACTGACTCATAATACTTAACTGTTATGAGTTTAACTGATTATGATAACTGACTGAACTGATATTGCTCACATTATATCTGAAACTGTTTTGAATCTACTGAGACTAAGTAATCAACTATGGTTTTGGGTATTCATAACCCCCAAGACTCGATAGCAATAATAGAAAAATAGTACTAAACTTGGAGGACTAAATATGAAAAAGCATTCATTCAAAATCCCTTATTGTAGACATTTTATCAAACACTTGACTTGCATGTTGTTAACTAAGCATGGGAATCATTTGGAGCTTGTAGCAAAATCATGATTTCAACACCAACATCACTAGTCATGAATTGAATTAATAACCAACAATATTCAAACATGTGGAGTGTGATAATCAATATCAATTTCATGAAAAATATAGTATAGGACAATATTCATGGGAATTCATGGTTAAAATCTAAATTAAAAATTCTAATTTCTTGTAAAAATCATAATTTGGATTTAAAACATGGTACTTAGACTCCATCGGTGAAAGAAACCCATGAATGAACACTTAACATACTGGGTGATGAATTCTTGAAGTTTCTTGGTAGAATCTATGAGAATTGCTCTTGATTCTTGAAGGCTAGGGTTTTGCTAATTGAGAGAATGATCTTCAATTTGGATAAAATTGAGTGAATAATGACTTAACTAGGTTATTTAGGGGTTAATTAACGTGTTTAGACTGATTAGGGCCATGAAAAAAGATCAAATTACCCCTAGAAGGATTTAAATTTTTGTCAATGAAAGTTTCGATTTTGGCCTTCACGGCAACGCGGTGGCATCGCGGAGAGCCACTAGAAGTCGGTTGAAACTATTCAAAAATAGACAACTATGAAATTGACTTTTG
The DNA here is from genome assembly GCA_030864225.1 of Capsicum baccatum var. pendulum. NCBI lineage: Eukaryota > Viridiplantae > Streptophyta > Magnoliopsida > Solanales > Solanaceae > Capsicum > Capsicum baccatum. The sequence continues at coordinate 14,715,937 of CM061550.1, forward strand.
GCGCGACGCGTCGTTATCGCGAAGACTCGCTGGAAAATGACAATTGTGAAAATGGGCATTGGCGCGATGCAGGCCAATCGCGGTACCCTACTGAAAAATAAAAATTAGAAACTTTCACTTCACTATGATGCGCCAAATCGTGGTGGTTTATTGAAAATTGGCAAATGTCATTTTGACCCTCACAGCGATGCGGTGCTTCTTAATTTGGCATACTGTCTTACAAAAAGGGTCATAACTTCTCACCTGAATATCGAATTTAAGCAAAATCTATATTGATGGAAAGCTGATTCAATTTCCTACCAGTTGGTGGGTCTAAATTTTGTAAAATTCTAAGGTATATTGAAAATTTAACATAAAATTCTCATACACTAAGAGCGAAACTGAGTTAGGAAAGTATGTGGTATTATAGATAGAGACAAGTGTAAGTTATACTTGAGTAAAAAAAGGTATATTGAGATAGTGCTTCACAAGTTCAATATGCAAAATGGAAAGCCTATCAGTACTCCATTGGCAACTCACTTCAAAATCTCAGCCACTTTATCTCTAAAGATAGATGATGAGCATGACTATATGTCTCGAGTTTCATACTCTAGTGCCATCGGGTCTTTTATATATGCAATGGTGTGTTTCCGACTAGATTTATCTTATGCCGTCAGTTCAGTTAGTAGATACATGGAAAATCCTGGCAAAGAATATTAGAAAGTAGTTTAGTGGATTTTCAGATTCTTGCATGGATCTGCTGATGTTTGTTTGTAGTTTGGACAAAATTGAGATGGAGTAATCGGGTATGTTGATTATGATTTTCCAGGAGATCATAATAAAAGGAGATCCCTTACAGGCTATGTTTTCACCATTGGTGGTTGTGCTATTAGTTGAAAAGCTACCTTACAGACTACGGTTGCTTTGTCAACTACTGAGGCTGAGTATATGGCTATTACAGAGGTGTTCAAGGAAGCTATTTGGTTGAAGGATCTTTTTGGTAAACTTAGTAAGGACTTATAGATTACTACGATCTTTTGCAACAGTCAGAGTGCTATCTTTCTTACGAAAGATCATATGTTTCACGAGAGGACAAAGTACATCGATGTTCTGTATTATTTTATGCATTTAATTATTGCTCATGGTGATATTGTGGTAAGCAAGATTAGTACCCATGATAACCCTACTGATATGATGACCAAGACACTACTAAGTGCCAAGTTTGAGCACTGCTTAGACTTGGTTAGTGTTAGCTGTTAAGATGTGCCCTTAGGAGCTTTTGTGGAAGAGGTGGAGAGTTTTTGTTGAAATGAATTTGAGTTCTGAATTAGAATTCGTGTCAAGGTGGATATTGTTAGAGTTGTGACCCAAATTATGTTGAGTCGGCCCCGAATGTTTCGCGGTGCGACCCATATTTGTGATTTTCAATGAGGTCTATGGTGGAGCCCACCATTGATTTCGATGGAGGTGCTGGGGTGAAGCCCCCGCTGTATGGACCTTTATATTTTGGGGCCTAGGACTTATTTGTATGCACATATTATATAAGTGCATTTAGAGGGTAATTTTTGTATTAAAAAAATACTCATTCTCTACATTGTACTCCTCTCCTTTCATTATAGTGAAACATTCTCTGCCTCTGCCCGTGATTTTTTTCGCAAGGATTTTTACGTAAATCTTTGTTCTTGTTTTTCTTTCTGCTTGTGGTTTTGCCTTATTCTGTCCGAATCCTAACAATAACTAATAGTTGAGTGACCGTGTTAGGATCGAAAACTCGGTTATTGCAGAATTTAGCCAAACGATGTTATAGTGATAATAACAAAGACAATAACAAGTTGATAATAACGATAATTAAAGAAAATAAAGGAGACACAAATTAAATGTGGTTCGGTCAGTGTGACCTACATCCACGAGTGGAGAGAAGCAGTTTCACTATACCAACAATAGTACAATAGATAGGTTACAAAATTAGAGTAGTCACTTTAATTAACTCAAATATCCCAAGATAAAAACCTCACAAGATCACTCCAAATAAAGTCTCACACAAGTGTTTTCCAACACCCACTCTCTAACTAAATACTCTAAAGGGAGAATAAATATAAGAGAATAAAAGAAAACTCTTGAAATTAATGTGTTATGAATGACAAAGAAGGTCCCTATATATAGAGATGAGAATGGGCTTGTTGATGTCATATATGATGTTAATGGAAGATGTATTTACAATGTGAAATGGAGAAATTACAACTGCAAAATCTTTGGCAGCAAAATTATTTGACAATGGCAACAAACAATAATTCAAAAGTCTTGAATTGACTTTTACCAAGTGTGAACTAAAGAAAAAAAAACTAAGGTCACATTACAAATCTCTACCTGCGCTTGAGTTTGGTTAATATAGTAAATTTTCTTCCTCTTCACAAAATCTCATGTGGGCAAAATCAATTTTCACAAAAGGCAATCAAGTTCAAGCAAAGTTTGAACTTACTGACCGAAAGAGACTTTGTGAACATGTCAACAGGATTGTCTCTAGTGTTGATCTCCTGAACAGAGACTTTTCCTTTAGCAAAAGTTTCTCAAATAAAATGATACTTGATGTTAATATGCTCCATACTTTCATGATACATTTGATCTTTTGTCAAGTGAATGGCACTTTGACTATCACAAAAAATAATAATACCACCTTGGTGTGGACTGAGTTCAGCAAATAATAGACCCTTCAACCATAAGGCTTTTTTGATCGCCTCAGTCACTGCTATATATTCTGCTTCGGTAGTAGATAAAGCTATTACATGTTGTAATGTAGCTTTCCAACTGATAGCACAATCACCAATGCAAAATATATAGCCATTCACTGATCTTCCTTTGTCAAGATCACCTGCATAATCTGAGTCCACAAAATCAACCAAAGTGTTAGTATTTCTTCTGAACTCCAAACATGCGTTTGAAGTACCTCGCAAGTATATGACAATCTATTTCACCTCCTTCCAATGTGCTTCTCCTGGATAAGCCATATATCAACTTACCACACTTACTACTTGTGAAATATCTGAACGTGTACACTCTATTGCATACATAATACTGCCAACTGCACTAGAATATGGTACTTGTGCCATTATCTTTCCTCTTCTTCTGACTGTGGTGATTGAGCAGTTCATACTTAAATTGAGCATTAAGAGGAGTACTTACTAGTTTAGCATCTTTCATGTCAACCCTCTCCAAGTATTTCTTCCGGGTCAAGAATAGCTTGTTGGCTTCTCGATCTCTTCTGATCTCCATGCCAAGGATTTTCTTAGCTGCTCCCAAATCTTTAATTTCAAATTCACTTTTCAACTGAATTTTTAAATTGTAAATTTCCGTCAAATCCTTAGCAGCAATGATCATGTCATCGACATAAAATAATAAGTAAATGAACGAACCATCATTTAACTATCAAAAGTAAACACAACTATCATACATGTTCTTGAATAAAACTTTGCACAGTACCTGAAAGGTCCAAAGTTTTAATTGTGCAATGTGCTATTACTTGCATTGACAATGTAATGGTGTATGTATGTTTTATTTAAGGTGAATGATGGGTACTTCCTTTTTACCTCTTCCATTGAAAAGAAAATTTTCATCTTTTATATCCCTCAAGTATTGATATATTCTAATTTTGATCTTTGTGATAATTTTTTTTTCCTTCACCTGGTCATTGTGATATCTAGCAAGCAAATTCAACCTCTATTTAAATTGGAAAAAATAGGTTAATCAGAAAAGAAGCCGTTCAGTTTTTATGCAATTTCAGCGTGCAAATTACACATTTGTCGGTCATCCAAAAATAATTACATTTGTTAGTCTAATATACAATAGAAATATACACTATGTCGTATCAAAAATATATATTTTATGCATATTTCATTTATGAATGAAATGAAGTACACCAATATATTAATTGAAGATATGTCCTATCTAATCACATTTTTCTATTCTTTATTACTGTTTTTCCTGACTACTTTAATTCATTGATATTCCTTTGATTTTTTTTCTATCAAATTTCACTTGATTTAAGAATTGTTAGCATCCAAAAAATTTCAATTTCGAATGCCAAGCAAATGTGTCATTTTATACTTGTTCCATGTTCGAGATCTCCTGTCAAAAATCAAAAGATCAAGAAATTAAACCAAAAAATAAACAAAAAGGAACTGTCCTAGCACAAATGGTTGAATATCTAGGCACCTATTGCACAGCTTATGCATAAAAACAACAAACAAACAAATTCAAAAAGCATAGTGGATCAAGTTGCTTTCATTGAATTTCAAAATCTAAACTACAATATAAATAGTTCAACCCATATTTTTCAAACCAGTGACTAAAAATACGAGAATATATGGTTTACTTTGAATATATGAACAATTATCAAAAATATCTATTCCTGTGATTCTGGATTGCCAAATACGAAGTCAAAAATGAAAATATTTTATTTTTTTTAATAATGAATACGTCGAATGATAACTTTGCATTAGCATCTTTGACGTTAAGTTGTCAACATTTGCGGTAATTTTTTAATTTATTTATTTTTGCCACGATTTATCAATACCACACATAATATAGTGCTAAAAATAGATGTAAAATTAATTAAGAACCTTAATATCTGTATTCACACTTTGACACAAATAACATTAACAATAACATACCCAGTAAAATTTCATAAGTGATATTTTATGAGGATAAAGTATATGTAAATTTTATCACTACCTCGAGGAGGTGGAGAGACTATTTCTAAAAGACTCTCAGCTCAACTGTAACAAATTCGAGTACACTTTGACGCAAAAGGAATATTATAGTTCTTCCTAATAATTTTCTTTTTTCATATACTAGTATTAGTACCCGCGCGATGTGCGGTCGATATTAAATGAAATTAATTATAGAAATTATTATCTTATTAATTTTATATAATAAAAAAATTATTCAATATCGTTCACATATTTGAAATTAATAAATTTATGCATACAAAAAATAACTATTAAAATATTAAACTTAATATCATTAATTACATAAAAGTTAAACATTTCTTTTTAAAAGTTAGTATCTAAGTGCAAATAATATTATATTGTAATATAATTATTTGCAAATATTAGCTAATATTGTGATCTATATTGATTATTTTGTATAAAAAATCATATAATTACAAAAGAAAATGTATATTTAACATAATTATTATTAGTTAAGTGACTTAATTCGAAATTTGGTTAGAAAAACAAAAAACTAATGAAAGATATGTTTTAGAGTTATGCACATGAGGCTTCTCTGTAAAATTTTAACTTGAAATTTAAATTTTTTATATTAAATATTTAATTTGTACTCTCTTATCAAAAGGAAGAAAGGAGTTTCCCTTCTCTTTTCTTGTCTTAATAATTTTTCTTCGAAGTAAATTTTATATTCCTCTGCACGATCTTAGTCATAATATATTTTGTATAAATTTAAAATATTTTTGCGTCAAGACAAATATTTTGAGCAAAGTCTCAATAATAGTCAATTTTCCCTCTCTCATATTTTTTTATTACCATTTCTTCAACAAATAACTTATAACATTATCTAATGTCCTAACCTGTTTGCACGATTTCACAATGTTCACTTATTCTCTTATGATAATGGACCAACAATATTAACGAATCTTATTGTATATATTATTTTTTTTTCGAATAAATAGTTTAGTCCTTCATAAGTTTGAATATTCACTCTTCAACTCCATTTTCGATCAACCCTATCATACTGTCTCAATTTACTAAATATTAGTCACTATCGAAATAGAATTTCCTCTCATCTTAGAACATTCAACTAATACTTAACCCCTCATGTTCAATAATATATTAATCTTATTCATCTTTATCTTTTAAATTGTACAAAGTAGATCAAAATAATTATTGCACCAAAAGATCTACAATATTCTAAAATAGGAGTTACAAATATAAATATAAATATAAACATGATTGAACTCGTTACCTGTTTATATCAACTAAAACAAAAAATAAGAAAGTTTGTAGCATAATGTTTATAAATAACAAATGATAAATGACCTTTACTATCACATTAGTATAATATGCTACGTAAAAGTACAATAGTATTTACAGTACGAATTTAAATATAATGAATTTGAAAAAAATCAATATTCATAAGTATTTGATTTATTGAATTTGAGCATTGCCCATTGAGCATCAACCACGAGATACTCACCCAAATTTTGATCTTCGATATATAGCTTTTGAGATAGTAATCCTAGTGTCGGGTAAATTTCATAGATAGTTATACAACTATCATTTTTTTTACTAAGATCACTTAACTATCATTCCTAATAAAATGTCACAAAACTTTTAATATACTATTAAAATCACACAATTTAATTTAATTTATAAATAAATTGTTAATCATAACATATAGAAATATAGTATAGACAAATCAAGTATTAATCCTAATATATAGAAATATAATGGAATAGTAATTTAGTATCATAGTTTATTAATTTTTGAAATCATATTATTATCTCACTAAATCTAAAGCAACAAAATTTGCAATGCAAGAAAATCAACTATCTACTATCAATATCAATTTCTTCATATTTAATGTGTAACTTGTAAATTTTTATGTTATTGCTAAAATTCTCATTGCATATTTTGACCAAGATAATTTTTTATAAGACTTTAAAATGTATGACATATTAAAAGATCACTAACTTAAATTTTCAAAGAGTACATATTATATTTTTTTATAAAACATAAAGTACATGAATACTAACTCATAAAATTTTCACCAAACATGTAGAAAATAAAATGAATATGCAAAATAACCTGTATATTTAGTTGACTTAATGAATCAAGAAAAATCTATTCTAAAACAATACTCACGGTAAATTGAGATAGCGATTATCACGACAAGATAAGTTATGGTAGAAATCACTTGCACAATTCATCTTCTCCAACATGTTATGGCAGAAATTAATTAACTTTTACTGAGTGTAGCATTCTTATATAGTGGTAAATTGTTATGACATTAGAATTTCTAGATTAATTGCAGTTGTTACAATATTTTATATATATATATATATATATATATATATATATATGTGTGTGTGTGTGTGTGTGTGTGTATATAATTGTTAATTGATTATTCATTTTCTATTTATATTTCTCAATCAATTTTTTCATGCTTCCTTAATTGACTTGCATTGAATGAAATTATAAATTCTTTTTGTCATATAAATATTCATTTTATGGTAATACTTCAGTTGCATATATTCTAATTTATTAGTAACACACACCTACATTTCATCATATAAAAATTATTATAAATTTTTATTATTTAGAAATATTTTTTCCTATATCATTTTATTGATTTGGACGTTTAAATTTTTATATAAGATAATTTAATATTTTTTAATTAATTTTTGTTCATCAAAACGAAGTGTCTTTTTCAAATTTGATTATTTTAAAATCCAAAATTATTCTTACAGACATATATAAGGTTATATAATTGGTTAATTAAACAATAACTTTGTAAAACAAAATTTTATTTGACTTCAAATATTAATTAGGACTATGTAATTTTAGTAGTTATTTTCGATAAACATTATGTAATCTTTTCTATGTTGTAATATTCAGTTTAAAAAATTTTCAATATTTATTTATTTTTTATCTGTCCTCCTTATAAATTCAAGACTATCATTTATTCATTTCCTAATATAGAATGATAGTGTAATTACTCATTGATAGTTATTCTTAATTATGAAAATCCTTTCATTAAATATGAATGCATATTGTTTTAAATATAGATTACTTAAAATATATCAAATGAAAATTCTTCCATAAATATGAATGCGTATTTTTTAAATAAAACTTCTTGAAATATATTGAAATAAATTTATTCCATTTTGTAGTCCAAAGTTACCATTTGAGTGATTATATCCTTTTCATAATATTTTTAATTTTGGAATAACTCTGTGATTATTATATTTTTTTTTCATATAAGTTCTTTGATCCCTAATTGGTTATTCTCTTAATTGATATTTCTTGATACTTTCTTGATTTACTCAATTGTAATCAAATCATAAATGTTCTTTTTTATATAGTATTGTTACTTAAATTAATTATATATACATTTTGAGTGATGACATCTCTTTCATAATATTTTTAATTTTGAAAGGACTCATTTGTCATAATAATCTTTTTCATATAAGTTACTTGATTATTAATTACTTATTCCTTAATTGACTTTTTTAATACTTTCTTGATTTACTAAATTATAGTGAAATCATAAATATTTTTAAATAATAATATTATTTAAATTAATTGTGTACATTTTTTTAGGGATAACATCTTTTTCGTAATATTTTTTAAAATTTTGAAATGACTTTTTGATTATTATAATCTTATTCATATAGGTTACACGATTACTATTTACAAATTGATTTTATTTTTATGACATTAGAATTTCTAGATTAATTGCAGTTGGTACAATATTCTTTTTCATATATATGTATATAATTGTTAATTGATTATTCATTTTCTATTTATATTTCTCAATTATTTTTTCATGTTTCCTTAATTGACTTACATTGAATGAAATCATAAATATTTTTTGTCATATAAATATTCATTTTATGGTAATACTTCAATTGCATATATTTTAATTTATTAGTAACTCACACCTACATTTCATAATATAAAAATTATTATAAATTTTTATTGATGTTTTTATTATTAATAAATATTTAATCTTAATTCATTTTATTGATCTGCACATTTAAAGTTTTATATAAGATGATTTAATCCTTTTTAATTATTTTTTGTTCACCAAAACGAAGTATCTTTTTCAAATTTGATTATTTTAAAATCCAAAATTATTCTTACAGGCATATATAAGGTTATAAAATTGGTCAATTAAAGAATAACATAGTAAGGCAAAATTTTATTTGACTTCAAATATTAATTAGGACTATGTAATTTTAGTAGTTATTTTCGATAAATATTATGCAATCTTCTTTGTGTAGTAATATTCATTTTAAAAAGTTTTCAATATTTATTTATTTTCAATCTACCCTCATTAATAGAATGATAGTGTAATTACTCATTGATAGTTATTCTTAATTATGAAAATCCTTTCACAAAATATGAGTGCATATTGTTTTAAATATAGATTACTTAAATTTATCAAATGAAAATTCTTCCAATAAATATTAATGCATATTTTTTAAATAAAATTACTTGAAATATATTGTAATAAATGTTTTCCATTTTGTAGTCCAAAGTTACCATTTGAGTGATCACATCTTTTTCATAATATTTTTAATTTTGGAATAACTCTTTGATTATTATATTTTTTTTTTCATATAAGTTGTTTGATTATTAATTGGTTATTCTCTTAATTGATATTTTTTTATACTTTTTTTATTTAGTTATTTAAATTAATGATATACACATTTTGAGCGATGACATCTTTTCATAATATTTTAATTTTGGAAGGACTCATTTGTCATAATAATCTTTTTCATATAAGTTACTTGATTATTAATTAGTTATCCTCTAGTTGATTTTTTGGTAATAATTTCTTGATTTTCTAAATTCTAGTGAACTCATAATTGATTTTTAAATAATATTATTATTTAAATTAACTGTGTATATTTTTTGAGGGATAACATTTTTTTCATAATATATTTTTTTAAATTTTGAAATGACTTTTTGATTATTATAATCTTATTCATATAAGTTACATGATTACTATTTATTAATTAATTTTTTGTAATATTTTTTTATTTACTCAATTGTAGTAAAATCATAAATTTTTACTTTTTATAATATTATTATTTATGTTTTTTAAATTAATTGTTCACATATTTTAAGGAATGACATCTTTATTGAAATATTTTTTATTTTTAATAATTTTTTGGTCATAGTAATTTTTTTCATTCAGGTTGATTGATTACTAATTGTTTATTCACCAAAATAAATTTTGTTGCCAACAAAATAGATTTTTGTTGTCAAAATAGCACGTGGCTAATTCTCAATACGCCACTTGAATTAATTTTAGGCTAACTTCTTTACTTTATTATATATACTAGTTCCACTCAGGCCCGTGCTAAGCCCGGGCCCAAATTCATAATAGAAAAATAAAATATTAATTTATATTATATTTTTATCTTATAATTAATCTTATTCAACGAAATATTAAACATGCCTTTTTGATAAGTATTCATAATTATTGTTTTGCGAAAAAATTTGGCTTTTGAGAGATAGTCGCCACTTAATTTTGAAAAGAAATTAAGAAACCTTTATAAAAGTTACTTCAAACGATTCAAAACAGGAAAATCATTTGAAGTTAGAGATTCTAGATAAGCGGTTCCTATTAACGTTTTAGGAAGGTGTTAGGCACCTAAAACGTCCGCTAACTTGCGCTTATCCGGACTGTTTGAAAATCGTCTTTTGATTAACTTCGAAAAGATTAATTTGTTGAAATAGTGATTTGATCTTTAAAAAAAAAAAAGACTTGTGTAAAATAAATTTATGCGACTTAGTAGAGATTTTAACTATGTCTAAACAAAACTAATAAACAAATAAACACATAAAAGGGGAAGGGAGGAGAAAGTAAAGGATTTAGGTCATTGGGCCAAATCAACGAGACCTGTCCTAGTCTAGTTGGGCTTCCGACCCATTTCACCTGCCCTAAACTATTTTTCGAGCCTTTGGCTAGAGTCTTGCTCCACCTGTATTAAATACAACTTTGGCTTCGAGGCCGAAATGAATGAATAAATAAATGACTAAATGAATAAATAAAAAGAAGACAATAGTAAAAATTGAGACTTTTCAAGTCTTTTAGTGACCTCATCAATGGGTTTTGACTCATTTTCCTTCTTTGTCTATCTTCTAGCACCCACACGCCATGTAGTGGACCTTGAGTTTAAACTTCGAACTTGACTCGAAGGGGTGAGCCTCATTTACCCATTACGAAATGCAGGAGGAGAGGAGTCCATTTGGACTCGAGATATTTTTTGCATACAAAGAAAAGATAAAGAAATTAATATATGTTCAAGGTATAAAAGTGATATATTTCAAAGTAAAAGAAACTATCAAGAACCAATTTTTGAATGACAAGAATAAGCACACTTGCACAAGAATAAGAGTCAACAAATAAAAAATGCAAAGCAAAAGTTTCACAATCATACTACGCATGAGTCAAAAATATCCAAATAATTTTATTTAGCCGCAAAAGTTCGAACTTTCTTATCATTCTGAAAAGACAACATGCGAACAAAGAAGAATAAACATCTTGGATGAAAAATAAAGCTAGCACTTCATATCTTATATGAGGGTTTTGAAATCCATTAAAATAATTAGTAAGCAAATGACAAATTCTTGACTTAACTAATTACTATTTTTATTAAGGCGCAACAAATAATAATAACTATTCTTCCAACATACAATAAACAACTTTACATGCTAAAAAAAAACATATCTACCAACAATAAGTTTAAACCAGACATGGGTATTGTTTTTCAAGTAAAGATCTAAACTTTATCCAAAATAATCAAAGAATAAAGTAAAAAAAAATAGAAACAATCAATATTATCTATTCTTTTCAACATAAAGGAAATAACTTTACATGCTAAAAATAAATATATCTACGAACAATAAGTTTAAACAAGACATGGGTATCGTTTTTCAAGTAAAGATCTAAACTCTATTCAAATAATCAAAGAATAAGGTGAAAAGGCAAAACATTCAACATTAACTATTCTTCTAAATATAAAGAAAATAACTTTACATACTAAAAACAAATGTATCCAACAACAATGAGTTTAAAAAAAGCATAAATACACCTTTTAAGCAAAGATTGAAACTTTATCTAAAATAATCAAAGAATAAAGTCAAAAAAGGCACATACAACTATTGCTAGCTCATTTTTATATCATGAACATGAAAATAATTAGAATATCGATACCACAACGTCCTAGGGCCTTCAAAGCCATCTACAACATACAATCCCAACAAATAAAATTATATGTACGAACTACGAAGAAAAAAAAGATGAAGAGAAAAACGATAATTAAAAAAAAGAAAAAAGAAGGTGTGTTTACTTTTTGGGGGACAACAAAACGAGACTACGAGTTTCGTTGGAATCAACCACCACCGAAAAACGTCGCCGGCAACTCAAAAATTTTGAGTAGCCGATCAACTTTATGAAACAAAAATTTTTACTACATAAAAATAACTATTTTTGCTCAAAAGAATTTTTTTTCACCTTTCTAGCCTTTTTTTTCTTCCTTCTCCCCTCCTCTCTCTTCCAAAGTAATGGTAGTATTTATAGGACAAAATGGGGTATTTTTTTCTCTTTTCCACCAATGTGGAAGAAAAGTATTTACAGGAAAGGATAGAGATTTATTTATTGTCATTCACCAATGTGGGAGAAAAAGCATTTAGGGTGGTTTATGGAATGTAAAAATTAAAAATAAGGTGAGGTGGAAGATAATGTGTGGGGGGGAATAGTACAATGTAGTTCAATCTTTGAATTTCAAAATTGGAAAAGGACAGAGTGGGGGGAATAGTACAATTTGAATTTATTTTTTGGTGGGAATTGGGTAAAAGTTATGAGAGTTCTTGGGAATTTTGGGGTTATTTAAAATATAACCCAAATTGGAATTTAAAATTTAGCCATATTTATTTATTTTGATCAAATTAAAAATTAATTGACGAATTGCATTGCAATTATGACCAATTTTCAATTATGGTCAAATCTAATAGATTGGCTAAATTAAATTAAAATTCGATCTGAATTAATACCTTTTTTTTTATCTCGAGCTTCTTGATTTAATAAAATGAATGCATATTTATCCAAATAAATTATTTTTGAGAATAAATTATATTTAAATTAAGATTTAACATTTGAATTTATTTTCAAGATAAGCCTTGATTAAATCTGATATTTTGTAAAATAAATATTTAAGTAACAAATTATATAATCTTGTATAACTCAACACGATGGTATATAATCGCTACTTAAAATGACAAAATCACGTACAAAAAATATTTTAAGTTTTTTTTTTATTTGGATGAAATAATTATTTTGATTTATTAAAAACTGAAGAAACTCAGGATTAAATTTAGTCGTGGAGGGAAAAAATTAGGTGTCAACAATTATTTAAGTTCATAATCATATAATTGTATAATTTAAATTAGAATATTATTTTTGAGAAATAAATATATTGTTAGAGAATTAGATATATAAATAATTCTTGAAGATAAATAATTTTTGAAAATAAGTATATAAATAATTATGATTCAACAAAAATAATTTAAAAAATACGGTACTTTTATGAATTTGTTAGTATAGATAAAATAAATTTATTTTGATGAAAAATCTTTTTTTTCTTCTTATAGAATTATTTAATACAACAAATATTTTTATGACTTTAAGTTTATATTAAAATAATTAGAATATTAATTTAGAGCCTTAACACAAATTAACTTAACAATGATGAATAAGGAGATTAAATAGTAATTGAATTACCGTAATACATTACTCATTTACTTTTCATACTTATTTTTTTACACGCCCTTTAAAGAATAAGCTTTTCGTCCCATTTTAATTATTAATTTAATTTTTTTAATGTCCACTAAGAAAAATAATAAATATAATATATTATTTTTTAGTTGCCCTATTTAGTACTTATATTTTTTGAAAAAAATTAAATAAGTTTTTTAAAATATTTCAACGGTGTAGTAAAAAATTATTGCAAACTTTAATTTCATATTAAAAGTTATTTGGCATAATTTTCTTCAAGTTAAAGTAATTGTTTTTAATAAATAAAAGAAGTTATAATTAAAAGGCAACCCAATAAATAACAAAAAGAAACCAATTACAAAAGACCAAGTGGAGATGGTCTTACCAAAAAAAGGAGAGGGCAAAAATAAAAATATACAAGAAAATAAAATCACCAATGAACTATAAATTTGACATATATAGTAACTTTGCTTTACAAAAAAAAAAAAGGTGAAATATCTTAAAAGTCGTTGGACTACTAAAATTATGATTCTTATATAAGTATAATATAGAGATAGATAGATTGTGCTTCTAATATTGAGTTCCCTCATATACTGATGAAAATCTAAACATACATAGGCCACACATGCAATCTCCTCGACAGAAAGAAAATCATGACATTATTGAACTAATCTTACACGGCCTTCCCCCAAAATAGTTCACATTTTTCTTTTCTAAATTCAATCTTATTAATCTTAGAACATTAAATCAAATTGATTTTATATTTTAAATTTAAATTAAAATATTTAAAATATATAAAAAGTATTATAAGTTATAATTTTTCTCATATTAATATAATAAAAAATATATTTTATACTGTATGTACGCAAATCAAAATTCACATAATTTAATTTTAAAAATCCAAAATGTGATAAGTATTTTAAGGCGGAAGGAGTATTCAACTTGTTATACGTACACATTAATTCTACATGAAAACAACATTCATTTTTTTTTTCCAATTAAACGGAATAAATGCATTGACGTGAATTGATAAGCCCTAATGAGATGGTTTCGAATTTTGTATACCTTAACATAACAAAGAAGCGCGATGGTATCTCATTATTTCAGGTAGTGTTGTCAATACAGGTCAGTCCAGCCCAGTCGGGCTAGCCCGCATGAGTTTTGAGTTTGACAGACCAGGTCGGGGTGACCCATCAAAATGATGAGCCAAAAAACACCAAACCCACAGGCCACACCATTACTCTGTGGGTAGCGGGCTACACGGGTCAGTCCATTTTTTTACAAAATAATATTATATAATTTAATTTTAGAATGTTAATAAACATAAAATATTATCAGACAATATTGCATAGTGTTAATACTTGTTAATCAAGTCTCCAACACCCCAAAAAATACTTCTAATAGCGAAATTAAATAACTTTTGACATGATATCCTTCGAACCAAATAAAAATATTAATAAGCAATCTAAATAGTTGTATGTATTTGTCTTACGGGCCGGCCCATGGGCTAGCCCAACCCACATTGCTCAAGTCCCACTGTAATACGCCGTATAAGCCTTAACTCAGTTCAGCCTATAGTGCATGCATGAGAGACTTAGCACCTGAAAATTTAGCTAAGTGTTGGAGACTTAGTTTTATTTTTTAGCCTCTTAACTCCGATGATTTTAAAATGGCCTTTCCTATCCCGAGACGATGATTTCTGAGTTAATTCATTTTTAGAGGTGTAAGGAGCATGTCTCAGATAAGTTTTGAATTTTTCGGACGAGGTTTGGACCACGTTTGGATTTTCAAATCAGTAGCTCACCGCGATTGTGGCGAGTCACGGTGGCAGCCTTGGCGCGTCGCGGTGAAAGCCCAATCGGCTTTTTTCATGGGCCCAATCCGTAAAAACACGGAATTTATCATCAGTTAAGGCATTATATGCCCTATTTTCACATTTTCTCTTTAACATAAACCCTAGCCATCATCCAAATTCATCTAGTTCAACCATTGTTCCTTCAAGAAAATTCAAGAATTCAAGCTTCACCACCCAAGAACGATCAAGAACGTCAATTCACTTGCAAGATTAAAGCCTTAAGGTATGTTAGATATTCATCCATGGGTCCTTTTCACCCATGGAGTCCAAGAATCTATTTTTCAAGTTTAAAATCATGATCTTTACATGTTAATATGAATTATATCCATGAACTCTCATGAATTCCAATTTTTATACCATGTTTACTTTTGTTTTCGTTGGAATTAGCCCTTAACATGTTTGAAGGATGAAAATTGCATGTTAAATCCTTAACCCATAATTTTAGAATTGAAATTATGTTACTATCACACGTTTTGAACTATCTCCATGCTTTAACTCATGACCCTCAAGTGTTTGGTAAAATGCCTAAGTAATGATTTTGGAATAGTGCTTACTTATTATGGTTTCAAATGCTCTCATGTGTTCTTATTGATATTGCAATCGAGTCCTGGGGGTTGTGAATACCTGAAAACTTCGTTGTTTACTTAGTCTCAGTACTTTCAAAATAATTTTGGATAGGTTAGAGTATTAATAGTTCAGTCAGTTATCATGTCAAGCAAACTCAGATCAATTTAGTAATCCGAGTCAGTTCAATTGAGAGTATGATTTAGCATCGAGCGAACTTAGGGGTAAGGGCTCACCTGCTAGTTGAGGGTGTGACCTTTAGTAGTAATATTTGTGTTCCAAAACTATGTAGCCAGCATAGGTTTGGATTGTTAACTTGCCAGTTGAGGGTTGCCACATATCTTCCTAGAGTACTTGCCAGTAGAGGATGACTCTTTAGTCCTTCGGGACTTCATTTTTCAGTAGATCCACACAGCCAGTGTTAGTACTCGTGGCATGATACTGACACCCTTTCAACTGGGGTTACAGGTTGGACCCCAATTAACTTTTATTGGGGGATGTTGGTTAGATGATAACTCCCACAGTCTCAATTTAGAGTTTAGTTTTAGGTTTGCTTGACCATAGTCTACAGTCATTAGTTGCTCAGTATCTGTATCTCAGCAGATCAGTTTACCAACTATTTCAGTATCATGTTATATGGTTGGTCATGTACTCTCAGATTTTACAGTTTTCACGTATACTATGCATCAGTATCTCATGTTATTTATTCATTCAGTTATTATTCATGTACATGAGCCCATGCATATCAGCCTAACTTCATCTAATATACTAGTACATTCAAAGTACTGACCGCATACTCGTTTCTTGCGTTATGATGTCTCATATCATAGGTTCAGATGCTCAGGCTCCCGACCGTACCTAGATATCTCAGCACACCAGCAACATTAGTGGTGAATCCTCATATTTCGAGGATCATTTATGTTTATTTCAGTTCAGTTCAGTAGTCAAACGAAGTTAGTTGGGGACTTGTCCTATCAACTCCACAGTCAGTCAGTTAGTTAGAGACTTTCAGACACTTTCAGACAGTTAATAAGTTATTGGACGTTATTGATGGTCTTTAAAGAATTATTTTTTCTTGGACTTATTATTTAAGATATATTTAAATGTTTAAAGCCTTATGGTGTTTCCAGTTTTGTTTTCCGCACATGTGTATCCTTTATTATCAGTTTGTTCAGCGCTCAAAGCAAGTGCCAACTCATGAATTAACTTGTGGTCACTTGTGAATGTAAGCACCATGTGGCGTCTGGGGTGTACTCCCGGGGCGTTACACCCACAGGCCACGGGCTTACTCTGACCGGGATAAAAAATTCTGTTTTAAAATGGGCTGCAAAAACTAAAACCTAACTCCATCAAATTATAAATTGGGTCGGGCCGATCCAACAGGCCTAGTATATATTGACGGGTCTAATTTCAGGATGCCTTGCTTCAATGACGCCTTGAAATAGAAGTGGATTATAAGTTTCTATAGCGATTTTAAATTAATGTATAATAAAATAGTGAATGACCGTAATATCGGAATGGGGTCCATTAGAGAATGTCGTACCACAATATAATTAGCTTGTTGAAAGTCATATTCTAGAAAGAAAAAGTAAGGAGGAGAATTTCTTACGGCCAGCGTAAATTAGTTAACACACAGCTTGTTTACTATTAACTTTGTCTTAAATTACTTATCATATTTGTTAAAAAAAAAAAATAATAATTGACACGTTTAATAATTCAAAAGATAATTAACTATTTTTTTAAACTATATTCCTATTAATTAAATAGGATTCATCTGATTAAGATTAAATAAAGTTATATTAATTAATTTATACCGCTTATTAATTTTTCTGTAAAAATTATACAAGCACACCAAGTAATTTGAACCAGAGAAAATAATAGCTTGCATACTTAGAATTAACCTTGATTGGATCCGGGTCACAATATTAAAATAATTAGAGAGAATAATATAATCCAAGTCCCATGTGAAACTAAAGAACGTGTTCTTTATCTTTGATGAATAAAGAAGATATTTTTAGAAGACAATTAGTGAAATTCACAAAATTACAAGTTCATACTTCAATAAGAGTAGTATCTCAACTTGCATTGCCAGCTGCTTGTCTAGACAATATTCTCTATCCACACATGGACCTCTCTCAATTTTCTAAAAATATGGGGGGGGGAGAGGGGGGGGGGGGGAATTCAGATTTTTTACCTATAAATAGCCACTCATTTCATCTTTCAAACACCAAGCAAACAGCATTTTCACTACTAATTAGCCACATTCAATTTGTTAAGAGTGCTAATTTGAAAAAAAAATGTCTAAGTTTGCTATATCCTCCATTGCTCTTCTCCTTATATTGAACATTCTTTTCTTCACTATGGTTAGTTCCACTAACGTCCCATGTCCACCACCCCCACACCCCAAACCCCACCCCAAGCCTCACCCTACCCCTACACCCTCTACCCCCTCTACACCTTCTACCCCATCCACCCCATCATCAAAGGGAAAGTGCCCAAAGGACACACTAAAGCTAAAATTGTGTGCCAATTTGTTGAATGACTTGGTGCACCTTGTTATTGGAAGTAGCCCAGCCAAGACTGAATGTTGCTCTTTAATTGAAGGACTTGCTGACCTTGATGCTGCTGTTTGCCTTTGCACTGCTCTTAAAGCCAATGTGTTGGGAATTCATCTCAACGTTCCACTTTCCCTCAGCTTATTGCTCAACAACTGCGGCAAATATGCACCCAAGAACTTCCAATGCGCATGATAAGCTAAATTTTCAGTTCATATATATTTAGTTTCTTTATGTTAATTTGGTGTTTTGTATGCTTGTATTGCTAGTTGCTTATTTTCAAAGTAAGCAAGTAAATTTGTTATTCTACTTGGCTAGAAAAGAGGCTAGTTGTCTTCTTTTCGTTATCCAATTTTCACAAAATAAATGTCATCTTTTGAAGTTTATATGTCATAGATTTGATATAAGCTAGAGTCGGAGTTCTTTTTCATTTTCCTATAAAAATCTATATATATATAAAAGCAAGACAAGATGTCACGTGTCAAGCTATTAAAATAGTCACGTGACAATATTTTAAGACAATATTAAAAAATATTTTAAGACAAAGTTAAAAATATTGTAATAGAATTTTGAATTAAAAAATTAAGTATTTGAATTTGAATAAATTACCCTTTTACAAAAAAGATTTTCATTATCTTAAAAATAGAAACAAACAATTAAAGAGTTCTAATAAATATATACTATTTCAAACTTATCTCTTATAAAATTTAAATGTTATAAAATATATTTAAATATAATTTATTTACATATTAGGGAAATATAAAAAAACTATTAAAATAATAATAATAATAATAATAATAATAAGCACACTTTTAATTTTTTTCTAAAAAAGAAATAGTATAAAAGAAAATGATAATATAGGAAGAAAGACCAAAAGAAAAATTAACAAACCCAAACCAACTTAAATTCTTCACCCCTCACGTAATTTTCCATCCCCTCCCGCTATATATAGATTGTTTATTTATTTTAAAGATTAAAAAAAAAAGAATTAAACATAAATCAATTATACGTAAGTATTTTGAGAGATGATATCTTTAAGATGAATATTCTACGTTTTTTATACTTCAAAATTACAATTGTAAAAATATAACATTTATTTTAAAAGATAACGTTTTCTAAAAATAGTGTAAAAAAGATAAAGTTTTCTAAAAATAGTATACACGTAAAAGTTGTAGACACGTAATTTTGTCCGCCCAAATATAATTTCTACTCATTTTTACCTTTTCCTCCAACCCCACCTACCCCGCCTAATCAAACCACTCTCTAAACATCCACCTAACAAACCACATACTTTTTTTAACAAAAATAAAAAAAACATCATCATTATATTCTTCCACCCACTCACCACTATCCAACCACCCATTCCCAACATCATCATCACACTCACCACTACCCACTACCCCACATTTACCCCACCCCCACTCTCTTATTCTTATCTCCATAAGAAAAAAAAACAACAACAAGACATAACTCTCATCACTTACAAAAAAAAACTCTAAGACACACTCAATTAATCATTTTTCTTCCATCATCTTCTTCACCAAGAAAAACACACCACACACACCATTAATCATCTTCTTCCAATCTCTAACAACAAGAACAAAAAAAAAAAAAAAAAAATCTCTCATCTCTCAACAATCTCTCAACACTCTCTCAAAAACTCTCTCTCTTCTCTCTTAAAAAATAAAAATAAAAAATTTAAACGTCCACCACCGCTTCGCCGCCGGCCGGGGATCGACCACCACAACACCACCATATTTTCCTTCTCTCTATCATCTCTCTCTCCCCAAAACTAAAAAAAAAAAAAAGAATCCGCAGCTCCGTTCGTCGACGCCGACCGGACCAGATCCGACCATCTCCGGCCGTGGCGCGCCGGTCCGAGATCCGACCAGATCTCGGTCATTGGATTCTTCTGGAGGCTTCTCGGTCAAACCGCTAGATCTCCGCCCATTTTTCCGTCACCGAACTCCCCGTATCCCGATCTACGTTTTGGAGCTATCCGGTTTATTATTATAATACCGAGTTTGGTTTGCTCGTGGTGAGGTTCTCCAATCGAATTTGGTCTTCAGATTTCTTTATTATCGACAAAAGCAAGTGTCAGTGAGGTCCATTTCTTTAACCCGCTCTCTTTTATTTATCTTGACATATTAAATTAGTTGTGATTATGGTTTTGTTGATTTTTTTTGTTTATGTTGATGTTATGATTGTGATGCTTGGTTGTTTGATTTTGGTAGATTAGGACATAAATTTGATCATGTTATAATGGATGGATAAAAAGAAAGTCGGGGATGGAAGTGAAAAAAAAAAATTGACAAAAAGATAGATTCGGTTTAATTTGATTTATTGTTGGTATGAATCAATGATGGAATTATGTCTTAGTCGAGGATGCATAGGCAAACGAAGGCCGGGTAGGCAAATGTAGGAATAATAATTTGTTGGAGTGTTTTGAATATGTGCTTGAACGATACTTTCTACTTTATTGCACGAAAAGTTTAAATTGTACTCATTTGGCCGGGGAATGCCCCGAAGTATTTGTATAGATTTATCCGGGGGATGCCCCGAAGTACCTTGTACCCGGAGTACGTCCGCGATGAAGGCCCGAGGCATCGGGTAAAGCATTAGTTTAGGATTAGCGTAGGATTATTTTAGTCCCTTTTCATTTCGGGTTGTAATAATTGGACTGGACTTACATTTCGTTTAGTTTTATTTTGTTTTACGTTCTTTGTTTGTGGTTTATACACTTCATAATGCCAAAATAGTCGATACACTCCACCAAGCGATCGTGGTCGAACCACGGGATCGAGGGGTGCCTAACACCTTCCCCTCGGTTAACAGAATTCCTTACCCGAAATCTCTGTACGCAAACTGGTTTAAGAGTCAATTGGTTTCGAAAAGGGATTTTCCAAAGGTGACTTGGCACACCAGATTATGTCACGTGGCGACTCTGAATAAAAATGCAAATAATTCCTTTTTCGAAGCAAATTTTTATTTCTTGTCACTTAAAATAATTAAACCCTTTCGAACTTAAAAATATTCCATGTTTTGGAGTACGCGTGCAAAAAGGGGTGTGACATCTCTGGCGACTCTGCTGGGGACAAAAAATTTTTTTTTTTCAGAATTCGAGCTATTTTTGGAGTCGTATCGACTTTGTTTGGCATTACGAGTGTGTAAATATTGTTTGTAGTTATTTTTTTTGTGTTATTCACTTTTTGTGCTTTTTCGTGCTCTTTGTTTATATTATTTATTCTATGTGTTACTGCTTTATATCTGTCATCATGAGTCCACCCCCCGGCCTTCTTTCTGCAACAAGTCTGTAGTACACGTGTTGTACACGACCTCTAGTTGAGTCACCCTTATTCTAGGGGGGGAGCCATCGGTGTTATGGAGTAGGTGGAAAGCAAAGCAGCCACTATCGACCATACGCTCCCTCGTACAGCCTTGTTAGTAAACCACAACGTAGGTCAGTCTTTAGGTCATGCTTGTGTGCATCATGCGGAGACCTAGCAGGAACCACATGGTCCTTTGTAGGAGACTCACCTTTAAAGCATCCCTACGTGCTAACTGTTGCATATTTGAGGGTAACGTGGTCATTTGATGGATTGATTAAAAAAAATAAAAAAATAAAATTAAAAAAAAAGTAAAAAGTGAGTCGAAAAGAAAAAAAAGAGAGGAATTTCGTAGTTTATTTTAAAATTCTTTATGGCTTTTGTTCTTCACAATCCAAAAAAAAAAAAATTCAAAAAGATTTTTTTTATGTTTTGCATTTGTCTTTTCAAAATACCGTAAAAGCAAAAAAAAAAAGAGTTTGTTTGCCTTTTCTACTTATTTGTCAAAAACAAAAATGTCAAAAAGATTTTTTTTAGTATAATTGGTGGTATCAGTCTTGGTTAAAACGCCTAGTTAAAAAAAAAAATCGTTTTTGAGTGTGTCTCTTAAGTTAGGATCAATTTATTAGTTAATCGTTAATTGTCCAATCTGGACGAACTACGCCCCCCTGATTCTCCTCTTTCGGGATGTGAGATACGTAGGCAGCCTATTGTTGGTTCGGGGATCTTATTTAAAAATTTCAAAAAAAAAAATGATTTTCTTCACTCTTTATTTAGAGTAGGTGTTTCATACATATCTTAAAAAAAAAAAAAAAATGACTTTCCTCAATAGTCCTAAGGTTCATTTTTGGTTGATCTTATTTTAAAAATCCAAAAAGATTTTCTTCACTCTCCATTTAGAGTAGGCGTTTCATATACGTCTTTAAAAGAAAAAACAACAAAAAATATTTTCTTTTAATAGGTTCAGGTTTCATTTTTCGCATAAAATTCAAAATAAAAAAAAAATCCAAAAATATTTTTTCTGTAATCATAGATTTCATTTTGTACAGAAATAAGAAAATTCAAAAAAAAAAAAGATTTTCTTCACTCTTCATTTAGAGTAGGTGTTTCATATACATCTCTAAAAAAAAAAAACTACAAATAGATTTTTCTTTGATAGTTTCAAGTTTCATGTTCCTATGAAATTCAAAAAAAATCAAATCAAAAGATTTTTTTTTCCTTGTTAATCATAGTTTTCATTTTGTACAAGGATGTTAAGCCAAAAAATGCAAAAAAAATGTTCGTCAGTTCTTTTTGACAATTTGTTATTTTCTTTTCTTCTGAAAGTTTCAAAAAAAAAAAGAGAAAGAGAGTTCAATTGTCCATTTTGGCACGACTTCACGAACTACGCACACCTGATTCTCTCCTTTCGGGGGTGAGATACGTAGGCGCCCTTCTTGGGTTCGGTGATCTTTTCAATAAAAAAAATAATAATAATAAAAAATAGAGAGAGGTTTTGAAAAACTCTTGAACTCTAACCATTTGGTCTCTCTTGTCAAGTTAGTTTATGGTGGTTGGTTTGTGGCATTTTGGCTGATCCTCCATATTGCTCTAAGTCACAGAGGAAGTTATGGCCAACAAGGATACCGAGTTAGTTGTCACTAATCAGATAGGGAGTTTGGGGAATGAGAATGTGGAAGATCTATCTGCCATTGCAGTTGGACAACAGGCATGGGCAAGAGAACCACATCATCGTTACCCACGGGCTCAAACCCAAGTTTATGCCCAAGCTCCACTGAATCTTTACCAAAATCCATTATATCACATTCCCCCACCTCCATATCAAGTGTATAATTGGCAACCTTATGTTTAACCTTCATCTTACCCACGCTGGCGTGCGCCAACTCTGCCGAGTCATCTTCCAACTCCACGTACATACTGAAGCCCTTCTAGGCCTTGTTTTTAATTGAAGCTAAATAATGAAATGAGACAGAAGGCGAAAGATAACTTCACACCCATTGGAGAGTCGCATGTAAGTTTATTCCAGAGGTTGGTACAACAGACGTGATCACTCATCTCCTTGGGTATACTCTTGACCCACATTCAAGAAGTTTTTATCCTAATGTACGATGTGCATATCATTCTGATGTTCAGGCTCAGAGTATTGAAGATTGTCATGCTTTGAAAAGAGGAATTGAAAAGATGATTCAAGATAAATCAAACATGGTACAGATCTGACAGTGAGGAAAGCTCTAGCCATGCTGATATGCAAACCAGTGGCTAAGATGTCGGGCTGAGCAATTGAGAAGTCACCCCTCTCCCTACTAGGAAGAGGTTTGGTAGCTCGTTTTGTTTTATTTTCTGCTATCCAAACTATCTCAGGGTTGTAGTTCGGGATCTATCTTGTTTTGTCCTTTTGTTTTTTTATATTCAAATCCTTCTATCTTTTGTTTCAACTAAATGAAGTGTTCCATTTTTCTTTGTGTTTTAATTATGTGTTGTTTGTTTGTTTTCTTTACATAGTACATTTTGTGTTAACTCTAGTGATATGACATGCTGTGGAATTTTCAGTCAGATCTTAAAATCCAGTTTAAGCATGAAAATTGAATCAGAGGTTTAAAGTTAGAAAAAAGAGCATATGAGAAAATAGATAGAGTGCTGAGACATTTGGTGACAAGTTAAGGCAATTATTTTGAGAATCACAAGAACAACTTGGTCATCGATCAAAAGGCAAGTCCCAACTAGGTCAAATGGTGGACGTATGATCTCTATATCAAGGTTAACAAGAAGATAATCAGCTCTACAGAAGCATGAATCACTCGATGTGAGAAATGCATAACAAAGGTAGAGTTGTATCTTTGACAAGTATATAAAAAGAGGTGAAACACACGTTCGAGGCGAGTTAGTGTTGTAAAGCATGTCATAAGTGATATTGGTCATGTACTTTCGCATTACATGCTATATACTTGCATTCTCAAGGATTGATATGACGAAGGCATTTCATTCTGCTATCCAAACACTGTGTCATCCTTTGTTTACCCCATTCGAGCCTTAGTGTTATTTTCTTTCATACCCCTCTTTTGGAATCAAGATAAAGTAAGCAAAGTTCAAAGAATAGTGTAAGTAAGAAAGCAAAGTCAAAGGAAAAAAAAAAGAGACAAAAATGTTTCCAAAAAAAATTGTCAAGAAAATAGAGCTAGAAAAAAATCGCAAAGTGAAAAAAGCGAATAAAAAAAAAAAGAGAAAAATCAGATCGAAGAAAAAGGACAAGCTGCCAGAACTACGCATGACCTGATTCTCCTCCCTCGGGGGTGAGATACGTAGGCTGCCCTACTAAGGGCTCGGTCCAACCAAATAAATAATTTAGAATCACCCAGTCAAAGGAAACTGGGGCATGATTTAATCCTCATTGTTTGAGTCGATTCCAAAAGTTGTAAGTCCTAACCCATTTCAAGAGTCGTTTGGGCCTCAGGCTATCCTTTCTTTCTAACCCAATCCAAAAGCCATGTTACAACCGAAGAAAAGACCTTCAGATCAATCTTTGGGAATGTTAAGGCAAAACATGCAAGGTATATGCTGATGTATTTGGGAACTACCTGTCTTTCTCAGCCCCCCCCAAAAAAAAATCAAGAGAGAAATAAAAATGAGAGAGTCTTATTGGTGAAAACCCTTACGGGCACCGTAAGGCGATAGTAAGTTGAGAGAGATAAAAAAAAAAGAAAAAAAAAGAAAAAAAAAAAGAAAAAAAAAAGAGAGAGTCTTATTGGTGAAAACCCTCATGGGCACCGTGAGACGATTGTGAGTTGGGAGAAATGAGAATAAGAGAGTCTCATTAGTAAAAACCCTCACAGACACCATAAGATAAGGGTGAGCTGAGGGAAAGACCCTTCAAAACATCACTAGCCGAATGAGGTCTGAATGCAATTGACCTAAGGAAACAACTCAGTTTCAAGGCCATTAACTAAGCAATAATTGGTGGAGAGGTTGGATGGAAAAGATCAGGTAGCTTAATCCAAAAGGCATGGCATAATCATTTGAGTTGACTGTCATTTTTAGAAAAATTGTCATTTCTTTGTTTGAAATGGGGACACTCATTGTCTTTTCTTTCTTCCATTTATTTTATTTTGTGTTCTCGAGTCAGTGGTCCAAATAAAAGTCATTGTCATTTTTCTCTGGTTTTTGAGTCAAGTCCATATCAAATCAAGTGAGAAAAAGATTTCAAAACTGGCCACCAACTTCTTCAATTGCACAATGCAAGACAAAGTCAGCATATGAAAGAGACATAATTGTCAACTTATGTAACACCAAGGTTTAAAGGATTTATCTAAGGAGCATGACAAAGCAGAGATACTGTGGTTATTTTGGAGTCACTCCTGATGATCTGAGTTTGGGTCAATGACACGACAAAGCAGGGGCAAGTGTCAGCAATCTGAAACAAAATGAAGGGAATGAACACTAGAGCAAATGCCTGGAAATCCAAATGCTGCAAACTACCACCAAGTTTTAACTGACAAATTTTCTTTTTTTTGAAACTGGGGCAAATTTGTTTTACTTAATTCAGCCACCAGTGGAGATGCACATCCATGGGATTTTTACTTTCTGTTCAGGACCCTCCTGGAAAATGGGATTTTTATTTTATGTTCAGGACCCTCCTGAAGAATGGGATTTTATTTTATGTTCAGGACCCTCCTGAAGAATGGGATTTTATTTTATGTTCAGGACCCTCCTGGAAAATGGGATTTTACTTTATGTTCAGGACTCTCCTGGAAAATGGGATTTTGATTTTATGTTCAGGACCCTCCTGGAAAATGGGATTTTACTTTATGTTCAGGACCCTCCTGGAAAATGGGATTTTATTTTATGTTCAGGACCCTCCTGGAAAATGGGATTTTATTTTATGTTCAGGACCCTCCTGGAAAATGAGATTTTATTTTATGTTCAGGGCCCTCCTGGAAAATTGGACTTTACTTTCTGTTCAGGACCCTCCTGGAAAATGGGATTTTACTTTCTGTTCAGGACCCTCCTGGAAAATGGGACTTTATTTTCTGTTCAGGACCCTCCTGCAAAATGGGACTTTATTTTTTTGTTCAGGACCCTCCTGGAAAATGGGATTTTATTTTATGTTCAGGACCCTCCTGGAAAATGGGACTTTATTTTCTGTTCAGGACCCTCCTGCAAAATGAGACTTTATTTTTTTGTTCAGGACCCTCCTGGAAAATGGGATTTTATTTTATGTTCAGGACCCTCCTGGAAAATGAGATTTTATTTTATGTTCAGGGCCCTCCTGGAAAATGGGACTTTACTTTCTGTTCAGGACCCTCCTGGAAAATGGGATTTTACTTTCTGTTCAGGACCCTCCTGGAAAATGGGACTTTATTTTCTGTTCAGGACCCTCCTGCAAAATGGGACTTTATTTTTTTGTTCAGGACCCTCCTAGAAAATGAGATTTTATTTTTATGTTCAGGACCCTCCTGAAGAATGGGATTTTATTTTATGTTCAGGACCCTCCTGAAGAATGGGACTTTATTTTATGTTCAGGACCCTCCTAAAGAATGGGAATTTATTTTATGTTCAGGACCCTCCTGAAGAATGGGATTTTATTTTATGTTCAGTGATTTTACTTCTTCATTCGGGTAATCCCAGCAACATTTGTAAGGAGACGCACTTTCTTATTCGGGTAATCCCAGCGACATATGTAAGGAGACGCACTTCCTTATTTGGTAAATTCAGCAACATTTGTAAGGAGACGCACTTCCTTATTTGGTAAATCCAGCAACATTTGTAAGGAGACGCACTTCCTTATTTGGTAAATCCAGCAACATTTGTAAGGAGACGCACTTCCTTATTTGGTAAATCCAGCAACATTTGTAAGGAGACGCACTTCCTTATTTGGTAAATCCAGCAACATTTGTAAGGAGACGCACTTCCTTATTTGGTAAATCCAGCAACAAATGCAAGGAGACACACTTCCTTATTCGGGTAATCCCAGCAACAATTGTAAGGAGACGCACTTCCTTAGTTGAGCAATTCAATAAACATTTGTGAGGAGACGCACTTCCTTGTTTGAGCAATTCAAGAGACATTTGTAAGGAGACGCACTTCCTTGTTTGGGTAATTCCAGCATCATTGGTAAGGAGACGCACTTCCTTGTTTTGGTAATTCAAGCATCATTGGTAAGGAAACGCACTTCTTTGTTTTGATAATTCAAGCAACATTGGCAAGGAGATGCACTTCCTTGATTGGGTAATTCGAATTTTGCTTTTTAGGTGATGCACTTCCTAACGTGAATCTTGATTTCTAGAAGATGCACTTTCTTGTAGAGTTATTGCACTTAATCCTTAGGAGACGCATTTCCTTGCTAGTTTTCATTTTTTAGGTGACACATTTTTAACATAAACTTGTATCTCTAGAAGACGCACTTTCTAGTTAGAAGCCCTTACTTTAATTCTTAGGAGATGCACCTCCTAGTCTTGGTTATATAATTTTGCTCTTAAGAGATGCATTTCTTAGTCAAAGTCTTGATTTAACATTGCAACATGCAAGTAGGTATGATGTGATTTTCCCAAAAATCTTCTGATGATAAACTGGGACAAAAATTCAATTTCTGTTTTTGAAATTTTACTTTTCTGGCAAATAAAACCTCTTTATAATAATATTCGTTTGGGGATAATTTTTTTTTTTTAGTTTTGATGTGATTTCAGGAGCCCGCCTGCAGAACAGGGCGAAGAAGTGGAAAACATAGCAACAAAGTGATGAAATAGCAAGTCAGGAGCCCGCCTGAAGAACAGGGTGATGAAATAGCAAGTCAGGAGCCCGCCTGAAGAACAGGGTGATGAAATAACAAGTCAGGAGCTCGCCTGGAGAATAGGGTGAAGAAACGAAAGTCAAGCAACAAGTTGGAAGAAATTGCAAGTCAGGAGCCCGCCTGAAGAATAGGGTGATAAAAGTCGAGTCAAGAGCCAACAAAAGTTGTATAGATAGGATTCTTGTAATTTCCTTTATGTTTTAGCTTTTAATTTTCATTTTTGATGTAATAACAGAGCTGCAGACCGGAACCTCGACGGAACCTCACTCGACTCTCCAACTCGGTATAGTCCACTCCTCTTCCAAGCCTTTGAAATACCCGTGACTTGATTCCCTCATAACTTGGGTGGGTAGGCTGTCCAAATTCAAGACCCGATAGTCCTTCTTTCTTCTGTTTCTTCTTTGAATAATGGTCGGGACAAAATTCTGTCTCGTTGTCTACTTCTTTGTCTGGAAACACTGCGTGTTTACATTCAAAGGGGGCATGCTGTAGACACGTAATTTTGTCCGCCCAAATATAATTTCTACTCATTTTTACCTTTTCCTCCAACCCCACCTACCCCGCCTAATCAAACCACTTTCTAAACATCCACCTAACAAACCACATACTTTTTTTAACAAAAATAAAAAAAAACATCATCATTATATTCTTCCACCCACTCACCACTACCCAACCACCCACTCCCAACATCATCACACTCACCACTACCCACTACCCCACATTTACCCCACCCCTACTCTCTTATTCTTATCTCCATAAGAAAAAAAAAAAAAAACAAGACATAACTCTCATCACTTACAAAAAAAAACTCTAAGACACACTCAATTAATCATTTTTCTTCCATCATCTTCTTCACCAAGAAAAACACACCACACACATCATTAATCATCTTCTTCCAATCTCTAACAACAAGAACAAAAAAAAAAAAAAAAAAAATCTCTCATCTCTCAACACTCTCTCAAAAACTCTCTCTCTTCCTCTCTTAAAAAATAAAAATAAAAAATTTAAACGTCCACCACCGCTTCGCCGCCGGCCGGGGATCGACCACCACAACACCACCATATTTTCCTTCTCTCTATCATCTCTCTCTCCCCAAAACTAAAAAAAAAAAAAAGAATCCGCAGCTCCGTTCGTCGACGCCGACCGGACCAGATCCGACCATCTCCGGTCGTGGCGCGCCGGTCCGAGATCCGACCAGATCTCGGTCATTGGATTCTTCTGGAGGCTTCTCGGTCAAACCGCTAGATCTCCGCCCATTTTTCCGTCACCGAACTCCCCGTATCCCGATCTACATTTTGGAGCTATCCGGTTTATTATTATAATACCGAGTTTGGTTTGCTCGTGGTGAGGTTCTCCAATCGAATTTGGTCTTCAGATTTCTTTATTATCGACAAAAGCAAGTGTCAGTGAGGTCCATTTCTTTAACCCGCTCTCTTTTATTTATCTTGACATATTAAATTAGTTGTGATTATGGTTTTGTTGATTTTTTTTGTTTATGTTGATGTTATGATTGTGATGCTTGGTTGTTTGATTTTGGTAGATTAGGACATAAATTTGATCATGTTATAATGGATGGATAAAAAGAAAGTCGGGGATGGAAGTGAAAAAAAAAAATTGACAAAAAGATAGATTCGGTTTAATTTGATTTATTGTTGGTATGAATCAATGATGGAATTATGTCTTAGTCGAGGATGCATAGGCAAACGCAGGCCGGGTAGGCAAATGTAGGAATAATAATTTGTTGGAGTGTTTTGAATATGTGCTTGAACGATACTTTCTACTTTATTGCACGAAAAGTTTAAATTGTACTCATTTGGCCGGGGAATGCCCCGAAGTATTTGTATAGATTTATCCGGGGGATGCCCCGAAGTACCTTGTACCCGGAGTACGTCCGCGATGAAGGCCCGAGGCATCGGGTAAAGCATTAGTTTAGGATTAGCGTAGGATTATTTTAGTCCCTTTTCATTTCGGGTTGTAATAATTGGACTGGACTTACATTTCGTTTAGTTTTATTTTGTTTTATGTTCTTTGTTTGTGGTTTATACACTTCATAATGCCAAAATAGTCGATACACTCCACCAAGCGACCGTGGTCGAACCACGGAATTGAGGGGTGCCTAACACCTTCCCCTCGGTTAACAGAATTCCTTACCCGGAATCTCTGTACGCAAACTGGTTTAAGAGTCAATTGGTTTCGAAAAGGGATTTTCCAAAGGTGACTTGGCACACCAGATTATGTCAAGTGGCGACTCTGAATAAAAATGCAAATAATCCCTTTTTCGAAGCAAATTTTTATTTCTTGTCACTTAAAATAATTAAACCCTTTCGAACTTAAAAATATTCCATGTTTTGGAGTACGCGTGCAAAAAGGGGTGTGACAAAAGTAAAGTTAACAAAAACTTATTTAGTTTGAAACATTTTATGTACTTTTAAATTGAAGCAATAAAAAAATAAATTTTATTTTTAAAGATAATTTATTTTTAAAATTACTCTTTATATTAAGATAAACTTTGCTAAAAATTAGATAGATATTTTTGAATTTTTAATTTAAAATAAAAATTAGATAGATATTTTTGAATTTTTAATTTAAAATGAAAGTCCCAGATTCTTTTAAATCTCTCTCTATATATATATAAAAGCAAAACATAAACAAGACAAGATGCCACGTGTCAAGCTATTAAAATAGCCACGTGGCAATATTTTAAGACAATATTAAAAAATATTTTAAGACAAATTTAAAAATATTGTAATAAAATTTTGAATTAAAAAATTAAGTATTTAAATTTGAATAAATTATCCTTTTACAAAAAAGATTTTCATTATCTTAAAAATAGAAACAAACAATTAAAGAGTTCTAATAGATATATACTATTTCAAACTTATCTCTTATAAAATTTAAATGTTATAAAATATTTTTAAATATAATTTATTTACATATTAGGGAAAGATAAAAAACTATTAAAATAATAATAATAATAATAATAATCATATGACAAGCACACTTTTATTTTTTTTCTAAAAAAGAAATAGTATAAAAGAAAATGATAATATAGGAAGAAAGACCAAAAGAAAAATTAAGAAACCCAAACCAACATAAATTCTTCACCCCCCACGTAATTTTTCATCCCCTCCCACTATATATAGATTGTTTATTTAATTTAAAGATTAAAAAAATAATTAAACATAAATCACGTAAGTATTTTGAGAGATGACATCTTTAAGATGAATATTCTACGTTTTTTATACTTCAAAATTACAATTATAAAAATATAACATTTATTTTAAAAGATAACGTTTTGTAAAAATAATGTACAAAAGATAAAGTTTTCTAAAAATAGTGTACACGTAAAAGTAAAGTTAACAAAAACTTATTTAGTTTGAAACATTTTATGTACTTTTAAATTGAAGCAATAAAAAAATAAATTTTCTTCTTCTTCTTCTTCTTTTGAAATAATTCTAAATCATCTTTCGTACTTTATCTTAAATTTGTTGGTATAGTTTGAGTAGGAGTTTTACGGAGTAGAATTAGAGTGGGGCTAAGACGGATGGTGGAGGAAATTTTTTTTTTTCTTGTGTGTGTGTGGGGGGGGGGGGGGGGGGGGGGGGGGGAGTTAACGCTGAAAATAAAGTTTAATATATATTTGTTGTGATGAACAATATTATAAATTGTATGTGCATAGTTTTTAATTGAGAATGGTAAATTTTAAATAAAAAAAAATTAATTAGAGAAATTAATTACTTTTAATGCAGTTAGTTGTTGATTTTGAATCGATAGACCAAAAAATTAAAATTAGAAATGAAAGAAAACATGTAATCACGTATCTTAATTAGTTAAAAATATAAATATAAAAGTCCAACGATAAAATAATAATTATTTAATATTAATTACTTTTGTAAATCAACAACAAAATATAGTTATATAAGAATACCAATTTCATCATTTCCATACATCTAAAATAATTGCGACTATGATAACTAATTTCACTATTAACAATTATTTTTTGTATTTTATAATCAATTTAAAATATGTTAATATGATATAATTAATTTTTTTAAACATTTTATTAATTCAAAAAAATAAGTTATTGTTTTTTTTAATGATATTCTTAAAAAAAAAAAAAAGTACTTATACTAGTTACGGTATAAAACAAACTTAATTTAGCTGAACTAACTAAATAGTACTACTTGTAAATTGAGTTTCAATCGAACTCAATAACCTTATTTTAATTTACTATTTATATTAAAAATATAAAAGTTAAATTTGAAACTCAAATCTAATACACCATATGTCTCTACTCATGTAGAACTCTCATAACTTTCAAATTACAAAAAAATAAAAACACTTGATCTCTCAGTCCCACACTAATCATGGGAAACGCACAGCAAAAACTCGAAATCAATCAAAACAAAACAACAACAAATTGCAAGTAGTGTCAGAATTACCAGAAGAGCATCATGAATTGCAAGTAGTGTCAGAATTATCGGAAGAACATCATGATCATGACGAACCATTCACCTGTGGAATTTGTATGGAGCCTATGTTGTTACCCAACAAAAGATTCAAAAATCAAAATCTCTGTGTTCATCCGTTCTGTACCGACTGTATCATAAAGTACATCACTATTAAGCTAGATGACAAGATTCGCAACATTCCATGTCCCTATCCGAATTGCAACCATTTTATCGACCCAATGTATTGTCAAAATCTACTAGGTGACAAGTTGTTTGTTAAATGGTGTGACATGTTGTGTGTGTCCGATGTACTAGAGTTCCCTCATTGTTACTGCACCAATTGGCGCTGTTTTCTTTTGGTTGTGGACGAGTGCAGCGATGGGATCGCTACGCTGTCCAAGTGCACAAGTGCAACACTCCATGGCACGGTGTTGGGGTACGTTGTATAGGCAATGGGAGATTGGAGGATCAAAAGAAATAGATTTCATGGCTATCGAATCTGAACCCATCGAGAGTGAGAGAAGAAGTAGCTTTTCGTAAACTTGCTATGCGTAAAAAGTGGAAGAGGTGTCCTTGGTGTGGTCACGTTGTTGAACTTGTTCATGGTTGCAAAATTGTCACCTGTAGCCTGTAGGTTAGTTTGGTTTTCCTCTCCACATTTTTTTTTAAAAAAAAAAGATATATTTTTGCTTTGTTTTTTTAGTAACCTTAGTATTTGGATGAGCTTGCCTGAGTCGATTCTAGAACATGATTGCACCACTAAAAGTAAAAAAGAATTAGTGAAAATTGATTGGTTGTGTAATAATAATATATGTAGTGTAATTCTATAAAGTAGGATTTGGATAAGGTAGAGCATTCACAGATATTATTCTTATCTAGGAGAGATATATGTTGTTTTCATAGATCATCAACTTAAGAAAAACACTTCATACTAAAGAAATAACGAAATGCCATGTTCCTAATTTGTTTGCTACACAACCTTCTATCTACTGTTATGTGATCGAAGCTAAAACGTCATCATGTCCTATCCAATGATTAAACTAAAAATACAAAAAAAAAAAAAAATACTAGAAAAAAAGAATATAAAGAGAGAAGGATTAGGGAGAAAAACTCATGCAAATATCTTGTGCTACTGTTAAATTATTTTCTTCTTTTTCTGGGTAAGTATATATTTTATTACCAAAGGGAATTAAGTTTACAGCTCAAACATCTTGCTCACCAAGACCCTTGCTTCTCTTCTTTTGCCTTGAAAAAACATTTTGGTTCTTCTCTTGCCACATAGATGCAGCCTGTTAAGGAAATTCTATTCATTATTATTGTTGCAGCACTCTTCCCATGCGTTTGCTTGTCTTTGTCCTATCTAGCCATTATAGTATCTTGTAAATTGAAAAGGTTCCAAATAAAGTACAAGATTGGGATTGCAGCCAAGGGAGAGGTCTGGTACTTCAATGAAGTGAGTTGAGCATCATAGGTTCAATTTCCAACTGAGATAAATATTAGGTATTTTCTTTCCATCTGTTTGTCCTTGGTAGACAGAGTTATTATACTTGTTGCTAGTGGAAAGTGTCAGATATCCGTAAAATTAGTCGAGATGCACGGAAAATAGTCCACCAAACACCATGATTATCAAACAGTTGTTTGGCGGCATAACCTTTAGCCAGGGCAAAGCTACAAGCTGCTTATGAATTCGATAGAATTTAGTATAATAGTACTTATATTTACACTTGAAATTTTGCTTAAAACAGGTATATATCTCTATTTAAAAATAGAGAAATTATCACACCTGTGCTCTGTTAAAACTTTACACTCTTTTCTGGAGTTTAATTTCAAGTGTTTTTTTAATTTTCTTTCGATCTGGATGTAGGTGTCATGGCTCTTTCTGCTACAAGTGTGGAAGACAAGTTTGTGGTCAGGGTTGTGAATGTGATTCTTGGTACGAATCATGGATATGTTGGTAGGATATATAGCTATTAATAATGAGTTAAGACATGATAAATTATCTTAGTTAAACTCTAAGTGGAAGATTGTATTGGTACATGTACTTCCTTCGTGTGACACTTTTTTAATTTCAAGATTTAAATAAATTTATTTTTTACTGTTACAAATACCCTTTTATTTTGAATTGCCAATAAATGTGCATTATCGTCAGTATTGTGATTGCAATTCTTGGTACAAATCATGGATACACTATTAAATAATGAGTTTAGATATAATAATTATCATAGTTAAAAGTCTAGGTGAAAAACCATTCGATATATGCAATTGATCATCTGTTTAAACATAGTATTTATTATAGAATAATTATTTTTTCAATTTTGATAAATATTTAAATAGTCTTATATTCGTTTATTTATATAGTATCTGATTTAGTCTATAGAATTTTAGCTTAATCATATATAAAGGATTAAGTCATCGATTCATATGAATATAAAGTTTTTTGTTCACTATATTAGATGAAAATTAATCAGGTCATCGATCATGATTGTAGCATAAAATTAAATATAATTTTAAATTGATTATGAGACATATGTTATTCCAATTTTTAGTGCTAGTATATTTTGCATGCATGAAGTAAAATCGAGTAATGACAAGTGTTTTAGACTGATTGATGAAAAATATTTTCTAAACTATTAAATCTACTCATATTCTCACTCTTCATATAATTATCTTGAGATATGTATATTACTTATTATTTTGATAAAATGATGAGATCTAGAGATGAATCAATATTCTCTTTGATAGATTAGATGGTAATAATATATATTAATGAAATAATAATTTAATTGATAAAATTTATGTCTTTACAGTTTACATAGAGATTTATGATCTGATTTTTCCAGAAATTTTTTAAAGTTTTTATTGTGTCATTTATTGTGAAATGACATGAGATGAACTCTGGATTTTTAAGATAATTACATAAACTAGCAAACCTAAGACATCAATTACAATTAATAGCAACAGTTTCTCAAAATTATAACTAATAACAAAATATAGCAATATTTTACCTTTGTTAGAGAAAAGTGTGTGTATTGAACTCCTCTTTTTATCCATCTCTTTTTCATACTACTTTACCAAATTCAATTCCCAACAATCTGCAATTTTTATTTTTATTTTCAAAAATCGTTTTTATCTCTCAAGATATTGATAAACATTGTATCCTTCAATTAAGGTAAGTTTATTTTAAAGTTAATGCAAGTTATATTTTTCATATAAATTCTTTTATGTATTTTATTGTCGAATTTTTTTTTCAAATTTTTCATTCTTCTTCACCGATTTCGCCTGTTAATTTTTTTTTTATGTGTGGGTTGAAATTTTTTGAAGTTCCGCTATAATGACACAACATACAAATCGTAGTAGTTTCATTAAAAGTATTCAACCAATGAATTTGGTTTCTGATGAACTACCATCGTTTAGTCTTGGGTTAACACAAGATGAAGATTTTAACGTGTGTTCTACTAATATTCAGCCTAAGGGAGGTGTTAGCAATGAAAAAGTGAGATTGAAGCACCGTAACAATCCGAAAAATTTTGTGGAAAAAATAAAACGAAAAGATTTGAGAAAATCTTCATCCCCAAAACCCACAAAAATTTAAAATCGATGAAAAAGATGAAGTCGGATGAAAAAGGTGAATCTAGTAAAATTGCAAGTCCTATTTGATCTGATTTCGAATCCGAAGAAGAGAAAGTGGAGGAGATATGATGCTATTTGTAAAATTTTATAGTTTCTGGACAACATGTTCATATATGTATTTTATATATA
This sequence comes from Capsicum baccatum var. pendulum, assembly GCA_030864225.1. NCBI lineage: Eukaryota > Viridiplantae > Streptophyta > Magnoliopsida > Solanales > Solanaceae > Capsicum > Capsicum baccatum. The sequence goes on from CM061550.1 coordinate 14,752,731, forward strand.
CAATTTATTAGCTGTGTATTTATTTTTCAGTTTTGTTAAGATATGAAATTGTAGTCCCTAATGTATTGTTAAGATATGAAATTGTAGTCCCTAATTGTATTTATTTTATATCTATTATATGTAAGATATGTATTTTGTACAGAGGTTGGTTACTGATAGAATTGTATATGTTATGTATTTTGTATATTTTTTATATTTATTTGTATTTAAGATATGTGTAAGATATTTATATTTGTCACTGATAAGGTTTGTATTTGATGTTCAGTTGTATTATATTCTGGTTACTTAAATTTGGACCATTCATGTATTCTTAAAATACATATGTATATGTTGTAATATAAGTATAATATATATTCTGTAAATACATAAATGACACTGTTTTGACATGTAAAGTATATGCATGCTACAGTTTAAATATGTTTTTGTTTTGTTTACTGTTAAGATTTGTATTTGATGTTAAGCTGTATTTGTTATCATTAGATTTTGACTATGATATGTACTTCTTTCTTCTTAATAAGCATGATTTTTGTATCAGTTAGGCATAAATAAAATACATATGTAGTTGGTTTGCTTGAATATATGAAATGTATTTGTTACAGGTTAGATATTTTTTTTTTTGTTATTGCTAACATTTTTATTTTTTGTTCAGTTGTATTTGTTATTCATGAGATGATGACAATGTTTGTACTTTGATGTTTGATAACTAAGATATGGACCAGTGATGTAACTTTAAGATGTAATGTAACTTTAAGATGTATTTTCGTAAACATCTTAATTTTATAACAGGTTCTTATTTATTGATATATGTATTTGCAGGAATTGTGGCTTATATATGGTGGCATATGCTGAGTCCCTTACTTTTGATGAAGGTGTTTCATCTGTTGATTTTGATCCAGATCTTATTCGCAGAAGATATGCTTCCCTTTTGTGGGATTATGGTTCGAGGAAAGAAGAAGCAAAGGCACAAAGTGATGATGAAGCACCAATGAGGACTCCTCGAAAAATTGGGATAACAGAAGACATTGAAGTGCATGATCTTTGATGTGTATTTTTATTTTGTTGAAGTTTACAACAGTTAACAGTAGGTGGATAAACAATATGTTGAATATTTCTTAAGTTTCATATGTTACTTTAATGTTCAAAGATGATATATTAATGTTTATTTACTGTTACATTAAGTTTTTTGATGTTTAATTTTTTAAACTTCAATATTTTCATGGTTAGTTTATGTAAATGTTAGCAATATGTTCTTATGAACTTCTGTATCCAGTTTTACATATGTATTTATATCTAATGCATATGTATTTTTCGGTTATGGTTATATATACATATGTATTTTTACAGAATTGCACATATATTTTTGAACAATGCATAGTCATTGTGGACTGAAGCAAAATGCCATATAGATTTATGAGTCATATGTATTTATGAATAATACACATGTTTATTCCAACGTACATATGTATTTTTAATAACGCATACATATTTTTTACAAGTCTGAAAATATAATTTTCCTGATATGCATATGTATTCATACTCTTCTTTATATGTTTTTGTCTGCAATGCATATATCAATAAGTAAGTTTCTGAATAATTATGAATAATGCATATGTATTTTCTAATTATGCGTATATATCCATCAATAATAAATATATATTTTTTACAAGATATCCATATGTTTTTGTCTAGCTAATACACATACAGACATATGTATTTTTACAAATTTACAATTGAGTTTTTGAACAATACATAGTTATGATTAATACATATGTTCATTCTAGTTTGCATTTGTATTTATGTCTAACGTAAATATATTTTTCGAAAATACGTATGATTTCTTGTTATTACATGCAGATGTAGTTTTATGCATAAAACATACGTATTTTTTACTAATGGAAAAATATCAGTAGTGTGTAATTTTGAAAGATGCATCATTTTCAGAATCTAGTACACTATGAGTGTGTTTGGTATGATGAAAAATATTTTTCATGAAAAATGTTTTCCTGGAAAATAAGTTGGTTTTCTATTTATTTTCTCATGTTTGGTTGGTGAATGAAAAATATTTTATGGTGTTTGGTTGGTGAGTAGAGAATATTTTTTAGAAAAATATTTTCTAGTGTTCGATTGATGAGTGAATTTTTTTTTTTTAGAAAATACTACTATCTGTTAACTAGTATATCAGTACCTTTAGCAACTCAACAATTTGTAAGAACTAATTTAAGCATAACAAATAATATCAATACCGAATACTAAAATATTACAATCACTAAATTTAAGCAACTATTAATTAACAAATATAGGAGACACTTTTCAATATTTTGTTAGGACAATCTCAAGACACTACAATTAATAGAAATATAATAGAACGACAAACTTATTCAACCTCGTGAAACAAGTTACATCGATAACAAAATGAAATATGCAATTAACAAAAGTAACATAAGTAAGTCTTCCTCTATACATATGAAAATAACAATATATTCAACGAATTGAAAATCAAAAAAATTCGGGCTTCATTATTTTTTATTTCAAACAGTGAAAAATTGAAACAAAGCACAGTGAAAAACATTTTCGAGTAATGTAAATTTTTTAGAAATGTAAATTTTTTGAGTCATGTGAATATAAGTATTGTTGGGGTGGGAAGAGGGGTGAGAGTGAAGTCATAAGTCACATTTGTCATTTTCTGAAAAATGACTTCCCTTAGCCCATGAGTGAAGTCATTTTCCAACAAATGGTGGAAAATAAGTTGTCTTGGAAAATATTTTCCTAAACTTTTGTTGCAACCAAACAAGGAAAAACCGAAAAATATTTTCCATCATACCAAACACACCCTATATGCCAATGGAAATATATGGCATGCATATGAAAAAAATACACATAAGAGTGCATGTTTTATACACATAAAATACTGTATATGTATATCATAAATACAAATAGCTGGAAACATATGTAACTGTCAATGAACACATAAACATACTGCATATGTATAATATATAAATACATATAGCTGAAACCATATGTAACTGCCAGAAAAAAAATTTGTATATGCATAAATACATATAGCTGAAAACAAATGAAACTGCCAGTGAACACATAAATAGACTGCATATATATATATATATATATATATATATATATATATTATAAATACATATAGCTGAAAACATATATATATGTTAATTCATATTCAATTTGAATGCTTTTGCAGGTCACATCTACATCAATGTGTGAAGCCAGTAGTGTGTAGAGTTGGTTATACGAAGCGTTTATGCTCAACAATATCGCGTCGCTGATGCAATCTTCATATTGTTGTTCATATGTCCATCTACCAGAGTGCTTAACGAGAACAGATGTACTTCCCATTTTCAATGTCTGGAACACTACAAATCTGTAAATATAACTTCGATTATCAAATACGTACTATAGGCAATAAATCAGTCGTATATACAAAATTGAAAAACGAATTCCAACAAAAACAAATCTTTTATTCAAATACTATGTATCCTTGTCTTAAATTCAAATTTAACGTATAACAATTGTAATTTAGTTTTATAAATACAGAACGACAAGGACAACTTTGAAAAAAAAAATTCACTGTCAACATTTCATCTCAGAACTGATAAAATTCAAAATACGATCTCAAGTTTTGAAATAGATGAATGTTACGAATGAGTTATAAACTTTTTAGAATTTTTCGCAATTATATTTTATAAAATTCACAAACACAATAAAATTTGATTATCGATACCTGTAATTGGAACGTTGTATTTTCACCATCTTCATCAAAATTTTAGGCGATCATCAATAGTATTGGATGCACTATGTTTTTGAATTTGATTTGAGTTGTTGATTATGAAAAACGTTTTTTCAATTTGAATTTGACTTGAGTTGCTAATTTGAATTACCATTTTTTGATTTAAAGTTACGTTTATGGTAAAAAAAAAGTTATATACGGTAAAGAAATCAGATAAATTAAATGTTGCTTGAATTAAGGAACGGTTTCTTCCATTTTAAACTCTAACTGATTAGAGTTATATTAGGAATGGATTCTTTATTTGTATATATATTTATATAACAATATTTTACTTAAATACATAATACAACTTGTTATTTTTTATAATTTTAAAACTATTGCTATAAAAGTTATAATTAAGACCCTATAATTGCTATTTCTAAAATTTCCCCTTTTTAAGATCCACCAGTTTAGATGGTAGTTGGAACATTCGACCATTAGACCCTGTGCTTCCACGTTTTTAGATAGCAACTGTATAATACATTTTCTAACGAAAAAATACCAGTAGTGTGTAATTTTGAAAGATGCATCATTTTCAGAATCTAGTACACTATGGGTGTGTTTGGTATGATGGAAAATATTTTTCATGGAAAATGTTTTCCTGGAAAATAAGTTGGTTTTCTACTTATTTTCTCATGTTTGGTTGGTGAGTAGAGAATATTTTTTAGAAAAATATTTTCTAGTGTTCGATTGATGAGTGAAATTTTTTTTTTAGAAAATACTACTATTTGTTAACTAGTATATCAGTACCTCTAGCAACTCAACAATTTGTAAGAACTAATTTAAGCATAACAAATAATATCAATATCGAATACTAAAATATTACAATCACTAAATTTAAGCAACTATTAATTAACAAATATAGGAGACACTTTTCAATATTTTGTTAGGACAATCTCAAGACACTACAATTAATAGAAATATAACAGAAAGACAAACTTATTCAACTCCGTGAAACAAGTTAAATCGATAACAAAATGAAATATGCAATTAACAAAAGTAACATAAGTAAGTCTTCCTCTATACATATGAAAATAACAATATATTCAACGAATTGAAAATCAAAAAAATTCGGGCTTCATTATTTTTTATTTCAAACAGTGAAAAATTGAAGCAAAGTATAGTGAAAAACATTTTCGAGTAATGTAAATTTTTTAGAAATGTAAATTTTTTGAGTCATGTGAATATAAGTATTGTTGGGGTGGGAAGAGGGGTGAGGGTGAAGTCATAAGTCACATTTGTCATTTTCTGAAAAATGACTTCCCTTAGCCCATGAGTGAAGTCATTTTCCAACAAATGGTGAAAAATAAGTTGTCTTGAAAAATATTTTCCTAAACTTTTGTTGCAACCAAACAAGGGAAAACCGGAAAATATTTTATGAAAAATATTTTCCATCATACCAAACACACCCTATATGTCAATGGAAATATATGGCCTGCATATGAAAAAAATACACATAAGAGTGCATGTTTTATACACATAAAATACTGTATATGTATATCATAAACACAAATAGCTGGAAACATATGTAACTGTCAATGAACACATAAACACACTGCATATGTATAATATATATATAAGCTGGAACCATATGTAACTGCCAGAAAAAAATTTGTATATGCATAAATACATATAGCTGAAAACAAATGAAACTGCCAGTGAACACATAAATAGACTGCATATATATATATATATATATATATATATATATATTATAAATACATATAGTTGAAAACATATATATCTGTTAATTCATATTCAATTTGAATGCTTTTGCAGGTCACATCTACATCAATGTGTGAAGCCAGTAGTGTGTAGAGTTGGTTATACGAAGCGTTTATGTTCAACAATATCGCATCACTGATGCAATCTTCATATTGTTGTTCATATGTCCATCTACCAGAGTGTTTAACGAGAACAGGTATACTTCCCATTTTCAATGTCCGGAACACTACAAATCTGTAAATATAACTTCGATTATCAAATACATACTACATACAATAAATTAGTCGTATATACAAAATTGAAAAACGAATTCCAACAAAAACAAATCTTTTATTCAAATACTATGTATCCTTGTCTTAAATTTAAATTTAATGTATAACAATTGTAATTTAATTTTATAAATATAGAACAACAAGGACAACTTTGAAAAAAAAAATTCACTGTCAACATTTCATCTCAGAACTGATAAAATTTAAAATACGATCTCAAGTTTTGAAATAGATGAATGTTACGAATGAGTTATAACCTTTTTAGAATTTTTCGCAATTATATTTTATAAAATTCACAATAAAATTTGATTATCGATACCTGTAATTGGAACGTTGTATTTTCACCATCTTCATCAAAATTTTAGGCGATCATCAATAGTATTGGATGCACTATGTTTTTTAATTTGATTTGAGTTGTTGATTATAAAAAACGTTTTTTGAATTTGAATTTGACTTGAGTTGCTAATTTGAATTACCATTTTTTGATTTAAATTTACGTTTATGGTAAAAAAAAAAGTCATATACGATAAAGAAATCAGATAAATTAAATGTTGCTTGAATTAAGGAACGGTTTCTTCCATTTTAAACTCTAACTGATTAGAGTTATATTAGGAATGGATTCTTTATTTGTATATATATTTATATAACAATATTTTACTTAAATACATAATACAACTTGTTATTTTTTATAATTTTAAAATTATTGCTATAAAAATTATAATTAAGACCCTATAATTACTATTTCTAAAATTTTTCCTTTTAAGATCCACCAGTTTAGTTGGTACTTGGAACATTCGAGCATTAGACCCTGTGCTTCCACGTTTTTAGATAGCAACTGTATAATACATTTTCTATTCCTAAATATTTATTGTCTTTGATAAAAGTAGATAAGTGGAGTAACACTTTTTGCACTTTTACCTAACTAGAAAAAGTAAAATAAAAAGTCACAAACGAAATCAATCTCATTGCACATAAGGCCAAGTTGTATTCTTTTTTTTTTTTCTGGGAGAACAACAATTTTCATGATTCCATGCGTTGGATACAAAGCCCATAAGTTGCACTTACTGCCGACTCTAATAAGTACTAACAGTTGAGGTTCTTTCAAGGCCAAGCCTAGTTTGTGTCCCTCTGTCCTGGTACACGTAATATGAACTTGTGGAAAGGGGCAAGTGTGCATATAGTCGATTTTAGGATCACTATTTAAATTTTAGTCACCATATATCAAAATCAAAAGTTTAGTCTCTATGTTACGAACTTTAGGTATACGCATTTGAAATTGCAAAAATCCGCCTTTCCAAAATTAAATTTTTGATAATCGTACCTATAATTTGGCTTGCAAATAGGGGTATGCAAAAATCGAATCGATTGATAAACTGAACCGATAAAAATGTTATTGATTTATTGTTATTGGGTTATTGAGTTGACGATTTGTTAATGGTATTATAGAAAAAATTATTGGGTTATTGGTTCGATTCAATTTTTTCTTATTGGGTTATTGGGTAAACCGATAACCGAATAAGAATATATATATATATATATATATATATATATATATATATGACTTATTATATATTTTTCTTTAATTTCTACCAATTAACAAAACCTATTATTTCAATTATACAAACTCTTAATTTTTTCTAACAACATTTAGTTCAAACTTGAAGACTCTTGTGAATTAAAACACATTATGTAGGATTTTTGGTTGCAACAAATATTCATTTTTTTTCATATTAGTTACTATTATTTCTATTTTATGAGTATTTTTTTATCGGTTAAATTGAAAATCGAACTGTTAAAGATTAAAAATCGATAAATTAAAAACTGATAAAAAATATCTTATTGATTTAATTATTGGTTTAACATATTCAAAAATCGAAAATTGATAAATCGAACTGATCGATGCATCATGCCCAAACTTCACTTGTAAAGCAGTCTCAAATATGTATACTTAAAACTCATAATAATCTTTCCAAGAGTGCAATCTTGCGTAGAATTAATTTAAATAGCCATTTACTCCACTGACTAAGGTAAAAATAGTTGGTTGATGTATAATTCAGTTATAACACATGTATGATCATATTAAAATGAGTATATAATCTATGTTACCGACTAAAATAAGTAAAAAACAAATCTACCCGGCTATTCTCATAAAAGTCCCAATCTTGAATCCTACAATATTTTAAGTTTTTCCAATAGCACAACTTGGTCTAAATGAATGTTGTGGGTGTTGTTCCATTTCTAACAAGACAATCTTATAAAATAATTTATTTATTTATTTTTAAAAAAACTCTTTCTTCTAGGCCTCAAAATATTATCCCATAGTCCAAAAATACCCTACAAAAACCAAAGGTCTAAAAATGACCAAATCACCAAAAAGTCCTCACACCTCAAACTCTTCTCATTTATCTCCGGCCCCTATCCAAACCAATATAAATCACCATTACAAATACAAATATAACACACACACACACACTAAACAGAGTTGAGAAGAAGAAAAAAATGGCAGCAGAGTCGGTGACAAGAATGTCATCTGCAGCTGCATCATCACTCTGCAACTTTAACGGGTCAAAAAGATCCGTACCCGTTTCAAGTCGGGTCACTTCTTCTTCTAGAAGGAATAGATGTGTTAAGCTACAGTCACTTGCTTCTGCTTCTATGTCTGAATTCTTTGGAAGTTCAAGATTGTCTTCTGTTAATGCTTCTACAAGTTCAAGATTGTCTCAGAAAACAAGAAAGAATGGATTTGGATTTTCTGTTGTTGCTGTGGCTGCTTCTGAAGGTATCTAATCGGAAATTTATGTTCTTTTTTGCTTAGAGTATTGGAAGTTTCAATTTTTGGTGTAAATTTTAAATGGGTATCTTGTAAAGATTGCTTCTTTATTGGGGTGGGGTTGGGGGGTTGGGGGAGTGGATAGGTTGGTTTCTTGGGTAAGACTGTTGGCTTTTCTGTTATACCTATGGCTGTTGCTAAAGGTATCAAATTTCAATTGGAAATTTCAACTTTTCAGTGTAAATTATAAAGAGTGAAAGGTGCAAAACACACTAAAAGTAATTTGATTTGTTTGAGTTCCATACATGAACTATCACGTGTGCGAGTTCCTAAGTTTTCTAGCTGAACTATCACCAACTATTTATCCAGACACACTTTAACTATTAATTGTTTGAGTTTCATACCTGGACAAATAAGAAGTTAATAGTTTAGGTGTTGATAAATAAGTGGTGATAGTTCAGCTAGGAAACTCACACACCTGATAGGTTAGATATGAAACTCAAAGAGTGGAGATACTGTAGGTACGTTTTTGACCATTAACTCAATTATAAATGGATAACTTGTAAAGCTAACCTTTTTTTCTTTTGGGTGGGGATGGGTGAGTGGATAGGTTGGTTTCTTGGTGTTCATTGTTTTTATATTGGAAGGTTAATGAAGCTATAATAAAGACCTTGGGAGGCCAGGGCTGGGATTCCAACATGGGCTGAAAAGCTAGGTGATTTGAACCAATCTACGTAAGTCCTGGTGGTCCTCCGAAAACATCCTCTCTACCTACACGAGGTAGTGGTAAGGTTTGCATACACTTTACCCTCCCAAACCCTACTTGACGGATTTCACTGGGTATGTTGTTGTACATAAGTCTTATAGTTGGGGTGGGCACAAGTTGGCTGCAATACTATCACTGTTTTAAAAAAAGTAATTATGAATGGATACATAAGTATTTAATAGCTGGCTCCTTCTGCGTTGAAATTGAGACACAGTTGATTGATTGATTGGAATTGAGGAACCGAGATCGTAACAATTAGTTTTGGAATGTGGAAAAGAAAATGAAGGTTTAGTCTTTAGTCTGGATAGCTGAAAAAATATAGTACTTAGTAGACGTTTGGATATGAAAACCAACATTTTTTGGAGTTGGAGTTAGAATTGTGTTTATCCATGAATATAAATTGGAGTTGTTTTTGAATTTTTGTGAGAGAAGAAGTGAAAAAAGTGAAAACAAGTTTTGCTTGGTTTCACTTTTCCAAATACAACTTGGAGTTGTATTTGGAATTCTTATGGCCAAACACCACTTTTGGTATAAAGTGAAAAAATTTTCCGGAAAAAAGTAGAAAATTCTTATGGTCAAATGGGGACTTAATCTTTGAAGATTGTAGCGTTCCTTCAGCATAAACTTATATGCTGCTCTTTTATTTTTCTGCAGAGGAGAAGAGAACTGTGCCTTTGAAGGACTATCGCAATATAGGAATTATGGCTCATATAGATGCAGGAAAGACAACTACTACTGAACGAGTTCTTTACTATACTGGCAGAAACTATAAAATTGGTGAAGTGCACGAGGGAACTGCCACAATGGACTGGATGGAGCAAGAGCAAGAGAGGGGGATTACAATTACTTCTGCTGCTACTACCACCTTCTGGAACAAGCACCGTATCAACATAATTGATACTCCTGGTCACGTGGACTTCACTCTTGAAGTAGAGCGTGCCCTCAGGGTTTTAGATGGCGCCATATGCTTGTTTGACAGTGTTGCTGGCGTGGAACCTCAATCAGAAACTGTTTGGAGACAAGCTGATAAGTATGGAGTCCCAAGGATATGTTTCGTGAATAAGATGGACCGCCTTGGAGCTAATTTCTTCCGAACAAGAGACATGATAGTAACAAACTTGGGCGCTAAACCACTTGTACTTCAGATTCCAATTGGAGCAGAGGATACATTCAAAGGTTTAGTTGATCTTGTGATGATGAAAGCTGTTGTTTGGTCCGGAGAAGAATTAGGGGCAAAATTTTCCTATGAGGACATTCCTGCGGAGCTGCAAGAGCTGGCTGAGGAGTATAGGGCACTGATGATTGAGACTATAGTTGAATTGGATGATGATGTTATGGAAAAGTACCTGGAAGGAGTTGAACCTGATGAGGCAACCATTAAACGGTTGATCAGGAAAGGAACTATCGGTGGTAGTTTTGTCCCGGTTTTGTGTGGCTCGGCTTTCAAGAACAAGGGGGTTCAGCCGCTTCTCGATGCAGTTGTGGATTATTTGCCTTCTCCAGTTGACTTACCACCCATGACTGGAACCGACCCTGACAACCCAGAATTGGTCATTGAGAGGGCCGCAAGTGATGATGAACCATTTAGTGGTTTGGCATTTAAGATCATGAATGATCCGTTTGTCGGGTCTCTCACATTCGTCAGGGTATATTCAGGAAAGCTTACTGCAGGATCATATGTGTTGAATGCAAACAAAGGCAAGAAAGAGAGAATTGGCAGACTTCTGGAAATGCATGCTAACAGCAGAGAGGATGTAAAGACCGCGTTAACTGGTGATATTGTTGCTCTTGCTGGATTGAAAGATACAATTACAGGAGAGACATTGTCTGATCCCGAGAAGCCTGTTGTACTTGAGCGCATGGATTTCCCAGATCCTGTTATAAAGGTGGCGATTGAACCCAAGACCAAAGCGGACATTGATAAGATGGCGCAAGGCTTAATCAAACTGGCTCAAGAGGATCCATCATTCCATTTTTCACGGGATGAGGAGATTAACCAGACAGTTATTGAGGGAATGGGAGAATTACATCTTGAGATCATTGTTGATAGACTGAAAAGGGAATTTAAGGTATGCATCTGGAAGCCCCTCTTAAACCCCTACAAAACCCCAAAAAAGAAAATAAACGTACTTTTTCTCCTATTATTATCAAAAGAATTGCCATTGCAGTTTCTAGTTACTTTCACTATTACACTTATTTACTGCTTAAAGTGATACTCCCTCCATTCCAAAATTAAGTGTTCCTTTTAAGTTGGGCTCACCCTTTAACAACAAACAACAACAAACCCAGTGTATTCCCACCTAGTGGGGTCTGGGGGGGTAAGATGTACGCAGTCCATACCTCTACCTCTGAAGAAGTAGAAAGGTTGTTTCCGATAGACCCCCGGCTCAAGACACGAGACACCACACAAATATAAAGTAACGCACAGAACAGGATTTCATAACGTAAATACGGCACCCATAAGTAGTAGGAAACATCGGAAAGCACCCAGATTCGTAATAAAGCATGGAACACCGAAAGCATAACAAGAAGAAGAATAGAAAATAGGAATAAAATAAGAATAGGAAGAATAGCAGGAATAAAACCCCCACCAAATACTTCCCTACCCTAACGCCCCAAACTGACCCTAGTTTTCTGCCCTAATTCGCGCCCTCCAGACCTTCCTATCTAGGGTCATGTCCTCGGTGAGTTGTAGCTGCTCCATATCCCGCCTAATCACCTCACCCCAGTACTTCTTCGGCCTCCCCCTACCCCGCCTAAAACCATCCAACGCTAGCCTCTCACACCTACGAACCGGGGCATTCGTGTCCCTCCTCTTCACGTGTCCAAACCAACTCAATCGGACTTCCCGCATCTTGCACTCCACTGGAGCCACACCAACCTTCTCCCTGATAGTCTCATTCCTAACTCTATCCCCTCGAGTCATCCCACACATCCAGCGCAACATCCGCATTTCCCCCACTTTCATTTTTTGGATGTGGGAGTTCTTAACTGGCCAACACTCCGCTCCATACAACATGGCCGGACGGACTACCATCCTGTAGAATTTGCCTTTAAGCTTGGGCGACACCTTCTTATCACACAACACCCCCGACGCGAGCTTCCACTTCAACCATCTCGCCCCGATACGGTGCGAGACATCCTCGTCAATCTCACCGTTACCCTGTATCACGGACCCGAGATACTTGAAACTATCCCTCTTACATACCTCCTGCGAATCCAACTTCACGACCACCTCGTCCTCCAACCTCACGTCATTAAACTTGCATTCCAAATACTCTGTCTTGCTTCTGCTCAACCTGAACCCTTTAGACTCAAGAGTTTGTCTCCACACCTCTAATTTGTCATTCACACCCTTTCGGGTCTCGTCAATCAGAACTACATCGTCTGCAAAAAGCATACACCAAGGCACCTCCCCTTGAATACGCCACGTCAATACATCCATCACCAAAGCAAACAAAAAAGGACTAAGAGTAGATCCCTGATGCAATCCTGTCAAGACAGTGAAATGCTCTGAGTCTCCTCCCGCCGTCCTTACCTGAGTTTTTGCTCCATCATACATATCTTTAACTGCTCTGATATAAGCCATCGGGACTCGACTCACCTCCAAGCATCTCCAAAGCACCTCCCTGGGAACTTTGTCGTAAGCCTTCTCTAGGTCGATAAACACCATGTGCAGATCCTTCTTCCTTTCCCTATACTGTTCCACCAGCCTCCGTACCAGGTGAATTGCCTCCGTCGTCGAGCGCCCAGGTATAAATTCAAACTGATTTTCCGAAATAGACACTATCCGTCTCAACCTCCCCTCGACCACTCTCTCCCAAATCTTCATAGAGTGACTCAATAACTTAATCCCCCTATAGTTATTGCAACACTGGATGTCACCCTTATTCTTATAAAGAGGGATCATGGTACTCCACCGCCAAGCCTCGGGCATCTTTGCCGTCTTGAAGATTTCGTTAAACAGACCAGTCAACCACCTTACCCCAGCCTCTCCAACGTACTTCCAAAACTCCACCGGTATCTCATCCGGCCCCGTCGCCCTACCCCTCCGCATCCTGCGAACAACCTCTCTAACCTCTTCTACCCTAAAACGTCTACAATAACTAAACTCCCGACACTCCTCTGAATGCTCCAGTTCCCCTAACACAATAGCTCTATCCCCTTCGTCATTCAAGAGCCTATGAAAGTACGACTTCCATCTATTCTTAATATGTCTGTCCTCCATCAACACTCTGCCATCCTCCCCCTTAATGCACCTCACCTGATCGAGGTCACGGCCCTTCCTCTCCCTAGCCTTAGCGAGTCTAAACAACTTTTTCTCCCCTCCTTTCCCCTGTAACCCCGCATACAGGCTCTCAAACGCGGCCGTCTTAGCTGCCGTGACTGCTGACTTAGCCTCCTTCCGAGCTAGCTTGTACTCTTTCCTGTTTACCCGCTTCTCTTCTTCGTCCCTGCTCTCCACCAACTTAGCATACGCCTCTTTCTTGGACCGTACTTTCTTCTCCACTTCTTCATTCCACCACCAATCCCCCTGATGGTGCCCGGCCCGGCCCCTAGAAACACCCAACACCTCACTTGCCTTCTCCCTGATGCACCTAGCCGCCCTATCCTACATACTATCCACGTCCCCCCTACACTCCCACACCCCCATTCCCGCCAACTTCTCCCCTATCTCCCACGCATTCACTGGCGTCAAACCGCCCCACTTAATTCTAGGTCTACACTCCTTACTCCTCCTCTTACTATTCGTCTTTATACCCAAGTCCATGACCAAGAGCCTATGCTGGGTCGAAAGGTTCTCACTCGGGATGACCTTACAGTCCCTACACAACACCCTATCCCCTTTCCTGATCAACATAAAGTCAATCTGGGTCCTGGCCATCGCGCTTCGAAAGGTGATGAGGTGATCGTCCTTCTTCGGGAAGCCCGAGTTCACCACCACCAGCCCAAAGGACCTTGCGAACTCCAAAAGGGTAGCCCCCTCTTCATTTCTCACCCCAAAACCAAAACCACCATGCACATCACCAAAGCCTCCCGGTAACGCGCCGATGTGCCCGTTGAAATCTCCTGCTACAACAATCTTCTCCGAGCTAGGCACGCCTCTGAGCACCTCCTCCAAAGCCTCCCCAAACCGCAACTTCTCCTCCCCCTCCGAGCCCACTTGCGGCGCATAGGCGCTACACACATTCAGGGTAAACCCCCGAATGACCAACTTAATAGTCATCAACCTATCGTTGATCCTCTTAACCTCTACTACCTGGCCTCGAAGCTCTTCATCTACTAAGATGCCAACTCCATTCCTCCGCCTCTCGCTCCCAGAGTACCACAGCTTGTAACCATCCACATCCCTAGCCTTAGACCCTACCCACTTGGTCTCTTGAATACACACGATATTGATCCTCCTCTTCTTAAGAATCTTCACAAGCTCTATAGACTTACCCTGAAGGGTCCCTATATTCCAAGAACCAATCCTCAGCCTACCAACGCTATCCCCCCGCCCTCCCCTACCGCCCCCGCAGCCATACCTTGGCCTCCCTCCTACTCCCGCCCTTACCGCATCCCCCGCCCCCACAACTGCCCCACACCCCAACCCCCTCAGACATGACCCTATCCAACCATTACCACTCACAGCCACTATATAGGAAAATATAAGAAAATATACTCAAAGGCAAGAAACGACCACAACAACAGCAACAACAGACAACAGTCACAACAACAACAAACAACAGACAATAGCAACAATAAACAACAGATAATATCACCAAATCACAAGCAGATACCCAAACAAAAGCAGTGCAAGAAAACAACCACAGCCACAGCGACAGCAACAACAGATACGGACAATATCAGTAAATCAACTGCAAATCAGATAAAACTAGCAGGAAACGGGGAATAAAATGAAATAGCGAGAAATGAAATATCAAAGGTTAGAGATCACCGGGTCACGCTTGTAGACCAAGCCGGAAAACCCGAACCCAGCGTTGACCGAGTTCTGGTGCTGAGATGGAGTTGCGGCTGCTGGAGGCCGGCTGAACTGGTCGGCGGCGTCTGGTCGGCGTCCGGGTGCTGCAGCTGTTGGTGACCGAGCAGCTGGCGGGTGAAGGCGGAGCTGCGGCGGCGGCGGCTGGCTGGGGCCGAGCTGCGGCTGCTGGGGGGGGGGGGTCGGTCGATCGGCGGCTGCTGGAGGGGGGGTCGGTCGATCGGCGGCTGCTGGGCTCACCCTTTAACAAATTACTAATTCCTAGAAAACAAAAGGTGACTTAACTAACTTACCCCTAATTAAATTTATCTCTTTCAAAGTTGACATTGATTACCTTTCATCTAAACAAGGGCAAATTTCGAAGAACCTGACCAATTTATTCTTGAAGGCTTAAACAAACACTTACGTAGGAACAAAATCAAAAGGCAAAAGGAGCACTTATTTAGGAATGGAGGGAGTATCTGATAATAGAAAATTGTCTGGATATATGCAAAATGCTTGATTAACAGATTCCGAAGTAGTTATTTATTGTCTGGATAGTTGCAAAATGTTTGCTTAACACATTCCGGAGCATATATTTATTAACTGGATATATTCAAAAAAGTGCTCCCTGTGAACGCACCCTCAGGGACATATATATGTTGCCCGCATGAGCTTGCTATCTGTTTGAGTTGTCAAGGTATCTGCTTCATGCATTTCTCGAAGATATTTGAGATCAACAAAAACCTTAGGTGAAATTTATCATGAATGAAGGGCAGGAAATTTTTGAAAATCCCAAAAACGAAAAAATTACAATTTTGATTTTCTTTCAGCGTCATCACCTTCAAACATGTATCTCCCAAAACTAGACTTTTGTTTCCCATCATTGTACAAGGCACAATCAGTTTGCTACTGCATATACGTCTTTCTCATGTCTTTGATTTTCTCTTAAACATTACTGCTCAATGTAATACCTATTTGGATCACCTGACTGTCTTTGCCTCCCATTCTTATTAACAGTAAACACCTTGTAGAACTGAAAAAGAAAATCAGATTTCTTACATTTAGTAACTCTGCGTTGCTTACCAATTGACAGGTGGAAGCTAATGTTGGAGCTCCACAAGTAAACTACCGCGAGAGCATTTCCAGGACGTCAGAAGTGAAATATGTGCACAAGAAGCAGTCTGGTGGGTCAGGACAGTTTGCTGATATTACAGTAAGGTTCGAACCCATGGAAGCAGGTGGTGGATATGAATTCAAAAGTGAAATCAAGGGAGGTGCAGTGCCAAAAGAATATATTCCAGGTGTTATGAAGGGATTAGAAGAATGCATGAGTAACGGGGTGCTGGCAGGCTTTCCCGTTGTTGATGTTCGTGCTGTGCTAGTAGATGGCTCTTACCACGATGTGGATTCGAGTGTTTTGGCATTCCAGCTGGCTGCTAGGGGAGCTTTTAGGGAAGGGATGAGAAAAGCTAGTCCACAATTGCTAGAACCTATCATGAAGGTTGAAGTAGTTACCCCCGAAGAGCATCTAGGAGATGTGATTGGTGACCTTAACTCGAGGAGAGGTCAGATCAACAGCTTTGGAGACAAACCTGGAGGTCTCAAGGTATGAATAGCAACTCCTTTCGTCAATCTGCTCATTATATCCGTGACTCCACTTTTTGTTGAACAAGAATTGGGGGATCCATAGTGTTCACGTAATAATCCAGCATGCACACAGTACGAGTACATGAATAAAGTCAATTTTTAAAAATACTAGCATTTCATCTTCTCCTGCATTCCTACTTATAAACATTTCCATTTCTATATTTGGCATCATTCTACTGATAATATTATTCTATACAACTTTTACAATATCCAAGAATTCAATTTGCTTTAATCGTTCACCGGTAATGATTTTATCTCTGAAAAACTGACTTTTCAACTATCATTTTGTATGACGGTCTTTGACTGGAATAGCGCTGAAGATACTAATTTGATTTCTGTATGTTATATTTGTGATAGCGGAAGAAATATGAAGTAATGGTTGAAAAAGAATCAGGATAACTTTAATTTTTTTTTAAAAGGATAAAGGAGAAGAAATTGAAGAACTTCAGTAAATTTGATTCTTGAAAGTGGTGAAATTATAGAAATAAAATGGTGTTAAAACATTTTGGAACATTCCCTATCAAGATATGTAAGATATATAGCGTTATGAACTTCGAGAGGACCTCTAGAGGGATTGTAGCATGTCATATGTTACAATTATGAAGAACAAACAAAAGTTTAACGCGTATGCTTGTGATAAATTGCTGCTTCTTTGAAGCAAAAGTACTTATAGTAATGTCTCTCCATAATGAATTTTGTCTGATGGATCCTGTTTAATTGGTGCAGGTGGTTGATGCTTTAGTTCCACTGGCAGCGATGTTCAGTTACGTCAGTACGTTGCGGGGAATGACAAAAGGCCGTGCATCGTACGTTATGCAATTAGCCAAGTTCGATGTTGTCCCTCAACACATTCAAAACCAGCTCGCGAAAAAGGAGGAAACCGCAGCTGCTTAGTAAGTTTGGATCTACAAACTTAAAAATAGGTATTTTAGTCGAGGATGATGTTAGGGCTTGCACAATATTCTTTTTGTACGAGCATGAAACAGTGAGTGAGAACAGTTGATATTGGTTATAGATCTGAGCTTATAAATGATTTGTGTTTAATGTGGTTGAATTCTATAAGCTTAGGCTCTGAAGTCGCAAAACAAGAAATAACAATGAAAAGCTGTAAATCTCATCCAAAGAAACTTCAATATCTCAGGGCAATTGAGTGTGTCCTGATTGTGGGATTCATCTTACTATATAAACAGTTTTGTGCCTGTAACATTTTTGATGTTCTTAGTTGGGATGTAAAAGGATTGAGTTGTTTATTTTACATTTGCTCTAAAGTCAATCTATATTATACATAATATAGAGGTCCAAATTATTTTAATGTAATTTTGTAAATCTACTATAGGCTTATCCATTTGTGCTTGTGCGATTCCAACAACGTGCCCTTGCCAATTCTCTGCTAAGCATACATATGTAGTATGTTCAGCGCCGAGTATATGTAGTAAAACATAGGCACTAATGACATAAACGCTGTACATCTTCGCGAAGCCAGAGTAGGTTTGCTACTGATTATGTATTGAGAAGCTAATTATATATCTTGACGGTTTCAAAATAAAAAAATATATATCGGGAGTTAATTATGTATTTTTACAAGGAAAATATATATCTTTGTTGGATGTATTAAGTATTTCAACAGAACCAAAATCGGAAAAAATATGTTAGTAGCTAATTATGTATCTTTACAAAGAAAAGATGTATCTTCGTTGAATGTATCGGGAGCTAATTGTGTATCTCGATAAATTCAAAATTGAATTTTTTAGTAATTTTGCAAAATGTCAAAATTTTCAGTAATTATGTAAAATGTCAAAATTTTCTGTAATTACACTCTAAACTATCCAAATTTATGTTGTTTGGTCTATTTTTAAGGGGTGTGGGTGTGGGGGTGGGGTGAGGGTTGAGTGAATTCCCTCAACAATCACAAGTTTTAAAAATTTCCTTCAAATATCACTTATATTTCATTATAATTATATCACTCAACTATCACTCTTTTCCTCAAAACAATACTAAACACCTCAAGAGTATTCTTCTCTCTTAGTTGGCATGTCATGTTATTAAAATCACATTTTAAAAAAAAATATAAACCATTTAATTCATCAAACTCATTTAACTAAAATTATAAACTTATTCTTTTTATTTTTATTTTACATTAGTTTAATTTTCATGCTTAGAAGTTCTTCACCACACACTTAATCTTTATCATTTATCAACATAAGTTGTGATGCAGTGGATGGGGCTGCTCCACCCTAAATCAGAGGTTGAGAGTTCGACTCTGAGTATGGAGAAAACTCTGTTGGGAGCGCTGCCATCTTAATGGGCCCAGCAACGCGCGATCCGGATTAGTAGGAACTCCAATGCGGACACCAGACACCGAATGAGAAATCAAAAAAAAAATATTTACTATTTATTTTACATGCAAATTAAAATCTCTAGATAACTTGTCTAATTTAGTGATATTATTTTTCTTTAGAAAATAACCGATCTTTATAGAAAATTATATATAAATACACGAATGATCATCTAGGAAAATAACTCTAGAAAAAAAAGCATTCATACCTAAGAACGAAAAATTCTTCTTAATAAATTAATGTATATTCTCTTAAAATATAAGATTATAATTTTGTTAAACGAGATTGATGAGTTAATATGTTTTTTTTTTTTAAAAAAATGATGGTTTACTGATATGACATACTAATTAGAAGAGGAAAAGAATTTTGAGGAATTTAGTAATTTTTTGAAAAAAATATTAATAATTGAGTGAAATTATTGTCTTAACAAAAATAAAAGTGACATGGATAACAATCCAAGAAAATAACGTTAGAAAAAAAATGAAAGTTTAAGTAATGTTAAAAAAATTCTAAGCATGAAATTTTTTTCTTAATAAATTAATATATATATATATATATATTTAAAATAAGAATATAATTTTAACTAAATAAATTTGATGAGTTAAATCGGTCTATTATTTTAAAAAAAAATTAGTAACATGGCATGCTAATTCGAAGAGAAAGAGACATATGAGATTTATTTTATTTATTTATTTGTTTTGAGAATAATAGTGATAATTGAGTCATATTATTATCTCAAAAAAATAAAAATAATTTTTGTAGACAATTCAAAAATATGAATGTTCATTCAGAAAAATAATCCTTACAAAAATATATTTCAAGTTTTAGTACCGATAAAGTCTTTTTAAATATAAAAAGTTATTTTTAATAAACTAATGCATTTTTTCAAAACATAATGATATTTTGATTAATGAATTTTATGAGTTAAATAAATTTGCTGTAGTAATTAAAAAATAAATAAATTTAATAACATGACATTCCAATTAACACTCTGTTTGAATAATGATTTGTCATGATTTCATAATGTATGATATATTATTGTATTGTATAGTATAATATAATATAATGTTTGGATAAATTGTATCGTTGACTGTTGTTTAATAAAGATTTTTTTATTTGATTTGATGGTATGGTAGTGTATCATTGCAGACAAATTTACTAAAATGCCCCTAATTATTATAAAAATTAAATTTATCAATAATTATTAACAAAATAATTTTCTTTCCACAAAGCATGTCCTGTAAATATATTAAGTTGTTAAATTTATAAAATTCTAACAAAATTAAAATTTTACATTCATGAAATAGTGAACACTAGAAAGGACAGATCAAAATGTCAAAGAATTTAAATTATTGTGAAAGTTTGCTTGCACCAGTATTGTGAAAGTCTCGCCTTCACAACAAACTCATTAATCGGCAAGGATATATCAAAATGTTAGGGAATTTAAATTATTGTTCTTGTAATTCCTCTATTTTAATATTGCAATCTACATTTACGTTACTTTTTTTTCTTGCGTGTCGAAATTTTTTATCTGATGCATTATTAGATATTGCATAACATAATGTGGTACACAACATGAAGATATTAAATTTGAAAATTACGCCAAAATTTATTTTGAGGAATATAGGGCTTAATAAGAGATGAGGACGCGTTATTCATTAATGTAGGATAAATAGACAATATTATATAAGGATATAAGTAAAAAACAAATAATAAAATTATGAAATATCATCAAATTTATGATTATATAAATTGAGGAATTTTAAGATATCATACCATACCATATCCTTTAAAAATAATCAAAACAAACATATTCTCTTAGTAATTATATTATATTATGAAAAATTATCATCCAAACAGGTATTAAGAGACAAGAAAACTTTTGAAGTGCTTAGTATTACTACCTTTAATAAAACAATCAAAACAAATAAATTTTCTTGATAATTATATTATATTATGAAAAATCATCATCCAAAGAGGTATTAAGAGACAAGAAATTTTTTGAAATGATTAATATTTTTAAGAAAAATAGTGATAATTGAGGAATATTATAATTGGAGTGAATGTTTGTAGAATTTAGTGGGCTTTTGAATTGACTTTCGACTTATAAACTCCTTGTTAAAAGCCAATCCAAACAATCCAAACAACCCTATGAAGTGAAAATAAGCGAGTGGGATGGAGGAAGTATCTGGAATATTCTTTTCTTGTCTAGAAAGATTTAGTACTCCCATTATACAAACGTGGGTTTTGATATTCAAAGTAATTTGTTTTGAGGATCAAATACGTGCCATTATCTCCCTCTTTCTCATCTCCGTGCTGTCTTCTCCATCGATGTACTAATAAGTAAGCATACAAAAAGAGCAATCGATTTTGGTTGGTGTGTCTTCTCTTCTGTCCGGGTATGTTTCTTTCGCCCAATTAATTTCAGCAGCATTTCCAAATTTTGGTTATCCGCTCCGATTTTACGATTTATGCATGTATTGGGATCGCAAATTTTTATTCGTTGTGATGAAGTTTGTTTTATTTTCAGGAATTGGGGTTTGTTTGTAAGCCTTAATTAGGGGTTAATAGTGAGATTAGCGTCTGTATTGTGGAAAAATTGAGCTGTTCTTGACAATTGAGGTACTGGGTGTGTTTTGTTTGATGAACTCTTTTTAGTCCTTTTTTGTTTTGGGTTTTGGAGATTTGTAGCTTAATTAGGGTTCAAGGTTAGTCAGATTAGCGTCTGCGTTGTCAAAAATTGAGAGTTGTTGTTGGCAATTAAGGTACTGGGTATGTTTTGCTGTTTGCCAATATAAATACCCCTTCCTGTAACAGAATAACACCAAGCACGCCACATGACCAGTCCAAGCTCCTTTATTTCTCCATATTTTGAGAGTAACGCAGAGAATGTTGATATGTGTTTTAGTTTGATTACATGCAATTGGTGACTATTTCACTACTGTATAAAAAAGTTATCTGACAGTGAAGCAGGTGCATTTTTGTAAGTGTAATATACCTTGCGTATCCAAAGTTTTAAGTGTGAAAGGAATACCATTTCTCCTAGGATAATGTTAGAACTATCATAGCTGTAGTAACCACGCTTTGATGTCTGATTGATGTTATATGATGGCATTTCGTTAAACTGTTGACAATTATAGCATGTTTCGAGAGAATGTAAACATCCCCAAGTAAATAGCTGCGTTGTTCTGATTTCCTCGATCTCAACTTGATTTAAGAGGATCAAATATACCCCTCCTTCAAATTACTTCCTCTGTTTCCATTTGGTTTCAGTGAATCAGCAAGGTCTGAGACTAACCGACCACCTATTATGTGGATTTGATTCAAACAGAAGTTTAGGTGATTTGCGAAGATATAATTTTAAGCCTTTGCATAAATCTTACCAGGAGTCTGTCTGTATGATCTGACATATGTGGATTTCAGAATTATGTTTAAAGAAGAAATCAGACCTTGCTGATTCACTGAATGCAGGTTATTTGGCCTGAAGGATGTTAGGGGATATATGTCTGTATGGACTTATTGCAGAATCAAATTAGAAAAGGTATATATGTCACATTTTGGGAGTAAAAAGCTTCCAAAGAGGTCTAGAAAGGTTTTAAAAGAATGAGTCCTTCCCTTTTTAGCACCTTTCTGATTCCAACTTTCCTTGTGACGTGTTTAAGGCCACAGGATTAAATGAAATTTGGTACAGCTTTCTGATTCTAACTTTCATACATGGCAAAAACTGACTCTAGGGTTCAACTAACTGATTGTGGATGACTTGTTAAATATGCGTGTGTATGTGTTTTTCGTTGTTTGTGCCTGTATGCGTGTATGTAATTAACTCGTCAAATATATGACGTGATAGCATAAAAGTAATTCAAGAATTGACCTGGATTCATGAGAGATCATTCTCAGCCTGTATATATCCCCTTGCCAGTGTCTTTTTCTATTTCAACTTTTAGCATATACTTGGTTCTCTCACAAAAATACTCTGATGTATAATTAAGTCTAAATAAATGGAAACATATAATTCTATGGAAAAGTTCTAATATAGATTATCTAATCTACTGCAATGATAAAAAGGTTACTGATAAGCTGATTTTATTTGTTCTTTTCAACCGCTAAGCCATGGATATACAACATATATCACTTCCTTACTATTGAACCAAAGCCTCGACTCAGCAAAGTTTCTGCATGTATATTTTAGGTAATTTGGAATGAGATGACTTAGAATTGTTTTGAAGGATGAGCTGAATCGGTAAATCTACTCAAATAAAAGTTCCTGTATTTTGGCATACGGTGTAAGTGTGATGGGTCAAATCTATGCGACTTAGATGCCTTACTTGATTTATCATCAATTTTTTCATCCTCTCAATTCTGTACTTTGGCTGTTATTTCTTAAAAAAACTTAAAAATAGTATATCCATCCGAAGTTTTTCCCTTTCTGCTATTGTGTACTAGACAATCTATTGTAGACGTTTCATTCCTATTTTTTCATTTCCATTAAGAAACTACTTATCAAAACACTTAACACTTCTCAATTTTCTGCAATGGGTTTCAGTTGTTTGGTTACGCATATCAAATCTCAATTTAAGGATACATCATATTTTATTATCTATGTGAATAAAATGTTCATAACCCCTTAGAGAACTTGGCTCCTTGACAAGTACCATAAAGTATATTGTTTATTTTATATATTGATGCATTGCAACTTATTATTCTTTACATGCAGCATGTTGGTCCTACTCCTTAAGAGAAATCCCAATCCCTTCAAAACGCATCCACATTTCAAATCTTAGTGACACTTACAGAAAGATAAAATTTTCAAATTTCAATTAATTCCTTTGTTCCTGTAGTTCCAAATCAAGAATGGAAAGAGGAAGGGGAAGGTGGGTTTCCTCAGTTTCACGTGGGATGCTACCTTTATTAGGGCTGCATACAGTGATTGAATATAGCAGGCTGGAGAGAAAACCACCGGTTACAGCAGCGCTTCTTGCTGCTAATACAATTATATACTTGAGGCCCACTTTTCTTCATCCTATACTTCCTACCATCAATCAAGTCTGGTTTAATCCCCATCTCATCCTTAAGTACAAGGACCTGAGGCGATTCTTCCTATCAGCATTCTACCATTTGAATGAACCTCACCTATTCTACAATATGCTATCACTTCTGTGGAAGGGGATTCAGTTGGAGACATCAATGGGAAGTGCAGAATTTTCATTGACAGTTGCAACCTTAGTTGCTATGTCCCAGGGTGTCACAATATTGCTTGCGAAATCACTCCTGCTGTTGTTTGACTATGAGAGACCCTACTATCAGGAATATTCTGTGGGGTTTTCTGGTGTCCTCTTTGCTATGAAAGTTATTCTCAATGCACAATCAGATGAGTATACATATGTGCAAGGGCTGTTGGTACCGACTCGTTACGCTGCCTGGGCAGAACTTATTCTCATACAAATGTTTGTCCCTGGTGTCTCATTTCTTGGCCATCTTGGCGGTATACTTGCTGGCCTTCTATTTTTGCGTTTAAAAGCATTGTATTCAGGTGCAAATCCACTGAGGACTATCGTCAGAGGTCTTAACCATGCATTGAACTGGCCTTTAAGGTTTGTCAAGTTCTTACTTGGGAGCCAACCAAGAATTGGTGGTAGAGGAAGTGTTGGTGGGAGAGAGACAAGAGATACATCTCAAGTGTGGAGATGCCAAACATGTACATTTGATAATTCAGGCTGGTTAAGTGTTTGTGAGATGTGTGGCACAGGTCGCACTGATGATGGACCGTCATCGTCATCTCTTAGTTCAACAGATGAGGTTCAAGATCTATCCTTGGATGAGTTGAGGCGTCGGAGAATTCAAAGATTTGGTAGATGATAAGGGATATTGGCTCAATATCTTTCTCTGGAAATAGTTGCATTGAAGTAGGATTGTACATCCAGAAGATGCCACGAAGATATCTTGTTTAAGCATCGTTTTTATAGTCAAAGAAATTAGTAGTTACCTTACTGTTCGGGTACATTAGCTGTTATGTTAAACATGGACATTCTTTGCTAACTAGTACATTTTACTACACTTGCTCATCAAAATTTTCGACCAAAAAAAAAAAGAGTGATATTGTGATCCTAAATGAAAAATAAATGATATCTGAAGGAAATTTCCTGAACTTGAATGATTATTTAGGGAATTTACTCGGTGAGGGTTGGAGGATATAGATGGGCGTGCAATGTTTAGAGTGGTATGAACTTAGCAACTTACTTTTTCCTACTTTGATTGAGGAAGTTAATTTCCTTATTTTGAAGAAACTTGTTTTCGTGAGGTAAATGTTTTTCAAAATTTTTAGTCAAACAAACATTAAAAATACATGAACTATCACGTGTAGCTGAACTCAAATCAACTATAACTGTTTGGACTTTCATACCTGGATAAGTGGACAATTAATAGTTAAGGTGTGTCTTGATAAATAACTAGTGATAGTTTTTTAACGGAATTTTCAATAGTTTAGCTATGTCTTAATAAATAATTGGTGATAGTTTAATTAGAAAATTCACACACCAGAAAGGTCACGTGTGAAACTTGAAGAGTGGAGATAACTTGTAAAGCTAACCCTTTTTTCTTTTGGGTGGGGTGGGGTGCGTGGATAGGTTGGTTTCTTGGGCAAGAGTCAGCGGCGGCTCTACCTTTCGAAAAAAAGGGGGCCGCCTTAGCCCTCAAATTTGAGGGGCCTCATTGTTTAAAATAATAATAGATTACAGATTTAAAAAAATTATTAAATACTGTGTAAAAAAATTAAACGTTTTATATAAAATGAATTTAGAATGAAAGAGTGCTATGTCTCAAAAAATTAATGCATTGACTATATTATTAATTAAAAAATAATTATAAGAAGAAATCTATTATATAATTTTTAAAGTAAAATTCATAAAAATAATTAATTTTTCTTAAAAACTTAAGGTCTTCATTCAATTTTGGCCTTAGGCCACAGCCGCCCCTGACAAGAGTCTTGCTTTTCTTGGTGTTCATTGCTTTTATATTGGAAGGTTAATGAAGCTATAATAAAGACGATGGGAGGCCAGGGCTGGGATTCCAACATGGGCTAAAAAGCTAAGTGATTTCAATCAATCTACTTAAGTCCTAGTGATCCTTTAGAAATAGTCTCTCTCTACCTACACGAGATTGTGATAAGGTCTGCATAAACTTTATCCTCCTTTGACCCTACTTGAGGGATTTCACGGGGTATATTATTGTACATGTGTCTTATAATTTGGTGGGCACAAGTTGGCTGCAATACTACCAATGTTTTAAAAGGAAGTCTAATTATGAATGAGTGGATACATAAGTATTTATATAGCTGGCCCCTTCTACGTGTAAAAGCTAGTCCACAATTGCTCAAGGTATGAATGTTGAATAGCACTCATTTCATCAATCTGCTCATTATATCTACGTTTGCACCTTCCAACTGCATTTTTTGTTGAACAAAAATTGGGGATCCATAGTGTTTCACATAACAATCCGGCATGCATACAGTAAATGCTAGTACTTCTTCTGGTCCCACTTATATAGTACCTTGTCCATTTTGAGGCATCTCAAAATATTTGGCATCATTCTACTGATAATATTATTCTATACGACTTCTACAATCTTCAAGAATTCAATTTGCTTTAATCATTCAACCTTGATATTACTGTTAAGACTTCCCTTCCAACCACCATATTGTTCCATCTCTCTCATTTTGCATGATGGTCTTCGAGACTTCGACTGAAAATAGAGTTTAAGATGCTAATTTCATTTCTTTATGTTATATTAGTGATAGCAGAAGAAAATATGAAGTAGTGGTTAAAAAAGAATCAGCATAACATTATTTTTTGTAAAAAAGGGATAAAGGTATATCTTTCAGAATTGAAGAATTTCAGTGAATCTGATTCTTGAAAGTTGTGAAATTATTGAAATAGAAATGGTGTTGAACATTTTGAAATATTCCCTACGAAGATATGTATGATGTATACCGTCATGAACTCTAGAGGGATTGTAACATGTCATATATTACATTTCTGAAGAACAAACATAAGTTTAACGCGTATGCATGTGATAAATTGCTGCTTCTTTGAAGCAAAAGTACTTATAGTAATGTCTCTCCATAATGAATTTTGTCTGATGGATCCTGTTTAATTGGTGCAGGTGGTTGATGCTTTAGTTCCACTGGCAGCGATGTTCAGTTACGTCAGTACGTTGCGGGGAATAACAAAAGGCCGTGCATCGTACGTTATGCAATTAGCCAAGTTCGATGTTGTCCCTCAACACATTCAAAACCAGCTCGCGAAAAAGGAGGAAACCGCAGCTGCTTAGTAAGTTTGGATCTACAAACTTAAAAATAGGTATTTTAGTCGAGGAAAACGTTAGGGCTTGCACAATATTCTTTTTGTACGAGCATGAAACAGTGAGTGAGAACAGTTGATATTGGTTATAGGTCTGAGCTTATAAATGATTTGTGTTTAATGTGGTTGAATTCTATAAGCTTAGGCTCTGAAGTCGCAAAACAAGAAAAAACAACAATGAAAAGCGTACATGCATTGAAACTTTGAAAGGTATATCTCATCCAAAGAAACTTTAATATTTTAGGGCAATATCTTACTATATAAACAGTGTTGTGATTGTTAACATTTTGATGTTCTTAGTTGGGATGTAAAAGGATTGAGTTGTTTATTTTACATTTGGTCTAAAGTCGATCTTTATTATACATAATATAGAGGTCCAAATTACTTTAATGTAATGTTGTAAATCTAATATGTAGGCTTATCCATTTGTGCTAACATGCCCTTGCCTATTATCTGCTAAGCATGCATATGTATGTTCGGCGCCGAGTATATGCAGCAACATATGCGCTAATGGCATTACATAAACGCCGTACATCTTAGTTACCATAACAGTTTCATATTCTAGTGATCTTCGAGAGTAGGTTTGCCACTAATTAATTATGTATTGCGAAGCTAATTATATATCTTGAGTCTTGACAGCTTCAAAATAAAAAAAAAAAATATCGGGAATTAATTATGTATTTTTACAAGGAAAAAATGTATTTTCGTTGGATGTATTAAGTATTTCAACAGAATCAAAATCGAAAAAAATATATTAGGAGTGTCGCACTCCTATTTTTCACCGCATCCGCCCCGCTAAGGAGTTGGTTTTAGAGAAAATGAGTTTTTTCAATTAAAGTGACGTTTTAAAAAGAGATTAATTATTTTACAGAGTCGTCACTTGGAATTAAGTTTGGGTGTTCCAAGTCACCTTATTGAATCCCCAATTAAAAGGAAATGACTCTTTGTTTTATTGGTCTGCGAACTACAAATTCGGATAAGGAATTCTGTTGACCGAGAGGAGGGTGTGAGGCACCCCTCGAGTTCCGTGGTTCTAGCATGGTCGCTTTAATGACTTACGTCTGACTTAAGTTAATCTTTTGGATACAGAAGATTTGTTAGCCTATAAGTAACTTACATCCCGCTTTTATTTATTTTTGAATATATTTAAAATTGTATTGAGGTGTGGCTTTCCGATAGTAGTACTTTTCGTCCTTACCACGAATTTTGATATATTTCTCGTGCCTTTGAGGCATTTATGAGTCGTCCCCATTTTTCTAGTCTAAATAAGCACCTAATCTGTTTAAAATCTATCCAACAGAATTAGATCGGCTTTTAAAATAGTATGTTGAATAACGAATGGTCGGTAGCAGGGCTTTCCAACTTCATCGTTAATTTTCACTTATGTATAAAACTTTAAAATTTTTTAAAGATCAAGAACCTAATTCATTCTTTTCGAGTTTGCTCCCTTACAAATGAGTCTTTCCTCTCTTTTACGCAAAAATAAAATTCAAACATTGCCGCATGCACAGTAATCCTCTATCTTTATTAAATATAATTGCTTAAACTTTATTTCACTTCTAGTAAAGGTAAGGAAAAATAAAAGTAACAATGGCCAAACTAAAAAAAATCGAACACATAAAAATCAATTTCAATAAAGATTTACACTAGAAGTTAGTTCTTTTACATGCATAAATTAAAGATAACAATGTTAAAGCATACAAATCACCAAATAGCATTATATAGTAGCATGTTTACAAAAAAGGAAATCATTCTTGGTTAAAAACCATAATATAGGATAAGAAGAGTTATTAATCAAGGCTTTCATACTACTTTCCAGGACAACCCATTAAATAAATAAATAAAATAACAAAAGATATATCCATCACTTAAGCCTTATCCCTCAATAATCAAATACACTGATTTTGAATTTGAGACTCTTGATTTTGCTTTTACTCTAACTATTCAAGCTTATCTCATTTCGAATTTCCTTTCGTTTTTTACTTGATGATATTTTTTATACTTAGTTTACAAAATGCAAATCTTATATATAAAAAAAGAATAGGCAATGCATTCTGATTATATTACTAGACAGAACATTCCTATGTAAAACGATCATATTTCTGTAAAACATCCACTTTACCCATCAACATACTAATTATGTTAAGAACTAGTATTAAAATAAACTAAGGATATTAAATACCAAATAGTCTAGCGGGTAGATGGTTATGACCCATTTATTTAAATAAACACTTAACACACGATATAATATACGAATCAACTTTTATAAGTATTTTGTTTCGATCTTCTCCCTCGCTTCTTCGTATAAAGAAATTTCAAGAAAAGAGTTTATTTGCATAGCAGAAGCTCTGCCAGAAATATCAAACTGAACTATAATGAATAATACAGGAGACCATTTAAATAACTTTATCCATATATTGATTCATAATGAACTTATAATAAACAAAATAGAAAGGTATCAGACAAGCACCTGTACAGCAAATCGAACTGAGTAACGTCGCAAGAAAAGCCCTCACCGAAAACGCCAAACGAAACTCCGAACTCTTAACCCAAACTCTTCTTCTCTTCTCATTTTCTGTCTTCGTTTTTCTCACTTTTTCTTCTTGTTTTTGTGTTTCTTTTCTCTAATCTCTTTTTGTGTTCTATTCTCCCTTCTTTTCTTTTCTAAGTGTTTTCCTTTCTTTATTATTCTCTCTTTCTGTGTTTTTTCTCTCATTCAATGTTCTCCCTCATCCCTCCTTTTTGTGTATGCTTGTGAGGTATTATATATTGTGTGATTGTGTGCATGTGTGGGAAGTTAAGGATGGTGGATGTGGGGAATTAGTGGGATTGGTGTGTGACGTGGGTTTTTGGGTAGTTTGGGGTTTCTTTTCTTTTTCTTTTTCTCTTTTTTTTCTTTAATGTTTTAAATAGAAAGAAGATAAAATTTATTTAAAACTAATAAAATACAAGATAAGTTAAATAGCTAGTTTCTTAGAAATATGATTAAAAAATATTAATATCACTAGATTCTTTATTAAAAGTTAAAATAACAAGACAAGTATAATTTTTATTATTTAAAATAAATAAATAAATAAATAAGTAATAAAATAAAAGCTTATTAAAATGTGACTCTATTTTTTGTAGTTTTCAAAACTTTTAACAAACCTTGTAAAATAAGATAAACTTAAAATATCTAATTTAGACCTAAATAAATAAATAAAATAAATTGAACATTAAAATGATATAAAAACGTTAAGTTTGGTAAAAAATTAGGTGTTTACAGAATGCCTCTCTTTACTTGGAAATATGGAGAATTTTTAAGCAAAGAAGTAAACATGACTAATTTTTGGCCCAACCATTTATTCAAAAGTAATACGTAAATAAGTAGGAAAGAGGTGTGACCGAGCCCTAGCTTTGAACACCCTACATATCTCGGGTTATAAGGGAATCAGGTCACGTGTAGCTCAAATTGATGTAAGAGTTGAAGGGTGGGTTAGAGAGTCGAGTTGAAGTCCCATCGAGTTTTCGGGTCGTGGCTCCTTTTATTACATCAGAAAAGAAAAATGAAACTAGAAAGGAGATACAAGATCATATCTATTCTATTGTCTTGATTCTCTTGCTTCAGATCTTCCTCTTGGATCTTCAGTTATCGCTTCACCTTCTTCTGGTGGGTACCTTGATCTCAGACTTTGATCTTGAAGTTAGGATTTAAGACTTGAACATGAAACTTGGATTGAGTCATTGACACTCTACCAAAGGACAGTTCATAGAATATTTTGCATGCTTGTTTTCTTGATCAGAAGACATAAAGATGACTCCTGAGATGTTGGGCCGCTATAGATGCAATGCTGACTCTAACTATCTTCAAACTGGTCATTCTTTTATGTTCTAACCGGAGGCGAAGTTTCATTCTCGGCATCAAACATGTACTTTGCAGAAAAACCTGCAAGCCATCAAAGAAAAATAAAACAAAGCGAGCAAAATTTTCCACCCCAGTTTGCACTAGGAAAATTTTGTGAGTTATAAAAAACTATAAACTAATTAAAATAAATAAATAAAATGAATAAATGAAAATGATAGAAATCTAGGCTAGGTACGCGATAAAATAAGATTCCTATTCTCAATAATGCAACCAAAGGAAGTTATACCTTATGAATGCATGAAAAAGAGTTAGAATATTTACTTTTTAAATGTGCCTAGGGATTGTCGTACCCTATGAAGACATAAAGAAGAAAAATAGGAAGGTTTGTTTCCTAAAATGTCAACTAGGGAATGACGCCCTATAAATATGAAATAAAATGTCAACTAGGGGATGGCGCCCTATGAAGACGAAACAAGATGTCAACTAGGGGATGACGCCCTATGAAGACGAGATAAGATGTCAACTAGGGGATGGCGCCCTATGAAGACGAATAAGATGTCAACTAGGGGATGGTGACCTATGAAGACAAATAAGATGTCAATTAGAGGATGGCGCCCTATGAAGATGAATAAGATGTAGACTAGGAGATGGTGCCCAATGAAGACGAGATAAGATGTCAACTAGGGGATGACGCCCTATGAAGACGAGATTGCGCCCTATGTAGACAAAATAAGATGTCAACTAGGGGATGACGCCCTATGAAGACGAGATAAGATGTCAACTAGGGGATGACGCCCTATGAAGACAAATAAGATGTCAACTAGGGAATGACGCCCTATGAAGATGAAATAAGATGTCAACTAGGGGATGACGCCCTATGAAGACGAATAAGATGTCAACTAGGGGATGACGCCCTATGAAGATGAGATAAGATGTTAACTAGGGGATGACGCCCTATGAAGATGAGATAAGATGTCAACTAGGGGATGACACCCTATGAAGACGAATAAGATGTCAACTAGGGGATGACACCCTATGTCAACTAGGGGATGGCACCCTATGAAGACGAGATAAGATGTCAACTAGGGGATGACGCCCTATGAAGACGAGATAAGATGTCATCTAGGAAATAACGCCCTATGAAGACGAGATAAGATGTCAACTAGGGGATAACACCCTATGAAGACGAGATAAGATGTCAACTAGGGGATGACGCCCTATGAAGATGAATAAGATGTCAACTAGGGGATGACGCCCTATGAAGATGAATAAGATGTCAACTAGGGGATGACGCCCTATGAAGACGAATAAGATGTCAACTAGGGGATGACGCCCTATGAAAACGAGATAAGATGTCAACTAGGGGATGGTGCCCTATGAAGACGAGATAAGATGTCATCTAGGGAATGGCACCCTATGAAGACGAAATAAAATGTCAACTAGGGGATGACACCCTATGAAGACGAAATAAGATAAGGATTTTTTATTTTTTTTAGAAAAGGAAAAAAATGCCCCAGTTTTGAATATGAGGGGTTTTATTATTATTATTATTAGTACTATTATAATTATGTTAATACGAACTTAGAATTATAGGAGTATTAAAAAAGAGAAAATTTAAGAAGACTTAACTTTGCTATACTTGTTTTTCCCAATAAACTTCACAAGACTACTTTGCCCCTGTTCAAGCAAAGAAAAAAATTGTGAGTTTTAAAATTGGTAGTTGGTTTGTGGCCTTGAATCCCTTGAAGGTTTGCCTTATCCCTGCCCCAAATTGATACGGTTGATTCAACTAATTGGTTGGCGAGCTTGAATCTTTGTCTTTCAAATTCTGTTGCATCTCTGTTTGTTTCAGTACGATTCTGTTTTTCATTTTCAAATGCTTCACTCGTAACACTTATCTTAATTGGCTCCCTGTCCTTGTCAAGGTGGTGTACACCCAAATAATCTCTGCTCAATTCCATTGGGAGCCATGGTCAATTTTGCGCGTCTTTCTTTATTTTGCATTTGATGCAAGACTTACACATAAAAAAAAACAAAGCATGAAAAAATGAAATAAGGAAAAGTCAAAAGAAGAAATAAAAGGATTATGTTTAAATAGAAGGTATTTCTAACAGTAAAGGAAGGAAGCTTATTTAGAGGTGTATATTAACTTCAATGAAGCATGACACGCAACTTGGAGTAGACATTTGACCCTTCAAAATCGTCTAATCTCGAATTAGGCTGCACCTTTCAATCAAATCAAATCATCTTTCTTGATATTTCTCCTGTCATGATAAACTTTGTTTGACTAAAGTTATCCTTTTAGGATTTTCACAATTGACCTCTCTAATTTTGGTTGTCTCATCCATCACTGTCTTATGGCGCCCCTGAGGGTTTTTACCTATAAGATTTATTTTTTTTAACGACACACAAGGCTTGACATTCTCGAAAATTGATTGAAAGGTCTTTAATGGACAAGGGGACAAGGATTTTTAGGATAAATTACAACTTAGGAGCCATATAAAAGTGATAGTAAGATATATGTCTCGGTTTCTTTGACTACCAAGATTTTTAATTTTAATTTTTTTTATTTTGGTCGAACCGAACCCCAAAATAGGGCTGCCTACGTATCCATTTAGGAATCAGGTTGAACATAGTTCAAAAAACACGCATTATCTATTTTTTTTGAATCATCTTATGGGTGCCTCCATAGTTTTTTTTTGGCTCCAAAGAGGGAAAGTAAGGAAAGGTAAATAAAGCTCGAAGGGCTGACAAGGGATTAACGACATTTAGTTAAGTAGAATGATGGCCTTTTGTCATCTCAACTTGAGAATGTTAAGCACAAGTGTGTCAAATATAATATTTTTTGACTGAATCGGCATTGATAGCTTTATCTGCCATTTTTCCGTCCATATCCACAAGCTGCAAAGCTCCATTTGATAATACTTGTTTAACTATGTCTGGGCCTTGCCAGTTTAGAGCAAACTTTTCTTTAGCCTCTTCTTGATGTGGAAGGATGCATTTTACAACAAGTTGGCTGACCTCAAATTTTCTAGGACGTACCTTCTTATTGTAAGCTCGCGCTATCATCTACTGGTATAATTGGCCAAAGCAAACTGCCGTCAACCTTTTTTCATCTATTAATGATAATTGTTCTAGTCTAGACTTGACCTATTCAGTATCATCAATCTCGGCTTCAACAATGATTTGAAGCGAGGGAATTTCAACTTCTGCGGATATCACAGCTTCAGTCCCATAGACTAGTAAATAAGGAGTTGTGTCAGTCGATGTACGGATAGTTGTACAATATCCTAAAAGAGCAAACGGTAATTTCTCATGCCACTATTGAGATCCTTGGACCATTTTCCTAAGAATATTTTTAATATTCTTCTTCGCTGCTTCAACGACTCCATTTACTTTGGAACGGTAAGGGGTAGAATGATGATACACAATCTTGAATTGCTCGCAAACCTCCTTCATTAGATGACTATTGAGATTGGTTGCATTGTCCGTGATAATGGACTTCGGTATACCAAAATGACATATGATGTTGGAATGAACAAAATCCACTACTGTTTTCTTCATGACTGATTTGAAAGTAGCAGCTTCTACCCATTTGGTGAAATAGTCAATAGCGACTAGTATGAATCGATGCCCATTAGAAGCTTTTGGTTCTATTGGACTGATTACGTCCATGCCCCAAGCAACGAATGGCCAAGTAGAAGACATAGGATGCAACTCTGAAGGTGGCGAGTGAACCAAATCACCGTGAATTTGGCACTGATGACACTTGCGAACAAAGCGAAAGCAATCTCGCTCCATAGTCAACCAATAATATCCTGCCCGCATAATCTTCTTCGCTAAAACATAGCCATTCATATGTGAACCACATACCCCCGAATGTACCTCATTCATGATTCTTCCAGCTTCCTGAATATTAACACATCTCAATAAGTTCAAATTTAGAGTTCGTTTGTACAGAATCTCCCTACTTAAGAAGAAACCATTAGCAAGTCACCTAATAGTCCTTTTTTGATTTGCATTGGCGTGTATTGGATATTCTTTTGACTTTAGGAAGCATTTGATATCATAGTAGCAGGGTTCATTATCTAGTTCTGCATCAATTATGTTGTAATAACCATGTTGATCTTGTATCTGTATCTCCAATGGGTCGATATACGTATTTCCTGGGTATGGGAGCATGGAAGCTAGGGTAGCCAGAGCATCAGCTAGATCATTGTGGGATTTGGGAATATATCTAAATTCGATAGACTTGAACCTTTTTCTAAGGTCCTCTAAGCACTGTTTGTATGGAATGAGCTTGATATCTCTAGTTTCATATTCACCTTGAATTTGTCTAATGAGCAATTTGGAATCTCCCAGCACCACTAGCTCGCGTACATCTAGATTTATTGCCATATTTAAACCCATGATGCTAGATTCATATTTTTTGTATTATTAGTACAAAAGAAATGAAGTCGTGCTGTGGCGGGATGATGATGCCCGGTCGGTGAGACAAGAACCGCCCCAATTCCTACTCCTTCGACATTGACCGCCCCATCAAAATATAATTTCCATGCATAAATATCATCTTGAACTTCTTCCTCAATTGAATTAATCTATTCATCAGGAAAGTAAGTTCGTAAAGGCTCATAATCATTGTCAACTGGGTTCTCTGCCAAATGATCGGCCAATGCTTGTGATTTCATAGCAGTACGAGTGACATACACAATGTCGACTTCTATAAGTAAGATCTTCTACTTCGCCAATCTACCTGTGGGCATAGGTTTCTGAAAAATATACTTTAAAGGATCCATTCGAGATATAAGATAGGTTGTATAGGACGAAAGATAGTGCTTCAATTTCTGAGCAATCCAAGTTAGGGCGCAACATGATTTTTCTAAAAGAGTATATTTGACCTCATAACTCGTGAACTTCTTGCTCAAATAATAGATTTCTTATTTCTTTTTGCCTGTGATATCATGCTGTCCTAAAACACAATCAAAAGAATTATTCATCACTGACAGATATAGAAATAAAGGCCTACCAGGTTCCGGTGGGACCAGTACTGGAGGATTTGCCAAATATTCTTTAATCTTATCAAATGATTCTTGACATTCGTCTGTCCATTGGATAGCAACATTCTTTTTCAGTAACTTAAATATCGGTTCACATGTAGTGCTGAGCAATGAACCTGCTTATATAATTCAGCCTTTCAAGAAAACTCATGACCTCGATTTTATTCTTCGGAGGCGACAATTCTTGAATGGATTTTATCTTGGAGGGGTCCAATTCAATGCCTCTGCGGCTAATTATGAAACCCAAAAGTTTTTCAGATAGAACTCCAAATGCACACTTGGCTAGATTGAGCTTAAGATTATACTTTTGCAACCTTTCAAAGAATTTCCTCAAGTCATATATATGATCGACTTGTGTCTTGGACTTAATAATGACATCATCAACATATACTTCTACTTCTTTGTGCATCATGTCCTGAAAAATAGTAGTCATAACTCTCATGTACGTTGCTCCCGCATCTTTAAACTAAATGGAATGACCCTGTAGCAATAAGTACCCCACGGGATGGTGAAAGCAGTCTTTTCTGCATTTTTTTCATCCATCAAGATCTGGTGATATTCGGCATAACAATCCACGAAAGATTGGATCTCATGTTTAGCACAATTATCAACAAGGATATGAATATTGGGAAGCATAAAGTTATCTTTAGGGCTTGCTTTGTTCAAATCCCTATAATCAGCACAAACTATGATTTTACCATCTTTCTTTGGTACGGAAACCACATTAGCCAACCATGTGGTGTACTGAGTGACCCTAATCACGTTTGTATTTAATTGCTTCATGATTTCCTCTTTGATTTTATCGTTCATGTCAGTTTTAAAATTTATTAGGTTTTGTTGGACCAGTGAAAAATCAGGGTGAGTAGGCAGTTTGTGGACTACCAAATCAGTGCTTAGACTCGGCGTATCATCATAAGACCAAGCAAAACATCTTTATACTCAAACAAAATCTAAACAATATCATTCCTGATATTTTGATCCGTATGAATACTTATTTTTATTTCTCTAACCTCCTCACCAGTTCCCAAATTTATTATCTCATTTTTATTTAAATTAGGTTTGGGCTTACCCTCAAACTGATCCAATCCTTTTTTGACTTCCTTATCAGCTTTATCTTTATCTTATTCATCTACTATTTG
The DNA here is from genome assembly GCA_030864225.1 of Capsicum baccatum var. pendulum. NCBI lineage: Eukaryota > Viridiplantae > Streptophyta > Magnoliopsida > Solanales > Solanaceae > Capsicum > Capsicum baccatum. The sequence goes on from CM061550.1 coordinate 14,790,396, forward strand.
GTTTGCTGATTCGAGATTAGACAACTTTTTAGGATCTAAATGTGAACTCCGCGTGCATGCCATGTTATCAAAGCCAGTATTAACATAACTCAAATAAGATAAAGATAAAAAAAATAAAAATTAAAAGAGGAAAGAAAAGATAAATTTACTAGGAAACTTGAATTTCATTGAATTGAATTAGAAAGGATAGGAGGGTTAACATCAAAGCAGAGCAACTAAACTAAGTGGATTACAACCCTGAGAATAATCCAAAATGCAAAATAAAGAAAAGTGAAACAACAAAATAAAGTAACAAGACTCCTTCCTTGTGGGGAGAGGAATGGCTTCCCAGTTAGTGAGCTTGACATTTGGCTCGACGAACTGCATATCTGCATGGCTAGGGCCTTCACCCATCTGAACCATGTTTACTTCATAAAACATTTCCTTGAGACCTTGACATATTTCATCCTCATCCTTATTAGCAGATTGGTCTTGATTTTCTTCCTTTTGAGCTTTCGTGAAAGATTGGATAATGTGTGGAACTGGACTTGTCAATTGCCAAGCCTTCTTTTTCTGTTCTTTCGCCCATTTCCTATCTGCTGCAGTCGGCTTAAAGCCTAAGCCGAAGGTATTGTGGCTACCACATGGATCTACAGGGTTTATAATTCCTTACAGCAAAACCCCTAATCCTTTTCGCGGTTCATAACCATTCTGTAACATTTGGCTAGCCACCATGATTGAAGTAGAAGAGAGATGAGCCCCAGAATTGGTGTGCCTTCCACAACTTGATCAGCTGTCACAATTTCAAAGGCCTGATAAATGAAAGATTCACAACCCCATTCTGCTTCGATACAAGGTACAGAAGGATCTCAATGTATGGAAAGGTCATCCTCTCCATGCACAATGATTTCCTTATTGTCATGTTCAAACTTAACTACTCAATGCAAAGTAGAAGGTATGACTGGTCGTATGGATCCATGGTCTTCCTAAAAGTAGGTTGTAAGAAGTATCCATGTCTATTACTTGAAAGGTGATCACAAACTCAACTGGTCCAATAACCAAAGCAAGATCAATCTCACCGATTGTTTCTCATTTTTCACTATCAAAATCCCGAACACATACATTATTGGATCGGATCCTATCTGGACAGATTTTTAATTTTTGCAAAGTAGAGAGGGGATAGATATCTAATCCTGAACCTCCATCGATCATTACCCCTTTTATGTAATGTCTTTCGCATTTGATAGTCAAATGTAAAGCCTTGTTGTGACCAGACCCTTCTGTAGGTAACTTATCATCAGTGAAAGTGATTCTGTTTGCTTCAAATATTCTACGAACCATCCTTTCTATTTGACAGACCGTAGTTTCCTTTGGGACGTATGCTTCATTCAACAACTTAATCAATGCCTGATAATGTTCTTTAGAATGTAGCAGCAGGGATAACAACGAGATTTGAGCTGGGGTTTTCCTCAATTGATCGACAATGGAATAGTCTTGGATTTTTATTTTCTTGAGAAATTCCTCAGCCTCTTCATCTGTGACAGGTTTTTTCATTGGCCCTTGACTAACTTTAAGCTGTTTTAGTCTCCTTAATTCTTCTGGAGCATAGTATCTTCCTAATCGATTCAAACCCCCTATTTCATTTGTTTCTTCCATGACCTCTTTTCCTTTGTACATCACAGTGGTTTTGTTATAGTTTTGTGGGATGGTTTTCTAGCTTGTCACTGGGAGTTGTGCTGCGTGTCTTATGACAATTGGCTCTGTTATCTTTCTCATGTTATTGCGTTGTTGGTCAAACCATACGGGACCACTCGGAACATATAGTTTTGGCCCATATTATGCTATTCCCTTTGGCTTTGTCGAAATATACAATACCATATATTCTAAATCTCGGGGTCTTATAATGGAACTCGCTCTTTTCACGATCAGTGGTTCTCTTTGCATAGACTTCACTGCTTCACCCAGGTTTTCCTTTGGGGTGCCTATTTCCATCACTGCTTGGCTTGGTAGCCTATAGTCTCTATCGTCAAAAATCATTCCGACGACGTGTGTGTTATGTGATTGGGAAGTGGATTATCGGTGACATTCGACGCTTTCTCTTTTTGTATTACTATTGCCTTGCTTTTAATTAACTTTTCAATGGCTCTCTTTAGATTACAACAATTTTTGGTAGTGTGAACTTGGACATTTGAATGGTACTCATACCTTACATTAGGATCGAACGAACTTGCATTCGAATCCACTTTGAAGGGCAAAACAGGTTCAATCCATCCTAATTTGATCAATCTCCGCAACAGGCTCGTATATGATACAAGTGCGATCACGTAGAAGGACTCATGTGGGTGTGTATTGAATTTGTCCAAGTGTGTGTGCAAGAGAAGTGTAATTAAGGGCCCAAATACACACCAACACAACCCGCTACATACACTAGAGGGGAGGCCAATTCTTTAAGGACCCTTTTGGTTATTTTAACTTCTAAGTCTATTGTAATATATAAGAAATATTTCTAGGGTTTAATTGGCAGATATGTTGTAAGTCTTGTAAGACACTAGTAACATCAAGTCCTCTCTCCTTTGAGGCACCCAAACCCGAAATAGTAACTAGGTGCATCAAAAGGGTGGATTCTCTTTTATTGTTTACTTTGCTTGGAAATATTGATGCTTGGGAGGTGGAATCTGAACTTGTATCATTGTAAGAGATCGTATTATTGTTGTGTGTAGTGTTAAGGGTCCAAGGTTTTCCATTCTTGGGTTCTTAAGATTATACCTTCATGTGGTCTATCTATCTATCCTTTTACTTTTCTTGTAATTGTGTTTGGTGTTTGTGTTGTAACCTTGTGTTCTTGTTGTTATTGTTAACTTCGAATCTTGTGCCTTTGTGTTCATCTTGTTCTTCACATATTGTTTCTATTTTGGTGTATAAATACACCATTATATCTTGTATTTTTGTGTTTTTTATGTTGGCCGAAACTAGTTCCAAAAGGGCTCATGGATTTCTTCTAATTTGTGGACTATTTTTGGACTGATTTTGGTATTCCGTTGTTTGTCTGGTATCAGTATACGATTCTCAAATTGGGGTGAAGTTTTCCCTTAGCCTCTATTCTCTTGTATAATCTTCCTGAACATACGGATTACGAGGGGCTCAATAATTTAGTTGCCGCAGACGAAAACCTTGTGGTGCAGTGCCCGCCATTGTGGACGCTGAGGAGGTCGGGCATACGCTTGAGCATTAAGAACAAAAGGTTGAGGTGTATAATAATGTTGAGGAGGACTGGGTTGCCCCTATTGGACCTAAACGTAAGGGCAGTTCCGTCCCCTTTGGGCATTGCCCAGTCCTGATGCCATCATAGATCCTTCCTCCTTCTTTTTCCGATTTCTGAAACCACCTGATCCACTCTGAATGGCTTGTGTAGTGTCCTTGAGGGTGGTTTGGATCACGATTTTTCTTAATTTGATGCCATTCTCCAGCATTTCCCTAATTTTTATTGCTTCGGCGAAAGGCTTACCAACCGCGGCTAGTAAATGATGGAAGTAATCGGACTTCTGATTTTGGAGAAAGACGTCAATCAATTCCTGGTCCTTTATTGGCGGTTTGACTCTAGACGCCTGTTCTCTCCATTTTTTGGCATACTCTCGGAAACTTTTAGATTGTTTTCTCTTTATATTAGCGAGAGAAGTACGGTCAGGGACAATGTCGAGATTGTATTGAAATTGTTGTACAAAATCTTGATCCATATTGTCCCAAATGTTCCAATGGGAGATGTATTGATCAATAAACCATTAGGAGGTTATTCCCGTCAGACTTTCTCCGAAATAAGCCATAAGTAGCTCCTCTTTCCCTCATGCTCCTCTGAGTTAATTGCAATACCTTTTTAAGTGGGCCACCAGGTCACCATGACCACTATATTTGTCGAATTTTGGGGTCTTGAACCCTAAATGCAAATGAACATTAGGGAACATACACAGGTCTTTGAAAGAGATACTTTTGTATCCTCCCAATACTTGTATGTTTCTCATACTCTGCTCTAGACTCCTTATTTTTCTGGCTATCTCTTCTCGTTCTTCATTCATAATAGCCTTCTCAATCACGATATGAGACTCGGGCTAATGAATGGACTGATATGAATGTACAGGTTTGAACGCCAATTCAGGAGGATGGACTTGATCATGATTCAGCTCATCGATAGGCTTCTGTATCATTGATAGAGGATATATATTAGTTGGCATGACCGAAATAAAAAGCAGGTTCTTCGTGAACGATGGATTTGGAGGACGCATAGTGGATGTGCCAACAGCGCTAGACACATTAGCGTATGGACCGAATCCAGGTGGATAAAGTGGATCGTCGGCTTGGGCTTGAGTAGAACTAGGATGAATTGCATCCAAAAGACCAGGAATGGAGGAAGGCGGAGCTTGTTCATTCGCCCAGGCCTAATACATTTCCACAATTTGTTGCTTCAATAACCTATTCTCCTCCAAAGATGCAAACTCTCATGGAATTAACTGATCTCGACCTTCTTTTTTATCAGATTCTGTTCCATATTTTTGAGTCATCTTCCTTTTTCCTTTATACCTTGTGTTTTACGGGTGAGAGGCTTGCTTAACCATAACTAGCCTCCTTACCGACTCTCTTTATGAAACAGAGACAAATATGTTAGTATTTAGAACTTTAAAAATATTGATATATTCATAACAAACTCACATGCCATGCACCTAAGTAATTTTCATTCCTGAAATGGAATTAGGAAAGCCTTCTTGTTTCATCCCGACTTTGGTGAATTAATTTTTACACTCATTATTTAACGCCAACATTTTAAAATTATTACTTAAAAGTTGGGAAAATATTTGATCGAACCCATCGAGGGTTGCCTACGTATCATGTTTGATATGAATCAGATCATCACGTAGTTCATAGATATAGGAAATATATATATTTTTTCAGAAATAAAGAGAATACAAACCTGAAATAAATGTGAACTTTTCAATACATTTCCAACTGTTCTTAAAACAAAGCTTTAGTGAAAGGAAACTAAAATTATATAAAACTAGAACAGACTCGGAATACTGGCGAAATACTAAAAAAACCTATAAAGAAACTAACTCCAAGAAAAAAAACACTAAAGGATTTTAATAATTATCGTCAGATGCCTTCCAAAGATGTCTTGCAACTTAATCCTCCCTCAAACTTGAGTAGATCCTAGATAATGCTTTTGGCAGATGTGGAGATAGAGCACGTGCCTGACAACCCAGATTTTCATCATCTCGGTGAAGATACTTAGCATAAACATTAATCAAGGTTTCACTGAGCTAAAGTACTTCTCCCTTGGCTTCGGTCATACTCTCATGGCAGTTTCGCACCCAATGTTGCGTAGTGCAGACGGTATGATTTAGGTCTCCTTCTTATTCATGAAGGTCATCAATCTGATAGTGAAGCGCCTGTCGTTCGATCATCCACTGGTTTCTCTCAACTTCAACTTTCTTCTGAAAAGTCGTGAAGCGCCTCGCTATTTCTCTTTCTCGTTCCATGAAAGCTTGTAGCTTATCCCAAAGTTTCGACTGTGTGCTTATCAGCAAGGCCTTCTCTTTCTCAAAATTACTCGATTGCTTCTCCATTGCACCGGTGGCAATATCCAAGTCTTCTTGTAGGGCATGCATGGCAACACGGTTCTCTTTCTCAATCTCCTTCGAACCGACCTAATTCTGGCCTCAAATATCGCCTCATGATGAACCAATTCATCTCTAGCCCTTTCCAGATCTGTATTTTAGACGTGCAGAATAGACTGATAGTTCTCTTCTACCTCTCGTTGAGCCTGCTTAATTCTGACTTCAATCTCTGCTTCTCGATCCACTGGCTCTCTGGCTAACCTTTCTAGCATAGCTTTAGGAGGAGGCTGGTCATGAAACCATGGCAGATACCAACAGTCTACCTCGCCCCTGTCGCGGTCTTCCACCATGTGCTCGAAACCTGAAATTACACATTGTCATGCCCTATTTTGCCAAGATCAAACAAAACATGACTTATTGGACTCTAAAAAATTGAAATTTTTACAGAGTCGCCACTTAATTTTTAAAGGAAAATAAGGAAACCTATTTATTTGTCAATACGTATGATTAATGTTTTAGTCTGCGAAAACCTATTGAGACTCTAGGTAAGGGTTCAAATTATCCTAAAGGGAAGGAGTTAGACACCCTTCAGGATCCACAAATGTGGTACTCAGCTAGACTAAATTTATCAATGAGGGAGGAGGTATAAATATTTAAAATAATGTAAAAGTGTATGTGTATTAAGTATAAAATAATTCTTTTGAAAAAGTACAGATGTAAAACTATGTAAAAGTATATGTATATTAAATATACAAATAAAATCTATTGTTATAAAAACATGCAAAAGATATGTATAAAAATGTATAAATTGCATGTGAAAAAGAAAGTACTTTGTGATGTATGAAAAGAAACATGTAAAAGATATGTATAAAAATGTATAAATTATATATGAAAAAGAAAGTATTTTGTGACATATGAAAAGAAATGTATTTTGATGTGCCATGAAAAGGAAAAATATTTACAAGTAATATTTTTATTTGATTAAAGTTACGGAGAAAAGTAAAGATTTATTTGAGAAGAAAAGACTACATAATATGTGAATTACTTGATTAACTTAATTCTTTTATATAAATATTAAAGGCCTAAGTTTTTTCTAAATGCATATTATGTAGATAAAGAATACTCCCGCCCAACACCCCAAAATGTAAAGTTTTCACTATATTTGATATGTACAATTACAAGAAAATAATACAAATAAAAGATTCTTCTTTTGAATGTCATTTTTCGACAAACAATCTTGAAAAATCTGTACAAACACGTTAGTAACAAAGTAAAATAAACTAGAAACTATGTGTGCATATGTACATAAAAATAGAAGTTTTCTTTATCAAAGTTGGGCTCGAATTAGATTTTAGATATGTCATGGCTACGAAGTGTTGCTCAATTAATCGGCCATCCTAAATCGGCTTGTCAAGATGTGCATCATAAAACCCTTTGTGTTGTTGTGATATTTTTAAGATTTCTTCATCGCCCAAAATATTTAATTTTTTATTACGTATTTATATACGTAATATCCGTCTTTTATTTGTGGAGGCCTCAAAAAGTGACGATAATTTTTTCATTGGCCAAGAATATTTATTTTGACATAATAGATAAATTTGAGAAAATAAAGTCTGTCTTTTATAATGGGGTGGCCTCAAAAATCCGAAGGAAAGATATTTTCATCAGTCAAGTATTTGAAAACTTGATTATTTAGTAAATTACAAAGTAAGGAAGGGACAAAACTCAGTGTAAATTTTTCAGGTGCAAGCCGACCCAAAATTAAAGTTAACAGTAACAAAATATGTAGCAGCACCACATCAGTGACAACAACGACTAATATTAACAGTAACAAAATATGGCAAAACCACATCAGTGACAACATTGACAAAACAAAGAGTAAAATCATAGCACAATAATGAAATAAACAGTGAGCAAAGCAACAATAATAAACCAATTATAATAACCGAAGATGAAGGAATATTTCTAAACAGTAATGGTGTTCGTTTGAGCTTCGCCGGTCATCACCTCCGGCAAAGTGACGATGGAAAAAAAGGAATTGAGACATTCTGACCAGATCTGGGATGAGCACACGATAAGAATTTCTCGGCCAGATATGGGATGAGCACACAGTAAGAATTTCCCGGCCAGATCTGGCCCACCTTCGACGGCCTATGTTGTTTTGCCGACAGCTTAGCAGTAATCACATTCGAAAAGGCTGCGGCAGAGGGAGAAAGAAGAGGTAGCGCAGGCTAGCAGCTTGGAAAGCCCGCCGACAGCCAAATTTGGCGAGCTCTAGTGAGAAAGAAAAATAGAGAAAGAGAGAGATCCATGGGGAGAGGTACGTGGTGGTGTTGATGTGCTCCGGTATAGCTTTGCCGGAGAAGAAGCAACGGTTTTAGGCGGCAGAAAGAAAGAGAAAGGAGAGAGAGAAAGAAAGTCGAGAGTTGTTGGAAAGAAAAAGGGAGATCTAATTGTTTTTGATGTGTTTGTGTGTGTGTTTGTATGTGTATAGTGTGTGTTAGTGTGTATTTTTTGTGTGTTTGAGAGAGAGAAAAAGGAGGAAAAATTTGTGTGTATTTGTTTATTCTTGAGAGAGGAGAGAAAGAAGAACATAATGTGTGTGTGATTAAAAAATGTGCATATGCATTTGTGTATTTTTGAGAGAGAAAATGAAAAATGAGAAAAGAATTTTTCTTGTGCTTTTTGTGTATGTATTTGAGAGAGAGAGAAAATATGTGTGGGTGTATGAAAATGTGTGTGTAGAGAGAAAAGATGAATAAGATTGTCTTCCACCCTTGCCTATTTATAATAAAATTGGGCATTTCCTATTATCCAATGGATAAAGGGGTGTCCCCTCTTTTTATAATAGCACATGCTTTTGTCCTTAGGATATTGACCAAAGGATGTTCATCCTTTTGACCAATGGATAGAGTTATTGTCCAAAGGGTAGTGTCATTGAGTTGTCATTGTCAGATATGACATGACATTATGTGTTGCTATTATCGGATGTGACAAGACATCATTGCATAGTCATTGCCGGATGTGACAAGACATTGTTGTGTGGTCGTTGTCGAATACGACAAGACATTGAATTATTATACTGTGTAAAAATAATTGATCCGACTTAGCATTTGCGGACCGTAAAAATAACAAAATGCAGGTATTGATTTGTAATTATGAAAAATATAAATAATGTTGAAAATATTAAAAAAATATAATTTAATAAGAAAAATATTATAAAAATATGATGTCATGTCGTGTACGTGTGCAGATAATTGTAAAATATTAAAAACGATAATGAATTGATAGAAATCCTATTATAAGGAGGATTATTAATAAATTATGAAAAGTAAAAATACGACAACAAATTGATAAAAATCCTAAAGTAAGGATGATTATCAATAATTTGTCAACAATTATAAAAAAGATGTGAAAATTATATTTTTTGCCTTTTAACGACCAGGAAGCCTGAAGGCGTTAATTTAGGTACGAAGAGCAAAAATTGGGTGTCAATAGTTTCCCCTTTTCGTTTGAGGAAGATGTAGAAGTCTTCAAATGAAAACGTTGACGTCCAGCCAATTTTGCTCGACAAAAAATATTTTTTTTTACCATAGAAAAATTCGATCGAACTCTAATTTAGAGTTGCCTACATACCTCAAGTTAATGAGGATCAGGCCGGGTGTAGTTCAAAATAATAGGTAATTTGTTTCTTTCCTTGTTGTTGGGAGCGGGTGATCATGTAGAATGATTATTGAGAGGGCTGTTTGGAAATGGAAGTATTCATCTATTCCCAATGCTCTTTTCAAATTGCCCCAATATCGATCTGTGGAATGCTAGGGATGTAAGATTGCGTACTTACAGGGGAGAAAGAATAATTGTAGTTGTGACGAACTAACTCTGCACAGAGCTTCCTACATATCTCGAATGTTATGAGAATCAGGTCAATGTAGTTCGAATGAGGAAATGGGAAAATTTTGAGATGTATCTCAAAATTTGTCCTAGTGTGTGATATATGGGATTTGAAAAAAAAGTGTTGTTGTTCTGAATTGTACCCTTTGTTGAAAAAATATATGATGTCTCTACGGGGACTTGAGGATGAATAATGGGTGTCTTCGATTGTTTGCAAAGACTGATGTTGATGAATGAAAGATGTCTTCAATTGTCTAGGAAGACTTATTCATGACATCTCCAATTATTTATGGAGACTGATGTTGAATGATAATGTCTTCGATTGTATACGAAGACTTGATGCATGACACCTCCAATTGTCTATGGAGGTTGGTGTTGATTGTTGTCTCCTATTGCTGTGATAAATAATGATGTCTTCGATTGTCTACGAAGACTTGATGCATGACGTCTCCAATTGTCTATAGAGACGGATGTTGATTGTTGTCTTCGATTATTTATGGAGAATTTGATGAATGATGATGTCTTCGATTGTCTATGAATACTTGATGACATCTCCAATTGTCTATGGAGACCGGCTGATTGTCGTCTTTGATTGTCTACGGAGACTGGGTGATGGTCGTCCTCAATTGTCTATAAAGACTAAGGTCATCAACCGATGAGGTAATGGCTATTCGATTGGTAGACCAGTTGGAAGATAATAGTCTCTCGACTGGCGGGGCTATGAGAATTTAAAAAGCCTCTCGACTAGCGGAGTTTTAAAGGTAATAGCCTCTCGACTGGCGGGGCTATGAAAATGTAAAAGCCTCTCGACTAGCGGAGCCTTAAAAGGAAATAGCCTCTCGAATGGCGAGACTATGAAAATGTAAAAGCCTCTCAAATGGCGGGGCTTTGAAAGGTAATAGCCTCTCGACTGGCGGGGCTATGAAAATGTAAAAGCCTCTCAACTGGAGGGGCTATGAGAATATAAAAGTCTCTTGACTGGCAGGGCTTTAAAAGGTAATAGCCTCTCAACTAGCGGGGCTATGAAAATGTAAAAGCCTCTCGACTGGCGGGGCCTTAAAAGGTAATAGCCTCTCAACTAGCGGGGCTATGAAAATGTAAAAGCCTCTCGACTGGAAGGGCTTTGAAAGATACTAGCCTCTCGACTGGCGAGTCTATGAAAATGTAAAAGCCTCTCAACTGGCGGGGCTATGAAAATGTAAAAGCCTCTCTACTTACGGGGCCTTAAAAGGTAATAGCCTCTCGACTAGCGGGGCTATAAAAATGTAAAAGCCTCTCGACTGGCGGGGCTTTGAAAGGTAATAGCTTCTCGACTGGTGAAGCTATGAAAATGTAAAAACCTCTCGACTGGCGGGGCTATGAAAATATAAAAGCCTCTTGACTGGCGGAGCTTTGAAAGGTAATAGCCTCTCGACTGACGAGTCTATGAAAATGTAAAAGTCTCTCGACTGGCGAGGCTTTGAAAGGTAATAGTCTCTCGATTGGCAGGGCTTTGAAAGGTAATAGCCTCTCAACTAGAGGGGCTATGAAAATGTAAAAGCCCCTGAGAACACCAAATTGAAAAGAAAAATGTCCGTGTTTGAAGGTTGTATCTTGAAGAGAAATGTCAATTATTGGTATTCGGAGATAGGCGTCTTGCACGTAAAGTGTGATGCATGTATGTGAAGGCATGGTTTGAAAGGAAAGTTTTTTTTTTGTATTTTTGTTGTAAAAATATGTTGAAAGATGAGAAATGCAGAAGACTGCTATGTGTTTTATTTGTAAGAAATGCTGAAAGGTAAAAATGCAAAACATTATTTGTGTTTTCTTTGTAAGAATGCAGAAAGGTGAAAATGCAGAAGATTGTTTTGTATTTTCTTTGTAAGAAATTTTGAACAATGAAAAGATATAATTGTGTCTTGACTACAGTTGGTACCAACAATTAGTAGTGTGTATAAGAATTCCCCTATCTCTTTTCCAGCTAACCGAGATCGACTTCAGGGTAACTTCTACAGCTTCGAGTGGTACCTCAGATATACCTAAGTATCGACAAGATTTGTCCGTCTTGCTTCAAACAACAATTTCGAACTGTGCATGTTCCCATGTTTTAAGTGCCCTCTCCAGAAAGAATGTCTCGTTCTCACACATATTTGAGTATTGTTTTTCTCTTGAATTTTGATGTCTAGAGATATACGCTCACACTTAGAAAGAAGTTCAATGAATGTAATTGTGATATCATAGGCTTGGCTTTCATGTAAGTATCCACTAATGTGAGAAAACTTAGAGTAGGATCTTGTAGGACTTGTTATTGGCTTGTAATGTAGGCTTGGGGTCAGGTAGGATGACATTTAGGAAAAAAGTGAATAATTCCTCAATGAGCATTGCACTGTATCCGTGCTTTTGACGCTCGATCTTCTTTATTGTGCTTCTTTGCCCCTTGTTTTGTATTTGTTTTGACTTTTTTTTGAATCTTGTGTTGGAGTTTTTTCCCCTTTCGATATATTTTCCTTTTTTTTTCCTTTTTAGGGGATGATGATTCCCCATCTTTATCAGAGTTGTCTCGTTTTTTTCTTTGTGGGGGGTCTTGATCCTTCTTTCTTTGAAGTCATCTTTTATTTTTGTTCTTCTGGGGATATACGTCCTATGCCTTTGGCAACTTTGATATTGAATCTTCATCCGCAACTTGTACGTACTTAGTGCGCTCAAGGAGGTGGGCCAAAGAGGGATAGTGCATGTAAGCACTCAAAAGGTATAGGCTCAAATGTGGTTATTCCAAAGAAAAGGTTTCAGGCTCAAAGGGGGAAATACTAGGGATTGATGTCATTTGGTAGGCTGTTGAAGGCACAATCTAGTCAAGAAAGGCCTACAATCCTTTCCCAAACTAAGTGGAACTCAAAATTTCGCCTCAACAGACACTCATGCCAAGTTCTGGATCAACAATACAATGCAATGAACTATTCTAAAGCTCACCACACAATGAACTTGAAACGATGGGGTTGGCTTTGTTCTTGTCTTAAATGTATGCAAGAGAATTTTAGAGTGTTACTCAGGTTTGACTAAGAGATACCAAAAGAATCTATGGTTTACCGTGAAGTCGATCCTCTCCATCATACCAATTTGTTCTTTTTCATGCACACTCTTAATTGTGTTGGTACCAACCAAGTCAAAATTTTATTTTATTTAAAAAAAAAGAATAGGACTGAACCCAAATGAGGGTTGCCTACGTATCTTGCGAAAACAAGAATCAGGTTGCGTAGTTCAGGCAAATTTATAGATTTCTATGTAGCATGTATGAATGTACAAAAGTAGTGGCCATCTTTAAAAGTAATATGAAAGATGATCAGGAAGGAATTGCTTGTATCAGAAAAATTGGTTAGATCAGCTGATCGAGAGGATGGATGCCGAGCATGAGGAGAGTTTTGAAATTACTTCAATATGTCGACGAGATTGAAAAGGTCAAACATTGAATAAGTTATGACATTATTTCACCGTAGTTAGCAGGATTGTTATGAATGAAAGAATATTAAACCTTTGCTTTGACAGTTGGGATCGATAAACCATAAATTTAATGGTTTACGACGTCCGAAAGAAGAAGCTAGGTGTTCTCGAACCAAAATCGGGTGAGGATTTGGAGGTAGGTCGCCTAAACACTAATGTTATTGAGATTTGAATTTGAGGAATCATTTATTTACATTCTTGAAGACTTTTGGAGAGCGTCTTTGAACGGTTTTAGAAAAATTGCCCCAGTATGAATACCGAAGGAATTATTTTGAAACAGTGAAGAGATCGAGCCCTCATACAGGGCTGCCTACGTATCTTGTCAGGACAAGAATCAGGTCAAAAAGTAGTTCAAATAAATTTGAGTTTGTATACAGCACGACCTATTTATAAAATAGAAATTTTCCTAAATGGTTGAGAGTAAGACTGAATAATTGCGAAAAGGTACACTCGCCTAAATGCACCAATTCTGAAACTAAGAAATCCAAAGAAGGTTCAGAGGAGTGCAGTACACCCCTCGCGTGTTCAGTGTGTGAATTATGTACGATCAAAAACTCAATGGAATTGTGAACTATGATTAAAAGAATAATGTGTAATAGTTCCTATAGATACAGTGTATTAAACAAATAATGAATAAAAGAATTGATAAGGCAGCAAAATTGATTTGCGCAAATAATATAAAGAATTCATAAAAAAAAATCTACACAATTTTTAATATGAACAGATAAAGAATCAAAGAATTAATGTATACAAAAATATAAAAATACCTCCCTCAATTGAGAAATTGACTCTATCATGGCTAGAACTTGTTGTAATTCTCCAGCAAAGTCGTCATTCAATCATGCCCTATTTTCGCCAAGGTCAAACAAAACATGACTTATCGGACTCTAAAGAATTGAAAATTTTTACAGAGTCGCCACCTAATTTTTAAAGGAAAATAAGGAAACCTATTTATTTGTCAATACGTATGATTAATGTTTTAGTCTACAAAAACCTATTGAGACTCTAGGTAAGGGTTCAAATTATCCCAAAGGGAAGGGGTTAGGCACCCTTCAGGATCCACAAATGTGGTACCCGGCTAGACTAAACTTATCAATGAGGGAGGAGGTATAAATATTTAAAATAATGTAAAAGTGTATGTGTATTAAGTATAAAATAATTCTTTTGAAAAAGTACAAATGTAAAACTATGTAAAAGTATATGTATATTAAATATACAAATAAAATCTATTGTTATAAAAACATGTAAAAGATATGCATAAAAATGTATAAATTACATGTGAAAAAGAAAGTATTTTGTGATGTATGAAAAGAAACATGAAAAAGATATTTATAAAAATATATAAATTACATGTGAAAAAGAAAGTATTTTGTGACATATGAAAAGAAATGTATTTTGATGTGCCATGAAAAGGAAAAATATTTACAAGTAATATTTTTATTTGATTAAAGTTACGGAGAAAAGTAAAGATTTATTTGAGAAAAAAAGACTACATAATATGTGAATTACTTGATTAACTTAATTCTTTTATCTAAATATTAAAGGCCTAAGTTTTTTCTAAACGCATATTATGTAGATAAAGAATACTCCCGCCCAACACCCCAAAAGGTAAAGTTTTCACTATATTTGATATGTACAATTACAAGAAAATAATACAAATAAAAGATTCTTCTTTTGAATGTCATTTTTCGAAAAACAATCTCAAAAAATTTGTACAAACACGTTAGTAACAAAGTAAAATAAACTAGAAACTATGTGTGCATATGTACATAAAAATAGAAGTTTTTTTTTATCAAAGTTGGGCTCGGATTAGATTTTAGATATGCCATGACTACGAAGTGGTTGCTCGATTAATCGGCCATCCTAAATCGTCTTGTCAAGATGTGCATCATAAAACCCTTTGTGTTGTTGTGATATTTTTAAGATTTCTTCATCGTCCAAAATATTTAATTTTTTATTACGTATTTATATACGTAATATCCGTCTTTTATTTGTGGAGGGCTCAAAAATCGACGGTAATTTTTTCATTGGCCAAGAATATTTATTTTGACATAAAATAGATAAATTTGAGAAAATAAAGTCTGTCTTTTATAATGGGGTGGCCTAAAAAATCTGAAGCAAAGATATTTTCATCGGTCAAGTATTTGAAAACTTGATTATTTAGTAAATTACAAAGGAAGGGACAAAACTCAGTGTAAATTTTTCGGGTGCAAGCCGACCCAAAATTAAAGTTAACGGTAACAAAATATGTAGAAGCACCACATCAGTGACAACAACGACTAATATTAATAGTAACAAAATATAGCAACAGCACATCAGTGACAACATTGACAAAACAAAGATCAAAATCATAGCACAATAATGAAATAAAAAGTGAGCAAAGCAACAATAATAAACCAATTATAATAACCGGAGATGAAGAAAAATTTCTAAACAGTGATGGTGTTCGTTTGAGCTTCGCCGATCATCACCTCCGGCAAAGCGGCGATGGAAAAAAAGGAATCGAGACATTCCGACCAGATCTGGGATGAGCACACGATAAGAATTTCTCGGCCATATATGGGATGAGCACACAATAAGAATTTCCCGGCCAGATTTGGCCCACCTTCGACGGCCTGCAGCTTGGAAAGCCCGCCGGCAGCCAAATTTGGCGAGCTCCAGTGAGAAAGAAAAATAGAGAAAGAGAGAGATCCATGGGGAGAGGTACGTGGTGGTGTTGATGTGCTCCGGTATAGCTTTGCCGGAGAAGAAGCAACGGTTTTCTTGTGCTTTTTGTGTATGTATTTGAGAGAGAGAGAAAATATGTGTGGGTGTATGAAAATGTGTGTGTAGAGAGAAAAGATGAATAAGATTGTCTTCCACCCTTGCCTATTTATAATAAAATTGGGCATTTCCTATTATCCAATGGATAAAGGGGTGTCCCCTCTTTTTATAATAGCACATGCTTTTGTCCTTAGGATATTGACCAAAGGATGTTCATCCTTTTGACCAATGGATAGAGTTATTGTCCAAAGGGTAGTGTCATTGAGTTGTCATTGTCAGATATGACATGACATTATGTGTTGCTATTATCGGATGTGACAAGACATCATTGCATAGTCATTGCCGGATGTGACAAGACATTGTTGTGTGGTCGTTGTCGAATACGACAAGACATTGAATTATTATACTGTATAAAAATAATTGATCCGACTTAGCATTTGCGGACCGTAAAAATAACAAAATGCAGGTATTGATTTGTAATTATGAAAAATGTAAATAATGTTGAAAATATTAAAAAAATATAATTTAATAAGAAAATATTATAAAAATATGATGTCGTGTCGTGTACGTGTGCAGATAATTGTAAAATGTTAAAAACAATAATGAATTGATAGAAATCCTATTATAAGGAGGATTATTAATAAATTATGAAAAGTAAAAATACGACAACAAATTGATAAAAATCCTAAAGTAAGGATGATTATCAATAATTTGTCAACAATTATAAAAAAGATGTGAAAATTATATTTTGTGCCTTTTAATGATCAGGAAGCCTGAAGACGTTAATTTTAGGTACGGAGAGCAAAAATTGGGTGACAACACACATCCTCCCCAAACCTTAAGTATCTCAGACTTCCTTAGAGGGGTGTCAAGGAGGAATTCGTACATGAACTTTTTCATATCCTCGACTGGCGGTATATGCTGACGTCGATGAATTGTCGCATGACTCTTAGTGGCACGTAGGGATGAACACCTCGTAGACCCATTAAGATGATGAAAGGTCGAAAAGTGGACATATATATCACCTCTTTTGAGGGGAACCAATGATAATTTCACACTATCTTGTCTGCCGTCAACCCCTCGAAGTACTCCTTCCAAGCTCCTATTCCTTCGGGAAAGTTTTGGTCCTCCATCCTCTTCTCATGGCCTTTGATATAATCATTTCATTCGACTAAAAAATCCACAACAAATGGATGATAACGAACATGCTCGAGCATCCATAACTGCAATAGAATGTTACATCCTTCAAAATAGTCTGCCCCATTTTTACACATCGTCAGGGCTCGATAAAGTTCTGTCAGAATCATGAGTATAAGGGTGACCTTAGGATTCTTCTCAAAAGCGGTAAAACGCAGCCAGATTGGTGCTGATTTTTCCTCCTCTCTTCGAAAATGCCATGATTCTCAAAAAAGCCACTATGAATGCTTCAGAATTGTGCTTTTCCCAGATCCGGTAGCACCCCCCATTGTTAAGTTCTAATCTAAACAACTCGAATTCCTTTTTCTGACCATATATTTCGTACAAAAATTCTAGATGAACCCATCCATTTTCCAGGCAGCCCCCAATGTTCTTCTCCTTTATGTGCAATAGCTCAAAAAATCTTTCGGCAGTGACATGCTTCGGCATCATAGGTTCTCCTCGGTGAAGATTCTTTCCCTTTCCTATAAATTCTCATATTTCCTCCAGTGTGGGAGTGAGCTCAAAGTCGGAGAATCGGAATACGTTGTATGAAGGATCCCAAAATTGTACCAAAGCTTCTATTACGTCTCTTCGTGGTTCAACACTCAACAAACGCCTTAAAAATCTTAAGTGTTTATATACTTCTCCCTGTCCATAGTCAGTCATATTGTTATATCATATCCGCAACAGATTCAGAACTTTATCCAACACCATGAAATGGGGTAATTCATCATCCCTCGGCCTTTTGTCACTCCTTCCGAATGATTTTATATTGCCTTATAGGAAAATGATGCCAAATAAGAATTCTATTTTAAACATCCTAAAACAAAACAAAAATAATTTTTCGAAAAAAGTTGATGGAATGACACGGAATAAGATTTCAAAATGAGCATGAGAAAATAGCAACCGACAAAACAGGAAGTATCCAAGTCTTCTAAAACATCCTAGAGTGGAGACAATAATTTGATGACGTTTGGACCAGACATATTAGAAATAACTAAATTATTAAAACAAAATAGTGGACCGAATTGTTTGAACAAATTTTAACTGTGCTTGACAAAAATGGGCTCTATGGTATTCCTAAGAGAGATTTTAAAACCAAAGAAAATGAATATAACGAGACCACGACGTTAAAACGACTTAATCTTTACAGAAAATTTCTATGTAAAAATATTATATATTTTCTAAAATAAGCCCTTAAAATTTTTTGTTTAACCCCCTTTTTTTCAGATCAATTAATTCACTTAAAAGCCGGTCAACATTCAATGCGGCATTTCCTATAATGCAACAAGTAGCACATAAAATGTACATGATGGTATCGAATGGTGGCACCTATCCTAGACGGACCCGACCCCCGTGTCGAGTCCCACTAAGTCAAAAATGCACGTGATACAAATAAAGCGCATCCTATTAGGGATAGCCATGTCTAAGTTCCAGTTATGCTAGGTTCAACCTGGTGGAGTTAGGTATCTAGACTGGCTGTAAAACGAGCGGACAACTCGAGTCGGCAAGGGACAGCTTTACCGGTAGCAGGGCTTTTCGGTCTCACTGTTGGTCCCTTCCCGTCCTAAATCATGGGTGACTACAGAATCCTTCCTAGGAGCTTTGCCGCATCTCTGGTATCTCAAGCTCGGGAGTGTATACTACATCTCCGAATATACAGTATCTCAGAAGACTCAGATGGGTAAGCGAGAGAAGACAGTTTATATTGCAATTCAAATAATATCAAAACAGTTAAACATGTAGGCAATAACACATTTAGGCCAACAATATGCAATATCAAAATTAAATAAATCCAAACAAATCAATATAAAAGCTCGAATTCTGATTATTTCCCTAGCGGAGTCGCCATCTGTCGCACCCCTATTTTTCACTGCATCCGACCCCGCTAAGGAGTTGGTTTTAGAGAAAATGGGTTTTTCCAATTAAAGTGACGTTTTAAAAAGGGATTAATTATTTTACAGAGTCGCCACTTGGAATTGAGTTTGGGTGTTCCAAGACACCTTATTGAATTCTCAATCAAAAGGAAATGACTCTTTGTTTTATTGGTCTGCGAACTAGAAATTCGGATAAGGAATTCTGTTGACTGAGGGGAAGGTGTGAGGCACCCCTCAAGTCTCATGGTTCTAGCATGGTCACTTTAATGACTTACGTCTGGCTTAAATTAATCTTTTGGATACAGAAGATTTGTTAGCCTATAAGTAACTTACATCCCGCTTTTATTTATTTTTGAATATATTTAAAACTGTATTGAGGTGTGGCTTACCGATAGTAGTACTTTTCGGCCTTACTACGAATTTTGATAGATTTCTCGTGCCTTTGAGGCATTTATGAGTTGTCCCCATTTTCCTAGTCTAAATAAGCTCCTAATCTGTTTAAATCTATCCAACAAAATTAGATCGGCTTTTAAAATAGTGTGTTGATTTTTATTATAACGAATGGTCGATAGAAGGGCTTTCCAACTTCATCGTTAATTTTCACTTATGTATAAAATTTTAAAAAATTTTAAAGATCAAGAACCTAAATCATTCTTTTCGAGTTCTCTCCCTTGCAAACGAGTCTTTCCTCTCTTTTACGCAAAAATAAAATTCGAACATTGCTCCATGCACAGTATTCCTCTATCTTTATTAAATATAATTGCTCAAACTTTATTTCACTTCTAGTAAAGGTAAGGACAAATAAAAGTAACAATGGCCAAACTAAAAAAAATCGAACACGCAAATATCAATTTCAATAAAGATTTATACTGGAAGTTAGTTCTTTTACATGCATAAAGTAAAGGTAACAATGTTAAAGCACACAAATCACCGAAGAGCATTACATAGTAGCATGTTTACAAAAAAGGAAATCATTCTTGGTTAAAAACCATAATATAGGATAAGAAGAGTTATTAATCAAGGCTTTCATACTACTTCCTAGGATAACCCATTAAATAAATAAATAAAATAACAAAAGATATATCCATCACTTAAGCCTTATCCCTCAATAATCAAATACACTACTTTTGAATTTGAGACTCTTGATTTTGCTTTTACTCTAACTATTCAAGCTTATCTCATTTCGAATTTCCTTTCGTTTTTTACTTGATGATATTGTTTATACTTAGTTTACAAAATGCAAATCTTATATAAAAAAAAAAGAATAGGCAATGCATTCTGATTATATTACTAGACAGAACATTCCTATGTAAAACGATCATATTTCTGTAAAACATCCACTTTACCCATCAACATACTAATTATGTTAAGAACTAGTATTAAAATAAACTAAGGATATTAAATACCAAATAGTCTAGCGGGTAGATGGTTATGACCCATTTGGATAAATAAACACTTAACACACGATATAATCAAATACGAATCAACTTTTATAAGTATTTTGTTTCGATCTTCTCCCTCGTTTCTTCATCTAAAGAAATTTCAAGAAAAGAGTTTATTTGCATAGCAGAAGCTCTGCCAGAAATATCAAACTGAACTATAATGAATAATACAGGAAACCACTTAAATAACTTTGTCCATATATTGATTCATAATGAACTTATAATAAACAAAATAAAAAGGTATCAGGAAAGAACCTGTACAGCAAATCGAACCGAGTAACGCCGCAAGAAAAACCCTCACCGGAAACGTCAAACGAAACTCCGAACTCTTAACCCAAACTCTTCTTCTCTTCTCCTTTTCTGTCTTCGTTTTTCTTACTTTCTCTTCTTGTTTTTATGTTTCTTTTCTCTAATTTCTTTTTGTGTTTTATTCTCCCTTCTTTTCTTTTCTTTTCTTTTCTAAGTGTTTTCCTTTCTTTATTATTCTCTCTTTCTGTGTTTTTTCTCTCATTCAATGTTCTCCCTCATCCCTCTCTTCTTTTTGTGTATGCTTGTGAGGTAATATAGATTGTGTGATTGTGTGATTGTGTGAATGTGTGGGAAGTTGAGGATGGTGGACGTGGGGAATTAGTAGAATTGGTGTGGGACGTGGGTTTTTGGGTAGTTTAGGGTTTCTTTCCTTTTCTTTTTCTCTTCTTTTTTTTTTTTTAATGTTTTAAATAAAAAGAAGATAAAATTTATTTAAAACTAATAAAATACAAGATAAGTTAAATAGCTAGCTTCTTAGAAATATGATTAAAAAAATATTAATATCACTAGATTCTTTATTAAAAGTTAAAATAATAAGAACAATATAATTTTATTATTATTTTTAAAATAAATAATTAAGTAATAAAATAAAAGCTCATTAAAATGTGACTCTATTTTTTGTAGTTTTCAAAAATTTTAACAAATCTTGTAAAATAAGATAAACTTAAAATATCTAATTTAGACCTAAAAAAAAATTAAAAAAAAATTAAACATTAAAATGGTATAAAAACGTTAGGTTTGGTAAAAAATTAGGTGTTTACAAGGAGCTAATTATGTATCTCGATAGGCCCAAAATTGAATTTTTTAGTAATTATGCAAAATGTCAAAATTTTCAGTAATTATACAAAATGTTGAAATTTTCTGTAATTAAACTATAAACTATCCAATTTTATATTGTTTGGTCTATTTTTAGGGGTGGGGTGGGGGTGGGTGGGGGTTGAGTGAATTCCCCAAACAATCTCAAGTTTTGAAAATTTTCTTCAAATATCACTTATATTTCATTTAAGACCACAATACCACTCAACTATCACTCTTTTCCTCAAAAAAATACTAAACACTTAAAAGTATTCTTCTCTCTTAGTTGGCATATCATGTCACTAAAATCACATTTTTTAAAAAAAATTATAAACCATTTAGTTCATCAAACTTATTTAACCAAAATTATAAATTTATTCTTTTTAAAAAAAAAATAAAAAATAATGCATTAATTTAATTTTCATGTTTAGAAATTCTTTACCACACTTAATCTTTACCATTTATTTTACATGCAAATTAAAATCTCGAGATAGCTTATCTAATTTAGTGATATTATTTTCTTTAGAAAATAATCGATCTTTGTAGGAAATTATAAATAAAAACCTAAATGATCATCTAGGAAAAAAACTCTAGAAAAAAAAAATATTCATACCTAGGTATGAGAATTTCTTCTTAATAAATTAATGTATATTCTTTTAAAAAAATAAGATCATAATTTTGGTCAAATGAGTTTGACGAGTTAATATATATATATATATATATATATATATATATATATATATATATATATATATATATATATATATATATAAAATGATGGTTTACTGATATTATATAGTACTAATTAGAAGAGGAGGAGAATTTTGAGGCATTTAGTGATTTTTTGAAAAAATATTGATAATTGAGTGAAATTATTGTCTTAGTAAAAGTAAAAATGATATGGATAATAAATAATAATCCAAGAAAATAACATTAGAAAAAATGAAAGTTTAAGTAATGATAAAAGATTCCTAAACATGAAAATTTCTTCTTAATAAATTAATATATATAGTTTTTGAAATAAGAGTATAACAACAACAATAACAACAACATACCCAGTGTATTCCCACCTAGTGGGGTCTGGGGAGGGTAGAGTGTACGCAAACCAAACCACTACCTCAAGAGAAGTAGAGAGGTTGTTTCCGATAGACCCCCGGCATAGGACCAATACAAAAAGTAAGCGCATATAAACTAGTATGGTACACAAAACAAACTAACAATATAACAAACACAAAATATAAGTGCATAATAAACTAGTACGGGGTGCAAAAAAGCCAACACCACAAGCCCCAAAAACTACAGCCACAATACTACGAACCAGAAACTCTAGACCCAAAAGAGCACTCCCCTATTACTACCGCCGCGTTCCCACCCCCTAACCCTCTACCCTAATCCGTGTCCTCCACACCTTCCTATCAAGGGTCATGTCCTCTGTAAGCTGTAATTGCTCCATATCATGCCTAATCACCTCCCTCCAATATTTCTTCGGTCTACCTCTAGCCCGCCTAAAACCATCCATAGCCAGAGTCTCACACCTCCGCACTGGAGCATCAGGGCCCCTCCTCATCACATGCCTGAACCAACGTAGCCTCACTTTTCCCAACTTATCCTCGACCGAGGCAACTCTCACCTTCTTCCGAATAATCTCATTCCTCACCCTATCTTTCCTGGTATGTCCATACATCCATCGCAACATTCGCATCTCTGTCACCTTCACTTTTTGGATGTGGGAGTTCTTAACTGGCCAACACTCCGCTACATACAACATAGCCGTCCGGACTACCACTCTGTAGAACTTACCTTTAAGCTTCGGGGGAAACTTCTTATCACAAAGGACTCCCAAAGAGAGCCTCCACTTCAACCACCTTGCCCCAATATGATGCGTGACATCCTCGTTAATCTCACCATTACCCTGAATTATGGACCCCAGATACTTGAAACTCTCCCTCTTCTGGATGGGCTGAGATTCTAGCTTCACAACCACTCCATCTTCTCGCGACATATCACTGAATTTACACTCCAAGTACTCTGTCTTGGTTCTACTTAACCGAAAACCTTTAGATTCAAACGTCTGTCTCCAAATCTCTAACTTATCATTAACTCCACCCCGAGTCCCGTCGATCAGAACCACATCATCTGCAAATAATATACACCAAGGCTCCTCTCCTTGAATATATCGTGTCAAAACATCAATCACCAAGGCAAATAGAAACTGACTAAGAGTCGATCCCTGGTGCAACCCTATCAAAACTGTGAAGTGCTCCGAATCTCCACCTACCGTCCTCACACGAGTCTTCGCACCATCATACATATCCTGAATCGACCTAGTGTATCCCACGGTCACCCCTCTAGCCTCCAAGTACCTCCACAGAATCTCCCTGGGAACTCTGTCATATGCCTTTTCTAGATCAATAAACACCATGTGCAAGTCCTTCTTCCTCTCTCAAAACTGCTCCATTAATCTCCTCACAAGGTAAATGGCCTCAGTAGTCGAGTGACCAGGTATGAAACCGAACTGATTCTCAGAGATCGTCACGATCCTCCTCATCCTCAACTCTACCACCCTTTCCCAAACCTTCATAGTATGACTCAACAACTTAATACCTCTATAGTTGTTACAACTTTGAATGTCTTCCTTGTTCTTATACACTTGAATCATCATGCTCCACCTACACGCTTCAGGCATCTTAGAATCTCTAAAATAATGTTAAATAACCTTGTCAACACTCCAGACCTGCCCCGCTAATGCTCTTCCAAAAATCTACAGAAATCTCGTCTGGCCCAGTCGTCCTACCCCACCGCATCCTGCGAATAGCTCCTTTGACCTCCTCAACCTCGATACGCCTACAAGAACTATAATCGTGAACGTCCTCAGATATCGCTAAGTCTCCCAAAACAGAACCTTTGTCTCTCTCGTTGTTCAAAAGTTTATGAAAATAGGACTGTCATCTCTTCCTAATAAGGGAAGCCTCAACCAACACTATACCATCCTCTCCTTTGATGCACTTCACTTGGTCAAAGTCACGAGCCTTCCGCTCCCTGGCCTTGGCCATCCTATACAACTTCTTATCTCCGTCTTTCTCCTCTAAAGTCGCATACAAACTCTCAAAAGTTGTTGTCTTAGCCGTCGTAACCGCTAACTTAGCCTCTCTTCTAGCTACCTTATACTCCTCTTTATTCTTCTTCCTTTCCTCATCATCCTTGCTCCCAACCAACTTAGCATAAGACACCTTCTTAGACTCGGCCTTTCTCTTGACCTCTTCGTTCCACCACCAGTCTCCTTGATGTTTGCTAGATCGACCTTTCGAGACACCCAACACCTCTCTAGCAGTCTCCCTAATGTAACTGGCAGTCGTCTCCCACATATTATCCATACCCCCTCTACTCTCCCAAGCCCCCCTACTCTTCAACTTCTCTTCCATCTCTAAAGCACTAGCCAAAGTCAAGCTACCCTACTTAATCCTGGGTCGTGCCTCCCCACTTCTCTTCTTTTTGCCCTTATTGATAACCAAGTCCATCAACAACAACCTATGTTGAGTCGAGATATTCTCGCTAGGTATGACTTTACAGTCTTTACATAGCGTTCTATCCCCTTTTCTAGAAGTAAAAAGTCTATCTGAGTCTTGGCCACTAAACTATGAAATGTAATAAGGTGATCCTCCTTCTTCGAAAAGCTCAAATTTGCTATCCACAACCCAAAAGCCCTAGAAAAATCCAACAGAGAAGCTCCTCCTTCATTCCGCTCACCAAAACCGAAATCGCCATGCACATTATCATACCCTCTTGACACAGACCCAATATGCCCATTGAAATCCTCTCCCACGAAAAGCTTCTCAGTGCTCGGGATGATCGTCACCACCTCATCAAAAACCTCCTAGAATTCCTTTTTCTCCTCTTCGTCCAAACCTACTTGCGGGGCGTAGGCACTAATAACGTTCACCGTATACCCTCCCATGATCAACTTAATAGACATCAGTCTATCACTAACTGTCTTTACCTCTACCACCTGCTCCCTACGATCTTTATCTACTAAGATACCTACCCCATTTCTATGTCTCACGCAACCCGAGTACCACGACTTATATCCATCCACATCTCTCGCTTTAGTACCTACCTATTTAGTTTCCTGAACACACGCTACATTAACCCTCCTCTTTCTAAGAATCCTCACCAGCTCTATAGACTTACCCTGAAAAGTACCAATGTTTTAAGATCCAACTCACAACTTAGAAGCTCCTTTATCTCGCCTAATCTAACTACCCCTAGCCCCTAACCCCAAACTCGATCCTAGACCCGACCCAGACCCAACCCCGCCAAACCCCGACCCAGACCTAACACCTCCTAACCCTGACCCCTACCTATGACACGACCCTAGTCTACCATCGCCAATCACAGCCACTATGCAACAAAGGGGGATCAAGATAAGGTAAAAGGGCATACTAGTTAAAATGAAGTCAATAAAGGAGCTAGGGGCACAGACAGCAATCTATAATAGATAGAGAGCAACAAAAGCAATAATATAACGCAAATTTTGATAAACAATAATCAATAGCGGGAACTAATACTACCACAATTAATGTATATGTTAGTACATCAAGTACCAGTAATCAGACAAGGTAACACACTCCAAAACTACTAAGAACAATAAAAAATTCACACGTAAAACACTATTAGAAAGTAACCAATCAACAAGAAATTCGACATCCACAATCAGATAATCAGCCAAGACGCTACGAAATAGGAATCCCAACAAGAATAGTGCAGAACACTACCAGTAACAGACCTTAAAAATCAAGAAAGCTATACACAACTAGAAAAAATGGATCGTGTGCACCTGATCGAAGCTGGTTTGTGTCCATATACTTGGTTGAGTCACTGAATTCCAAAAATTTGCGGTAGAAATTGCTCGCCGGAATAGTATCGCCGGAATAGTGTCACCGGAATAGTGTCGCCCGAATAGTGTTCTTGTCACCTGAATGTCACCGAGTAGAGTTGCTGGAGCGTCTTCTGAGCAATGTCTAGTGCTTTCTACTTACACCGTCGCCGAAGTCGAGCCAGCAAAATCCCTAGTGCCGCCGGCGATAGCAGTGCCGAGAAAGGGAATCGGGGAAGAGAGAGAGAAGGGGATAGAGAGAGAACTTGGGAGAGATAGAATGGGGGGAGAAAAGGAGTAACCCTGACCTATTTCCGGCACATCTACATCGTCGTCGGCGTCGGATTCAGCCGGTCAGTCCAAGACGAGTTCGCCGGAGAAAGATCGTCGGAGCGATCCCCAAGTATACAGAAATTAAGGTGACGAATTATTAGAAGTCCCAGCAATAGAAGTCCCAGCTAAATTAAATCTCAACTTCAATAAGAACACTTCAAATTCTTAATCGTTCTCTTGAAAATCAGATTATTGTAAAACTACTAGTCGTATAATAATATTGGTGTTATGGCAAGAGAAGAAGGAAAAATATTTATCACTCCAAAAATATTTATACATGTGCAAATTCAAATGACAAGCGCACAAGGATTTTGAAATAAGAGTATAATTTTGACTAAATAAGTTTGATGAGTTAAATAGATCTATTATTTTTTAAAAATAATTTAATAACATGGAATGCTAATTCGATGAGAAAGAGACATATGAGATATTTGTTTATTTATTTTGAGAATAATAGTGATAATTGAGTCATATTATTATCTCAGAAAAATAAAAATAATTTTTGTAGACAATTCAAAAAAATGAGTGTTCATTCAAAAAAATAATTTTTGAAAAAATATATTTCAAGTTTTAGTACCGATAAAGTCTTTTTAAGTATACAAAGTTATTTTAAGAAATTAATGCATTTTTTCAAAACATAATAATATTTTGATTAAGTGAACTTGATGAGTTAAATAAATTTAGTATTTAAAAAAAAAAAGTTTTAATGAAATGACATGCCAATTAATACTATGTTTGGATGGTGGTTTGTCATGATTTCATAATGTATGATATAGTATCACATGGTTTTGTATTGTATTGTATTGTATAGTATAGTACAATATAATGTTTGGATAGATTGTATTGTTCACTGTTGTTTAATAACAGTTTTTTATTTGGTTTGATGGTATGATACTGTATCGTAAAGGATAAATTTATTAAAATGCTCGTAATTATTATAAACCTTAAATTTATCAATAATTGTTAACAAAATATTTTTTTCCACGAAACATGCCTTGTAAATATATTAAGTTTTTAAATTCATGAAATTCTAACAAAATTAAAATTTTACATTCATGAAATAATGAAAATTAGAAAGGACAAACCAAAATGTCGGAGAATTTAAATTATTGTGAAAGTCTGCTTGCACCACTATTGTGAAAGTCTCGCTTTCACAGTAAACTCATTAATCGACGAGGACATATCAAAATATCAGAGAATTTAAATTATTTTTCTTGTAATTCCTCTACTTTCAATATTGCAATTTACATTTTTGTTACTTGTTTTTCCTTGCGTGTCAAAAGATTTTGTCTAGTGCATTATTAGATATTGCATAATAGAATGTGGTTCTCAACATGAAGATATTAAATCTGGGAATTGGAATGAAATTTATTTTGAAGAATATAGAGCTTAATAAGAGATGGGGACATGTTATTTATCGATAGGGGTGTTCATGGGTCGGTTTGGATCGGTTAGTGGTTAAAACCATAACCAAAACCAATTTAGTCGGTTTTTGAATTTCTAAAACCAAATCAAACCATAAAAAGAAAATAACCGGCGGTTTGGTTCGTTTTTTTTATTTTTTCGGTTATTGACTAGCCTACTCCAACCATCTCTAGAATAAACTCCTTTTTTTAACCCGTAGAAAAGAGCATCACATTGAACAATTTCTCATAAAATATTTGTACAGTGATGGACAAATAACACTACAAACTCTTAAAAATTAGAACAAACACATTAAACAAAATCAACATTGAGATGAAAAGCACCAGCTTTGTATTGTAGGCACTAAGATTATCCAACAACATACAAACACATACATGTACATTGTTAAACAGAGCTTTGTATTCTGTTGCAGTGTACTGCAAGAAGAGACAAAGTTGGACAAATTTGAGTTATCTGTTTACTTTAAAGACTAGCTAGGTGAGCTAATCATATAAGGAAACGATTGAATAAATAAGGAGACATAAAACTACCATTTGAACCAGGGACCATGGTAACTCATATTGTGAAAGATGAAGTAGAAAAGGTGAGGTAGAGACCGTAGGATTAACTTATTAGTAATAGTAGGTAGAGTTGGGCTTAGGTTTGGGGCTTTGGGCAATTGGGCTAAAGTATTGGTTGGGCTAGACATAGATTAAAATTTAGTTTTAGATTAAATTTAATAAAATATTTATATTTTATTTATAAATTATATATAAATAATTATAATATATATATATATATATATATATATAAAATTTATCGGTTCGATTTGGTTATTTTCACGATTTTTTTTAAGTAAACCCATAACCAAACCAAATAGCATCAGTTTTTTAAAATTTAAAACCAAACCTAACTAAACTAAACGTCGATTTTTTTAATCGATTTGATTTTAAACCAAACCCATCAACACCCCTAGGGGTGGGCATGGTATGGTATGGTACGGTATTTAAAACTTCGGTACGGTAATTTCGATATTCAATTTTTAATTATACCATTACCATACCAGGAGGTATTTGGAATGCAAGTTTAATGACGTGAGGCTGGAGGAGGAGGTGGTAGTGAAGTTCGAATCACAGGAGGTATGTAAGAGGGATAGTTTCAAGTATCTCGGGTCCGTGATTCAGGGTAACGGTGAGATTGACGAGGATGTCTCGCACCGTATTGGGGCGGGATGGATGAAGTGGAAGATCGCGTCGGGGGTGTTGTGTGATAAGAAGGTGCCGCCCAAGCTAAAAGGCAAATTCTATAGGGTGGTAGTCCGTCCGGTCATGTTGTATGGAGCGGAGTGTTGGCCAGTTAAGAACTCCCACATCCAGAAAATGAAGGTGGCAGAAATGCGGATGTTGCGTTGGATGTGTGGGCTGACTAGACGGGATAGAGTTCGGAACGAGACTATCAGGGAGAAGGTTGGGGTGACTCCAGTGGAGTATAAGATGCGGGAAGTCCGATTGAGATGGTTCGGGCACGTGATGAGGAGGGGAATGGATGCCCCTGTTCGTAGGTGTGAGAGGCTAGCTTTGGATGGTTTTAGGCGGGGTAGGGATAGGCCGAAGAAGTACTGGGGTGAGGTGATTAGGCGGGACATGGAGCAGTTACAACTCACCGAGGACATGACCCTAGATAGGAAGATCTGGAGGAAGCAAATTAGGGCAGACGGCTAGGGCCAGTTTGGGTCGCTACTGTAGGGAATTACTTGGGGGGGGGGGTATTATTCTTGTTAGGATACCTTGTTCCATGTTTTATTACGAATCTGTTTGTTGTTTTCTTTCCTCTGTTTTTATTACCTACGGGTGTCGGATTTATGTTGTGTTTTCTTGTTCTATGTTGTACTATGTATATGTGTAGTATCTCGTGTCTCGAGCCGGGGGTCTATCGGAAACAGCCTTTCTACTTCTTTAGAGGTAGAGGTATGGACTGCGTACATCTTACCCCCCCCAGACCCCACTATACCCCCCCAGACCCCACTATGTGGGAATACACTGGGTTTGTTGTTGTTGTTGTTGTTGTACCATACCATATTAATTCGGTATGGTTCGGTATTTTGACGTTTGATTTCGGTATTTTGCGGTATGGTAATCAGTAACCATAGTTTGTTTAACTTTGACAATATATACTCGTATATTAGAGTATTATTACTTCGACTTTTCAAAAGCATTCTTAATTGTATCATAAAAATGCATTACACATGTAGAAATATTGTAAAAGAAGTACAAATAATTCCTTTTATTAGTTAATTACACCAAAAAAATATTTCAATCAAGATAGAGTAGCGAAAGTTTCAAAGTCTAAACATTTTATACTAATAATAATTTTTTTTTTTTTTGTGTATATATATATATATATAAAAGTTACTTATGTAACTATATATACTTCGGTATGGTATTCGATATTCGGTATGTCATTTGTAAATACCGTATACCATACCATATACCAAAAAAATTTAAAATGTATACCATATACCATACCAAATACCATAATACCAAAAACTACGATATCAAAAATTTCTATTCGTTATGATAATTCGGTATATATCATGCTATGCCCACCCCTAAACACCCTTATTTATCAATGTAGGATAAATAAACAATCTGATGTAAGGATATAATTAAAAAAGTGTAATAATAAAATTATGGATACCATCAAATGAATGATTTTATAAATTGAGGAATTTTAAGATATCATATCATATCATACCTTTTAGAAAGCAATTAAAACTAACGAGAAAAATGAGTGACCCTCCCAAGTCTTTAATTAAAAAAAGGAAATAAGTGGATTCCATAATATTATTAAATTTTAAAAAAATAAAGTCCCTTAAACAATTAAGACAGTTGTTCATCTCAACAAGTATCAAAGTTATCTAATAATTTTGCACAATTATTAAACAACATTCAAAGTTGTTCGATAATTATACAAAGTTGATCAACAAGTGTAAAGTTATTAAAGCAAAAATGTTTACAAAAAAATTATTTCTTTTACTTAATTTTTAAAACTTAAAAGGAGTCTTGCTTAATTAGAAAACTTATTTGTCCCAAGAAAGCTGTATTCCTCCCTTTTAATTCAAGAAGAAAGCTGTATCAGGAATATTATGGTCTAAGTGAATGTTGGTAGAAGTGGAAATAAGCGAGTGGGATAGAGGAAGTATCTGGAATATTCTTTTCTTTTCTACAAAAGATTTAGTACTACCATTATACAAGGGAGGGTTTTGAGATTCCTGCTTACCATGTAAAGAAATTTGCTTGAGGATCAAATACGTGCCATTGTCTCCCTCTTTCTCATCTCCGTGTTGTGTTCTCCATTGATGTACTAATAAGCATACAAAAAGAGCAATCGACTAAGCAAAAACAAATTTTGGTTGGTGTGTTTTCTCTCCTGTCCGGGTATGTTTCTTTCGCCCAATTAATTTCAGCAGCATTTCCAAATTTTGGTCATCCCATTCGATTTTATCTCAAATTTTTATTCGTTGTGATGAAGTTTGTTTATTTTCAAGAATTGGGGTTTGTTTGTAAGCCTTAATTAGGGGTTAATAGTGAGATTAGCGTCTGTATTGTGGAAAAATTGAGCTGTTCCTGACAATTGAGGTACTGGGTGTGTTTTGTTTGATGAACTCTTTTCAGTCCTTTTTCTTTTGGGTTTTGGAGATTTGTAGCTTAATTAGGGTTCAAGGTTAGTCAGATTAGCTTATGCGTTGTCAAAAATTGAGAGGAGTTGTTGGCAATTAAGGTACTGGGTATGTTTTGCTGTTTGCCAATGTCCCTCCGTTAAATTTTTAACTCAAAAATACCCCTCCCTGTAACGAAATAACACCAAGCATGCCACATGCAGTGGCGGAGCCACAGCCGATGAAGGGTGGTCAGATGAACACCCTTCGTCGGAAATTTTTTTCGAGTATATAGGTTAAATATAGATATTTATGGTCATATACATGTTGTTGCACACCCTTGACAAGCTAGAGAAACATAGTCTAGTGGTCAAGAGTGTGCATTTCTACATCAACAACCCGGGTTCGAACCTTGGCAGGTACAGCAGTGCTTTACCCAAGGGAAACTGTTTTTTTTTTTTTTTAAAACAGTTCTTTGTCCAAGGGAAAATTTTAAAACAGTTCTTTGTCCAAGGGAAAATATGAACACTCTTAGCCAAAAGCCTGGCTCTGCCACTGGCCACATGACCAGTCCAAGCTCCTTCATTTCTCCATATTTTGAGAGTAACGCAGGGAATGTTGATTTGTGTTTTAGTTTGATTACATGCAATTGGTGACTATTTCACTACTGTATGAAAAAGTTTATGATGGTGAAGCAGGTGCATTTTTTCAAGTGTAATATACCTTACTTATCTCCAAAGTTTTAAGTTTGAAAGGAATACCATATCTCCTAGGATAATGTTAGAACTATCATAGCTGTAGTAACCACGCTTTGATGTCTGATTGATGTTATATGACGGCATTTCGTTAAACTGTTGACAATTATAGCATGTTTCGAGAGAATGTAAATATCCCCAAGTAAATAGCTGCGTTGTTCTGATTTCCCCAATCTTAACTTGATTTAAGAGGATGCAAATATACCCCTCCTTCAAATTACTTCCTCTGTTTCCATTTGGTTTCAGTGAATCAGCAAGGTCTGAGACTAACCGACCACCTATTAGGTGGATTTGATTCAAACAGAAGTCTAGGTGATTTGCGAAGATATAATTATAAGCCTTTGCATACCAGGAGTCTGTCTGTATTATCTGACATATGTGGATTTCATAATTATGTTTAAAGAAGAAATCAGACCTTGCTGATTCACTGAATGCAGGTTATTTGGCCTGGAGGATGTTAGGGGATATATGTCTGTATGGACTTATTGCAGAATCAAATTTAAAAAGGTATATATGTCACATATTGGGAGTAAAAAGCTTCCAAAGAGGTCTAGAAAGGTTTTAAAAGAATGTGTCCTTCCCTTTTTAGCACCTTTCTGATTCCAACTTTCCTTGTGACGTGTTTTAAGGCCACAGGATTAAATGAAATTTGGTACAACTTTCTTATTCTGACTTTCATACAAGGCCAAAACTGACTCTAGGGTTCAATTAACTGGTTGTGGTTGACTTGTTAAATATACGTGTATATGCGTGTTTCGTTGTTTGTGCCTGTATGCATGTATGTAATTAACTTGTCAAATATAGCATCCAAATCAAGAATGGAAAGAGGAAGGGGAAGGTGGGTTTCTTCAGTTTCACGTGGGATGCTACCTTTATTAGGGATGCATACAATGATTGAATATAGCAGGCTAGAGAGAAAACCACCGGTTACAGCAGAACTTCTTGCTGCTAATACAATTATATACTTGAGGCCCACTTTTCTTCATCCTATACTTCCTACCATCAATCAAGTCAGGTTTAATACCCATCTCATTCTTAAGTACAAGGACCTGAGACGATTCTCCCAATCAGCATTCTACCATTTGGATGAACCTCACCTAGTCGACAATATGCTATCACTTTTGGGGAAGGGGATTCAGTTGGAGACATCAATGGGAAGTGCAGAATTTGCATTGACAGTTGCAACCTTAGTTGCTATTTCCCAGGGTGTCAAAATATTGCTTGCGAAATCACTCCTGCTATTGTTTGACTATGAGAGACCCTACTATCAGGAATATTCTGTGGGGTTTTCTGGTGTCCTCTTTGCTATGAAAGTTATTCTCAATGCACAATCAGATGATTATACAGATGTGCATGGGCTGCTGGTACCGACTCATTACGCTGCCTTGGCAGAACTTATTCTCATACAAATGTTTGTCCCTGGTGTCTCATTTCTTGGCCATATTGGCGGTATACTTGCTGGCCTTCTATTTTTGCGTTTAAAAGCATCGTATTCAGGTGCAAATCCACTGAGGACTATCGTCAGAGGTTTTAGCCATGCATTGAACTGGCCTTTAAGGTTTGTCAAGTGGGTACTTGGAAGCCAACCAAGAATTGGTGGTAGAGGAACTGTTGGTGGGAGAGAGACAAGAGATACATCTCAAGTGTGAAGATGCCAAACATGTACATTTGATAATTCAGGCTGGTTAAGTGTTTGTGAGATGTGTGGCACAGGTCGTACTGATGATGGACCGTCATTGTCATCTTTTAGTTCAGTAGATGAGGTTCAAGATCTATCCTTGGACGAGTTGTGGCGTCGGAGAATTCAAAGATTTGGTAGATGATAAGGGATATTGGCTCAATATCTTTCTCTGGAAATAGTTGCATTGAAGTAGGATTGTACATCCTGAAGATGCCACAAAGGATATCTTGTTTAAGCATTGTGCTTATAGTTAGAGAAAGCTGTAATCACCACCTTACTGTTCGGGTACATTAGCAGTAATTGCTTAGGGGTGAATCCTTTATGTTAAACATCGACATTCTTTGCAAACTAGTACATTTTACTTCAATTGCTCATCAAAATTTTCGACCAAAAAAAAAAGAAATAGAGTGATATTATGGTCGTAAATGAAACATAAATGATACTTGAAGGAAATTTCCTGAGCTTGAGTGACTTGTTAGGGAATTCACTCGGTGAGGGTTGGAGGATAAAGATGGGTGTGCAGTGTTAAGAGTGGTATGAACTTAGCAACTTATTTTTTCCTACTTTGATTGAGGAAGTTAATTTCCTTTTTTTGAAGAAACTTGTTTTTCTGAGATAAATGTTTTTCAAAATCTTTAGTCAAACAAACATTAAAAATAGCTTAGGTGACGGTGTTCCTAAGTTTCCTAGCTGAACCTCACTAACTATTAATTCTTTTGACTTTCATACCTGGACAAGAGGACAATTAGTAGCTTAGGCGTGTCTTGATAAATAGTTGGTGATAGTTTCCTAGCTGAACTCTCACCCACTATTAATTGTTTTGAGTTTCATACCTAGACAAGTGAACAATTAATAGATTAAGTGTGTCTTGATAAATAGTTGGTGATAGTTCAATCAGAAAACTCACGCACCGGAAAGGTCACGTATGAAACTCAAAGTGTGGAGATAACTTGTAAAGCTAACCCTTTTTTCTTTTGGATGGGGTGGGGTGAGTGGATAGGTTGGTTTCTTGGGCAAGAGTCTTGCTTTTCTTGTGTTCATCTATGTTGCTCGGACTCGGCTGTTTTGCCGCCGAATCCGTCTCGACACGAGACTGGGGCGGGGACGGGTGCTTCCGCCATCTCCGATTCGGTCAAACGATTTCGGAGACGTTGACCAAACTGAATAATAAATTTGAGGGAATCATCAAAATTAACCGGCAACTTACCTGAAAAAATCTCGACCAACAACCACCGGAACAGAGACGATGTTATTGATGGCCGTCGCCGTCGCTGAAAATCATCTTCGCCATTGCCGGAAAACATCGTGCAGTCGTCTACGGTCAGTCGTCGTCCGTTGTCGTCGGCGTTAACCGTGACGGTTTTTTTTTTTTTCAAAGTGATTTGTTTGTGGTGTTAATAACATTTAATAATATTAACCACAGATATACCTTTTAATGAAAAATAAAAACACGTGTATACAAGTGTCAGTCAATAAACTTACTTTGTTTAAAAATTATACTTATTTTTTATTTTTTGGTAAATAAACGTCCGTTTTAATTTTGGAAAAAATTTCTAATACGAATACTATTCCTTATTGAAAAGTAAAATCAATGAACAAAAATAACTAAAATTAGCAAAGTAAATAAAAAATAAATTCAAATCTCTGTGGGTCAAGGAAAATAAATTAGTTTAAAATAAATTATAACTCTATTTATAGTATTTAATTTTTTTTAAGCCGAATCCCTTCACCCGTATGCACTCTCGGATTCGCACCCCCGAATCCTAAAATTTATATCTTGACAAATTCGACTCACGGATCCGCACCCGTCTCGGATACCCGCACCCGAATCGAGCAACTTAGGTGTTCATTGCTTTTAGATTGGAAGGTTAATGAAGCTATAATAAAGAACATGGGAGGCCCGGGCTGGGATTCCAACATGGGTTAAAAAGCTAAGTGATTTCAACCAATCTACGTTAGTCCTAGTGGTCCTCCGGAAACAGTCTCTCTACCTCCACGAGGTTGTGGTAAGGTCTGTATACACTTTACCCTCCTAGACCATACTTGAGGGATTTCACGGGGTATGTTGTGTTGTACATGTGTCTTATAATTTGGTGGGCACAAGTTGGCTGCAATACTACCACTGTTTTAAAAAAAGTCTAATTATGAATGAATGGATACACAAGTATTTATATAGCTGTCTCCTTCTACGTTTAAAAGCTAGTCCACAATTGCTCAAGGTATGAATAGCAGACTCATTTCATCAATCTGCTCATTATATCTACGTTTGCACCTTCCAACTGCATTTTTTGTTGAACAAAAATGTTTCACATAACAATCCAGCATGCATACAGCAGTAGCCCATGAATTAAGTCAATTTTGAAAAATACTAGTACTTGTTCTGGTCCTACTCATATAGCACCTTGTCCATTTTGAGGCATCTCAATATATTTGGCATCATTCTACTAATAATATTATTCTATACAACTTCTACAATCTTCAAGAATTCAATTTACTTTAATCATTCAACCTTGATATGACTGTTAGACTGCCTTTCCAACCACCATTTTGTTCCTTATATCTCATTTTGCATGATGGTCTTTGTCTTTGACTTGAAATAGAGTTTATAGAAATAGAAATGGTGTTGAACATTCTGAAATATTCCCTATGAAGATATGTAAGATGTATAGCGTTATGAACTTAAAGAGGACCTCTAGTGGGATTGTAACGTCATATATTACAATTCTGAAGAACGAACATAAGTTAAAAAGTATGCATGTGGTAAATTGCTGCTTCTTTAGTCAAAAGTACCTATAGTTATGTCTTTCCATAATGAATTTTGTCTGATGGATCTTATTTAATTGGTGCAGGTG
Source organism: Capsicum baccatum var. pendulum (assembly GCA_030864225.1). Classification (NCBI taxonomy): domain Eukaryota; kingdom Viridiplantae; phylum Streptophyta; class Magnoliopsida; order Solanales; family Solanaceae; genus Capsicum; species Capsicum baccatum. The sequence continues at coordinate 14,827,267 of CM061550.1, forward strand.
ATGCTTTAGTTCCACTAGCAGAGATGTTCAGTTATGTTAGTACCTTGCGGGGAATTACAAAAGGCCGTGCATCGTAAGTTATGCAATTAACCAAGTTTGATGTCCCTCAACACATTCAAAACAGCAACAGCTTAGTCAGTTAGCTTTGATATTGGATCCACAAACTTAAGAATAGGTATTTACTCGACAAAGATGTCAAGGCTGGCGCGATATTCTTTCTGTACGAGTGTGAAACACTGATGGAGAATAGTTGATAATGGTCATAAATGAGTTGTGTCTAATCTGGTTGAATTCTGTAAGCTTGGGCTCTAAGGGGCAAAACCAGAAGTGACAACAATGTGTACATGCATTTAAAAGTATATCTCATCCAAAGAAACTTCAATTTCTTAGGACTGTTGAGTGTGGGGATTCACCTTACTATATGAACAATTTTGTGCCTGTAACATTTTGGTGTTTTTCGTTGGGATCTTAGTGTAAAACGAAAGATTGAGTTGCTTATTTTACTTTTGCTTTGGCAATCTTTTATTTTATTATCTAGAGGTCCAAAATAGTTGAGTAGTCTAATGTTGTAAGATTAACAAGTACGCTTATCAATTTGTCCGTTCTTAAGTATACATAGGCACCAATAACATACAGTACACACCACGACAGTAACAACCACCCACAGGCATGGCACCAATTACATCCAGTACACACCACGACAGTAACAACCCACAGGCAGGGGAGGGATATGTTTATGCAATTTTACCTCTCATCTCATACGATATACAATGTAGATCTAATATCTCATTAACAGTTTCATCTTCTAGTGGTCTTTGCATGGAGACCGGAGTTGATTTGGCAGTCTGGTTTTGCCTAATTCAAAGGTTTCTCTACCTGCTTACGCTGCATTTAATTCTCTTTCTAATCAAAAAAAAAAACTTAACAATACAGACATTTATCCATGAAAATCTTTTTAAACTCACAGAAGAAACACTCCTCAATTCATGGTGTTCCTTTAGGTTTTGTCGAAACATTCAACTTCCTGTTCAAAAGCCGTTTATCAAAGATCTCTTTTTCAGAGAAATAAAATAAACCTCTGCGCCCCCTTCTAACACAAATTCCTGAAAAGAAAATCCAGTTTTTAACAACTCTCTCAAAAGTATACTTTCTACAGAGAAAAACCTTTGCCATAACGTGTATTTCAAAGATGCAGCATATGCCACACCATCAATTTAACTTGGGCATCACTTTGATATCTTTACCAGGAAATATTGTCAGCTTTGAACAAGGTAACAAACTCTCTTGAAACAGGTTTTCCAGTCCCAACCAATAAAAACTTTATTCTTTTGCAAAGCCGTAAGAGGTCGCTTGATACAAGAGAAGGGATAAGCAACGCTGTCCACTGAATTGATGTATCCCATAAAACACCCCACAATTAAGTAATTTATCTAGTGTCAATGGCCAAAAATAATACCAAGAGTTTGCTCCGGAAACCCCTAGTTTTTACAGAAAAAGATTACTCTAGCAACTTTCTGATTAAATAATATCTTAAATATTTTCACCACAAGTTATAGAAACCAACCTTAAGCGCAAACACAAACTTCCCAACCTGAAGGACATATCTGAACTCTGACACGGAGAATAACATTAGGACAGATAAAGTGCCAACAATCCTTCCTTTCGCACCCTCAAATAGACACGATACAAAATTTTAAAAGTTGCACAGAAAAAGAAAAGAGCAAGAAAACTGGGAAACCAGGAGATTGTGCGACATTACACTACGAAAGAGAATAAAAGTTCACATGAACAATCAACTATGAATGAAAATAGGATGAGGAAAATAAATGGATAGTCACTGCTTCTTTCCCCTGTGAATTGTAAATATTAGTACTACTTATCTAACTTGGACAATTCCTGCATTAATCAACTTCTGGATCTTGTCCATCACAAGAGGGTTCTTCATATGATCTTGTGCAGCTTTTGGGTTCTCCTGGAAGTCGGATAGCACCTGCTCCAAAATACAAAATGTTGAACGGTTACTTGCACAATGTTATGGGTTATATATAACAAGTGTAAAATACTACTCTCAAATGGCCAAAATATTACCTGTCTCATTACTGGGTCTGTAAGGATGTTCTGAATTTCTGGATCCTGCATCCCCTTGGCCTGCTCAAAGAATTTGATTTTATGAGTATCACCACCACCAATAACCTCTACCTGGAGCAAAATAAAATATTACAGTGCAAAGAAATTATACCTGTCTCTCTTTGAGCTCCTCTGGAGTTAGATCTCCACGGTTTGCCTTGTTTATTTGCTCAACACATCTGCAAAATGACAGGGCATTTTTTTAAGTTATAATGAGAACCATAACAATGACAAAACCACCAGTATGTTGCAACGGGAACTTGTACAATCAAAGTAATTTGCTAGGCCAACAGAAATACTAAATGTAGTAGCGCATCTAGTAGTGAATTTCAGAAAAAGAAAAAAGAGAACCTTCTACAATCAAAAGTAATTTTCTAGGCCAACAGAAATACTACATATAATAGGGAATCTAGTAGTGAATTTCAGAGAAAGAACAAAGTAAAACACCAATCTTGAGAATCACGATCACCCTCAAAAACTTGAAAAGAAAGCAACTGATGAGAGAATTTAAAAGGAACATCTATCTACCTCTTAACACCATCTAGGAGTTCCGGATTCTGAGGATCATGCTTCAACCCTTCCTGGTAAGTTTTCAAAGCTTTTTCATACTCTTTCATGAAAAACTGAACGGCACCCTTTCTGGTGTAGCCCTTTACAAATGTTGGATCAAGCTCAATGCACTTCTCAGCATCCTTGAGCCCCTCAGGTAATGCAGCTAACTTGGTGTAGCAGGCAGCCCGGTTGCTGTATGCCTAACCCAAAAAAAGAGGAGAAATCAGATGCATCACCTGTAGTTACCGGATTTAGACCTTAACTAAGGACCAAAGAAGTCCTCGTGTCAAAAGACTTAATAGAAGATGGAGAGAGGCCATACCCTTGGGTCTTTGGGATTCCTCTTTATAGATTCAGTGTAATGTTTAACTGCCTCCGGATACTTCATCTCCTTGAAGAACTGATTTCCTGTAACATAGTGAAGAAAGTTAGTGGCTGAGCGTCATAAAAAAGGAAGACCAACCCACAGCCTTAAAAGTACCTTTCTCACGCTCTTCATCCGCTATTTCTGGACTGAAATACTCTTGCTGCTCTAATTCTTTTTTCGCCTTCTCAGCATCATTCAATTTCTTCAGGGTATCTGGGTTGCGATGCTCAGTCAGAGCTTTCTGGAAAGCCTCAATAGCAACTTCAAAATCCTTTGAAGTTTTAGCCAATTTTGCCAAGGCAGTTCCCTTCCGAGTAAGAGCCCTTGCAATCATCTTATAGTCTGACCTTAGCTCTCTTCCCCTTTCAACAGCTGTGTCACAATCTTTGATACAATCCTCATACTGAAATCAAGACAAAAAAATTATAAGACACGATTGAGTTCACACAAGCAGAGAAATCGTGCAGAAATTATATCATACTATCACAAGAAACAGATCAGTGTCCCTGAACTAGGGGCACCATATTACACTTGCTATGGTTCAAAAAGGAACAGAGAAACCTGGGAAACAAGGGGGGTGGGAACACATCAACTCATCACAATGACCAAGTCACCAGATAAGTCTAGGGCATGGCAAAATTCATCTCCCTGGTCACCACTCAGCTTTAAATTCTAGTTCTGGTCCTAGCCCGTAGATAAGTATTATAAGTTAATTAACTTGTATCCTTTCCCTTAGACTCAACAGTTTGGATGGTTAACTTGATGAATAATTATTAGAAATTAGAAAACGAAGCCAATGAACTCAGTAATCTTTTCCCCAAAACTCAAGAATTCTGTTGGTTAGTTGGAGATCAATTACTACAACCAAGTACGTGAACCAACTCATGTTTACCCTAAGATAGCCAGGAAAATCAATAACCTAATCTAGTAACTTCAGTTCATTCTAGAATTTCATTCACGAAATTTGTAAGCATTTTGCCTCTCTTGCCAGACAAGTCTTCTAATAAGCCAGTGCGTTTTCTTGATGCATCATCCACCAAAAAAGTATGGCAGCAATGAGAAATTCCCATGCAAACATCTAGAAACAGAAACAAACCTCCCAGGAGAAGCTTTATAATACAGACTCCGGTAGCCATTAGAGGAAGCGGCCTACTACCACAACGCATGTAAGATAGGCAAAGAAAGATACGGTTATTAATGAGTAAGTCTAATAAAACATGTAAGACACTACCACCATTATCAACAGCTTCTAAAGGAAAGTCACACAGGTGCTGCACTCCCATCAGCAAACAACTCTAAGCCCCACCAATTATGGAAGGCTAGAATAAACAAAAAAGAGAAGAATAAACATAATTTACAAATAACTGCAGATGAAGGTTACCAGTATCCATGTTCTCATTACATCTTCTATTTGGGTTTCATCTAAGACAAATTACTATTACCTCATGTGATCCACCACACCGCACCCAACCACAACGTTATGAAAGCCCATCTTCTATTTGGGTTTCATCTAAGACAAATTACTATTACCTCATGTGATCCTCCACACCGCACCCAACCACAATGTTATGAAAGCCCAACCACAACGTTATGAAACCCAACAAAAGCCTTAGAACAAAGCCAACTACCTTTGTTATATTGACCCAAAAAAAAAAAACCTCACCAAGGAGTTAGAGCACTATCAGATGGCTTTTTACCTAGGAGAACAGAGAAATCCCCTTACCGTGTTAAACTATGCTAATGATAAATTCATATCACTATGAAAACGCATACCCAAGGGCAAGCACTAAAAGTTGATTACTCCTCTGTTCCAATTTATAACCACTCCCTTCCCATTGTCCAAATTGTTGTTTATTTCTACATAATATATACAACATTCAAAGACCAAAACTCATTAAACTACAAACAGCTTCATTTTTTAAACAACTCTCCAGCAGGACGTTGGACTATTCTACCATACCTGCTCCCGCTACACCTTTCCATCCCTTGCCTATCATAATCCTCAGTTCAATTACTTCTAAAAATTGGAACTTCTTTTTGACCAAGTTAAAGATTACACCAATTGTAGCAAACAGAGCAGCACTAACTAGGCAAGTTGAACAACAACAACAACAACAACAACAACAACAAACCCAGTGTATTCCCACCTGGTGGGGTCTGGGGGGTAAGATGTACGCAGTCCATACCTCTACCTCTTAGAAAGGCTGTTTCCGAAAGACCCCCGGCTCAAGACACAAGATACCACACAATTACAAAGCAAAACACCAAATGAGGTTACAAAAATATATAACATAAATACGGCATCCAAAAGTGAAAGTGAAAGTGAAAGTAAAAGAAAACAAAGGAGAGCACCCAGGTTCGTACTAAAACAAGGGACGCGGAAACATAACCAGGATACTACCCCCAGCAAGTAATTCTACTATTACTATACTGAATAGGTCAAATCAACATCATACACCCCCGTGATCACGAAAAACAGAGAAGCGCGAGCTAGGCAAGTCAAACGGATTTTGTTTACTTTGTAAAGATTTAAACTTTTAGCTTTACTTCTTGTATAACTACACTATACAAGTCAAATTAAACATCATATTACCATTTATCTAGCCAAAGAACATTATGAGCATTAAGAATATGAATTATACCTTTCCCATCTCCAAGTAGACCGCAGCACGATTAGTAATGAAAGAAATATCCCCATCATCGAGCTCAATAGCCTTAGTGTAATGCTGAATAGCATTCTCAAAATCCTTCTTCTTATAAGCCGCATTACCCGCTTCCTTCTCCTTTTGAGCATTCGCTTTCCTGTCTTTAGCCTCCTTCTCCTCACTCACTTCCATCGGATCGGGCTCGGGTGCAGGCTCGGGACGCTTCTCCTCCTTCACAACCTCCGCCTCCGCGGGCCTCTTCCTCTCCGTCGAAGCTTCCGGCATCTCATCATCCTCTTCCGGCATCCTCGTTGACAATTTCACACCTAATAAAACTCCAAGTGCTTGCATTACTCTTTGGTCCTTCAAATAAAGGTTCAGATTATTCGGATTCTTCTGAATATCTTTCATCATGTTAACAAAATCCGGCTGCTGCAAAAAAACCCGTGTAGTCGCATCCGCTGTCAACTTCGTCCACATCTCCGGCCCGGAAAACGCATCACCAAACGGGCTCGCCGGTCCCGATGAGCCTCTCGATCTGGCCTGCGCTTGAGCCTGAGCTGATTGAGCATCAGCTAAACCCGATTTCAACCCCTCGTTACTCGGATCAATTTCCAAACCCTTTTTATACGCCGAAACGGCGTCGCTGTACTGATGAAGACCCGAATACGCAGCTCCTAAACGCGAATAACCTTTACCCCAATCGTGCTTCAGTTCAACAGTTTTCTGTGCATCAGCTAACGCCTCCTGATATTTTCCTAGTGAAGCGTAAGCCGCAGATCGGTTAGAATAAAGCACGTGATTCGACGGAGCAAGACTAATGGCTTCGGAGAAGTGAGTTATAGCTTCGGTGAAATTGCCGGCGGAGAAAGCGGCGTTGCCTTTGGCCTTAGCTTCATCGGCCATAGTTGCTGTTGTTGTTGAGTTTTACGGGAAGGAATTTTCTGGAAGGGTAAAAGTGGAAGGAAGAAAGGAGATTTTGGGATTTTATAAAAGAGGGTTTGGGTGGTGATGGTGGAGACTAGAGGGTTCTTCTAGGTGTTTGGTTGAGGTTCTGGAAAGTTCGATGAGGATTGCGGGGTTAATTATTATTGGAATTGGAGTTTTCTAGGGTTAAGTAGAAGTGGAGTGGGCAAAGACTTGGTAAAGTTTTTTTTCTTAAAAAAATAAATTTCCTTTTTCAAGTTAAATTGGGAAGAACGAAAAATTAAGCTTTAATTGAATTTTAAACAAAATCGGCTGAGCAATAATTTGTATTGAGCTAATCATAATTTTGATACAAATTACTTATAATTGGGATATAAGGTATCTGAAATTTCATTACACATATTAAGTAAACTTTAATTAAGCTTTAATCACTATTGAATCTCCTCGGATATGGTATGAAATTACCTTTATTAAACAGCATTTTACCCTAATATATGAATTTAATCAAATTTTAATGCGACTATCAAAATCAACTAAAAACCCCTCCCTCTCCCCAAGAAAAAAAGAAAAAACTATTCACAATCTATATTAGACTAATCATAATTTTGGTACAAATTACTTATAATTTGCGGTATAAATTGCTCACGTATTTTTCTGAATGGCTTAACTTGTTTGTATTGTTCAATTGTTCATAAATTTTGATGATATGATTTTGAACTATTTTCATGTTATATATTTCGTTAAATTATTTGCAAGTTTTATGAAATGAAAAAATTTAGTATCCGTTTGGCCATAAAAACTAGTACTTTTTTCCGGAGTTGGATGGAGTTGAAGATGGAGTTAGAGTTGGAGTTATGTTTGATCATATCTTTTTGAGATTTTTTTTAGACTTTTGAATTTTTTTAAAAAAAATATGATTTTATACTCTCAACTTTTAAAAATTATCAAAAACACTCAACTATTAATTTACCTACTAACATATAACCAAATGTTGAGAAAATAATTTATATGTCTTCAATTGATAAAATAATTAACAACAAACTAATTATTATGGTTGTTATTCTTCAAAAATTTAAATAAAAATATCACAAATATGAGTTAAATAAGTTTATTTAACCATAATTGATTGAATAGAGAAAATATATTTTGATAAATATGATTAATGGATATAAATATATTTTATATATTCTTAAATTTATTGATGAAAATTCTTAATTACTTTCACTTGAATTGATTATTTTATTGTATTTGATCATTTAAAAAAAAAATACGAATGAATTATTTATGAATAGATTAGTCCTATTTTTTTTCTTTTTCTTTATTGATGTTATTGATTTTCCTTGAATTTTTAATTTTTTTTTGGTAAAGAGAACAAACTTTTGTTAAGCTAATTATCACATTCGTCTCTGTTCAAAATCCATGAAACCAAAATAAGGTAATCGTCAATATGGATCGTTACATTATGTTTGATATGCGACTTTATTGACCACTTTTTAATGATTTATTAAAATCATCATAACCATTATATGGCATATACATAAAATTAGAATGGCAAGAAAAAAATATTAAGTTTCTCATTTTTAAATAACATAATGTACTAGGCCTTATATTTCTATAATATATTTCATTCAAAACAAAAGTTGATATATTTCCGTCATAGATTGTTATTTATTATTTTTTACTTCACGTTAGTAAATTTTGGTTAAAAAAAAAAAAGAGATTAAAATATCTGTAACAATTAAAAATAATGTTGTACCATAGAAAACAAATAGTAATAAATTGTTTCTTGGTGGTTGGTTGTAGTTATAGGAAGGGTTTGTGTAAAAATTTAAAGATTGAGGTTATATGTAATAATAATGAAAGTTGGAAATGAAAGTGGAAAATTGTGAAAACAACAAAAAGTTATATTCAATTTTTGAAATTCAACTCCGAAATAATTTTTCGAATTTTTATGGCTAAACACCATAATTTTCGAAAAAGTGAAAAAAGTAAAAAAAAAAATCTGGATAAAAGGAAAAAAAATTATGGCCAAACGGTCCCTTGTGTTATTCAATTGTTGACAAATTTTAATATACTAGTAAGACTTTAGACTATTGACTTTATCTATCTAGTTAAATTATTCATAAACTTCAACAAAGTTGTAAAATTTGTATTTGTTGTTTAATTGTTCATTTTTTTTTCAGATTTTTCTTTTAATTTGGTTTGGTTGCTACAAAACAATTCGTTGTTTAAAAAAGATTTAGATCAATTTGATAAGGTTTTGTTGCTACGAAAAATTTCATTGTTTAAAAAAAAATTTAGACCAATTTGATAAGTTACTTGTACGATTAGTTATACAAGTTGATGACAGATTTTTGTTCTAAGGCCAAAATCTCAAAAGAATTCACAAGAGAAAGCAAAATAGAAGTACTATATGAAGAATGAGAAGAAAAGTATCAGCCGATAAATTTATATTTGCATGACTTTTAAAAATAGAGACAAATAAATATTAAATCTTGGTACTCTTATAGAAAAAAAAAATTATGACGCTTGAGACTCAAAGATCCAATTAATTTTGATTTGTATTATAAAAGCTCATGATGAGATATTTGCACTTTTCACCTAAAATGTCCATACTCTCATGAGAAAATTGAAGGAAATGTGTTTTTAAGTCTTGAACGAAGGATTGGTGACATTGATCAATTTAAAAGGTCAAATATAATTAAATAAATTGATTAGGTTAATTGAGGACTTGATTAATATTTTTTAAACTTTTTAATCTTTTCAAAAATACAAATTAACCCACACCCACAAAACTTTCCTCCCTCTGTAAATCAATCTCTCTCTCTTCTCTCTTTCTCTCAATAGTTTCTCTCTCTAACTTCTCTCAACCAACAACTTTTTAAATTTCTCCTTTCAATCTTGTGCAACTTCAACCTCTGGCAACAAATAGTTTTGAGTTCTTGTCCGTTCCTTTTTTACTTTTAACCCTAAGTTGACGTGACAACATTCTCCGGCGATAACAACTTCGAGTTCTTCATCGTTTCTTTTCGATTTTCACAAGTAAAAAATTAGAGCTTTTAAGTTATGACGAAAATGAGAAACTTGATTTGTTGGTGTTTGTTATTTTTTTATATTTTTTGTTATTTTTTTTAATGTTTGTTATTTTTTAGTTGAATTTCTCATCTGGATATATCTGCTACTGCTATTTTTCAATAATGAATAAAACATGTAACGTGAATCCAATAGATGAGGATTTGTTGCAACATATATGACTAATCTGTTGCAACATATATGACTAATATGTTGCGCAGATTAGTAATCTGTTGCAAACATATATGACTAATCTGTTGCAACATATATGACTACTCTGTTGCAACATATATGACTAATGTGTTGCAACATATATGACTAATTTGTTGCAACATATATGACTAATGTGTTGCAACATATATGACTAATTTGTTGCAACATATATGACTAATTTGTTGCAACAAATGAGTAATCTGTTGCAACATATATGACTAATCTGTTACAACAGATTACTCATCTGTTGGATTCGTTTTATAGTGTTGTAATATGAATCCAATATATGGGTCATCTGTTGCAACAGATTAGTGTTAGATTCATGTTGCAGGTTCTATCCATTGTAGTAGTAGCAGATACACCAAATAAGAAATTCAACAAAAATTATAATGTTACTTACAAAATAAGCTATGAAGTAATGTCCAAGTGACATACGAACAAAATTTGACCGAAATTTTTTTAAAAAAATTTCAACAAGGGCACAACGAATAAGTAAAACAGATGAAAAATTTCATGAAACAGGTAAAGAAGACAAAAAGAATATATCATACATCAAATGCAAAAGAATCAGGGGGACAAACATTTGAGTTCTCCTAAAAACGTTTAAGTTCCCTAATATTTTAATTGCTTTCTAATAGTTGACCCTTCTGTTACAACAGATTTTCTTTCTGTTTGATAATTTCCAACAGATGAATCATCTGATGCAACATGCTAGTCATCTGTTGATTCAAATTAAGCAATTATTAGTAATAACTACATTGATTTAGCTAAAATTAAAGACGTTTCTACGACAATGGGACAAACATATGTGTTCTCCTAAAAATATTTGAGTTCCCTAGTATTTTAATTATTTTCCAACATATTATCTATTTGTTGCAACAAGTTAGTCATCTATTGGAACAGATGTTTATAACAGGTTAGTCATACACTTAAATGATCATGTAATTACTATGAGATTAATTGAAATTGTAATTATTAAATCAATTTGGCTATTAGTAATAATGGCTTAATTTGAATCATTTCAAATAAAATTAGTCAATTGACCACTCTACTCAGAACGAACACATTAAGATGGCCGTGTAATTAATATGAGAATAATTGAAATCGTAATTAAACTTATCAATTCATCTTTAATTTTAGTTATATCAATGTTGTTATTACTAATAATATCTTTATTTGAACCATTTCAAATAAAATTGGTCAATTAACACTGTACTCAAGACGAATACACTTAGATGATCATGTAATTACTAACTATGAGATTAATTAAAATCGTAATTAAAATTATCAATTCATCTTTAATTTTAGTTAAATTATTTTAATTATTACTAATAATTGCTTGATTTTAATTATTTCAAATAAAATTAGCCAATTGATCATTCTACTTAAGACGAAACACTTAGTTGATCATGTAATTACTATAAAATTAATTGAAATTGTAAGTCAACTTACTAATTCATCTTTAATTTTAGTTAAATCAATATAGTTATTTTTAATGATGGTTTGATTTTAATCATTTCAAATAAAATTGGTCAATTGATCACTCTACTCAGGACGAACACACTTAGTTGATAGTATAATTATCATGAGATTAATTAAAACTGTAATTGAACTTATTAATTCATGTTTAATTCTAGTTAAATAAATTTAGTTATTACTAATATAATGGCTTAATATGAATCAATAGATGACTAACATGTTGCAAAAAATAAGTAATCTGTTGAAAATGACTAAACAGATAAAGACATCTGTTGGAAATGACCAAACAGATAAAGACATTTGTTGGAAATAATCAAAAAAATATAGACATATGCTACAACAGATGACTAACCTGTTGCAATAAATGACTCATCTATTGAAAATTATCAAACAAATATAGACATTTGTTTCAACAGATGACTAAGTTGTTGCAACAGATGACTCATCTGTTGAAAATTATCAAACATATAGGATATATGTTGAAAAATAATTTAAAATACTAAAGTTTAGATGTTTTTAAGAGAACTCAAATGTTTGTCCCCTTGTCTAAGGTTTTTGTCTTTAATTTTAGTTAAATCAATTTAGTTATTACTAACAATTGTTTAATTTGAATTGTTTTAAATAAAATTTATCAATTGATCATTCTATTAAGGACGAATGCATTAATTAAAATTGTAAGTGGACTTATCAATTCATCTTTAATTTAGTCAAAATTAATTTATTTATTACTATAATGACTTAATTTGAATCATCTGAAATAAAATTGGTTGATTGATCACTCTCCTCGAGACGAATACACATAGTTGATCATGTAATTACTATGAGATTAATTGAAATTGTAAGTGAACTTATCAATTTATCTTTAATTTTAGTTATATCAATTTAGTTATTACGAATAATGGCTTAATTTGATTCATTTCAAATAAAATTGGTCAATTGATCACTCTAATCATGACAAATACACTTAGTTGATAATTTTATTATTATGAGATTAATTGAAATTGTAAGTTTATCTTTAATTTTAGTTAAATCAATTTAGTTATTACTAATAATATCTTAATTTGAATTATTTCAAATAAAATTGGTCGATTGGTCACTCTACTCGGGTCGAATACACTTAGTTAATCATGTAATTACGATGAGATTAATTGAAATTGTAAGTGAACTCATTAATTCATGTTTAATTTTAGTTAAATCAACATAATTATTACTAATAATGACTTAATTTGAATCATTTAAAATAAAATTGATCAATTAATTATTATACTAAGGATTAAACACTTAATTGATCATTTAATTACTAAGATTAATTGAAATCGTAATTGAACATACTAATTCATCTTTAATTTTAGTTAAATCAATGTAGTTATTTCTAATAATAGTTTAATTTGAATTATTTCACATAAAATTTGTCAATTAATCATTATATTCAGTACGAAACACTTAATTGATCATGTAATTACTATGAAATTAATTGAAATCGTAATTGAACTTACTAATTCATCTTTCGTTTTAGTTAAATCAATATAGTTCTTTCTAATGATGACTTAGTTTGAATCATTTCAAATAAAATTGGTCAATTGATCACTCTACTCAGGACGAACATACTTAGTTGATCGTGTAATTACCATGAAATTAATTGAAACTGTAATTGAACTTATTAATTCATATTTTATTTTAGTAATCAATTTAGTTATTAATAATAATGACTTAATATGAATCAATAGATGACTAACATATTACAACAAATTAGTAATTTGTTGGAAATGACCAAATAAATAAAAACATCTGTTGAAAATGACCAAACAGATATAGGTATCTGTTGCGACAAATGACTCACTTGTTGCAACAACTAATTCATCTATTGAAAATTATCAAACAGATACAGACATCTGTTGCAACAGATGACTTAGTTGTTGCAACATATGACTCATCTGTTGAAAATTACTAAATAGACAAAATATGTGTTGAAAAATAATTTAAAATACTAAAGCTCAAATGTTTTTTAGGAGAACTCAAACGTTTTTCCTCTTGTCTAAGGTCTTGTCTTCAATTTTAGTTAAATCAATTTAATTATTATTAATAATTGTTTAATTTGAATCAATAAATGACTAACCTGTTATAAGCATTTATTGTAACAGATGACTAACTTGTTGCAACAAATAGGTGATCTGTTGGAAAATAATTAAAATACTAGGGAACTCAAACATTTTTAGGAGAACTCAAATGTTTATCCCATTGTCTTAAAGACTTGTCTTTAACTTTAGCAAAATCAATTTAGTTATTACTAATAATTACTTAATTTTAATCAATAGATGACTAACATGTTGCAACAGATGATTCATCTGTTGGAAATTATCAAGCAGATAGAAAATCTGTTATAATAGATGAGTTATCCATTAGAAAACAATTAAAATACTAGGGAACTTAAATGTTTTTAGGAGTACTCAAACGTTTGTCCCTTCGATCCTTTTGCATTTGATGTATGATACACTATTTTTGTCTTCTTTATCTGTTTCATGAAATTTTTCATGTGTTTCAATTATTCGTTGTGCCCTTGTTGAAATTTTTATAATTTTTTGGGGTCAAATTTTGTTCGTATATCACTTGGACATTACTTCATAGGTTATTTTGTAAGTATAATTATGATTTTTGTTGAATTTTTTATTTGGTATATTTGCTACTGCTACAATGGATAGAGTTTGCAACATGAATCCAATATATGAGTCATTTATTGCAACAAGTGAGTAATCTGTTGCAACATATGACTAATGTGTTGCAACAGATGACCCATATGTTGGATTCAGTTACAAAACCACAATACAAATCCAACAGATGAGTAATCTATTGCAGCAGATTAGTCAATATGTTGCAATAAATTAGTCAATATGTTGCAACAGATTACTCATCTGTTGGATTCACGTTACATGTTTTATCTACTATTGAAAAAACAACAGTAGTAGATACACCTAGATGAGAAATTCAACTAAAAATTATAATTTTACTTACTAAAATCACCTATAAGTAATTTCCAAGTGATGTACGAATAGAATTTAACCTAAAAAAAATTGATCAAGTAGCAATAGTAGCGGTAACAACAATGTTCAACAACAAAAAGATGATGATGATGAACAAGAAGAGATGATAATGAAGAAAATGATGATGAATAAAGCAACAATAACAATGAACAACAAAAATAATGAAGAGAGAGAAAACTCCAATAAATTAGAAGAGAGAGAAACGTGCCTTTTCCCCCCTCCATTTCTAGTTATATTAGGTTTTACATTGGATCAAAGTATAAATTAAAAAACTTGTGAGTTATTTTTAAATTTTTCTTACTTTCTTAATCCTTAATAAAGTAATTGTTATTTCCACTCAATTATTAAGACTTGTATCACCCACACTTCATTTTAAAACTCTTTTGTCACCTAGAGCCCAAGAGCCCTACTCTCATGACTTGAGCTGAAATTTATGCTTAAGGCTTGAACATGAAAGTATATGAAGTTTCACACCTGAAGTGAAGTATGAATGAACATTTACTATTTCATCACACCCCACTATAGAAATTGATTTTAAAAAATTAGATAGTTAATAAGTATCTTTCTCGTTCAATTTATGTGGGATTTTAATTGTACATGAAATTCTAAAATATAAAAATACTTTTAAAATTATTGTTTTTGAATGTGTTACTGAGATTCTATGACTATAAAAACATACTACATTAAAATAAAATTGAGAAATTTAAAATTAAATTATTATTTCATATATAATTGGGACAGAGGGAGTATGTATGTGTTAATGGGTCGTTTGATTGGAAAGAGTTATCTTGGGATAATTAATTTCGAGATTAGTTATTTCACCATGTATATGAGATAACTTATTCCATCACTATGGTGTAAATAGTTGGATGAATAATTCCGATAATAACTAATATCTCACACCGAACATGAAATAAAATAATTTTTTATTTTATTTTAAAATTATTTATCCCTTATACTAATACTAAACGACCCCTAACTGTGAAATAGAAGACTTAGTAACGTTTTTGTTAACTTTTAGAAGTACACCACTGAATGACCTAGGGTTTTGAAAATGATGGTGGCATGAGAGGCACTTTATCCAATTGTGTGCATCAAGTACAAATATTATGATCACTGTTCCTACCTCTGCCTCTTGAACTTGCATCAAAATTCAAACATGCGCAACATTTGGTCACTCTACTTTAAATGTGGAGACATTCATAGCTATGAAATTGGGTACCGTACGCTGGCTATATATGGTTTCAAGAAGATCTAGACAAGAAAGTTGTGCACCCAATAGCTCCATTTTGGCTTCTTTGTCATGTACTCCCTCCGTTTTATTTTAGTTGATTTTCTTTTTAAAAATATTTATTTCAATTTAATTGTTTCTTTGATAAAATCTAGAGAATTTTATTATGTTCTTTCAATACTACCCTTAACAATAAATGACTAAACAAAATGTATTTACTCAAATTTATATTTCTAAAGCATAATTAATAAGACTAATTTAATAAAATAAACTCCCTAATTAATATTTTCTTAATGGGTGTGCCAAATTCATAGAGGCCAACTAATATGAAACGGAGGAACTATTAACAATAACAATAATAATTACGTCCTAAATTATAGAAAATCGGAGTTAGACGTTGCTCTATTTATTTTAATCTTAGAGCTTAGTCTAATATTGACTTGCATCTTATATGGATCAACTAAATTGGAGTAGTTGGTCGGAATTTCTTGATCATGGAACATAATTAATTTCTTTAGCTGTCGATGAAAAAGTGCAAAACTTTCACAATATTTGACGTATTTATTATCTTGTTCACTCATGATATAGATGCAATATGATTAGAAGAGCACGTTAATTGAGCTGTTTAATTTCTTGTAGAAACTGGGCTAAAAATCTGATGAAAAGGAACAATAACCAAATGAAAAAGAAACTACTTCAAAGAAAAAACTATAGAAAGTAGCATGACTATAATTATAATAAATAATAACATTTTTGTAAAATTATAATTTATAACAAGAGTAACATTATTTTACTCATTAACTAGGCAAGTGCATGTTTTACTCTCATTACTTTACATTTTTCTATTTTCACTCCACTATTTCATCTCCCCCAAATATAGTCATGTTTTTAACCTTTTTTTTTTTCATCTTATTTTCTTTATCATTTTAGTTTTTTATTTTATTTTCATTTTTTTTATTTTTACTTTATTTTCTCTCTTATATTTCTCTTCGTTTTTTTATTTTTTTTTTCCTTTTTCATATTTGAAGATAATTATCTTCATGATCTTCAAGATTTTAAAATAAAACATAATTACTGTCTTTCACTATCTTATGTCTCTATCTTTTTTTTCTTGTTAGTTTTTTTTCATCTTATTTTTTTATATTTTTATTTTTCTATTTTGATTTTTTTTCATTTCCCATTTATTTTCTCTCTTCTATTTCTCTTTTTTTCTTTCCTTTTTTCGTTTTTTTTCCTTTCTCATATCTTTTTTTTTTCTTTTTCTATTTTCGTTTTCTTCTTCTTTTTATTTTATTTTGTTTACTTTTTTCTTTTATTTTTACACTTCTATTTCTCTTTTTTTTTTTCCTTTTTCACTTCTCTTTTTTTCATTTTTTTCTTTTTAAATTTTTTTTCTTTTTAACTTTTCTATCTCTAACTTTTATTTTGAAAGACAAATATGTATATCACATACACATATTCAAAAAATATATAAAATACATAACCATACAGATTTGGATATGTATTTACGGTACAAAACATACATATGTATTTACGATATACATATATATCTTCATATGTATTTGCGAAAAAAAATAAAAAAGAAGAAGAAGAAAATGAAAAAAAAATATGAGAAAAGAAAAAATAAATAAAAAACGAAAAAGGAAAAAAAAGGAGAAGTAGAAGAGAGAAAATAAAGTGGAAAGAAAAAATGGAAAAGAAAAAAAAAGATAAAAAAAATGAAAAAACTAAAAAAATAAATAGCTAGAGATATAAGAGAATGATATTTTGAAATTTTGAAGATCATGGAAATAATATTTTTCATATTTGATTTTGATTTGAAAAAGGAATCTACTAATATAAATAAGAGTAGTTTATGAGAATTTAATTAGATGAGATAATTATTTCTTATTTAACTCAACTAATTTGAGTAAAACAAGGACATCAAATCTTGTTGTATATGTATTTGTATAGCAACAGTTTGTTTAAATACAAAATACAATTTACTATTTTTCATAATTATGAAATTGTTGTTATAAAATTTACAATTAAGGCTCTATAGTTGTTTTTTGTGAAAATTTTCCTTGTTAGGTCAACACAATCTGCATGCATCTATCCTGAAATTTCTTATGAGTCGCATGACAGACTTCACGAGAGGAGCATGAACATTATGTTAGGTGATGAGAGAATCAAAAAGTATGATCTCGATTGAAATTATAATTAAAATTTGAGTAGTAAAAAGTTAAATTTTTGTTGGTAAAAAACGTAATAAAAAGTTTTAATTTATAAAAGTTTAAAAAATTATAAAGTTTTAATTTTTTTTTTAAAAAAACTTAGTGTACTATCACATCACCCTTTTATGTCAAATCATGTAAAACGTAATAAATTATTACGTTTTATAAAAAGTTTTGTAAAACGTAATAATGTATTACGTTTTACATGATTTGACATAAAGGAGTGATGCGATAATATACGTTTTTTTAAAAAAAATCGTGTAAAACGCAATAATTTACAAATTTTTTTGTAAAAAGTAATAAATTATTACGTTTTATAAAAAGTTTTGTAAAATGCAATAAATTATTATGTTTTATTAAAAGGTTTTTACTGCACACTTCCGTTACCAAACCATCAAAAATGGTATAAAACATAATAAATTATTACGTTTAGCCTATTTTGATAACTTATTAAATAGGTGACCTATTTTGGTCACTTTATTCATATTTTGGCTTATTTTGGTTCCGAGTTTAGACTTGGTAAAAAGGTCTTTTTCTAAATTAGAAAAAATCCTTTTTCCTGTTAACTTGGGAAGAACGAAAAATTAAACTTTAGCCACTTTCGAACCTCCCTAGTAGAGTTGTCAATACGGGTCGGCCCAGTTCATCCGAGTTAATTCACATGGGCTTTGGAGTTTGACGGGTCAGGTCGGGCTGGCCCATCAACATGACATGCCAGAAAATAGCAAGCCCAACCCATCACACTGTTGTCTGCGGGCCTCCATGGGCTGGCCCACTTTTTAAAATATATTATTTTTATAATCTTAATTTAAATTTTAAATTATTAATTATATAAATATTTACAATATAATATTACATGAAGTTACTACTTGTTTATCAAGTCTAAAATTTACAAAAAAAAATCTAATAATCTGTGAAATTAAATAACTTTTGACACCAAATTCAAACCAAATAAAGATGGTGAAACAAATGAAACTGTTAATGAGTAATGATATAACTAGCTAAATAGTAATACTAACCTAATTTTGTTTTAATTGATCACAATAAAACAGAAAAAAATGTCAATATTTAGTCTATTAAAAGTAAAAATGAACTAAAAAAAAAACTCTCAGGACACTTATGGCTTATTCAACATCGCCACATCATCTTCATCAAACATATTTAACTCTTACATATTTTATAAACATATTTAATATTTAAATATCTATGATGGTCCAAATATACTTTGAATTTGGACTTCTTTTTTTATTCTTAGTACTCTATTCTACTTTTTAATCATTTTTTGTTTGGCCCACGGGCCAGTCCAGCCCATATTACTCAAAACCACGGGCCAACGGGCAGGGCTAAAAAGTCCTATTCTTAGCGAGCTGCAAAATCGTAGCCCAACCCTATTAAATTACAGGCTGGGCCGGACTGACCCAACGGGCCTGACCCATGCTGACGGCTCTACTCCGTAGGTATGATATGGAATTGTATTTGTTAGAGAGTGTTTTATCCGAAGGTATGAATTTAGTTGAACTTTAATGCGGCTGTCGAAATCGGCTGGAAAACTCAAATAATATATATAATTCACAATCTATATTGGACTAATCATAATTTTGGTAAAAATTATTTATGATTGGGATAAGTAAAGGTATGTGAAATTTTGTGTTATAAATTGTTCACATTTTTTTTTTGAATGGCTTAACATGTCTGTATTCTTCAATTGTTCATAAATTTTGATGATGTGATTTTGAAGTATTTTGATGTTATATATTTCGATAAATTATTTGCAAGTTCTAATGAAATGATAAAATTTATTTGGGTTATTCAATTGTTGACAAATTTTAATATACTAGTAAGATTTTGGACTACTAACTTTATCTATCTATCTCATTAAATTATACACAAATTTCAGTGAAACTGCAAAAATTATATTTGTTGTTTAATTGTTCATTAATTTTTTTCAGATTTTATTTTTGGTTTTGTTGCTACAAAAAATTTCATTGTTCAAAAGAGATTTAGACATTATATGTTCTATACGGAGAAATCATACTCTTCAAAGTGAATATAGTTGATGTTCTTTTTACACTCATATGTAAGTTCCCTAAAGCCGTCAATTTGATAATGTTCTTTTCTTTTTGGTGAACCTCAAGTAATTCCATAGCATCAAAGGGGTAGGGGTTTGATCTCCTATCAAAAGTAGGAGCCAAAACACATGTTTTTCGAGGTCACATTCCAATTTGATAAGTTAGTAACCGAGTTTTTAGTAGTACTTATAAAGAGCGTTTTAGAGCTATCAACTACAACACTTTCAAATACAAATGGGGGCATGGTGGATAAAATTATAGGAGTCTCCATGAATGTTGTCTTGATTCCTTCCTTCGTCATTAGGTTCGCTAGTACATTTTGCTTCCTATAGATTTGGATTGGGAGAGTTGTCTCCATCTCCGCTAGCAATGTCCTACATTCAATAACGATATATGGTAAAATGAATGATCATTAGTTAACATATGAATAATGACAGCTGAGTCTGATTCAATAATAAGAGGTTTGATGTTATTAGCTCTAGCAATAATTCAGTCTTCCTTTTAAAGAAAGAAGTTCAGCCATGGTGGAAGTGTTATGGGGTGTGTGCTGGTAGTAACCCAACACCAGTTCTTAGTATGATCTTTGAAACCCCCCCGAAGTGCACCTGCTCTTGAGTTTGCTGAGGCTGATTCATCAGTGTTCAACTTTATGTGACCAGGTTTAGGAGGTTCCTATTTGATAAGTTACTAGTACTATTAGTTATATAAGTTGATGACAGAATTTTGTGTTAAGGCCAACATCTCAAAAGAATTCACAAAAGAAAGCAAAATAGAAATATATGAAGAATGAACAGAAAAAGTATTAGTTGGTAAATTTATATTTACAGGGCTTTTAAAAATAGAGACAAATAAATATTAGATCATGGATACTGTTAAGCTTTCATCAATGGTGAATACTTAGCTTAGAGCATGATACAAATTCCGAGAGAAGAGAGTGAGGCAGAGATATTTTTTACTCAACAAAGATGATAACTACTAGTACAATGTAACTCAGGTCCCTTATTTGTATAGTTTCTAATGCTACTCCATTAACTTATCTTAGCTCAATAACTAACTCATCAACTTGTGTAGTACAGCTGGCTAACTAGTGTATTACCACTAACTCTGTAACTAACTACTTGTTGCATACCTCTAACTAACTATGACACCTGTACACTGTTACATTGCTTTTGTCCTTACTTTTTTGAACACCCCTCCCCAAGCTTGTAGGTGAAATATGTCTTTCACAACGAGCTTGGATAAGAGATATGAATATTGAGTCCTTCCCAAGCTTTTAGTAAGTAAGTCTGCTAGTTGCTCATTTGTAGATACATGATGAGTCTTGATCACCCCTTTCAACAGTTTTTCTCTAACAAAATAACAATCAATATCAAAGTGTTTTGTTCTCTCATGAAAAATTGAGTTTAATGCAATCTGTATTGCAGCTTTGCTGTCACAAAAAAAAAACTTATTGGTTGTTGTATATTCTCTCCTAACTCTTTATATATTCCAATGAGCTACGTGACTTCTGCAACAGCTGAAGTCACGCTCCTAAATTCTGCTTCAGTTGAACTTTGTGCCACAATTTCTTGCTTCTTGGATTTCCAAGACATAATAACATTTCCAAACTTGATTAAATAGCATGTCACTGATCTTCTAGTCTGTAGACAAGTTCTCTAATCCGAATCACAGAATGCAGTTAACACATTTGTTCCTTGAGATGACATGAACAATGCAAGTCCAGGGGCTGACTTGATATATTTAACCACCCTAATTGCAGCTTCCATGTGAGACTCCTTTGGAGCGTGCATTTATTGACTCAAGACTTGTACAGCAAATGAAATATCTATTATTGTCATAGTCAAATACAGTAGTCTTCCTACTAACCTCTGATACTTCCCAATATCTTTTAGTGGTTTATCATCTAATGTTAAATTTAAACCTTCAACATGAGCAGCATTTTCTATTGAGGTCAACCTTAAGTTTGGATCAAGTGATGTGTACACTGGCTTTGCACCACTCAATCCTAACTCAGTTATCAGCTCTAGTGCATAGATGTGCTGGCTCATAACATACCCCTCCTTGGTCCTAATAAACTCAATACCAAGAAAGAACTTGAGATTGCCTAAATCCTTTATTTTGAACTTGAGTTACAAATTATTTTTTGTCTGATTTATTCTATCAAGACTGCTTCCAGTGATGAGGAGATCATCCACATACACCAATACTATAATAATCTCTGACTTGTCTCTCTTAGTGTACAAAGAGTAGTCATAATGACTTTGGATAAATCCTAGTTCAAGTGGATTTATCGTAAGCTTGAGATTCCACTGTCTTCGGACTTGCTTAAGTTCATATAGAGATTTGTGTAGTTTGCAGACCTTACCAACCTCCCTCTGTCTGTAAAAACCCGGAGGGATAACCATGTAAACATCCTCAACCAGATCACCATGCAAGAAAGCAGTGTGGACATCCATTTGGAACATATGCCAGCTCTTGAAAGCAACAATGACAATAATAAACCTAACAGTAACTATCTTTGCCACAGGGGAAAAAGTTTCAAAGTAATTCGACCCTTTCTTCTGACTAAAGCCCTTAACAACAAGCCTTGCCTTGTATCTTTCAACAACACCTGATACTAAATATTTGACCTTAAACACCTATTTATAACCAATAGGATGTTTACCAGGGGCAGATCAATAATGGACCAAGTATTATTTTCTTCAAGAGCAGCCACATCAGATTTCATAGCTTCAATCCATTTAGAATTATGAGAAGTCTCTTCAAAATAAGAGGGCTCACTGATAGAAGAATAAGCAGTCAAAGCCATACTATGAACATGTGATAAATTTACATAACTAAGGTGTTTAGACAAGGGATACAGGCAAACAAAATTAGACTTGATATTTCCAATGTGATAATCTCTAAGCCAGACAAGAGGCCTGGACTGTCTGGTGGAGATTCTTCTGTCTCTAATAGGAGGGGCTAAAAAAGGTGACTCAAGAGACATGGGAGTCATTGGTGTCTACAGGTAAAGAGACATGGGAAGAAGAGGAACCATCAGAAGCAAATGGTATGACCAAAGGAGCAACAGACTCATTAGAGTGCTCAGTGAAATGAATAGTAGAAAATAAGAAAAGAGAATTAGTCAGGTGTTGAAAAGGAAAAATGTGCTCTTTAAAGGTGACATCTTTACTGACTAAGAATTCCTTAGTGTGAAGAGCAAATAACTTATAGCCCTTTTTGGAGAAGAGAATAACCAAGAAACACAACAGGGAGAGCTCTAGAAGCAAACTTATCCATATGTCTAACCTCTGTAGCAAAGGCAAGACAACCAAATACTTTTAGATGATCTAAAGAAGGTGTGGCATTATAGAGACACTCAAAAGGTGTTTTACCTTTAAGAATAGAGGAGGATAGTCTATTGATAAGATACACACTAGTGATGACACACTCACCCCAGAATTTTAAGGGTATATGGGACTAAAATCTCAGAGCTCTAGCTGTATCAAGGATGTGTCTATGCTTCCTCTCCACCACTCTATTCTGTTGAGGAGTATAGACACAAGAACTCTGATGTAATATACCCAAAGACTGAAGCAAATTATTTACTTGAGAATTGAAGAATTTACAACCATTGTCAGTTCTTAAAATCTTAATAGTAGCTCTAAACACATTTTGAATCATCACAAAGAATTTTTAAGAGCTACGATAAATTCTACTTTAGAGTTTAACAACATCAACTAGGTATACCTGGAGTAATCATCAACTAAGGTAAGAAAGAACCTCTTACCATCATGAGTAGGTACTTTGTATGGACCCCAAAAATCAGCATATAGTATATGAAAGCAAGTATCAATAACAATTGTACTGAGAGGAAAAGGCTTTCTAGATTATTTAGCCAAAGGACAAATAGTGCAACACTCAAATGATTTATCATACACATTCTTAAAGCAATGTAATTTCTTTAGAGTTACAAGAGGTGCATGTCCTAGTCTTTGATGCCACAAACTTAGTGAACCAACTGACCCAAAGAAGCAGAACTAGTACTGTCAGCCATTGAGTTTACATGTATGAGCTGAGAAGGGAATTGAGATTCTGATGACTTCAAGAAATAGTTTGTAGCTACTACATAGAGATCATTCTCCAACTTGTCAATCTCTTTCACTTTCTCACTGGAGATATCTTGGAATATACCGAATTCAGGATAAAATAAGGCACAATACTTTAACTCCTTTGTCAACCTTGACACAAATAATAGGTTGTACTTAAACTCAAGTATATGTAGCACACCAGTGATCTCAAAACCCCCCAAAATGTTGGAAAATCCTATATTGTAGACTTTAGCTAAAGTACCAGTGGGTAAGTGAACTTGTCCATCTTGATGAGAAAGCAATTTGTTATGTTTAGTTAATAAACTCAACTTAGCCATGTGCTTAGTTGCTCCAGTGTCTGTAATCCACTTTTCACGAGCAAAAGTAGAATTGAAATATGTAACCACACCTGTAGCTGTCATGTTGGTGTCATTGTCAACCTTCTCTTTTCCTGTGTCAACCAAGTGCAAGAGTTTTTGGTATTATCCAGGAGAGAATTGAGGTTGTGGAGAAGGGGAGTATTGTTGCATGTAAGGATAGTAGTAGAGTGGCTGTGATTGCATACACTGTGGAGATGATATATTAGTCATGAAAATATGAAGAGTCTTAGAAGGGTTATTGACATTAAGAATTCCAGAGGCTGGTCTTTGTTGGCTATGCTGAGGTCTGAAGAACTGATTATGATTGACTCTAAATCCTTGATTTTTGTAGCCATACCCCCTATCATGACCATTGTTACCAAAATAGGACCTGGACTAGTCTTCCTCTTGGCTTTTCAATCAGGTGGATATCCATGTAAGTTGTAACAAGTAGCACTAGTATGACCATCCCAGTTGCAATAATCACAGTGTAGGCCATTGGTACTCTTTTTAAACTTAGAATAGGGTTGAGAGCCATGATTATCCTGTGGAGATTTATCTTTAGCACTAAAAAAGTACATAGCATCATTCTGATCTCCAGAACTAGTAGAACCAGATGTTCTAACAACATTAGACTTACCCAGAATTCGTTGGCTTTCTTCATCCATGACCAGTGAATAAGCCTTGTTCATACTAGGAGGTGGGTCTAACATCATTATTTGACTTCTACACTGATTGTAGGAGTCATTTAACCCTGCCAAAAACTGTATCAACCTTTGATATCAGAGTGAGCTGTATAAATTTTGGATTCCACATAGTTGCATCTAGGACATGGCATAAGTGAGTCATACTCCATCCACAACTCTTTTGATCGAGAAAAATATTGTGCTACAGAAGCTATTCCTTGTGTCAAAGTGGCTATTTCCTTGTGTAAATAGAAAATTCTAGATCCATCCACCTTATCAAACCTTTCCTTAAGGTATGCCCAAACCTGTTGGGCATTACTAGCATAGACAATCCCACTAAGTAATTCACGACTCACAAAAATCATTATCAAGGAAATAACAATAGCATTACATTTTTCCCAGAGATCATGTAAGGAGGAATCAAACTTGTCTTTTGAGCTTTGACCATTCACAAAACCTAACTTTCCTTTACCTAACAACCCTATTTTCGTAGATCGACTCCACAAAGCATAATTCTTAGATCCAGCTAGTTGAATTAAAATGAGAGAGCTACTTGGAGTATCATATGCATGAAGATGCAATGGATAATGAGAATCAATAACTGTTTCACCTCCATTTCCTGAGCTAGATGTGTTTGTAGCTGTAGTTGTCATTGATGAATGCGGAAGCAATAGACAAATACCAAACAAACAAACACTATACTTGAAACAATCGTAATCCTTAACTGTTTCTAGATTGATGTAGTATCTCCCTCACAAGCTCTCTTCGTGCACCGAAAACAAGGGAATTTAATTGCAGAAGAAACAGAGACTCTAAGTAATGACTGTTGGCTCTGATACCATGTTAAGCTTTCATAAATGATGAATGCTTTGCTTAAAGCATGATACAAACTCAAAGAGAAGAGAGTGAGGCAGAGATATTTTTTACTCAACAAATATGATAACTATTACTACAATGTACCTCAGGTCCCTTATTTATATAGTTTCTAATGTTACTCTATTAACTTATCTTAGCTCAATAACTAACTCATCAACTTGTGTACACTGTTAAATTGCTTTTGTACTTATTTCTTTGAACAGATACATCTTTTAAAAATTCTTATGACGCTCGAGACTTAAAGGTTCAACTAATTTTGATTTGCATCATTGAAAGCTCATAATAAGATGTTTGCTTTCCATGAGAGTATATGGAGTTTTCACCTGAAGTATGGATGAACATTTACTATTTCATCACTCTTTTATGGATATTGATTAAGAAAAAAGTGTTGATTAGTTAATAAATACCTTTTTCTTGCAATTTACATGAGATTTTAATTGTACTTGAAATTCTAAAAATAACAAAATACTTTTAAAAATATTGTTTTTGAACGTGTTATGAGACTTTTTGTCACGGCCCAAAATCCCATCGGGCCGGACTGGCACCCGAAGCCGAGAAGGCCCGGGAGAACCCGTTCAAATACCTGTACTTTCACTTACATGTCACCAAAAATTTGGGCAGCACTTCGCTGCATATAAAAGGGTCTAATTACCTGTATCAGCACAACACGCACAAATATATATACATATATATAATACTTGGCCGTCGGGGCCACCCCATATACGAATATAACATCACTATATAAACTTCCATGACTTTACCCTTCTTTATGTCTACAAAGCCTCTAGGATATACATGACATAACTAGGGTCGGGACGAACCCCCGCCCACACATGACTCCTGTACAATAACAAAATATAAGAAACCGACTCGGAAAGCTCCGAAGCAAACTGGAGCTCACCAACAACAGCTGTATGACCTGGCTCCTATCTATGCTGTGAATGAGCTGAAGCACCTGATCCTGCAGCATGAAATGCAGGTCCCCCGTGAGGGACGTCAGTACGAAATATGTACTGAGTATGTAAAGCTGTAAATAATCATATGTGATATGGGGGATCAAGAAAATCATACACATGTGAATAAATCATAATAGAAGTGAACCACACTTCATAGACACTTTTAGGATCATATACATTATTATTAATCTGAATTGGGTTCTTGAATACAAACACATTTGTGGAACGGTATACATTCGTTCATTTCATTCTTTACAATTATTATTCGCCATTACCTCCTCCTCCCGAACCTCCAACCACCTAACAATAATCAATACTTTACCGTACTGTGACCATTAGGCTGCCCCCAGTACATATCAATTGGGATCGACCCATGCTAGGCTTATGCCCCTGGGATACCACCCACACGTATATCAAGTAACACATAAGAGATTTTTCCAATAACTTAGTTCAAAAGCTTTTGAGATTATTACATTAGTGTTCATGCCAATATAGTACCTTTGGAACAATAATACATCAATAGGAATCAAGTAATAGACCTTCTATACAATAACGATGTAATAAGGACTCATTGGTACATCAACAGTATGTTTCAGAATCATCAATATCACAACAATGAAATAGGAGCCTCTTGGTATATCAATGAAACATTTTGACACTTTATAGAATGGAAACAACTTCATTGGTAATGTAGAACAATACATGTGTTTGGGGAACCATCGGAATCTTACTTTATGGAACATTGGTGTTTTCATGCCAAAGAACATCGTTAGAGTATGCTTTACATACCTCGTTGTAGATTCGGATACCAATTCAACACAACTTCCCGCCTTTACAAATCACTTATCTACAATGAAATATTTGGCATCTAGTATTAGCAACCCAACACCACAATTCTCTTCCATAATTCCATACAACCAATATTTGCAAAGCATTCCAAAAACCAACTTGAACAATAGGTTTATGTGTATATATATATATAATCATCATTTCAATACCATATCATCAATACCACATCATCCCTTCACAATTCAACATAATCCAACCATGCACAAGAATGATCCAACATCATTTCCAATCATCTTTCAACAACAATCAAATAACATACTTCTTATGCTCACATGCATATATATATATATATACATATCCATATAAATAACACCAACATAATTTACATCCTTGCCATAGAATGACACTTTGGGTTTTGAAGTCCTGTTGGCACAAATAAGGGGTGCTTCTCGAAGCCCTTGAGACGATGAACACAACTACGGAATCAATTTGGACTTTCCACGGTTGAATCACAAGATAATTAGAGTTGAAAATTAGGCTAGGGTTTGTTCTTTCCTATAATTGATGATGAATATGAGTTTTTGAACTCATATACATGTATATATACACATATTCCCGTCCATAATACCATAGAAAATGACCAAAGTGCCCTTAAAATTTAAATAATGTCAAATATGTCCTCCGGTGGACTGTTTTGACAAGCTGAAGTAGATAGACCATAACTCTTTGCTCCGATATCGGATTTGGGTGAAATTGGTATCATTGTAAAGATAATTCAAAGTTCTTTCATTTCATATAAATTAGGCCACCCAGTTCGTCCTGTACAAGGAGTTATAATCATTTGAAGTTGACCCTAAAAATCTGTTTTGAGAGGCTGAAGTAAAACGCGTATAACTCCTTACGCAGATGTTGAATTTGGATGAAACCAATTGCATTGGAAAGAAGACTCAAAGATATTTCTTTTGATATATGGTATCTCTCCCATTTCATTATATTGAGGGAGTTATGATCGTTCAAAGTTGACCCAAAAAACTGGCAGGCCTCAGTATTTTCCTGCTAATTTACTGTTCACAAAAATCTGTTCTGAGAGGCTGCAATAGAACGAGTATAACTCCTTACTCAGATGTTGGATTTGGATGAAACCAATTTCATTAGAAAGAACACTCAAAGATCTTTCTTGTGATATGTGGTAGCTCGCCCAGTTCATTATATTGAGGGATTTATGATCGTTCATAGTTGACCCAAAAAACTGGCAGGCCTCAGTATTTTCCTGCTAATTTACTGTTCACAAAAATATGTTTTGAGAGGCTGAAATAGAACGAGTATAACTCCTTACTCAGATGTTGGATTTGGATGAAACCAATTTTATTAGAAAGAATACTCAAAGATCTTTCTTTTGATATGTGGTAGCTCGCCCAGTTCATTATATTGAGGGAGTTATGATCGTTCAAAGTTGACCCAAAAACTGAAAATTTTCCTGCAATTTTACTGTTCACATCCCGGCCACCGTTTTATAGTTTCGAACGTGCTCGCTTATATCCGAAACTTATCCGTTTTTGAAAATCTTTATATCGTCGGAAAGCTTATTCAATAACCTTCGTATGTAAACATCGACGGGCAAATTCCGGTATAAATAAGGTCGATTCCTATACACATATAATCAAACTATACACTTGAAACCATCTCAAAATAATCAATACTCATATATACCTAACTTAGGATCAATACATATACTCCAACACATATAACAATGGCTAATGCACGTAATTAAGTACGGGGTGTTACACTTTTGTGGTTATAAAAACATACTAAATAAAAATAAAAATAAGAAATGTAAAATCAAATTATTATTTCATATATAATTGGGACGGAGGGAGTATATGTGTTAAAGGGTTGATTGGTTGGGAAAAAGTCATTTCAAAATAATTAATTTTGAAATTAATTATTCCACCATATATATGAAATAACTTATTTTATCATTATGATGTAAATAGTGGAATAAATAATTTTAATATTAATTAATAATTTATACCAAATATAAAATAAAATAATTCTTTATTTAATTTTAAAATTATTTATTTTTTATATCTCACATAAAACGACTCTGCATGTGAAATTTAAGGCTTAGAAACTTTCTTTGTTAACTTGGAAGTACACCACTAAATCACCTGGTGTTTTGAAAATGATGGCGGCATGACAGACGCTTTTTCCAATTGTGTGCATCAAGTACAAATATTATGATTACATGCCTCTAGAACTTGCATAAAAAATGAGCAACATTGGCTACTCTACTTTAAATGTGGAGATACTCATAGATAGAGACGAAACCAGAAATTAAAATTTATGGATCTTAAATTTCAAATTTAATGAGTCAATAATAATGACAACGAGTTGTAATGATTCTTACGATCATTTTTCTGTATTTTCATATAATTTTAGTACTAACTAAATGTATCGTGGATTATTTAATTTAATTTGACATTTGGTAGAAATATAATTTAGTACCCTTATAGATTATTTTCGATATTGATAAAATTTTTTAAGTCATGATATATTTATATTATTTTATAATATTTTTTTGGTAATTTATTAATATTTTATGCGGAGATAGTAAATTTAAAATATTAAAATATTATTATTATATGATATAGGTTTTGTTAAAAATAATTTTCTATTAATTATGATATATTCAAAGTATTATAATTATTTTTACCATGAATTTATGCAATACCCGATTATGTACGCAATATAAAGAAAGTAATTCAACCGTACATGTGTGGAAAGAAGCATGGCAGGCGTATATGTGTTCATGAATTGGTCATTTGGAAAGTGCTTTACTT
This sequence comes from Capsicum baccatum var. pendulum, assembly GCA_030864225.1. Lineage (NCBI taxonomy): Eukaryota > Viridiplantae > Streptophyta > Magnoliopsida > Solanales > Solanaceae > Capsicum > Capsicum baccatum. The sequence goes on from CM061550.1 coordinate 14,857,779, forward strand.
TCTCTTATATATACATATATATTCTTAGTCTTTTTCTTTTTTACTATAAAGAATGCAAAAGAAAAAAAAAAATTCCAACCACTAAAATATTTCTCAGTTCCTTGAAAATATTGCATCTGCCATCCCCTTATCGTTGGGTTTCTGTTTTTTTTTTGTCCTTCGTTTGTTACTTTTAAATTACTTAGATTTCTTGTTTAGCCTTATAAAATTGCTTATAAATTAAAAGGTGTTGTGGAAAATAATTTCTTTGATTTTATTCAAATTCGAGTTCTAGCGGGATACTATTTGGAGGCTTCACGTAAAGATATTCTAGTTTTGGCGTCCAGGTAGGCTAGGTTTACCCTATTTTTTTTGATTGAGCTTACTTACCGAAAATGTTAACTATTATGTTAGCTTTGGATAAGTGCTCGTAGATACGTATTATTTGATATGTATAAACTGTCCTATTTATTCGGATTGGGACCCCGTTGTAGTAGATTTTAGTATTTTACCTTTCGATATAATATAGCACCTATCACTTTGGGACATAAAATTTAATTGCAAAATCTTTAATTTAGCCCTTTTTAATTAAAATTGGTGGATGATTATTTAGACGTTGACATTATTATAATATGGAATGAATTTTAATATTATCGGTGGGTTATGGTTACTATAAGTTCCGGTTCGAGTCCGGCAATTGACTATTATTGTTACTATGAGCTCCGGTTCGAATCCAGCATCTGATAATAGTTGGGGTTACTCTGAGTTCCGATTCGAGTCCGACATCTGATAATAGTTGGGGTTACTCGGAGTTCCGGTTCGAGTTCGGCATTTGATTATTTATGTTTACTTTCATCACTTGTGTGTTCCACCGGCTTATGGGGTACGGTTGGGTTAATTGTCTTCTTCAGTGTGTCTAGCGGGCTTATGGGGGCTCAGTTAGGTTATGGTTGATTTAATTGTTATTACTGCATTATTTTTTTGTATCGCACAAGTTTATTACTTTATAGTCGTTGCATAGCTTGGTAGTTGTTTACCTTTTCATCCTTATTTACTAATAACTCAGATTACGTCCTTGCATTGTAGTTACACCTTTTCTGTATTAAGCTCAGTCGGCCGATGATGCCTATTGAGTACCCGTTGTTTTTGATACTCATACTACACTTCTGCATCTTTTTCCTGATGCAGATCCAGGTACTAGCAGTCGGCGTTGACGTGGTTCCTACCTTTCAGTGCTGGTTTAGAGCGGGGTGAGCTTACTGTCATCCGAGGCTGATCCTTCTCAATTTACTCTAGTTAGTCTTTTTCACTCGAGACTACTTGTGTACATTTTAGATTTTCGTCTAGTACTCTGGGTACCTGTTAGTAGTGGCTCTAGTACTGACCTTATCAGGTCTTGGGAGGATTCAATTATATAATTGGTCCTTTTTCCTCCTCTCGTTTTTATATAATACATATGTTCTCTTCTAAGTTTTCACTTATTATTGTGGTTGTTATTATTATACGCGATCTTTTATTTTGCCTCTGTCTATTAGCCCATCAGCTATCATTCCGGGCTATGGTGTGGCTTGCCTACTTGTGGAATAAGGTAGGCGTCATCACTAATTGAGAAATCGGGTCGTGACACGAGTGTAAGTTCGTTGTTTGAAGAAATCCAAAAACTTTTTTTTGGGTAAACACATTTTTTTTTCTTTCTTTAATTACTAGTTTATGTTTTTTTTTTTTTTTTTTTAAAAAAAAAGTGTACAAATTTTGAAAAAGCAAATAAAAATAGTTAGAAAAAATGTGAAGTTGGTGACATGGTGTTTAAACATTAAAGAGTAAAAAGGCAAAAATGCTTGCGTTTAGTAGGGTTGGGACCCCATCTCAGGGACATGAGGCTTTCACATGTGATACGCGTACCACTTAACCAACAACTTGCGTTCGTATGTGGGTTCGGATATATATAATTATATAAGTTTTTCAGATATTTTAGTTACAAGTATAGGATCTACGCAAAAATTAGTGGGTTCGATCGAACCCCTATAAAGCATTATAGCTCCGGCCCCTGTTCATAGCCATGAAATCAGTAATGTTTGCTTGCTATACATGATTTCATGGAGATCTAGGCAAGAAAGTTGTGCACCCAATAGCTCCATTTTGGCTTCTTGTATGTATTAATATTTAATAATAACAATAATAGTTACGTCCTAAATTATAGAAAATTGGAGTTTAACATTGCGCTATTTAATCATAGAGCTTAGTCTAATATCGACCTGCATCTTCTATGGATCAATTAATATTGGACTAGCTGATCAAAATTTCTAGATCATGAAATATAATTAATCTCTTTTAACTGTCGATGAAAAGGTGCAAACTTTCTCGATGTTTGATGTGTTTATTATCTTATTCGCTCGCGATATAGATGCAATATGATTAGAAGAGCACGTTAGTTGAGCTGTTTAATTTCTTGTGGAAACTGGCCTAAAAATTCGATAAAAAGGAACAATAACCATTGAAAAAGAAAGTACTCAACAACAGAATTAAGAAACAGGCAAACACAATGTGCGTGCTTCTATCCTGGAATCTCTTATGAGTCGCATGACAGACTGCACGAGAGGAGCATGGACATTATGTTGGGGTGATGAGAGAATAAAAAAGTCCGATCCCGATTAAAATTATAATTAAAAATTAAATTGTAAAAGGGTAAAAATAATTAATGAATCCCACAATACACCTGTTAAAATGAGAAAATATCTTCACACAATCTTTTGTTGATTATACCTAATTCCAAATAATTTTTCCAAAGTTACGTTATACCTCATGCCACAATTTCAAAAGTTACTATTCTTAGAATCACTATGACTACTAATTTACAATTTTAGAGATATATCATCTTAATTGCTATTAATGTTGCACAAGTACTTCTACCAACATTGACAATAAGCTGCTACAAGATATTAGTTAATATATATACATATCTAAAAATTAATTTCTATATATATAGTTGGTGGTCACGATTTGAGTTTTGATAACAATCTGTGACAGAAATACAAAATAAATTTATAGTTGAACTCTTTATTTAATTTTAAACGTAGCTGTATTGCTATTTATATATAAAAAACTATTTTTCTCATTCATGTGAGGGCGTCAGCTCCGATGTGAAAATTACTACCACCAAGCTAAAGCATTTTCAACTCTTCCTCAAGAGTCGTACAAAGACAACATAAACAGCCACCTGGTACAAAACACAACCTTTTGGACCCACAGCACTTGATAGGTGTCACTCTCTCCTTCTGCATGTCTACAGTCTCTCCACACACAGAGCCAACTACATATTATAACAAACATAATACTACTCAAAAATTCAACCTCACAGCACAAATTCTCAGCTCCTCTTGTTATTTTCACTCATTTTTCAATCAAAGATTTGAGTTTCTTGTTATATATCATGGGTGGGTTTAATTTTGCAGTATGTGTTATGTTGATGTTGTTGGTTATAGTGGGGGCTATTTCTTTTGAACCAAAAATTGGTACAAGGATAGGTAGGGCCCACCGCAGGTTGTGGGACCCGTTGATAAGATCTCCGGTCGATCGTGAAGATGAGGAGACGGAGGAGGACGGTGGTCGTGGTGGAGTGCGGTGGGCGGTTCTTGTGGCTGGTTCAAGTGGTTACGGAAATTATCGACATCAGGTATATATATATTTCTAATCATGAATATAGTTGAATACCCTTCACATGCATATTTCAATGTGGAGCTAAAGAAAATAAAACTAAAGAAAAAGAAATATATAATAGGTGTCTCTGGACACTACTTGTGAGATTACACTCGCGGAGCCAGGTAGGTCCCCTTCGGCAGAAAATTATGTTCTTAAAGTTCTTTTTTATATGTATATAGTAATATTGAAATTTGCTCTGGTGTATTTACTTTTTCATATTTTGAGTTCCTTAGTGAAAAATCTTTGCTCCGTCACTATCAGTAGTGGATTACACTGGGTGAGTATGTAGGATTACATTGGGTATGTTGTTGTTTCAATCCCCTCAGTGGGAATTCTTGAGAAAAATTGCTACTTCAAACCAAAAGTGTGTGGCAATTTTCGCTTTCCCTTGTTTAAACTGAGTGTATTTTCAACTTCATTTTAGAAAGGATGTTTCACTCATTTTGATTGGAAGAGAATTGGGTTAAGTATCTAGAAAAGATTGAATTGGTTTAATCGAGTTCTACTTTGGATGTTAAATCAAATTAATAAGTAGCCTTTAGGCCACTTTTTTGGTAAGTCAAAAGTGATTTTTATGGTGTTCTGAGTAAACCTTTTAGAAGGAAAATAGAAATTTTAACTAGTAAGGTGAGTAGGGTCAGCAGTGCAAAAGCTACTGCTGTCTCTGAGAGCACTTCTTGAAAATAAGTGCTTGAAAATTAGGACAAGCACACATTGATGTTCAATTGGTTAGGCCGAGTATGCTATAAAACTCTGTAAGCTAAAAGCGCCAGTTAAATTAGGAGGCGGTAAGTACTTAATAACGGCTTGTTTTACGGTATAACTGCCGTACTTGTAGAAGCGAAATCACGTGAATTGATGATAAATAACCAACTCTACTTGTGTTTATGCAAATTGGGAATCGGTATGTATTTCCTCTGGTAGAGATGATGCAACTGGCATTAATGATCGAGTTTTGGCATTTAGCTATTTTTCTTGGTTCTACTCTTGCTAATTGGTTTTGAAGCCATATGGGGTGAATGCAGGCAGATGTATGTCATGCTTACCAAATCTTGAAAAGAGGAGGGTTGAAAGATGAGAACATAGTAGTATTCATGTACGACGACATTGCCAAGAGTGAGTTGAATCCGAGACCCGGAGTCATAATCAATCATCCGAACGGTAGTGATGTCTATGCCGGTGTGCCTAAGGTAATAACTAAATGTTAATATCTTATTGTTGTATTGTGTATAATGAAGCAATGTTTACTGAAGAAGATAGAGACGCTTCCTATTGAGTTGATTCAAGTTACAAAACTGAACAACAATGAAAACAGAGAATAGGAACTAAAGTAAGAAGGAAAACAAAGAAGGTAGGGAGGTTGTTATGTCGAGCAGACAACTAATAAGAAAAGAAAGAAAAAGTTCTTGCATAGCCCTGATGATGCATCTGTATATAGCCATATAGCCATCTTTAGAAGGGAAGCCTTGGAGTAACAGGTAAAGTTTCCTCCATTGATCAGGAGGTCACGGGTTCAAGTTGTGGAAGCAGTCTCTTGCTTTAGTGCACCGGGCAGTCCTCTTTATATATATACATGGCCATCTTTACTGTTGAATATTTCCTCCTTATCCTTCTGTCATAGTGCACATGCTCTCTTTAACCAATGTTCCAAATGTTAAATTGACAGTCAGAACATATCGTCATTTTGTCCATTGAAAAATGCGGCGACTCTAATTCCTTTGAGATTTCTTTAGCAAAGTATTGAACCTCGAATAAACATATCTCTACTAGTAGATGCAGAGGATGCCAACTGCTTAGGCAATCCATACCCTGGACTTGGAAATGGTACGAAACATTTATTTGGGAGTATGCTTTGCAAACATAGAAGGAAACTAGTGCCTTTTCTTATATGAAAGCAAATTTTACATAGTAATAATATTCTAAATCGGTACCAGTCTAGAAAGAATAGAGAATTTTTAAAACTCATACCAACTCGAATTGGTGGGATGTGCTTCGTCCATGGTTTTAGTTTCTTGATCAAAGGCTGATACATCTACGAACCTTATCTTGGTGATAGGAGCAGATTGAAATGTGGAAACACAAGATAGGTGAGCTGTTTTAGAAAAATATTTAGCTTGGTTTTGGGTACTTCTGCAGTATTGTGGAATTGATTAATTGTAAAGAGTACATTTCTCCCTTCTTTTAGTAAGCAGTAAGCTCACATTTGGTAAGATGATTATGGTAGGATTACACCGGTGAGCATGTCACTGCTGCAAATTTGTATGCCGTGCTTCTTGGTGATAAAAGTGCTGTGAAAGGTGGATCCGGAAAGGTCGTCAATAGTAAACCAAATGACAGAATATTTCTGTATTACTCCGATCATGGAGGTCCAGGGGTGCTCGGTGAGTCTGTAATCCAGCTTGTATCTGACTTATACAATTTGACAAAGAAAAATCATCTTTGAATCGCAGCTATTAGCAATCGATTGGAACACATTTTGATACTGCGAGTTCATCTTTGTTTCAGGGATGCCCAACATGCCTTACCTTTATGGCAAGGATTTGATTGAGGTCTTGAAAAAGAAACATGCCGCTGGGACCTACAAAGAGATGGTAAAAAGTGCAATATATTTTTTACATAAATCCACTCGAGATTTTTCCATTCTCTCTCAGAATGATTTAGTTTTCGGTTTGTTCGGCTTTATGCAGGTCTTCTACATTGAAGCTTGTGAGGCAGGTAGTGTCTTTGAGGGTATAATGCCTAAAAACTTGAACGTTTATGTGACAACAGCATCAAATGCTGAAGAAAGCAGTTGGGGGACGTATTGCCCAGGAATGGATCCTCCACCTCCATCAGAATATCACACATGTTTGGGAGACTTGTATAGTGTTGCATGGATGGAAGACAGGTAATGCAAAGTAAACAATTATTTGATTGATAAGTAGTAACATTTGGAAACTATATTTGTGAAACCAATTTGTCCACGTGATACTAGAAAATAATAAGCTGTTGGTTGTAAGTCAGTTGTTTTAATTTATCCGTGTAAGTTCGAAAGAACTAACAATTAGAAGGACAACTTCATAATTTTGCATCGAAAAAGTTAAGAAACTGAACTTCTCAGGAAGTACATAAATTTTTTTAAAAATAAATTTGATTTCCTTTTTAGTTTCGGCCCTGGTTTACTGATGACTACTCAATGTTTAACTTGGTTCCAGCGAGTCTCATAACCTGAAGAAGGAAACAATAAAGCAGCAGTACGAGAAGGTGATGAACCAAGTTGTTCATTTGGCACCTCTAATATATTCTCGTGTGCCATGTTGCTCGTAAGGTTCAAATATGTCACCTCACTTGTCTCAGATCCTCCAAAAATGCTATTTTTGGAGGATACATGGACGCACCTGGTCGCATTATTGAAGAGTCTGAGCAACATAGCTTGAGTCGTCATCTTATCATTGAATGCTGTATTGTTGTGGCAGGTGAAAGAAAGAACTTCCAACTTCAACAACTATGATGCTGGGTCTCATGTTATGGAATACGGAAGCAAAGAAATTAAGCCCGAGAAAGTTTATTTGTACCAAGGATTTGACCCTGCCACCGTGAATCTTCCTGCTAACAAGATTGATTTTGCGAGATTGGAGGTGGTCAACCAGAGGGATGCTGATCTTCTCTTCTTGTGGGAAAGAGTAAGTTTGAGCTAGAGTTTCATAACATAATCACTTTTGTTTGTTTGTGTGTGTATAATAATTGAGTAATTTTCTTACACATTTCGAGTGGAGATGGGTCTAAGAGATGCAATTGATGAATCACCAGAAGGAAACACTGGTGATACGGAGAGGAATGGGAATTCATTCGAGTAGAAATACTAAGCTGGTCATATAGAATATAGATGGGAGTGGTAGAAGTCTGTCTATCGACTTCAGTTACATTTATCCGATGACTGTTCTTGAAGTGAAAGCATTCTTTTGTTCGACAGCTCACAAATTCCGCGTCCTACTGTTGAGAACTAATAGAAGCTTGAACTGGAATTTGAATGCTGGGAACCACCTGTGAAATATTGTTTGAATTTGAAACCCCCCAACCCCAGAAATTGGAACACTACAAGCACCCGCTTCATAGTAATGCTTTGTGGTAAAATCATTTTTGATTTTCTTTGCCTTTGTCTTTTTACATGTTCTCTTTGTCTATACATACAGTATAAGAGGTTAGACGACAATTCATTCGAGAAGGCCAAGCTTCGAAAAGAGATTACTGAGACGATGCTGCATAGGCAACACCTCGACGGGAGCGTAGATGCAGTTGGAGTCTTTCTTTTCGGTCCAACAAAGGGTTCCTCCATTCTCAACTCTGTCCGTAAACCCGGTCTACCTCTTGTCGATGATTGGGAATGCTTAAAATCAACGGTAATCCAAGAATCTGCCCTGAGTGTAGTAAATAGTTGTCAAAATTTACTATTTTCATGAATTCCTAACTTTTGACATTGTTTGTTTGTTCTTACACCAGGTTCGCCTTTTCGAGGCACATTGTGGTTCGCTGACACAATATGGTATGAAACACATGAGAGCATTTGCGAACATTTGCAACAATGGAGTCTCAAGAGATGCTATGGAGGAAGCTTTTATGGCTGCTTGCAATGGGCATATTATAGAGGAATATAGCTCTGCAAACCAAGGCTATAGCGCTTGATGACGACCCGGGTACTCTTGTTGTAGCATACAAATACTGAACAAGAATTGCTTAGCTACAGAATCAGTAAACAATATGCTTGTAAGATAAAAGTGTAATATCAGGTCACTATATGCTCTTCTTTTTGAGTTGTGCATGTATATTAGTCTTCGATGTTTGTCATATAATAATGTGCTGATCGTTGTGTATGTCAATTCCTCTGGTCCAAGTCAAATTTAACCAATGTGGAAGGGAATTTAAAGGATTTTCTTATCGACTTTAAACAATCGAACAATCAAATTTATGAAATTCAATGGTTGCATTTTTTTCCCCCAAATTTGTACAAAGTCCTCTCTGACCTGCTCTAAACTGATCTTTCTTTTGGGGTCTCAAAGAACTTTCGTGTTTAATTAAGTGGGAAGTGGGTGTTGGGTTCAATTAGTGAGAGGGAATTGTTAAGAGTGCTTGGGTTACTTTACATAGCCAGCTTGGTGGCTACTTAAACCTTGTTTGGGGGGGGGGGGGGGCAAATATCTTTTTTCATCTTCAAGAAGAAGACAAACCCTCCTTTCATGGAGATTAAATTGAAATATTTCTATGTTCGAGAAATATGTCATTAATGATCCTCAAATTTCATATTCAAATCTTCTTTCGAGAAAAACGCCACTCGAGAAAAACGTCACTGACGACCTTCGAATTAAGGAGAAAAAGAAGAATCAAGGAGATTCAAATCTTCGAATTAAGGAGAAAAAGAAGAATCAAGGAGATTCAAATCTTCTTTTGAGAAATACGTCACTAACGACTCTCGAATTTCATATCCAAATCTTCTTCCTACATTCGAGAAATATGCCACTGACTATCCTCGAATTAAGGAGAAAAAGAAGAATCAAGGAGGAATAGATTTGTACCCACATCGTTTATCAACAAAAAATTATTATTTCTTTATATTTTTATTTGTAGTTGAAGTTTATTTTTCATGAATTAAATTATGTTGTAAACAAGGGACACAACCCTCTGAGGAAAAGGCACATTGTTTTGGAAATGAAGTGACTGTTCGGATAGTTGTGTCTGTTCAGAAAAAAGACACAATATTTCGAATGAACAGACATGACTATCCAAAGGATACACCTTTTCGGATGAACTACTGTCACCTTTCGGAAGGGACACTTTATGACTATATAAACCTGCATTTTTTTCACACGTTTAGGATGAAAAATTTCTGCATAAGAAAAAATATTCTCTTGCTTCTAAAAACTCTGTGTGATCATCTCTCGTTGAGTGAGTTCGAAGCCATTTTATCTTGGGAAGAAAATCAGAAAGTTTGAGGTACCGCTCCATTTTGGTTGTGAAGCCATTTTATCTTGGGAAGAAAATTTCGCAACCTCGAGTACTTAAAGAGAATTATTTTCTTAAGGACACTCCGTAAATTCGGAGGACTTGACTTTTTTCTGCTTTATCTATTTTTCTTCAAGAAACTCAAAGCACACTCCTTTGAAAGATCATTTTGATCCTGTGTTGAAGGTATTGGATAACTTTATAAGTGTTCTTAATTTATTCTTGAACTTGTGTTGAAATAGTGTTGCAAAAATACAAATTTTATGTAAGCGAAATACAACAGTGGGATACTGCACTACGTTACTCCTATTTATTTTGTCAACGGACTTGGTGCATGCTGACTTCTGAATAGTATTTCAAATTTTTAAGTCACTCAAAATACTATTTTTGAGTTAATTATGCTGTTTATTATGAAAGGTATTTATGCTTGGCTAATTAAATTTTAAAAACACTTTTAAACATGAATTTATGTTCGGACAAGTGTTTTAAAGTTTTTTTTTTGGAAATAATATTTTGTTTTGAAAAAAATATATTTTTAGTTTGTGAGAACCTTTAAGAATATTCTTTCTTTTTTAGAAAAAAAAAAAACGTTTGACCTTTCAAAAACTTGACCAAACAAATTACTATAAGTACTATGAGAGCCTTTGCTCAGGCTCATGAATGATTTATTATGAAAAATGATAAAAATTATCCCCATTAATTGAAAAGAAAAGACATTTCTGTGGCTAAGCAAGAAATTAAAATTTGAATTGTTACATATATTGATTTTTATTTTTTTTCATATCGAGCTCTTTTTGAATTATGTCTTCATTGATTCCATGAAGTTGTAGGTCTTTTCACACGACTATTTTCCAGATAATTTTAGCTCTATCTCCTCATGATGATGATTTAACACCTTCAATCATTATATATAATTTTGCACCTACATACTGATTCATATGTAGGCTGAGACAATACATAATAAAATCATTTTTCATACGATCTTCTCTCATTTTATCTTTAATGGGTATTATTAGCATCCTAGTAAATGTAGTTTCTTTTAGTTTTAGCTAGTTTTATAAGATTGCATATTCACCTTAATATCAACGTAGGTGTGCTAACTCACCATACTCGTGGTTGATTTTCGTACTATAACAATTTTGGAGAACACACGTTGGTTGGGTGGCCTCCAAGATTAGCCAAAGTCAACATCAAATGTGCTAATTGTTGATAATATTAAACAACAAAATGATGTAGGATCAACTAACAGAAGATTCCAAAGTCCTAAATTAGTAGTGAAAACAACTTATGAATATCTGATTTGTTGGGATTTGGTCTGATATTCATTTCTAAGAAAGATTCTTTATTTATATGCTGTAGAAGTGGACGTCCATGTTAATCCCTTCCCTACCATGTGATATTACTTTGTAATATGATGATACATACTTTTCAGTATGCAGCATTACTTTTTCACATTCATGTAGTTTCTGTAACCGATACCAAAATAGTACCGTGAAAAAAATGGCAAAAGAGGTGTGTCATTTCTGATCATCTTGTACTATGGAAAAAAGGTTATTGATTTATTTAAATTATACGTGCGTTTGAATGACTCGAGAAATCAAAACAAGAGGCTCCAAAGGTGGGGAAATGACAGCTAAATTTTATACCATTCATTTGTGACAATGAGTGGAACTGAGTAAATAGTCCTCTGCAGCCATTTCTGACAAAGATGATGAGCACTGTTGAATCAACTTGAACAAATATAACAGAAGAAAAAAAAAGAAATGTTAAAAGGAGATCCTTTAAGAATATGTATTTCGTGAATTGACTAATTTTCAAATGCTGGAATAGATTCTAATTAGGGATCCAATCGATCCTTTAACCGAGCCATAGTTGCCGAATTTTTCTATCTACTGCAATCAAAACCCTCGACTCCGCACGATCTGAGCACTATCACGAAGAGAGGCTAAATGAAATTGTAGCACAAATATTTAAGCTGATAAGGTTGCATATTTAGACAGAAACTAAGCTTCTAAAAAAATGTTAAATGGAGAAGGTACTTGAACTCGAACAATGACAAATCAATCTAAACTACTAAATCCATCATCGGAAAAATAGATTTTCATTTTACTTATTTACTGTAGAATATGAAGAGATCTTTTTCCTTTTTTACCCTGGGGATTAAATATACATTCATATCATTTTTCAAATCCACTAAGAGGAAATATTGTCGTAGCTTAAAATGTAGGGAATTTCACTTCTGTTTCTAGGCATTGCATACAATAAAAAGAAAGAGAACTCAAAAGAGGGAAGAGAAATATAACATCCAATGATATTTCAATATAAAATGCTGCATTTCATTTGAGAATTGAGCTAGAAGGTTAACAAAAATTTGTACAAGATACCTTCGCACCCACAGACCACAAACATTTGAGATTACTGCATACTTTTTTTACCTTTCCCAAATTTAATTATAATAATAATAAAACTAACATAAACTAAACCTCCCCAACACAACATGGATGGAGGGTTGTGCCATTGCACGTTACAATTTTCTCCAAATGACTCATCCACAGCTCATCTGACTCCATAACGTTCACAATCTCGCACATAATGTGAGTTTAGTGCACCGAATAAACGTTTTAAAATATAGTAATATAGTGTAAAAAGAAAAGAAAAAAACTGACATAAACTAAGCCTCTCCAACACAACATTATGGATGGAGGGTTGTGCCATTGCACGTTACAATTTTCTCCAACAACTAATTCTGCCTCCACCTCAGCTCTCCACGGCAGCTCCCACCACCACCCGTGGCGGCGATTCTTGATTTAACGTTCTCGAATTCGGATATCCGACATGGTATTTGGATCCCACCCGAATGATTATACCCATAAACCATTTCTGCTTCCCTCAACAATTCAGCAAATAGAGGGTGATTAAAGTATATCACTGGCACAACAATTCTACACGTGTCATCTTCCTTCTCACCCACGTACACAGCCAAGTGTCCCTTCGGTACGACCACCATCTTCGGGTCAACCGTTTCTTGTCCGACCCGGATGTAACCCGAATTGGGCTTCCCGAAACAGAGTCCTTTTGCTCCATGCTTAACCAAACGTCCCAATTTGCATAACTTTGATATGGCTCTACTCGCACAATTTAACCGCTTGTTTCTCATACCACCATTTTTTCTGCGGTGAATTAACCAACTGAATACTCTCACCAGCTTCCGACCAATTTTAAATCCTCTGTTTTTCCTCATAGCTTAATGCTTTTTTTTTTTTTGAGCTGGCTGAGTCCAACAACTGGTATCAGAGCCTTTGGTGGGATGAGTAAGTGGTGTGACGAGCTTGGAGATTCACACACAGGAAAAACTAGTTTCAAGAAAGCGGTGGCAAGTGAAACATGGTGGAACAATTGTATTACTGTGACTATATATATATAGATTGAGAGGTGGGGTGGGGTGGGGTGGATAGAGGGGTGGGCGGTGGGGGTATGGGAGGAAGAAACGGTCGGCACACACAATTGAGATTGAGATTGAGATTGAGATTAGTATATTAATGGAGGAGAAATAAATAGTTAAGGAGAAAGAGGGACAAGGAAGAAGAGTGGTCAGCTGAATAGTCGTTATGATGCTTCGTGGCTGTATGGAGTTTCAGGGGCCACTATTTAAGGGTCTGTTTGGACAAAGATCTTTTTTGAAAATAAAAAAAGTGTCTTTTTTCTTAAATATGAACTTGTTTTGTTATACTCCAAACTTGAAATAATAGAAAAATACAGTTTATTTTTTAAAAAATAACATAAATATACACCTTTAACTTATAAATTTTTCAACTAATTATATATCTTCATTGAATGTATTGGGGAGCTAATTATGTATTTTGACAAACTCAAATCGAAAAAAATATATCAGGAGCTAATTATGTATCTTTACACGAAAAAATATATCTTTGTTAGATGTATCGAGAGCTAATTATGTATCTCGACAGATCCAAAATCGAGATTTCAATAATTATAAAAATATCAAATTTTCTGTAATTGAACTTTAAACTGTCGGGATTTTTTTTTACTAAAATACCTTTTTAATCTTAAATTCTTAAATATATTATGTAGAAAATTAAAATTAAGGAGTTGTCAAAAAATGAAAGAAATATTTTTTGGAAATGCACTACAACAATAACATACCTAGTGAAATCTCACAACATGTGAGTCTAAAAAGGATAAAGTATAGGCAAGTAGTAACAAATAACACTAGCTCTAAGAGGTAAAGAGGTTATTTTTGGAAGGTAATTCAAAATAATCTTTTTTAAACAGATTAAAAAGAAAAATAAGGCAAATAAACTAAAAAAAGGGGATAGTATTTTTTGAGAAGAAATGAATATCCAACCATAACTTTAATTTTTGAATACTTTTTCAACTTAATTTCACATTCTATTTTTTCAAATATGACTTAATTTATGGTCAAAGCTGTAGACACCTAATTTGATCCCTCTCCGATATCGTTTTTGTCCATTTTTACTTTATCCTATCGTGTATCTTCACTCATTTAATTATTTCTCACAAAAATACAAAAATAAACAAAAACAATATATCTAACTAATTTATCTTATCATAACAACCTACCCAATCAAAAACTTCCATCTCGCTACTCACTCACATTTTTATCCTCATATCATACATTAACAACAAAAAGAAGAGGGATCCACGGGACACCTAACAAAAAAAAAGGCCCATTTTGTCACATCTTCTTCTCCATATTTTGGATATATACGCACAAAAGAGGGGAATTTTTTTTATTTTGATTTTCAGGGAACAAGAACAATATAAAAACCCACATCATCATCTCCATTTTCTCTTCTACACATACACACAGAATAACACACACGACTCACAATTCCAATCAAACACAACAACCAAATTCACCTGCTACCCATTTTTTCCATTCCAGTGAATATACATCACTCTTCCTCACCTCACAACAATAATTCACGCACACCACTCCATCGTCACACACACAGAGAGTTGCGAGGGAGAGAAATCTGCAAGAGGGAGAGAGAGACGAACGAAGGGTTGACTGGAAAAAGGGAGAAATATACAGGGAACATAATTATACAGGAGGATTTGATTGGGTTTTTCTTCTCCTAGATAGCCATCGTTTCTCCAGGAGGAAACTCCATTTTTTTATCTATATATAGACGCACACACCGAACACACCCAGATCGAGAAAGAGAGTGAGGAATCAAGTGAGAAAGAGGGAAAAACAGAAGAGAGAGAAGGATCGAAAACAATATCCCTTCGCCGAAAAAACTTCATTTTCCATCTATTTCAGCTTGTTTCGGTCAATGTTGGAGCTCACCGGAGTTCTAACGAAATGATAGTTGTGGATTCTGACCCAAACCCAATTCGAATCAGTCGAGTTTGACCAATTTTGGGTCGATTCTGGTAAGATTTTGTCGGAAATTATCACACCAAAGAAAAGGACATATCGAGGTTGATTCAGGGTTCGTCAAGGTTGATACGGGGTTCTTCGGCATGCGAATTCATCTTCTCGATTGATTGTGGATTGGAATAAAATCATTGATGAAGGTCCAATTCTATACCTCTAATCTCTGTTCTTGTGAATGTTTTTGGATGGTGATGATATTTATGTGATTTTGTTTGAAGCAATTCTAATTGTCATTATCTAATTGTTAATCACTGTTAAGGTCATGTCAATCACTGTAGGTGAAAAATTCGATTTGATTTAGGGGCGGAATTTAAAAGTTGATAAGGTAAGTATCGTTGTTTTGATTCATTGATATCGAACTTGATAGTATCATGATCGATCGAGTGGGTAGGCAACCGTAGGTTCGGGTAGGCAAAATTTAGAATAAAAGTGTTTTGTTGAAATGTGTTGGTCTATGTTTTCGGGTTGAAATGTATTCATTCAGCCGGGGAATGCCCTGAAGATTGATGTATTTATTCACTGGGAAATGTCCCGACGTATCATGTTGGCGTAGGCGGATCGTGATCAAGGTCCGGGGCATCGGGTAAAACACCAGAGCGTAGTTAGGATTAATGTAGGTTAGATAGTATTTATTTTTGCATTTTTCTATTTTGGACCGTATAAATTGGACTGGACACTGTACTTTTGATTCGTTTTGTTTTGTATGTTTGATTGATTGTTTTTTTGTGTGTTTAGTTTGGTTTATACATTCTTAGTGTCAAGTTAGCCGATACGCTCCACCAAGCGATCGTGGTCAAACCACGGGATCGAGGGGTGCCTAATATCTTCCCCTCGATCAACAGAATTCCTTAGCCGGAATCTCTATTCGCGGATCAGTTTTAGAGTCAAAATCGTTTTGAAAAGGATTTTTCAATGATGACTTGGCACACTAGATTATGCCAAGTGGCGATTCTGAGTTTTTAAATATAAAAATAATCCTTTTTCAGAACAAATCTTCATTTTGTCACTTTAATAATAAAACCCTTTCGACCCTTAAAATCCAATCTTTTGGAGTATGAAAAAAGGGGTGTGACAAAAGCCTTACTTAAAAAAGAGGAGGAAGCTTTTAAGAATTTTCCTTTTTTCGCGAATTTAATTTTTTAAAAATGTTTGATTATATTGTTTACAAATATAAATGTTTCAAACATTTATGTAATTTCATAATTTTCTAAATGGTAGATCTCCGTGAAAGTAGCAATTTTTGTCCAATTTTTAATTAACCAGAATTATTTAGCCCACTTATTTTGAAATTGAGAATGTTATTGGTATTCTTTTATACATAATTTTCCGCCACGTAAGGACATTGATGATATTTTAATATTGGAACTGACAATTATCAATTATTTTTCCCAAAAAATCCCACTTGTTTTGGCCTTTTAATAATTTTTTAGAAGGGTTTGACTAGGCAAAAAAAATGAAAAATAAAGTAGGCGTTTGGCCATAAAAACTAAAAAATTTTGAAGTTGGAGTTGAAGCTGGAGTTAAAGTTGTGTTTGGCTATGTATTTTTGAAAGATGTATTTTGACTTTTGAAAAATCTTTTTAAAATTTAATTTTATAATCCAAACTTTTTAAAACTATCAAAATTGCCCAACTAATTTATCTACTGATTATACTCATGAATGAAAAGAATTTCACATCAATGATGAAAGGGGTCCTGAGCTTAAAAATAAAAATATACCTACAAATAATGAAAATATGCCGGTCTTTTAGCTTAAAAATCTTTATTTGTTGTTCAAAAATATCTTTTACCGAGAAGAAATGTCTTTTAAAAATGTGTCCGGACTTGATTTGTTGTTCATCAAAAATATCTTTTTTCCAGGATTTGCTGCAAAATTCATCTAAACCATTTAAGGCCTTTTATGTAATATTAAAAAAATTAGGGTTATATGTAATTAAAAAAACTTGAAATTGGAGTTGAAAAAAAGTGAAAACAACAAAAAGTTATTTTCACTTTTTTTCAAAAAAATTTTAAAATGTTTTTGAAATATCTATGGTCAAACACAATGATTTCATCAATTGAATTTTTTTTTTCAAAAAAAAGTAAAAAATATTTATGGCCAAAAGGCCTAAAATAAAGTAAACGTTGTACCTTGCTAATACGAAGAAATCCTTTTTTCCCCCAAAGCGTTGAGAAGCCACTAAAAAAATTACTTTCAAATAAATAGGCATTCAGATGATATAGCAAAAAAAAAGTGATAAATATATGATAAAAATTAATAGCAATGGTAGGAGTAAAAGATTATCTTTTGCATGTATACTCAATATATGAATGATATGCGTTAGATTCATTAACTGCCATTTAATTATGTTTAACTAATATGTTATACTTAATTTAAGTTATTTAACGGTAGTAAATTACATAAATTTGAAGTAAACATTAGAATAAGGCCGTCATTATGATACACGTCTCAATTTCTTTTCAGGCGTGAAAACCTATCAAAACTTAAAATCTTTAGCGTATGAATTATTTCAAAAAGTTATATCTAAAAACAAATTGGCTGACTTTTCAAATAGCTTTTATAATATCTTTTTAAGAAAACCATAAAACTAAAAAAAATTGTAAAGAACTGGAAAATCATTTCTCTCGTGGCATAAAGCGAGCAAGCTTTGAGAATTGTATTGAACGAATTTTTAATGAAATTTTCAAGTGACAAAACTTTTTTAAATGATAGCATTAATGTGACAGATACAGAGGAGAAGAATGTATGCATTTAACCTAAATTTTGGCCAACCAAAATATTTAATAAAAAATTGAGCAACTGAATTATAAGAAAAGGGAATAAAAATATACCTAAAAAATTATTGGGTTGGTAATACACATGGAATGCTGGAGTTTGGACCAAAAAAGATTTGAATCTCCCCATTCAAGATTGATTATAGATGGGGAACTTACAAATCGGTCATCATGTGGGCACTAATCTACAAGAACACGAAGATAATATGCTTATCTCAATTTAGCACATATGAGTTATTAGTCCCACACAATTTTTTTTTGTGGCAAAAATACTTTTATAGCTTGATTAATAAAGCAAAACAAAAGATGCAGGATATCCCAGGAGATGAACGAAGAAAATTGAAATCTTAACTAGCTTTATTATTATTTTTTTGAGGGAAAAATGTTTAATATATACCCAAACTTTAGACCTCTTCGGATATAGTGGTATGGACTGCGTACATTTTACCCTCCCTAGATCTCTCTTTGTGGGAATACACTGGGTCTGTTGTTGTTGTATATGCCCAAATTTTAGAGAAGTTTGATGTAACACACCTACCTTTGCGGGGGTCTATAACCCCCTGAGCTATTTATTAGTGTATTTTAGTGACATTTATAAGTTAATTAAAGAATTAAAAAAATCTAAAAAAAATTAAAAAAGAAATTAGTGCAAACAAATGTCAATAAAATACGCTAATAAATAATCTTTGGGGGTCATAGGACTCCCGCAAAGTTCTAGGGGGTCATAGGATCCCCGCAAAATTCAGGCGTGTTACAATAAATTTCGTAAAAGTTTAAGGTATATTTGAGAGCATTTTGCCTGTTTCAACATGTTTACTCCATTTCAAACATAAAAAGTACAAAACAAAAATAAAGCATAATTTTGTAATTCTTGAACTAAATCTCATATTTCTTTTACAGTATAAAACTATAGAAATTATTCATATTCCACTTTCACATGTGTTCATGAACAAGCCTCATATTGGTTATTTAATGTAACATCGAGACATTGCCCAGCATATGTGAAAAATACACTAGTTTGTGCGTAGATTGGAAGACCTCCATTAACATAGTATATATCATCATGATCATTGGAGATGATAGTTGTATTGATTTTAGTGACACAATCGAAATTAGGAATGCTCAATTTCACTTGAAGTAGAGTACATGCACATGAATTTCTCAGAGTTGCATTCCATACTTGTTGTCCTTGAATGACTCCAGATTTTGCTTGGTTGATATTTATAGGATTGCATATGGAACTCTCAATAATGCCTGCACACATGAGAGCAAGAAAAAGAACTAAGCAAACAACTTTGATGAAGTTTGCCATTGAAAATTTTGTATTATTAACAATAACTTAAGTGAGACATTGCTTTATGAATTATCTTAACTAGCTTTATAACAATGCACATACTTTTTTTTTTTTTGAAAAGCCTTTTAAGGTGTAAATAGTTTGTTTTTCTTTATACTTTTTATGAGCAATTTGGCTCGTACATGTCAGTATTTCCCCTTTGAACTATGTTTCACATGATCCATCTCCATTCATGGACTAATTTGGAGATTAACTCTGTTACACTTTTATTCTCTCTCTCTATATAAGAATGACTTAAAGTTTACCTCCCATCAAAATTGTGAGCTTTGAAATTAATAAAGAAAAAAGAAATTTTGACCTTTTGGTGAGGGATGGGATAAAAATGGAACAGGCCTATTTGGACACAACTATAACAGAAAGAAATTAAAGTTGGAGAGAACTTAAGTGAGGAAATAGATTGGCAGTAATTGAATTGATGATGAAGTGATGACCAATGAAAGTACATAACTACCTCAGAAAGAGCAGCTAAGGGAAAAGAAACGTGACACTTTATAAATCCAACTAAAAATTGTAGAAAAAGGCAACAAAAAGGACACATAAAAGTGACATAAAAAGGAGTACAATTATTGTACTGTAGAAGTGAATGTTGTGTCACCATTCTTGCCTAACCGTTTGTTGTGAAGATAGTACAGTACAGTGGTTAAAATATTACTAGTACAACTTAACCACAATGAGTTAAAAATATTCTTAACGTATAAAATAAAGTTTTATGTCGGGATGTTCAATTAAAGAAGTCATTCATAACGTAGGGAGAGGAATAACTAACATATGATAATTCATTGGTTTCGAAAAGGCTTACAACAAAATTCTAAGGAAATTCGATGGAGATGTTTGGAGGCTAGAGGTGTACCTGTAGCATACACCAGAACTAACAAAGATATGTACGATGGAGCCAAAGTTCAAGTAGTTAGCAAGGAGACTCAGAATATTTTTCAGTTTTGATAGGGTTGCACTAAGATGGAATGAGTCACATTTTCAACAAGAAAATTAATATTGATAGCAATTGGGATCCCATAACCAGAAAGATGGTAAATGTAAGCGATTTTCCATACAATAAAAAAATATTTTCGACCAATTTTTAAAAAGAAATAGATGTTGAACTCACTCCGCTCAAAAATTAGTTTTTTGAGGTGAAATTGTCTAAAATCATACCTAGAACTGAGACCAAATATCCACATCCAGTATGTCGAACTCGACAGCACATATGATTTTGCACTTAAAAATTTACATTTATGTCGTGTTATTAGTTCACTAAATTGTGATTCGTAATCACATTAGTTATGCTGGTCTGGTTTCAATTTGATTTTCCAAAACCTTGAAGGACCACAATTAATTAATCTTACAGAAAGCACATTGTTTGATGTACGTTCAATGAAGAAGCAATTCATCACGACAAACTGGCAGAGCTAGCACACTAGCAACATTAATATAGACAGTTGGGCTCTGCAGCTTCTGCATGAAATTCGGCAGCTTCAGTTATCTGACAATCACTTCAATGACACAATTTTATCTTCAAATTTCAAGTAAAGATATAATTGTGTGGAAGGTAAATGAAGTTGAATGAAACAAAAAATAAAAATATATTAAACAAAAAAAGATACATGATGTTGTGTGTGGCAAGTGTTGGGGAAGGGGGGGAAGGGGGGGAAGGGAAGGTGTTGTAAGGCAACACACAACACTACCATCTTGCTTGGGCAAGATCCATATGATGAGTGGGGATGGGCCAAACGGATTACGTTCGAACATGATGCTTGTTTGATAAACTTGAATAAACCTGCGTTCTGTGATTAGCTAAAGCTTTTAGCATGATGTTAAGTGTTAGATCCTAACAAATAACATGATCAAACTTATATATATCCTACTACCTGCCAGCAGAAAAGGAAAGGAAGAAACAAAAGCTTTTGCACGTATTCACTCACATTACTTGAATTTTACCTATCGGAAGACTCTATTACATCAAGGTTTTAGATTAAATGCTCAAGGGTGATTGATGAAGATGAGTCACAACAATTTCAATAAGGTCGAATCCCAAGATAAAGTCAATATGTTATTGATAATTCAATTTTTTCCATTTCAGAATTGTTCTTTGAGAAGAAATATCCTTTCTTTGGTAATTTCCTAGGCTAACCAATAACATGGAAGATTTCAAAGTGAAGTTGAATTAAGGAAGTAACTTTGTAAGTCTGCTATTCAAAGTGGGCCTGATGATCAACCACTACGACTTTATGAATGTAGAGTTAATAGTTAAAAGTTCTACTATACCTTGTCGTGAATTTCATATTTAAGTTGTCACGCTGCACTAAATTAGCTCCCGCTATGTGCGGACTTAAAAGATCTATTGTATGCAATCATATTTTGCATTTCTAGATGAGGCTGTTTTCAAGGTTTGAACCCTTCAAGATGAGGTTGTTTCCGAGGTTTGAACCCATAACCTTCGAGTTACATGACCACTAACTAATTAAGATACTTCTTAGGTATTGAGTTTGCTAGATCTCAACAAGGTATTGTCATGCATCAGAGAAAGTATGCTTTTGAACTCATATCTGAAACTGGACTTAGTGCTGCCAAACCAGCTCCTACACCCATGGACACTACTACAAAGTTAACCACTAGTTAGTATGATCAGCATATCAAGGAAACTGATCAAGATTGTGATGTGCTTGCTGACCAAGGTGCCTATCAAAGACTTGTAGGCAAGATGCTGTATCTAATAGTAATTAGATCAGATATAGCATATAGTGTACAAACACTAAGCCAATTCCTACATAAACCAAAACAGTTTCATATGAATGCAGCTCTTAGAATTGCTAAGTATATAAAGGGCAAACCAGGGAAAGGTCTACTATTGTCTAGCAACAAATAGGATGTACTCACAACCCATTGTGATGCTGATTGGGCTGCTTGTGCATTCTCTAGGAAATCTATCACAGGGTACACTATCAAGCTCGGTGATTCACTCATCTCATGGAAGTCAAAGAAGCAGGCTGCTGTGTCTAGAAGCTCAGCTGAATCTGAGTACAGGAGTCTAGCTTCCACAGTGGCTGAACTTGGATTATTGGCCTAATATCAGATCTTGGAGTTCAGATTCAGTTACCAGTTACAGTCTTTAGTGACAGTAAAGCTGTAATTCAGATGTCAGCAAATCATGTGTATCATGAGAGGACTAAACACTTAGAAATAAATTGTCACTTTATCAGGGAAAAGATTCAACAAGGCTTAATAAAGCCTAAATACATTTCAACACATGATCAACCTGTCAAGAATGAATCTTGAGCCTAACTCAATCTTAAAAGCTAGCTCGAGAGGTGAGGATTACTCAAGTCCATATAAGCAAACCACCAGTCCATTCCCCAACCAATGTGGAACTTTTTACCTACTCTAACACCCCCTCACGTCTAGGCCAAACTGGAACTAAAGCGTGGACCGTGAGCCCAAAACGGGGATGAACCTGACTCTGATACCATGTCAAGAAATGGATCTTGGTCCTAACTCAACCTCAAAAGCTAGCTCAAGAAGTGAGGATTACCCAAGTCTATATAAGCAAACCACTAGTCCATTCCCCAACCAATGTGGAACTTTTACCCACTCTAACACCCCCCTTATGCCCAGGCCTAACTGGCACTGGCGCGTGGACCGGGAGCCCAAAACGGGAATGAACCTGGCTTTGATACCATGATAAAAAAATGGACCTTTGTTTAGCCTAACTGATAGCTCTGTATTCGGCTGCTTTGGAGCCATCACCTCTTCAATTTGTTCGATGTACCACTTGTTGGGTCTGAAATCGAGAGGACGTCATACGGAAGCTATTAGTTGCAAACTATTGAGACGATAAATCAGACGAAAAGAAAAACATGCTAAAAACATGATTATTATATAGTTTGGCCAATTGACCTACATATAAAAACCTAACATAAAAGAAAACATAAAACTATTAGAGAAAAAATCTTCCCCTAAACAAAGACACTTTAAAGACTACATTGTGGATTCTATTATGTTATTGTATGAGAAGAGGGGCCTTCTATTTATAGATGCCCAAAACCTTTCCTCCAAGAAAGAGACTTGTCAAATATGAAAAAGTTTTATATTTCCTTTTCAGGAAAAGTAGAATTATTTATGGTTACTTTTATTTCCTTACAAGAAAAAAGTAAAACTTAAAATTTGGTAAGAAAATCGGGAAAAAAATTCAAACAAATCTCCCCTTTTTGGCTTGATTTTCTGGCAAAATATTCTTGATCCTTCTTCTTCACACGGTCTTCATATATCAACGATCTTCATATATCACTACTGCTTACCATTATTAAAATTTGATATGGGGTAAAAGTTGGAGCCCTATGCATTAAAAATAAAAGCACGGGTTGATAAGATTAAAAGAAGAGCCTTGTGTATTGAAAGTGAGCATAGGTTAAGAGTGGAGCTCATGCGTTAAAAATAAATGCACGAGTTGAAAGGAGCCCACGGTTCAAAAAATCTGGTAGATGCTCTAACCAAATGTCTAGACAGAGTCTAGCATGAATACTTAATCTCCAAACTTGGACTTGCTAACATATTTGCAGTACCAAGTTTGAGGGGGAATGTTAAGGAGATAGGTTAATACAAATGTAACAAAAGAGCTAAGTATCCGTTAGTTACAAAAATTAGTTAAGAAGGTAGTTAGTTATCTTCTAGAAGAATACTACTCTATATATACATAGGCTACATGTACTACTCAGATGAATGAAAATACAGATTGGCAGTTTTCTTCTTCTCTCATTTCACTCTAATCTTCTACTTCTTCTTCTACTTCATCATCTTCATACTCTACTGCTTTTTGATCACTAACTCAGATGCTTCTTAATCACTAATTCATCACTCCAAGGCTCTTCTTCTAAGTTTTCACCTTTTTTGTGCTAAAATATATTTCACCGCTGAGTAGTTAGCCAAATATTGTTCTTTGTTCCACTCAACAATAAACAAATATAGATTAAGAGCATCGAGATGTATTTTAATATCAGATATTCTAATACAAAAATAATGATAATTAACTAGATAAATGAAAATAATAAATAGTTAAGATATGAAATTCGCGAAAGTATAATGGTTAAGGTGTGATTTTTGCCATTAACTTTATCTGAAACACTACAATCATTTGACAAGTTTTGGATTCTAACAAAGAAATACAATAACAAAAACTAAAGCTCCAGCAAAGATATCATTGTCCTTGCCTTGGTAAAGGATTCAGCAAAAAGAGAAATATGATCCCGGAGTTCTTTAGCCTCAATACGTTGTTTCCCAAAGAAAACAACACCCTTCATGTGATCAACCTTGATGGCTAGAAAATTACACCTAACAACGTCAACTGATATCTTCTCAATCACAGTGAAGTCAAAGAACGGGATCATCTTAGATATGTTATCAATCTGTACTGTTTGATACACCTGAGAAACCTACTGGAGAAACCTTAAAGTAGCAAGTTTTTCTAAGGCAGGAATATACTGAGACAGTTGTACTTCGAAACCGCAGAAACTGAAGACAGTTTACTGCGAAGTTTTGATAGTTTTTTCAATATGGGTTGGACCTTCAGTGCCAAATCCAAATGAAGAGTCTCATTGTTTAACAGATGATAAAGATCTTTCACTTCTTGGGTGACACAGGACATCACACCTTTGGACACCAACTCTGAGAGAAGTGATGACCGCGAAAGCACTACTTTGTTTTTGGCTTTGGGTTCAACTTAAAAATCAATTAGATTGACCAACTTGAAACTCCTCTCCTCATAATTTTTAAGATCAAGATGAGATGCACCATGTGACTGATCATATGGAGTCACCGAAAGTGCAGCTAGGGCAATGGACGATGCTATTAACTGCAAATCCTTCTGGCTTAAATTTTTGTTAAAACCCTTCAGAAAAGAGAAAAGTTTGAGCCATGCATAAGCATGATAAAGATGATTTGATGACATACTGAATATCTCAGTAAGCTTGACATAGTAAACACCGATGAATTATTAGGAAAGACGGGCACACAATCAAAGAGCCTGACAGGGTAGCAGCGGAAAATACCCAAGACTAAACATTCCCTTCAACTTGAACCAAGAGACACAAGAGGAGACAAATAAACCCAATAAAAATAGAGTAATATACAACAAATAATTCAACCAAATGAAACAAGACAAGAATAAAGGCAATCACACGAGACACAAGATTTACGTGATAAACCCTTCAGTGTGAAGAGTAAAAAACCACGGGACCAAAACCTCCACTATAATCACCAAAGATTTATAATATTGTCCTCCAAAATGACCACCAAACAACAAGAAACAATTCATAATCCACAACACCAAACACTAGAGAAATAAATGAGTGAAAGCACAAAAAATGCGGCTACTATTTGGGAATAAAGAACAGGAGGTACAAGCCACAAAATCAAGATCCGTCAGTTTCTAATCAAAGATTGAGATGAGAGAAACAAGCAGTCCAAAAATCAGCTCAATCGAACAAGAAACGAAGCAGAAATTGCAATTTGAAGTTGACAGCTGTGGCTTAAATTTAGGTGCAAAAATCAGCTTTATTTTTCTCTCTTTAGCTGCTGAAAACTCTCTTTTTGTGATGATAAATAAGACCTAAAAATATCAATATATATTTCCCATAGTAATGGGCCTATGGGCAAAAGTGGGTTGGTCCAAATTGGGCTTCATTTTGTCCACAGAGGAAGGGACAAAGGTCCATGACCCAACAATTCTCCCCCTCCCGACTATGTGGAGAAGGCCTCCATCTCGACGATAATGCAATAATCTTCAAACTTCCCTTTTGGAAAAGCTTTAGTCATCATGTCGGAACCATTATCATCCGTATGAATCTTCTGAAGTTCAAGCAACTTAGAATCCAACACATCCCAAATCCAATGGTATCTCACATCAATGTGTTTAGACCGACCATGAAATGTAGAATTCTTGCCAAGATGTATGGCACTTTGACTGTCGCAATGAAGCGCATACCTCTCTTAAGCATAACCAAGTTCTCCCAAGAATCTGTTCATCCAAAGCAATTCTTTACAAGCTTCAATGGCAGCAGTAAGCTCAACTTCTGTAGTAGATAGAGCAACATATTTTTGCAACCTAG
The DNA here is from genome assembly GCA_030864225.1 of Capsicum baccatum var. pendulum. Classification (NCBI taxonomy): domain Eukaryota; kingdom Viridiplantae; phylum Streptophyta; class Magnoliopsida; order Solanales; family Solanaceae; genus Capsicum; species Capsicum baccatum. The sequence goes on from CM061550.1 coordinate 14,884,084, forward strand.
ATTGCCAAGACACAGCTCTCCCTGCAAAAGTAACCAAATCCCCTGAAGTAGACTTGCGAGTATCAACATCACCGGCCATATCTGAATTAGTATAACCACAAAGTCTAAGCTTCCCTGTACCAAAACACAAACTCAGACTAGAAGTGCCACAAAGATATCTTATAATCCACTTCACATCATTCCAATGTTCTCTTAATTCTCGGATTAGAAAGAAAATGACTCATAACACCAACATCATGAGCAATATCCGATCTTGTGCAAACCATTGGATACATCAAACTACCAACAGCTGAAGCATAAGAAACTTTCTTTATATCTTCCTTCTCATCATCACTGGAAGGACACTGCTTCGTGCTCAACTTGAAGTGCATAGCTAAAGGTGTACTGACAACCTTAGCCTTGTCCATGTTAAAACTTCGAAGTACTTTCTGAATGTACTTCTCTTATGATAATCACAATTTCTTGGCCTTTTTGTCACGGACAATCTGCATGCCAAGAATCTGTTTTGCTTGTCCTAAGTCTTTCATAGAAAAAGACTTACTCAACTCTTGCTTCAACTTTTAAATCCTGCAAGCATTATGACCAACAACAAGCATGTCATCAACATAAAGCAACACAATAGTAAAGTCACCATCAGAGAATTTTTGCACAAAAACACAATGGTCTTAAGTAGTCTTCTTGAAGCCCTACTGACTCATAAAGGAACCAAACTTCCTGTACCATTGCCTAGGAGCTTGTTTCAAACCATACAAGCTCTTCTTCAATTTGTAAACATAATTCTATTTTCACTTGACTTCAAAATCTTTGGGTTGCTCCATATAAATTTCTTCATCTAAGTCACCATGGAGAAAAACATTTTTAACATCCATTTGCTCAACCTCTAAATCTAGACTTGCAGCTAAGCCTAGAACCACACGAATGGATGATATCTTTACAACCGGAGAAAATATCTCATCAAAATCAACTCCCATTTTCTGGTTAAATCCCTTCACAACCAATCTAGCTTTGTACCGTGGAATTGGATTACCATATTCATGTTTCACCCAAAAAACCCACTTATTTTTCAAAGATTTTCTGTCTTTAGGCAGCTTAACCAAATCAAAGGTATGATTATCTTGCAAGATTTAATTTCATCTTCCATAGCATCAAACCACTTTTCTTTTTCTTCACTTTCCATGGCCTCATCAAGACTCTCAGGTTCTCCCCCGTCAGTCAAGAATACATACTCACTAGGAGAATAATGAGATGAAGGTATTCTCTCTCTTGTAGATCATCTGAGAGAACTCTCTGGAGCATCAATAACTGGTTGCTGATTAACCATATCAACTTGCACTGGAGCATCAAACACTTCTTGCTGGTCATTCTGAACATGATCATCATCTTCATTATCAACTTGATTTTCATCATCATGAAGATTTTCTTCAGGAGCAGTAGTCAAAGGAACTGGATCAACATCAACTAGGCTCTCACTACTCTGAGAATCAACCTTCTCAGATTTATCAAAATCTTCAATTAGTTGGTCTTTAAAGAACACAACATCGCGGCTTCTAACAAGTTTCTTCTCAACTGGATCATAGAAACAATAGCCAAATTCATCTTGACCATAACCAATGAAGATACACTGTCTAGTTTTAACATCCAACTTTGACCTTTCATCCTTAGGAACATGAACAGAAGATTTACACCCAAAGACTCTAAGATGATCATAAGAAACATTCTTACCAGACCAAACTCTGTCAGGGAAATCACCATTCAAAGCAATAGTAGGAGATAAATTGATAACATAAACAGCCGTATTAAGTGCTTCTGCCCAAAAGGAATCTGGCAGCTTAACATCTGAAAACATACATCTAACCTTCTTAACTAGTGTTTTGTTCATCCTCTCTGCTAAGCCATTCAACTGAGGAGTCTTTGGAGGAGTTTTTCGATGCCGAAGACCATGCTCTCTACAATATCTATCAAAAGGACCAATATACTCACCACCATTATTTGAACGGATGCATTTCAATTTCTTTCCTGTATGTCTTTCAATCAAGGCCTGAAAATTCTTGAACACATCAAGTACTTGATCCTTGGACTTCAAAGAAAATACCCAGAGTTTACGAGAATGATCATCAATAAAAGTCACAAAGTAAAGTGCACCACCATGAGACCTTACTTTAAAAGGACCGCACAAATAAGAATGCACCAACTCCAGCAAATTGAGTTTTCTTGAAGGCGGATGACTCTGAAAAGAAAATCTTTTCTATTTACTGGCTAAGCAATGAACACACTTCTTCAACTTTGCTTGTTTTACTCCAGAAAGCAAATTTTTCTTAGCCAAACTATCAATCCCCTTCTCACTCATATGACTCAACCTTCTATGCCACAACTCTGATAAAGTATCATTCTCCACCAAGTTTATCAAGCCTCTAAAAGTAGAGCCCTAAAATACGTACAAGTTAGAAAACTTGTCACCTCGAGCTACAATCATCGAACCTCTAGTAAGCTTCCACTGGCCAGCACCAAGGGTATTAACATAACCCTCATCATCAAGACTTCCTACAGAAATCAAATTCAGGCGAACATCTGAAGCATGCTTGACATTATTAAGAACTAGTTTGAAACCATTGTTACTTTCCAAACAAATCGTGCCAATAACAAGTACTTTAACTTCATCATTATTGCCCATTTTCAACATCCAAAAATTACCTGGAGTATAAGAAGAAAATAATTTCTTCTTTGGCGTAACATGAGAAATAGCACCAGAATCCACAAACCAGCTAGACTCATCGCGAACAAGATTAATGTCACTCCCCCCACAAGCAACAAGAAGATCATCATTAGCAACAACAGCAACGCAATTTTTATTATCGCCTTCTTTCTTTTGTCGTCTTATATCTCTCTTATGCTTGTAACAATATTTCATGGTATGCCCCTTTTTGTTGCAATAGTCACATGTAACATTCTTGAATTTGGACCTTGACTTGCTTCTACTTTTATCTCTATCATTTGAATCTCTGTACTTGTTTCTTCCCCTCTCTTCAATAACCAAAATATCAGAGTGTGAAGATGAAGAAGATAAAGCCTGAGATCTTCTTCTCATCTCATCATTTAAGACACCACTCTTAACATATTCCATAGTTACAATACCACCGAGAGCAGAATTAATCAAAGAAACTCAAAAATTTTCTCAAGAGTCAGACAGAGTATTAAGAAGCCAAAGTCCTTGAATTTCTTTATTGAACTTTACACCCATTCCGACAGATGGTCAAGGACACCCTGAAAATCATTTATATGATAAGAAATAGGACTGCCCTCTTTATACCTGATATTCATCAATTGCTTAAGCAGAAACAACTTGTTATTGCCAGTCTTCGAAGCATAAAGTGTCTCGAGCTTGTACCACAAACTTCTAGCATGTGTCTCATTCACAATATGATTTTTAACATTATCTTTAACCCTTTGTATGATATAGCCATAAATCTGTAAGTGCTCAAATTTTCAGTCCTCATTTGTCATGGATTCAGGTTTAGTAGATGCAAACACAGGTAGACGCATTTTTTTGACAAATAGAAGATCTTTCATCTTGCCTTTCCAAGTATGATAGTTACTACCATTCAAACACACCATCTTGCTCATATTTGCCTCCATCATTTAAATCGACAACAACCAATGCTCTGATACCACTTATTAGGAAAGACGGACACACAATCAAAGAGCCCGACAGGATAGCAACGGAAAATACCCAAGACTAAACTTTTTCTTTCAACTTGAACCAAGAGGAGACAAATAAACCCAAGCAAAATAGAGTAATATACAGCAAACAACTCAACCAAATAAAACAAGACAAGAATAAAGACAATTATACGAGACACAAGATTTACGTGGAAAAATCCTTCAGTGTGAAGAGTAAAAAACCATGGGACCAAAACCTCCACTATTATCACCAAAGAGTTACAATATTGTCCTCCAAAATGGCCACCAAACAAGTGCCAAACAACAAGAAACAATACATAATCCACAGCACCAAACACTAAAGAAATAAATGAGTGAAAGCACAAAAAATGCAGCTACTGTTCGGGAATGAAGAACAGGATCTACAGGCCATCAAATCAAGCTCCGTCAGTTCCTAATCAAATATTGAGATGAGAGGAACAAGCAGTCCAAAAATCAGCTCAAATGGACAAGAAACGAAGCGGGAATCGCAATTTGAAGTTGACAGCTGTGGCTGAAATTTAGGTGTGAAAATCAACTTTGTTTTTCTCTCTTTGGCTGCTGAAAACTCTCTTTTTGTGATGGTGAATAAGACAAAAAAGATCAATATATATGCCCCATAGTAATGTGCTTATGGGCAAAATTGGGTTGATCCAAATTGTACTTCATTTTATCCACATAGGAAGGGACAAAGGCCCATGACCCAACATGAATGATGCCTTGGAAGTTTTGTTAACCATGCACATTAAACCGTATATGTCTTCAATGGAACGAAAAGCTTCCTGCCAAAGACTCAATTCAGTAGCAACTTTCAGCTGTTCAAATCTAGTGTCTAGATACAACTGCAGGTTCTCTGGCGCAGACAGATCAGGCCGGTCCCTCTGATCTCTATACATGTTAAGATTCACCAAATGGCTCCGGATGATTTCACAAAGACGACTAAACTCTGTTGTAAGTTTGTACTGCTTACACAACTGAAAGGCTCGGTGTGCTGTCATTGCATACAGAGCCTCCAATCTTGAGTTGTTGCGCAAAATCTCCAGAACAGTTTTATATGTCTCCCACAAGAACTTAAACCAGGTATTGACAAGCTCTCGATCATATCTATCAGCTTCCAAGTCTACCAGAGCCTGTGCCTGATCGCGAGCCAGTTCAGCTCGCGCATTAGCTAAATGCATGAAGTGCTTTATTACCTCCTCTAAGGAGTTGATGTTCACTCGTTGACAAACTGTACGATATTGAATTAAGCCATCTCTGGCAAACCTCCAATTTCTCATATCAACACATAGTTCTACATACTTTAACATTATCCTTTCCAGAGTTTTTTCCCATGGTCCATAACTCCTTGAAATAATAAGATCATGAAGTTCTTGCAAAGCTTCTTGCTTTTGTCCATGTCCAACAGTAATCAAATCTTCAGCCCTCTTTAAAGAATTCTCAGGTTTGGCGAAAATCGCCATTTCATCAAGGAAGAAATTAATCAAAACAAGAGAGAAGATGTAAAAGGTTTTATTCAATAACTCAAAAGCTCTTGAATTAGGAGAAACAAATCCTAACTTATTAAATAAATATCAATCGTAAACAAATTTGGTTTCCCACTCTAACTCTAACATTGAATTATTATCCCAACATTCTGTAAGACACAAATAAATATAAAGACATCTATATTTTCTGCTTTCAGATGCTATTAATCTTATGACGAAAATTAGACTACCCATAGAATTTTAATCAATTAAAAATGTCCTACAAAATGATTTATTAGGGGGAAAAAAGAATCTGCATTACTGTACGAGAATATTGAGTTGGTAATATTGACAAAAGATTTAAATCTCGCATACAAGATTTATCACAAATGGATCGACTTACAGTTGGTCACCACGTGGAAACAAAGTTTAAAATAGTTGGTCTTTTATTGATTTAGACACCTCCTTAAAACAAAATTTATTAGGAATTTATTTTATTAAATTTATTTAATTAATTATACTTTGAAAATATAAATTAGATTGTATACACTTTGTTAGTCAATAAGAATAATATTGGAAGAACATAATAATATTTTCTTGATTTCATAAGGAACAATTAAATTGAAACAAATATTTTTAAAAAGAACGTCAAATATTTTGAAACTGAGGGAGTGTGATTAAGCTGTATGTAAGTTACGTATGATTAAGCTGTATGTAAGTTACCCTTTATTTAACACGTATTATGCTTTTCTATTGATTTGAGGAATTTAGTTTTTTTCTTGTCTGGCATAAAATTTCTTTTTTTTTCATTCGGGACTTATTGTTCCGCCTAATTCATATTTCGGATACATGTCGCTTATAATTCATAAAAAATGAACATTTCTTATTAGGGTATAACAACATCGCAGATTGGGAGAAAATAAGATTCTTTTTTCTGTGGTTACAAAGATGTAATTAGGAAGTTGCATGGTGGTCGTGTTTGTTCACTAAGTTATGATTAGTAATCTGATTAAGCATTTGAGTTGGTGTTCCTTGTCTCTATTTACTGAAACCCAGATAGATTATGAATCTTAATCTTAATTTTTTAATTTATTGATGTCCTATTAAGCAACTTCATTAAGACAAGCTGCCAGTTTGCACACGAGCTAAAATAGACAGTTAATTCGAATATTGCATAGATTACGCCGACTTGTCTTGTCAACACCATGCAGTCATATGGAAATTCCATTTTGGTTCCGGCTGTAGTGGCAGAGCCAACATTTTCACTAATGACTAAAATGAAGTAAATTTTATGAAGAAACAAAGGGGTGTCAATATATATATATATAGTCCGATGAAGGAATGTCAATTGTCAACAATGACGTACGCAGAACTTTTATCGAGCAGTGTCAATATTTACAAGGAAGAACAAAAAATTAATCATCACATTTTGATATGTTGTATATCCATGACCCAATGGTATAGTTTATTTTTAAGCTGGAAGAGATGTTGATCCAATACAAGTTAACGGTAACCTCAATTTAAAGAAAAATTTGTAAGATTTACAACAAAAAGAATAGGTTGAGATATTTGAGCGTTGGACCAGCATATCAAGTGAACCCTTTAGTCAAGTGGTGTCTTTTAATTTTATATGTTCTCTTTATAAACAGTATATTAATCTTAATATATATGCTTAGTAAATTTTGATGAAACAATGTCACTTGACAACTTCACTCAATATTTGGGCCTGTTCTTAAATGTCGATTGACATCCCTTAAATATATGTGGCTCTATCATTCAAATTGAGTAATAGCATTTTAATATTTGTATATTATGACACACGAGGAATTCTAGCTTAATTTACTATAATAAACAACATTGTAAATTTTATTGAATATAAAATGCCTGTTGTGCAAACATTAACTTTGTGATAAAAATAAAAATCAAATTGTAACGGAGAAGATTTGAATCCACAATCAAGAGGTTAATGGAATTTTTGCATGTCCCACTACTCCATTAGACCGTCAACATACTTGATTTATGTGTTCCTACCTTATTATTCTTATATATTTATTAAATTTCTCTATATAAATATTAGATTCACACGAAAGTTACTGAATTTCGAGAAACCCGCCTTCTAGATCCGCCCCAATGTTTTTCTCTCCTTAAGCAACACATTATATTGATTGAGACAAAGTGAGAACAAATTGCCCAATCAAGTCGCCTAACTATCCTTAAGCAACATATTATATTGATTGAGACAAAGTGAGAACAAATTGCCCAATCAAGTCGCCTAACTAGATATAATTGCAGGCTATATTTAATACTAGTATTGTCACACCCTTTTTCGCTCGAAGGTCGAGTCGAGTCGAAAGATTTTTCCAATTAAAGTGACGATATTGAATAGAGATTATTCTATTTACAAAGTCGCCATTTGGAATTGAGTTATGGTGTTCCAAGAATTCTGTTGACCGAGGGGAAGGTGTGAGGCACCCCTCTAGTCCCGTGGTTCTAGCACGATCGCTTTTATTGACTTATCTTGACTTAAGTTATTTTAATAAATTATGTTAACGCCTAAAATCGCTCATTTTTAATATCTAAAATCTGTATATATATTATATTAAATTAATGAAAATTAATTTGAGAAAATATTTGTCAAGGTGCATTATTGCATCCTTAAATTTTAAATGTCACAGAAAGATGTGTACGCCACATTCTTAATTGAAATAATTTTTTTTTAACGTGTTTAAGAAATTTGTTGAGCGTTTATAGGCTTTAATTTATTTCTTGTAAAATCGTGACAATTTGATCTTATCAAAAACATTATCTAACTTTAATAATAAATTTGAGTAAAATTCATTTGTAATGATTAATTGATTAATTTAACAAAAATAATTCTCAGATTTATTAATGACATTAAATAAAATAAAATAAACAATAAACTAATAAAATAAAATGTAAAACTATCCATACTATGCCAATTTTATTATAATTCCCTAAATTTATTATTAAAACATTCTTTTGAAGCTTGAAGTCCTTCCTTTTCTTTTTCCAAGTTTTCTTATTCCCACTTTGCATTCTACATGTGCGCGTGTGTTTTGTCATGAATGATTGATATGATGCAGTGTGCTGCGTCTGTATATGTGAAGTGTATTGTGTATATTTTTTTTTTAAAATAATAATAATAATAATAAAAATTAATTACTTTTGTTTTGCATGCATGCAGGGTATATACTGAACATAACCTTAGTCTTTTAAACCCTAATAACCTTAAAAATTATTTTATTTAAAGTTTAAAATCAATCTAATTGACATTATTTGAAATACAACAAACGAATTAAAAACAAAAGCATAGATCATGAAATATATAAAATAATAAACTAAGCATACTAAATAATAATAATAAAAAATCATGAAAATAACTTTATTCATGTTTCGATGTACAATGAAATCTATAAAATAAATTGTACAAGAAAAGATAAAAATCTGTACGACAAATTAAACCAAGTATCGAAGTAAGAATATCTTCACCGAAAATTCGAACGGAGGCCCAACCTCAGACTCTTTTCTTTTCCTTCCTCATTTCTTGTTTTCAATATTATTTTTTCTATTTTTCTCCCAATTTTTCTTCTTCTTTGTTTTGCTTTGTCACAACATTGCTTTTCCCTTCTTTTTTTTGTTTCATTATTTTTCTTCTCCTTTTACTTTTCCTGCCTTTTGCCTTTCTGTTTTTTTTTTTTTTTTCTGCTTTCTCTCCTCTTTGTTTTTTTTTTTTTTTGTCTTTTTCTTTTTCTTGGTTTTTGTTCATAAAATGTTGTCTTTTTTTTTTTTTTTTTCTAAGGTTTTGCTTTTGTGTCCGTGTGTGTAGGGGGGTTGAGAATCCTTTTAAGTAGAGGAATTTTGGGGGAGGATGGGGGAGTAGTTATTTATTAGGATAGGATTTTTGAATTTAAAAAAAAAATATATTTTTTTCTTTTTTGAAAATAATAAATATAATAATAAATGATAAAAATAATAATAAAATAAATAAAATAATAATAACAATAAATATAATAATAATTAATTAATTTTATATTAATTAAAACATAATAACAATTTATAAATAGAAAAAAATAAATATAACAAAATAGTATTAAAACTACTATTTATTTATTCAAATATATAATAAATAATACTATATATATATATATACACATATTTATATATATATATATACATATATTGAATTTTTATATAATTTTTAAAATTGGGATAAAAAATAAAAATAAAATATCTCAAAATTAAATTTATTTAATTATTTATTTTTCAACTAAAAATTTATTAAAAATAAAATAAAATAAGAATCAAAATAATATCGGATTAAATTATAATATAAATATTTAATATCGAAACATATATATATTTTACACTCGGGAGGGATAAAAAATTACGTGTCTACAAGTATTGTTTGAAAAATTAATTAAAATAAAAATACATGCTAAACTACATGATGGTATAAGAGAGTCATTGCATGGAATATAACTTAAAGTCTTATCATTAATCATCTTAAAACAACCTAGTTAGTCTCATTAGAGTGGTACATTCTGTGATTGATAGTCTGAACCTGGAGTGGTATTTCATTTTGTTTGATAGTCATTATTCGACACAGATGATAGTGACAAAATAACTGGTTAATTAGATGAAGTGTTTTTGCTTAATGTGATATCTCATTTTGCTTAAGTTATTTAATTGGAAGTTCTAAAATGTTTATAGATAATTTTCTTTTTTTTCTTTTATACAAAATTTGAATTTTTTTTTTACAAGCTTCAATATAATTTTTGGGAAATAAAATTAATAGTTCATCATTAAAAAGTTTTGGGGCCTCTATATTTTGCGGACCTAAAGCATTTTTATCCAAAGGCGAACCTAGGATTTGAACTTGATGGGTGCACCTCTATATTTAAATATAGTAATTAATAGTGTCAAAGTTCGACATACAGTTCTTTGAAAACTTGTTAATTATAGTATTTTATAAACAAAATTTTAATATTATTGAATATCATTAATTAGATTTAATATGAGAAAAGTGTGTTATTCATCGTACTTAAATTCAACGCACTTTCATATTTTGAACAATAATAATTTTTTTTAGAAAAATATGAAATTCGAGAGATTTGTTTGCTAGATGGTTGCAACGGGTAACGTTCGATTAAAGCCTATTTCAAACTTTAAATTGCTATTTTTTTTAAATAAAAAATAACTCAATGATTAAAAGATAAAAGAAAATAAATATTATACACTATAAGCTAGGGAGAATATCTACCTTTTGAAGTTGGAGAGAAGCTTGTCTTTTGAAATAAAATAAAAAATAGGTCAATAATATCCACAATACATAAAAAAAAAAAAAAAGATGTAAAATAAATTACTATTAAGTAGAAAGTCTTTTTTAATCAAAAGATAAATATAAATATTTGCACAATAATAGTGTGTAATTTGAAAAATGAAAAAAGGAGCAAATAAGAAAACGTTGTTGTTAGGGTTCAAACCTGAGTAATCAGGTAAAAAGAACAACTTTCAAGTGGCATGCCCAACCATTTCACCAGTCAAATCAATTGTTTCTATGAGTGCACGATATGTATTTAACATAACACCTTGATATATATAGTGATATAAAAACTATATATACAAAGTTTTTTTTGAGGCTAGCGGGTGCACGTACACCCCCTACCCGCAATGTAGGTCTGCCTCTGCTTTTATCGAACCGAAAAGAGAAAGATAGAGTACTTTTTTTAGTCAGCCTAACGTGTGTTGTTGTACAACGTCTTTTTCTATTGAAAAGCGGCTAACTACTGCAAATTCTATAATTATTGGACCAGCAAATCTAGATTTATCACTAACTCGTTCAATTTGCAATCTTGTCGTCCCTCTAATAGTCTAATTCCATGCAATCTTTTACGGACAGGTCAACAATTTAATTTTCTTGCAAGTTTCTGAAATTAATTGCTTAATTTGTTGGCTTGTGACAATAGAACTAAATAAAAATATGTACTAATCAGTAAATTAGCTTAATTTTAATAATTTCTGCTAAACTATATTCATAGAAGAAGCTCTTTTGAAAACAATATGCGTACATGTACAATATACGTAACTGTTCAGTAAAAGATGGTAATTAAAATGCTAAAGATACTTTTTATGATCTTGTTTCGATCACCATTTCGTCTTTATATTTTAACTAAAGATGTTATACAAACTGATGCTCCCGATCTCAAAAGAAAATATATTGACCTGGAGCTACTTGTCTCGATCTTTATGACAGGGCCCATTATCCACTGCCCGTGGCGGCGATTCTTGATTTAACGTTCTCGAATTCGGATATCCTACATGGTATTTGGATCCCACCCGAATAATTATACCCATAAACCATTTCTGCTTCCCTCAACAATTCAGCAAATAAAGGGTGATTAAAATATATCACAGGCACCACAACTCTGCACGTGTCATCTTCCTGTTCGCCCACGTAAACTGCCAAGTGTCCCTTTGGTACACTTACTCTGTTCTTCGGTTCTTGCCCGACCCGGAAATAACCCGAATTCGTTTTCCCAAAATTGAGTATTCTTTTTGCTCCATGCTTCAAGAATTGTAGACATTTGCGCACCTTGGAACCTCTCACTTTCTTCATAGCTCAAAAAAAGAGTTCTCACAAAACAAATACTCCTACTATACTAGTTTCTTTTTATATTTCAGTAATGGGTTGGCATTAATTTGAAGAGAGGTATTTTGGAATTGGTAATGAAGAAAGAGGTGAACAATGAAGTGGCTAGTGGCAAGGTGTTTTTATGAGTGATGAGATATATATATGGTATGTGAAAGAATATATAGTTGGTATATATTATGTGTACACACAGAATGAGAGAAATGGTCGGCACATAGGATAGAAATGTTCAGAATTTGTTTGAGAAATATATTGAGGGACAAAGAAGAAGGGCGATCAGCTTAATAGACGCTATGATGCTTCATGGCTTTATTGGAGATTCAGGAGTAACATTACTTTATCCTTTTTAATTTTTTTTTAATCTGATTTTGACTTGATACGAGATTTAAAAGAGTCTATGTTGATCTAATGATCTTAAATTAATGATAAGTAGAATATTTCAAAATGTCTTAAATTTGTGATTTTAAATACGCTCAAGTGAAAAATTAAAATTAAAGAGTTAATCAGAAAATATTAATATTTTTAAAACGGACTAAAAAAAATTAATCAATGTACTAAACAGCTTCATAAATTGTGCACTTATACGATATGATTAATAGTAAATTTACGTTAAAAAAATTGAAAACCCAAGAGTCCAAAATCCTAAATCCATCACTGTATTTGAATTTTAACATGAATATTATCCACCACTGTATTTGAATAATATTTTAACATGAATATTATCCTAACTGGATAATCATATTCATGTAAATTATATTGTTATATTATTCCATGAAACATGAATATGATCCTACTACATACTCCCTCCGTTTCGAAAAGAATGACCTAATTTGACTTGGTACGGAGTTTAAGAAAATAAAGAAAATTTTTGAATCTAATGGGGTTAAATTAAAGATATGTCAAATGTACCAAAATGTACTTCAATCTTGTGGTCTTAAACATGCCATGTGGAAAGTTAAAATAAAAAAGTTGCTAAAAAAAAATGAGTCATTCTTTTTGAAACGGACTAAAAAAGAAAGTGATCATTATTTTATTATATTATTCCATTGTTGATTTTGTCATATTGTGCAAGTTCAATTATATTTGCTAAATCATTTTGATGTTCTACGTATTCATGTTTGATCTTACACATCCTATTAATTCAATGAAGGTTTGTGATAAAGATGAACAGGAATACAAAACAAAATATGGGGTTCGTAATTGAGCCATAAAAAGATACGAATTCCCTTCCCCCATACCAAATATCAAAGAATATGTGAACTCCATTCAATATTTAGGCATATATAGAGAATTAGAGATAGACAAATGGCCACCAAATTTCAATACCATAAATGTTTATCTCGTTTTGGCATTTTTGCTATTTGCGATCCTCAGATTTGTTGTTCTAACTTCTATATGATATTATCATGTTAACCCACACAAAACTTTTCGCCTTATATTCCTTATGTTTTCTAGAATAATGAAGGAAATCGAATTAGTCTTATGTCATTCGACCAACCAAACAACCCCTAATATAACTAAAAGAGAGTGGAGATGATATAGAAGAGTTAATTTTTGGACAGAGACGGAGCTAGGATATTGAAAGGGGGCATTTGGTAAACAGAAAATTGAAATAGGCTTCACTCTAACACCATGAATTAGAGCCCAACTTTTTATTTATAATTTTAATTTTCTTTTTAATGGTTATATTTTAATATATTTAATTACAAATTTACCTCATACGGGTGTGAGTGTAGAATTAAAATACACGGGATATACCCAAACAAAATCATATTATATGGGTGTTTAATATGATTAACCCTGAAAAAGAGAATCAAATTGTTGTAATTAAAAGCCACATATACTTTGTAGATCGTAATTTGTCCACTAGCTTATCACTTATCAGTAATGTTCTGTTTGTCGATATGCAGAACATATATAGATTATGAGTCTTTAAAAATCATAACATGATTGATGTCCTATTATATAAATTAAATTACGACAAATTGCCAGTTTGCACACGAACTAAAACAGTTGTCTTGCCACCACCATGCAGCCATCTACAATCTTCATTGTCAATATTCATTATTCCAAATAATTTTATCTTCATTTCAAGTATTAAGAAAAACATTTAAATGTTTTTATATTCCAACACACGAGTGCTCTTAATTACTTATTAGTTGATGATAAACAATACTATTACATAAGCCAGATTAGATTTTGGATTCAAGTAATATTCACTAACTTTAAGCTAATACGTGTACAAATTAATAATTAAATCGACCTAATTACTGTTTGTCCTTGATGACTCTTAGCTAGGTTCCACGAAGGTAAGAATTTGATTATAGTATAATTAACAAGACTAATTACGTTGTTTAGAGACAACCCCATTTCCAGTAGGGGACAAAAAAACAACTTGTATATAGCTGGAGTAATCTGTAGTAGAGACAAATCCTATTATCTATATTGTTTGTATGTACCATCATGTACTATCAAATGGTATGTTATATTGTGAATTAACATATTAAAAACAACATTGTAAAAGCTGCGTTATCCGTAAAGTTGGTTTAATTTGATGATTAAAGGTCTGAATAAGATTTTGACGCCAGGTTTCACTAGTAAATTAAACCCGTTTGGTTTGATTTATCAGCTTCCGATATTATTGACCGATTTGACGTGTATGCAGAATTTTTTTCATTATTATTCAAAAATAAACTTTATATCGAGTAAGGTATATATTTTGCCTTTCTTGTGCTAGAATTTTAGCTCAGAAGCACAAACCCATTATGGTTTGTTTCCAAAGTGTACGACTTGATATATCAAATTTCACACTCGGTGTAACTTTTTTCTGAACCCCACATAATACTTTTATACACCGGACTATTTTTTACGTGTTCCAGGTGAACAATATAATGAAAAATGATATATTTTAGACAATTGAGAATTCCTTGATTAATGTGTTAAGATGCATGATTTCCACTGATTTAGGGTTGTGTCTACAAGAATGAGATTAGACAATTAAACAGACAAATTGATGTTATTAAATTCGGTCAATTTTCCAATTTGTCTTCCCACTGCCACGAAATGTAGACATATTCACATCACAATATCACCCCCCCCCCCCCCCCCCCCCCCCTAACTGATACTATCAGATGTGGACTTATGATTTTAAATTTATAAGTGTGGATTTCTATATAAAAAAAAAATAACTTATTGGTTCTGAGTACATTGTTTATAGATGTTCACTGAATTTTAAATATAAATATATAATCAAAATTAAAATTATTGAATTTTATCGAACTCATTTGTTAGCTTCGTCTCCGGACACAATGATCTACTAGTAAGTGGAATGAATCTATCTGAGTACTTATATTAATCATTAAGTGAAAATTATTGAAAAACACGACAAAGATACATTTGGATTATCTACTAATTTTTAACTACCATGTACTAAAAAATCCTTTCAATTTTTAATTTACTGATGAAACTGATCAATTCATGAAAGTACATATAATATCCGCCTCCCCCCTTCATTCTTATATTATTGAGTTATAGTTTAGGTGCAACAATTATCTATCAATAGGACACCTCATGTGATCCCTTGTTTGTTTGCTTCCAATTTATTCATTGTACAAGCAAGCTTCTTGGACATGAAAAATTATATAATGGTGCCATAGCAGAGATAACATAATTACTTAATAGTATAATAATTACTTGATTTTTTAATTGTTTTGTTCTATTTTTGGTTATTTTATCAACACTATAATATTATTGGACCAGTTTTTCCAACTTTGGCAATATCGATTGGGGCAGATTTCAACCAATCACCAATTTTCCACTTGAAATTACGTTTGCAGAATTGCATCGATTGATTACTATAAGTGTAAGCTATTGATTTTTAAAATAAATCAAGATAATGGTTTAAATTTATAGTGATTGACCAAAATGAATTTAATCAATTTATTACTCATTAATCAAACTCATTTAGTCTAAATTCTTAGACAAAAACTTGTCATCTCTATTTGTTTCATGAAAAATATGCTGAATGATGCTGTCAAGATTATTGACCATAGTGCCTTGAACCCATTTGCACTTGCAAGGTTTGAACATTTACCATCCTTTACTACCTTAATTTTGAGTGCTGATAAGAATGGAACAAAAATAAATAAATAAATAAATAAATAGTGTCTTGAACAACAAAGGAGATATTGATATAATGTACCAAATTATGAAAACTTTGATAGAAATAAAATATGTAGATTTGTGATTAATCTAATGTTTCAAACTCCAAATATACATCACGAATTTTTATTGAATCATAAAAAAAAATGATTTTGCACTAAAACCATAATGGCAGACTTGAAACTTGAAAGGAAGGATTAGTATTGAATATTGAGAAATAAGTTAATAAATTCTTGGTTAAACACATATTCAGACCCTTAAACTTGTACAAAATTTTCATTTAGACACTTAAACTTTATCTTGTTTCAATTGAACATAAAACTATATACAAATTTGTTTCAATTAGACACAACAATATGGCACAAGGTATGGACTACACAAAAATTTAGGCGTGTGAGTGTTGGCTGACGTGGATCATAATAGTAATATTAGCAAGGAAGTTCACATAGAGAAATAAATTGGAACAAGGAAATGGATGCAGCAACCTGCCAACATGCCAAGTCAACCTATTGTGTCTAATTGGAACAAACTTGTGTATAGTTTTATGTTCAATTGAAACAATGTAAAGTTACATTTAAATCTTGTTTTCATCCTCTTTTATTGTAGTTTGGGCCTTGGACTTGAGAAGTCCAACTTCAATACCTAAACAATGGGCCTTGTCTTGCAATCCAACTTCACCCTTACTAATAAGGGCCAGTATGGAATTGCAACAATGGGCCTTCTTGTGAATTATCATGGGAAAATGACAGTAATATGTTTGAGTCATCTAATTTCTAAAATATATACAGAGCGTATAAGTTGTATACATATAATTTATACATAACTATACATATTCATAAACATACCTATATGCAACATATACAACCAAAGTTTATAGATAGTGTATATTTCGGCCATGTTGATAAACTAGCTAACTGAAGGATACATTGCCAAATTGCTAGGAAATTTTCACATTTATGTTTTTTTTTTAACAAAAAAACTGTTACGACTAGTTTAGGTACTTAAGTATACTACATACTTGAATAAGTAAAATGATGAAGGGTGCCATAATCAAAACAGTTGACTCCTATATTTTTTTTTTTTGTAAATGATCCTACCAAATTCCACTTCCACACCTCATAGTCACTTTAATTTATTCATCAATCATTATCGGATTTTACTTGCAATTTATTTCTAATTATGTCAACAAATGATTCATTTTCTAATATGACAACGATCAAAAAGTTTAGCGTACGATGTTGAATGTATATATAATAGTCATAAATAAAATTAAATAAGTTTCAATATTGTCCAACCAAACAAATTCTCAAAATTTGACTTAATGTTTCTCCAATAACATTGATGGACATCAATATCATATGCCGCTATAAGCTTTTATTTCTGATCTATTTAAGGGAATACAATATAAACCTGATGAAGAAAAAGTTACAAACACTATGTGGTGTTATAATGTAGCATGTACAATAGTTAAATGTCTCTATAACAATATTATTTGTTTGAATATTTTTTGGGGGCTATGTGGCGAAATGATGTTATAATGGAGAGCATACAATGTAAAATAATATGAAAAAGCAATTTCAAAAAACTCTACAAAATAAAATATCATATATTATAAAGAATGACTGTTATACTTAGCTGAAAGGGTGGACAAAGCCAAGCACGTTCAAACGTTGCTCCAGAGTGCCTTCTTGGGCTGCAATTTAAAAAAGGAAAAATTACACAAATCACATATTTAAAACACCATATTACTTAATATCTTTTAATATTTTAAAAATTACATAAAATCCCTAGTTGCATCTTTATTGATGATACATATGCATAACTTCTCCATACTATTTTATCTCCTCTTTTCACGCCATCTCTTTCTTCCTTTAATTTACGCATACTTCTTTTTTTTTTTACTCACAAATTACTCCCCTAAATCTCTCCATTTTTTAGTAGATTTTCAGTCAACTTCAATCCCCAATACTTCAACTCATTTCAACCAATCGTTCATCCTTTAATTTCAAAAATTAACAATTTTTTCAAAGAGGTTAGCTTTTGATTTATCATTTAAAATCCTTTTGTGTTAATTTGTTTTATCTTCAATGGCTAATGAACATTCATCCTCATTCAGCTTGGGGATTTCACAAATTGAAACACAAACAGCTGTTCATGATAGTAATCAGGTCTTGAGTTTTACTCCGGGCAAATTTGATTACACCAAATTAGGGTTAAGTGAAAATCGATCAAAGCAGCGGAACGACCCTAAAAATTTGAAGATTTTAAGAGAAGCTTTTGCTGCAAAAAATCAACTTTTCGACATGCAAATGGAAGATCCGAATGAAATTGAATAAATCCCCAAATCCCAGTCGGAGCAAGGTTTTTTTCGCAACTAATTCATATATGGTCATTCATATAAATGGTTCTTTTAAATGGTGATTCATATAATTGAAGATTAACAGTTTAACTGGTTTACTTAGTGATTCATATTTTTTTTGGTGATGTATATGGGTGAAATACTAAAATGGTATTTTAATTGGTGATACATAATTTGTGCTGGTGATTCATAGATATTGATTAATATAACTGATTCTTTTAACTGGTGATTCATACGGGCTATTCATATAAATACATATTAACAGATTAACTAGTTATTTTATGATTCATATTTTGTTGTGATTCATATGCGTGATTCATATGTGTTGGTGATTCATAAATGGTGATTCATATAACTGGTTATTTTAATAGATGATTCATATGTGTGATTCATTTAATTGCAGATTAACAGATTAAGTGGTTACTTGGTGATTCATATTTGTTTGGTGATTCATATAAGTTATTCATATGGGTGTTAAACTAAAATGATATTTTAATTGGTGATTCATATGCCTATTACTTTTATTCTCTGTGGATAACTTTTTTTATTTATACATATGAATCTTCATTTTATGTACTCATTTTTTTCTGTTGTGATTCATTTATGTTGTTGACAGAATGTTAGTTTGCTTGTGAAAAAACAACCTTTCCACAACGTAAGGATTGATGGTGTACATAATATCGATGTAGTCGATAAGCTTAACGAAGTTCTGAATGATGAAGGAATTAGAATGTTTAGAAACGCTTGTTTTGAGTCATTTCTAGACCTATCTAATTGTAATTTTCAAGGATCGATAGCAAGGTGCTTGATGACGTTAGAAGTCCAACACTCATGCCAAGATCAACTAAGGGTGTTGGTTAACAATACAATTCTTCGATTTTCATTATACGAGTTGGCTATCATTACCGGATTGAAATGTCAAGGCAGCATTGATGATTTTGATTATTCTGACCTTTCACCAGGTCGACTACAAAAAAAATATTTTTCAAATTTGTCATTATATGTGAAAATGGGTGAGTTGGTCAATTTTTTTTTTACTAAAAACTGGGGGAAAAAGATGAAAGATGCAGTAAAAATTGAGATATTGTACTTTATACACACATTTGTGTTCTCCCAATTAGATAAAACTAATATTCCTGCCCGAGACTTCAACATGGTGGATGATGGAAGTTATAGTCGTTTTTCATGGGGAAAAGTAGCTTTTGAGAAATTGATGACTTTTTTTAGTCGGTCAATGAATGAGGTCCAAAAGTTTTACCGTCTAAGTGGATTGTCATACGCGCTTCAGATTTGGTGTTACGAATGTTGTGCCAAAATTGATGAATCACTTGCCGTTCGCGTTCACAATTTAATTCCAAGGATAGTGAATTGGAAAGTGGTAAAATCCAAGCCTAGATACGAGGATCTTATGGACGATATGTTTAGTAAGGTAGTGTTTATTTCACCGTTTTACTTTTGTATGTCTATTTTTAATTTTTAAGGTACTTTTAATTTTTGGTCTTTTGTGTTACTTTTTTTTTGCAGCTTGTATACAGTAATATAACCCCATCATCACAGGAATTGAACCATCTTGATTTGCTCAATCCTTTGATGTTTGGTTCAACAGATGCTGCTGCAAATGCAACACAGGCAGTAGCTGTACAACAATAATCTGAAAAGATTGTTCCGACTGAATTTGAAGATGAATTTGATGATTTTAGTACACCTTCTAGTGAAGACCTTCTAAAAAAGATGAGGCTTGATGTTGGTAAATCTTCACATCCTCCTACGAAGAAACAAAAAACAGTTGAGGAGTCAGAAAAGGTTAGCTCATGAGTAGAAAAGTCAAAGAAACAGTCCGACAAGTTGTCCAAAGATAAAAATTTGGCAGGTCCTTCAATAGATATTTTGGAGCCACGAGTTTCCTTGAATAAAGACAAAGTTATGCCTATGTTGAGATGAGGGATGCCGATAAATCATCTACTGCTTCAGAGGAAAAGCTATCACTATCCAAGTCTGATTTGGAAGAGATAAAGTCTTATGTTATGTCACGCCCCAAAATCTCATTGGGCCGGACTGGCACCCGAAGTCGAGAAGGCCCGGGAGAACCCGTTCAAATACCTGTACTTTCACTTACATGTCACCAAAAATTTGGACAACACTTCGTTGCATATAAAAGGGTCTAATTACCTGTATCAGTACAACACGCACAAATATATATATAATACTTGGCCGTCGGGGCCACCACATATACAAATATAACATTACTGTATAAACTCCCATGACTTTACCCTTACTTATGTCTACAAAGCCTCTAGGATATACATGACATAACTAGGGTCGGGACAAACCCTCGCCCACACATGACTCCTGTACAATAACAAAACATAAGGAACCGACTCGGAAAGCTCCGAAGCAAACTGGAGCTCACCAACAATAAATGTATGACCTGGCTCCTATTTATGCTGTGAATGAGTTGAAGCACCTGTGCCCGCAGCATGAAATGCAGGTCCCCCGTGAGGGACGTCAGTACGAAATATGTACTGAGTATGTAAAGCTATAAATAATCATATGTGATATAGGGGATCAAGAAAATCAGACGCAAGTGAATAAATCATAATAGAAGTGAACCACACTCCATAAACACTTTTAGGATCATGTACATTATCATTAATCTGAATTGGGTTCTTGAATTCAAACACATTTGTGGAACGGTATGCATTCGTTCATTTCATTCTTTACAATTATCATTCGCCATTACCTCCTCCTCCCGAACCTCCAACCACCTAACAATAATCAATAATGTATCGTACTATGACCATTAGGCTGCCCCCCAGTACATATCAACTGGGATCGACCCATGCTAGGCTTATACCCCTGGGATACCACCCATAAACATATAAATAGGGATCGACCCATGCTAGGCTTATGCCCCTGGGATACCACCCACACGTATATCAAGTAACACACATAAGAGATCTTTCCAATAACTTAGTTCAAAAGCTTTTGAGATTATTACATTAGTGTTCATGCCAATATAGTACCTTTGGAACAATGATACATCAATAGGAATCAAGTAATAGACCTTCTATACAATAACAATGTCATAAAGACTCATTGGTACATCAACAATGTGTTTCAGAATCATCAATATCACAATAATGAAATAGGAGCCTTTTGGTATATCAATGAAACATTTTGATACTTTATAGAATGGAAACAACTTCGTTGGTAATGTAGAACAATACATGTTTTTGGACAACCTCGGAATCTTACTTGATGGAACATTGGTGTTTTCATGCCAAAGAACATCGTTAGAGTATGCTTTACATACCTCGTTGTAGATTCGGATACCAATTCAACACAACTTCCCGCCTTTACAAATCACTTATCTACAATTAAATGTTTGGCATCTAGTATTAGCAACCCAACACCACAATTCTCTTCCATAATTCCATACAACCAATATTTGCAAAACATTCCAAAAACCAACTTGAACAATAGGTTTATGTGTATATATATATATATATATATATATATATATATATATATATAATCATTTCAATACCACATCATCAATACCACATCATCACACGAAATCCCTTCACAATTCAACATAATCCAACATCATTTCCCAATCATCTTTCAACAACAATCACATAACATACTTCTTATGCTCACATGCATATATATATATATACATATCCATATAAATAACACCAACATAATTTACATCCTTACCATAAAATGACCCTTTTGATTTCGAAGTCCTGTTGGCACAAATAAGGGGTGCTTCTCGAAGCCCTCGAGACGGTGAACACAACTACGGAATCAATTTGGATTTTCTACGGTTGAATCACAAGATAATTGGAGTTGAAATTAGGCTAGGGTTTCTTATTTTCAATAATTTGATGATAATTGATGGATATGAGACTAATTATATGTATATAATGACCAATTTTCGTCCATGAGGTGATGGAAAATGACCATATTGCCCTTAAAAATTTAAGTAAATCCGAATCTGTCCATGGTGGACTGTTTGGACAGGCTAAAGTAAATCGGCCATAACTCTTTGCTCCGATATCGTATTTGGGTGAAATTTGTGTCGTTGGATATATACTTCAAAGAGATTTCATTTCATATAAAGTAGGCCACCCAGTTCGTCCGGTACAAGGAGTTATGATCGTTTGAAGTTGACCCTAAAAATCTGTTTTGAGAGGCTGAAGTAAAACGAGTATAGCTCCTTACTTAGATGTTGGATTTGGATGAAACCAATTGCATTGGAACGATGACTCAAAGATGTTTCTTTTTATAGGTCGCAGATCTACCAGTTCATTATATTGAGGGAGTTATGATCGTTTAAAGTTGACCCAAAAAACTAGCAGGCCTCAGTAGTTTGTGTGCAGGAAATTTTCCTGCACATTTACTGTTCAGAACATTCCGGCCACCGTTTTATAGTTTTGAACGTGCTCGATTATATCCGAAACTTATCCGTTTCTAAAAATCTTTATATTGTTGGAAAGCTTATTCAATAACCTTCGTATGGAACCATCGACGGGCAAATTCCGGTATAAATAAAATAAAAAATTAATTCCATATAAATAAGACCAATACACGTACTTGAATATGCCAATACATGTACTTGAATACGGGGTGTTACATCCTTCCCCCCTTTAGGACATTCGTCCTCGAATGTTAGCGTAGTTATTCAACCAAAACAAGTTTAAGTCCACCATTAACATTCACATCATCACATAAATACTATGCATATATAAGCAAAAACTTACTTGTTAATGTTCTAACTCCGTTTCTTGAACTTCCTCTTCATCTTTGAACAAATGAGGGTACTTAGATTTCATTGCTTCCTCAGCTTCCCATGTAATCTCTTCCCTTTGTTGATTTCTCCAAAGTACTTTCACCGATGCTACTTCTTTATTTCTCATCTTCTTAACTTGACGATCTAATATAGCAGTAGGCATCTCCTCATAGGTAAGATCTTCTGTTACTTGCACATCTTCAGTATAAGTAATAAGGGACGAATCTCCGATGCACTTTCGAAGCATCGATACATGAAATACTGGATGCACTAATGAGAGTTCCTGAGGCAGCTCTAATTCATAAGCAACTTGCCCACATCTTCGAATAATCTTATACGGGCCTATATATTGTGGACTCAACTTTCCTTTCTTGCCAAATCTCATCACCCCTTTCATTGGCGATACCTTCAAAAATACCCAATCGCCTAACAAAAACTCTAGCCCTCTTCTTCTACTATCCGCATATGACTTGTGTCGACTTTGGGCTATTTTTAACCATTGCTGAATCACCTTGACTTTTTCTATGGCTTGATACACAAGATCCGGTCCGAACATAAGAGTTTCAACCGCTTCGAACCATCCTATTGGTGATCTACACTTCCTCCCATATAAAGTTTCATATGGTGCCATTTTGATACTTGAATGATAGCTATTATTGCAGGCAAACTCAATAAGAGGTAAATTATCATCCCAGATGTCTTTAAAATCTATAACACATGCTCGTAGCATATCTTCAAGTGTTTGAATGGTGCGCTCTGCTTGTCCATCCGTCTGAGGGTGAAAAGCTGTACTCAGATTCACTTGTGTTCCCAAACTCTGTTGGAAAGACTTCCAAAAGTTTGCAGTAAATTGAGTTCCCCGATCCGATATAATAGAAGTTGGCACTCCATGTAATCGGACTATTTCTTTAACATACAACTTCGAATATTCTTCAACTGTGTAAGTGGTCTTAACGGGTAAGAAATGTGCGGATTTAGTAAGCCTATCCACAATCATCCATATAGAATCAAATTTTCGAGATGTACGAGGCAAACCTGTAACAAAATCCATGTTGATCATGTCCCACTTCCAAATTGGAAGATCTATGCATTGCATATAGCCTCCGGGTTTTTGATACTCAACTTTAACTCTTTGACAATTTGGACATTCAGCTACAAATTCTGCAATGCTCTTCTTCATGTCATTCCACCAATACATATCTTTCAAATCTTGATACATTTTGGTTGATCCTGGATGAGTGGAATACCTTGAAAAATGTGCCTTTGTCATAATCTTCTTTCTTAGCCCGTCTATATCCGGCACACACAATCGGTTTTGGCACTGAAGTACTTCTCGCGTAAGCTCTAATGCCTTCGTCGCACCACTCTGAACGTTCTCCTTAAGCTGTAATAAAATAGGATCTGCATATTGCTTCTCTTTCACTTCAGCTACTAATGAAGATTTCGCAGCGTTATGCACGATAAGCTCTTTGTCCGGAGTTTCAAGAAGACAAACTCCTAGACTAGCTAATTGATGAAGATCTTTAATCATCCCTTGCCTTTCTATAGGCGCCATCATAGCCTTACGACTTAACGCATTAGCTACCACATTTGCTTTCCCTGGATGGTACAAGATATCAACATCATAGTCCTTTAATAGTTCAAGCCATCTCCGCTGCCTTAAATTTAGATCCTTCTGATTAAAAATATATTGCAAGCTCTTATGGTCAGTATATATATCAACATGAACCCCATATAATTAGTGGCGCCATATCTTTAAAGCAAAAATAACTGCTGCCAGCTCAAGATCGTGTGTAGGATAATTTTTCTCATGTGGCCGCAATTGTCTAGAAGCATATGCTATTACCTTACCATGCTGTATCAATACACATCCTAAACCAATTCTAGAAGCATCACAATACACTGTATACCCTTCGGTGCCTTCTGAAAGTACCAACACGGGTGTAGAAATCAACTTGTTTTTTAAATCTTGAAAACTCTTCTCACATGCATCATTCCATTGGAATTTGGATGCTTTATGGGTTAGCTTGGTTAAGGGTGCTGAAATGAAAGAAAAGTCTTTAACAAACCTTCTATAATAACCAGCCAACCCGAGAAAACTATGAATCTCCATAGGCGTTGTGAGCCTTGGCCAGTTCTTCACAGCTTCTATCTTTTGAGCATCAACCTTTATCCCTTCACTAGATACAATATGACCCAAAAATGCCACTGACTTTAACCAAAACTCACATTTAGAGAACTTTGCATAAATCTTACAATCACGAAGAGTCTGCAATGCCTGTCGTAAGTGATTGGCATGGTCCTCTTCTGATCTAGAATAAACAAGAATATCATCTATAAAAACTATCACAAATACATCCAGGAATGGCTTAAACACCCTATTCATCAAATCCATAAAAGCTGCGGGTGCATTTGTTAGCCCAAATGACATAACTAGAAACTCGTAATGACCATACCGTGTTCGGAAAGCTGTCTTGGGTATATCCTTCTCTTTGACCCTCACTTGGTGGTAACCTGACCTCAAATTAATCTTAGAAAAACACTTGGCGCCCTGTAACTGATCAAATAAATCATCAATTCTTGGGAGAGGATATTTATTCTTAATAGTCACCTTATTTAATTGCCGATAATCAATACACATCCTCAGCGAGCCATCATTTTTTGCGCACAAATAACACTGGTGCTCCCCAGGGAGACATACTAGGCCTTATGAATCCCTTCTCTAGCAAATCTTTCAATTGCTCTTTCAATTCTCGTAATTCTGCTGGGGCCATTCTATACGGAGGAATGGAGATTGGTTGGGTGCCTGGTATTACATCAATACCAAACTCCACTTCTCATTCAGGAGGCAAACCTGGAAGATCTTCAGGAAATACATCAGGAAATTCATTTACCACCGGAACAACGTGAAGAGTTGGTGGCTCCGCTTCTGTATCCCTTACTCTAACTAAATGATATATGTATCCCTTGGAAATCATTTTTCTCGCTTTGAAATAAAAAATAAATCTACCTCTTGGTGCGCCAATCTTACCTTGCCATTCAATAACTGCTTCATTAGGAAAATGTAAATACATTTTTTTCGTACAACAGTCAATTTTGGCATAACAAGACGCCAACCAATCCATACCCATTATAACATCAAAATCTACCATTTCTAGTTCCACAAGATTGGCCATCGTGTCTCGACCACACACAATTACTACACAATCTTTATAAACTCTTCTAGCAATAATAGATTCCCCAATCGGGGTAGACACTTCCAACAGCTTTTCTGACAATTCAGGGGTTCTTTTGAACTTTCCAGCAACCAAAGGAGTAACATATGATAATGTAGAACCAGGATCAATTAGAGCATATACATCAAATTAAAATATGGACAACGTACCCGTAACCACATCTGGGGAAGCCTCTAGATTCTGTCGATCCGCTAAAGCATAAGTGCGATTCTGAGTCCCGCTGGAACAGGCGACTCTTTTTTTATTTCTAGCGTGACCCGCAGGTCGTGCGCCCCTACCAGAATAAGATACCGGTGACGATGATGCAACAGCTGATCCCAAAGGTCGTGCTATGCCACCTACGCCTCTTCGTGGGCATTCTCTCATCATATGCCCTGTCATACCGCACCAATAACAAACATTTGTTCCCATTCGACATACGCCCATATGATGCCTTCCATATTTATTGCATGGCTCTCGAGGAGGTCTCGATTGGCTCATATTCCCTTGCCCATGATAACCCACAGATCGCGAACTATGACTCTCACTTCTTTGCCTAAATTGACTGCCTCTGAACCCCTGATGCTGTGGTGGAGCACTAGCTGCAGAATAAGAAAATAATGGCCTAGGTGGTCTAACAGAAAATTGAGGTCTAAAACCTCCTTGTGGCGCCATAAACTGCCCTGTAGATCTGGCCCTCTTAGAAGATCTGCTTTCAAATTCCTGTGTTCTTCTTCTTTGCCTCTGATCTTCCATTTTCTGTGCAAATGCTTGGATCCTAGCTATATCCATATCTTTATTCAGTGCAGCAATAGTACAATCCCTAACCAAATACGAATCCAATCCATTCACATACCGATGAACTCTGTCATCCATAGTAGCTATAACATTAGGAGCATATCTGGACAAGGAATTAAATCGAAGACTATACTCCCTCACACTTGTATTACCCTGCCAAAGATTTAAGAACTGATCCGCACGGGCTTGACGAGTCTGATATGGAAGATAATGATCAATAAATGCCTCTTTGAAATCTTTCCAAGTAGCTGGGGGTGAATCAATGCCCCTTGACCATTTTCAGTCTTCATACCAATATATAGCCTCACCTTTAAATCTATACGCGGCTAACTCCACTGTCTCTCTACCCGATACATGCATCACCTCTAGGGCCCTTGGGATCTGATCAATAAAGTCCTGCGGATCTTCATTAATATCGGATTCGGTAAAAGTAGGCGGATCCATCTTAAGAAAATCTTGCGTCCAAAGACTAGCCGCCCTATCAGTATCGCTAGAACCCGCGGCAGGAATAGCTTGCCCTTGGACTTGCCCAGCAACTATACGAGTCAAAAGTTTCACTGCATTTCTAAGATCTTGATTTACAGCATTAATAGGTGGCTCTGGAAATATAGTTCTCCTCCCCCTTATTTCTTCCGGACTAGGGGAAGTTTCTAATGCATGCTCAGCTGGAGCCTCACTTTGATTAGTTGGTATAGTGGGTGACTTACTAGTTCCCTCTTCGGCAGCCACATCTTGCTTACCGGTATTCTTGCTTTTGGTAACCGGCATCATTACTATAATAAGAGAAACAAACTGATTCAGTGGTCAACTATGACTTCATATACAATATAAGCTCTATCGCACGATCAAAAGACATGAAGAAAAGAAACAATTCCTAAATGTCCATAGCCTCCTGTTTATAGATGTGGTGCACAATACACCGATAAACAAGACTCTACATAGACACGGCTTTGTAGACTCACTAGGACGAACCGCTCTGATACCACTTTTGTCACGCCCCAAAATCCCATTGGGCCGGACTGGCACCCGAAGCCGAGAAGGCCTGGGAGAACCCGTTCAAATACCTGTACTTTCACTTACATGTCACCAAAAATTTGGACAGCACTTCGTTGCATATAGAAGGGTCTAATTACCTGTATCAGTACAACACACACAAATATATATATATAATACTTGGCCGTCGGGGCCACCACATATACAAATATAACATCACTATATAAACTCCCATGACTTTACCCTTCCTTATGTCTACAAAGCCTCTAGGATATACATGACATAACTAGGGTCGGGACAAACCTCCGCCCACACATGACTCCTGTACAATAACAAAATATAAGGAACCGACTCGGAAAGCTCCAAAGCAAACTGGAGCTCACCAACAATAGTTGTATGACCTGGCTCCTATCTATGCTGTGAATGAGCTGAAGCACCTGTGCCTGTAGCATGAAATGCAGGTCCCCCGTGAGGGACGTCAGTACGAAATATGTACTGAGTAAGTAAAGCTATAAATAATCATATGTGATATAGGGGATAAAGAAAATCAGACGCAAGTGAATAAATCATAATAGAAGTGAACCACACTTCATAAACACTTTTAGGATCATGTACATTATCATTAATCTGAATTGGGTTCTTGAATTCAAACACATTTGTGGAACGGTATAAATTCGTTCATTTCATTCTTTACAATTATCATTTGTCATTACCTCCTCCTCCCGAACCTCCAACCACCTAACAATAATCAATACTGTATCGTACTGTGACCATTAGGCTGCCCCCCAGTAAATATCAACTGGGATTAACCCATGCTAGGCTTATGCCCCTGGGATACCACCCATAAACATATAAATAAGGATCGACCCATGCTAGGCTTATGCCCCTGGGATACCACCCACACGTATATCAAGTAACACACATAAGAGATCTTTCCAATAACTTAGTTCAAAAGCTTTTGAGATTATTACATTAGTGTTCATGCCAATATAGTACCTTTGGAACAATGATACATCAATAGGAATCAAGTAATAGACCTTCTATACAATAACAATGTCATAAAGACTCATTGGTACATCAACAATGTGTTTCAGAATCATCAATATCACAATAATGAAATAGGAGCCTTTTGGTATATCAATGAAACATTTTGACACTTTATAGAATGGAAACAACTTCGTTGGTAATGTAGAACAATACATGTTTTTGGACAACCACAGAATCTTACTTGACGGAACATTGGTGTTTTCATGCCAAAGAACATCGTTAGAGTATGCTTTACATACCTCGTTGTAGATTCGGATACCAATTCAACACAACTTTCCGCCTTTACAAATCACTTATCTACAATTAAATGTTTGGCATCTAGTATTAGCAACCCAACACCACAATTCTCTTCCATAATTCCATACAATCAATATTTGCAAAACATTCCAAAAACCAACTTGAACAATAGGCTTATGTGTGTATATATATATATATATATATATATATATATATATATATATATATATAATCATCATTTCAATACCACTTCATCAATACCACATCATCACACGAAATCCCTTCACAATTCAACATAATCCAACATCATTTCCCAATCATCTTTCAACAACAATCACATAACATACTTCTTATGCTCACATGCATATATATATATATATATATATACATATCCATTTAAATAACACCAACATAATTTACATCCTTACCATAAAATGATCCTTTTGATTTCGAAGTCCTGTTGGCACAAATAAGGGGTGCTTCTTGAAGCCCTCGAGACGGTGAACACAACTACGGAATCAATTTGGATTTTCTACGATTGAATCACAAGATAATTGGAGTTGAAATTAGGCTAGGGTTTCTTATTTTCAATAATTTGATGATAATTGATGGATATGAGACTAATTATATGTATATAATGACCAATTTTCGTCCATGAGGTGATGGAAAATGACCATATTGCCCTTAAAAATTTAAGTAAATCCGAATCTGTCCATGGTGGACTGTTTTGACAGGCTAAAGTAAATCGGCCATAACTCTTTGCTCTGATATCGTATTTGGGTGAAATTGGTATCGTTGGATAGATACTTCAAAGGGATTTCATTTCATATAAAGTACGACACCCATTTCATCCTGTACAAGGAGTTATTATCATTTGAAGTTGACCCTAAAAATCTGTTTTGAGAGGCTGAAGTAAAACGAGTATAACTCCTTACTCAGATGTTGGATTTGGAAGAAACCAATTGCATTGGAAAGAGGATGCAAAGATCTTTCTTTTTATAGGTCGCAGCTCTCCCAGTTTATTATATTGAGGGAGTTATGATCGTTCAAAGTTGATCCAAAAAACTGACAGGCCTCAGTAGTTTGTGTGCAGGAAATTTTCCTGCACATTTACTGTTCACAACATCCCGGCCACCATTTTATAATTTCGAACGTGCTCGATTATATCCGAAACTTATCCATTTTTTGAAATCTTTATATCGTTGGAAAGCTTATTCAATAACCTTCGTATGGAACCATCGACGGGCAAATTCCGGTATAAATAAAATAAAAAATTAATTCCACATAATTAAGACCAATACACGTACTTGAATACGCCAATACATGTACTTGAATACGGAGTGTTACATGTTAGGACCTATGTAAGTATAAAATTTTGTTGTTTTTGTTCTGTTAATGTTAAAACATATTATAGGTTAACATGAAATCCAAAATGTTATTCATATTAACATGTTAAGTTTAATTACTAATATGAATTAAATAATTTTTCTCCAACGGTTAATATGAATCATATGGCAATATTAATTTTTTGAATATATGTTCCTTGAGTTTTCAAAATGTATCAATTTGATATATTTGTATCAAACTGTTTTAATTTTCATAGACACAATTTATTAAATCAATTCATATCAGATCTTCCATCATAGTACAAAATTAAATTTGAAATAATTCAAACAGGAAGATGATAGTTCATACGCAGACAAGCTGCAAGAAGATGATAGGCATAGTACAGATGTTGAAGTAGATGAAGCTATAAAGAAAGAACGTGTAATGGTAATATCGATTTACTTATAACAAATTTTATTTTGTAATTTGAAGTAGTTCATTATAATGGTCACAGCCTTATTTTAAATTTTTTTGTGGCATAAAATTTTTTCAGTAACAATGTTTTAATCTTATTTATAAATGATTAATGTTTCAAGTACCTAAAGTTGGTTATCTGTTATGTAAGTTTTCAGATGTATCACAGTGACACATAATGATCCATATGTATCATTATGATACATACACATAATTTAGAAACTTCAATTCTAAACATCATTATAACACTAAGTTTTCTTTTTACATACGTCACATAGGAATCTGAAGAAGCCCTTCATAATATAGATGAAAATTTGTCTAAAACTATTACTTTGTACATACCACCATCGCATGTTGCCTGTCCAACAGGGATCAATTATATAGATGTTGCAGCTATTGACACATGTTATCGGCAAGACAACATTGATAGTTAGTGTTATATTAGCGACAACGCTATTGCAGCTATTTTCTAGGTCCCTGTGTACAAGAATAATCTGAAATATGTCAGAAAGCTTCCTTCCAAGAGAAATAGGCAGCCATCAAGAGTATATCAGTCACCATTTGTCAGTGAGTTTGATTCTGGGTCAAAATATAATAAAGTCTTCCAGTTGCAAAAAAAATTGAAGTATCCGTTTGAAGGTCACAACATTAACGGACTATATGCTGAAGATCTCTTCTCTAAGTTTTCTGTTTGGATGTCTGCTGGACTGTACAATCCACATACTACTAAGTAAGATTGATGAATCACCTTTCACAATATCATATATATGTACTACTTTCAATACTTATAGGAATTATAATTTGATTTCAAGAAAGAAAAGGATGAGTACTACACGGCCAAGTACGCTGATCTAAAACTAAGTCTTGATTTTGTAGTAGCACACCCAGTGAAAAAAAGTTGATTTTATTACATGGTGCAATCAAGTAATTGTTGAAATGATGAGGTATGCCTCAAAAAAATATATATAGCAATTAACCTTTTTATTAATTTTTATTATTAAAGCACAAGCTGATTTTACAATATGATCCAAAAAATTTAATATTTGTAGAATGAATACAGCTTTTCTGGTAGCAGATGTATTATAGTGATACATCTGGGTATCATATGTATCACTGTGATACATATGCTGTCTAAGTTGAATTTAATTTGAAAATTTAATAAGGAAGCATGGGTTAGTGTCATAATTTGAACTACATTCTACTGCATATTTTTATGATCAAAATTTAATTTCTTTGCTCCATCCTGTTATGATTGATGTGCAACTCGATACATTTGTGGCTGATTTAGCTTGTCTCTACTTTTCATGCGAAGTTTATGTTTACTATATTTTTCTTTATAGTAATTAATATTTCAAGACTTGTGTATGCCTTATATAAATCACTTGTTTTTACACATCATAGTTTTTTATTACAACATATCGATGTGGCTTTTTACTATCTTAGAAAGAAAGAAAAACTGAATACAACTAGTGAATATAGATATACCACTGTGAATTGCGTGTTCATGAACTACATTCATGATACATACACTCATTATCACCAAAGGTATTCTGAGATTGATCTTAACTCGCATGTCAAAAACGTTCGCTCAATGAAAGTGACTTCGGTGGAGAGATCAATTTGTGAGATTATGCAAGGACTATGCATTCTAGCTGGTATTCTTTGGAATTTGATTGATGAGGTGTATGTGTCAATAAATTGTAAAGGATTGTTTCACTGGGTGTTAGCAATCATAGTACTCAAGGAAAGATACATTCGTGTGTACAACTCGATGAAAGGTCATAGAGGTCATACTGATGAGATAAAGGAGCTTGCTGAAATGTTGTCAACTTATTTGACAATATCTGATTTTTTTGAGAAAAAAGATCGTACAGAGTCACTTCTAGATGCATACAAGGAAAAGTCAGACCAACATGCATTCGATGTTCACATTGTTGATGGATTTGTGCAACAATCAAGCGGCACGTTGCAAGTATCATTTATTCTTTTGAATATATTATTTTAAGAGCTCCCGGCAACACATAAAATACCTATTTTTCTATTTTTCAGGGATTGTGACTTGTTTTTTGCAGCATATGCTGAATTTTTAAGTGACCGACATCAGATACCATCTTCAGAGTTTGATCCGAAAAAGCATCGTACAAGATACACATCCTTGTTATAGGACTATGGTGTGAACAAGGCATGCACTGGATATGTTAGTGACAACCAAGATCCACCTAGGCCTAAACGCACCTTCATTCAATCTGAGGATACAAAGATGGTTGATGTTGAACCATAGTTCTCTAGCATTTATTGTGTGATAAAAGGATATTGGTTTCTTATGTTTGTGGAATTATGATTTTTTGGGTATTTAGTGTTTGGGAATTTCTAGATATATTATGAAATCATGTTTTTTCTTTGTATAAAATGTCATGACATTTTATCTTAGAAGCAGATATTGTATTAGTACTTCTGTGGGCAGTTTAACATACATAATCTATCAAAATTTTTAGTTTTATCTTTTGATTTATAGCATCAATATTTTGTTAACAATCAGAAGTGATCTAATATATATCACCAAATACCATACGAATCACCATTTATATTATTAACCAGTATTTATATGAATCACCAAATATAACTTTATACGTTGTATTATGTTATCACCATTTATAATTTGTAATCACATGAATCTCCACTTTTATGAATAATCAGTTAAATAAATCACTAATTATAAGAATCACCATTTTTCAAATGTTTAAAATGAATCACCAGTTAAAAATGATTAAACCTGATTAAAATGTAACCAATATATTGCAGATGGATCACCAATTAACATGTTCATTTTAATTTCTAATATGAATCAACAACTTTTATACGACTCACATAACAATATTATGTTTTTGAATATGTATCAACAAATACCATATGAATCACAATTTATATTCTTAACATGTACTTATATGAACCACCAAATACAACTTAATATGCTAAGTTGTATTCTTTTATCGCCATTTATATTCAGTTATCATTTGAATCTCCAATTTCTGGAATACCCATTTATATTCTTAAAATGAATCACCGGTTAAAAGTCATTATAACTGATAAACTGTAACTAAAATTTTGAAAATGTCTCACCATTTAACATGTTAATTTTACTTTCTAATATGAAACAACTAATTTTACACGAATAATTTATATGAATCACATAACAATATTACGTTTTTTAATATGTATCAATTGAAAATAATATGATTAAAATGTAATAACAATTAACTTGTTGAGATTAAACAGTAGTATGTATCACTTTATAATTTCATTTAGGAAATGAATCACTAGCTTTCCTGATTAATTCTTAACATATCTGCATAAGACAATAATACTAATGAATTATAAACGATAATCTTAAAAATACATATCTTTCTCAACTGTAAATGAAATATATCAAGCAACGAATTTTTGAATAATTAACTCAAATTATTGAATTCAAAACTTTGAACTAAGTAAACATGTCTGTTTAAACTTGAAAGACAAAATGTCACATCTCTTTTAGAAAGTAGTTGCAAGTACTGTTTTGCGGAGAAATTTTGAGTTTTTGAGAAGAGTCGCCACTTAATTTTGAAAAGGAATTAAGAAACCTTTAGAGAGTTACTTCAAACGATCCAAAACAGGAAAATCGTTTAAGTTAGAGATTCTGAATAAGCGGTTCCTATTAACGTTTTATGAAGGTGTTAGGCACCTAAAACATCCGCTAACTTGCGATTATCCGGACTATTTGAAAACATCTTTTGATTAACTTAAAAAAAAAGATTAATTTATTGAAAAGTGATTGATTTTTTAGAAAAGACTTGTGTAAAACAGATTTAGGCGACTCAGTAGGAATTTTAACTAAATCTAAACAAAATGACTAAGCAAATAAACACATAAAAGAGGAAGGGAAGGAGAAAGTAAAAGATTTGGGCCAAGACCTGTCCTAGTCTAATTAGGCTTTCGACCCATTTCACCTATCCTAATCTAGTTTTCGATCCTCTGGCTCGAGTATCGCTCCACCTGTATTAAATTTACAACTTTGGCTTCGAGGGCCAAATGAATGAATAAATAAATAAATAAATAAATACGACAACAATAGATAAATTAAGACAACAAATAAATAACCAGAAATGAGGCTTGGGTTTCTTCGTCGCTTCAAGATTGGGACTTTAGCCCATTTTTCTTCTTTCGACCCCTTGTATCCATGCACTATGGGATCACTTCTGAACTTAGAACTTTGAAAAAAATCGACTTAGGACTAGACGGGCCTCAATGGCCCATAATGCACATGCAAAGAGAGAAGAGTCCATGTGGGACTCAAACGTATCCACATGCAAAATTATGAAATGTAGTAATTAACATATATCCGAAAGTTAATATTTAAACAAATACTAAATTATCATGTATAAAAAAACATGCAAAATTAGGTTAACAAAAGTAACTTCCCATTATGTAACATACAAGAAAACCAGCTTAGGATTGTACCCTATTACTTATTTTCTAATAATTACTATGATGAATGTACCTTGGTATACACCATATGGGAGCAATTCATGAATACAAGTCTTGTTTACTAAGCAAAAAGAGTTGAATACGCAGTGGGATTGTGTAGAGTACTAACAAGATAGGGCACACACAATAGAAGCATATTATATATATATATAGATATATAGATGAACAAACATCACAGAAGGTTAGTATTTGATTGTCATCAATACCCATTTAGTTCGGCATTGCAACACATTCAATGTAAAAGATAATTACCCTAAACAACTATCCATGTGAATATATTGTATTCTCTTTCCAGTTGCTTGAGGAGAAATATTTCAAGTAATGGAATCTTTATTCAAGTCTTTGATTCATAGAATGCAACAAAACACTAAGAAAAGAAAAATAAAAATAAAAATAAAAAAAATCAGCCAGCTATTACATGTTGTCACTAAAAGCACTTGCGACTGAGATTTGCAAAGACCTTGATCCCCGTCTTCGAAGGTATATCTTATACGTATCCTGATTACACCCTAAGTTCTAAAGGGAACTTTCATATTAGAACTAATGCATATGCATTTCGAATGCCTTTTCCTTCACCAACAGATATGAATAAAACAACACTTACAAACATTCAGAGACTTTGGATGCTTCAAAACAAAGATGCCTCTCTAAAAGAGATTTTCAGTGTAGACATGTAATTTTATCCCCTCGAAAGTTCATTTTATTTATTTCTACCTTAGCATATCATGTACCCTTCCCCACGTGATTACACCCCACAAAATACAAAAAAAAATAAAAAAATAATGATAAATAAATAATAAAATAACTAACCCCATCTTATCCTAACCACCTACCCAATAAAAAAATAACACCTCACCACTACCCCCACCCCACGTTACCCCCCCCCTCTTTTTTTCTTGTCCAAGAAGAAAGGACACAATATATACCTACCCACATACAAAAAAAAGAAAAAAACAGTAACCAAAAATATGAACACAAAAAAAAAGCATCAACACTCTCTCTCTCTCTAGACTCTCATTTTCTCTCTCTCAAAAATGTCGCCGGCGACCGACCGGAGCTCCGGCCACCACAATACCACCATCTTTCCCCTCTCTCTACCATATCTCTCCCCAAAACTAAAAAAAAAAAAAAAGAGGATAATCCGCCGCCGGCCGTCACTCCGTCCGACCAACGACGGCGGCAACAGCGCTGTCGTCGCTGTCTCTCTCCACTCGCCTCTCTGTCCGACCGACGACGGCAATAATAACGCCGTCATCACCATCATCCGCTGTCGTTCTCAGTATCATCGCCAGATCTGCCGCCGCCAGCAGTTCCTACTGATAATCTGGAATATCTTTCTAGCTTACCTCCCATGTCACATGCACAATTTTCCATTTTTTTTTATATGCCACAACATGCATCAGGATCGACTCCGGGGCAACAATATCCAACCACTTCCAATATTCATTTCCTCACTCCTCAATACAAAATTACCACATGCTCGGCTCCGCCTGCTATTCATGCTTTTGCAGCCCCACTTTCGTCCAAAGCTCCTGCTTTTAATGTCAATCCAACGGTTGTGATTCCTCACTCTATAAGCGACCCTGTATTGAATATTTTTAGTGATCAGCATTACGCTCCCGAGCCCACATTTAAGTCGACTGGTCCTTAGGATTTTCCTCAACCGCCTGAATTTTCTCCTAACACTGAGAAACCTGTTATGACAGAAGAACAAGAGGAAATAGCCAGAAAATTGAGAAGTTTGGAACTGACTATGAAAAACTTGCAAGGACTTGGGGGGTACAAAAGTGTCTCATATAAAGATCTGTGCATGTTTCCAGGTGTACATCTTCCTCTTGGTTTTAAAATGCCGAAGTTTGAGAAGTATGATGGACATGGCGATCCTATAGCACATTTGAGACGCTATTGCAACTAGCTAAGGGGCGCTGGAGGGAAGGAAGAGTTGCTCATGGCATATTTTGGTGAGAGTCTTTCAGGTCTAGCTTTAGAATGGTTTGTTGACCAAGACATCGACAAGTGGAATAGCTGGGATGACCTGGCTAATGAATTTGTGCAACAATTTCAATACAATATGGAGTTGATTCCTGACGAGAAATCCTTAACTAATATGAATAAAAAGAGTACTGAAACTTTCAGAGAGTATGCGATTAGATGGCGTGAACAAGCTGCTAGGGTGAAACCATCAATGAAAGAAAGTAAAATAGTAGAGGCGTTTATTCAAGTGCAGGATGAAATATATTATCAACACTTGTTACCTGCATTAGGCAAGCCATTTATTGAGGTCCTCAAAATAGGGTAGATGATAGAGGATGGAATTAAGACTGGTCGCATTGTGAGTTTTGCAACATTAAAAGCGACTACTCAAGAAATTCATAAAGGTTTGGGAAGTATGGGAGGAAAGAAGAATGTGGAAGATGCATCTGTCATTGCAGTTGGACAACAGGCATAGGCAAGAGGACCACACCTTCGTTACCCACGGGCTCAAACTCAAGTTTATGCCCAAGATCCACAGAATCTTTACCAAAATACATTATATCCCATTCCCCCACCTCCATATCAAGTGTATAATGCGCAACCTTATGTTCAACCTCCATCTTACCCACACTGGCGTGCGCCAACTCTTTCGAGTCATCCTCCAACTCCACATACATACCGAAGCCCTTCTAGGCTTGGTTTTCAATTTAAGCCAAATAATAAAATGAGACAGAAGTCGAGAGATAACTTCACACCCATTGGAGAGTCGTATGCAAGTTTATTCCAGAGATTGGTACAGCAGGACATGATCACTCCTCTCCTTGGATATACTCCCGACCCACATTCAAGAAGTTTTGATCCTAATGTACGATGTGCATATCATTCTGATGTTCAGGGTCACAGTATTGAAGATTGTCGTGCTTTGAAAAGAGAAATTGAAAAGATGATTCAAGATAAATCAATCATGGTACAGAACACTGACAGTGAGGAAAGCTCTAGTCATGCTGATATGCAAACCAGTGGCTAAGATGTTAGGCTGAGCAATTAAGAAGTCACCCCTCCCCTTACTAGGAAAGGGTCCGGTAGCTTGTTTTGTTTTATTTTCTGTTCTTTGAATTATTTCAGGGTTGTAGTTTGGGATCTGTCTTGTTTTGTCCTTTTGTTGTTTATATTCAAACCCTTCTATCTTTTGTTTTGACTAAATGAAGTGTCTCATTTTCCTTTGTGTTTTAAATATGTGTCATTTGTTTGTTTTCCTTACATAGTACATTTTGTGTTAACTCTAGTGATATGACATGCAGTGAAATTTTCATCCAGATCTTAAAATCCAATTTAAGCATGAACTTTGAATCAGAGGGTTAAAGTTAAAAAGAAAAAAAAAGAAATAGCATATGAGAAAATAGATAGAGTGTTGAAACATTTGGTAATAGGTTAAGACAATTATTTTGAGAATCGCAAGAATAATTTGGCTATCGATCGAAAGACAGGTCCCAATTAGGTCAAATAGTGGACGTGTGATCCCTATATCAAGGTTAACAAGAAGATAATCAGCTCCACAGAAGCATGAATCACTCGATGTGAGGGATGCATAACAAAGGTAGAGTTGTATCTTTGACAAGTATATAAAAGAGGTGAAACACCTGTTCGAGGCAAGTTAGTGTTGTAAAACATGTCATAAGTGATATTGGTCATGTACTTTCACATTGCATGCTATATACTTGCATTCTTAAGGATTGATATGATGAAGGCATTTCATTCTGCTATCCAAACATTGTGTCATCCTTTGTTTACCCCATTTGAGCCTTAGTGTTATTTTCTTTCATACCCCTCTTTTGGAATCAAGATAGAGTAAGCAAAGTTCAAAGAATAGTGTCGAGTAAGAAGATAAAGTCAAAAGTTACAAAAAAGAGACCAAAATGTTTCCAAAAAAGAGTGTCAAGAAAAATAGAGTTAGAAAAGAAGAATCGCAAAGTGAAAAGAGCGAATATAAAAAAAAATCAGATCAAAGCAAAAGGACAAGCTGCCAGAACTACGCATGACCTGATTCTTCTCTCTCGGGGGTGAGATACGTAGGCTGCCCTACTAAGGACTCAGTCCAACCAAATAAATAATTTTGAATCACCCAGTCAAAAGAAACTGGGGCATGAGTTAATCCTCATTGTTTGAGTCGATTCCAAAAGTTGTAAGTCCTAACCTACTTCAAGTGTCGTTTGGGCCTCACGCTATCCTTTCTTTCTAACCCTATCCAAAAGCCAAGTTACAACCAAAGAAAAAACCTTTAGATCAATCTTTGGGGATGTTAAGGCAAAGCATGCAAGGGATATGCTGATGTATTTGGGAACTACCTGTCTTCCTCAGCCCAAGGAATTAAGAGAGAAATAAAAATGAGAGAGTCTTATTGGTGAAAACCCTCACGGGCACCGTGAGACGATTGTGAGTTGAGAGAAAAGAGAATAAGAGAGTCTCATTAGTAAAAACCCTCACAGACACCATAAGACAAGGGTGAGCTGAGGGAAAGACCCTTCAAAACATCACTAGCCGAATGAGGTCTGAATGCAATTGGTCTAAGGAAACAACTCAGTTTCAAGGCCATTAACTCAGTAATAATTGGTAGAGAGGTTGGATGGAAAGATCAGGTAGCTTAATCCAAAAGGCATGGCATAATCATTAGAGTTGACTGTCATTTTTAGAAAATTTGTCATTTCCTTGTTTCAAATGGGGACACTCATTGTCTTTTCTTTCTTTTCTTTATTTTATTTTGTTTTCTTGAGTCAGTGGTCCAAATAAAAGTCATTTTCATTTTTCTCTTATTTTTGAGTCAAGTCCATATCAAAACAAGTGAGAAAAGAATTCAAAACTGGCCACCAACTTCTTCAATTGCACAATGCAAGACAAAGTCAACATATGAAAGAGACATAATTGTGAACTTATGAAACACCAAGGTTTGAAGGATTTATCTAAGAAGAATGACAAAGCAGATATATTGTGGTTATTTTAGAGTCACTCTTAATGATCTGAGTTTGGGTCAATGACACGACAAAGCAGGGGCAAATGTCAGCAATCTGAAACAAAATGAAGGGAATGAACACTAAAGCAAATGCCTGGAAAGCCAAAGTGTTGCAAACTACCACAAAGTTTTTTACTGACAAATTTTCTTTGTTGAAATAGGGGAAGATTTGCTTCACTTAATTCAGCTACCATTGGAAATGCACATCCATGGGATTTTACTTTATGTTCAGGACCCTCCTGAAAAGTGAGATTTTACTTTCTGTTCAGGACCCTCCTGAAAAATGGGATTTTACTTTCGATTCAGGACCCTCCTGAAAAATGAGATTTTACTTTCTGTTCAGGACCCTCCTAAAAAATGGGAATTTACTTTCAATTCAGGACCCTCCTGAAAAATGAGAATTTACTTTCAGTTCAGGACCCTCCTGAAAAATGGGAATTTACTTTCAGTTCAGGACCCTCCTGAAAAATGAGATTTTTACTTTATGTTCAGGTCCCTCCTGAAAAATGGGATTTTACTTTATGTTCAGGACCCTCCTGAAAAATGGGTTTTTACTTTCTGTTCAGGACCCTCCTGAAAAATGAGATTTTTACTTTATGTTTAGGACCCTCCTGAAAAATGGGATTTTTACTTTCTGTTCAGGACCCTCCTGAAAAATGGGATTTTACTTTCTGTTCAGGACCCTTCTGAAAAATGAGATTTTACTTTCTGCTCAGGACCCTCCGGAAAAATGGGTTTTTACTTTCTGTTCAGGACCCTCCTGAAAAATGAGATTTTTACTTTATGTTCAGGACCCTCCTGAAAAATGGGATTTTTACTTTCTGTTCAGGACCCTCCTGAAAAATGGAATTTTACTTTCTGTTCAGGACCTTCCTGAAAAATGAGATTTTACTTTCTGCTCAGGACCCTCCTGAAAAATGAGATTTTTACTTTCAGTTCAGGACCCTCCTGAAAAATGAGATTTTACTTTTTATTCAGGACCCTCCTGAAAAATGAGATTTTACTTTCTGTTCAGGACCCTCCTGGAAACTGAGACTTTTACTTTATGTTCAGGACCCTCCTGAAAAATGAGATTTTACTTTATGTTCAGAACCCTCCTGAAAAATGGGATTTTACTTTCTGTTCAGGACCCTCCTGAAAAATGGGAATTTACTTTCAGTTCAGAACCTTCCTGAAAAATGAGAATTTACTTTCAGTTCAGGACCTGCCTGAAAAATGAGATTTTTACTTTATGTTCAGGACCCTCCTGAAAAATGGGATTTTTACTTTATGTTTAGGACCCTCCTGAAAAATGGTATTTTACTTTATGTTCAGGACCCTCTTGAAAAATGAGATTTTACTTTCTGTTCAGGACCATCCTAAAAAAATGGGATTTTACTTTCTGTTCAGGACCCTCCTGAAAAATGGAATTTTACTTTATGTTCAGGACCCTCCTGAAAAATGGGTATTTACTTTCAGTTCAGGACCCTTCTGAAAAATGGGATTTTACTTTTTGTTCAGGACCCTCCTGAAAAATGAGATTTTATTTTCTGTTCAGGACCCTCCTGAAAAATGAGATTTTACTTTCTGCTCAGGACCCTCCTAAAAAATGGGATTTTACTTTCTGTTCAAGACCCTCCTGAAAAATGGGATTTTACTTTCTGTTCAGGACCCTCCTGAAAAATGGGACTTTATTTTATGTTCAGGACCCTCCTGAAAAATGAGACTTTATTTTCTGTTCAAGATCCTTTTGAAAAATGAGATTTTACTTTCTGTTCGGGTTCCTCCTGAAAAATGGGACCACGCTTTCAAAAATGAAATACTGCCTTATGATAATCCTGGTGTGGGAAATTAGAGCAACATTTGTAAGGAGACGCACTTCCTTATTTGGTAAATCCAGCAACATTTGTGAGCAAACACACTTTCTTGTTTGGTAATTCAAGCGGTATTTATAAGGAGACACACTTCCTTGTTCGGGTAATCCCAGCAACATTTGTAAGGAGACGCACTTCTTTGTTTGGGTAATCCCAGCAACATTTGTAAGGAGACGCACTTCCTTGTTCAGGTAATCCCAGTAACATTTGTAAGGAGACTCACTTCCTTGTTCGGGTAATTCCAGCAACATTGGTAAGGAGATACACTTCCTTGTTTGGGGTAATTCAAGCAACATTTGTTAGGAGACGTACTTCCTGGATTGGGCAATTCAAGAAACATTTGTAAGAAAACGCACTTCCTTGTTTGAGTAATTCAAGAGGCGTTGGTAAGGAAATACACTTCCTTATTTTGATAATTCAAGCAACATTAGTGATGCACTTTCTAACTTAAGTCTTGATTCCTAGAAGATGCACTTTCTAGTCGAGTTATTGCACTTAATCCTTAGGAGACGCACTTCCTTGCTAGTTTTCATTTTTTAGGTGACACACTTTTAACTTAAACTTGTATCTCTAGAAGACGCACTTTCTAGTTAGAATCCCTCACTTTAATTCTTAGGATATGTATTTCCTAGTCTTGGTTATTTAATTTTACTCTTAAGAGATGCATTTCTTAGTCAGAGTCTTCATTCATCATTTCAACATGCAAATAGGTATGATGTGACTTTTCCAAAAGTCTTCGGAGGATAAACTGGGGCAAAAAATTCAGTTTCTGTTTTTGAAACTTTACTTTTCTGGCAAATAAACGAAATTTCTCTTTATAATAATATTCGTTTGGGGATAATTTTCTTTTTTTCTTAGTTTTGATGTGATTTCAGGAGCCCGCCTGCAGAACAGGGTGAAGAAGTTGAAAGCATAGCAACAAAGTGATGAAATAGCAAGTCAGGAGCCCGCCTGAAGAACAGGGTGATGAAATAGCAAGTCAGGAGCCCGCCTGAAGAATAGGGTGATGAAATAACAAGTCAGGAGCCCGCCTGGAGAATAGGGTA
This sequence comes from Capsicum baccatum var. pendulum, assembly GCA_030864225.1. NCBI lineage: Eukaryota > Viridiplantae > Streptophyta > Magnoliopsida > Solanales > Solanaceae > Capsicum > Capsicum baccatum. The sequence continues at coordinate 14,927,722 of CM061550.1, forward strand.
AAGAAATGAAAAGTCCAGCAACAAAGCAAAGCAATCGAAAGCCAAGCAATAAGGTGAAAGAAATTGCAAGTCAAGAGCCTGCCTGAAGAATAGGGTGATGGAAGTCGAGTCCAGAGCCAACAGAAGTTGTATAGATAGGATTTTTGTAATTTCGTTTATGTTTTAACTTGTAATTTTCATTTTGATGTATTAACAGAGCCGCGGACCGGAACCTCGACGGAACCTCACTCGACTCTCCAACTCGGTATAGTCCATCTCCGTCCAATCCTTGGAGATACTTGTCAGTTGATCCCTTCATAACTTGGGTGGGTAGGCTGTCCTAATTCAAAACCCTATAGTCCTTCTTGCTTCTGTTTCTTCCTTTGACTAATGATCGGGATAAAATTCTGTCTCGTTGTCTACTTCTTTGTCTGAAAACACTGCGTGTTTACATTCAAAGGGGGCATGATGTAGACACGTAATTTTGTCCCCCTCGAAAGTTCATTTTATTTATTTCTACTTTAGCATATCATGTACCCTCCCCCACATGATTACACCCCACAAAATACAAAATAATAATAATAATAATAATAATAATAATAATAATAATAATGATAAACAAATAATAAAATAACTAACCCTATCTTATCCTAACCACCTACCCAATAAAAAAATAACACCTCACCACTACCCCCACCCCACGTTATCTCCCCCTCTTTTTTTCTTGTCCAAGAAGAAAGGACACAATATATACCTACCCACATACAAAAAAAAAGAAAAAAAAACAGTAACCAAAAAGAGAAACACAAAAAAAAAAGCATCAGCACTCTCTCTCTCTAGACTCTCATTTTCTCTCTCTCAAAAACATTGCCGGCGACCGACCGGAGCTCCGGCCACCACAATACCACCATCTTTCTCCTCTCTCTATCATCTCTCTCCCCAAAACTAAAAAAAAAAGAAGAGGAAAATTCGCCGCCGGCCGTCACTCCGTCCGACCAACGACAGCGGCAACAGCACTGTCGTCGCTGTCTCTCTCCCCTCGCCTCTCCGTCCGACCGACGGAAGTAATAACGCCGTCGTCACCGTCAGCCGCCGCCGTTCTCAGCATAATCGTCAGATCTGCCGCCGCCAGCAGTCGTTGCTCCGGCCGCGGCGCGTCGGCCAACTCCGACCGCAGCTTCCTCCTCTCTCCCTCTCCGACGATAATGCCGTCAAACCACCGTAGCTCACTCGTCCGGCAAAACAGCTGGCAAACCATCGTCCCCGCCGTCGTCTCTCCATCACCGGAGCTTCCCGAAGCCCGATCTGCGTTGGGTTTTGGTTTCCTGTTGTTTGTTGGTTGATCTTGGTTTCGTTTATTTCTTGGTTTGTCGTCGATAGTGGATCTCGAGTCGTCTTTATCGAATCGTCATCGTTCTTGGTTGGGTTTCGTATAGTAAAGTTTTTCTCCACTGATTTTGGAGCTCTCCGATCATTATTTTAATACCGAGTTTGGTTTGCTCGTTGTGAGGTTCTCCGGTTGAGTATTTTAGTCTTCGGATTTCTTTATTGTCGACAAAAGCAAGTGTCAGTGAGGTCCATTTCTTTAACCCGCTCTCTTTTATTTATCTTGGTATATTGAATCGATTGTGATCATGTGTGTTGTGATTATGTTTCGTTGGACTCTGTTGATGTTGATTGTTACGATCATGATGTTTGATGGGTCGATTTTTGGTGGTTTGAAGATTGAATTTGATCATGTTTTAATGGATTGATAAGGGGATTTAGGGAAGGAATGGAGAAATTGATAAAAGTTGAACGTAGATTGATGATGGTTTGTTGTCTTTTGTTCCATTCGGTATAAGTGAATGTGATAGATTTATGCCATAATGAAATGGATAGGCAATATAGGTTCGGGTAGGCAAGAATTTAAGATTGATGTTTTGTTGGATGTTGGAATGTGTGTGTGAATGTTTCTTTCTAGTTTATCGTATTTAATTTAGATGTATTTATTTAGCCGGGGAATGCCCCGAGATCACTTGTATTTATTCACCGGGGAATGCCCCGACGTATCATGTTGGCGGAAAATGATCGTGATGAAGGCCCGCGGCGTCGGGTAGGGCATTGGAGCTTAGATTTAGTTTTAGACTAGAATTTATATTTTCGTATTTTTTATTTTTTGGATTGTATAATTGGACTGGACTTTTACGTTTTTGGACTGTTTTGTTTTGCGTGTGGTTTGATTATTTTGTGTTCTTTTGTGTGGTTTATACATTTCATAATGCCAAAAAATAGTCGATACACTTCACCAAGCGACCGTGGTCGAACCACGGGATCAAGGGGAGCCTAACACCTTCCCTTCGGTCAACAGAATTCCTTAGCCGGAATCTCTGTTCGCAAACCGGTTTAAGAGTCAAATGATTTCGAAAAGGATTTTCCAAAGGTGACTTGGCACACCGGATTATGCCAAGTGGCGACTTTGAATAAAAAATGCAAATAATCCTTTTTTCGAAACAAATTTTCATTTCTTATCACTTAAATAATAAAACCCTTTCGAACTTTAAAATATATCCATTTTTTGGAGTACGCGTAAAAAAAGGGGTGTGACATTCAGCAACTAAAGTTTGTATTCTAATTCTATTGCATTGCAAAAGGTTCAATGACCTCTCTTTAATTCTAATTGTTTAACTAATACCAAAATGAATAAAAGAAAACAGGTTCAAAGTATGGCATCATTTTAGAGAATTGAACACCAACATGATTTTATTTTAAGAGTAAAATAAAACAGCCCAACGAAGATTATGACAAGATGAAATAATCCTTAACAGAATCAACAATTGATCCAATCAAAATCAATACTACAGCTAAAAAATCTCCTCTACTCAAGTATCCCAAAGACATGCAATTTTCAGTAATTGTATAGAAAGCTTGCGACAAGTAGAAACAATAATGAGAACAGGGAAGGATGAACATTTCTTAATCTTAAACAAATATAAAATTTCATCTTGGGTATATAAGATCTCATATCATAGAGCAACAAATCCAACCCTAAAATTTGAAAATGCAGCGTACAAAGTGGATAGAAATATTTGCATCAAGCAAGCACGAATATTGAATATACTTAGCTGAACAAAGAAAAATTGAGTGCCTAAACAAATCTTATGATCCGATTACCTAGAAGAGTCGATTATCACAGATTACCAAAAGGAGAAAAACATATGCAACTAATCGATAGTTATTCAAATAAAAATATGAGAACTTAAAAATGGCTATAACTTGATAGATTATTACTCGGTGTATTACAACAAAAAAAATTCGACAATATCAATCCATCAGTGAATAAAAAAAAATCGAAACATAATCGCATAACCATAACGAACCCCACATCAATTATTTCAACACAACATCCTACTACCTTTGTAGCCTCTACAGTATACAACCCAGCATGCAATATCACTAATACTCCCAACTACAGAAGGTTGAGATGAAGTAGACATAGTCAAAAGATAAGCGAAATGGGGTGTTACCTGTTTCGGAGAAGCAAATGGGACTACGAGCTAACTGCCGGAATCTGCCACCACTAAAAATCAGCGTTATCAACTTGAGAATCTCCGATTAGTCAACCAACTTTCAGAAAGAAGAAAGAAAAAGAAAGTTTTCACTAAGGGAACTGTTTTGATTTCAAAATTTTCTTCCCCCTCTTTTCGAACCCAAAAATTTCGATCCAAATATCCTCAGAACCTTTCCTTTCCTTATCAGACCTCAAAATTTCCCAACCCTAGTTTTTCAACCTAAGAGCCTAAAAGGGAAAATCCCCCTATTCCCAGACCCAAAATTTTGAACCCTAAAAATGGTGATCCAGAAGAAAATCATCCTCTTTTTCTTGCTCTAGAGAGAGCTATTTATAGAAACGGGGATTGAGGGTTCCTTTTTTTAATTCAAAAGATGAGAATCCTAACACATTGTAACCCCTTGATGATTTTCTTGAACAGATTTTCAAAAATAGCCAATAGAAAATTAGGAAAATGGAATCATCTTCACAAGACAATGAAAACTTCCCACCTATGTACGAAATCGTACAACCTCATCCGAGATTCGCGGGATTGGAACGTTGGGGTGAGCCAGCTCACCTATTTCTAGAAACTTTCTTGAATTTTTGTAGCAAACACACGCCATCCAAGCGGGTCGAAGTCGGGTCGACGTTGAAAAGCTATTTTTCGCCGAATTTCAGGTTAAGTATGATGGGTCGGATCGCGAAGTTGATGAATTTTGGTCGGGTTTTGGCTGGTTGTTTGCTGAAGGTCGATTTGGGAGCTGCTGTTGTTTGATGTTGTCGGTTCGCTAATGCTTTTTGGTTGATGTTCACTGAAGGTTCTTGTTTGTATGGGCATTGAAGGAGAAAAGGGGGCAATGGTTGGCTGACTCAATCGGTTTGGTATGGATTGGGCCTTTTTTAAATGGCTGATGGGTAGGTAATTGTTGTTGTTGGGCTGGTAAGAAGAAATGGGTTGCTGGGTCATTAGGTTTTAATTGGGCTGAGAAATTTGGATTACAATTAAGGCAATTACTTTAAATTCTAGCCAATTTGAATACCAATTGGTCAATTGTATTACAATTGGGGCCAATTTTATTTCAATTAGCGTCAAATTTAATAAATTGACTAAATCAAATTGAAATTCGATATGAATTAACACCTTGTTTAATCTTGAACTTCTTGATTCGATAAAATTAAATAAATATTTATCCAAATAAATTATTTTTTTAGCGAAAATTATATTTAAATCAAGATTTTAATCATTTGAATTTATTTTCAAGTTAAGCCTTGATTAAAATCCGATATTTTGTAAAATAAATTTTTAATTAATAAAATTATAAAATTTCGTATACTTGAACACGATAATATATAATCGCTACTTAAAATGATCAATTTACCCAAATAAATACATGAAAAATCCTTTATTCAGATAAAATAAATGTTGTAATTTTATTTGAAAATCGAAGAAACTCGAGGTTGAACATAGTTGTGGAGGGCAAAAATTGGGTGTCAACAAATACGTCTGTTGTGACCTTCACACCCACACTTGCCACAACGATTTGATGTTGATGAAAACTTTTCACTACTTTTCTTTTTTCTACCTTTCTTGGGTCTTCTTGGTGGGCGTTTATATTTTGGAGGTAAAACCATATCTTCTAACATCTCAGGTGGTACATGTCAGTCTCGTTTATCAGGTATTATTTCATAAGTCTTCACCAATGTCTCCTTCTTTTAGTGATCTGAGCAGTATGGCTTCATTTTCTTTATATATTTTCTTTTCAAAACAACAATAGCGTGTGCGCATGATATCTCATCAAGATGAAATCTACCACAGTTGCAAGTTCTATTATCCAACCGAACAATGTATTTTCTTCCTTCTTCATACACACCGTATATGTAGTTAGTTGATTCCCTAATCTGAAAATATTATTCCATAAAATTTTATGTAAGTCAACATAATATATGAAACATAAAATACCCAAATTAATTAAATATAAAGAACAAAATTTCAAGTGGAAGCATATTTCAACATATGTATCATTTTGATACATATGAATCCCAGATGTATCACTTTGATACATCTATTATCAGAATGTTAAAAGAAAAAAATCTGCAAACTTTGTTAAAGTATACTAATTATTATTTTAACTTACCATCATACATGATGATTTTGCCTCGTTTAATTGAAGAATTTATTGAAATCGACCTCCCAATGACTTTTTAGAAAGAAAGCTAGACCGGTCTTTATATTTTGGTTCTACACACCAAATAAGATTTTGACCTGTTCAAGAAAATCTAAAATTGACAGTTCACGAGCCTCAACAAGACGAGAGTTGATACATCTTGCAATATTGAAAGTCATCATCCTCCCCCTATTTATTGGAGCAAGAACTCTTGACCACTTTTCAAATCCAACATTTTCCAAATATGCCTTAACTTTATTGTTAATCTTTTCCACTTTACACATAAGCTCGTCAAAATCATCCAACTTGTACACTTTAGCCATGGCAAAAAATTCGCCGGTCATCTTGTCCTTACTCTTTCTATAATTCGTGCAAACATTATTTCAAAGATGCCAAATACAAGCAAAATGTGGTATACATGGATAGACCATACTAACCGCCTTGATTATGCTTTCATGTCTATCAGAGACAACGCACATATTATCGCGCTCACCGAAAGTACACTTGAATTGCTGGAAAAACCACGTCCAGGATGAATTATTCTCAGAATCTACAACCCTATACACAAGTGGCAATATATGTCCTGGTACATAATATCAAACAATGATTATGTATCAAACAATGATTATGTCTTAGTTATATAACAATTACCATCATTTGTAAGAAAAAAATAAATCACTACGTGTAATACCTGCTCCATTAAGTGTGCTAGCTGAAACGAATGTTCCCTGATATGGTCCTCTCATATGACTACCGTCTACTACCACAATAGGCTTACAATACCCAAATCCCCTAATAAAAGGTTGTAGTGCTACGAATAGATACATGAACTGATTATCCGGAGACTTATGCATCCTTATATGTGAATTGGGATAAATTGAATTCAACATGTATACATAGGTAGGCATTTTCTTATATCCGTCAGCTGGTTGCCCTCTCAACATCTTTAAAGCACGTTCTTTAGCCCGCCACGCCTTCATGTAATCTATGTCCAAACCAAGTTCCCTTTTTATATCTTCAATAATGTCGCTTGGGGTGATTCTTCTTTTGTAGTTCACCAACTTTGGAGCTGTTATTCCAGCTACAAAGGCAATGGTTGCATGCTGTTGCTGAAACACTCTATCCATTATTGAGCAGGTGTGTTCATCGTTGAAGGTACGTACTATAAATGTATCAGTACCATGCTTACAGGATGCCTTGAATACTCAACTACATTCCAGCGATTTGCACAACAAGACATAACTAAAATATACGTCAAAAAAATATAACGCTAATATGAAGTTATGTTAATTTGTTTATATATGAATCACCATATACCATATGAATCACTATGTCAATCAAAAAGGCCAATTAACCAATGAATAAACAGTTAATATATATCGCTAATATGCATCTAAAAACTGTTATTCCTTTTTATTATATGAATCACTAAGTTATATGGATAACCTGTTTTTCCAACCTATTTATATGAATCACCAATATAAATCACCATTTATATGAATATCCAATTATATTAATCACAAATATGAATCACCATATATATAAATACCCACTTACAATACTTATTAGTTATTTGTATCATTTATATGAATCACCAATTATATAAATCACTGCTTATTTGAAACACCACTTACATTAATAACCAACATAAAAAACAGTTATATGAATCACCTGTTACGTTAATCACTAAAATTAAAAATCAGTTATATAAATCACCAGTTATATGAATCACCAGTCATATGGTGATTCATATTTGTAATTAATATAAAATAATATACAAATGTATCACTACAACTTTCAGATGTATCAAATTGCGAAATAAATCAATAATTTTCATTAAAAAATAAAAAATGAATCTCTGCTTGTCAGATCTCTCAGCTCTGAAATTGAACCTGTGCTTGATTGCATAGTTACGCATTATTGAGACAAGTGTATCTTTGTTTTTATACTTTTGATTCACCTTTACAACACTATTATAGAAATCACTTATCAGTTCTTCACCACCCATATTAACAATTGAAAGACATTCAACGTTACCAACTACAGTAACTGCAAGTTCATACGGATCAACAAAATCATAACACTCAATCGTCATATCATCTGCGTCAACATCATCACTGTTAATTACAATATCACTAGTTGTAATACACAATGGATACTTCCCGAATATAGATTCAGCTTTCAAAATCTGAAGAAAAAGTTTCACAGCCATATCATTATGAATCTCCAACGCTGGCGAATTGCCTTGAACAACATATTTGGCATGAATTGTTTTTAGCGATACGTCAATTTTCAATTGAGTTGATATGACATCCATTAAATCTCGGTACGATATTTTTTCATGAATTACAATACCATCGACTTGATAGTTATCGTACCTTGTTTCAGAAACCCATTCCATAGAATGACGCAACAACACAGTGACGAGATCCCTTGAAGAAATTCAGAAAAAAAAAAAAATTGAATATCGATTTTTTTGTTCCAAAATAAAAAAACTTTGAGAATCTAATGTGGTTTGCGTCATTTGTTGAACTGTTAACAAATGGAATTGCGTTTCTAATGCTTGCAACAGTTTAGGCGAGATTTACATTGTTAAAATTAGTGAAAATCCCATGCTTCCTAAAATAATTACCTAATCTGTTACATATGTATCACTTTTAGATATGTATCACTGTTTAACAAATGTATGACCAACTAAAAAATTCGGGATAAGATGTAATTAGCAAAATAAACGAAATTTTATGTAATATTGCTTAAACTATCAGGGATTTATATAATTTACTCTTTAAAAGAAACTGAAAGATCGACTAAGGTTCACACTTTCTTTTGTAACGAAAGCTTTTCGCTCAACCTTTCTTTACCCCTTTCTGACTCTTGTTACATTGCTACTTAACCCTTGCGTCGGAGATATTTAACTCATCACATTATTTGAATAGACAATTTTAATTACTTTATTCTAGAAGCTGATCATCTCTTGATTTTAAGCTTTTTCTTGCTTTATTACTTGGGTTGATATAAGTTTGTTACCTTCAATGATATCCTTTAGCATATAGTAGAATTGATCATGCAAAACATTCTTTAAGAAAGAATTGCTAATAATGAATACATCATTTTGTTCCAATAACTTATACGAGCACTTTAACCAATATATGGCACATTAACTACCCTTCCAACTAGCCAACTCTTTCTTAAAAAAAAAAAAGAAAAAAAAAAGCCAACCCTTTTATCATTTTCTTTTCAGAAACATATTTGATCCTTTTCTTTTGGTTTAATTAGTAAATAAATCAATTTTTGTAAATCTAGCATCAATTTTTTTTTTCTGGTTTTTAATTTCAAGAAAAAAAGAAGCATAAATTCTATGTAATAATTAAGCATAAAGCATTATTTTTAAGTATTCAAAATCTTATTTTCTAGACACAAATTAACTATTAAAAAATGTGTCACATAAAACGAACAGAACACTTCTCTCATCCCCTCAAACTTGACACCTTAGCCTATTTTGGTTGAGTCAACATCACGAGTGATACTCTTATTCCAAATTATTGGTTTAATAAAGTGTTTCCCTGGATCTAGAAAATGATTCCAGATTTGGAATTGGAGTTGGGTGAAGAAAGGTTCTTTTTTATTATTATTATTATTATTATTATTTTCAGTCATTAAAAGAAATTAATTAAAGTAGGGTTTCTAGAGTCTTTCGCTATTCTAAATATACTTTAATAGCTAACATATGTAGCCAGCCACGTTGTTGGGATAGAATGGAATGTGATTGTAATGATACCAAAGTTCCACTCTCCAATTCTCTATTTGTTCTCATTTCATAATCTTATTATTATTACCATAATTTGCATTATGATATCGACAGAGACATATAACCAAAAACCAATATATACATCTCATAGTTTAGGATTTGATGTTTATAGGTTCCTATAATGATCTCATGTAGCAAAAACTCTTGAGTTTTTGTGAACTCACATATCATACACTGACCCATCCCTATATAATATATTTTATATCATAGAAACTAGAAAGCAAGTTTTTCAAACTTTTCATGTATAGTGATCCACTCAATTATTTATTTAATTCATTTTGATTCGTCCATTTTAGCATATCTAAAAATTGAGTTGATCTGAACTAAATATGCAGAAGATGGGTCATTTGTAGTTTCCTCCTATTTTGTGTCATAATACTCCACGAGTTATGCCACACTCGTAAAGTATTTGTGTCACGTTAGATAAAAATTTGATTTTGAAGAGTAATAATTAAAAATCAATAAATTTAAAAGAAAAATCGTGTAATTAAATGTAGAAAGAACCTTTAGACAAAAAGAGAATGAACCAAACCAGTTCAAAAAGCCAAATAAGCCAAAAGTTTAAAACATCTTTTTTTTTTTGACACAAAATAAAGCAAGGATTGTCTATTGGCGTGAGATGTGTGTTAATTTTCTAGAATACCATAAAAAGAAATAATCACGTGACAAAATTTATAAAATTGGACAAGAGTTAAATGATGGTGTTTATGAGACAATCTTACATTATATAATTTGGCAAATGACTGATTAACACTTGTCCACTCCACTGTATCACGCATGCTTTTATTTTTGTTCTACAACAATATACTCCGTAATCTTGGAATTAGTTATCTCGCCATATATATTAATAACTTATTCCATCACTAAGATATAAATAGCAGAACAAAATAATTTTGAAACTAACTAATATATTCATCAAATATAAGATAAAATAATACTAATTCATTTTATTCCGAAACTATTATACCTTACACCTCACACAAAACAATACTTGAGTTTTATTAGGTACTACATGGTTATTACTATAACGGGTCATTTGGTGTGAGCTAGGTACTAGAGTAAATAATTTCGGGATAAAAAATTTAATGCATCGTTTGGTTGTTAATATTCGAGATAACTTATCCCGGGACTAATAAATTGTACCGGGATAAGTTATCCCCACATTTGGTGGGATAACAATCCCATCATAATTTATACTTGGGATAAAACTATAAAATGATAAGATTACCCCCAAATCCATTACAAACACATTTCTCCAATCTTCTTCGTCTCCTCTTAGTTCTTCAATATCTAATTATTGCTCTTGAAATTTGAAAAAATATTATTGAAAACTACTTGATTATCTAAAACGTGCTATTTATGATAAATTAAAAAGACTAAAATATCTTATTTTGGAATGACGGAAATATATGACTAAGAAAAATTAACCTCTTATAAATTGAACTTTTGCATTTTTTTTCATCCCATTGCTTGTAAATTGTATAAACTTATAGGCTATTTTCTTGCATAAAGGATCAAAATGCACAATTAACAAATTAAAAATCAAAATATGTTTAGATTCATACATAATAAAGATCAAAAATAGGTACTATAATTTTTTATATATCCGACGAAATGTAGGTACTATAATTTCTTAAGCATAAAAAAAGGAATTCAACATCAACTTTTTCCTTCCAAGTGTTAGTTTTATGAATTGATAACACAAAAAGTTCTTACTACATAATGAAAAGATTAATTAAAGTAAGTAGATTTTATAATAATAATTGTCATTCACTGGTAATCTGACAAAGGTGTTGCCTAGTTTTAATACACATTATCGTTTCACAATCGACTCCATTGTTCAATTACATATTTTAAATTAAATAGTTTTTAATCACTTGAAAATTGATATTGTATACATCAATTAAAATAAATTTTAATATTCTATGTTATATGAGTGATATGTGTTTAAATGAAGTGACATAAACAACAAATCTTCTTTTACTTTAACAAACTTAAGTTGGGAGTTTTTATTTCAAACTAAATAAGATTTAGTAAGATTTTTTTTTTTTTAAAATACACACAACATAATCATGAGAAGGAAGATGCAAAAAAATTAAATCTAAATAAGATGAAAGTTTTATTTTTAAAATACACATGATATAATCATGAAAATGCACACACAAAAAAAAATTAAGCTAAATAAGATGAAAGTTTTTTTTTTAAGAATAAATATTTAAAGCTTGAAAAGAAATATATATTAAAAAAGAAGTTAAATAAGATGAAGGTATTTTAGTAATTAATTAATTTATTCTTAGAAATTATACCATGCATATTACTTTGAATACAACAAACCAAACACTCAATAAAAAATAATTTCAGTATAACTTATTCCATCATAACTTATTCCAGCGTAACTAATCCCACCATAACTACATTCCTAACCAAACAACTCCTAAGTAATGTCAAGCACTAACTTCAATCTAAAAAGAAAATTGTATGATTGACTAACAAAGAACAGAAGTTCCACGTTGATAGTTAATTTTTTAAAAAAGTTATAGAGAAAGGACATCATTTCCCCCCTGAACTTATCGGCACAACTTACTTTAGACCTTTAACACACATTTATTTACCCCCATGAACATCTTTAAAATGAATTAATATCCCCTTAAAGCTGACATAGAATTTTTAAAAAAAGAAAAGAAAAAAAGTGTGTATTTATTTTTAAAAAGGAAAATGGTCCCACTTTTTAAATTATTATATATATATATATAAACAACAATAAAAACAATCTTCACTTGTAATTCACATTTCCTACTGATCCATTAGCCATCCCTAACTCAGTCCTCTTTTCACTTACGAAATATGAATGAATTGACAACAATTACTTTAGTCTACCATAAAAATTTTCACTTATAATTTGGAGAAAAACCTGAGAAAGATCAGTCCGTGAAGTCGAAGAGGTCTTTTTAGAGATGACTTCAAGATGTTTGATGAAATGTCTCAACCAAATGTTACGATTTTTAACTTGATTATATTGAGTTTGACTCATTTTAAATTTTTGAAAAAATATTATTTTAACTTTTTTTAGGTGTTTGCAGGGGTGGTGGAGTGGATGAATTTTTTTAATGGAGTATGAGAAAGAAATAAAGGGGCGGGGTAGGCGGCATTTTGCAGGTGATTTTATGTTGAATTTGCAATGGAAAAAGCAAATAACCTTTAAAATCTCATTGGCTTCTAGACCTTGTAGTTGATTTGAAGTGAATCTGAAATTCTTAAATAGTTAAAGTGAAAGATTTTTCATATCTTAAGGAGATTTGGTAGTAGAGAATTTACTAGAACAATGTGGGTGGCTTCAATTTTATCTGCGTTTTGTATTTACGGGGGAGAATTCTGAACAATAGTGTGTGATGAATTTGTTTGAAAAGTAGTGCTAATTTGCTAGAAAATCTCTGCAAATTTACAGAGGAGAGAAAGAAAACAGAGGCTCGGGAGGCAGTATTTGCAGGGATGGGGATGAACAAATTTATTTGACGGGAGTAGAAGAAAATACCGACAGTAGACACCTAATTTTGTCCTCCCAAAATTAAATTTTTATCCATTTTTAGCTCACCTTACTATATATCCTCACCCATGTGATTTACCCCACAAAAATTCAAAAATAACAAAAATTCAATAAATTCCTAACAAATCAAATCCCTAATATTCTCTTATCCTAACAACCTACCCAATTAAAATAAACCACATCATACCCTACCCCTACCCATACCCCCACCTCACTACCCCACATACCCTTCCCCACTGCCACATAATTCTCATTCTCACAAGAAAACCATCAGTACACATCACAACATCTATACACCCACAATACACTCACGAGAACGCCATTAACACACCTCACCGGAGAAGAAACACTCATACACGCACACGATACACAACCACATAGTGAGATACGGCGAGAGAGGGAGAGATCCGCGATTGAAATTGAGGGAGAAGAGAGTGGCGGTTACTATTCCGATGACAATCATGCTGGAAACGTGCCAAAGTTATTACAAATCTGGTCAAATCCATCGGAAAACATCACTAGCCCCGGTTTCCGACCAAAACAACATCGGCTCGACCCCATAATCAGATAAAATCAATCAAGTTTGATCCATTTCAGTTCGATTCTGGTGAAGTTCATCGAAAAACGGTTGAAACTGTGACTGGTATGTGAATTCCGGTACGGTTTTCTCGTTGCTTTGCAATTTGATTCGGGTTTATGCTGTTGCAATTTCTGTCTTGGGTTCATCGGTAGTCTTTGTTGTCTTGGGGATTTAGGCTTCGGTTTGTCATAACCCATTCGTTGAATTTCATTTCGTGTCTCAGTTCTTCGATATCGATCTTGGATTTCATATCCGTTGAGGTTTTCCTATTCGGGGTCTCGGATTCGGGTTCCTTTAATTCTATATTATCTACGAAATCGATTCTTTGAAGGTCCATCTCTTAACTTCGCTCTTTCATTTTCTCAAAATTTGGTTAATGTTGTGATTTTATGGTGTGGTTTTGAATGCTTTGAGTAAAAATATTGATTGTTGTTGTGGATGACTCGTGTACTTAGTTTAAATCTTCATTAGGTGTATGTATTGGATGTTGGTTTTGAATTTTGAAAAGTGATTTGAAAAGTGTTGGATGTTATGTTAATCATTGGTTGAGAATGAATTGGGACGGGGATCGAAAATTGGTAAAAAGTGAATATTATGGTATTTTGATTTATGGTTGATATTGAATGTGATATGTCGTCGAGAGGGCAGACAAACATTAGGCCGGGTAGGCAAATTTAGAATGGGGGGGATTATTGGAATGTTTGAAATATTTGTTGAGTTTCTTGTTTGCCGCATTTGAAAAGTGTATTCATTTGGCCAGGAAATGCCCTGAGATATTTGTATTTATTCACCGGAAAATGTCCCGACGTACTATGTTGACGGAAGATGATCGAGATGAAGGCCCGAGGCATCGGGTGAAGCATTGGAGCTTAGTCTAGGACTAGCTTAGAATAGGATTTATATTTTTTGCATTTTTCTATTTTTGGATTGTAATAATTGGACTGAACACTATAATTTTGGATTTGTTTGTTTGTTTGTTTGATTGGTTTGTATGTTTTTGGGTGGTTTATATACTCTTAGTGTCGAATTAGCCGATATGTTCCACCAAGCGACCGTGGTCGAACACGGGATCGAGGGGTGCCTAACACCTTCCCCTCGGACAACAGAATTCCTTAGCTGGAATCTCTTTTTGCAAACCAATTTAAAGAGTCAAATGATTTTGAAAAGGATTTTCCAATGGTGACTTGTCACACCAGATTATGCCAAGTGACGACTCTGATTTCAAATGTAAAAACAATCCTTCTTCTAAACAAATTTTTCATTTTTGTCACCTTAATAATAAAACCCTTTCAAACCTAAAATTAATCTTTTTGTTTTAAGTTAAAAGAAGGGGTATGACAGCTCTGGCGACTCTGTTGGGGACTATTTCAGAATTCGAGCTTTTTTTTTTCTGAAGTTGTATCGGTTTTGTTTGGCATTACGAGTGTATAATCATTGTTTGTAATTTTTGTTTGTGTTTTCACTTTTGTGCGTTTTCGTGATCTTTGTTTACAGTATTTATCCTATATGTTACCGCTTTTATATCTGATATCATGTGCATAACCCGAGTCATTCTTTCCGCAATAAGTCTCGGAGCGCACGTCGTGCGCACGAACTCTAGTTGAATCACCTTTATTTTAGGGGGGAGCCGTTGGATGTATGAAGTAGGTAGAAACCAAAGCAGCCACTATCGACCATATGCTCCCTCGAACGGCCTTGTTAGTAAACCACAATGTAGGTCAGCCTTTAGGTCATTCTTATGTGCATTATATTGAGACCTAGCGGGGCCCACACGGTCCTTTGTAGGAGACTCACCTTTAAAGCATCCTTACGTGCTAAATGTTGCATCTTTGAGGGTAACGTGGTCATTTGACGGACCGATTTGGGGAAAACATGTGTTAGAAGTAAAGTGTGTAGACAAGAAAGTGTTAAAAAAAAAGAGAAAAGGTGAATCAAAAAAAGTTTCGTCGTTTTTAGGTTCTTTATGGCTTTTGTTTTCCACGATTCAAAAATTCAAAAAAAAAAAAAGCAAGATTTTTTTTACTTTTTACACTCATTTTTTCAAAAATAAATAAATAAATAAAATAAAAATAAAACATCAAAAAGATTTTTCTTTTGTTTCATTTAGCAAGCATTCACAATTCGTAAACTCCAAAAAGATTTTTTTTTATAAAAGAAAAATTCAAAAAAGGTGGTAGAAGTTCTGTACATTTTATATAACGACAATACCAAAAAGATTTTCTTTCATAGATGTTGGTGTCATTTTTTATGTGAAGTGTCAAATTGAAAACTCAAAAAAAAAAATATTTTGTTATGTTGTTCATCGCATGTCTTTGGTCGTGTCTCAAGTCAGGGTCTAGCCCGTTATTTAACAATTAATTGTCCAAACTTGACGAACTACGCACCCCTGATTCTCCTCTTTCGGGAGTGAGATACGTAGGCAGTATATTGTTGGTTCGGTGATCTTATTTTAAAAAATCCAAAAATATTTCTTCACTCTCCATTTAGAGTAGGCGTTTCATATACGTCTTTAAAAGAAAACTACAAAAAGATTTTCCTTTAATAGGTTCAACTTTCATTTTACACATGAAATTCAAAAATCGTAAACCCAAAAAGATTTTTCTGTGGTAATCACAGGTTTCATTTTGTATAGAGATTTAAACCTAAAAAAAAAATGCAAAAAGATTTTCGTCAATTCTTTTGACACTTTGTTTCAAGAAAGAAAAAAAGAGTTTAATTGGCCATTTTGGCAAAACTTCACGAACTACGCACACCTGATTCTCCCCTTTCGGGGGTGAGATAGTAGGCGCCCTTCTTGGGTTCGGTGATCTTTTCAAGAAAAAAAGAGAGGTTTTAAAAAAAAAACTATTGAGCTCTAACCATTTGCTATCTCTTGTCCAGTAAGTTTAAGGTGGTTGGTTTGTGGCGTTTTGGCTGGTCCTCCATATTGCTCCAAGTTACAGA
This sequence comes from Capsicum baccatum var. pendulum, assembly GCA_030864225.1. NCBI lineage: Eukaryota > Viridiplantae > Streptophyta > Magnoliopsida > Solanales > Solanaceae > Capsicum > Capsicum baccatum. The sequence continues at coordinate 14,944,273 of CM061550.1, forward strand.
GAAAGTTATGGCCAACAAGGATACCGAGTTAGTTGTCACTAATCAGATAGGGAGTTTGGGGAATGAAAATGTAGGAGATAATGAAGAGATTCGAAAATTAAGGCGGCAAATAATAGAAATGCATCAAGTTTGGGCTAATGGGTTGTTGCCTCCTCCAGTTCCCACTGATAATCTGGAATATCTTTCTAGCTTTCCAAGACTACCACATACTTGGCTCCAGCTGCTGTTCATGCTTTTGTGGCACCACCTCCACCTCCTACTTTTGATGTTCATCCGCAAGTTGTGCCTCCCTACTCTACAAGAGATCCTGCATTGAATATTTTTAGTGATCAACATTATGCTCTCAAGCCTACATTTAAGTCGACTGGTCCTTACGATTGCCCTCAACCGCCTGAATTTCCCCCTAACACTGAGAAGCCTGTTATGATAGAAGAATAAGAGGAAATATCCAGAAAATTGAGAAGTTTGGAACTGACTATGAAAAACTTGCAAGGACTTAGGGGGTACAAAAGTGTCTCATATAAAGATATGTGCATGTTTCCTAGTGTACATCTTCCTCTTGGTTTTAAAATGCCGAAGTTTGAGAAGTTTGATGTACATGGCGATCCTGTAGCACATTTGAGACGCTAATGGAACCAGTTAAGGGGTGCTGGAGGGAAGGAAGAATTACTCATAGCATATTTCGGTGAGAGTCTTTCAGGTCTAGCTTCAGAATGGTTTGTTGACCAAGAAATTGACAAATGGATTAGTTGGGATAACCTAGCTAACAAATTTGTGCAACAATTTCAATACAATGTGGAGTTGATCCCTGGACGAAAAATCCCTAACTAGTATAACAAAGAAGAATACTGAGAGTTTCAGGGAGTAAGCAATCAGATGGCGCGAACAAGCTGCTAGAGTAAAACCACCAATGAAAGAAAGCAAAATAGTAGAGGTGTTTATTCAAGCACAGGACAAAACACATTATCAACACTTGTTACCTGCATTAGGCAAGCCGTTTATTGAGGTCCTTAAAATAGGGGAGATGATAGAAAAGGAAATTAAGACTAGTCGCATTGTGAGTTTTATAACATTGAAAGCGACTACTCAAGTAATTCAAAAGGGTTCAGGAAGTGTTGGGGGTGAAAAATAATGAGGAAGATGCATCTGCAATTATAGTTGGACAGCAAGAAAGTTCAAGAAGACCATGTCGTCGTCGATCTCAGGCTCAAGCTCAAGTTTATGCCCAGGCTCCACATAATCACTCTCAAAATCCATTATACTCTGTTCCTCCACATCTATATCCAGTGTATAATGTACAACCACATGTTAAACCCTCATCTTACCCACAATGGCATACCCCAACGCCCCAGAGTCATCCTCTAACTCCATAAACATACCAAAACCCTTCTAAGCTAGATTTTCTATCCAAGCCAAACAATGAAATGAGGCAGAAGTTGAGAGATAGCTTCACACTAATTAGAGAGTCATATGCTAGTTTATTTTAGAGATTGGTACATGAGGGAATGATCACTCCTCTCTTTGGGCACATCCTTAATCGGCATTCAAGAAATTTTGATCCTAATGCACGATGTGTGTATCATTCTGAGGTTCAGGATCATAGTATTGAAGATTGTCGAGATTTGAAAAAAGAAATTGAAAGGATGATTCATGATGGATCAATTATGGTGTAGAACATTGATAGTGAGTGAAGCTCTAGTCATGCTGATATGCAAACTAGCGGCTAAGTTGTCAGGTTGAGCAATTGAGAATTCACTCATCTCCCTACTAGTAAGAGGTCTGGTAGTTTATTTTGTCTTCTTTTTTGTTTTCCAAATTATTTTAGGGTTGTAGTTCGGGATCTATCTTGTTTTGTCCCTTTGTCGTTTATGTTCAAACCCTTCTATCTTTCATTTTTATTAAATGGAGTGTTCCCTTTTCCTTTATGTTTTAAACTTGTGTTGTTTGTTTGTTTTCTTTACATAGTACATTTTATGTTGATTCTTCGTGATATGACATGCTAGCGAAATTTTCAGTCAGATCTTAAAATCCACTTAATTAGGAAGCATTGGATTAGAGAGTTAAAATTAGGAAAATAAAGTATCTAAGAAAATAGATAGAGTGCAGGGGCATTTGGTGACAAGTTGAAGCCTTTCCTGAAAATTAAGGCACTTATTTTGAGAATCACAAGAATAACTTGGTCATCAATTGAAAGACATGTCTCAATTAGATCAAATAGTGGCCGCGTGAACAAAAAAAAAATCAGCTCCACAAAATCATGAGTCATTCAATGTGAGGAATGTGCAACAAAAGTGGAGTTGTATGCCATATAAACGCAGAAGAAATAGTGATGCACAAACTCAGTCAAAGTTAATGATGTAAAAGATGTCAAAAGATCTTCATCTTTCACTTCATATTGAATGATATGTACTTGCATTTTTCAAAGATTGATATGACGAAGACATTTCATTCTGCTAGCCAAACATCGTGTCATCCTTTGTTTACCCCATTTGAGCTTTAGTCTTATTTTCTTTCATACACCTCTTTTGGAATTAATATAGTCAGCAAAGCTCGAAAGAAAAGTGTCGAGCAAAACAATAGTCAGAAAAGTTCAAAAAAAAGAAAAAATAAAGAAAAAAAGAGTAAAAAGAAAAATAGAGTCGGAAAAATCCCCAAAAGAAAAGAGTCAATAAAAGAAAAGAAAAAGAATCAGAATCAAGCAAAAGAACAAGCTGCCAGAACTACGCATGACCTGATTCTCCTCTCTCGGGGGTGAGATACGTAGGCTGCCCTACTCACGGCTCGGTCCAACCAAATAAACAATTTAGAGTCACCCAGTCAAAAGAAACTAGGGCATGAGTTAATCTTTATTGTTTGAGTCGATTCTAAAAGTTGTAAGTCCTACCCCACTTCAAGTGTCGTTTGGACCCCATGTCATCCATTCTTTCTAATCTTATCCAAAAACCAAGTTATAACCAAAGAAAGACCTTCAGATCAATCTTTGAGGATGTTAAGGTTGAGCATGCAAGGGACATGATGATGCATTTGGAGACTATTTATCATCCTCAGCATAGGGAATCAACAGAGAAATAAAAATGAGAGAGTCTTATTGGTGAAAACCCTTACGGGCACCATAAGGTGATGGTAAGTTGAGAGAAATGAAAATGAGAGAGTCTTATAGGTGAAGACCCTCACGGGCACCATAAGGCGATAGTGAGCCGAGAGAAAATGAAAGAAGCTTGTTGGCGAAAACCCTTCAAGGAGCCACTAGCCGAATGGGGTCTTAAACGCAATTGACTTAAGAAAGAAACTCAGTTTCAAGGACATTAACTCAACAACAATGGGTAGAAAGTTTGGATGAAAAGATCAAGCTGCTTAATCCAAAATGCATGGCATAATCATTAGTGTTGACTGTCATTTTTAGATGAATTTTTCGTTTCTTTGTTTTAAAGGGGGACATTCATTGTATTTTCTTTCTTCCCTTTATTTTAATTTTATGTTTCTTGAGTCATCAAAACAAAAATTGTCATTCTTTTTTTTCGTTTCTTGTCTTTGAGTCAAGTCCGTGTCAAAACAAGTAAGAAAAGATTTCAAAACTGGCTACCAGCTTTTTTAATTGCACAAAGCAAGACAAAAGCTAGCACATGAAACAGTTATGATTGTGAGCCCAAAAAGGGCATGCAGAAAGTTTTAGCAACAGAGAAGTTGGGGAACTCATGGAAATACCAAGGTTCAAAGGGTTTATTTGAGAAACATGACAAAGCAGAAATACTGTGTTTGTTTCAGCGTCACTCTTAATAAGCTGAGTTTGAGTTAATGATACAACAGGTCAATGACATATGCTAATGGTTGGAAGCAAAGCCAAATATAACGGGGGCAGGAGCAATTGCCTCAAAAGCCAAAGCCACAAAATAGCCACCATGTTTTTAAACTCACAAGTTTTCTTTGTATGTAATAGGAATACATGTTGCATTTAGATCAAGGATTTCAGAGCCTAAACATCAAAGGTCATAATTTCTCATCTCAACAAATGCAAGAGGCAAGGTTGTTGCACAGGTTTGGTAATCAAAACCGTGGTACAATTCATAATTCAAGATCTCTAGGAGACGCACTTCCTTATTTTGATAATTCAAACAACATTGATAAGGAAACACACTTCCTTGATTGGGTAATTTGAATTTTGCTTCATAGGTAATGCACTTCCTAACTTAAGTCTTGATTCCTAAAAGACGTACCTTTTAGTCGAGTCATCCCCTTTGATTCCTATAAGACGTACCTTTTAGTTGAGTCATCCCCTTTGATTCCTATAAGACGTACCTTTTAGTCGAGTCATTTCTATTGATTCCTATAAGACGTACCTTTTAGTCGAGTCATCCCCTTTGATTCCTATAAGACGTACCTTTTAGTCGAGTCATTCCCTTTGGCCCCTAGAAGACGTACCTTTTAGTCGAGTCATTTCCTTTGATTCCTATAAAACATCCCTTTTAGTCGAGTCATCCTCTTTGATTAATATAAGACGTACCTTTTAATCGAGTCATCCCCTTTGATTCCTATAAGACGTACCTTTTAGTCGAGTCATTCCTATTGATTCCTATAAGACGTACCTTTTAGTCGAGTCATCCCCTTTGATTCATATAAGACGTACCTTTTAGTCGATTCATCCCCTTTGATTCCTATAAGACGTACCTTTTAGTCGCGTCATCCCCTTGATTCCTATAAGACGTACCTTTTAGTCGATTCATCCCCTTTGATTTCTATAAAACGTACCTTTTAGTCGAGTCATTCCCTTTGGTCCTTAGAAGATGTACCTTTTAGTCGAGTCATTTCCTCTGATTCCTATAAGACATACCTTTTAGTCGAGCCATCCTCTTTGATTCCTATAAGACGTACCTTTTAGTCGAGTCATTCCTATTGATTCCTATAAGACGTACCTTTTAGTCGAGTCATCCCCTTTGATTCCTATAAGACGTACCTTTTAGTCGAGTCATCCCCTTGATTCCTAGAAGACGTACCTTTTAGTCGAGTCATTCCCTTTGATTCCTATAAGACGTACCTTTCAGTCGAGTCATCCCCTTGATTCCTAGAAGACGTACCTTTTAGTCGAGTCATTCCCTTTGATTCCTATAAGACGCACATTTTAGTCGAGTCATTCCAATTAACTCATAGAAAATGCATTTATTTATTTGGGATAATTTTCTTTTCAGTTTTGATGTGATTTCAGGAGCATGCCCGAAGCACAGGGCAAATAAATGGAAAACCAAGCAACAAGGTGAAGAAATTGAAAGTTAAACAGATTGAAAAATAGCAAGTCAGGAGCCCGCCTGCAGAACAGGGTGAAAAAAAAATTGAAAGCATAACAACAAGTTGATGAAACAGCAAGTCAGGAACCCGCCTGGAGAACAGGGTGTAGAAATTGAAAAGCATAGAAACAAGTTGATGAAATAGCAAGTCAGGAGCCCGTCTGCAGAACAGGGTGAAGAAATTGAAAGCATAGCAACAAGTTGATAAAATAGCAAGTTAGGAACCCGCCTGGAGAACAGGGTGAAGAAATTGAAAGGCAAGCAACAAGTTAAAGAAATAGCAAGTCAGGAGCCCGCCTGAAGAATAGGGTGATGAAACTCAAGTCAAGAGTCCAAAATGAACTGTATAGATAGGATTTTTGTAATTTCATTTATGCTTTAACTTGTAATTTTCATTTTTTAATGTAATGACAGAGCCGTGGACCGGAACCTCGACTGGACATCACTTGACTTTCCAACTCGGTATCGTCCATCTTCTTCCAATCCTTTGAGATATGTGTCAATTGATTCCTTCGTAACTTGGGTAGGTAGGATGTCCTAAGTGTAGACTCGGTTTCCCTCCTCCCTTTTGTTCCATTCTCTTTGAATAATGGTCGGAACAAAATTCTGTCTCATTGTCTACTTCTTTATCTGAAAACACTTTGTGTTTACATTCAAAAGGGGCATGCTGTAGACACCTAATTTTGTCCTCCCAAAATTAAATTTTTATCCATTTTTTAGCTCACCTTACTATATACCCTCACCCATCTAATTTACCCCACAAAAATACAAAAATAACAAAAATTCAATAAATTCCTAACAAATCAAATTCCTAATATTCTCTTATCCTAACAACCTACCCAATTAAAATAAACCACATCATACCCTACCCTTACCCCTACCCTTACCCCCACCTCACTACCCCACCTACCCTTCCCCACTACCACATAATTCTTATTCTCACTAGAAAACCATCAGCACACCTCACAACATATATACACCCACAATTCACTCACGAGAACGCCATTAACACACCTCACCAGAGAAGAAACACTCATACACGCACACGATACATATAGCCACACAGTGAGAGACGGCGAGAGAGGGAGAGATCCGCGATTGAAATTGAGGTAGAAGAGAGTGGGGGTTACTATTTCGGCAACAATCTCGCCGAAAATGCACCAAAGCCATTACAAATCTGGTCAAAACCATCAAAAAACATCACTAACCCCGATTTCCGACCAAAATAGCATCGGCTCGACCCCATAATCAGACAAAATCGACCAAGTTTGATCCATTTCAGTTTGATTCCGGTGAAGTTCATCGGAAAATGGATGAAAATGTGATTGGTATGCGAATTTCGGTACGGTTTTCTCGTTGCTTCACAATTTGATTCGGGTTTATGCTGTTGCAATTTCTGTCTGGGGTTTATCGGTAGTCATTGTTGGCTTAGGGATTTAGGCTTCGATTTTTCATAACCCATTTGTTGAATTCCGTTTCGTGTCTCAGTTCTTCGATACCGAGCTTGGATTCCATAGCTGTTGAGGTTTTCCTATTCGGGGTCTCGAATTCGGGTTCCTTTAATTCTATATTATCTACGAAATCAATTCTTTGAAGGTTCATCACTTAACTTTGCTCTTTCATTTTCTCGAATTTTGGTTAATGTGATTTTATGATGTGGTTTTGAATACTTTGAGCAAAAATATTGATTGTTGTTGTGGATGACTCGTGTTCTTAGTTTGAATCTTCGTTGGGTGTATGTGTTTGATGTTGGTTTTGGATTTTGAAAAGTGATTTGAAAAGTGTTGGATGTTGTGTTAATCATTGGTTGAGAATGAATCGGGACGGGGATCGAAAATTGATAAAAAGTGAATATTATGGTATTTTGATTTATGGTTGATGTTGAATGTGATATGTCGTCGAGCGGGCAGACAAACATTAGGCCGGGTAGGCAAATTTAGAATGGGGAGGATTATTGGGATGTTTGAAATATTTATTGAATGTCTTGTTTGCCGCATTTGAAAAGTGTATTCATTTGGCCGGAGAATGCCCCGAGGTATTTGTATTTATTCACCGAAAAATGTCTCGACGTACTATGTTGGCGGAAGATGATCGAGATGAAGGCCCGAGGCATCGGGTAAAGCATTGGATCTTAGTCTAGGACTAGCTTAGAATAGGATTTATATTTTTCGCATTTTTCTATTTTTGGATTGTAATAATTGGACTGAACACTATAATTTTGGATTTGTTTGTTTGTTTGTTTGATTGATTGGTTTGTATGTTTTGGTGTGGTTTATACACTCTTAGTGTTGAATTAGCCGATATGTTCCAACAAGCGATCATGGTCGAACACGGGATCGAGGGATGCCTAACACCTTCCCCTCGGTCAATAGAATTCCTTAGCTGGAATCTCTATTCGCAAACCAGTTTAAAGAGTCAAATAATTTTGAAAAGGATTTTCCAATGGTGACTTGGCACACCAGATTATGCCAAGTGGCAACTCTGATTTCAAATGTAAAAACAATCCTTCTTCGAAACAAATTTTTCATTTTTGTCATCTTAATAATAAAACCCTTTCAAACCTAAAATTAATCCTTTTTTTTAAGTTAAAAAAAGGGGTGTGACACCGACGTCGTAGTGTGGAGGGGGGAGAGGGCCAGTGTTTGCAGGGATAGGGGGTGGTGTTGGACGGATTTGATGGAAGAGGAGGAAGAGCAGGGCAAGGGGCAGGGGGTGTGGAGGGGCAGGGGTGGCTGAAGAAGAAAGCAAATGGGGTGTTTTTTATTTTTTTTTAAATATATATATATATATATAAATTAAAAAAAATTATTTATGTGGCTCTGAAGTGGCAGTGATGTGGCGCTGACGTGTGGGCGCGTGTAACGCACTCTCCGTTATAAGAGTGGTATTACATCTTTAAGGGTTAAACTAATACACTTTAAAGATGTTAAGGGGGTTAAATAAATGTATGTTAAGTTAAAGGTCTAAAGTAAGTTGTAACGACAAGTTCGGGGGAGGGGGGGAAATGATGTCTTTTCTCAAAGTTATAACTAGTGTATATGTATTGATATGTCAAATAGTGTGAGCCTTATAGGAAAATCTGCATATTTAAAATACGAAAAATGCTCAAAAATACCCCTGAACTATCCGAAATAGCTCAAAAATGCCGTTCGTTAGATTTTTGGCTCAAAAATACCCCTCCCTCTAACGAAATTCGGAAAAGGATAAAAAATACCCCTGAACTAGCTGAAATTGGTCAAAAATACTCCTCTGTTAAATATTTGGCTAAAAAATACCCCTCCCTTAACGAAATTAAATTATTTCGATAATTTCTTTAATTTATATAAAGTTCATCATTTAATTTATATTTCATTAATTTCTTTAAGTGAAAATTTATATTTCATTAATTTCGTTAATTTATATTTCGTTAATTTCTTTAAAGATTAAAAAGATGTAAAGTGAAAATACCTTTTTAGAATAAATGTATGTTTATTTTCCAAATAAAATTCAACCAATTTATATTATAATTCAAATACTTTTTTTCATTATCTTATTTTTAAAATTAAAAAATACTTTTATGTAAAAAATTAAAGTATTAGGGTTAAAAAGTTACAGTTAGGGTTTAATTCAATCGAAATAATTTAATTTCGTTAAGGGGAGGTGTATTTTTGAGCCAAATATTTAACAAAGGGGTATTTAACGAAATTAAATTTTTTCGATTATTTCGTTAATTGATATAAACTTCATCATTTAATTTATATTTCGGCAATTTCTTTAAGAGAAAATTTATATTTCGTTAATTTCTTTAAAGATTAAAAAGATTTAAAGTGAAAATACCTTTTTAGAATAAATGTTTATTTATTTTTCAAACCAAATTCAACCAATTTATATTATAATTCAAATACTTTTTTAATTATTTTATTTTAAAATTAAAAAAATACTTTTATGTTTAAAAAATTAAAGTATTAGGATTAAAAAGTTAAAGTTAGGGTTTAATTCAATGGAAATAATTTAATTTCATTGGGGGAGGGGTATTTTTGAGCCAAATATTTAACAGAGGAGTATTTAACGAAATTAAATTATTTTGATTATTTCGTTAATTTATATAAAGTTCATCATTTAATTTTTATTTCGTTAATTTCTTTAAGTGAAAATTTATATTTCATTAATTTATATTTCGTTAATTTCGTTAAAGATTAAAAAGATGTAAAGTGAAAATACCTTTTTAAAATAAATGTATGTTTATTTTTCAAATCAAATTCAACCAATTTATATTATAATTCAAATACTTTTTTTCATTATCTTATTTTTAAAATTACAAAAATACTTTTATGAAAAAAAAATTAAAGTATTAGGATTAAAAAGTTAAAGTTAGAGTTTAATTTAATCGAAATAATTTAATTTCGTTAAGGGGAGGGGTATTTTTGAGCCAAATATTTAACGGGGGGATATTTTTAAACCAAAAATCTAACGAGTGATATTTTTAAGCTATTTCAAATAGTTCAGAGATATTTTTAAGCCTTTTTAATTTAAAATATAACGGACAATATCACATTATGATAAAAGATAAAGAATAATGCACGTTGATAAGTTTCCATTACCATGTTTAAAAACTAGCCACTACTAGACATTATGCTGAAATGACCACTATATGCAAATTTTACCCCGTTGGATCAGAAAGTCAATAGTCTATCGGAAATAACCTTTTCACCTTATGCAAGGTCTTTGAATCGGAAAGTCAATAGTCTACCGAAAATTAACCTTTCCACCTTATGCAAGATTGGAGTAATATATCCGTATATCCACCCTCTCCAAATCTTATTTGTAAGATTACGCGTAGTTATTATCGAGGTTGTGACCAGGTTAGCCTAACGACATATGTATTTATGGGATTCTCATATTACCACTATTAAGACTCACATTGGTAAAGTAAAACTTAAAGTTTTCTAAAAATTAATTTTTTTTTTATATATGTACTCCGTGACTAGTATTTTAATCATCCCTTAAATTAAAGTACCTAACAGTGATCGAGTACAAATATCAACCAAATGATTAATGTTAGAAAATTTTGAACTATTTTTGTGTTTTAATTTTCCTTTGACTAAAAATTGCTAGTAACTTTAGTTGAATGCTGTATGTATATATATAAGTATTATATAAAATAGTATCAGATAAGAGATTACAGTTGATACATAACATCATTAGGTCAAAAGTTTGAAGCATGAAATTGACCAGAGAAAACAAAAAGAATCAATGTGTATCCTTTCTATTCATCACAAATGTGTATAGTCAACTTCATGATGTAGTAGAAAATATATACCTGGACTTGACAATATTTCTGGAATTAAGTATTGGTCGGCTTTCAAATACCATTATGAGTACTTATATGTTTGAAATTCTTGTGTACAAAATTAAAATTAATATACTTTAAAGTGCCATAATGAATACTACTTATTATCTTCATTTTTTATTATTTTTTGGTATTTTATTTCAGGGTTGATTAGTGTTCTCAATCAACAAAATATATATAAGAAGTTGGACTGCAAATATTATATAGTAAATATTTTAATCTCAGGGGAGTGGGAACGGAATGAATAATCCCAAGTCTTTGTCTTTTTGGTATGATTTTAACCATCAATTAAAATACAATTTAAAAAATAGTCAATTTTGAGTTACAAAAGTCTTTTTTTTTTCCCTTTTATCTTCTTCATTTACCCAACTATTTTCTTGGGTACCACAAGTGAAATTACCCCATTATAGTTCTCTTTGAAAATTTTGAACTGAAATTACCTTCTATCCATCTGAGAATGCCACTTATGAAATTATCCCATTAGTTTTTCAGATACCATTCATGGAATTACACCATCATGAAACTTATAAAAGTGAAATTTGAAATAGGTCAATTGTTCAATATGCCACAATTGTTCAATATATATATATATATATATATATATATATATATATATATATATATATATATATATATATATATATATATATATATATAAAAGGAGGAATGCAACACGAAGACTTTGAAGTTTGAAGAGATCATCCATCTTAGTACTACTTCAGTTCAAGCACGATTAACGTATGATCACATTCATATCTGCTTTATGTTGTAACCAGATGTTAATATTTATTTTATAACCCCAACCAATTTCAAAGTATAGAAAAGGAAAATGGGGGTGGGGGCGACCCATTAATAGACAAAAGCTGGTAGAGAGTCGTCTTCCTTGATGTATGTCATTGGCCCTAAAATAATTATAAGACTAGAAAATTCGTAGAATAAATATATTGTGCTTGAAAACGTATGGTCTACTTGTGTCTCCACATTGCCTAAGCTTTACTCCATAGTATGCCATTAATAATCTTTGCAGGTAACTAACCACATTTCCCAAAGGCCAACTCCCTTTTCTACTTTTTGACTTCTCATTCTTCAATTATATTTGTCATCATCATTATATTAGATACATATTAATAATTATAGTTCAAGTTTAAAACGAACCTTTAACCATGGGCAAGTCGTTTTTAATTTATAATTACATCTATTTACGGTAAGAATTTCCAACGATTAAGTTTTTTTAGAACTGATCTTTCATTTATTATATATTCAGTATAACAACATTTTGCTATTACTGTCAAGCATAATTCATATAAACGACAAGAGAGGTTAATAGACTTTAGGTTGAATTTAAAAGAGGCACTTAAAAATATTACCTTCAGGATTGACAAGTATTAGAATGAAGCCCGACGCTTACAAAATTCTAAATTATGATTTACATTTCTCATAATTAGGATTTTCAATTTTGCTACAGAGAGATTTTTGTTCATAGGTTAAGAAGACAATAAAAACTTCATGTGTATGAACTCACTCACATTATCAGTTCCAAGACCGGATAAAGGAGGAAAGTTGTCACGGATCAATTAGAAGTAACTATCTATCCCATATAGGTAAAAGTAAAACTATATACATCTTACCCTTTTCATATCTCATTTATGAATTACTGAATTTATTATTATTATCGTTTAAAAAGAAATAATCGACTAAAATTTCCCTAAACTTTCTTATGTCAAAAAGAGTAAGAGTGAAGCATACTTCGAAATTAGAATGAACTTTTAAAGTCTTTTTTCCTTTGCAATTTATTTTTTGGAGCATTTGTACTTGTCCACCTCCACCCTCTTCCAAGTTGAAACGTGGGGAGCCAAAACAATAAAGTGTCTATTTCTACAATCATTAAAGATGGCTCCACTAGCTCTACCAATTTAGCCACATCCCTTTCATCTAATTAATTAAGATTTGTATAAAACTTAAGTAATTTGTAATCCAATTATGCGCGTTACATCATTATTTTTACCAAGATATAATGTAACCTTGATGATTGAAAATTAAGGTGCGCAATTAAAGTTGATAAAAAAAGATCAAAAGTAATTATAAGTTCATTGTTTTAGGTAAATTTGCACAAATTGAATAGGGCAAATAAGATAAATCTCGACAGTTTGGAGTTTAATTATAGAAAATTTTGATATTTTGCATAATTACTGAAAATTTTGATTTTAGGTCTATCGAGATATATAATTAGCCCCCCGATATATTTTTTTCGATTTTATATCTGTTGATATATATAATACATCCAATGAATATAAATTTTTCCTTTGTAAAGATATATAATTAGCTGCCAATATATTTTTTTTGGATTTTGGATCTGTCAGGATACATAATTAATTGAGATTTTTATAATTACTTTGTAAGGGTGGAAAATTGAGCAAATATGATAAGTTAAGATGTATATTTATGTTATTTTTTCAATTAAATAGCCCTCTTTTTCCCAATTAAATCATTCTCATTACGTAGTTTGAAGCATGCCTTCATAGTTTAAGCCCCTCCCTTTCCACCTTAAAGTGTCTCTTAATTAGAGGCTAATTAAACTTTGAAGAAAGAAAGCAAAAATTAATGGATACTAAGGAAGATTAATAAGTTACATAAGTCGTGAGGGGTGACAAAATTAATCCAAAAATATGATCTACTTAATCCGTTTAAGTTTGATCAGGTTGATAACCCTCCACACTCCCATATTTTAACTCAACTCATCTTAGCCAACCTTATCTAAGTTTGTAGCTCGAAGCCTCGAATTAATTCATGAGAAATTTTGTCTAAAAATTTCAATAATTTTTTATTTGATACTTCATATATAGTTATTATAATGAATAACAAAAAGGTTTTATTTATATAGTTTGGTAATTACACAAATTAGAAGAAAACAAAGAAAAAAACTTTTAACTTTATTATAAAGTTAGACCAAGTTGAGATGCTACCGATTGTTTAGTTCATCTGGTCCGAACTCCGAACTCTGTATAACCAACTAATTTTTAATTGAGTCGGATAATATTTTATTTATTGACTCAACCTATCTTGATCCGTCCAAATTCAATACAAACGGTTAATTTATCTACGTACCCTACTCATGCATCCTGATTACATAACCACTAAATTGGTTTAGCATTCAAATGAAATTTGAAAGGTTATATTTCAGACCATGATATCATTTGGCTCTACACTCTTTGTCTCTTTTACATCATGCACCTAGTTATTTTTATGCTCCTCAAATGATGTGCTGCTACATACATACAATTTAGCTTGTGTTGAAAAATAGAGTTTCATGATAGCACCAAAGAATGAATAAAGAGCCAATATTTTCTTCTCACTTTCCAATTCGTTATGATAAATTTGCATAATCAAATTCATTTTTCAATCTTCATGGTGCCAAAGTTACATGACTACGTATTACATACAATGATAGAAATCAAGAATATGATTAAAGATACAACTACAATAATTCTTTGTGAAATGCACTTATCATCTTTTGGCTGCATGAAGAACAAATAAATTAAACTTTGCCAAAATGGTGTTACTCATGTAGTGCAACATGACATAGAGACAATGATGTTCCATTATTTTCTTACTGCATGTACGTGTGATATAGTCAAGAAAAGAAAAATCAATCCAAGACAATTACTTCATAGTTAATAACAATTGGCACAAATTGTTGTACTTCAAAGTTCAAACTCATATAATTAAAAAGCTTGAAAAGTAAAGCAAAAAGGGATTCTTTAAATTATAGTGAAGCTTGCTTACAAAAGTAAAAAGTTGAAATATAATACAAGGCAGGATGTGTATACCTGATATGTGGTACCCATAAAAGTAAAACTCATTCTTTCATTTCATGGCAAATGCTATTTATCTACTGGTAGTTTTTTTTTCTCTTTTGGACAGAACAGTTTGTATTACACGAGGAAGAAAGGGGATAGTGAAAATCTAACTGACAAACTTATTATTACTGTGTGAAAGGCTTTAATTGTCATATATCTCTATTAATTTAGTTTCATTTTGGCTCAATAATCCAATTCAGTCAATTTAAAATTGAGCTGATTTGTGGTTCACAATCATCTTAGTTCAAATATTTTTTAGAAAATCTTTTTTTTTATCTTAACTGTCAAAAGAAAAACAAAATACGTAAGAGTTGTGCAGATTAGTCTGATTAGAGTTAGACATTGACCTGTTATTTTTCTTATCTTGACTCAGCTCTCCTTAGTTCAAGTAATCTTTGGGCCAATTAGGGAATATTGATACTCTCATTTATATTTATTCATTCAGCTCATTTTTGTCTGTCCAAAATGGGAAAAAGGTCAAATTTATTTTCGTTCAAATTAGCTAAATATATTATTCGTCATACTTTGGAGTCAAATTTACCCCTCTATTTTAAAAAACTGGTTAAATATACTCTTCGTCATATTTTGGGACTGAATCTACTCTTCTGCCATACTTTGGTGTCAAATTTACCACGCTACTTTGAAAAATTAGCTAAATATATCATTTGTCATACTTTGAAGCGAAATTTCTCCTCAATGTCACACTTTGAGGTCCAATTTACCCTCGTTGTTAAGAAACTTTTCATATGTACTCTTACCTTAATTAAAAAACTCAAATCAATGTTAAATAATTTATTTTCTTAAAATAAAACACACTAATCTAATCCCTTCGATCCGACTCAAGCCACAAAAAATATACAAACATATATGCTTAAATCCAATTCATTTATTTGACACTCTATACGTGTAGGGATGGCAATGGGGCGGTGCGAGTGTGGGGCAGTGTGGGTTTTAGGCTATGTGGGGCGGTGCGAATTTTAGATTATGTGGGTTCAGTGCGGGTATGGGGTGGGTTTAAGTAAACTTTTTTTTTTAAATGATACGGTGCGGGTATATGATAGTATGCGCAGATATAAATGTGAAGCGAATTTATGTGAGTTTAAAGGTGATGCAATGCAATTTTAAAATTCACGAATTTAGATAAAAACTGCACCGCAACGCACTATTGTCATCCCTATATACGTGGCGAAAGAAAAGAGAAAAAAGAAGGCATAAGAAGTGTACAAATTAAACCTGGGAATGTTTTGCCACATAGGCATGGTAGGTGGGCCTGGTCCTGATTAATGCTGACCAATGTATAACGTCTGTAACTTTTGCTTCACTTCTATACTAAACTAATTAAACCTTATTTTTTAACTGATGAGATTCAACAGCAAAGTAAAAGAAGTATAGGATAAAAAGGTTATTAGTATTTGTTTAATGAATGAAATGGCCTTTTCTCCACAACCATAGGCGGAGAAGAGGCCTTTTCCTCTGCAAAAGTGAAGGCTTGGATTACCTAATCGGCACGCACAAGCACTACACTTGTCAATACATGTTTTTAACATATTGTGTATGTACACTTGTCATAAAGTTAATTAACAGACAAATTGAGAAAATATAATTAACTACAGTACTTTAAATTATTATATACTATTAAAAAACTGCATTTTCAGTATGATATAACATGTTATAACATGTCATGCTCTATTTTTCTGAACACCTTATCATAGGGAAAATTACTATGTTATTGTAGATCAATTTAAACTGATAGTACGAAATTAGATGCAAATTGATATTTTTTGAGTTTATGAGTCTGATATAGTATTTATATAGAGAAATTCAATAAATATATAAGAATTATAAGTTGAAAAATTATAAACAAAGTGTGTTGTTGATCTATTGAAGTAGAATAATAACTTGTAGGAATTTTAATAACCTCTTGGTTGTGGGTTCACGTTATGTGTTCAGGAGGTCAAGTTTAAGACTCGAAAACAACCTCTTGCAGAAATGCAATGTAAGGTTATGCATAATAGATCTTGGTCGGCCCTTCTCTGTACTTTACGTAAAGTGATAACTTTAGTTCACTGAACTACTTTTTTTTTAAATTAAGGTAGATCAAATAAATTAGTGACAAGAACCGCTAATTACCGGATGAAATTTTCCTCGAACCATCAGACATATTACAACCAAGTTAATATCCAAACAAATTCATTACAAAAATTAGTCGTAATTTTCTTATAGTAGCAGCAGAGGCGGATCCATGATTCGTAAGTTCCGAGTGTCAAATTGTCCACTGAATTAACGGGTCGATTTTTTAAATTTTGAGTTACATTTTGAATTATTTATCTTTTTTTATTTTTATATACTAATTAATCGAATATGGATATTTAGTTATATTCTCTTTCAAGATAGTGTGAGGTTCAAGATACCCAATTAGTCCAAATTTTTTTTACGAATAAGAGAAATTTACTCTAAAACTCTGAGAAAAAAAATCATATTAAAAAATCAAACTTTGTATAAACCATCTAATATCGTTACTTCAACATATTCATATTCCATTATCTTTATATGTTATTATAGATACATAATTGAGAAGGAGTAAAAATTATAGTTTCATAGAGCCATCTTCACTTAGCGTGAACTTTGATGAAAGATTAAACTGATCTTTAATTTTAAAAAAACTTTAGCATGATAATAATATTCGTATCAAGAGATTAATAGTAATTATCAAAAGAGAAAGTTAAAAAAATTAAGAATCAATTAAAGCAAAAATTTAGATTAGTAAAGAATAACAGGAAGCTCCCTTGCCACAGACGCTATCTAACTACTTGTTATTAAGGATGACAAGTTTAATCTATATCTCATTTCTTGTGTGTATACACATATACATACAACGTTTCAATCAAGATTACCGAATGCCGAGACATCTTTACCCATACACATAGATCCGCCCCAGACTAGCATAAATTAAAAGTTAAAACTCAAACTCGTTATCCTAGGATTGAAAAGGTATAGTGGTAGAATAGTTGTCACTATTGAAGTGATGAGAGTAGTTAAAGATATTGGTGTTAAGAAGATAAGGTATATATATAGTGGGTCATTATTCCACAAAAACAAAGCCAGGTTTGTGAGCTTAATCATCAAGGATTAACCCACGCCAAGCCATTAACAGCCACCACGTATATATGTTTGTTTTATAACCCCCCTCCCCACCCCCCACCCTCACCCACACACACATAACACACCCAACCAAAATAATACTAATGTATACAGCCATCATTCCGTTACAACGGGACCCACTCTCCACCGTTACCACGGACCCTTTTTCCCCACGCATAACCTAGGGGCCTAAAGCTCTTTTCGAGACTAACTGGATTTATAATTTTATTTTTTGTTAAAAATATGTGTTATTCCTCTAATTTATCGTCACAATTTTTTTGCTTCTTAAGCATCAACTGATTATTCTTTGAAGGTAAATTGATTAGATCAGTCGTATTTTTATATTTTAATTAAAATACTTAAAAATTATATAAAAATAGTATTGATTATAAGTTACGATTCTTCTCATATTAATATAACAATAACATATTGAGTAAAATTCTACAAGTGGAAGTGGAGTTTGAGAAATGATAATGTGGTGTGTAAGCACGAAACAATGTTTTCAAAAATATTGTAATATTATGTGATATTATCTATTTTTGATCAAATTCGCATGATTTTCTCTAAAAGACCTCACAATATGATATTTTTGTGTGATATACCTTATATGTCATTTTGCGTTTTTTTAAGTATCAATATGGTACTTTTGTTCGTACCCCACCTGATTATAATATGAAAAATTAAATCCTCACCCGATAAAATGAAATTTCAAACAACTAATCAATTAAGTTACTCCTATTAAGATTCTCGTTCGCACCCGTCCCCAACCATGAGAATAGTATTTGATATTTCCCTTTTATATTATTTGGAGAGGAGTCATTTTCAAAGTGTATTGGGTCGGTTCTGTAGGTTATGGCCCTACCTTTTGTGTTAAAAATAAATAAATATTAGTATTAAATTGTAGACCTAACCAACCAGAGGCCGCGTGAGGTTGCTACTGACTTGTTAGTATTTCACGTTTCACATTTTATAATGTTATATTCTTTGTCATATAAGGTTGATATATGTTATTTAATTATGGTGTCACATAAAAAGTATTGTAATTCAGAGAGATCTTTTTAAAAGTTAGATTAGTTAATTAACCTTTTGTTTATGTTTGGCTGGGATGAACAATATAGAGCCCGTAATGGGAGACCATTACATAAAGTTATATTTCAGTTGTGTGCACTAACTAAAAATTTAAGGATTTAGGACATATTAATCTACAGAAATTTTATTCCACTTATTGACATGTTATAGAAAATTATTTATCACTTTTTAAGGTTTCAAATTAATATTTGTATGGAGTATAATGTTACATGTCGTTGTCGTCTAAGTTACCTATTGGCGTAAATCCTCAAGAAACTGTGTGTTTTAAATAAGGAGGAAACTACTCAAATAAAAAATAATAAAATTAAAGTATCATTTCCAGTAGGTAATACAGTAACAAGAAGTAGTAAAATTTATACAGAAGAAGACAATAAAAAAATTTCTAGTCCTTTCAAATGATTTACAATTGTTAAAAAAGGAAAAGAGAAAGTCAATGCATGTCATTACCAAAGTTGTCGCATACTCACAGGTTGAGTGCTTTTATTTCGGTTCCTTGCTTGATATATTTGATATTTGTATTGGATTTTGATTAAATTTTAATTTATACTTTGCCCATTTCTAAAAGCTGAAGTAGGATTTTTCGAATTTTAGGGGTTAGAACCTAAAATCTTTGATCAAAAGTAGAAGAACCATGTTAATCGCTCGGGGTAGAGTTGCTTGCTGTATTATATTGTACAATCAACAATGTACCATATATGTTCAATTTCTAAATATTTTTAACTATGAATTATTGTAATTACAATAATTTTTAGGTATATTTCAAATATGTAAATTAATTTTTTTAAAGTTAGAAAATATTATATTTGAACTCACATAAAAAAAAGTAAAACTAAGTTAACTCTTGTACTCTTAATTCCCACTTAAAATGTAACGAAAATTTGATATTGTTTTGGTAAAAGAAGTGTTCTTATATTCCTCCTCACCCCTTTCAATGAAGGGGTAACATTGGGACGGATGCGCCAAAAAAAAAAAAAATTGATTGAACTCAATAGCTATGGCTCAAAGCTTATATATGTGTTAATTAAGAAATTATTAATTTGAAATTTGAAATCAAGTGATGAATGGAAAAAAAGGTGATGAATGGAAAGAATTTCCATACAAATAAGAGATGAGATTTTTGAACTTTTTATAAGGCTTGAATATTTTTTTTCTTTGAGCAAAGCTTGCTTTTGGAGTATAAGTTAGGTTCAGAATCAAAAGTCTAATTTGACATGATATCAGAGTTAGACACACCGATATAGGCCCCCTGTGAACTGATTGAAAGGGTGTGGGGGTATGGAATTACCCTCGATCCTTCAATGTGTAGTTGTGTACACCCCACTCACATCTGAAGGGATGAGATTTTTGAACCTTTTATAAGGCTTGGACAATCCTCCACTCTGACTTTAAGTGACATCCCGAACTCATAATACTTCCTTCGTTTGGTTTTACTTGTCACATTTTGAGTTGACACACTTATTAAGAAAAATAATTTATAACATGACTATTTTACTATAGTACCTCTATTAGATGATGCTTACATCAGTGGCGGAGCCAGAATTTTGGTTAAGGGTGTTCATATTTTTCTTTAGGGAAAAAACTGTTTAAAAAATAAAGAAAATAAAGTGCTGCTACACTTGCCAAGGTTCGAACCCGAGTTGTTGATGCGGAATGCACACTCTTGACCACTGGACTATGCTTCTCTAGCTTGTCAAGGGTGTGCAACAACATGTATATAACCATAAATATCTATATTTAACCTATATGCTCGAAAAAATTTTCCAACGAAGGGTGGTCATCTGACCACCCTTCGTTGGCTGTGGCTCCTCCACTGGCTTACATTGTAGCTTGGAATTAATTTGAAAAATAAAATAATTAATGTTAAAGGTACAACAGGAAAAGAAGTTGTCTTCTCTTGATATGTTAAAAATAATAAGTAAAATTAGAAATCTAATTAAAAAATTAGTGAAAAGTAAAAATTAACTGAGTATTTAAAGTTTGAATCCAAGAAAATGTTAAAATATTTGATCAAATGATTATGTCACCAACAACACAATTTTATAAGCTAACAAACAAGTTAAACAAATACAATCTCTTTTTGGTCGGGTGTGTTGTCTTATGGTGTATGGATGATGGTACCTCTTTAAGAAGGCCTAGCTAATATATGCCCTCAGTTTTCTGACCTTCATTCCCTAACATTCTCTCTCTTTGATCAAACAAAACACACAAAAAGTGTCAAATTAAACTACATTTTTTTTTATACTAGAACATATAAAAAATCATATTAGGTCACCATCAAAAATTGGTGGGGTGGTGGTGGTATAGATGATTAACCTGCCATAGCCACCATTTTTTCCGCCTCCCAAATCTTTTACAATGATCTTTTTCTTCTTCATCAAGAGATAAGGTGATAGAAAATATATATACTCCACTACTCATAATTGTTTTTTGTACAAGGAAAAAAAAATAGTTTCATTTTTCATATATAGGTACTTTGATAGAGGGAGTACATTCTCATTTGCATATATTTTTTTTGAAACCCTATATTCTCTCTAGCTCCTCATTTTTTTTCCTCTTCAGGAAGAGAATATTTTTTTCCTTCATAGTTTCTACTTTTCATACATTAGTTGGGATCTGATCATATTATTTTTTTGGGGGGAGAGGACCATGAGAAAGGTTTATTGCTTTTGTGAAAGTTAAAAAAGAGTTCGATTCCCGAGGAAGAATTGCTTCTCTTTTTGTCTACTAGCTTTCTAAAGTTGAATGAGAGTTTATAATTCTACTACTACATCTTTTTACTCAGTGACTACTGTGATTGATCTGAAGCAGATCTGTGGAACAACAACTCTAGAGGATCATTGTAGTTATCAAAGGTTGTGTGCCTTGCTATCTTCTTCTCCTTTCTTCTTTGATCACTTTTTTCCATTTGTAGTTACTTAATCGGATGAAGATTAAGAGTAATTATATGTGTTCATCGGTTTAATATCTGATAGGTGAGTCATTGGCTCACGCGATGTTAATTCGATTTCTTATGACAAAGTCCATCAAAGTAGCTTGTTATCTCGACTTTTATGCGAACGAAAAGAAAAGTTAATTGGATGAAGGAAGTTTTCTCATGGTGTTGTAAATACATGTTTCTCAAAAATATTTAGAAAATTCTTGTTAATTTTCATCAAATGTCTTTTCAATACCCTAGATCATATTTTCTTAAAGGATGTATGTGTATATACTATATGTAACCCTACTCGTCCTTCTTCTTAGCAATATGAATTCAACTTATTTTGTGTGAACAGATATAATAGACAAATTCTTAATTAACGATATGATGTACTATATGCTTCTTGAACTTGTTAAGAATATATGGTTTTACCGTTGGCTATAGCTAAACAAATTAAAGTAAAGGTATTGAATTTTGGTTACACATTATATTATTTTACTTTATGAGTGGAGGAAACATTATACTTATTGTACTTTGTTTCATTCAGGTTTCATGCCTAAGGCTAAAGCAAACTTGAGTAGTAGTGTTTTTTTATCCACATCTTCAAGTGATTAGGGCTCTCATGCTTTTATCCCCACAAAGTTGACAAAACCAAAATTCTTCACACATCATTTACTTTTACTTTTTTTTTTTTTTCAAGTTTTCAACACATATACGTGTTTTAATTAGGGTAATTATAACTTTATGAATCATAAAATAATGCTTATATATATGACTTAAACATGTGTTGAATTTGTTTTTCTTTTTCATTTTCTAGGGTTTGAATTCCGATAATATTACATAAACCATACAAAGATAGTGTGTATATTCATGTTAAATCATGTCTTAGTTTTCTCGTCTCATTAATTATAGCAGATAACCTGTCTTATTTTCTATATTATAATGAATTTAACAAGTATTTTAGTTTAGTAGACTTAGCTGGGGAGATGAAAATAAACAAGTAGTGGCACATGAAGAAGGAAATATATGATACTTTTCTGAAAAAACATATGATCTTGACCCATGTGATTTCCCTAAGGTCATTTAATTTTTAAAGAACTATGAAGTGAAATGATGTTTGACATTTTAAAGAAAAAGTCCTAGATGTTTGTTAAGGTTAATATTCTTTTTGTTTTCTTGTTCTTTAATCATTTTTACGGATTAAATGTATATGATCACATGTATCAATTTTTTCTTTTCCATTAAAGAAAATTTGTGAAATGTTCTATAATTTCCTTACACATATCTTCTTGAAACTTATACTATGTGACAGTTATTGTAATCTTAAGAGCTAATAATTAATTCTTTTGATCATTGGAATGCAGGTTTTGATTTTGTGGATCAACAAAATTAAAAGACATGAATTCTTTTACACATGTTCCTCCAGGTTTTCGATTCCACCCTACGGATGAGGAATTAGTTGATTATTACCTCAGGAAAAAGATTGCATCAAAAAGAATTGATCTTGATGTCATTAAGGAAATTGACCTTTATAAAATTGAGCCATGGGATCTTCAAGGTACATAGCTTTGATTTATAACATCATTAATTATCAATGACCTATGTCGAATATGTATATCCTACTACATGTGAAAATATAGGGAATTCACATATAACAACTGGTGGCGAATCCATGATTTTCACTAAGGGAGTTTAAAATATGAAAAAGTAATTATACGGAGAAGTTGAAGGTGACTTAACATCTACCACATATATACGGAAAAATAATTTTAATCTTATATAAACAATGTATTTTCTATCTAAGAGGGTTCATCAAACCCCATCGGCCCTAGCTTCGCCCCTGATAACAACAACAATAACGTAATATCCAGTGTAATTATCCAACAAGTGGAGTATGGAAAGGGTAGCATGTATTTTCTATCTAAGAGGGTTCATCAAACCTCATCGGCCCTAGCTTCGCCCCTGATAACAACAACAATAATGTAATATCCAGTGTAATCCAACAAGTGGAGTATGGAAAGGGTAGCATGCAGTATGCAAAACTTACCGCTATACTTTATGAGGTAGAAGGATTGTTTTTGATAGACTCAGGCTATACCCCCGAAAAGAAAAAATGGTCTTCTACTGACTATAGTCAAAATCTCTCCATAACGAGATCATTCATCCGATTAGATTTTTTTGATGCTATAGTAAAATGTTGTTACATAAAGTACATAATATAACATAAAATAGATAAAATTGGTTTTAAATTAACTTGGCCGTTATAATGGAATGTTAGTAATATAGAGGATGGTTTGTATAGAGAGATGTGCCTGCACTGATTTTTGTTTGTTTTATATTTTACAGAATTGTGCAGGATAGGAAGTGAGGACCCAAGTGAATGGTACTTCTTTAGTCATAAAGACAAGAAGTATCCAACAGGAACTAGAACAAATAGAGCTACAAAAGCAGGATTTTGGAAAGCTACTGGAAGAGACAAGGCTATTTATCGTAAGCATTGTTTGATTGGAATGAGAAAGACATTGGTATTTTATAAAGGAAGAGCACCAAATGGACAAAAATCTGATTATATAATGCATGAGTACAGACTTGAAACCAATGAGAATGGGACTCAGGCAAGTTTTCTAAATCAAAATACTTGTTTAGAAAAATAAGGTGGATTAGCTGTTATGATCGATTAAATTGTAAACATGTTGCAAAAATTTTAATCTACGTATATAACTTAAGCTCAATATTAATCATGACAACTTTCAAAACCATTTGAAGCACTACTTGAAGTGAACATTAACTTCTTTCCCTTGTTACATTTATATACATATAGAAATGTGTAACGAACATTGCATAGAAAAAAGGTTAGAGAATAATTTAACTCTGTCGAAGTCTGATAAAACTAGATCCGCATTATCTTCTATAATTGATATAAGAGATGATGATTGTTAACAAATTAAAGTTACATGTTTGTATAGATCAAGGGTGAAAATTATCAATTGCAGTAGTAATAGTTACATGTTTGGATAAAAATCTTAAAATTGATAGTAATAAATAGTAGTTAGTGTTTAATTAGTAGAATGTTGTTAAATACAAATAACTGAAATGTCCTAGGAGCTATTTATAAAAAATACAAATTTAAAAGTACTTTTACATTAAAAAAAAAAAACGAATGATGAATATATAATGGAGAGATAATTAAATGTTATGGTTTATAAAGAGTATTTTTGTAGAAAATGTACAAAAAATTTTAGGAATGAGATGAGATCATAAAATATTTGATTCAAACCAAATATGCTTGGTCATAAGCTACAAAGCCATAAGTTAGGAGTAATCAACTTATGACTGATTTTGATTTTATGCATGAATAAATTTAGTATAAACTAGGTTTACCCACTAGTTTAGTATGCTATTAAGTTTTACCCTTTCACCACAATTTGACCACTGACATTATCATTATCGAAACAACAGTCCAGTGCATTGAAACTCCTCTACTAGAGCAGAAGGATCGGACCATAGGGGTCTATATTATTTACCTTACTGGTGCATAAAAAGCATTTTAAGCCATATGTATGTCCTAATTAACATTACTCAAATTGCACCTGCAGGAAGAAGGATGGGCAGTGTGTAGAGTATTCAAGAAAAAACTAGCAACATCAATAAGGGGAGAAGGAGAACAATATCAACAGGAGTCACTATGTTGGTACAACAATGAGCAATTAGTCTCCAATTTCATCCCTGATTTTGACTCTCCACGACGTAACAATTTTCCAAATATTCCATATAATACTACTCCTTCATACCATCACCAATTACCCTACACCAATATGCAGCCTCATAATAATGATGCATTATTTCTCCAACTCCCTCAATTGGAGTCTCCAAAAATCCCTCAATCCTATCATGGAATCAACCAAATTAATATAGCACAGCCCAATTCAATTTACAACAACTATGATAATCAAGCAGTGGATCAAGTGACCGATTGGCGAGTACTCGATAAATTTGTTGCATCTCAACTAAGTCAACAAGATGGCACTGCTGCTGCTTGCTCCAGCTCTCCAGCTTCTCATGAACAACAAATGAATTTGCTTCAAGATGATAGTATTAATAAGGGGACAGAAATGGCTTCATCAGAAATTGCCTCATTATCTGCTTCAAGTTCACAACTTGATCATCTATGGAAGTAATATAATGCTCTAAATATTTACTACTAATCATAGAAAATATATGTTGATGAATGGATTTGATATATGTACTTAATTGCCTCAGTTTCTGTACATAATAAAACTCAAATGGTGATGTATTAGTGGTTTAAAAAAATTGTACTGGTTTATAAGACAATGAAACTCGTATTTAAGAAAATCGAACCAAAAAATATATATAGAGGACCTCTAATGCGTATATATTTATATTTGGATTCTCAAGGCAAGATATGACATTTTTCATGTGTTGGATCTTGGATAATGTATTTTCTTTAATGCAGCTCTAACATTTTAAAAACAATTTGGATCATTTCTCGATTCACATGCATGACGAAGTTCAGGCATACAAGTCATGCTATTTTTTATTTTATTTTTTAATATTTCCAATTTTATGAGATGTTCCCAAAGATGACCAAATTGATCTAGTATGATATCGTCCTTGAACGGACTATAGATATATTATGGTGATACTACTTTCCAGATTGATTGTGTTTTGACTAATTTTCTCCAGCTGAATTGAAGTGTTTTTAAGCTAAGTATTAATTATTTCAACCATTAAGATGAATATTTCCAGCAGATATGGAAGGAAAAAATTTGTTGGCAAATGATAAGCTGACAATGCAAACCTCTCAATTCTCATATTGTCTAATCCAAAAAAAAGAAATTGATCTTGAAGACATTTCTAAATAACTAATTAATTATGTCTTCTAGATCTCTAATTGTAAAATGTTTTTATAATTCGAAACTGTGCATATAAAATTTTCCATTGTTAATATCATTATGTTGAAACATCCAATTAAACCAAAAAGAAGTTTGAAATTTATCAAACTAAATGCAAAAAAAGAAAGAAAGAAAAGAACTAGGCCTATGCTCCTATTATTCAGTCCAGTATTTTGAACGAAGCATAATTTAAATTTGTAATAGGTTCACCATTGATATTTTATTGAATTTATAGACTATACATTATATATGTGTCTTCCTTCACTCAGGTCTCATAATTACGTCGAACTAGATCCAAAATTGAAAATTTAGCAATGCAAAACTATTGTTACTGTCAACAATGCAAAACTCGTTTATTTTTTTTATTTGGTGGGGGGTTTGGATTGTTAAATACAATATTACTGTGCTAATGTCAACTAAAGAGAAGCCTTCTCATGGAAGTCACTAAATGCGTGGTTAATTCCACTTTAATAAGAAGCAAAGCTTGCTTAACACTTCCAAATTACGATAAAGAGAATTATTTAAAATTTGCTTTCTAACAACTTTTTCTAAGTAAATAGGGCGGTCGCACAATTCACTATATTATTAAAGCATACGATATTTTAGGTTTAAAGTTTACTATCACCTATTATTCCCTTCATTCACTTTTATTTGTCTGTTATATAAAAATATATTCCTCTTTTGCATATCACTTTTAGCATGTCAAAAGAAAAACATCGTGTTTTCATATTTTTCCCTCAACGTTAATTACTTATTCTCTAAATTATTTTTCAAGATCTCAAAATAAGTAACAACTAATATGAGTAATTGTAGTAAAATACTTAGGGAAATTATCATTAATACCTTAACATGCCAGCATATAAAGTCTAAACTGGACAAGTTAAAATGACTGGACAAGTTAAAATGGACGAATAAAGTATTATCAAAAGAATTCACACCAAATAAAAGAGTGCACCATTGCTATAGTTTTCTGTGCATACTTTAACCAGGAAGGATCATGAATTAGTAAGAAAGTTTCCAAATGCAAGCATAGCAGATAAAACAAAACACACCACTTATTTCTAAATTGAAGTCATTTGTAATCAACGAGAAGATTCCAATTGTGATTTCTAAGAAACCTTGGCTAAAATCCTCTAGATTTGCTTTTTAAATACTTGAGAGGCATTGAACCAAAATCACTCAATCTTCTTGTTTGCCCTACCTTGAAGTTCAAGACTACCTCAATTAGATAAATTACTCCCTCCCTTTAAATATATTTGTTTTATTTTTCCTATTATTTTTAGTTTCAACTTTCTATATGTTATATTTAACACTACAAAGACTAAATGACATTTTGATACATTCTATATAGCTTCAGTTTAATATCGTACGATTTAAAAGTCATCTTTACTTCTTTAAACTCTGTATAAAGTGAAAATCAGACAATCAAATTGAAACGAAGGAAGTAAAACAAAAGAATGAAGCTAAAGTGCTAAACTATAGGAGAAACTTAAATTCCCAACAAGTCATCTCTTCAAGATTCATAACTCAGCTCACCTTGATATCTCTTCAAATAATGCAAGCCATTTTGCTGCTACGCACAAGCTCAATGCATATATATACAAAAAATTTATTCAAGATCAAGATATATAGATGTAGAGGAATTTTGTATATTCTAGGCTAAAAGGGTGGAAGAAGATGGTACTTATAAAGTGATGTATATGTAGGCAAAAATGTACTAAGTTTTATATATATGGTAGTAGAATTCAAATTTTAGTTGGTGTTAAATACTCAAAGAACTTAACGGATAAGAGAGGAAAAAAGAGCACGAAATTTCATAACATAATTATGCAATAACAATAAGAAGAAAGTAAAAGTGTTTTTTTTTTGTCTACTTTTTGAGTCAGTTATTATAAAATTTAGGAGTAATAATCATGGATTTTACTTTGATGTGGTTGAAATTGAACTCAAACATGACAGTCCCTTTCAAGCAATGCTAATTTTACAGCAGACATCATTATTGGGCGTGCCTTAGTTGATATCATAATTGAACATTTCCAGTGCACACATATAGAAAAGGAGGATATTGGGATGGGAGGAGTGGGAGTAAATTAACCAAAATAATAAGGAGGAAAAGTCTATTTGACCACAAAATTTTGGCCCAAATTTGACCACAATAGAAAATACACATATTCACACTTTATACTATAAATTAGTTTTATTTTGGACATTTTTATCCTTTTATCTTGAAAGTTGAATATATTTTTTATCCTATTTCTAATACATTGATTATGTTAATGAGATTAATTATGATTAATTCAAATATGAAAAAGTGTTTGTTTCATGATTTATATTCATTGATAATTGGGCAAATACGTTTTTAATAATCCTTTTTCTTAGGTAAATATTTGTTTAAGTATTATTCATATTTAATATGTGTATTTCTGAAAAATATATTAACTAGAAATCTCTAATTTTAATTAGTATGATTTTACACCTTTTCAGGTTAAGAAAAAAAATAATTAGGTAGAGATATCAATATTTCAGTGTAATCTTAGTCAATGTTTATTCTTTCATAGTAAGAATTTTATTTGTGACAGTAAAAAACAATCAGTACTTTAATTTGCATTTTTTAAGTTTGAACATAACACCCTTGATTCTAGCTACGACTGTTCAAAATCAAATCGAAACCAATAATCTTTAATGATAATTTGATTATTGAATTAATGGTTCGATTTACTGGATTACCAAATGTAAAGTATGACAAGTTGTTGTTACTGTAATATTTTATAAATTATGCTTGAAAATTATTTAAATATATACGTTAATTTTATTTAAGCGTAATAATTTAAAAAATAATTAATTAGAGATCATTTTAGTAGCAAATATAAGTAATAATTCACGATTTATCAAATTGGCGTAATATAGAGGCAAATGAATTGTATAACACTTATTGGTTCGACATATGTGGACTATATGCATGATTTTCATAAGTGTCGATGTTTACCAAATCTAAAGTGTGGTGAGTTGTCATTGCCATATCTTACAAATTATGAATGAGAATTATTTAAATATATTTTTTAATTTTATATAAATATAATACTTAAAAATAAATAATTAAAGGTCATTTTAGAAATAAATATAAGTAATGATTCACAATTTATCAAATCGGCGTAACATATGGGCAAAAGGCTTGTACCATCAATATTTATGTCTCACTCTCTTTAGTTCGACATATATGAACTATATGCATGATTTTTATATATGCCAAGATTTACCAGGTCTAAAATTTGTTGAGTTGTCATTATGGAAATATTTCACAAATTATGTGTAAAAATATTCAAATATATAGTTTGATTTTTATTTAACATAATAATTAAAAATAATTAATTAAAAGTCATTTTAGTAATAAATATAAGAAATGATTCACAATTTATCAAATCGGCATAGCATAAAGGCGAAAGACAATCAACACTTCTCTCTCACTCTTTTTGGTTCAACATATATATACTATATGCATAATTTATATAATGTGTCAACATTTATCAGTTCTAGAGTGTGTTGAGTTGTCGTTATTGAAATGTTTCACAAATTATGTTTAAAAACTATTTAAATATACAATTTACATTTATTTAAATATAACAATTAAAAATAATTAATTGGTAGTTTATATATATATATATATATATATATATATATATATATATATATAAGTAGCGATCCGCAATTTATCAAATTGTCGTTACATAAAGGCGAAAGACTTGTACAGTCTCACTCTTTTTAGTTCGACACATTGAAGTATGAACTATGTGATTTCTATAATACGTCAACATTTACAATGTCTAAAGTATTTGAGTTGTCGTTATTGAAATATTTCACAAATTATGATAGAAATTATTATGTATGCAATTTAATTTTATTTAAATATAATAATTAATTATAGATTAATTTGATAATATATAAGTAACTATCCGCAATTTATCATATCGGCGTAACATAAAGGCGAAAGACTTGTGCGATCAACACTTATGTCTCACTCTTTTTGATTTAACATATACGAGTAATCAATTCTTATTTTTATTTTCATAATTTTAAAAAATAATTAAGGTAAGTGAAAATTGTGGGATTACATTGGGTATATTATTATAGGTAAAAATTGAAAGAATTAAAAAATTAAATATTTAAACTAAAGATTATTTTGGTCAAAATTTATCGATGATCATCTAACATTGAGTTTGTTACACAAAAAATTACTTTCAATCCTTTTTTTGTTACGTAAAATCACATAATTTTAATAATTATACAAAAATATTTTGTTATTTTATCACATAAAAGTATTCCATCTTTAAAATTTATCACACAATTTATTTTATTATTTTTACAAAATTTACAACAAAATAAGTATATCAGGATAGAAAAATAGTTAAATTATATTTTTTAAAATTTTATTGATACTACGTTAAAAATAAAAAAATAAATTTATCCTAATAAATTTATATTACGATAATTTTCTAAAATATATTAATTTATACTATAAATTTTATCCTAATAAATTTAGTATTTGAAAATCAATTTATAATAAACGGCTTATACTATATAAACGGCTTAAATGACTAATTGTGTAACTTTGGGAATTATTAATATTATGCATTATTATTATTTCTTGTATAATAATAATAGCCGTTTATTATACTATATATTTAAATATAATTTAAATAATATTTTCTTAATACATAATATATGTACCTTAAATTCATTAATCATTCTTGTATAAATCAATTTTAGTTGTTCAATGAATTTGGGGAATAGAAAAAAGTTATTGCATTGATTAAGAAAATTTGGAGAGAATTTATTTGAGAAAAGACTCACAAGGTTATCTAAGTCTTTTCACAATTGTGGTCAAATTGTGACCAAAAAATTATGGCCATTTAGCACTATCCCTAAGCAAAATATTGACAAACCACATAATCTATAGTAATAGTATTTTTTAGAACTAGTTAACTTTTAGACATTTTACCCTTTTTATTTTAAAAATTAAATAACTTTATCTATTTGAAAGAAAAGGATAATATAGTCTTTTTATTATTATGGCCTAATTTGGGCCAAATTTTTTTCTCAGTTCTCATGGATGATTGATTCTAGGTAGAATAACACTTACAATGTAAATTTCTACTCTTCCGTCCATTGTGTTGATCACCTTACTAAAAATAGTTGTTTTATAGTATTAGTTGGTCACCTTACTAAAGTAAGAAAGCATTAGTTAAATTTTTTTGATATTATCCTTATAATTAATTCTTTATTAAAATGTTCACACTCATTTATAAAGTTCACAAAAAGTTTTTTAAAAGGCGAATTAGTAAAATTACCTTCTTATTTATAATTTCTTAATCACCGTAAAGTACAATGTGCCCAACTAATATGCAACAGAAGGAGTAAATAAGACATATATATAGAGATTCAACCAGTGTATAGAAGTTAATTTCAACAGAATAATAAGGGTTGCGCTTTTTAATTTCTCAATTAGACTGTTGAGTTGGTTTTTAGAGCTGCGTTACGCTCAAAGTAGGTACCATGAGTCAAGCTAATTCCAATTTATTTTTACACTGATGTTGATGATGTTCATCTTATATTATCCATGTTCCAGATATTTTGTTCCAACTATATCGAGGAGGAAAGGGGGATTCAGGATAAGTTCCATTTGTACACTAGTAATGGACTAAAAAACTACTTTGTTACTTATAATATTAGATTCTCATTAAATTTTTTTATATATATTTTATAGACTTTTCAATATTAATATAAGATCGGTATAAAAGATAGTGCGTTTTCAAAAATTGACCCCCACATAATCTAGCCCCCCTAATGTCGAGGGGTGTTAGAGTCCTACATTGGTTGTGGGCGAACAATCCTTTCACCTTTTTAACTAACTTGTAAAGTTAAATTAGACGATGGAAAATCAATTTCTGATACTAGCTAGGTAAGAGGAGTGGGGATTTGAGGCTATATTTTCATTGGTCGCACTTGAATCCCCACTACCATTTCTTAATTTGTGATTGGGAGAATGTGGAAATAGACAAAACCTAATGGAATATACAATGAATTGAACAGGCCATGCGCATTCATGCAGGTCATGTATGAGGGAGTCTATTATTATAAGTTTTATTATAGTTTATTCTCTTGCACTCTACTTGTGTTGTTTTGAGGGCTAAGAAATAAGTATTAATAAGGTTAACATTGACTCAATTATTAAAATCCATGTGATGTCCCATCATTGGTCTTCATCTTTTCACACCCTAGATCCCAGACCATCACTGTCCCAAAAGAAGAAATTTCGCCCTCATCCTTTGTACTGTCTTAATTAAGATGTGCAACTTTTTTCTTTTTGTTAATTATACTAATATAGAATACAATTAGTGTTTATTCGATGCATTCATAGGATCTTGGAACACTTACTTTGACTCCTAGGATAATGTCATAAATTTAAATCATGCCCCATTCCTGTAAAGCATAGAGTTTTAAATATTTGCATGTAATATAAGAAAATTTTTGGATGCTAAGTGATTTTGAAATTTTTACCCCGCTTGTTTCATGGTAAAGATTAAATTTTACAAATTTTGATTTTTGACATTAAGGTCGGTTTGCCCATGGAACAAGTGGACCCGGGGGGGTTCAAAAGTTCAAGATCCATCATCAATTTTCAAATTCAATAATATACGTTCTTGTAGTTCCTCTTCATTTGCATGTACTAAGTTAAGAAAACGTTTGATTCATTTTTTTTCCCAATGTTTATGAGAAAGGAAAAATAAACCCACATTTAGGAGAAAGGAGTTTAAACATTGATCTCTTTAAAAAGATATGTGAGCAAGTTGTCAAGTTGTTAACTTAATCCAACTTGTTTCCTGAATTTTGAACGTTGGGATACAACAATAATATAGCCGGTGTATTCCACAAGTGGGATCAGTGTACGCAATCCATACCACTACTTTAGATGAAGTAGAAAGCTTGTTTCCGTTGGGATGACAAGTTAATTAGTACATGAAAATATTGTCAACATTTTTAACCCAATCTATTTTGACATGCTCCTGCTATGCGCAGAGTCCAAGAAAGAGTCCAACCACAAGATTCTATTGTACTCGGTCTTACCTTGTATTTCTACAAGAGACTGTTTTCAAGGATTGAACCCGTGACCTCATGGTGCGGAGATAACTTTAACGGTTACTCAAAGGCTCCCCTTCATTTGTACAATAATAGTGCTTTGCAAATATCAAACTTAATTACAATCCATAAATCTTATACTATTCATTGGTATTGTTGCCTTTGTTCTAAGTCTTTTGTATTCATTCAACCTTGATTGTACAGAGAGTACCATTCATTTTGCCTCATGAGGACAAGAAATAGAGGCAGTCAAAATGATGAGCAACTGATGGCCAAAAAGGGAACATCAATTTTCTACATGGTGATTGATGTTCCACTTTAAGATTACTTTAATTTGTCAAAAGGCAATGCTAATTCAATAAGCAAACAAAGAATTAAGTAAAGGACAAGCAATTCATTTGATCTTTTCTCAATCATTGAACAAGACTTGACCAACAACTTAACAATTACGGCCAATATTCTTTATCCATCTTGTTTGAGCTCTCCAAAAATGCTATCACGCCCGTATCAAATCCTCCGGAATATACTATTTTTGAAAAACTAGACACCCACCCGTCAACATTACTAAGTGCCAATGTCGGTCAATATGCCTAAAAAAAATAAAAAAAATTAGTCCTAAGCTAATTCTTTCTCAATGAGTCCTAACGAAACAAAGATCCAGCCTTTTTCTTAGGAGTCCGAGCAACATAGCCCTCATTAACCGGTGACCCGCTAATGGTCAATTGAATAATTCATGAAAATATTTCCTAGTAGAGAAGATAAGGAAGAATAAGCTGAATCTTGAAAACAAGAGTGCAAGCTGAACAATCATAACTTCCTCAATGATATCATGTGAGTATGTCACCTTCTTTTGTATCTTTTTGTAAGATTTCATGTTCATTTTTATCCAAACAATTGGGACCACATATACTTAATCAAGGTACCATTTTTAATTTTGTACCAATTAGTATGCTTTAATACAGGATATCAATTAGGCAAACAATAACAAACTGAACATCTATCATATTTCTGTATCTTATGGCTGCAAGAAAAATAAGGTTGTTCAGAACAAATATGTCATCAACAATATTGATGTTTCAAGTATTTATATTCAGATTTTGGCATACACGAAACACAATTGGACCGATAATGTAGCCTATGTTTTCTGTCAATCTACATAACCCTTTTTGGCATACATGAGATCTCCAAAACTCTTTCCTTTCTGCATATAAATTTTTTGTACATGAACATTTTTTCAGCTTGCATCACAGAGACCAGTGGCTGGATCACAAAATCCATCTCGATCGAGCAACTTCTGAGGTGGAGCACTAAGCAGAGGAGACGAAGGACTACCATATGCATTTCGTCTGCTATTTCCACAGCCTAGACTTTTTCTGGTGCTAACTCCTGTCACAGGGTTAGTCCCACTAGCATACTTGCAAAGTGCCTGAAAATAAGCATCACATATTTCATAACATGTGGGATAGAGACAATAATAATAAATAGCGAGACGCTGTGGTGCTAAATAACAAAACAAACTCCTGCTTTAGAACAATGAAGACGCGAGTTGGATGCTAAAGTGAAGAGCACATTAAAGCGAAATGATTTGCTTCATGGCATTCTTGTTGAAAATTTTCCTTCTTTGTAACATTGATAGTAATACGGATAAATCAGGATGTTGTTACGAAGTTCCATTTTCTCTGGCTTATTTTCTTCAGATAGAAGCCAAGAAGACGTTGGTTATCTTGTACGTGATTATACGTTCATACAGATACTTTTTAAAGACAAACATGCCTCCCTTAGTGTATTTGATATAACTTACACTTCATGGGCACACCAGAACAAGATTATATTAGGGGATGAACATCAGCCCCTAATGCCCTTGCTCATGGAACTAAGCCTAATCCATCTTATTAGTGAATTGGAGCGAATGCATATCTAAAGCTTCCATGCTAAACATATTTAAGCAGTACTTAAAGCAGTTTCTAGCGCCTCGAACTTTAGACAATCATATCTAGCAAGAACAGTGCAAACACTATATCCTAAAAACTGTATTCATGGAACTAAATGTGAAGAAGAAGTTTAGCTCATTTCAGGATCCTATATAATATTCTGCAACATGATAGGTGTGCTTTTCGAGATTTTTTTTTAGATATTTGCCAAACGTCCCAGCAATCAAACGAGCTATCAATGGACAAGTTTTAGCCAGGAATTTTCCTTGGTGTGAACTTTCAGCTAACTCTTGCCTTTTCATTAGTACTGAGTGGCTTAAAATGGAACTGAGAATCTTTGCCCATTAAAGAAGGGGAAATAGGTGAGCCAGGGCAATGGACATACACCAATTAAGACACAAATTTCTCCGAGACTAGTTACATCTGAAGCAGCTAAAAGGATTACCTGTTTCTGTGGGAGGTCTATAACCGCATCACTGAAGTCGGCACCTTCAATGATGGCACCCCCAAGGTCACTCCGAGTCAGAACAGACCTAACGAGAACAGCATTAGTGAAATTAGCTTCGTTAAGCACCTGCATGGATATAACGAAGTTATTTTCACATTCTATTAGCAAGGGTAATCGGCATGGCTGGAGGTCGACTTGGACTTAATTCATAGGCTACAATGTGCATACCATCCGATCCATCAATGTGTCACTCAAATCTGCGCCTGTAGTAACAAAGGAAACAGGAATTAGCAATAACTACAGACTGGACCAGTCTATACATTCGAATCAAAGACAGAAAATGTTGCAAGTAATAGTAACAGATTTGCATCAATTGAATTAGATTCAGCATTCAATCATCACGATAGATGAGTTGCTCGGACTCTTCAAATGACCTGAATTTAATGAGCATGTGAGTATTTGCACTCAATGTTGCACGGACTCCTCAAAAATATTGTGGTGCACATGTTGAAGTGTACTTTTGGAGGATTCGACATGGTCCTGTCGGTATCTTTTAAGAGTCTGAGCAGCATATATAACTTGCACTTTACAGCCTCATCATATCATAAATCCCTCTTAAGAAACTAGTCCAGCTAGAATATATTAGAGTGTAAATTAATTATAAAAATTTTGTTCCTATGTTGCCATGTACTTCTCTTTCGGTTAAATTATTTTGGATTAGTTCTAACATATTTTCTTTTTCAATCTGAATTTTAGATCAAAATTTGAATAGTACAAAAACGTACCCCAGTAGTAGCTAAGTTATGTGCAATTAAAAACTACACAGAGTTGAAAGTTCAATTTACTATATTCCCTCCCCCACCCCCAAAAATATATACACACACACTACACTCTACTAATTATTTATTCGAATAATTAAATAATTGAGGTTTTCCCAACAAATTGTGGTAATAATTTGTAAATATTCTCCAACATACCGGGTATAATATTGTACTAACATTTTATGTTTGGGCAACTGTTGTAAATATTTTCTACTTATTAATTTTACCAAAAATTTAAAATTAAAGGGTTTTTATGAGGCTAAAGTCGTGCCTCAAGAAAACTCGTCAAGCCTCACCATAGCAATTTCCACAAAACCTTCTAAGAACAGGTAAGGGCTCTTTCTTTAATCTTCAAATTGTTAGTAGTATTCTTTAATTAATTTGTTTTACTTTAGGTTTCACATTAAAGTTGTAATTTATTCTGAACTATTAATTATTTTGTAGGAACTCTATTTTTTCCTGAATGTTTTCTAGGGTTCTCTTTTTTATATACTGTTCTTCTCTAGTCCTCCTGGATTAAGCTTTTTTTTCTTGTTATAGGAATAATTTTTGCATTAACTCTGAATTGGGTTTTAAAATAAACAGATGAGGATGGAGAAAATAATGCCCAAGTTTAATAGATCAAAGGCAGCCACAGTACGTAGCTTTCAAGATAATCTTGATAAATGTATTTTACAGAATACAAAGGAAGATATTCATGAACTAGAAATTGAAAATAAGTTAAAAACGAGAGAATGTGATGTTACTAAGACAAAGAGGCGTAAGGTGTCTTCACTTCGTGATTTTCCAAAGGATCTTAAGAGTTTGTATCAAGTTGTTGACAAGAAACTGCAGGAGCGTTACACGGGGAAATCTGGTTGTGATGTCGAAACAAATGATGAATCTGACGAACGTTTGAAGGTTGATTTTATGTCTCGAGGAGATTTAGTGGATCCAGTGGTGGGTGCATTCTCACCCGGGGAAGAATTTGAGAAAAAAGAGCCTTTGGTGACAGTCGAACTAGAGGCAGTGTTACAATCTGATGTAGACTTGGAGTTGCGTGATGAGGCTCTTATTAAGGATAAAGAAGCCATTGGCAAGTTTGAATGTGGGGAGCATGATAATAACAGTTCTCCGATGGTTGAAAATGTTCCACTTGTAGAGACGGAAAATCCTCATTCGCCGAACGAGCTATGTACTTCGGTGGTGTACCCTTGTCGGTTTCCAAAAAGACGTAAAGTGTCAGCAGTTCGTGATTTTCCAGATGCGTTAAAGATCTTGAAAGAATGTAATGAGGCATCAGTGAAGAACCTGGATCATGGAGACGCTGACAAATTGGCTGGGAAAAATGAAACATGTGATTTCC
The DNA here is from genome assembly GCA_030864225.1 of Capsicum baccatum var. pendulum. Classification (NCBI taxonomy): domain Eukaryota; kingdom Viridiplantae; phylum Streptophyta; class Magnoliopsida; order Solanales; family Solanaceae; genus Capsicum; species Capsicum baccatum. The sequence goes on from CM061550.1 coordinate 14,982,477, forward strand.
AAGATGATGCAGAACACATTGAAACTGAGATCGAGTATCAAGGAAGTTCAGCTCCTTCTGAGAAAGGCCTAACTCGCAATTTGATGACATTACTCACCCCTACTAAGGATGACACTCTAAGTTTTGGTGCAAATACGGTTAATAAACAGACAAGCGTAGGGCATGATGGCACTGGTGCAGACAAGCAAGAACTGTCAAACTGTGGAGCTAAGTCTACAGCGTTAAGTACACAGAGTAATTCAGAAGTTACCAACTCTAACAAGCGGATTGCAGGAAAGGAAGTAGGAGTAAAATGCACAAACATAACTATTGTCGAGGATTCAAAGGCTACACCAAGACGTCCCAGCATGCCAAGCCAACATTACGGATCAGACACTAAAACTAATCAAGACAAAGGCAAAGGCAAAGACAAAGTTCTGAAGAGAAAACAGAATGAAGGATCAGCCACAATAACTGTCATTCTGGCATTGATGGCTCCTAAGAAATGTCCACGCTGACCTAGGCGAAGTAATTCTAAAGCAAAAGCTACAGCAAATAATGTGTAATACTGGCACAGTTTTCTGATTGAGCGGAAGTGGTAAAACATCTAAAGGGAATTCATTAGTATCTTCATATGACATTCTTTGACAAAGCATAAGACATTGTCCATCAACAAATAACACATGCTTGTTTATACATCTAGTACTATCACTGTATATTCTTACGTTTTTGCTATGGAAAAGTACCTGAGAAGTTCGCCTTATATGCAACTGCTTTCTCTAGGTATGCACCATTGAACGTTGAACCGCTGAAATCCGATTCCCTCATATCAGCAGATGTGAAATTGGCTCTTCTGTATCACCAAGTCCAATGGAACATCAATACTACTCTGCACTGAGAAAACTTGTTTTTCTACAGTTCTTGTTGAATGACGTTACAATTACATTTTCTGCTTTTTTCAAGGTTTCAACTAAGTTGCGCGGACTCTTCATTTTCGCTGTCGCCCACGTGTCGGATTCTTCAAAAATACACTACTTTTGGTGAATCCTACACGCACAGGAAAAAATCTTTCGCCCCTACCCACTCCAACAAAATGGAAAAAATGTTCCGTCTGTAGACACCTAATTTTTTCCCTCCCAAAGTCTAATTTTATTCATTTTTAGTTCACCTTACCACGTGTCCAACCCCATGTAATTATATCCCACAAAAATACAAAAATAAACAAAAATATTACCTCTAGCTAATTTATCTTATCCTAACAACCTATCCAATTAAAAGTGGACACCTCACCACCCCATACCCATACCCTCACCTACCCCTATCCCCTCACCTCACTCACGTGTCCCATACATCAACACACAAAAAAGGTACCTATATACATACATCACATTCAGAGAACACAAAAAAAAAAAAACATACGCATACACCATTCTTTCTTCCTCTCCATTTTTCAAAAACAGATAGATACAGGGGAATTCCATCATCCTCACCATAGCAAACCTCACTCACTGAAACCCACAGAGATTCACCCACAAAAAAATCTCACGCACACACTCACGGCTCACCGGAAAATAGATGACACACACACAGTAAAGGGAGACAGAGAAAAGGTGAGAAATCGAGAGTGAGAAATGGAGGGAGATTGAGAGAGAAGAGAGGAACAGAGCGAGAGAGAGAGATCGTGAGAGAGAGAAGGAGAAAATGCAAGAGAGAGAGAGAAAAAGGGGAACCGATCCATGAGCCTCGATTCCGGCAAAACCTCACCAGAGTACACTACCCCAATACCAACAAACCCATCGGAAAACCAGTCCCATCCATAAGGTTTCGAAATCTAACCCAAAAATTAGTCAAGATCCGATCTATTTTTTCTTTTTTTCGGACGCTAGTTGTGCTCACCGGAGCTCCGGCGTCTTGTCCCTGTTTGGATCGCCGTTCTGTTCGTGGTTTGATTCCGGCAAAGTCACGCCGGAATTATACGGTTCTCCGTCGCCGTGAAATACAGAGCAGCGACCAAACCAGCCGATTCTGGCGAGATCGGGTCAAAATCCGATGACATATCTCACGGTTTTTTCTTGGTTTTCTCCGGTAACGGCTTGGTTTTCGATCTGTTTGTCTGTTTCTCTCGCGAATTTGGGTTTCGAATCTGATTTGGGAAAGTTGGTTGATCCGAGTTGTGGGTTTGTTGACTAAGGTTCTGCTCGGGATATTCGGACGCGGTCTTCGTCTTTTCACTCGATTAATATTTGAGTTTGAAAGCTATGAATCGAGGTCCAATTCTATTCCCCTCTTTTATTTAATGTTTATTATATTTGGTGTGTTGGAGTGAATATTGTGTTTGGTTGATGATTGTGACGTGGTGATATGTTTCGATATTGTGTTTGAGCAATCGTGATTACTGTGGTTGATATTGATTGATTGATTCACGTGAATGAAGGGATTAAAAGATTTGAATTCATGTGGGAATAAGTGGGGCGAGAATTGAAAACTTGATATGATGATTAGTTTGATTCATTAGTTGTTTGACTTGAAATAAACGTTAATTGAATTTGGTTGTATCAAGATACACCGATTGGAATAGGCAAGACGTAAGTCGGGTAGGCAAATCTAGAGATTGTGGGTTGATTGAATGTTTGAAATTTGATTGAATATTTGATTTTATCACTTTTGAATCAATTGTATAATTTGGCCGGAGAATGCCCCGAAGTATTTGTATATATTTATTCATCGGGGAATACCCCGAGGTATCATGTACTCGGAGGACGTTCGTGATGAAGACCCGAGGCGTCGGGTAGAGCATTAGTCTAGAATAATTTAGAGTAGGATTTATTTTTACACATTTTTTATTTTTGGACTGTATAATTGGACTAGACACTAAATTTTGGATTGTTTTATCTTGTTTGCTTGATTGATTATTTTGCATGTTTTGTGTGGTTTATATATATTCATAATGTCAAATTAGCCTATACGCTCCGCCAAACGACCGTGGTCAAACCACGGGATCGAGGGGTGCCTAACACCTTTCCCTCGGTCAACAGAATTCCTTAGCCGGAATCTCTGTTCGCAAACCAGTTTTAAAGAGTCAAACCATTTCGAAAAGAATTTTTCAAAGGTGACTTGGCACACCGAATTATGCCAAGTGGCGACTCTAAATTTAATTATATAAAAAAATCCTTTTCGGAACAGAATTTTCATTTTTTGTCACTTAATAATAAAACCCTTTCGAATTTAAAAATTAATCTTTTGGAGTACGAAAAAGGGGTGTGACAGCTCTGCGACTCTGCTGGGGACAATTTCAGAATTCGAGTTTTTTTTGGAGTCGTATCGGCTTTGTTTGGCATTACGAGTGTATAAGTATTGTTTGTGATTTTTGTTTGTGTTTTCACTTTTGTGTATTTTCGTGCTCTTTGTTTACAGTATTTATCCTATGTGTTACCGCTTTTATATCTGACATCATGTGCATAACCCGAGTCATTCTTTCCGCAACAAGTCTCGGAGCGCACGTCGTGCGCACGAACTCTAGTTGAGTCACCTTTATTTTAGGGGGGGAGCCGTTGGATGTATGAAGTAGGTGGAAAGCAAAGCAGCCACTATCGATCATATGCTCCCCCAAACAGCCTTGTTAGTAAACCACAACGTAGGTCAACCTTTAGGTCATTCTTATGTGCATCATATTGAAACCTAGCGGGGCCCACACGGTCCTTTGTAGGAGACTCACCTTTAAAGCATCCCCATGTGCTAAATGTTGCATCTTTGAGAGTAATGTGGTCATTTGACGGACTGATTCGGGGAAAGCATGTGTTAGAAGTAAGGTGTGCTTGAAAAAAAAAAAAAAAAAGGTGAATCAAAGAAGAGTTTTGTAGTTTTTAGGTTCTTTATGGCTTTTGTTTTTCACAATTCAAAAAAAAGAGATTTTTTTTTTTTTACTTTTTGCACTTATTTTTCAAAAAATAAAAATCAAAAGATTTTCCTTTTGTTTCCTTTAGCAAGCATTCACAATTCGAAAACTCCAAACAGATTTTTTCAGGAGCTTTTTATGAAAGAAAAATTCAAAAAAAGGGTGGTAGAAGTTTTGTACATTTCATATAATGAAAATACCAAAAAGATTTTCTTTCATAGCTGTTGGTGTCGTTTTTTATGTGAAGTATCAAATTGAAAACTCAAAAAAAAATTGTTATGTTGTTCATTGTGTGTCTTTGGTCGTGTCTCAAGTTAGGGTGCAATCTGTTATTTAATCATTAATTGTCCAATCTGGATGAACTACGCACCCCTGATTCTCCTCTTTCGGGAGTGAGATACGTTGGCAGTCTATTGTTGGTTCAGGAATTTTATTTGAAAAATCCAAAAATATTTCTTCACTCTCCATTTAGAGTAGGTGTTTCATATACGTCTTTAAAAGAAAACTACAAAAAGATTTTCCTTTAATAGGTTCAAGTTTCATTTTCACATGAAATTCAAAAATCGAAAACCTAAAAAGATTTTTTCTTTGGTAATCACAGGTCTCATTTTGCATAAAGATTTAAACCTAAAAAAAAATGCAAAAAGATTTTCGTCAATTCTTTTGACACTTTGTTTCAAGAAAGAAAAAAGAGTTTAATTGGTCATTTTGACAAAACTTCACGAACTACGCACACCTGATTCTCCCCTTTCGGGGGTGAGATACGTAGGCGTCCTTCTTGGGTTCGGTGATCTTTTCAAGAAAAAAAGAGAGGTTTTTAAAAAACTGTTGAACTCTAACCATTTGCTATCTCTTGTCCAGTTAGTTTAAGGTGGTTGGTTTGTGACATTTTGGCTGGTCCTCCATATTGCTCCAAGTCACAGAGGAAGTTATGGCCAACAAGGACACCGAGTTAGTTGTCACTAATCAGATAGGGAGTTCGGGGAATGAGAATGTAGGAGATAATAAAGAGATTTGGAAATTAAGGCGGCAAATAATAGAAATGCATCGAGCTTGGGCTAATGGGTTGCCGCGTCCTCCAGTTCCCACTGATAATCTGGAATATCTTTCTAGCTTGCCTCCCGTGTCACATGCACAATTTCCCATTTTTGTTGATATGCCACAACATGCATCAGGATCGACTCCGGGGCAACAATATCCAACCACTTCCAAGGTTCATTTGCTCACTCCCCAATCCAAGACTACTATATACTCGGCTCCAGCTGCTATTCATGCTTTTGCGGCGCCACCCTCACTTAAAGCTCCTACTTTTGATGTTCATCCATAAGTTGTGCCTCTCTACTCTACAAGAGAGCTTGCATTGAATATTTTTAGTGATCAGCATTATGCTCTTGAGCCCACATTTAAGTCGACTGGTCCTTACGATTGTCCTCAACCGCCTGAATTTCCTCCTAACACTGAGAAGCCTGTTATGACAAAAGAACAAGAGGAAATAGCCAGAAAATTGAGAAGTTTGAAACTAACTATGAAAAAATTGCAAGGACTTGGGGGTACAAAAGTGTCTCATATAAAGATCTGTGCATGTTTCCAGGTGTACATCTTCCTCTTGATTTTAAAATGCCGAAGTTTGAGAAGTATGATGGACATGGTGATCCTGTAGCACATTTGAGGCGCTATAGCAACCAGCTAAGGGGCGCTAGAGGGAAGGAAGTACTACTCATGGCTTATTTCGGGGAGAGTCTTTCAGGCCTAGCTTCGGAATGATTTGTTGATCAAGATATTGACAAGTGGATTAGTTGGGATGACCTAGCTAATGGGTTTGTGCAACAATTTTAATACAATGTGGAGTTGATACCTGATGAAAAATCCCTAACTGGTATAAAAAAGAAGAATACTGAGAGTTTCAGAGAGTATGCGATCAGATGGTGCGAACAAGCTGCTAGAGTAAAACAGCCAATGAAAGAAAGCAAGATAGTGGAGGTGTTTATTCAAGCGCAATATGAAACATATTATCAACACTTGTTACCTACATTAGGCAAGCCATTTATTGAGGTCCTCAAAATAGGGGAGATGATAGAGGATGGAATTAAGACTGGTCGCATTGTGAGTTTTGCAACATTGAAAGCGACTACTTAAGTAATTCAAAAAGGTTCGGGAAGTGTTGGAGGAAAGAAGAATGAGGAATATGCATCTGCTATTATAGTTGGACAACAGGCACGGGCAAGAGGACCATACCATCGTTACCCACGGGCTCAAACCCAAGTTTATGGCCAAGTTCCACAGAATCCTTCCCAAAATCCATTATATTTCATTCTCCCATCTCCATATCAAGTGTATAATGCGCAACCATATGTTCAACCCCCATCTTACCCACACTGGCGCACGCTAACTCTGCCGAGTTATCCTCCAACTCCACATACATACCGAAGCCCTTCTAGGCCTGGTTTTCAATTTAAGCTAAATAAAGAAATGAGACAGAAGTCGAGGGATAGCTTCACACCCATTGGAGAGTCGTATGCAAGTTTATTCCAGAGATTGGTACAACAGGGCATGATCACTCCTCTCCTTGGGTATACTCCTGAACCACATTCAAGAAGTTTTGATCCTAATGTACGATGTACATATCATTCCGATGTTCAGGGTCACAGTATTGAAGATTGTCGTGCTTTGAAAAGAGAAATTGAAAAGATGATTCAATATAAATCAATCATGGTGCAGAACATTGACAGTGAGAAAAGCTCTAGTCATGCTGATATGTAAACCAGTGGCTAAGATGTCAGGCTGAGCAATTGAGAAGTCACCCCTCTCCTTAGTAGGAAGGGCTTTGGTAGCTTGTTTTGTTTTATTTTCTGTTCTCCGAATTATTTCAGGGTTGTAGTTCGGGATCTGTCTTGTTTTGTCCTTTTGTTATTTATGTTCAAACCCTTCTATCTTTTGTTTTGACTAAATGAAGTGTCTCATTTTCCTTGGTGTTTTAAATGTGTTGTTTGTTTGTTTTCTTTACATAGTATATTTTGTGTTAACTCTAGTGATATGACATGCTAGTGAAATTTTTAGTCAGATCTTAAAATTCAGTTTAAGCATGAACATTGAATCAGAGGGTTAAAGTTAGAAAAAGAGAGCATATGAGAAAATAGATAGAGTGCTGAGACATTTGGTGACAAGTTAAGACAATTATTTTGAGAATCACAAGAACAACTTGGTCATCGATCGAAAGGCAAGTCCCAATTAGGTCAAATAGTGGACGTGTGATCGCTATATCAAGAGAAACAAGAAGATAAGCAGCTCCACGAAAGCATGAGTCATTTGATGTGAGGAATGTACAATAAAGGTGGAGTTTACAGAAGAAGTAGTGACGCACAGACTCAATCTGCTTAAAAAGATGTCGCAAATGATCTTCATCTCTCACTTCCAATTGTATGTTATGTACTAGTATTTTCAAGGATTGATATGACGAAGGCATTTCATTCTGCTATCCAAAAATTGTGTCATCCTTTGTTTACCCCATTTGAGCCTTAGTGTTATTTTCTTTCATACCCCTCTTTTGGAATCAAGATAGAGTAAGTAAAGTTCAAAGAATAGTGTCGAGTAAAAAGATAAAGTCAAAAAGTTACAAAAAATAGACAAAATATTTCCAAAAAAAAGAGTGTCAAGAAAAATAGAGTTAGAAAAAAGAATCGCAAAGTGAAAAGAGCGAATAAAAGAAAAAAAAAGAAAAATCAGATCAAATCAAAAGAACAAGCTGCCAGAACTACGCATGTCCTGATTCTCCTCGCTCGGGGGTGATATACGTAGGCTGCCCTACTAAGGGCTCGGTCCAACCAAATAAATAATTTAGAATCATCCAGTGAAAAAGAAACTGGAGCATGAGTTAATCCTCATTTGTTTGAGTCGATTCCAAAAGTTATAAGTTCTAACCCACTTCAAGTGTCGTTTGGGCCTCATGCCATCCTTTCTTTTTAACCCTATCCAAAAGCCAAGTTACAACCAAAGAAAGACCTTCATATCAATCTTTAAGAATGTTAAGGCTAAGCATCCAATGGATATGATGACGCATTTTGGGAACTACCTGTCTTACTCAGCATAAGGAATCAAGAGAGAAATAAAATATGAGAGTCTTATTGGTGAAAACCCTCACAGGCACCGTAAGGCGATAGTAAGTTGAGAGAGATAAAAGTGAGAGAGTCTTATTGGTGAAAACCCTTACGGGCACCGTGAGACGATTGTGAGTTGGGAGAAATGAGAATAAGAGAGTCTCATTAGTAAAAACCCTCACAGACACCATAAGACAATGGTGAGCTGAGAAAAAGACCCTTCAAGGCGTCACTAGCCGAATGAGGTCTGAATGCAATTGGCCTAAGAGAACAACTCGGTTTCAAGGCCATTAACTCAACAACAATTGGTAGAAAGTTTGGATGGAAAGATCAGGTAGCTTAATCCAAAATGCATGGCATAATCATTAGAGTTGACTGTTATGTCTAGAAAAAATTTTCATTTCTTTGTTTCAAATGGGGACACTCATTGTTTTTTCTTTCTTCTCTTTATTTTTATTTTGTTTTCTTGAGCCAATTGTCCAAATAAAAGTCATTGTCATTTTTCTCTTGTCTTTGAGTCAAGTTCGTGTCAAAATAAGTGAGAAAGATTTCAAAACTGGCCACCAGCTTCTTCAATTGCACAAAGCAAGACAAAAGGGCCAGCACATGCTAAAGACATGATTGTGAGCCAAACCAAGGCATGCAGAAAGTTTTGCCAACCGACAAGTCTGGGAACTCATGGAAATACCAAGGTTCAAAGGGTTTATTTAAGAAGCATGACAAAGCATGGATACTGTATTTGTTTCAGAGTCACTCTTAATAATCTGAATTTGGGTCAATGATACAGCAAGCCAATGACACATGCTAATGATTGAAAACAAGATTAATTGCGACTGGGGCAAGAGCAATTTCCATGAAAGCCAAAGCCGCAAACCATCCACCAGGTGTTTAAACTAACAAGTTTTCTTTGTATGAAATAGGAACACATGTTACCTTCGAATCAAGGATTTCAAAGCCTAAACATCGAAAGTTGCAATACCGCACTTCCACAAATGAAGGAGACAATATTTCTGCACATATTTGGTATTCAAAGCCCTGGTAAAACTCATAATTAAAGATTTCTAGGAGACACGCTTCCTTGTAAGGAGACGCACTTCCTTGGTTGGGTAATTCAAACAACATTTGTAAGGAGATGCACTTCTTTGTTAAAGCAATTCAAGAGACATTTATTAGGAGACACACTTCCTTGATTTTGTAATTCAAGAGATATTGGTAAGGAGAAGCACTTCCTTGTTTGGACAATTCAAGCAATATTGTAAGGAGATGCACTTCCTTTATTTGGTTAATTCAAGAAACATTTGTGAGGAGACACACTTCCTTGTTTGATTAATTCAAGAGACATTTGTTAGGAGATGCACTTCCTTATTTGGTAATTCGATCGACATTTGTAAGGAGGCGCACTTCCTTGATTGGTTAATTCAAGCAAAATTTGTTAGGAGACGCACTTCCTTATTTTGGTAATTCAAGCGGTGTTGGTAAAGGGATGCACTTCCTTATTTAGTTAATTCAAGCAACATTTGTAAGGAGACGCACTTCCTTATTTTGGTAATTCAAGCGGTGTTGGTAAAGGGATGCACTTCCTTGTTTGGTTAATTCAAGCAATATTTGTAAGGAGACACACTTCCTTGTTTGGACAATTCAAGCAATTTGTAAGGAGATGCACTTCCTTATTTGGGTAATTCAAGCAACATTTGTAAGGAGACGCACTTCCTTGTTGAGTAATTCAAGCAACATTTGTAAGGAGACGCACTTACTTGTTTGGTAATTCAAGCAATATTTGTAAAGAGACGCACTTCCTTATTGGGTAATTCAAGTGACATTTGTAAGGAGATGCACTTCCTTGTTTGGGTAATTCAAACGGCATTTGATAAGGAGACGCACTTCCTTGTTTGGGGTAATTCAAGCAACATTTGTAAGGAGACGCACTTCCTGGTTTGGGCAATTCAAGAAACATTTGTAAGAAGACGCACTTCCTTGTTTGAGTAATTCAAGAGACATTTGTGAGGAGATGCACTTTCTTATTTGAGTAATTCAAGCGGTATTGGTAAGGAGACGCACTTCCTTGTTTTGTTAATTCAAACGGCATTAGTAAGGAAATGCACTTCCTTATTTTGATAATTCAAGCAACATTGGTAAGGAGATGCACTTCCTTGATTGGGTAATTCGAATTTTGCTTTTTAGGTGATGCACTTTCTAACTTAAGTCTTGATTCCTAGAAGATGCACTTTCTAGTCGAGTTATTGCACTTAATCCTTAGGAGACGCACTTCCTTGCTAGTTTTCATTTTTCAGGTGACACACTTTTAACTTAAACTTGTATCTCTAGAAGACACACTTTCTAGTTAGAATCCCTCACTTTAATTCTTAGGAGATGCACTTCCTAGTCTTGGTTATTCAATTTTACTCTCAAGAGATGCATTTCTTGGTCAGAGTCTTGATTCATCATTGCAACATGCAAGTAGGTATGATGTGACTTTTCCAAAAGTCTTTTGATGATAAACTTGGAAAAAAATTTAATTTCTGTTTTTGAAACTTTACTTTTCTGGCAAATAAAACCTCTTTATAATAATATTTGTTTGGGATAATTTTCTTTTTAGTTTTGATGTGATTTCAGGAGCCTGCCCAAAGCACAGGACGAATAAATGGAAAACCAAGCAACAAGGTGAAGAAATTGAAAGTTAAACAGATTGAAAAATAGCAAGTCAGGAGCCCGCCTGCAGAACAGTGTGAAGAATTTGAAAGCATGACAACAAGTTGATGAAATAGCAAGTCAGGAACCCGCCTGGAGAATAGGGTGAAGAAATGAAAAGTCAAGCAACAAAGTGAAGAAGTTGAAAGTCAAGCAACAAGGAGAAGAAGTTGAAAACAAAGCAACAACGTGAAAAGGTGAAAGTTAGCATATTGAAAAATATCAAGTCAGGAGTCCGCTTGAAGAATAGGGTAAGAAAATTGAAAGTTAAGCAACGAGGTGAAACAATTGAAAGCCAAACAACAAGTTGATGAAATTGAAAGTCAGGAGCCCGCCTGAAGAATAGGGTAATGAAACTCAAGTCAAAAGTCCAGAAGAAGCTGCATAGATTGGATTTTGTAATTTCATTTATGTTTTTAACTTGTAATTTTTATTTTTGATGTAATAACAGAGCCGCGAACTGGAACCTCGACGGAACCTCACTCGACTCTCCAACTCGGCATAGTCCTTCTCTTTCCAATTCTTTGAAATACTCGTGACTTAATTCTCTCATAACCTAGGTAGGTAGGATGTCTTAAGTCAAGACCCAGTTGTCCTTCTTCCTTCTGTTTCTTTCTTAGAATAATGGTCGGGTCAAAATTTAGTCTCGCTGTCTACTTCTTTGTCTGAAAACACGTCGTGTTTACATTCAAAGAGGGCATGATGTAGACACCTAATTTTGTCCCTCCCAAAGTCTAATTTTATTCATTTTTAGTTCACCTTACCACGTGTCCAACCCCATGTAATTATATCCCACAAAAATACAAAAATAAACAAAAACAATACCTCTAACTAATTTATCTTATCCTAACAACCTATCCAATTAAAAGTGGACACCTCACACCTCACCACCCCATACCTATACCCTCACCTACCCTACCCCTACCCCTTCACCCCACTCACGTGTCCCATACATCAACACATAAAAAAAGTACCCATATACATACACCACATTCAGAGAACACAAAAAAAAACATACGCATACACCATTCTTTCTTCCTCTCCATTTTTCAAAAACAGATAGATATAGGGGAATTCCATCATCCTCACCATAGCAGACCTCACTCACAGAAACCCACAGAGATTCACCCACAAAAAACTCTAACAAAGACACTCACAGCTCACCGGAAAACAGATGACACACACAGAGTAAAGGGAGACAGAGAAAAGGTGAGAAATCGAGAGTGAGAAATGGAGGGAGATTGAGAGAGAAGAGAGGAACAGAGCGAGAGAGAGCTGCGAGAGAGATCGTGAGAGAGGGAGGGAGAAAACGCAAGAGAGAGAGAAGAAGAGGAACCGATCCATGAGCCTCGATTCCGACAAAACCTCACCGGAGTACACTACCCTAATACCAACAAACCCACCGGAAAACCAGTCCCATCCCTAAGGTTTCGAAATCTAACCCAAAAATTAGTCAAGATCCGACCCATTTTTTCTTTTTTTCGGACGCTAGTTGAGCTCACCGGAGCTCCGGCGTCTCGTCCCTGTTCAGATCGTCGTTCTGTTCGTGGTTTGATTCCGGCAAAGTCACGCCGGAATTATACGGTTCTCCGTCGCCGCGAAATACAGAGCAGCGACCAAACCAGCCGATTCTGGCGAGATCGGGTCAAAATTCGATGACATATCTCACGGTTTTTTCTTGATTTTCTCCGATAACGGCTTGGTTTTCGATCTGTTTGTCTGTTTCTCTCGCGAATTTAGGTTTCGAATCTGATTTTGGAAAGTTGGTTGATCCGATTTGTGGGTTTGTTGACTGAGGTTCTGCTCAGGATATTCGGACACGGTCTTCGTCTTTTCACTCGATTAATATTTGAGTTTGAAAGCTACAAATCGAGGTCCAATTCTATTCCCCTCTTTTATTTAATGTTTATTATATTTGGTGTGTTGGAGTGAATATTGTGTTTGGTTGATAATTGTGACGTGGTGATATGTTTCGATATTGTGTTTGAGCAATCGTGATTACTGTAGTTGATATTGATTGATTGATTCACGTGAATGAAGGAATTGAAAGATTTGAATTCATATGGGAATAAGTGGGGCGAGAATTGAAAACTTGATATGATTAGTGAATTTTGATTAGTTTGATTCACTAGTTGTTTGACTTGAAATAAACGTTAATTGAATTTGGTAGTATCAAGATACGCCGATTGGAATAGGCAAGACGTAGGTCGGGTAGGCAAATCTAGAGATTGTGGGTTGATTGAATGTTTGAAATTTGATTGAATGGTTTGATTTTATCACTTTTGAATCAATTGTATAATTTGGCCGGGGAATGCCTCGAAGTATTTGTATATATTTATTTACCGAGGAATGTCCCGAGGTATCATGTACCCGGAGGACGTTCGTGATGAAGGCCCGAGACGTCGGGTAGAGCATTAGTCTAGAATAATTTAGAGTAGAATTTATTTTTACACATTTTTTATTTTTGGACTGTATAATTGGACTAGGCACTAAATTTTGGATTGTTTTATCTTGTTTGCTTGATTGATTATTTTGCATGTTTTGTGTGGTTTATATATATTCATAATGTCAAATTAGCCTATACGCTCCGCCAAACAACCGTGGTCAAACCACGGGATCGAGGGGTGCCTAACACCTTTCCCTCGATCAACAGAATTCCTTAGCCGGAATCTCTGTTTGCAAACCAGTTTTAAAGAGTCAAACCATTTCGAAAAGAATTTTCCAAAGGTGACTTGGCACACCGGATTATGCCAAGTGGCGACTCTGAATTTAATTATAAAAAAAAATTCTTTTCGAAACAGAATTTTTATTTTTTGTCACTTAATAATAAAACCCTTTCAAACTTAAAAATTAATCTTTTGGAGTACGAAAAAAGGGCGTGACACCGTCTACTCCAACTTATAGGTTAGTCTTCTCATTCTGAGACAGCGTATAATATCTGACACAATTTTAATAAAATAAAATTACTGTATATAACTTTTACCATGTCAATGTAGGAATTCAAAATCATTAGTATTTAAACCACTACTACTTATATAATACATAAGTACCTAAAGTATCTCAATTTTTTTGACTTCAACTTTCATTCCTCAACTATCGCGAGTATGAGTTTCCTAACTATTTATCAAAATCACACATTAACTATCAATTGTTCACTTTTTCTACTGGATGGAACACCATCACCAGGTAGGAGAAGTGAACAATTGATAGTTGAGATGTGTTTTGACAAATAGTTGGTGATAGTTCAGTTAAGAAACTTGCACACCTCGAGATATTTTAGGTGTGTTTTTATCAATAATTATAAGTCAAATAAACATCCTATGTACACAAGAAAAAAGGTCTCATCCTAGAGCAGAGGAAAGGTTACCTGAAGTTCTCATTTGTATGAACTGTTTTCCTGCACATCACAACAACAAATAATAAAAAAAACTATTTCAGACCCAAAAAAACTCCATAAAATTGTAATGATAGAAGAAAAATATTGAGGAAAACCAACTAACTTAAGGTCTGCAGAACCAAATTGAGCAGCAGAACCAATACCAAATTCACCTCTTGTTTCTGCCTCAAACTTATTCAAGTCAGCAATAGCAGTCATATTTGAGCTAAACGTTATCACTGCAGCTGCTAATGCAGTGGAAACTATAGCTTTCCACTTCTTTGTCTCTGTATTTGTATTCGACTTTTCCAGTTGACACACAATCTTGGATGATTTTTGAGGAATAACAACTCCATAATAACAAGTGGATGAAGATGAGGAGATGCTAACGGATTTTATGGGAAGTAATGAGATGGAATTAAGTGCCATTTTTTATGTGTAATGTGATTAGTTTCTAGCAAGAGAACAAAGGAATTTAGAATGGGAAAATGAGGCAAGACATTGGATGGAAGTTTTTTTTGTTATGTCCACTTCTTTCAACCACAATTTTTTGGACAAATTGGATAGGCTTTGTAAAGTGTACTCTCTTCTAGTATTTTGTTTTTACATTTGTATTTGTGAGGATAGTTGGTTGATGTGATCAGTGACAGGTGGTGTCATTTTAATTATTGAGTTATTTTTCAATGTTCAAAATAAATAAATTGTTCATTATTTAAAATACATGTTGAAAATTTTTTCCGACTTTACACTTTCATTTAATGAGATTTTTAAGTACTTCGTATTTTTTAGGAGATTAATTTAAGAACAATTAAAAAGATAATAGTGAAAAGTAACCTACAATTTATGTACTAAAATATTTTTCTTAAGTAGTGTGTCATACCCCAATAATTCAATTATTTTGAAATGGAAAGAGTATTGCACAAATTTAAGGTATGAAAAACTGTAAAAGGTTCACATATATATATATATAGTACCCTCCGTTTCAAAAAGAATGAAATGTTGTTTTAGTCTATTTCAAAAAGAGTGATCATTTTCTATTTTGACAATACTTTATTTTCAACTTTTCATATGACATGTTTAAGATCACAAGGTTAAAAGATATTTTGATACATTTGACATAACTTTAATTTAGGATCACAAGATTCAAAAATCTTCTTTATTTTTTTAAACTCCGTATTAATGAAAATAAATCATTCTTTGAAACGGAGGGACTAGTATGAATTTACTGTTGTTGTTTTTTTAATTGTTATACATTAGATTATACACCGATTGAATACAATTATACATGAATTATACTTATGATATACAACAGACAATTTAAGTTAGTTTTGATGGAAGAAAATTGATTTATGACTCGTAGAATGATATGATATTCCATCTAATAGATCCATCGTTACTTTATTTTTCTTCATTTTATATTGGGTTTCATCACTACCTTCAAAATGTTTACAATACACCCAAAAGGAAATGTTTAAGCTAATTACTATCTCATTTACAAATTAAGTATTGGATGTTGGTCCTTGGATCAGCTTATTCACAATGCATTTAGTATTAGGAAGCAATATTCAATTATCACATCATACAACAACAACAACCCAATATATTCCCACACAGTGAGGTCGGGGAGAGTGAAATGTACGCAATCCATACCGCTACCTCCAAAGAAGTAGAGAGACTATTTCCGATAGACCCCCGGCTCAAGAGAGAGAATAGTATAGCAAGGTCGTAATGCAACTAAAAACAGGATGTATAATACAACAGAAATAAGCGATAAAATAATAACAGTAAATATCAAGGAAATACAAAATAAGTAAAGTACAAGCAATACGAAATAAGAAATAGAAAAACGGATACTCTCCTAGTAGTAAACAATGCACTCACAGAACTAAGAGGACTACCACCCCCACACTTTCCTAACACCTAGCCACAACCCACACACTCACACTAGCCTTCAACCTTAATCCGCGACCTCCACACGTTCCTGTCTAGGGTCATATCCTCAGTAAGCTGCAGTGATTACCAAAAGTACATCATCTTCATCTTAAATTATCAAAAGTACCTTACTATTTCACAATTTTTCAATAGACAGATAAAATATTTAATTCCTTTTTAATAAACCTAAAACAATCATTTAAAAAAAAAAAAAAGCAAACAACATAAATCTCGACAGTTTAGAGCTTAATTATAAAAAATTTCAACATTTTGCATAATTACTGAAAATCTCGATTTGGGGTTTATCGAGATATATCATTAACTCCCGATACATCCAACGAAGATACATTTTTTTTATATAAAGATACACAAGTAGCTCCCCATACATTTTTTTTTTCGATTTTGGATCTGTTGAGATACATAATACATCCAACGAAGATACATAATTAGTTGAAATTTCTGTAATTACTTTGTAAGGGGTGGGTATTTGTTCAAATATGATAAGTTAAGGTATATCTTTCTGTTATTTTTTCTAAAAAGAAAAAAAAATGGGCCTGCTCTTAACATTTAGCATGGTTGAAACAGGCCGATGTTGGACAACTTAACGGACCCCAACATTAATAAATCAATGGGCCGATCCTATTACTAGCAGGCCCATGAATTATATTCTGCTCAGCCACCCCTTTCGGTTCGCAAATAATCTTAAAAGTGCTAAAAAGCCATTTCTGTAACTTCATGGATCGAACGTGCCTATTATAAAAGTAAAACTTACATAAATTTCAACAAGTTTATCTTTGTTGTGAATGTATTTACATTATAATGAATGTCTAACAAAATCTAATAAGATCTAGTTGATATTTATCAGGATTTGAAGTATCTGTCTTTTAGTCAGAAACTAGGAGTATTTTTTTCAATAAATAGAGGAGTTTTGTTTATTGTATTCTCAATCTTATAATCTCTCTATCTCTCAAAAAATAAAGAATTACTCTCTCTTCTATCTCTATTTTCTTCTTTATTTTTAATTATTTCATAACACGTTATCAGCACGAGTCTCAAACCAACTGAGACAAATGAACGGATATGTTAGTGTTTTTAATTTTGTTGAAATTTAGTCCACGTAAATACTAACGTGGTTGCGAACTAAATGGTGCACCTAGACCTAACTGGAAATCAAGAGAATGTAATATACTTACATTTTTCTCGAGGTAAAGTAATATTATTTTGGAGAAAGTTATGTTATCTGCAATATTGAATTTCTTTTTCTGAACTTAATTATCTAAATTCCTTAGGAAAGCTATTGAAGTCTTGATTTTTAAAGTTGGCAGAGATGGTACTTTGACAGCCATGTCACTTATGTATCATGTTACTGTATTGCATGTTAAGACATGTTAAGACAATACTTTTCTTATTATAACGATTTACTTGAAGATGTCTCTCAAAAGTGGCAGTTTAGTTATAGGATAAGTTTGAGTTCTATTTTACTTTGGTCTATTATATTATTAGTTGAAGGTATAATGATAGATTTTAATTTCATCGCATAAAAATGATAAGACATCGGGTTAAAATTCCGATGCACCATGATAAAATATTGAGGTTAAGTCCCATCAATTTATGCGTAAGACACCTTTATATGGAAAAGACATTGAGATTGGATCTCAATGCACTATATTGATGATACTATGATGGCTAAGGCAAAATAATACGTTTTTGATGAAAAATCATGAAACTTGTCCATTGAATATGCTTCATTCCATGAAGTGAATGTGGTAGCAATATATGATGGGCCTGAAAGATGACAATTTGCTTCATTCTTGAAGTGAATATGGTAGCAATATATGATATACTTTGAAAGATATATATGCCTCGATTTGCTCATAAAGTAGCAATACCATGAAAGAGGTTATAAGCTATCATAATTTGATAGGCTTAAGGCGCGATTATATTTCATTCTTGGGGAATAAGATTTTTGATTATTATAAGCGCAGATCCATTATATTCCCTGGGTGAATGGGTGAATGTGATAATAGTTAATAAGAAACTTATTAATCCAAATGTGCACTTGATTGTGATGGTATCACAACTCACCTCCGAATGAGGCAGAATAACTGAGAAGAGTTATCTTGAAATCTAAAGTAGTAAATCTAAAATTTATTCATGTAATAGTAAATCTGAAATTTACTAAAGAAAAAAGTACATGTCAGGGTAAACTTGAAGTTTACTAGAATAAAAGTTCATAAATTGATATGAACAATTGTGACATCTCGAAGATGTGCATATTGGATATTAGACATGTATTGAAGAACTAGAATATTCTATGAGAATTATTTATGTCGCATGTTCTCATGATAAGTTGGTTGAACCAACTAATATTGAAATTAGATCCCTTAAAATCTAAAAAGTATAAAAGGTGAATAAGAGCTCGTTCACCGATCATGTGATATGTTGAAAAGATGCATCAACTTGAGTTTAACATTCATAAAGTTGTTATTGAGTTAAGAGAATAACTTTCAGACTGTGTAATGAAGACAATTCATCTTGATGATGATGGTTTGACATTGAATGCCTTCGATAAATAGTTAAATCATGACTAATGAGAACAAATTTTCATGTGTTGGTCTGAAATATGATATGTTGCATACAATAGCACTTGTATGCATTAGACCAATAAATTATGAGTATTTCTTCCCTCTCAATTGGTTCAAAGTCAGGAACCAACTATTTCATCTAATAGTTTTGATGTACGGTATACGATTAATGAATATACCATGATGCACAAAGATGGATTCCTCAAAGAAGATGGGGGATGTATCTTAGTTTTTCTAACACAAGGGGAGATTATAAGCGGCTACAAAATATATTAGGAATTATCACCAGGTCCTCATTCAAAAGATAATTCAAGTCAAATGCCGAAAGCATCACATATTTAATCTGCAAGTGCTCCTATTTGTGTCCATGAAGGACAAAATCTATGCATACGTGAAGCGTGGTAGACCAATCGTTTCAAATAAAATAATCCTTGAAAAGGATAAGGAGCAAACAATCATAATAAGAAGGCAATGTGCTCTTGAAAAACCTACGACATAATACTTCATGAAACCTTATGAGAGGTTCAGGTACCTAAAAATAATGAAGTGATGAGATATCAAAATGTTATGTCACATTATGAACCGATATAAAATGATATATCATCGATGATATCTTTGATACAATATTGACACAATATTGTAAAAGGTTACGAGGATCTGAATTCTACGTTTATTTAATCATGCTGACGTAGAAACATTTATCAAGTGACATGAAAGGATGCATCATGGTAAGCATAACACTTATTTGATTTGCAGTCCAGACACTTGAATATGTCACACATATTAATATTGTCACTTGAAAAAAATCCATATGAAAATTCCTAAAAGATTCAAAATGCCTGAAGCATATAAAGTTTCTGAGAAACTTGTTTATTATCCTTATAAGGGATAAATTGATGGTCTGAATATTGTTGAAACTCTTGGAGAGTTTTCAAAAGCAATAAGATTATTTGCTGAAATGAGAAATATGAAGTACCATATCTTAGTGCAATTGGTGCACAACACTAATGTATCTTGCAAATACAAGCAATAAGATTATTCTAAAACTTGCAGTCCGGATTTTGTTGATTATGCTGATATTGGGTATTTATTTAACCCACATAAATCTCGATCTCAAACATGCTATGTGCTCACATGTGGGTATATTGTCATAACTTGGAGGTATACAAAGCAGTTTATCTTACCACTTCGTCGAACCATGCTGAGATAATAGCTATTCATGAAGCTAACCGAGAATGTGGATGGTTGAGATCCATGATACATCTCATTCGAGAAAAACGTGATAATGTACCCACAGTTTTATACATAAATAATGCAACATGCATAGCACATCTTAATGGAGGATTCATAAAAGGAGATAGAACGAAGCATACTTCATCAAAGTTTTTCTACATACATAAGCTACAAAAGAATGGTGATATTAACGTGCAGCACATTCGTTTAAGTGACAATGTGGCTGATTTATTCACCAAGTCTCCTCCAATTGCAACTTTAAAAAAGATGGTACACAAGATCGGGATGCAAAAGCTCAAAGATGTTCTCATTAGGGGGAGTCAATAAGCGTTGTACTCTTTTTTCCTTACGATGTTTTGTCCCACTGGGTTTCCTTGTAAGGTTTTTAATGAGGCAACCGAAATGCATATTGTTAGAGATGTGTACTCTTTTTCCTTCTCTAATTTTTTTTTCCACTGAATTTTTTCTAGTAAGGTTTTAATGAGGCACATTTTCTACCAATTAGACATTCAAGGGGGAGTGTTATGAATGTATTTACATTATAGTGAATGTCTATCAAGATCTAGTTGATATCTATCTGGATTTGAAGTATTTGTCTTTTAATCAGGAACTAGGAGTATTTTTCCCTATAAATAGAGGGATTTTGTTCATTGTATTCTCAATCTTATAATCTCTCTATTCTTCAAGAGAAATAAAGAATTACTCTCTCTTCTCTCTCTTTTTCTTCTTTATTCTTAGTTATTTCATAACAATCCTAATTATTCTATATTCCTACTCTTTGTTAAATTACAAATAATTTTTTATTTTTGCAATTTCAGATACATAATTAGCATCCAGATTAATAATTTTGATTACTAAGATACATCCATTATTCTAAAACTGTTTGGTCGAGATAACTAATACATTAACTAGATCAGAGGAAGATACATAATTTAAGCTGTGTATCCAAAAATTTATGAATTTTTGTGGATGTATCCGATTATTTTTTTAAAAAAATTTTAGGTAATTAATAAAAAAGATAGAGATTTTATCTTGTTTTAGTAAAAAAAAAAGTGGTAGTGTTATGTAATTTTTCCTATAAATGAGAAATTTTATTTGAATATCCCCTTTTCCACACGAGTACAAGTCTTCCAAAAAGAAGCAAAAGGCGTTGAAAATATTATCAAGAGCGATAGGTACAAATAACAAGTTGATTAGAAGATTTTCTTCTTACATATTGAAAGAAGATAGGAGCTAACGGTGTAGAAAAGAATTTATCATACCTTCTTTGTCAAAAAATTATATTGCATACATAAGTTTATTTCTTTTATATATGTAGATATGTAATGAATATTGAACGCTTGATATTTTTACCACTGATTGAATGGGAAGGAGAGCATTTGTTGTTGCACAAGTAGGTAGTCCTCATTAATGAAATGGATGGAGTAATTCTTGCATATATAATGATTTTTCAATTGTGAGAACGTTGAATTAATTTTTATTATAAGTGAACCAATATTAATTTAATCATTGAGTTTTATGTAAAATGGATATAGTCAGTGAACATGACTTGGACTGTTTACATATTAGAGACTATGTTGGACACGAATCACTTCATGTATTGATGTAGACTGACAGGTTCATTAATTAAAGGTGTAATATTAAAGCTTGTTATGGTTGCACGCACATTAGGTCAAGACTTGCTATCTATAAATATATGGCTAGCAACCCCCACCCCTCCAATCTACTCAACCTTTAGGGAACTAACTCGTTCGACCTCTGATTATAGGAGGAGCAATGACAAGAAAATATAGTCAAACATTTTACAATTCTAAAACAAGAATCCACATTGAGCTGCTTTTAATGTTCCTAATCTGCGTAATAGCCCTAAATCTATTAGAAATTACCTCACAAACTGCATAAAAATCTTGTTTTTGAATGTGCTAGCTCCAAAAATTTTAGCTCAGACCTATAAATTTTACTACCATATATCAATTATAAAGTAATCTTGAAATGATGGTTTAGGAAGAAAAAAGAAGTCATACTTGACTAATAGCCCACAGAGGCACAGTAACTTATGTAAAGATTCTGAAACATAAAGAGAGGTTGTTTTACTGTTTAAAGAGGATGGATCAATGAAAAGAGTAATGGACCCCTAGCTGTGTACAAAAAAATTAGTACACTACCACCATACCCTTGTTGACTGACCAGCCTAATCTTTGTCTCATTAATTCATGGTTCAAATATCCAATTTAGAGGCCAGTATAATTTATAACTTTGTCCATCCAAAACGGTCTTTCTATTCTCACAAAAGATAAAAAATAAAATTTGTGTATATCCTACTCTCTCTAAATTTCACTTAAAGACTGCTAGGATGGTTGTTACCTATTATGTAATATTGTGTATTTCTAGTTTAGTATAATATTTGTTTTGGTTATTACTTAAATTTTATGGTATCACATTGTTAAAACGATCGTTAGATAGCGAAATATTGACATGCTGATTTTTTCTCTAACATTATATATAGCAATCAAAATCTCATTTTTGTAACGGGCGATCTGGTATGATCACATTGTAAGCTTTTCTTCTTCTTCTCTTTTTTTTTTTTTTTCATTTTGTATTTACTAATTATTTAATAATTTTATTTTATTATTTATAGTCTGTCCTAACTTTTTATAGAAATTTTATTACGTACCCTACTTTTTTGTAGGTTTATCCATCTACTTTTTGATGTTTGACCTTATATAACGACAAAAAAATAATATAATCAATCCAAAAAATACAATGTGATATAATACCACACAAACAATACAATAGATTATGAAAGAATACATAAAAACCATCTAAACAGCGTATCATAGAATCACACGAGTATGTTATTATTGTTGTTGTGCTAGATGTCAATTTATAACTTATGATTTTAAAGCATAGGCCTAGGCCAAAGATCAAGGGCTATCTTTCGAATTAAACCCCCCGTACCTTCGTGGGGCTCTCCCATGTCTCTTTGTATTTGTCCACACAAACACAACTCAATGGATATCCCTTTGTAAGGTTTGCTCTTTTTACTCTATTCTAATTGGCTAAACACAATCCTATCACCTCAAAAACAGTAAACAGAGAGATATATTATTTCGGATAAAAAAAAACCAAATATTTAATCTAAATTTTAATACTAAGTTCAAGAACAATTTTTAAGAACTATAATGAAGTTACAACAATTTCAAATACAAGTCCAAATGAATAATCAAATGAATTATCAAAATGAAGTATTTATAAACTTTAAGAAAGAAGATGAAGTAGAAAATTGTAGAATCAAGTCCACCGAATGCACCATGTGTCCTTAAGGAAGTTATTCCCCTCAAGTATCCGAGGTTATAAAATCTTTTCTTCTAGGATAAAATGATTCTCTTTTTGAAAAAAGCGGTACCTCAAATTTTCAGAAACTTCGAACACACTCAACTATTGATGATCACACGAGAGTTTTTAGAAGAAGAAAAAGATTGTTTTTTTACTAAAAAAGATTGTCTTTACCTGAGGAAAAATTCAGGTATTTATAGTCATCAAGGTGTTGCATCATGAAAAGAAGCAATGGTTCAAAAAGGTGCACCCCTTCATAAAGGTGCAACTCTTCGGAAAAGTCACTACCCATTAGAAAGGTCATAACCATTCAATCTGAAAAGGTGTCTATTCAAATTGCACCCTTTCTGTTGGTGTCTTTTCGGAAAAACACTTATTCATTTTCCATTCGCACTTCATAAAAACCCAATAGGATATATTAATGAATGTGGAAAGCAAAAAAAATTGGGAAGAGAAGCCTCGTGATCTTTTCAGAACTTAATTAGTAGGCAGAATACATCGTCAGGCCCCTTGACTTGACGTTATCTTTCACTGTGGTACCTCAAGTGAATGTTTTTCACTTTTAACACCTCAAGTAGCGTACGAGTGTGTTCTTTTGGCACCTTTTGCTGAGTTGACAAGGTGCGTGTATTACGAAGGCGCATGAAAGCCTTTTTTTGGTTGATGTGGCGCCCAATTTGGCCCACCAACAATATATTAATTCAACTCCATTAATTTATACATTTTTCCTCATTTTTATCCATCATTTTTGTCAATCTTAAGCTTATTTAATGGTGAAAATTATTGGGAAAGATTTAAAAATTAGATACATATTTAGGGGTTCGTCTTGACAAAAACAGTATGTTTACTCAACACCCATTAATTTATACTTCTTTCAAATTTTTATTCTCCATTTTTGTCAATCTTAAATTTATTTAACAGTAAAAATTGTTGAGAGGAATTTATATACGCATTTAAGGGTTCATGAAAATTAGATAATAAGCACCATCTGAAAATCAAGTAGCATTAATGAAGAAAAACTAAAATCGGGCAAAATTAATGAAGAAAAATTGAAAAATAAAATTAAATCCATGAAGAAAAATTGAAAACCAAACAAAATCAATGAAAAAAAAATAAAAATCGAAGCAAAATCGATGAAAAAAATCTAAAAAATAAAGCTAAATTCATAAAGAAAAAACTAAAAACCAAAAAAAATCAGTGAAGAAAAAATAAAAATCGAAGCAAAATCGATAAAAAACACACAAGCTGAAGAATTAGCACAACCATCACCACCATTACTACCACTCTTCCCACAACTATTATTCTTATTGCACCACCTCCACCACCGTATACGGTGAACCCTGAAACTGCAATTGGTAAAGACTCCATCTCCCAAATTTGCCAAAAAAAATAATAACCACCGGAAAATCAAGAACTGACTAAAACCGCCGGAAAATCAAGAACTGACAAAAAATCACCATTATGTATTTAGTTTTTTTCTTTTTCTTTTTTGGTAAAGTTTTTAGCTTTATGATGAATTTGTATATATATTTTTTGCTGCAATGTGTAATTCTTGAATTGTTGTTCAACTCTAAAAAAGGTGACAGAGAGGTGGGAAACAAAAAAAAAATACCAATTTCCAACAGGATATGGATGGATGGTCCTTAAATAGGAAAACAGCAACACAGTCGGTGAACAACATATAGCAACTATCTTTTCCAAGCAACGTTAGAGTTCTTCTAAGTTAAAAAAAATCAATTTGTTTGTCTTACAATTTGTTTTTAGTTTATTTTAGAAAGAATGTCCACTTCCAATAATAATTTAATTTCATTTTTCAGATGACATGAGGACAGTTTGATGTACTAAAATTTCAGCTATGTGCGGAATTTGGAGAAGGGTCTGATAACAAGGGTTTAGTGGATACAGTTTTACCTTACATTTCTATCGGAAGTTATTTCTACGACTTGAATCATGACCTCCTGGTTACATGTCGGCAACTAAAGTTAGCAAGGCTCTCCTTCATATGACACATGTTTAAGACTATCAAATTAAAGAATATTTGATATATTCAACATATATTTAATTTAAAATCATCGATTTAAACTAAATAAATTGAAATCGAGTGTGGGAATTCGTGTAATAGAAGTGAATGGATCTAGAAAAAAGTTGGCAAAAAAGAAAGTAAAATAATATAGAAAAAGGACAAAATAGGACGGTAAAAAGTATTTGCTGGATCAGTGTTGACACAACTGTTGTGTTTTTTTCACTGACTATGAATTCATTTTTTCTGCAAAGTGAGAAGAGAATGAATGGTCAAATCATGAAAAGTAAGCTTTTAGCTAGTCCTGTGTACTATTTCCATATTATCACATAATCATGACTATATTATTAGCATGTATATATATTTACAATTTATATTTCCAAACCCTAGGGAGGCGGAGACGAAAGGGGTGAGGGTGAGGGTGGGCGTGGGGAGTGGGGGGTAGGGTTCTATCTTGGATATACTATTATATACTAGTGTATTTGGAATTTGGAATTAATGTGGATGTGGTTTATCGTCCTGTGGTCACAAGAAAGTTCTTCAAAAGGCTTTTTCTGGGATTTTGTATTGTTTTATTTTAATCTTTTCAAAAGTTATTATTTGTATATAAAAAAATTCACTCTCTTTATTCCTTTTTATTTGTCACATTTTTTACTTTACAAAAGTCAATTTGATTAATTAATTTGTGATACTAAAAACTTTAATCGTTAGATAGAACATTGCTTTTTACATGCGAGCTTTATTCTTTATTTAAATCTGAATGTTTATGTTTGATAGTAGGTGGCGAGACCTGAACTTGATTAGGATCTCTTTATTCTCTAATACCATATCTTGAAGTATAATATAATCATTCAATCTAGTAGTTTAATTTGTTATAAATCGTACACTTATTGAAAATATAATAGGGTAAATAGAAGTATATATGTGGTCTCTATAGTGGGAACTTTTAGATGAGATGGTAAGGTCATAGTCATTTCTTAGTATGAAATCAAAGCCAAATCATCCCAGCTCGATGTTAGGCTTTGATATTTTGCTATTCAATGTTTAGTCTTTTTACATGATCTTGGTCAATCTCCACAACATAGACTAGCTTATGATCACCCGTTATTAAAAGGATTTTTAAGTGCTTGGCGCATGAAAATGAATAAGATATTCACGTAAGGATCATGTTGTGAATATAATTAAATAAATAAAAGTATGAATTCTTTAGCAATTTAAACTTTCAAATAAAATGATTACACATTTCTAAACGATGCTTTTACTTATTTATTTTTGAATATTTTTACTAATTAATTGCAGTGAAAAAGTTAAACCATACAATCTAAAACTACAAAGTATGAAAGTAACAAGTGAATGAGTGAATTTGGGAGCTTTATAAGAGCACCATGCAAACGTCCTTTTCTAGCTCCTCTCCCCCACATCTGCCGAATTCTGCCTTTCAATTCATACACATATAACATTGGGAATGCCAACCACACATGTTTGATCTTTTCTTTCTTATTCATAAATATAAAAAAAGTATATCAATTCCATAATATATACATAACATATACATTATCATCCATGCATGTGCATTGTCCACTATGCATATATAACATAACATCCATGAGTATACCAATCTATTATAAACATGACCAACAAATTAATAAGTAGAGTACTGCTATAAGTGTAAGCTTATCTAGTGAGTGAGGGAAAACAAGGATTTTGCTCTCTCTAACTCTCTTCTTTCCTCAAAATCCTATTATTATCAAGAAGAAAAAAAAAAAGATCCAAGGAACTGTCAAGCCATCAATCAATCAAATCAAATCAATCACAAAAGCAGGAACCAATCAGTTTAGAAGAAATAGGAAAGAATTTAGAGAGTAATAATATAATTATGTCCTCTTCAAATAGCTTGTCATTGGACCACCTCCCTCCTCCTCCTCCTTCAGAGCAGCTCTGCTATGTCCATTGCAACAACTGTGACACTGTCCTCGCGGTATATTATATATGATGAATTGTTCACGTTGCTCCCTACCTATTTTTCGAATCAAGAATGTATCCATATATGTACATATTAGGTTTACTTATTAGGGTTTTCAACTTATTAAGTCTTTCTTTCAGGTTGTTTGGTTCAAATGAGGTTATCCCAAGATTGTTATCCTGGTTTAATCAGAATAGATAACCTCGTCATCTATGTGGCATGATTTTGGTGTTAGCATTATCATGGTTTTATTAGTTAATACCCACAACCAAATAAGTGTACTGGGATAATCCCCTAATCCTTTCCTAGTAGCTCAGTTGGTTGGTTATCTGAATTTTCATCTTTTCGGAGATTGTTAAATTCCCCATGCATTTCCCCTTCTCCTATATATACCCCCAATATAAAAGATCATTAACCCCCTTTCTATTCTTCAAATACAAGTATATGTTAAATTTGCGAGCAATGTTTTTTGGGATTAAAGGAAAAAAGGGAAGATCTCAAACAAGAAAATGAGTTTGTGGTTTTTGATTATTTTTTTTTTGTTTTGCTTTTGGGATGATTGGATTTTTAGGTAAGTGTACCGTGCACAAGTTTGTTCAAGACTGTAACGGTTCGATGTGGGCATTGTGCTAATCTTTTGCCTGGATGGCTTTTGCCTTCTACTAATCATCATCATCAACTTCATCATTTTGGTCACTCTTACTTCTCTCCTTCCCACAACCTTCTGGTATGTAGTATATTTATTACTACAATTTATTATTGTTTATGAAGCATCATTAAGCTTTCGTTTGGTCATATATTTTGAAGTTGTTTTACTTGGATCGAAAAAATTGAAGTTTTATGAGTAAAAATCCTCAAAACTGGCTCAAAATCTATGGCCAAACCCTAGGTAAGGGTATATTCTTTTTTTAATTTGTTAGCAAAATTGACAATTGCTTTAATTTGCACTTTGCAGGAAGAAATAAGCAATGCAACCCCAAATTTCTTGATGAATCAGGGTAATTCTGCTCATGATTTTGTCCTGCCTGCTAGACCTGGATTTGATGATCTTCCTAGACCTCCACCGGTTATTAACAGACGTGAGAAATCTTAACACATTCTTACAGTCCTTATCATATATTGGCTCGTTTGGTTGGGAAACAAGTTATCCCGAAATTAGCTATCCCAGGATTAGTTATCCCACCCTCGAGAAGGGACAAAAATAACACCACAATCCTAGGATAATTAATCCCGGGATGAATTATCCCATGCATTTTAATTCATCCCAACTAAACATGAGATAAGATCATCGTAAAATTAATCCCGAGATTAGTTATCCCTCGTCCCTCCTACCAAATGAGAGTTTATACGTACTGACACGATAAAATATTAAAATGTTACCCTAAACTCAAAGAAAGACTGATTTTTTAGGATTGATGCTCCTTATATCTCTCAGTTTTTTCTTTACATTTCCCTGACTCTCCTTTGTGAAGATAGATGAATTTGATGAACTGATGAGTAAATAATATTTACACAATCTTAGACACAATTAAAAGCAACTTCCTAAAATGAGTACCATTAATTAGTAATTAATATCATAAAAATAATGCAACTAATGTCTTTTTTTTTTTTTAACTCTCTTGTATGTACAGCGCCTGAGAAGAGACAACGAGTCCCCTCTGCTTACAACCGATTCATCAAGTAATATTTCTTCATCTCTTATATATATACAAGAGTTCAAGTTTTGTAAACTGACAGTGCTCAAAACATAAATTATATATATATATATAATGCACATGTACCATCTTTTTTTCCTATAATATAATTTAATACACTCTCATCGTGGAAGTTCAAGTAACCAACCAACTAAGTTGCTAAGATTATTCATAGTTTATTAAGTACATTTACGTTGTAGTTTATTAAGTGTGTTCCAATTTTGGTGCAGGGAAGAGATCCAACGCATAAAAGCAGGAAATCCTGACATTAGCCACAGAGAAGCCTTCAGCGCTGCTGCAAAAAATGTATATAACTCCTTTCTAAACTAGGGTTTATTTATTTGTTCATTTATATTATATATTAAGATTATTTATGCTTCTTTTCACTTTGATTTAAAGCATTTAGTGTTCGTTTGGTTGGTGGAATAAATTTTCCTGGAATTATAGTTTTGAGATTATAATTCTTTGACTAGTTTATCTTACCTGAGAGGTGGATGGAACAACACAAGTTTGATGGGATAAGGTGTGGGATATATCAAGGATTAAGTTTAGAATTATATTTATAATTTGTTGAAGGTATGAATTTATTCAAATTTAATCGTGAAATATCTCACCATATTTCATTAACCAAATGACTCCTTAGGTTCGAATATATTCTGTGATCAACAACAAAATCTTCATAAATGAAAACTAGGGTTTCAACCATGTGTTTTTATTTAACGTTAAGTTTTGTACATGATTCTTTCTTTGTTTTTTTGGGTTGATGATGCAGTGGGCCCACTTTCCACACATTCAATTTGGTCTCATGACGGATCAGACTGTTAAGAGGACCAATGTGCGTCAACAGGTACGTTAATTATAACATGTATCTTCTATCAGAACATTCATTCGAGTTTCGTTGTCACTCATTATTTTTTCTAAGAAGAATCATATACTTAGTTTATGAAAAGAAAAATCAAGGGTTCACATGAGAGGTGGGTTAAACACCTAATTAAGTACTCTCTACATTTCAATTTTTTCATCTTAATTTGACTAGACATAAAGTTTAAAAAAGCTTTTAATCTTGTATTTGATCTTAATTAAACTAAAAGATATATATGATATACTTTGTGGTCTTAGACATATCATGTGATACTTTTAAGTTTAGGAAAAGACATTCTTTTATGAACCGATTAAAAAGAAAAATAAAACAAACGAATTGAAACGGAGAGATTAACTTAAAATCTGCTCTCTTGAACACAACTTAAACTTTTTGATATAACTATCACATGCTATCAACATATCCAATGGTGTTCACATTTGTAGTTGTTTTTGTTTTGTTGATAGGATGGAGAAGATGTTCTTATGAAAGATGGCTTGTTTAGTACTTCAGCCAATGTTAGTGTATCTCCATATTGATTGGATGAGAATCAAAAGTGAACAAGTTTTGTGATCAATGAAGAAGCTATAGTAGCTAGCTTGCACCTAAGTGTCTAACCAATTAATGTGACTCGTCCTAGTGTATCGTCGAATGTGTAATTTTCTTCTAGACTTTCTCTTTTTTTTATTATCCTTGTGTTGAAGTGTACTTTTGGCTTCAATGTCTCAACTTTCGTTTGAACAGCTACTGTCTTTTCCTTCATCGTAATCACTTTTTACTTTAGCACTAAATAGTCACGGCCTATAAATTAATGCTTCATTGCAGTACCATGCCAATAAGTTTGCATACGGCTAGAAAGTCACTACTTTAATTTTCTACTGAAATTTCCAACTGAAAAATATTCCCACCGATATTTTGATTGAATTAGTGCGAAAAGAAAAAACAGCTAGCAGTGTTTTCACGCTGAATTAGAAAGCTTCCCAGTATTTCCCAAGAGAATTTATCTCCCAACATGTGTTTTCTCAGTGAATCATCATGTTTTATACTCCATTAATTCACTGTGGAAAAAGCATGTGTTTCTAATAGTGGTACTAATTGTACTATATATTGTGTTGTATTAGCACTTGATCCCAAACGAAAAAAGATCGGTATATACTAGATAGAATTACCCTTTACCTCAATATATATGCGTGCAAGTAGAAGGTAGCAAGTATTTTGTGAAACTAATCGAGGTATGTGCATGTTGATTTAGACAACCTCGATTATATAAAGAAAAACGCATAACCCTAATAGTATCATGTCCACAACAATGGTTTATCATCAAAAGGTTTGTCATAGCTTAAAAAATACAAATACAAATCTGTTTCGTACCAATAAACAGATCAAAACGAAGCTTACAAATTGGTTAGGTTTTCATTCAGTAAAGTCATATATTTACAATAGGTTTTTGAAATCCTAGCTGAATTGCAGGATAAAATTTTGGAGTTTCACTTGTAGAAGTATAAATTTCATGGTGAAGTTTTACTTGTAAAAATGTTAACTCAAGGACATTATACCAAAATTTAGTAAGAGTTGGAACTCTAGTAGAGCTCTCCTTTAAAAGTTCAATCTCGGAGTTCCACTTATACGAGTTCAAAAGTAAAAAATATCAATACTCATTAAAATTTAAGTAAAAAGAAATTTGAATTCAAACTTGTTAGGTGTTTATCGTGACTTTCTTACATATAATTGAGTCTCCATATTTGGCTAATCTTTATTCTAGTGGGAAAAAGTTATAGACTCTATAAATAGAGGCTACTTTCTTCTAGTTTGACAGCATCCACAATGTAGTTCTAAGCGTTTTGAGAGTTGTTTAGGGGGAGAGAATTTGTGAGACACAAGTGTTACAGTGTCATTTGTGTGATCCTCTTTTATTCTAAGTGAATTGTGTGAGGTTGTCTCTATCGATATTTTGTACTCTCTTTTGTATAGTGGATTGGTTATCTCTTTTTGTGGATGTAGGTCAATTAACCAACCATGTTAAATTATTGTCTCTCTTTTGATGTATTTCTCACATGTCTTTTTATTTGGCGACGCTCGAAGTTTTCTTTGCTAGCTTCCGCATGAAACCTGATTATTTCAATCCCAACAAAACTTATGCAAGTGAAATTTAAGTTTTGGAGTTCAAACTTTTACAAGTGAAACTCTAAGATAGTGCACTAGATAGAGTTTGAAAACTCACAACAGTTCTACAGTTCGAACTTTTAAAACTACAGCACAATATAATGTCTGAAGTTTTACTCTTTGACAGACGTAAAATACAAAGCCGAAACTAAAGGTTGCATTTTAATGGGATATAGTGACATTTATACAAATAGCTGGTCAAATTCATTGTTTAGTTTTCTTAGCCAGTGTACATAGACTAGATTATACACTAATTTTTACATCGAATTATATATATATATATCGTTGAAGGCTTCCATCTGTCTCGACCATTAAATAGTCCGTTTCTAATGGTAATGTCAAGTCTGGGATATCTTGAATTATGCGCTTAAGTTTTTGGACTAATTTTATGTCTTCAGTATTAAACGTTTTTGGCCTGTTGATCCTGTTTTAGAATATAACGGCCCTGCTACTTTTCCTAAGTCTTTAATAAAAGTTCTAACATAATTTAAAAGTCCTAGAAAATTTTGTAAATCTTTAGTCTTATCTAATCTATCTGGCATTTCTAAGACCATTTTAGCTATGTGTGGTTGTAGTTTTATTCTACCATCTCCAATGACTACTCCTAAAAAGTTAATATTATTTTTACATAATTTCATTTTCTTTCTACTTATTATTATTATTCCATTATCTATAAATAATTTAAAAACTTGTTGTAAATGTCCTAAATGTTCTCTCATATTATTACTAAAAACTAGAATATCACCTACATAAACTAATACAAATTTTTTATAATCTTCAAAAATACTATCCATTTTTCTTTGAAAAATTGGAGGGGTTGTCTTTAATCCGAACGGCATAACCAGCCTCTCAAAATGTCCTTCTGGACATGTAAAGGCTGTCCATTCTATACTCTCTTCATGCATCATAATCTGTCAATATTCGGATTTACAATCAAATTTACTAAATATTTTTCTTCCATGTATTCTGTTTATCAATTCTGTTTTGTCTGGTAACTTATATACATCCATTACAATATTATCATTTAGTCTTTTATAATTTATTACCATTCTAGCTTTTCCTCTTACTATTTCACTATGGTTTCTTATTATAAAAGTTGTTGATCTGTATCTTGATTTGAATCTTCTAATTATTCCTAATTCTAGTAGCTCTTTTAGTTATATTTCAAGTCTTTAAGGTCTTCATTTGTAGCTTCTATAGATGTTGTTTTTATAGTATATTCTGGATTAATTATTTCTAATTTGCAGGTAATTTGATTGGAGTCCCAATGTTACAGGGGCGTCTCTCCAATTATCTCTAGTTTGTCTAGGATTTGTATTATTTTATCTAGGTCTTTTTGATCTTTAATTACTCCTGTTGCATACCTTTTCTAAAATTGTATAATTCTGTTTCTAGCTATATTAATGTATAGTCTCTTTCTATTTCTTCTACTATCAATGGATCTTGTAATTCCTCATACATTGTTATCTTATCATTACAAGTACAATTTTTTCCTTTATCACATTTTAGAGTTTTTTTTCGGTTTTATTTGATCATTTGAACTTTCGATTCTTTCTTCTGTCTTATTTTTAAGGAAACTATATTTAATTAGCAGGGGTTGTGTCTGCACTGGTGAGTGAGTGATATTACTAGCGAATATTACCCAATTTTTCGTAACAAGACATCCGCCATTATTTTGCATCATAAAATCTAATCCTAAAACAAAGTCTTCTTTTATGTTTAAATCTCTAACTAGTATTTCACTAAGTGTATATGATGGTTGGTAGAATTTTTCACAAGTATTAATAAAACTTACCTTTGCTTTTGGTATATAGTCTGTATAGGTAGTATAGGTTCCGTTCATTTGCATGGATAGTTGAGGTTTTGATAATTTGTGTAAGTAATTTTGATGGTAAAATTTTACTATTTAAAATATTTTTTGTACATCATGAATCAACTATGGCTAATGTCTGAAACTCATAGTCTTGAATTTTTATTCTTGCTAAAATTTTGACTGTACTTATCTTCTTTTCTTCATTACATACCATTCCTTCAAATGGTAAATTCATTAATTTTTTCTATTTAACTTTATTATTTTCAACAAATGTATTTAATAATTCTACCTCTACTAAATCTTCTTGTCTAATTATCTCTTTACTGTACACTCTTATCTCTAATCTTCTTAGTCTTTCTTCTAATTCTAATATTCTTTCTTCTGTTGTTCTAGTTATTGGTTCCTTGTTGTAAAATTGATTTAAATTGTGTGTTGATTTTGGCGTTTCTAAGATTTCTGATATTGTTTTCTCTATACATTTTATGCATCCTTCCTTGTAACATTTCCTATATTTTTTCCTTTTATTTTTACTTGAAAATCACTTACAAAAACAACATTGATTACTGTCTAATCCTTTTCCTTCCTCAGATTAATGTTCACATTCTTCTATCAAATTTACTAAATCATAGTAGTCTGAGTTTGTCTTTTCTAATCCTATTTTATTTATAAATTCCTTTTCTCCAGAATCTGAAGAATCCGATTTATTTATTTCTTCTTCAAAAACTTTCATACTTCTAATAGAGTATATATTTTCATTATCTGACATATATTCGTCTACATTTATTAAATTTTTATTTACATCTTCTATTAATTATGCATTCATATATCTATTATTGATTCTTTTTAGACAAGTATTTGCTAAATGCTTTATTCTACCACAAGTAAAACATTCTAATTTATTTTTGTAGGTTCTACTGGTGTTATATTTTCTAACATGTTTATTCTCATCTAGGTGTGACTTTCTTGCATTTGATTTTCTTAGATAATATTTCTTCTTAAGACGATAGTCTTTTTTATATGCCTTTCTATATTTATTTTTTTTAATAATCTTGGTCATAATGTTGTGTAGTATATATGTTTTTACAAAAATTTGTATCACTTCTTTTTAATTATTTTTGTTTCTGTATATTTGTACATTTTTCTTGTAATACATCCATTACATGTTGTATTCTTTGTCTTATTGACCATGGGTTGTTTGAGTTTTGTATTACTCCTTCTCTCTTGGATCATTTTTCTTCTATCTCTCTTCCTAGAGCCCCTGGTAATTTATTAAATAATCTAGCTCCTAGAGTCTGGTCAAACGAGTTCCCACTAATTGTGCAATAATAAAAATAGTAATTTAGAAATTCTTTAATCCTAGACCAATTATTAATACTTAGTTGTTCTAAACTTATTAGGGCTTTT
Organism: Capsicum baccatum var. pendulum; assembly: GCA_030864225.1. NCBI lineage: Eukaryota > Viridiplantae > Streptophyta > Magnoliopsida > Solanales > Solanaceae > Capsicum > Capsicum baccatum. Next base: position 15,017,511 of record CM061550.1, read on the forward strand.
TGCTGCAATACTACTAATCCACTATTGGGATCTTCGCCTGTTAATAGAGTATGTACTTTGTTTACAAAATTGTATGAATTTGAACCTAATTATACTAATTCTTGAAAGTTTTGTGGAAATATTGTCTTATAAGCTTCCCAAAGTGTTTTACTACTTTCTCCTAAAAATGTGTCGAAATATCTATACATAATTTCTGCATCTAGTTCTTGATTACCTTGTATATGCTGTATGTAGTCTTCTACAACTACATTTTTCCATATGTCTATTACATTATCCCATGCCCGAGGATCATGAGCTGGTAAATTTAAAACTTTTTCTTTATTACCACCTTCTTGTAGTCTAATGGTCTTCTATTGACATTTTTTCCCTCTAGGTTTGATTCTAAAACTGAAGAGAAAGAGATAAACAGGGTATAAATCAAAAATTAAAAAAAAAACTCAAAAAATCAAAAAAGACAAAAAATAATTTATTTTGTTGGGAAATATATATATATATTGATTGTTGTAATCCATATTTATAGAAGAAAGGAAATATTAGTAACTCAAGTATAAATTGGCACTCCATCTTCCCATCACAACGATTGAAGATCAGTTTACAAAAATAATACAAAAATTGAGAGAGTGGATTGTGTAGTTCAGCCGTGTAGAATAGGAAAAGGGCAAATTGACATTTTTGACCCAAAATTAATTATAGGAGCATTTTTGGATCAGACTATTAATGGTGGAGACATTTTGGACCCTAACTATTAACGCCAGGAATATTTTTGGACCAAACTATTGACAAAGGTATTATTCTTCAATTTCGGATAGTTGAAGGACATTTTTCAGTTTCGAATGTGGCTATAAACTAAATGTTGGCCCAAAACTTGCAAGCCCAACTCATTTTTACCAGATTTGAGTGTAGACACGTGATTTTTTATCTTCCCTAAATTTTAAATTGCTTATCAATTTTAAATATCTATACTTATATTTAATCTAATATATTTTTATTCTTATTTTATTTTAATAATTTTAGTTAAAAAATAAATAACTAAATAAAGTTATTTTTGAGATATTTTATTTTTATTTTATTTTACTCTAATTCTAAAAATAATGCAAAAATTAAAAAAAATATTTATATATATATTTCCTATTAAATTTTAAATAAATAAGTAATTTTAATACTGTCTTAATTATATTTATTTAAGGTTATTTATTATTTTTATTGTATTTTTCTTTAATATATAAAATTAATTAGTTATATTTATATTTATTATTATTATCATTCTATTATCTTCTTTATTTATTCATTTACTTTTATTTATTATTTATATTTATTTATTAGTATTATTTAAAAAAAAAAGAGAATAGAATTTATTTTTAAATTTCAAATTCCCCCCCCCCCCTTATCTAATGATTAACCGTTTCCCCCAAAAGTCCTTTTATTTAAGGACTCTCACCCCAGAGAAACAGAGGACGTACACCTACAGACATCTACACCTACAGACATCAGACACTGATAAAAAAGAAGAATCAGACAGTGAAAAACATCAAAATCAGAGAAAAAAAAGTGAGGGAATAAAGGGAAAAGTCAGATAAAAACATCAGATAAAAAGAGAGAAAAAAGTGTGGAGTGAGAAAAGAGTGTGAAGTTGAATTCGGGTTCCATTTAAGTTTCTAGTGCCGATTGTTTCTCGCATTATTATTCAGTTCGAATAATTACAGGGTTTTTTTCAATCTTGAACCATTTTATGTTGTAAGTTTACTGGACAATATGAACAAAAAGTATTCTAATAATTTTATGCATTCTTCAATCTATAGTTGAACAATTATATGAATTGTTGTTAATATATGTTATGCAATTGTGTTATTTAATATTGATACATTTGCACATTAATATTCACAAATTCACTGTACACATATAGTGACACACAATAGAGAAAAATTTACATTGAAATATCGAAATACTTTCTGATGTTTTTCCCTTTTATCATACATTGTTAAAACATACAGCATACATATCTGCACTTACATATACCTGCACAGTAGAAGAAACAAAAAAAATGAAAAAGAGAAAATTAGTGAAGAGGGAAAAGATCGAGGGAAGGAAAAAATCAGTTATCGAGAGAGATCGGTGAACGGAGGGAACCAATCGCTGATTTTGAGTTTTTCGGTGGAAAACCTGTCGGAATCAACGAAACCTCAACGTAAAATACCTCAATCGCCTCCGCTCTTCTCTCTTTCTCACGCTATCATTTGGCGAAGCCGGAGAACTCAGCATCACCGCCCCTCCTTTCTTTCCCCTCTCCAGCGGCGGATTTGGCCAGAACCGCCATTTTCGGTGAATCCAGCGCCACCTACCTCCTTCTCTTTTCCCGTTGAATCATCCACCAATGACGAGACGAATCTCATCGGAAAACTATCACCCCGTCAAAACCAACCCATTTTTTGGTCTATTCAGGTCGATTCTCGCCGAAATCATCACTGATGGACCCCCTTTTGCTCTAGATCCGGGGAGGATCACTAGATCCAACCTTGCCTCCATCAAATTTGTCCACCACCACTGGTTCCTCCATCCTCTCTCTATTTTTTCATAATTTTCGGCCTAATCATGGCCATCGTCGGAACAAATAGCTCGGTCACTACCAACGTTGAATTTATGAAACTGATATGAAGTGTATTTCTGTTTATATGCTTAAATTTTATGAATTGTTTATTTTAGGATTTATATTTAAGTTGATTTACTTGATTTGATTTTAATAAAAATATATCAATTTGAGGATTATAATAAAAATTAGATATAAGGATAATTAGTTTTTTTTGGTGTGTATATTTATATTATTATTATTATTATTACTATCTTATTTTATTTTATTTTTATCACTAATAAAGGTTAATAATTCTTTGTTGATTAATATCTTTTAAAAAGAATTTTGCACAATTTTTATTAACAAGTTTAAATGGCATTTTTAATTAAATAAAATTGTTTTCAAGTCTATAAGTTGCAAATCAACGCCTTTAACGCTAAATAAATTTTACGTACGATTAAAATTTTCATCTCAATTAAGAATGAAGCATACGCATCTTTGGGAGACATTTTAAAATTCAAGGATGCAATAATGTACCTTGGCAAATATTTTCTAAAATTAAATTTCACCGATTTATTTAATATAAAATAATTGACAAGTTTTAGTATAATAAAAATGAGCGAATAAAGGCCTTCAAACATAATTTATTAAAATAGTTTAAATTAAGATAAGTAGATAAAGCGATCGTGCTAGAACCACGGGACTCGAGGGGTGCCTCACACCTTCCCCTCGGTCAACAGAATTCCTTACCCAGTCTTCTGTTTTCGCAGACCATCATAAAGAGTCATTTCCTTTTGATTAGGGATTCAAAAAGGTGACTTGGAACACCATATCTCAATTCCAAGTGGCGACTCTGTTCATAAACTAATCCCTATTCAATATCATCACTTTAATTGAAAAAACCCTTCGACTCCGACCCTCGGACGAAAAAAGGGTGTGACATTCTCTTGCGACTCTGCTGGAGAACTAATAAGAATTCAAACTTTTTATATTGACTTATACTTGCTTTAATTATTGTTGATATTGTGTTTGTTGGCTTTATGTGCTACTTGTTGCTTATTTACTGCTTTGCTATTGATGAATTGTATTATATATTGTTTGCTCTTGTGCACCCCCTCTGAGTCTCTGAAATAGGATAGAAGGAATGCAACACATGTATCCTACTATCTTTTTGAGATAGCCGGAGTGTCAAGGCACCTAATGAAGGATATAGTCACACATGTTAGGCGGGGTTTGGATCAGCAATGAAGGCGGTGTTGCTCTGCTACCGACCAAGTTGTCCCTCCCCGGCTCGATTGTTCGCTCAGGTAAGCCAGTCTAGACACCTATCCCTATTAGGTTTAAACTTAGAAGAACTGAAAACTCAGAATCTGGTTATCCTTATTAGGTGCCGCTTTATTTGCATCATATGCATTTGACTTAGCAGGACTCGGCACAGGGGTCGGGTCTGTCTAGGACAGGTAACCTACTTTATAAAGACCAACATGTGCATCCTACGTGCTCTTTGACATTAGTTTGGAAGTTTATTTGTGTGTTGACCGGCTTTTAGGCAACATTAAAATGCAAGAGATTAAATTATCGTCACATTTAGTGAATCATTTTTGAAAGAAAAATTTTATTTTTAAAAGAGAAAATTTTTAGTAACTTAGTTTTATGGTTTTCATGAACTACGAGGGTCTGATTCTCACTATTTAGTGTAATACGTAGGAAGTCCTTCCCAGGATACGACCCTATCTTTTGAAAAATTATTCATAGATTTATTGGGGAATATTTTAAAAATATGATTACTTTCATAATTATTTTTCTAATTCTTAGGTCCAATATTTATATATATCTTAATAGCCCCGAATCTTTAAGGATCATAAGGCTAAGGTTTTACAAAAAAATAATAATAATAATAATAAAATATATATTTCAATAACCCAGAATCTTTAGGGATCATGAGGTTAAGTTTTTACAAAATAAATAAAAATATATAAATCTTAACTTCCCTGAATCTTTAGGGATCATGAGGCTAAGTTTTTACAAAAATATATATATAAAAATCTTAACAGCCCTGAACCTTTAGGGATCTTGAGGTTGAATTTTTGTACGACATATACTTCAAGAACAACGCACACCTGATTCTCATTTTTATGAGATACGTAGGCGGTCCTCAATGGATTCAGTGATCTTAAAAAAAATTAGATGTCTTTCCTTCTAAAAAAAAAATATATTTTCAAAAATTAAAAATGTTATTCAAAAATAAAAAATTTGTTTCTCATATTTCAAATAATAATAATAATAAAAAAGGTATATTTCTTTGTATCTTCAATTTTTTCGAACTACGCAAGATCTGATTCATGTCCTGGCACGATACGTAGGCAAGCCTCTAAAGGGTTCGATCAAAATTTTTCAAAAAGTGCGCCTAGAAAGCCGGGATGAAACATAAAGTCTTCCCTAATAGGTTGGAAAATGCATCTAGAAGCATAACATACAACGTGACATTATAATGTGTTAAATATATATAACACTCACCCGTTTGCTACTTGGTAACATAAAGATAAAGTAATTGGTGGTTGGTTTGTGGTTTAAACTGACATTACATTCGTACAACACCAGATACAAGGGAAAAAGAAAAATGACCCGCAAAGAAAGTATAAGGTCTGACAGTGAAGAAGAGCAAAATCAGTTGATTTCACAGGAGCTAGCATCAATGGAAGAACTTAAGTTATTGAAACAACAGATGGCAGAGATGTACCAAACTTGGTTGAATGGACGAGCCTCGCCTTCTTCAATCCCTGGACTTTCGACTTCAAATGATTCAAATCCTGCTCCAGCTCCAATTAATGATCCATTTTACCCACCAAGATTTGGCCCATTTGCTAATATGTCTGGTATTTTTGGTACTTCTACCATGCGCCCACCAAATTCGACTGTCACAAATAATCCCCTTTTTACTTCTATGGCACCAGCTACTGCCGGTACTCAACCGACAGTATCGAAGAATTTGGGGGAGCCAGGTCATGATCTATTGTATCCTCCTGAAATGACTTCCAAATCCCAAAATCCACATTATCATGCTTATCAACATGATTCTCCAATCATGATTGAGAAGATTGTTAAAAATGAAGAACAAGAGGAAATGACTAGGAAAGTAAGAAGTTTAGAGTAGAGTATGAGAAATATGCAAGGATTAGGTGGACCAAAAAGTGTTTCATACAAAGATTTATGTATGTTTCCAGATGTCCATTTGCCGCTAGGGTTCAAAATGCCAAAGTTTGACAAATATGAAGGTCATGCCGGTCCTGTAGCCCATTTGAAAAAGTTTTGTAATCAATTAAGGGGAACAGGAGGAAAAGAAGAACTATTGATGGCTTACTTTAGAGAAAGCCTGACAGTAATAGCTTCTGAATGGTTCATTGACCAAGACATTTCTCGTTGGCATGTATGGGATGACATAGCTTGGGATTTCGTTCAATAATTTCTATATAACATTGAGATAGTGCCAGATCGCACTACGCTTGCCAACATGAGAAAAAAAATGACTGAAAGTTTTTAAGAATATGCTATCAGATAGAGAGAGCAGGCTTCAAGAGTCAGACCATCGATAAAGGAATCTGAAATGATTGATATCTTTTTGTAAGCATAAGAACCTCATTATTTCCATCACTTTTTATAATTGGAAGCACATTTAATGAAGTTATTAAAGTTGGAGAGATGGTAGAGAATGGAATAAAGTTGGGAAAGATTATCAGCTAGGCCGCTTTGAAAGAAACAACACAGGCAATTCAAAGTGGTGCAGGAAGTTTTGGGGGAAAGAAAAGAAAAGAGGATGTAGCAACTATCGTACCAAGTCCACGACAAAATTGGAGAGGTAGGCATCAACCATATGCACAAAATCCATTATATTTTATTTCACCCCTAAAATATCCTATTTACAATGCACAACCATATGCTCGGGCTCCTTCTTACCCACAATGGCGTGCACCAGTCATCCAAAATTATCCACCGGTCTCGCAAGTTCAAAGAGGCCCTCCTAGGTCTAATTTTTAGCCTAGAGCAGACTACAAAAGGGATAACGTGGGCAAAGATAATTTCACTCCTATTGGAATATCTTACACCAGTTTATTTCATAGGCTGAGGAAAATAAATGTTCTAAACCTAATTAAAAGAAGAATCCTGGATCCTCTTTCGAAGAACTTGGACTATTCTAGAAGATGTGAATACTGTTCTGATACCCCAGGGCACAACACAGAGAAATGTTGGTATCTAAAAAGCGCTATTCAAGGGCTGATTGACACCCAATAGATCATGGTACAAAGTCCAGACGCTCCAAATGTCAATCGAAATTCGCTGCCAGATCATAATAAAGCAAACATGCTCGAAGTGATACCCAGTTGTAAAGATGTTGTTATATCCTTCAAGCCGATCATTAAAATTAAAACTGTTTCGAAAAAATCAATAAATGTTGTAGATTTCACAAAAGAAAAACCTGCAGAAATGGAGGTGGTCATAAAAAAAACCTGAATCATCGAATTTTCCCTTGGTGGTGGGGAAAGAGATTTCATAAAATGTTGGGTCAAGTCAAGTAAAGCCAAAACTCATTGTTCCTGGAAGATCCCTTAAACCTCTCTTAATCATAAAAGGAGCTCCTATAACTCCCATTGTTATTAAACCAGTGTCACAGTTGCCTATAGTTAATACTAAGGCAGTTTCTTGGAACTATAATCGCGTTGTGGTGATGTACAAGGGGAAGGAAGTGATTGAAGATGTGGATGAAGTAGGGGGATTAACTCTATCTGGAAGATGTTATGCCCCAATAGAGTTAAGAAAGAATAAATAAGGCAATGAAGAACGAATGACATTCAAGAAGCCTGTTACTGATGAAGAGGCTGAAGAATTCTTAAAGAAAATAAAATTGCCAGAATATTCTGTAGTAGAATAGTTGAAGAAGACACCAATACAGATTTCTTTGTTATCCTTATTAATATATTTAGAAGAAAACCGCAAGGCTATAATGAAGATTCTTAACGAAGCATGTGTTCCCAGTGATATTAAAATGAATCAGCTGGAAAAATTTGTTGAAAGGATCCTTGAAACAAATAAGATTACTTTCTCAGAAGTTGAATTACCTGCGGAAGATACTGGACATAATAAGGGTCTCTATATTATAGTGAAATGTGAGCATTCCATCGTCACTCGAGTGTGAATTGATGGAGGATCAGGCGCTAACATTTGTCTTATGTCAACATTCTAAAAGTTGAATGTTAATATAGAAAGAATCTGACCTAACAATGTGTGCGTCAAAGGTTTTGACGGATCAAAAACTGATGCTATTGGTGATATAGAACTTATATTGACAATTGGGCATGTGGATTTTGCTATGGATTTACAAGTGATGAACATTGATACTTCATATAATATTTTATTGGGAAGACCATGGATTCATAGGGCTAAAGCAGTCGCATCAACGTTGCATCAAATGGTCAAATTCGAATGTGAAAGGAAAGAGAGAGTTTTTCATGGTGAAGGAGACTTATCCATGTATAAGGACTACTCTGTTTCCTCCATCAAAGCAGATACGGCAAACGGAGTATTGATTCATCAAACTTCTAAGATAGTGGTTGTTGAGCATATCCTCGAGAAGAATCTTATCACAAGACCACAATTATCCTCTGCATCTATTATGGTAGTGAATGAAATGTTGAAGCATGGTTTTGAACCAGGGAAAGGTCTAAGGATGTTTTTGCAAGGCAGGGTTCATCTAGTAAACCTCCATGAGAACCTTGGTACTTTTGGTTTGGGATACGTGCCCACCGCATAAGATATAAAGAAGGCTAAAAAACATAAGAAAGAGTCATGGACACTTACCAAGATGATACCACCACTTCACGAATCCTTCATCAAAGTCAAAGTTGTTGGGTCCTCTATGTTACCTGTTGCAGAGTCAGTGAATGATGATGATACAGAGTTGATTGGCCTTTTCCAGAATATGTTCATTGAAGCTAATATGGTTGAAATTGGGGAAGGTACCAGCAATGCAGATGTGCAGTTTTTCAGCCCTGATGTCAAGCTTAACAATTGGGAGGCCACTCCTCTCCCTACTATGAAGAAGTCTTGGTAGTTTTTTTTTTCAGTCTTGGTAGCTTGTTTTTCTTTCTATAATTTGAATAATTTTAGGATTGTAATTCAGATCTTTACCTTGGTATTTTAGGTTAAAACCTTTCTAGCTTTGTTTTTAATAAAGTACAGTCTCCCTTTATTTTATTGTGAGTCTGATATTTATTTATTTATTTTTCTATCATACATTTCTTTCTATGCTGATTCTAATGATATGACATGCATGAAGAATTGCCAACCAGATTTAAAAACACAATCTAATTATGAAATAATGAAAAAAAAAGTTGAATATGATGAAGAAGAAGCATTCAAAGATATAAGCAAAGATTTCAAACAGATTGAGAACAAGTCAAAACCCAATTTGGAGGAAACTGAAGCGATCAATTTAGGAGATCATGAAAATATTAAGGAGACTAAGATAAGTGTACATGCTCAACCACAACAAAAGAAAGCTATAATTTAAGCTTTGCTTGAGTATAAAGACATCTTTGCGTGGTCATATGATGATATGCCCCATTTGAGCACTGATTTGGCAGTTCACAAGTTGCCAATTGATCCTGCTTTCCCACCTGTCAAGCAAAAGTTAAGGAAGCTTAAAATAGACATGAGTGTAAAAAAAAAGAGGAGATCACGAAGCAACTTGAAGCTAAAGTTATTCGAGTGGCTCAATATCCTACTTGGTTGGCAAATATTGTCCCTATTCCAAAGAAGGATGGCAAAGTTCGGATGTGTGTTGATTATCATGATCTAAATAAAGAGAGTTTGAAAGATAATTTTCCACTTCCTAATATTTATATGTTGTTGGACAATTGTGTCAAACATGATCTTGTGCCTTTTGTGGATTGTTATACGGGGTATCACCAGATCATTATGGATCCAGAAGATGCAAAAAATCATCATTTATCACGTCATGGGGGACATATTGTTATCGAGTTATGCTGTTCGAACTAAAGAATGTTGGGGCAACTTATATGAGGGCAATGACTACAATATTTCATGACATGATGCACAAGGAGATTGAAGTTTATGTTGACCATGTGATCATTAAATCCAGAGAGCAGTCTGACCATGTCAAAGATCTTAGAAAATTCCTTAAAAGGCTTCGAATGTATGATCTCAAACTTAACCCAGCGAAATGTGTATTTGGAGTCTCGTCAGGAAAACTTTTGGGGTTTATAGTTAATCGGCGTGGCATTGAGTTAGATCCTTCAAAAATAAAAGCTATTCAAGATTTGCCTCCACCAAAGAATAAAACAGAGGTGATGAACTTACTTGTAAGGTTGAATTATATTAGTAGATTCATTGCTCAGCATACGACAACCTGCGAGCCAATATTCAAGTTGTTAAAGAAGAATGCTAAAGTTGAATGGACTGAAGAATGTCAAGAGGCATTTGACAAAATTAAGAGGTACTTATCGAATTCGCCTATTTTAGTTCCTCCAAAGCCAGGCAGACCCTTGATATTTCATGTCTGTGTTAGACAATTCTTTTGGCTGTTTATTGGGTCAACATGATGTCACTGGCAGGAAAGTACAGGCTATCTACTACCTTAGCAAAAAGTTTACCACTTATGAGGCTAAGTTCACTCTTCTTGAGAAGACATGTTGCGCCTTAACTTGGGTAGCCCAAAAGCTGAAACATTACGTGTCATCTTATACTACTTACCTCATCTCTCATATGGATTCTTTAAAGTATATTTTTCAGAAGTCTATGCCCATAGACAGACTCGCGAAATAGCAGATGTTACTCACAGAGTTTGATATTGTCTATGTGACATGAACTGCAATGAAAGCTCAAGCTTTAGCGGATCATTTGGCTAAAAATACTATTGATGGGGAGTATGAACCATTGAAAACTTATTTTCCAGATGAAGAGGTATTGTATGTTGATTAGTTTATTTCTGACGATTGCCATTCAGGCTGGAAATTATTCTTTGATGGAGCTGCTAATGTAAAAGGAGTGGGGATAGGAGCAGTTCTTATTTCTGAATCAGGAAAATATTATCCTATTACATCCCAACTTTGATTCTATTGTACCAATAATATGACAGAATACGAAGCTTGCATTCTGGGTTTGAGATTAGCTATTGACATGAGAATCCAAGAACTGTTAGTGTTAGGATACTCAGATTTGTTAGTCCATCAAATCCAAGGAGATTAGGAGACTCGTGATTCAAAGATCCTACCATATCGAGGTTGTTTGCAAGATCTATGTTAATGATTTGTATCAGTAAAGTTCAAACACATTCCCAGAGCTTATAATAAGATATCTAATGCTTTAGCGACCTTATCTTTGATACTTCAACATCCCGACAAAACTTATATTGACTCTTTGCATATACAGATTCATGATCAACATGCATATTGCAATGTGGTTGAGGAAGAACTTGATGGGGAGCCGTGGTTCCATGATATCAAAGAATATATTCAGACTAAAAAATATCCTATAAATGCCGATGGTAACCAAAAGAAAACCATTCGACATTTATCTAGTGGATTTTTCCTAAGTGGATGAATCTTGTATAAGAGGACTCCTGAGTTGGGACTTTTGAGGTATGTAGATGCTAAAGAAGCTTCAAAAATCATGACTGAAGTACATTCTGTGATTTGTGGACCACACATGAGTGGGTATATTTTGGCATAGAAAATAATCCGAGTTGGTTATTATTGGCTCACCATGGAGCGAGATTCTATCAGTTTCATTCGTAAATGTCATGAATGTCAAGTACATAGGAACTTGATACATTCCCCTCTATCTGAGTTGCATACAATGACTGCTCCATGGCTTTTTGTGGCTTAGAAAATGGACGTAATTGTACCAATTGAACCGAAGGCCTCGAATGGACATATGTTCATCTTGGTACCCATTGATTATTTTACGAAGTGGGTGGAAGCAGCGACTTTAAAGTCAGTGACCAAGAAAGCGGTAGTTGATTTTATTCATTCCAATACCGTTTGTTGGTTTGTCATTCCAAAGATAATTATCACGGATAATGCTGAAAATCTCAACAGTCATTTGATGGAAGAAGTGTGTCAATAATTTAATATTATGCATCGAAATTCAACTCCTTATCTCCCAAAGGCAAACGGGGTTGTAGAAGCTGCCAACAAGAACTTAAAGAAAATACTTTGCAAGATGGCGCAGGGTTCCCGACAATGGCATGAAAAGTTACCTTTTTCTTTGTTGGGTTATCGTACTACAGTTCAAACTTCAATTGGTGTAACTCCTTACTTGTTAGTGTACAGAACTGAAGCAGTTATACCTACAGAGATTGAGATTTCATCTCTTCGAGTAGTTATGGAAGCTGAAATCGATGATGACCAATGGGTCAAGACTCGTTTAGGGCAATTAAGCTTGATTGATGAAAAAATATTGACGTCAGTATGTCATGAATAACTATACCAGAAGAGAATGACACGAGCATATAATAAAAAGGTGTGTCACAGACATTTTGAAGTTGGTCAGTTAGTACTAAGACACATCCTACCCCATCAAATTGAAGCCAAAGGCAAATTTTCTCCTAATTGGCATGGACCATTCATGGTGGAGAAAGTGTTACCTAATGGCGCGTTATATCTGACTGATGTAGAAGGCAAAATGGAAGGAATGTCGGTCAATGCTGATGCAGTTAAAAGATATTATGTATGATATTCATATACAATTATGTTATGTATGCTTTGTACTTACATTTTAAAATATTTAAATGATGAAGGCATTTTGTTCTACTATGCGAATAATATATCAACTTTTGCTTACCCCTTTTGAGCTTTTATCTTTCTTCGTATCTGTAACACCCCATACTTAATTATGTGCATTAGCCATGGTTATATGTGTTGGAGTATATGTATTGATCCTAAGTTAGGTATATATGAGTTTAAGTATGAGTATTCATTATTTTGAGATGGTTTCAAGTGTATAGTTTGATTATATGTGTATGGGAATCGACTTTATTTATACCGGAATTTGCCCGTCGATGGTTCCATACGAAGTTTATTGAATAAGCATTCCAACGATATAAAGATTTCCAAAAATGGATAAGTTTCGGATATAATCGAGCACGTTCGAAACTATAAAACGGCGACCGGGATAATTCTGAACAGTAAATGTGCAGGAAATTCAAACTACTGAGGCCTGCCAGTTTTTTGGGTCGACTTTGAACGATCATAAATCCCTCAATATAATGAACTGGGAGAGCTACCACCTATCAAAAGAAATATATTTGAGTCTTCTTTCCAATGCAATTGGTTTCATCCAAATCCAACATCTGAGTAAGGAGTTATACTCGTTTTACTTTAGCCTCTCAAAACAGATTTTTAGGGTAAACTTCAAACGATCATAACTCCTTGTACAGGACGAACTGGGTGGCCTACTTTATATGAAATGAAATCCCTTTGAATTATCTATCCAACGATACCAATTTCACCCAAACCCGATATCGGAGCAAAGAGTTATGGCTGATTTACTTTAGCCTGTCAAAACAGTCCACCATGGACAGATTCGGATTTACTTAAATTTTTCAGGGCAATATGGTCATTTTCCATCACCTCTTGGACGAAAATTGGTCATTATATAGATATAATTGGTCTTATATCCATCAATTATCATCATATTATTGGAAATAAGAAACCCTAGCCTAATTTCAACACCAATTATCTTGTGATTCAACCGTAGAAAATCCAAATTGATTCCGTAGTTGTGTTCACCGTCTCGAGGGCTTCGAGAAGCACCCCTTATTTGTGCCAACAGGACTTCGAAATCAAAAGGGCCATTTTATGGTAAGGATGTAAATTATGTTGGTGTTATTTATATGGATATGTATATATATATATATGCATGTGAGCATAAGAAGTATGTTATTTGATTGTTGTTGAAAGATGATTGGAAATGATGTTGGATTATTCTTGTGCATGGTTGGATTATGTTAAATTGTGAAGGGATTTGGTGTGATGATGTGATATTGAAATGATGATTATATATATATATACACATAAACCTATTGATCAAGTTGGTTTTTGGAATGTTTTACAAATATTGGTTGTATGGAATTATGGAAGAGAATTGTGGTGTTGGGTTGCTAATACTAGATGCCAAATATTTCATTGTAGATAAGTGATTTGTAAAGGCGGGAAGTTGTGTCGAATTGGTGTTCGAATCTACAACGATGTATGTAAAGCATACTCTAACGATGTTCTTTGGCATGAAAACACCAATGTTCCATCAAGTAAGATTCCAAGGTTGTCCAAACACATGTATTGTTCTACATTACCAACGAAGTTGTTTCCATTCTATAAAGTGTCAAAATATTTCATTGATATACCAAAAGGCTCCTATTTCATTGTTGTGATATTGATGATTCTGAAACACATTGTTGATGTACTAATGAGTCTTTATTACATTGTTATTGTATAGAAGGTCTATTACTTAATTCCTATTGATGTATCATTGTTCCAAAGGTACTATATTGGCATGAACAATAATGTAATAATCTCAAAAGCTTTTGAACTAAGGTATTGGAAAGATTTCTTATGTGTGTTACTTGATATACGTGTGGGTGGTATCCCAGGGGCATAAGCCTAGCATGGGTCGATCCTTATTTATGTGTTTATGGGTGGTATCCCAGGGGCATAAGCCTAGCATGGGTCGATCCCAATTGATATGTACTGGAGGCAGCCTAATGGTCACAGTACGGTATAGTATTGATTATTGTTAGGTGGTTGGAGGTTCGGGAGGAGGAGGTAATGGCGAATGATAATTGTAAAGAATGAAATGAATGAATATATACCGTTCCACAAATGTGTTTGAATCCAAGAACCCAGTTCAGATTAATGATAATGTACATGATCCTAAAAGTGTTTATGAAGTGTGGTTCACTTCTATTATGATTTATTCACATGTGTATGATTTTCTTGATCCCCCATATCACATATGATTATCTACAGCTTTACATACTCAGTACATATTTCGTACTGACGTCCCTCACGAGGGACCTGCATTTCATGCTGCAGGCACAGGTACTTCAGCTTATTCACAGCATAGATAGGAGCCGGGTCGTACAGCTATTGTTGGTGAGCTCCAGTTTGCTTCGGAGCTTTCCGAGTCGGTTCCTTATGTTTTGTTATTGTACAGGAGTCATGTGTGGGCAGGGGTTTGTCCCGACCCTAGTTATGTCATGTATATATGTCCTAGAGGCTTTGTAGACATAAGGAAGGGTCAAGTCATGGGAGTTTATATAGTGATATTATATTTGTATATGTGGTGGCCCCGACGGCCAAGTATTATATATATAATGTAACGAAGTGCTGCCCAAATTTTTGGTGAATGTAAGTGAAGGTACAGGTATTTGAACGGGTTCTCCCGGGCCTTCTCGGCTTCGGGTGCCAGTCCGGCCCGATGGGATTTTGGGTCGTGACAAAAGTGGTATCAGAGAGGTTCGTCCTAGTGAGTCTACAAAGCCGTGTCTACGTAGAGTCTTGTTTATCGGTGTGTTGTGCACCACATCTATAAACAGGAGGCTATGGACATTTAGGAATTGTTTCTTTTCTTCATGTCTTAGATCGTGCGATAGAGCTTATATTGTATATGAAGTCATAGTTGGCCACTGAATCAGTTTGTTTCTCTTATTATAGTAATGATGCCGGTTACCAGAAGCAAGAATACCGATAAGCAAGTAGATGTGGCTGCCGGAGAGGGGACTAGTAAGTCACCCACTATACCAGTTAATCAAAGTGAGGCTCCAGTTGAGCATGCATCAGAAACTTCCCCCAGTCCGGAAGAAATAAGGGGGAGGAGAACTATATCCCCAGAGCCACCTATTAATGTTGTTGATCAAGATCTTAGAAATGCAGTGCAACTTTTAACTCGTATAGTTGCTGGTCAAGTCCAAGGGCAAGCTATTCCTGCCGCGGGTTCTAGCGGTACTGATAGGGCGGCTAGTCTTCGGACGCAAGATTTTCTTAAGATGGATCCGCCAACTTTTACCGGATTCGATCTTAATGAAGATCCGCAGGACTTTATTGATCAGATCCAAAGGGCCCTAGAGGTGATGCATGTATCGGGCAGAGAGACAGTGGAGTTAGCCGCGTATAGATTCAAAGGTGAGGCTATATATTGGTATAAAGACTGGAAACGGTCAAGGGGCATTGATGCACCCCCAGCTACTTGGAAAGAGTTCAAAGAGGCATTTATTGATCATTATCTTCCATATGAGACTCGTCAGGCCCGTGCGGATCAGTTCTTAAATCTTCGGCAGGGTAATACAAGTGTGAGGGAGTATAGTCTTCGATTTAATTCCTTGTCCAGATATGCTCCTAATGTTATAGCTACTATGGATGACAGAGTTCATCGGTATGTGAATGGATTGGATCCGTATTTGGTTAGGGATTGTACTATTGCTGCACTGAATAAAGATATGGATATAGCTAGGATCCAAGCATTTGCACAGAAAATGGAAGATCAGAGGCAAAGAAGAAGAACACAGGAATTTGAAAGCGGATCTCCTAAGAGAGCCAGATCTACAGGGCAGTTTATGGCGCCACAAGGAGGTTTTAGACCTCAATTTTCTGTTAGACCACCTAGGCCATTATTTTCTTATTCTGCAGTTAGTGCTCCACCATAGCATTAGGGGTTCAGAGGCAGTCAATTTGGGCAAAGAAGTAAGGGTCATAGTTCGCGATCTGTGGGTTATCATGGGCAAGGGAATATAAGCCAATCGAGACCTCCTCGAGAGCCATGCAATAAATGTGGAAGGCATCATATGGGTGTATGTCGAATGGGAACAAATGTTTGTTATTGGTGCGGTATGACAGGGCATATGATGAGAGAATGCCCACGAAGAGGCGCAGGTGGCATAGCACGACCTTTGGGATCAGCTGTTGCATCATCGTCATCGGTATCTTATTCTGGTAGGGGTGCATGACCTGCGGGTCACGCTAGCAATGAAAAAAGAGTCGCCAGTTCCAGCGGGACTCAGAATCGCACTTATGCTTTAGCGGATCGACAGAATCTAGAGGCTTCCACAGATGTGGTTACGGGTACGTTGTCCATATTTTCATTTGATTTATATGCTCTAATTGATCCTGGTTCTACATTATCATATGTTACTCCTTTGGTTGCTGGAAAGTTCAAAAGGACCCCCGAATTGTTAGATAAACCATTGGAAGTGTCTACCCCGGTTGGGGAATCTATTATTGCTAGAAGAGTTTATAAAGATTGTGTAGTAACTGTGTGTGGTCGAGACACGATGGCCAATCTTGTGGAACTAGAAATGGTAGATTTTGATGTTATAATGGGTATGGATTGGTTGGCCTCTTGTTATGCCAAAATTGACTGTTGTACGTAAAAAATGTATTTACATTTTCCTGATGAAGCAGTTATTGAATGGCAAGGTAAGATTGGCGCACCAAGAGGTAGATTTATTTCTTATTTCAAAGCGAGAAAAATGATTTCCAAGGGTTACATATGTCATTTAGTTAGAGTAAAGAATACGAAATCGGAATCACCAGATCTTCACATTGTACCAGTGGTAAATGAATTTCCTGATGTATTCCCTGAAGATCTTCCAGGTTTGCCTCCTGAACGAGAAGTAGAGTTTGGTATTGATGTAACACCAGGCACCCAACCAATCTCCATTCCTCCATATAGAATGGCCCCAGCAGAATTGCGAGAATTGAAAGAGCAATTGAAAGATTTGTTAGAGAAGGGATTCATAAGGCCTAGTATGTCCCCCTGGGGAGCACCAGTGTTATTTGTGCACAAAAATGATGGATCGCTGAGGATGTGTATTGATTATCAGCAATTGAAAAAGGTGACTATTAAGAATAAATATCCACTCCCAAGAATTGATGATTTATTTGATCAGTTACAGGGCGCCAAGTGCTTTTCTAAGATTGATTTGAGGTCAGGTTACCACCAAGTGAGGGTCAAAGAAAAAGATATACCCAAAACAGCTTTCCGAACAAGGTATGGTCATTATGAGTTTCTAGTTATGTCATTTGGGCTAACAAATGCACCTGCAGCTTTTATGGATTTGATGAATAGGGTGTTTAAGCCATTCCTGGATGTATTTGTGAAAGTTTTTATAGATGATATTCTAGTTTATTCTAGATCAGAAGAGGACCATGCCAATCACTTACGACAGATATTGCAGACTCTTCGTGATTGTAAGCTTTATGCAAAGTTCTCTAAATGTGAGTTTTGGTTAAAGTCGGTGGCATTTTTGGGTCATATTGTATCTAGTGAAGGGATAAAGGTTGATGCTCAAAAAATAGAAGTTGTGAAGAACTGGCCAAGGCCCACAACGCCTACGGAGATTCGTAGTTTTCTCGGGTTGGCCGGTTATTATAGAAGGTTTGTTAAAGACTTTTCTTCCATTTCAGCACCCTTAACCAAGCTAACGCATAAAGCATCCAAGTTCCAATGGAATGATGCGTGTGAGGAGAGTTTCCAAGAATTGAAGAACAAGTTGATTTCTACACCCGTGTTGGTACTTCCAGAAGGCACCGAAGGGTATACAGTGTATTGTGATGCTTCCAAAATTGGTTTAGGATGTGTATTGATGCAGCATAGTAAGGTAATAGCATATGCTTCTAGAAAATTGCGGCCACATGAGAAAAATTATCCTACACACGATCTTGAGCTGGCAGCAGTTATTTTTTCTTTAAAGATATGGCGCCACTACTTATATGGGGTTCATGTTGATATATATACTGACCATAAGAGCTTGCAATATATTTTTAATCAGAAGGATCTAAATTTAAGGCAGCGGAGATGGCTTGAACTATTAAAGGACTACGATGTTGATATCTTGTACCATCCAGGGAAAGCAAATGTGGTAGCTGATGCGTTAAGTCGTAAGGCTATGTTGGCGCCCATAGAAAGGCAAGGGATGATTAAAGATCTTCACCAGTTAGCTAGTTTGGGAGTTCGCCTTCTTTGAACTCCGAACGAGGAGCTTATTGTGCATAATGCCGCGGAATCCTCATTAGTAGCTGAGGTGAAAGAGAAGCAAGATGCAGATCCTATTTTATTATAGCTTAAGGAGAACGTTCAGAGTGGTGCGACCAAGGCATTTGAGCTTACGCGAGAAGGAGTACTTCAGTGCCAAAACCGATTGTGTGTGCCAGATGTAGACGGGCTAAGAAAGAAGATTATGACAGAGGCACATTTTTCAAGGTATTCCATTCATCCAGGATCAACCAAAATGTATCAAGATTTGAAAGATATGTATTGGTGGAATGACATGAAGAAGAGCATTGCAGAGTTTGTAGCTGAATGTCCAAATTGTCAAAGAGTTAAAGTTGAGCACCAAAAACCCGGAGGCTATATGCAATGCATAGATCTTCCAATTTGGAAGTGGGACATGATCAACATGGATTTTGTTACAGGTTTGCCTCGTACAGCTCGGAAATTTGATTCTAAATGGGTGATTGTGGATAGGCTTACTAAATCCGCACATTTCTTACCCGTTAAGACCACTTACACAGTTGAAGAATATTCGAAGCTGTATGTTAAAGAAATAGTCTGATTGCATGGAGTGCCAACTTCTATTATATCGAATTGGGGAACTCAATTTACTGCAAACTTTTGGAAGTCTTTGCAACGGAGTTTGTGAACACAAGTGAATCTGAGTACAGCTTTTCACCCTCAGACGGATGGACAAGCAGAGCGCACCATTCAAACACTTGAAGATATGCTACGAGCATGTGTTATAGATTTTAAAGGCATCTGGTATGATCATTTACCTCTTATTGAGTTTTCCTACAATAATAGCTATCATTCAAGTATCAAAATGGCACCATATGAAGCTTTATATGGGAGGAAGTGTAGATCACCAATAGGATGGTTCGAAGCGGGTGAAACTCTTATGTTCGGACCGGATCTTGTGCATCAAGCCATAGAAAAAGTCAAGGTGATTCAACAACAGTTGAAAACAGCCCAAAGTCGACACAAGTCATATGCGGATAGTAGAAGAAGAGGGCTAGAGTTTTCGTTAGGCGATTGGGTATTTTTGAAGGTATCGCCAATGAAAGGGGTGATGAGATTTGGCAAGAAAGGAAAGTTGAGTCCACGATATATAGGCCCATATAAGATTATTCGAAGATGTGGACAAGTTGCGTATGAATTAGAGCTACCCCAGGAACTCTCATCAGTGCATCCAGTATTTCATGTATTGATGCTTCGACAGTGCATCGGAGATCCGTCCCTTATTACTTCTACTGAAGATGTGCAAGTAACAGAAGATCTTACCTATGAGGAGATGCCTATTGCTATATTAGATCATCAAGTTAAGAAGATGAGAAATAAAGAAGTAGCATCGGTGAAAGTACTTTGGAGAAATCAACAAAGGGAAGAGATTACATGGGAAGCGGAGGAAGCAATGAAATCGAAATACCCTTATTTGTTCAAAGGTGAAAAAGAAGTGCAAGGAGTGTAACTGGGACACTAACAAGTAAGTTTTTACATATGCATAATATCTATATGATGACGTGAATATCAATTATGAATTCGAACTTGTTTCGGCTAAATAACTACATTTACATTCGAGGAGGAATGTCCTTAAGGGGGGAAGGATGTAACACCCCATACTTAATTATGTGTATTAGCCATGGTTATATGTGTTGGAGTATATGTATTGATCCTAACTTAGGTATATATGAGTTTAAGTATGAGTATTGATTATTTTGAGATGGTTTCAAGTGTATAGTTTGATTATATGTGTATGGGAATCGACTTTATTTATACCGGAATTTGCCCGTCGATGGTTCCATACGAAGTTTATTGAATAAGCTTTCCAAAGATATAAAGATTTCCAAAAACGTATAAGTTTCGGATATAATCGAGCACGTTCGAAACTATAAAACGGCGGCCGGGATAATTGTGAACAGTAAATGTGCAGGAAATTCAAACTACTGAGGCCTGCCAGTTTTTTGGGTCGACTTTGAAAGATCATAAATCCCTCAATATAATGAACTGAGAGAGATACCACCTATCAAAAGAAATATCTTTGAGTCTTCTTTCCAATGCAATTGGTTTCATCCAAATCCAACATCTGAGTAAGGAGTTATACTCGTTTTACTTTAGCCTCTCAAAACAGATTTTTAGGGTAAACTTCAAACGATCATAACTCCTTGTACAGGACGAACTGGGTGGCCTACTTTATATGAAATGAAATCCCTTTGAATTATCTATCCAACGATACCAATTTCACCCAAACCTGATATCGGAGCAAAGAGTTATGGCTGATTTACTTTAGCCTGTCAAAACAGTCCACCATGGACAGATTCGGATTTACTTAAATTTTTCAGGGCAATATGGTCATTTTCCATCACCTCTTGGACGAAAATTGGTCATTATATAGATATAATTGGTCTTATATCCATCAATTATCATCATATTATTGGAAATAAGAAACCCTAGCCTAATTTCAACACCAATTATCTTGTGATTCAACCGTAGAAAATCCAAATTGATTCCGTAGTTGTGTTCACCATCTCGAGGGCTTCGAGAAGCACCCCTTATTTGTGCCAACAGGACTTCGAAATCAAAAGGGCCATTTTATGGTAAGGATGTAAATTATGTTGGTGTTATTTATATGGATATGTATATATATATATATATGCATGTGAGCATAAGAAGTATGTTATTTGATTGTTGTTGAAAGATGATTGGAAATGATGTTGGATTATTCTTGTGCATGGTTGGATTATGTTGAATTGTGAAGGGATTTGGTGTGATGATGTGGTATTGAAATGATTTGGTTTTTGGAATGTTTTACAAATATTGGTTGTATGGAATTATGGAAGAGAATTGTGGTGTTGGGTTGCTAATACTAGATGTCAAATATTTCATTGTAGATAAGTGATTTGTAAAGGCGGGAAGTTGTGTCGAATTGGTGTCCGAATCTACAACGATGTATGTAAAGCATACTCTAACGATGTTCTTTGGCATGAAAACACCAATGTTCCATCAAGTAAGATTCCAAGGTTGTCCAAACACATATATTGTTCTACATTACCAACGAAGTTGTTTCCATTCTATAAAGTGTCAAAATATTTCATTGATATACCAAAAGGCTCCTATTTCATTGTTGTGATATTGATGATTCTGAAACACATTGTTGATGTACTAATGAGTCTTTATTACATCGTTATTGTATAGAAGGTATATTACTTGATTCCTATTGATGTATCATTGTTCCAAAGGTACTATATTGGCATGAACACTAATGTAATAATCTCAAAAGCTTTTGAACTAAGGTATTGGAAAGATTTCTTATGTGTGTTACTTGATATACGTGTGGGTGGTATCCCAGGGGCATAAGCCTAGCATGGGTCGATCACTATTTATGTGTTTATGGGTGGTATCCCAGGGGCATAAGCCTAGCATAGGTCGATCCCAATTGATATGTACTGGAGGCAGCCTAATGGTCACAGTACGGTACAGTATTGATTATTGTTAGGTGGTTGGAGGTTCGGGAGGAGGAGGTAATGGCGAATGATAATTGTAAAGAATGAAATGAACGAATATATACCGTTCCACAAATGTGTTTGAATTCAAGAACCCAGTTCAGATTAATGATAATGTACATGATCCTAAAAGTGTTTATGAAGTGTGGTTCACTTCTATTATGATTTATTCACATGTGTATGATTTTCTTGATCCCCCATATCACATATGATTATCTACAGCTTTACATACTCAGTACATATTTCGTACTGACGTCCCTCACGAGGGACCTGCATTTCATGCTGCAGGCACAGGTACTTCAGCTTATTCACAGCATAGATAGGAGCCGGGTCGTACAGCTATTGTTGGTGAGCTCCAGTTTGCTTCGGAGCTTTCCGAGTCGGTTCCTTATGTTTTGTTATTGTACAGGAGTCATGTGTGGGCGGGGGTTTGTCCCTACCCTAGTTATGACATGTATAAATGTCCTAGAGGCTTTGTAGACATAAGGAAGGGTCAAGTCATGGGAGTTTATATAGTGATGTTATATTTGTATATGAGGTGGCCCCGACGGCCAAGTATTATAAATATATATATATATATATATATATATATATATATTTGTGCGTGTTGTGCTGATACAGAAAATTAGACCCTTCTATATGTAACGAAGTGCTGCCCAAATTTTTGGTGAATGTAAGTAAAGGTACAGGTATTTGAACGGGTTCTCCCGGGCCTTCTCGGCTTCGGGTGCCAGTCCGGCCCGATGAGATTTTGGGGCGTGACAGTATCCTTCTTTTGAAATCAAATGAAAGTCAGAAATTTGAAAAAATTAAAAAAATAAAGTAAAATAATAATAATAATAATAATAATAGTTGGAAAAAAAAAGAGAAAGAATCAAAGAAAAGAAAAACAAGAGAGCCAAAGGTCGAATAAAAAAAATAAAAAAAGGCCAAAGAATGATTTTCATAAACAATGTTTGAGCTGATTCTTACCATGACAAGATACATGGGCAACCCTACTCCGTGGTTCGGTCCAACAAAAAGAAAATTCAAATTACCCAGAATGAAAGAAAACTAGGGCAAAGTTTATTTTTCTTAAACGAATCAATTTCAAAAGTTGAATGTTTTACCCAATGTTGTGTAAATTTTGAGTCTCATGCCGACCTTTCTCTCTAACCCAGTCCAAAAGCCAAATTACAACCAAACAAAGACCTTCAGATCAATCGTTGAGAATGTCAAGGCTAAACATGTTATGGGTGTATGATATTTCATATTTTTGTGTAAAAAAAATGATGAAAAATGAAAATGAGAGAGTCTTATTGGTGAAAACCTTTCCAGGCACCATAAGGCGACTGTAAGATGAAAAAGATATGAAAATAAGATAGGCTTGTTGGCAAAAACCCATTGAGGTGACACTAGTCGAAGAAGAGTTGTTATCCAGAAGGAACAAGTTCAAGAATGACTTAATTTAAAGCTCAATAAGTGGACAAAAGTTATAATGATTAGTGTGGGTAGATCTGGTTGTTTGATTCAAAATGCATGTCATAATCACCAGAATTGGTTTCAACATTCAGATAAGTTCTTCTTTTTGTTTTGAAAAAGAGATGCCTATTGTCCTTTTCTTTTTCTTTTTCTTTTTGATTTTTGATTTTTTTATCCTTGTCATCAAACGAAAATTTTTGTGGTCTTTTGTGTGTTTTTTAGTCAAATTTACGTCAGGTCAAGTGAGAAAGGACTCCAAACTTGCTACCAACTTCCTCAATGGTACAAGGCAAGACAAAGGTTCAATGCACAAGGACAACACTTCAAAGTATAATAAAATACTCAGAATGATCGTGATTTGATAATTTTTACTCGTTGAAAGGTAAAAGGTGTATGGAATGTTAAATTCTGAGATATTATTATACAAGAAAAATGTGTTTTGAGTTGAGAGTCTCAGTAGTCAGAATTTTGAGTCAGAAGTATGACAAGTCAATGGGAATCAATGAAGGAATGAAAAAAGAGTTGAGCACGGAAAATGCAAGAGCCAATACTTCAAAAGTCAAGTGCCACAAACCAACCACCACATGTTTTAAAACTCACAATTTTTCTTTGTTTGAAACAGAGATGGAATGTTTTTTTCATATAAAAGGATGCAATTTTACACTTCCGTCAACGCAAGAAGCGTGATTACAGCATACGATGCTGGATCTCAGTTGTGAACCCTCTTGAAGAATGGGAATTTACTTAAGTCCAGGAGCCCGACTGAAGAGCATGGTGAAGAAATTGTAAGTCCAGGTGCCCGCCTGAAGAACAGGGTGAACAAATTATAAGCCAGGAGCCCGCCTGAAGAACGGAATGAATAAATTATAAGCCAGAGGCCCTCCTGAAGAACAAGGTGAAAAAATTGTAAGTTCAGGTGCCCGCCTGAAGAAGAGGGTGAAGAAAAAAGGAAGTTATGGAGCCCACCTGAAGAACAGAGTGCAGAAATTATAAGTCCAGGAGCTCGCCTGAAGAACAGGGTGAAGAAAAGAGAAAGTCCAGGAGCCCACCTAAAGAACAAGGTGAAGAAATTGTAAGTCCAGGAGTCCACCTGAAGAACAGGGTGAAGAAATTATAAGTCCAGGAGCCCGCCTGAAGAACAGGGTGAAGAAATTGTAAGTCCAGGAGCCCGCTTGAAGAACAGGGTGAAGAAAAAATAAAGTTCAGAAGCCCGCCTGAAGAACAGGGTAAAGAAAAGAAAAAGTCCAGGAGCCCGCCTGAAGAACATGGTGAAGAAATTGTAAGTTCAGGAGCTCGCCTGAAGAACAAGGTGAAGAAAAAAGTGCAGGATCCCTCCTAAAGAACAAAGTGAAGAAATTATAAGTCCAGGAGACCGCCTGAAGAACAGGGTGAAGAAAAAAAAAATCCAGGAGCCCGCCTAAAGAACAGGGTAAAGAAAATCAAGTTCAGGAGTCCGTCTGAAGAACAGAGCGAAGGAAAAGCAAGTCAGGATCCAGCCTGAAGAATCAGGTGAATTTTCAAGTCCAAGACGGAAGAAAATCTGAAGAATAAACTAATTATCAAGTTCTCCTCTAATGTCAAAAGACAACGAGGAGGAACATTTCGCATATCAAGTTCAACTCAGAATAATGACTATCTCACCATTTGAGATGTCATGAAGATTCAAGTCAAGATTCCAAAAAAGCAGCATAGATAGGATCTTTCACTTGTATCTTTATTTTATTTTTGTTATTCATTTGAATGTAAAAGGCAGAAGTCGTTAACCGAAAACTCGATGGAATCTGATTCGACTTTTAACTCTTTCTCTTATTATGTTACCTTTGAACTACTTGTGACCTGATTTTTCTTATAACCCCGGATAGGTAAGATGTCCAAAACAAGGACTCGATCACATTTTTCCTTTTATTTTAATTTCAAGTTTATTTTATTCTTAGTTTTCAAATAATTGGATGATCAAATTCTTACTGATAAAATTCTTACTTATGTATCAGATTGTACCAGACATCCTAGTAAATTTCTTACTTAGTTCTAAACAGTGATGTATCATAGCACATTCGCTTGTAGTTATGTACATACGTAATGTATCAGATTAACAATTAGCTTTTAGAGTTGTTACATCACAGATTATGATACATAACTATAATATATGTATCAGGATTATTGATAAAATTCTGAAATATGTATGATAATAACAAAATTTGTGATGTATCATAACGCATGCACAAACATTATCTTCCTCGATATGTATCGTACTAATTAGTAACACTAACATTTGTCAATAACAATAACAAATTATGGAGAAATTCATCAATCAAACACATAAATACCATACCTTTGGTAATGGGTCTTTTTTAACAACTTCCTTTCTTTTTCCCTTTGAAATAGCAACAACAGTCTTCTTTCCTTTAACAGTAGCAGCATCCCATAACTTTTTCATGATTGTCAGATCATTTCGATGCTTAGATCTATTTTCACGAAAATCAACGTCTTCCTAATCAAAACTACCAGGAACAAACCCAGATATATTAATTTCATTAGAAGTTGACTCAATTTGAGTAAGCCCCAAACTAAAAGAGGGCCCTAACTCCATTAATAATCTTATAATGTTTAAAGAACATAAAATTGAAAAGGGATTTGTTCAATTTCAAAACTAATAAACAATATTATCAACTATAAACAACTAACCTCCAATTAAATTTAAAATAATTAAGATAATGGAGTAATTGTAATGGAAGATAACTGTTGTTGCTTCGAGATCGAATTTTTGCTTCAAAATTGGATTTTGGCATAATCTTTGCCATTAATTCCATGATTTTAGGCTTGAGAATAGTATTTGGGTATTATGTTGAGCTGTGGGTTGGAATGTATCAGTAAAAGTGCGTGTATTGTGTTTTAGAAGGAATTTTTATAATATATTACTAGAATGGTATTTAAAGTAATATAGAAAAGTTAAGGTGTTTAGTTAAGTAATTTTTGCTTAAATGTGCTGGTCGGTTGGCCTATAGTCTTGACTAAAATTAATTGTTTAATTTTTGCGGCTGCAAATAAAATAAATGCAAAAAAAATCATAATGTAAAAATTCAGTTTTCCTAATTTCTGTTCAAGTGGTTGACTTCAAAGGTGCGTTTGCTATGTGGACGAATTTTGGCGTGTTTATTATTTTCCTATTTTTTTATACTGTATATCTTAGTAGGAGATTATATACTCCCTCCGTTTAAAAAAGAATGACCTACTTTTCTTTTAGTTCATTTCAAAAAGAATGACCCTTCTTTTTTTGGCAATACTTTAGTTTCAACTTTTCACATGGCATATTTAGGACCACAATATTAAAGGATATTTTGATACATTTGATACAACTTTAATTTAAGGTCACAAGATTCAAAAGTTTCTTTATTTTCTTAAATTTTGTGTCAAGTCAAAGTACGTCATTCTTTTTTAAACGAAGGGAGTAGAGTATATGTCCCAAAAAGGCAAGTTTCACCATATATACCACAATCTAATTAAGGAGTGCAAGCTTCACTTTCAAATTTCATTTATGCCGCATTGTATTTGGTAACGAAGTGAAAATTTTCAATAAGTAGAGTCTAAATAAATAATTAAATACATAAAAGAAATTAAGAGAATTCATCATAGAATTGATCGTTATTGGATAAGGGCATCTCTAATCCATTACACCAAATTTTACATCAAAATGGAGTAAACTAGCTTCAATCCATTACATTATTTTTTACACTCAAAATCTATATTTTATTTATGAATAGTAAAGATGTTAATGAATAGTGTCACATTAAATTTAGTGTGAAACTATTCGCACACAAAATGATATAAAATTTAGTGTTGAATTGTGTTAAGGTATCAGGAGTTTTGATGATAGACATGTGAATGAAACGTGTTGAAGAAGCTGGTCCATTCAAGGTGAAATAGTCTTGCTAGCACAGGATTTTGGATGATGTGATTCTGTGTTCAAGGCAAGCATAGATAACATTGATTACATCAGAAGCTGAGTCCGATCAGACAAGAAGTCTTGAAGAAGTTAAGTGAATCAAGGAGTTCAGTAAGAAAGGGATTTGAAGTAAAAGAGTTCTATCAAATCTAGGAGAGGTCAGGCGGCAGCAAAAGGGAAAAGAGTTAACTGATAGAGTTCTACCGGAGAAAAAATTGAACATCAAAAAGGACTCTAGCACAGGTTGGCTTAAATACAACAAACGTGACTCAAAGTCGGCACTCATTCACGCACTGAAAAGTTAATCAACAATCAGCATATCAGTTCACATACTTGAAGAAGAACCTAGTCTCTTACTTAGCAGGTCATAAACTGTGTAGCAGTTAGGTTCTTGTATTGTAATGAGTCATTGATTCTAGTCTCAGTAATCTATAAACTAAGTTAGGAGCTGTTGTCTTCAAGTTTGGGAACTCGAAGATTTGGGAACACTTATCTTGGGAAGATTAGTGTTTTTGTAGTGATAGGAGTTAGAAGTTTTAATTCCTAGGTTACAAGAAGTCTTGTAATTTTGTTGATTGTTGAGGCTAAAGTATTTTAGTGAAGTTGGGTTAAATCCTGTAGAGGTACAAGTCGTGGTTTTTTCACCTTTCTTGAGCCGTGTGTTTTCCACGTAAAAACACTGTATTCAGTTTACTTCTGTGAACCACGTTTACTTACTTGTTTCACAGATAGGCAATTACTAGGATGCGTACTCTAACAAGTGGTATCAGAGAGAGGTTGTCTTAAATAAGGATAGCACCTAAGAAAAGGATCAACATGATGAATTCCGCACCTCCTACTGGTTATAGTGAAGATCAGTCAACCACTAGACCTCCACTCTTTGATGGTTCTCACTTTATCTGGTGGAAAGCAAGGATGGAGATGTTCATTCAAGGTAAAGACTATGAATTATGGGACAGGATTACTGATGGTCCCACTATTCCAATGAAGACTGCCTATGGAGAACAAGTCAAGAAAGTAAGGAGTGAATTTACTCCTGATGGCCTGTTGGCTTTGAAGAAAAATGCAAAGGCCAAAAACATCTTGGTTTGTGGTCTAGGACCGGCTGAGTATAACAGAGTATCCACCTATACTACTGCTAAGCAAATTTGGGATGCACTGGTAAATGCTCATAAAGGTACTTCCCAAGTAAGAAAATTCAGGATTTCTCTCCTGTTTACTGAATATGAGGCATTCAAAATGAAGGAAAATGAAATACTTCATGAGATAATGACAAGGCTTACCACCTTAACAAATGAGTTGACTTCGTTAGGGAAAATCATCTCTGAGGTAGAACAAGTTGAAAAGGTATTGAGGGTGTTACCTAAATCAAAATGGAATGTTAAGGTGAATGTAATTAGGGAAGCAAATAAAGAGCTTGAAGGCTTTACCCTGGATGAACTTGTAGGGAACTTAAGGACTTATGAAATGTAAATTGATGGAATCTAAGAACAAGAAGCCCCTGAGAAGATCTTAGCTTTAAAAGCTTCTGATAGTGATGATGAATTTGAACTTGATAAGGATCAAGTTGCTTTCATAACCAAAAATTTCAGCAAGTTCTTCAGGGAAAAGAAAGGAACAGGTTCCAAGAAATGTTCAAATGATAATCCAAACGAATGCTACAAGTGTGAAAAGACTGATCATCAGATAAGAGAATGTCCTCTCTGGGAAATAGAGTAGAGAAAGGAAAGGGTTGAAAAGAAACAAAAAGAAAGGACCAAGAGAAAGGAAAAAGAAGAACATGCCATGATAGCTGCATGGGGATCTGACTCTGATGATGATGAAGTTGATAAGACATTAAGGAAGAAGATGATGCTTCTGAGGTAAGTCTTCTTGAACTCAAAGAAAAACTCCATCTGTTTTCTAAAACTAGACTTGTTTCCTTGATGAGTTATTTAATTGACAATCTCCAAGAATTAACTTCTGATAGGGATGAACTGTTCAACAGCCTTGCAAGCCTTAAATTTGATTTCATTGACCTGAAAGTTTGCAAAAATTCTATTGAAAAAGAAAATTGCATTCTCAAGAACCAAATCACATTGTTTGAGTCTTCAAATAATGATCTTAAGTCTGAAGTTCTTAAATTGACTCTCACTGAAAATAGAAAAAAGGCCCTGATAAAGAACAAAAAAAGGTTAAACTTGAGTTAACTAAGTACAAACTAGAATGTCATGATTTGATTGAAAAGATGAACAAGCTAAGTCAAGAAGTTGCTAAGTTAAAGCTGGATCTAGAAAGAGCTAACAGATGGAAAAATTCTTCAAGAATTGTTCATCAGTTGAGTGGAAGAAATCATAATGAGAAAAGCAGGTTTAGGTTTTTTAAAAAAGCTGATAATCTACAAGATCTATGTTATATCTGTGGCAATCTTGGACATCCTACTACTGAATGTCCTGTGGCTACCAAAAGCAGAGTTAGAAGTTAGAATCTGGCAATAAACTTTTCTCAGACCAAAAATACAAGCACTAAAATTGGTCAGAGAAACAGGTCCGGTTACGTGTTTCCTACATGGACTAGAAGGAATTTAATTCATCCTTTTACCAACAAAATAAGGCCCAAGCTTGTCTGGGTTCCTAAATCTAACCTTTGATTTCTTTTACAGGAGTTGGTGAAGGGAAACAAAAAGCACTGGTACTTAGATAGTACATGCTCAAGACATATGACTGGCGACAAAAAAAAGTTCCTTTCACTCTCCAAAATAGATGGAGGAGGAGTTTCTTTTGGAAATGGAAAAAAGGGAATCATTACTGGAGCTGTGGAGGATGTGTATCTCATGCAAGGATTAACGCATAACCTGCTGACCATCTCACAATTGTGTGACAAAGGTAATAAAGTATTATTTATTGTTGCAGGGGTTAAAGTCAAAAGGATGGACACCAAAGAAATTGTGCTTACTGTAAGGAGATACAAAAACGTATACAAAGAAGACTTAATAGAAATACCAAGACCTGAGTTGACTTGTCTAAATGCAATAGAAACTGATCCCCTCCTTTGGCATAAAAGACTTGGACATGCAAGTCTAAAACGACTGAACATACTTTCATCCAAAGACATGGTATTGGGATTACCTAACACCAAGTTTAAGGAAAAAAAGTTATGCAGTGCATGTGTAAGGGGAAAGCAGGTAAGATCTTCATTTAAGTCAAAGAACCATGTTAGTACTACCAAGTATCTTGAACTGGTCTATATGGACTTGTGTGGACCAATGATACAACAAAGCAGGGGTGGAAAAAGGTATGTTTTTGTAATTATTGATGATTATTCAAAGTTCACCTGGACCTTGTTTCTAGCCTCTAAATAGGATGTCTTTGATGTCTTTGAAATTTTCATCAAGAAAATGGAAAAAAAATTGGGCACTTCATTAGTTTCCATAAGGACTGACCATGGGACAGAATTTGAGAATGCAAAATTCTTAGATTTTTGTTCATCAAAAGGAATAGACCATAACTTCTCAACTCCTAGAACACCACAAATAAATAGAGTGGTGAAAAGAAAAAATAGAACCTTGGATATGGCTAGAACAATGATGCTTGCAGCAAATGTTGCCAAAAACCTATGAGCTGAGGCAATGAGTACTGCAACATATATTATAAACAGGTGCATGATCAGACCAATGTTAGAAAAGACTCCCTATGAGTTACTAAAAGGTAGAAAGCCTAACATTTCTCACTTTAGAACCTTTGGCTGCAAATGTTTCATACACAATAATGGTAAGGATAATCTTAGAAAATTTGATGCCAAAAGTGATGAGGGAATCTTCTTAGGGTATTCAATTCGTAGTAAGGCCTATAGGGTTTTAAATAACAGACCTAACTGTGTTGAAGAAAGCATGTATGTGATTTTTGGTGAATTATGTGATAAGAATATCCTGTAGGAAGGAAGCGATACTAAGGAACAGGTTTCACAACATGTTCCATCGACTAAAACAGTCAAACCTGGAGGTATTTTCACAGGGGGAACTGAAGCTGAAGGCACAGTGATAGGGGAAATTGAGCCATCAACTGACTCACATCAGAATATTAGCAATGATCCTAGAAGATCACTTGGCTTGATCCCAAAAGAATACAAATGTCAAGGCATTCCTGTCAGAGATAGATCCAAAGAAAGTAACTAAGCCATTGTTTGATGTTGATTGGATCATAGCTATGCAGGATGAATTGAACCAGTTTGAGAGAAGCAAAGTATGGCACTTAGTTCCCCTTCCAAAAGATAGATCAGTAATTAGAACTAAGTGGGTGTACAGAAATAAAGTTGATAAGCGTGGAATAGTCACAAGAAATAAGGCAAGACTGGTGGTTCAAGGATACAATCAAGAAAAACGAATCGACTTTGATGAGACTTTTGCTCCTGTAGCCAGACTTGAAGCTATAAGACTACTTGTTACCTTTGCTTCTTACATGAAGTTTATTCTGTATCAGATGGATGTGAAGAGGGCATTCCTGAATGGCATTCTCAAGGAAGAAGTGTATGTTAAGCAACCCCCAGAATTTGAAAGCAGGGAGTTTTCAGATTATGTCTACAAACTGGACAAAGCTTTGTATGGGTTGAAATAAGCTCCAAGAGCTTGGTATGAAAATCTGTCAAAATTTCTATTGGAACATGGATATACCAGAGTCAGCTTCAGAAACAATGATTCACCAACAGAAGTATGTCAAAGAGCTTCTCAAGAAATTCTCCATGGAAGAGGCAAAAGAGATAAGTACTTCTATTGCTACTGCCACAAAGCTGAACTTGGATGAAATAGGTTCTCATGTAGAGAAAAAGATGTATCGAGGTATGATAGGGCCATATTGTACCTCACAGCAAGCAGGCCTGACATTGTGTTCAGTGTAGGGCAATGTGTCAGGTTTCAAGCTAAGCTAAAAGAATCACATTTAAAGTCTGTAAAAAGAATCTTCAGATACTTAAAAGGAACCAGTGATCTTGGCTTGTGGTATCCCAAAGGTAGTAACTTTAATTTGGTAGGATACTCTAATGCTGATTATGCAGGATATCTGGTGGACAGGAAAAGCACTACAAGTATGGCACACTTCTTGGGATCATGTTTGATTACCTGTTCCACAAAAAAGCAAAATTCAGTAGCTTTGTCTACTGCTGAGGCTGAATACGTTGCTATTGGGTCATGTTGTGCTCAGTTGTTGCAGATCAAACAATAACTCTTGGATTTTGGAGTAGATGTAGGTTGTGTTCCCATTTTTTGTGAAAACACAAGTTCTATAAACATAGCCAAAAACCCTGTCCAACACAAGAGAACTAAGCATAATGATATTCGCCATCACTTCCTTAGAGACAATGTCAAAAAGGGAAATATATCAATTATGTTTTGTCCAACTGAGGAATAAATTCCTGACATATTTACTAAGGCCTTGAGTAGAGAACACTTTGAAAAGAATAGTTTAGCATTGGGGATGATTAAAATTGTATAAATCTCCCTCAGTGATTGACTAGAACATGCTATGACTTAGAGAGTGTTGATCAATTCAGTCTTACACATTTAGTTGTGTATCTTAATTCCAAGATTGTAAAGCAAAGTGGTATAATTATGTGTTGTTTTTGCAGATAGACTGGATCATTAAGGCAAGAGTGGTCATGGACTAATCAGAACACGCGGTATGATTATTGTTTTCCATAATAGCATTAAGAGAAATAGGTTATCTACATGGTTCACTCTATCACGATTAAAACCGCCAAAACCCAACAGTCCTCTTCTTCGAAGGAAGGACAGACCTTTCCCATTAGTACAGAACTTCTACATCAGCATGTTTCTTCATATCACAGTCCCCTCACGTTTCAACTTTCTTCTCATTCTTCTTAAATATGCATTTTGTTTTCTCTTCCATCTTCACTTTTTTTTAACCTCTGAAAATCCAACAAGCTATGGCGTCTTCCTCATCCTCTCCTTCTTCCACAAAATCTGAAACAAATCCTTCAACCCAAATTATTCTTCACCCAAACATTACTTTACCTTCACTTATCCAAACCCAAATCCCTCTCAAGTTATCTGATTTTTCATTATTTAAAACTCTACCACAACCCTTTTATCACTCCCTTTTCAAACCCTCACTTTTCTCAAAACCCTTACCACTACCTATGGTTCCTCTTCAGATCCTTAATCGCGATGACATTCCCATTTTTGATCTTATCCCAGACGGTCACGATCGACTCTGAAACAAAAACCATCTTCTGTCACCATTGATGGTGATGTCGATACTCAGGTACAACTTTCTCCCATCATCCATTCACCTCGAACTCCACATACTCGGGGAAGAAAAAAACTAGAAGATACTTCTTTGGAAGAGGCACTTAGGGCAAGTTAAAAGAAACGGGTAGTGTCTACTGCTTCTCCTCCCCCACGTGATCCCTCCCCTGACATTCTTCTTCGCTCCAAAAGAAAAAGCAAGAATATCCTACTGGTCAAGGATCAACCTCCTCCAAATTTTACTGGTCAAGGATCAACCTCCTCTAAATTTTCTCTAAAATCTACTTCACATCCCAAGAAATAAGTTCCCAAACCTGGTTCTTCTGACCCATCTGACTCAGATTCAGACTATCTTTCTGATACTCTTCTTTTTCCTCCTACTTTCATTGATTTTGATGATGATATTCATGTTGATACTGTTGTTGATAAAGCTTTACAGTCGGACCATGTTCTGCACTTTCAAAAATGAAAGATAGCTAGAGGATGAGTTATCACTGGTTTTGGGGGTCCTGATATGGATACGTTAATTTCAAAACTGATAGCTCAGGGATGGTCATACTTATTTCTTTAAGGTGATCATCAGAGAAGGTTTGGTAAAAATAAGGTGTATGAGTTTTATACCAATGGAGTTGCAGTAGGGGAAATGATCTCAACCACTATTCATGGGAAAAATATCAATCTTTATCCTGCTGATCTGGGAAGAATTCTCAGTGTTCCTACTGGATGATGGAGTCATTATGTGAAGGGATCTTGGCCGTCTCTTGATAATTTTCTATCAGCTCTTGATATCTGTAGAAAATTCTCTAAAAATCCTCTTATTTTCTCTCATCGTAGGGTCATGAAAAATGAGATGTCCCATCTCTATCAGTCTTATTTTGATGTGGTTCTCAAAATGATATTGACTAGACAGGAAAGGCGCACAGTTGCAAGTTCTCTTGATCTTACCTTGATGGAACTATTGGATTCTAAGATTCCAATAGACCTTTCTCTACTCATTATTAAGCATATGCAAAGGGTACTTGTCAAAGATACAAATGGTCATGCTCTGCCCTACCAGTTTTGGCTTGCATCTATTTTTGATGATTTTCATTTACCTATCAAGATATGGTCCTTGCAGACGACTAAGGATGTGATTGGACAACTGAACCATGCTAGGTTACCTGCTGCCATGAGACATGCTGACAACCCTATGCAGAAGTTGCAAAATGCCTTAGTGGCAAAGCAGGGTGAGCTGGAGGGTGCACAGGCTGTATTAGTGGCTGCCCAGGCTATTCATAAAGATGCAACGAGGGTTCTTGAAGCTAAAATTGCATCTCTCACAGCAATCTTGGATAAGGAACGAGCTGAAAATGATGATATCATTAGAAAGTTGACCTCTCTTATCCCCTGCACCTCCTCCAATTAAAATCTTTCTTCGTTCCTTAGGCCTATTCACTATGTTGTTCTTCTATTTTACTTGTTTATGTTTTTGTTTTACTGGGTAACGATAGTTGTATCTTTTTTTTTGTGCATGAAATGAACCTCTTTTGCTTCACTTGATCTACTTCTGTTAATTCAATGCATAGTTATCTCTTGCTCAGAGTCTTGCTTGTTTTGGTGATAGCCCCAGTGGCCATGAATTATCAAACAATTTTTACTTGATGGCTCAGCTTTTTGATGATATCAAAAGGGGAAAGAACATATTATACAATGCTTATAACTCAATTGGACTAACCTGTTTCGTTCTACTGTGATTCTGTTATTTAATTCCTTCTTGAGTATGTCAGGATTCTATAATATTGAAGCTACTATGTTTGTCATCATCAAAAAGGGAGAATTTATTAAGGCATGAGGAGTTTTGATGATAGATATATGAATGAAACATATTGAAGAAGCTGGTCCATTCAAGGTGAAATAGTCTAGCTAGCACAGGAGTTAGGATGATGTGATTCAAGACAAGCATAGATATTATTGATTACATCAGAAGCTGAGTCCAATCAGACAAAAAGTCTTAAAGAAGTTAAGTGGATCAAGGAGTTCAGTAATAAAAGGATTTGAAGTAAAAGAGTTCTATCAAATCTAGGAGAGGTGAGGTGGCAGCAAAAAGGAAAAGAGTTAACTGATAGATTTCTACTGGAGAAAGAATTGAACATAAAAAGGGACTCTATCACAGGTTGGCTTAAATACAACAAATGTGACTCAAAGTTGGCACTCATGCACGCACTGAAAAGTTAATCAATAATCAGCATATCAGTTCACATACTTGAAGAAGAACCTAGTCTCTTACTTAGCAGGTCATAAACTGTGTTGCAGTTAGGTTCTTGTATTGTAATGAGTCATTGATTCTAGTCTCAGTAATCTATAAACTAAGTTAGGAGTTGTTGTCTTCATGTTTGGGAACTCGGAGATTTGGGAACACTTATCTTGGGAAGATTAGTGTTTTTGTAGTGATAGAAGTTAGAAGTTTTAATTCCTAGGTTACAAGAAATCTTGCAATTTTGTTGATTGTTAAGGCTCAAGTATTTTAGTGAAGTTGGGTTAAATCCTGTAGAGATACAGGTCGTGGTTTTTTCACCTTTCTTGAGCCGTGTGTTTTCCATGTAAAAACACTGTGTTCAGTTTACTTCTGCGAACCACGTTTACTTACTTGTTCCACAGATAGGCAATTACTAGGACGCGTACTCTAACAAATTGGAGGTCAAAACACCAAATTTCACATTAATATAGAATTTGGTGTAGGGTTGGAGATGGCCTAAGAGTGACTTTGATGGCACTCACTTTAATTTTAGTCCCATTTGACAAACCATCTTTGCTGACATTTGTAGAAATTCAAGAGTAACACATGCTGACATTTGTAGAAATTCAAGAGCAACACATTGGGGAAAATTTTCCAATACTTATTTCTCTGTAGATGTATTTATACATGGTTCATAACTTGAATGCAAAGAAAAAATTAAAAATTATCCTAAAATGATAATTACATGTCTAATTTCTATTGATTGTCTATGTAACCTCTATAACAAATTTTATTCCTTCCTATGCTGAAGGTTGTGCCTCTCACATGCCTTGGTGGAAGGTTCTAGGACCAAAATAAGATGAACGGCTAGTATTAAAATAAGTTGAATGAAACGGTAGATTGTTTTTGGACCAAAAGCCTTTGACTTTGGCTTTTTCTTTTCATTTCCTTTTGATTCTGAAGAGGAAAGAACATGAACATTTTCTACAACTTTTTCTTTATTCTCCACATCCCCCTCAAGATGGAGGGGAGGGAAGTGACACCCATCTTGTCAAGGAGCCGATGATGAGCAGGTCCAGAAGGGACTTAGTGAAAACATTGGCGACCTGATCCTTGGAAGGAACGAAAATAAGAGAAATGAGACCTGAGAGGTACTGTTGCCGAACAAAATGGCAGTCAAGTTTCATGTGTTTCGTCCTTTCATGAAATACGGGATTTTTTTCTATATGAATCGTTGCTTGATTGTCGAAGCGAATAAGAATCGATAGGGTCGGTGGTACTGATAGATCGAAAAGCAAACATGTCAACCAGGTCAACTCAACCACCAATCGTCGCATGAAACGATACTCTACTTCAGCAGAGGACAAAGAAATCGAAGCTTGCTTTTTCGATTTTCATGAGATCGGAGATCCTCCTATGAAAATGAAGAATCCACTGATACAGCGTCGGGGGTCATGACAACACGCCCAATCTACGTCACAAAATACGGAGACTGAAAAAGAAGGAGATACAGATAAAAAAATTCCTTGATTAGGGTTTTTTTCAGATAACACAATACCCTAAATGCAGCTGTAAAACAATTTTCACGAGGTGAGTGCACGTACTAACTCAGAGTTAAAACTGCAAAACACAAATTGGGTCGTGTGTGAGTCAAATAGTTCATCTTTCCAACAAGATGTTGATAAACTGTTGAATCTGACATATATGCCCCTGAATTTGCAGATAATTTATAGGAAGGATCCATAATTGAAGATAGAGGGCTCAAGTGATACACATCAAAATCTTGAAGAAGATTCAAGGTATATTTTCTTTAACTCATGATTATTCCTTTGTCTTCCCTCAAAATTTTGATTCCCAGGAAGTAGTGCAGTAACCCAAGATCCTTAATTTAAAACTCGACATGAAGAAAATCTTTGAGACTCTAAATTTCAACAGCATCACTTCTAGTTGTAGACACGTAATTTTTTACCCTCCCAAATTTAATATATATTTCTGTATTAAATATTTATATTTGATCCGATATCATTTTTAACTTTTATTTTATTTTTAATAAGTTTTAGTTGAAAATAAATAAATAAAGTTACATTTTAAGATATTTTATTTTTATTTTTATTTTTAAAATAATATAAAAAATTTTCAAAAAATATTTTATTTTAATTTAGATTTTTTATAAATAAGCTAGTGATTTTATTTTCTCGTAATTATATTTTATTTTAAGATAGTTATATTTTTATTTATATTTTTCATAAGTATAAAAATTAATTAGTAATATTATTTTGTTATTATTATTTATTTTATATATATAATTTATTTATTTATTTATTTATTATAAGAAAAAAAAAAGAAGGAGATCATTATCCTAAAAAAAAAATTGAAATATTACTACATGAAATCATGATCAACTGAAAAAGAAAAAATAAAAGTATATATTATATTCCTACAGTGATAATTCCTGGATAAAGAAAGATTAAGACAATATGGAGAAATGAGAACGTAATAAGTATTCCTTAATTAACACTTTATTCATTCTTTTAATCTCCTTAAAAATTAAAAGTTGAATGGCTTAACATGTATTTACAAACTCTTAAATTTGTTGTAAACTTATTTAGACACTCGAATATAATTGGTTTTAATTAAGTTTGACCACATGAATATTGCTGATACATGTTTTTTATTAGATATACTTTTGGTTTAATTTTTTTACGTGAATATTAGAGAGTCCATTACGTAAGATTTTCTTTTAGGCTAAAAAAATATTTTGTGGTTTAAATCATTTTAAATTCTCGGCTAAATATGTGAGCATGAGTAATATTTGAGACTTAATTCAAAACTCATTGTGAATGATAAAAGAAAAGAGCGAATAAGAATAAAAATGGATAAGATAAAATTATCTCGAGTTTATAAGAGACAAAGCAATGTATTTTAATGCTAGATAAACTTTAGGCACGTTGAATATATTTTACTAGATTAAGAATGCGGCATACTCATCTTTTTGAGATGTTTAAAAATTAATCCGAGGATGCAAAATTGTACCTCGACAAAGACGTTTAAAATTGATTTCTATCATCTTAATGCGAGAGGTATAGAAAGATATGCTTGGTATATTATAAATGAGCGAATCTGGGCCTTAACATAATTTATCAAAATAGTTTGAGTTAGTATAAGTAAATAAAAGTGACCGTACTAGAACCATGGGACTCAAGGGGTGCCTCACATCTTCCCCTAGGTCAACAGAATTCCTTACCCAATCTTTTATTTTCGCAGACCATAACAAGAATTATTTCCTTTTGATTAGGGATTCAATAAGGTGACTTGGAACATCATAACTCAATTTCAAGTGGTGACTCTGTAAATAAAATAATCCCTACTCAATATTGTCACTTTAATTAGAAAAACCCTTCGACTTGACCCTCGGACGAAAAAGAGGTGTGACACTAGTAATCAATATGTCATCGACATACACAACCACTATAGAAATCAAATCCCCTGTTTGTTTAAAGAATAAAGAATAGTCATTAAGAGATGTTGTATACCCCTTAAAACTCAAGGCCCCAGCAAGTTTGACATACCATTACCTTGACGCTTGCTTTAGGCCATATAAGATTTTTCTCAACTTACACACCATGTTAGGATTGGAAGGAGTTAAACTAGGTGGGAACTTCATATAGACTTCTTATTGCAAGTCACCTTGTAAGAAGGGATCATGCACATCAAATTGGGGTATAGGCCAGTTCTTCTTAGCTGCAATAGCCAAGAGACATTTGATTGCGGTCATTTTGACCACTAGGGAGAAGATTTTATTGAAATTTATTCCTTCCTTTTGAATGTCTCCTCTAATGACTAATCTAGTTTTTAGTCTTTCAATTGAGCCATTTGTTTGATATCTTATCTTGTATACCCACTTACACGGTAGTGTCTTTCTATTGGAAGGTAATAGAACTTCATCCCAAGTATTATTAGATCTCAAATCATTAAGTTCCTCTTTCATAGCCTTTGTCCATCCTGGATGAATAGAGGCCTGATGATAACTATTAGGTTCTGTGATCTGGTCAATTATTTTCAAAAGAAATTGGTTATATAAGAAAAGTATAGGATAAGAGAGATTATGGGGGTTAATAGGGATAGCAAAATAAGATTCAGTGATAGGACTAAGAAAAATGTTGTTGTAAAAATAATCTTGAAGATTTATAGGAAGGACTCATTTGTTTGTTCTTTCTGATCTTCTTAGAGGTGGATCAATGAAATTAGGGGGAAGTAGAGCTGAAGTAGCAGAACTGAATGGTGTGATAGGTTGAACACTGGGAGGAGAAGATGAATCAGGTGTAGGAATTGAATAGTCTAGATCCATAGGAGGAGAGTCTGAAGTATCAAAGGAAAAAGGTGCACTATTATTGTAGTAGTGTGTTGATGATGGAATAGGAAAAAATAGGAGGAGGGTCAATGATACTGAAAAAAAAGAAGAATATGTCTTCAAAGAAAGACACATCCTTGGACACTATTAATTTCTTGATTTCTAACTCCAAAAGCTTGTATCCCTTTTGATTGGATGGATAACCTAAAAACACACAAGGTTTTGCTCTAGATTCAAACTTTCCTCTTCTATTACACAGAGTACTTGCATAATACAAACATCCAAAACACTTTAAATTATTATAGCAAGGTTGTTTTCCATATAGGATGTGATAAGGAGTAGTTCCTTGAAGTACTCAGGAAGGTAATATGTTAATTAAGAAAGTGGCAGTAAGAATGCATTCTCCCCAGTACAACAAAGGGACTTATGACTGAAATAGAAGAGCACTTGCTATTTCAAGAAGATACCTATGCTTCCTCTCAACAACTTCATTTTTTTAGGGGTAGCAACACAAGAAATTTCATGTAAAATGTCCTGTGAGTTGAAAAATTAACCTGCAACATTGCTCTTTCCTAATTCCATGGCATTATCTCACCTTATCTTTTTCACTTTAACATTGAATTGCCTCTCAACCATTTGTAAAAAATGTTGCAACACAGAGAATGCATTACTCTTGGTAGCTAATAGATAAGTCCAAGTGCTTCTACTATAATCATCAACAATAGTAAAAAAATATCTATAGTTATCATGAGTTGTTACTTTGTAAGGTCTCCAAGTATAAATATGAATGAGATCAAATATGGACTTAGTATAAATGTGACTAATAGGAAAAGAAGGTCTATATTGCCTTGTTTTAGGGCACACATCACAAAAATAATTAGAATTTGAAAAAAATAAAATGAAACAAACATTTTTCATTGATGAGAAAGGCAAGTGTCCCAATCTAATGTACCATAGTTTTACATCAGAAATAACACTTTTACAAGCAGGTAAAGAAACTGAATTATCACTATTCAAAGAAGAAACAAAAACTAAAGAACTATTAGGAGCTGCAAATGACATTTCAGCTTTGTTCTTGCTGAGTTTGAAAATTTACTCTTGAACCTTAGGCTTGAGCAAGTATAACCCCTCTGAAACTTCACCAAAAACTTGAGGCCTTATCATGGAAAGGCCCTGCATCACACAGTTATGCAAAGTAAAAAATATTGTTCATGAAAATTGCTTGCAAAATTTATGCACAGACATGAGATTATATTTGAAACTTAGAACATACAACACATTATCTAAAGAAAGATCAGAAAACATAGGTATTGTTCCATATTGAGTGACCAAGATAGTTTATCAATTAAGAAGATTAATAGTCAAGAAATTTTCAAGATAGGACAGTGATGTAAAAGAAGGGGAATTATAGCACATATGCTCAGAAGCACCTGAATCTATTATCCAAGTACTAGATCTAATAACAAAAAAGCATGAGCCAAGATATTTAAGAATTGTATCAACCACTACATTAGCATTAATGCTTATGTTTGAATGACCACCTGAAACTTTCTCCATTTTTATTTGCTTGAACATCTGAACAAATTGATTGTATTGTTCCTTGTTGTAAGTCTGGTCAGTGACATCTACAGCATGATTTTGCTTATTATCCATTTCTTCGATAGCCATAGCTCCATCACCCCTTACTTGACTCTTGAAGACCTTTTCATTTGTAAATTAAAAATCATCTGGAAAAATCATGTAATCTAAAACAATCTGTCTCTAAATATCCAATTTTTCCACAATAGGTGCAAATAGCATTTGGGTCATATTTAGCTCGTTTACCATTCATCCTTTGATTCTGACTTTGCTTTGAAAACTTTTGTGCTGATTGTTGTGATCCAACAGTTCTGGAATAAGAAGCACCAGATCTACCTAGATTATTCATGAACCTTTGTCCTTGTCTATTCATCTTATAGTAATTCATACTTCCAGTTATGAATGCTGATGAATCAGAGGGAACTATAGAGTTAGTATAAGATTCTCTTTGATTTTCATCTTGCACAATCAAAGAGTACGCATGATTGATGTCAAGCAGAGGGTTAATCATTAAAATATTTTCCCTAGATTGTGAATATATTTCATTCAAACCCATAAGAAACTGTATGAGTCTTTCATCTTTCAAAGATTTCTGCAACTTATGTTTTCCTCCACACATACACACTCAAAAGTGCATTTGACATTTAAATTTAGTGAATCTAGCTCATCCCACAATTTTTTCAACTTAGTAAAATAACCAACTATGCTGGAAGTACCCTGAACTGGCCTACTGAGTTCCTTTTATAGGTGATACAACTTTGCACCATTAGATTGGCCAAATCTATGCTCCAAACTTGTCCAGAGCTCACTTACCGTTGCTGCGTATATCACACTATCAGCAATTTCTTTTGATAAGGAGTTCAAGATTTAAGATGTGACTATATCATTGCACCTGTTCCAAGCCTACAGATCTGGAGAATCTGGAACTGGGATTGATTGAGTTCCTGTGATAAATTTCAGTTTGTTCTTAGCTGACAAGGCTATAAGAACAGATCTTCTCCATTCTTGATATTTATTTCCATCAAAAGGGGTGTTTACCAGAGTCATTCCTGGTGCATCAGAGGTATGCAGGTAGTATGGGTGATTGTGATCAATTGTTGCTATGGTTCCAATAACTGTTGGTGCAGGTTCCATGGATTAAGGATTAAGGATTTTAGAATGATGATTTGGATGACTGATTATGCTTGCTCTGATACCATGTAGAAATTCAAGAGCAACACATTGGGAAAAAAATTTTGATACTTATTTCTCTGTACAGGATGTATTTATATATGGTTCATAACTTAAATGCAAAGAAAGAATTAAAAATTATCCTAAAATAATAATTACATGTCTAATTTCTATTGGTTGT
Organism: Capsicum baccatum var. pendulum; assembly: GCA_030864225.1. Taxonomy (NCBI): domain Eukaryota; kingdom Viridiplantae; phylum Streptophyta; class Magnoliopsida; order Solanales; family Solanaceae; genus Capsicum; species Capsicum baccatum. The sequence continues at coordinate 15,060,779 of CM061550.1, forward strand.
CTATGTAACCTCTGTAACAAATTTGATTCCTTCCTATGTTGAGGTTGTGCCTCTCACGTGCCTTGGTGGAAGGTTCTAGGACCGAAATAAGATGAACGGCTAGGATTGAAATATGTTGAATGAAAGGATAGATTGTTGCCACGTGTTGTTGGACCAAAAGCGTTTGACTTTGACTTTTCCTTTTCATTTTCTTTTGATTCTGAAGAGGAAAGAACATGAACATTTTCTGCAACTTTTCCTTTATTCTCCACATATTTGAAAAAATAAGATGATACTCATTTATTAGAGTACCTTTTTTCTAATTTTACCCTTGTTACTCCAATTAGTCGAGTGTTAATTAAGTTAATAAAATGTTTATAAAAGAAAAAGATAATTTAGATAAATAATTTTCAATTAAAATTAAATACTACTCTCTCCATTTCTTATTGGAAGTACAAAAGTACTGTTCTTTTATTTTAGGACAAGTCCTTTGCTGTGTTTCATTTATGAGTTGTGACAACCTAGGCACCTCACGTGAATTCATGTGATGGTTTTGGCCTCAAGTTTGACTCCTCTTAGACAAAGAAACAATAATTTTTTCTTTTTTATTTTTTGGGTTTTGGATGAAGTTGAAAATATGAAGGCTGGCTGGAGGAAACAAAAATTCAATGGCTAAATTTGCATTTAAACCACAAGGATAATTAACTCTTTTTTTACACTATTGATATTGTGGTGAGATTGAACAAAATTTCTTAAATCCTCAATTGGAGAAGTTGGGATCTTGGTATTAAAAAAAGCAATTCTAATAGTTGTAGGCATGTTTTTCCTTTTAATTAGCCTTATGCAGCACGAATATGAGTTAATCGAAGCTATTATGAATATTAAATCTGAAGTGGGAAATAAAAAAGACTTTTTCCCATGAGTAATGTGAGTAAAAAAAAAAATTAGGAAAAATTACAGTCAAAGACCAGAGAGCTAGTTTACAAAATATATACATAGTGTATACGTAATATATATACTTTATATTAATAATATACATATATCACACATCCATATACACTACATATATGACCAAAATATAGTGATAGTAATATTTGATCTATGTTGGTAAGCTAGATGTCTGAAGAGTATATTTACGTAAATTTTCTAAAAATTACCCCTAAACCCAAATTAATCATCAGCAGGGATAGGATGAAAATAACAAGAAAGGTCATGTAGTTTTTATTGCATAATTATTTGCAAGGAATCAAATCAAATTGGATTTTGATTCGTGGCGGTACAAATAAATCCAGGCTGGTACTTTGAAATCAAATATTCTGAATTTTGGACCACTTATGCTACCAGATTTAATTTCCACAGAAAATCCAAACTTTTTTGTTAAATGTTAGTGTCAAGACAAAATTTGTGAAGTATTTGGCTTGTTTTCTTTCTCCTGTTCCTTTTCATGTGAAAGTAATTTGGCTAATGTTCAAACTTCATTTCGAGTGAGTTCTGGTGAAATAGTAATATTCTAGAAAAATATAATTGGCAAAATCTGTTGAATGCAACCTTGCATTGTATATAGATTAATAAGTGCCAAATCCTTTTTTCCAAAAAAAATAGGAAAAGGGCCAATTGTTCTTCGTTTCGTTTTTTGGCACAAGAACATCCTTTAATCGAGCAACTCAAAAATGGTCTTTTATCGATAGCCAATCAGCTCAAAAATGCCTCTCCACTAATGTTTACTCTTGAAGCCAAATATAAATCTACGGGATAGAGGTAAGGTTAGCGTACATTCTATCATGTCCAAAAATTGGGATGTTGTTGGATAAATCATCCTTAAACAAAAAAGAAAGGCATTTTGTTTTGTATATTGGACCTCTAAGTCATTTTTATGCAGTGGGAATGTCAAACCTTCATTTCAATTTGTTTGTCTAATTTTGACTTGGATGTAAAATATAAAAAAGTAAAGACTTTTGAATCTTATCATGGTCTTAAACTAAAGTTGCATAAAATGTGTTTTAATCTTATGGTTTTAAACCTGTCACTTAAAATATTGAAATAAAAGAAAAGAAAAAGTCATTCTTTTAAAAAACGGAATAAATAAGAAAGTAAACAAATAAATCGAAACAAGGTAATAATATAAATGAATAGTAATTAAAAAGAACGTGTGAAATCCCAATAAATTAAACAACCATCCATCCGGGGGAGCATTTTGATACATCCGGAAAATAATAATAATGAAAATTACAAGTCAAAAAAACAATTAATAATAATAATAATGGCCTTCTTGATTATCAACATAAATAACTACAACTAAGACACCTACATCTTAATTCTTACAAATTAAATAACAGACACCTCACAAAGCCTGGCTCCCGCATTTTAATTAAACAAACATCTGCTGCAAAATGTTCCTTACTGGAACGCAGCAAATATTGTTGATACCAGCAGCAGCAGCATGTAACTGAATTTCGACGCGTTGCCTTTAATGGATGTTGCATATGATATATCTTGTGGCCTGTAGATTAATGAAGTATGTTAGACAATTACAAGTGTTTAAACACTACTTAGGTGTGAAGATAGTTGTTGTTTACTTACTTTTGTAGTTTGTTAAGTTGGCCACAGAAGAGTGCATTGTCTGGAATTGGCAACTCTGTCTTGTTAGTGGGCTCGGGATTAACAACCTTGATGTATGTTTCTTGGCCTAGATACCACGAGTCGAGGTTTTCTGTCCTCAGGTTCCAAATTCCAACGTTGTCAAGGGATACCAAGATTGCTGTCCACGCCCCGGGGAAGACCTGCGAGAGCAGCATAGCAAAGTTGATACAACTGTAGATATGAAATGAAAATTATGAACTAAAGCCAAGCACAAATTGTAGGACGTTTAAATGGCATAGCCTGTGGAGTAATACTAGATGTGCCTGTTGATGCTTGATGCTAACGGAAGGACAATGATGTTACAGGCAACCACAAACATGTTGAAGAAGCTTAGTACGTTCAAAAGTTTACATCTCAATTACCACACAAACTGAGTTTGAGTTCTTGTATAACACAAGCAGTGATATTATGTAAGGCAAACGAGTAAGAAAAGAATTGAACTCATCGAGTTGTAAGCAGTGCCATTGAAACAGCCACGAAAATATAGTGAGTTTGGCCAAGGAAGACATACATCCATAATTCAACACAATGTCATACCTTTTCCTTTTGAGAAAACATAATTCATGTACTTACTATCAACCTTATTTCATCGTTCTAATACACCACTCATTACTTTATTGGCACAAAAAGGAAAAGAGGGGAGTCCATACTGGCCTGGTTAGGAGCAATATCACGGTTGTAAACAGATATCCGATAAGGGATTGTAAGCCTGTACTACTAGCCACGAATCTTGAGAAATTCTCAAGATATAAAAAATGATTACCTGTGTTGTGGTACGAGCTATTCCATCCCATTTGTTGTAAGTACCCCTACTATTATTTGACCACACGCCATAATCCATCCTGCAAGTTTGCATTATTGAAAAGTCAGTTTTAGAGAAATAGGTTCATCAGTTTCAGGTTTGAATATGATGGACACATTGAGAGGAGGCCAGATCATACCCGACCACAAAAAATGCATATCCACTCATATGGTATGTGTGCACTTTGGTATCATTGTTCTGAAATATTACTTCCATAAATCCCCTGAAGGTACCATTGATAACAGCGGTTTCCATCTTAGGAGGTCCAGTTAGTGGTGCTGTAGGAAAATCTAGCTTATATACGCCCTTCAATTTGTACTGGTCAGCAAGTCTGATTGGTGTTTTAGGATTAACAAATGAAACCCCGTTAAGTGTTGTTCTCCTTTTTCCATCTACTGTTGTTGGCGGCTTATTTTGGATCACGTATATCTCTGTCACATTAATAGAGCCATATCGGAAAGAACCTTGCGGATTTGGGCGAGCTCCACTGGCAGTTACATTCCACCTACATAGCATACACCATAACAGCAAATGGTAAGTGGCAGAAAAGCTTTGCAACCCTGTTAAATTTGCTCCCAACATATTAAAGCTTTCTGATACAATTTGATAAGAGTATTGAGGAAAGAAAACAAACCTGATAGATCTAGCCTGGTTCATAGAGTAAGTTTTGTCGAATTCATCTTGTGGTGGTGCGGGTAGAGGGCCATGTGCCTTCCCTTTTGAGTTTGTGTATGTCAAAATACCTACACCGGTGACTCTTTGCCATTGTGATTGATTCACAAATCTGGCACTTGCCACAATATAGTAATCAGAACTTGCATTCTGATCCATGGTTACCAAAAATGAGTATGATTGTCCAACGTGTATGTCTAAGCTAGTATAATTTTGCTGCACAGTGTATGATCCCTCTGCTTCTGCCAAAAGTAAGTTATGATTCTGAATTCTGAAATTTAAGCTGGTTGATATTCCTACATTGCTTACACGAATTCGATAGGTTTTGCCTGCAGAATCATAATATTAACATTATAAAACAACCAAGAAGGGAAGTGTATCACATTTGAGATAATTAACAAGACAAAGTAGCAGCCTAAATGACAACTTAAAGAGTACCAGATAATCAACTAAGTTCTATATATGATGCATTATCTCGGTGAACCTCCTTCCTTCTTTATACTAGTGAATCACAAAAGCATAAACATCGGCAAGAAGGTAAAATCAAACTCTAAAGTTTCTAGAGAAAGTTTTAACGCAGAAGTATCAAAGAGGGATTTTTCTTTTAGCAGATAAAAGCCATATAGATGTCTAAACAATCCCACTTTGTGGGAATACACTGGGTTTATTGTTGTTGTAGATGTCGAAACAACAATAATGGAAATTTTCATAAGATTTATGTAACATGAATGAGTCTAAAGACAACATAAATCTTACTCCTTTTAAACAATTAATCCACTTCTAGCACAATGTAGCTTACCTGGATGGACAGTAATCGTTTCATAGTCGATGCCATCAGGCACAATAGTGTCATTGTATCTATAAGGACCTTTCCCATTAATTAAAACACCATCTGGTTTTCCCAGATCTTTCCCAGCAAGAAGTGTGCTCCTCAAAGACTGCATCCAACAACAACCAAAGGTACACATTACACACTAAACTACACAAATTTAACTTTAAACCATAAACTCATCGTATCATCGCGTAGAGACTAACCGTGTGATTTCTGGTGTACCAATCACCAATCATAATAGTAATATCACCATCTGGAAAATTAAAAGGGATTGGAATCTCATCCCTGTTGTTAATTGTAATTCCACCAAAACCACCTGATGCCCTCTGAAAATTGAGTGAAGGGAAATAAAAGAAACTTCCAATTTGGTCCTTGACCTGAAATTGGTAAGTCCAGTTCCACTTTGGAGGAATAGGACAGTTTGTTCCTGGTAAACCATCTTGCCAAGAAGTCTTTTTCTGCTGAACCCCAGACCTATATCACCACATAAATCAGCTCAAATGCACCAACAATGGAAAAAACAAGAACCCCCATAAATATAATATCTTACCAATGTAAGAGGAGTTCTTCATCTAACTTGTTCCTCACATTAACAACAACATTGTCATTAGTTGTTACATTCAGAGTTGGTCCAGGAAACTTTCCATTAATAGCAATAACCTGAAAAAACAGATTAAGCTAAATGTAACTCAAGAAACTTAAAATCCAGGCAACAGCAAAAAACAGAAATTCCAAGCTTCCCAAACTCAATGGAATCATCATATTACCACAAACAGAAATCATAACCGAAGTCAACATTAAACTTAAAGTTGAAAACTTTAACATCACAATATCCCATAGATCTGAAACCAATGTTCAAGAAATACTACACAAAACATTAAACACTTGTCCTGCTAGTCTGTAAGTACAAAACAATAAGAGATCTAAAGAAACACACCACACCTGTTGGGAGACACCAAGTGGAGAAGCATCAATGTAAGAGACCTCAAAGTTCAAAAACTTAAATGGATCTCCAGCAGAACTTAACCTCATAAACAAGAAAATGCAGATAAGGGTCATTTGGGAACACCAAGTAGAACAAGAAAAAGAAGCCATTGGAGCTCAAAGTAAGTAAATATCAATACTTTTCAATGTGTTTTTTACAATAAAGATTCAAGAAAATGTTCACTTTTTTTTTTGTGCAGTTACATTATAAGGACAAGAACAAAGAAAAAAAATGAGTAGAAAGAGAGCAAGAAACAAAGAAAGTAGCTAAGAAAGTCCAAGTAGTAGAAGTAGTAGTAGTTTCTTTCTACATATTAATAGGGTAAGGTCATGTACAATAGGAAAGTGCACAACGGTTCAATTTGCTTTTCTTATGGGGTATGGTTTTGTTGGTCAATAGCTAGGTGAGAGATAAAGAAAAGCAATGGTGGTGCTAGCTTGGAATTTAGAGGAGCTTAGCTGAAAGCTTTTTTGTCGGTCCAAATGGCTTACAACATAGCAGTATTAAATTAAAAATACTCCACAAATATATAATATAAAAAAAGATAGCCCGTTGCACTAAACCTAGTGTATTTTCAAGGTTTGAACCCGTGATCTTCTGGTCACATGACAGCAACTTTACCAGTTACTTCAAGGCTCTCCTTCAAATATATAATATAACAATAATAATAATAATATACATATTCTTACAAATAAAATTTAAGAAAGATAAAATATACATATATTTTACCACTGTCTTAAAAAGGTAAAGAAGTTTTTGAAAGACCTCGACACAAATATAGCAAATTTATGTAAAGAAAAACAGTCAAAAAATATATACTTCCTCCGTTTCAAAAAAAATAACTTTGGCTTAACACAAAATTTAAGAAAATAAATAAGATTTTTGAATCTTGTGGCCTTAAATTAAAATTGTGTCAAATGTACCAAAATGTCCTTTAATCTTGTAGTCCTAAACATGTCATGTGAAAAGTTGAAATTAAAATATTGTCAAAAAAAGAAAAAGTTATTCTTTTTTAAACGGATTAAAAAGAAAAATAAATCATTCTTTTTAAAACGAATGGAGTAATAACTAACAAGAAAATAATACAAAGTCTATCAAAAAAATAATAGTTAATTTCAAAATTGTAGAACAAAAAAACAATAAATAACCACATATGATAGATATCTCCTCTATTAATATACAATATATTAGTTACCTTAGCCCGTGTCAGCACGGGCCCAACATATGTTATTTGTATTATCTCAATTTATGTAGCACAAATAGCATTTGAAGTGGCAATCAAATTTTTATTAATATAAATTTTTAAATAATTTAAGTTACTAATCATTGTGATTTATAGTACTTTTACATAATTATCAAACAATTTATGTTACTCACTTTGTCCCAATTTTAGAATTTAGAGAGTCAATCAAATTTTTACTAATATATTTTTTAAATATTTTAAGTTGTTAATCGTTGTGATTTATAGTATCTTTTAATGTAATTTCAAATAATTTATGTTACTTGCTTTATCGCAACTTATATGACACTATTGGAATTTCAAAAATCAATCATATTTTTTACTATATCTTTTTAAAATATTATAAGATGTTAATAATTATGACTTATAATTATTATTATTTTTGCATAATTTTTTAAATATATATAATAGTTTACCAAAATAAAATAAATAAATAAAAATAAACAAAGAACAAAATTTTCAAAAAATGAAAACATAATTTGGATCAATAAATTACTAAATTAAAACATTAAAATATGCAAACTATAAAATGCCAAAACTACCCCTGGATTTATGTAACACAAATATAATTTAGATAATCAATCAAATTTTTAATATGTTTTTTAGATATTTTAAATTGTTAGCTATTATAATTTATGATATTTTTTAAGTAATTTTTAAATAATATATGTTACTCTCCGTATCCAAAAAATTTTGACATTGATAGTCAACTATGTTCTTAAAATAATTTAAGTTTTTAATTATTATGATTTCTAATAATTTTTATTCTATTTCAATTTAAGTGGCACTGAAATAATTTTGAGAGTCATACCAAATTTTATGATTGAAGTAGCGAAGCAGATATGTCCTAAATGACTTATAATACCTAATTAAAAGTGATATAGCAAAATTGCTATACAAAATATTTGTGAAAAAAATATAAATGAGTCTCATATAAGATGTCATATATTAATTTAAAATATCAAGAATTAATTTATCATTTTATGTTAATTTTATTTTTATTAGTTATTATTAATTTTTTTCAATACCTAAATGACTTATAATAATTAGTTAGGGGTGATATAGTAAAATTACGGTTGAAGCAGTTGAAGAAGACATGTCATAAATATCTATTTTACTTTTTTTATTCAATATTATTAATTTTCTTATATGTAAATGACTTACAATAATTAATTAAGGGGTAATATAGTAAAATCATGGAGTAAAAATACTTTTGAAAAAAATTAAAATGAGTCTCATATAAGATGTCCTATTAATTTAAATCAAGAATTAGTTTATCATTTATGTCTATTTTATTACTTATTAAATATTATTAATTTTTTAATGTTTAGATGACTTATAATAATTAATTAGGGATGATATAATAAAATTTAAATGAGTCTCATATAATAAAACTACGATTGAAGCAGCTGAAACAGACATGTCATAAATGTCTATTTTATTTTTTATTAAATATTATTAATTTTTTATATATAAATAACTTAAAATAATTAATTAGGGATAATATAATAAAAATACGAAGCAACTGAATCAGGTGAAGAAGCAAACATGTTGACGAACAACTGTCTGCTTCTTTACACTTATTAATAGTAGTAATACATACAATTTATTTATATGAATATAATTATGTATAATGTTAATATAGTAATTTATATGTATCAATATGAGATTATATAATCGAGGTATAATCTCTCTCTATATTCATTGAGTATAGAAAAAAAATAAATGTAATAAATTTGTTCGACAATTTATGAAGACAGATATAATAAATAAAAAACGGCATAATTATTAAGGTGCACATGAAGAAGAGCAATACATGGAGAGCTTTGGATTTGAGGAAAGGAAAGAGTGGGTAATCAAGAAAAGGAATGCGTGTCATAATGTGTGTGTGAGAGAGATAGACCAGAAATGAGCCAATGACAGATAAGATTTATAGGAGGAAAATATTAAAATTAGAAAAATCCTTCACAAGGCAATGGAATTACTAAAATGGAAAATATGGGGATGAGTCTTTTATAAATTAGTTATATTATACTTTCAAATCTTTTTATAACGATCTGATTATAAATAATTTTGATGTGGTAAGCATTGTCCTTTATAACAATCAAGACTGAAAAGTTTGTAGACCTATATTGTTGTCTATACTGTTTGATAGAAGATTCGATAGTTATTGTAATTTCTGCTCATTTTAGATGGAACTCTAAATTGAGAAGTTAAAATATTGCCAATATACCCGTATATTTGATTTGGTAGTCAGACCCCCTTTTATAATGATCAAAACCGGTAAATTCATCGGTCTATATAGATATTCATATACCAATAAAAGATTCGATAGTTATCATGACCTCAGATTCTTCAGATAGAACTCCTCATTGAAGAGTTACTCGAAATGTGGTCAATATATAAAATATACTTGATTTAGTATTCATGAGTATAATAAATCAATTTATTCTCTTTAACGCCAATTTTAAATCCGACGTTTGTTCTACTCTCAATTTGTTGGTGATATGAATTCTTTTCTATAACTCATGAATCATTTATTTGAATGTCTTCAGCTGCTATAATATAACATGTAATAAGAAAAATAGTTTAAAAAGTTTTAATCGTTATAATAAAATATAATTATAAGAGATGATTGTAGTGTAACTATATATGTGAAGAAAGTGAAAAAAATTTATAACCTTATTTGATTCATACGTGGAATGCAATATTATAATAGTTTCAGCGAGTGGCGGAGTCTCTTTGATTCAAGGAATATTAATTGAAATCTCTTTGCTGAAAAAAAAAAGTTATATTACATTTGAAAATAAACAAAATGTAATGTATGTTATATGTTAACTTTTTTTAAAAAGAATCGTGTGAATGTTTATTTATTTTTATGTACTTTGATTCCTTTTAGATCTAGCTTGCTCGTTAGTTTCAGTTTAATTACTTGTTAACATAACATTTGTGAACGATAATGTGATTTTTCCTTTGGTAAATAAAAATATTAAAGCACTACAAAAGTTGTCTTTAGAAGAGCAAGAAATATGGATTAAAGTTTGTACCAAAAAGAAAAGAAATTGGACCCCTGCCAAAAAATCATACGGATTAAAGGTACCATTAAGCAGAACCCACAATTTACATTAATATGGATGTAGCATCCAAATTATTCAAGCATGCATAATGAGATTTTCCTTAATAATACCATCACTTTTGTCTTTTGTATAATAACGTAGTAGATTTCCTAATGGAAATAAAAGTCCTTTCATAAAAAGTGTTCTAAGAACTATTAGGGTAAGTATAGTTTTTACTGTCGATCCTATTTTATACTTATAGTACATGATTTAGAAAGACAATGTCCTAATCATGATGGATCGGGTCAAATTAAGAAGCTTGTTGGGGAGATACGTTTTAGGTTTGCTAATCGAAGGTACAAGACTTGAGTTCTAAAATCACAATCATTCAACGGGATCCAAAATATCAAGGCTCGAAGACCTCTGGGACATGAAACAATACTTAGGCTGTTGTGTTCCTTTTGACAATCACGACACAACGGCAGCAATACTTTGAATCATAACATTGGCTACAACTCAACTAAAAAACGGGATGAAATGGCAAAACAGAATTCTCTAATTTTTCAGATAATGTCTCAATCTCATCAACCTGAATTTAGACAGTGGTATAAGAGGTTCACTGGATATATTGTGGGGAACATTGCTGAGCAGTGATTAGGTCGTGCTTCTATCAATTTCAATCTTTTACTAACATCAAGTACTTGTAAGTTTTTTGTTTACGATTTATACGCTATCTATTTGGATTTTGGTATTAGCTAAATTTATGTGTCCCAAACATATTCTATTTGTAAAATTTTGTACCCTATTGAGTAATTTTTCAAAAAATATTTTTTTTAAAAAAATTATATTTTATATTTTAACCACTAGAATTGGCATATTGGTTCAGCGTTATGTCCCTTAAGCAAGAGATTGGGGGTTCGATCCCCGCCTCTGACGAATGGAGCAAACTCTGTGGCCAGTTTCGTACCGCAAAATACGCTGATCGAGGAGCGAAGGATTAGTCTTACGGCGGCTGAATGTGGAAATACCTTTGAAAAACTAAAAGAAAAATATATATATTTTATATTTTTTTTGAGAGGAGGTGGGGGTTAGGGGTGGGCATGACAGCCAATGGACAGTTCAGAGTGAGGCATATAGTAGCATACAGAATTACCCACACGCGTACTCCTTTCAAATTGAGAACCAAATTTTGTCCTCCACCAACATCCATTATTTTTTTTATTTTTTGATTTATTTTTTCGAATGTTCGATATTCGTGTTGAAACTCGATTAAATTTAAATTCGTATTGAGAAGTTTTACATTGGGGTAAAATGCTCCTTAACAAATGCGACTCTATATATAGGGATTTAAATTTGAGACTTCTGATTAAAGATGAAAAAGTACCTACCGCTCAACCACAACTTTGGTTCCTACATTATTCTTTTCTTTTTTACTTTCCATCATTTATAATAATTATAATTATAGATCCTTCTAGACCTACCCAATTATTTATTAGTGCTACATTTATGGTTAATCTTCTTCTAAATATACACTTATTCTGCTGTTCATTCCAAGTGGATCTATAATTAACAGCTCTTAATTGGTTGCATCTACTTATAGGCCGGTTGTAAAAATTATAACTATAGCTTAACTTCAAACTATTATCTCTAAAATAATTATAGTACATTTGTTCAGAAAAAGTTTACATTGCACTTATCTATTGACAATAATATAAAGGGAAAAAGCTTAAATATGTCACTGAACTATCAGAAATGGCTCATTTATGTCATTCGTTAAAAGTTGGGCTCATTTATGCCATCGCCGTTACAAAACTGATTCATCTATGCCATTACTTTTTAACAGACGGTTTTTAAAAATAGTCTTGCCACGTGGCAGCTTATTAGAGGGTCACGTCATGTTTTATTTTATTTATTTTAAAAATAATTTTCTTTTTAAATTTTTTTTGATCCATTAAAAAGAATCCACCCAATTTTTTGATCCATTAAAAATTAATTTGATCTATGCTTTTAAAATTTGATTAATTTTTCATGATCAAACAAATATTTTTTAAAAAATCTACTACTAAAATTTATAACCAAACGCTATTCTAATTAAGCATATAGTATGTCTTATCATACATGAAATATTTTGTCAGCCGAATGGAAGTAAATTTTTTGTTTTTTATTTTTTTATTAAGCATAGAATGACATCATCAGCATCAGGGGCGGCTCAAGCAAACTTATGGCCTAAGGCAAAAATCAAACGGAGGCCTTACATTTTTTTTTTTATATAAATTTTTTCTTTTTTCTATAATTAGTATTTAATATATTTCTTAAAATTTGTAATTTATTATTACTAAACAAAAATAGGTCCCTCAAATTTTGCGGTCTTAGGCGGCCGCCTTTTCTCCTAAAGGGTTGAGTCGCCCCTGATCAGCATTCAACATTTGTACGTAACACTTTATGCATTATCATTTATCATTGCAAAAACAGGAAGTCGACAACATGCCGACATATATAGTATATGTAGAGTTGGCAAAATGAGAAGCTAACTATTAATAATATAATAATAATATTTGATGTTTATATATCCCTTCAGTTTCAACTGAAAAATGATAAAAACTTTAGTTAACGTGAATCTTTTAAAAAAAAAAAGTGATAAAAAGCGTGGAGTGTATACTCTCTCCATTCCCTTTTAGTTACTCGTCCGTCAATTAAATAGCTATTTTATTATAATATATTTATTAAATGATGTTTACTATTGTATTTGAAATTAATTTGAAGAAAAAAATAATTAATATTAAAGGAAAAATATGAAAACAATCTTAATATGTCAAAAATGACCAAAAAACGAATCGAACGAGAATGTTTTAAGAATATATTCATGAAAAATTAATCAAATTTTAAAAGCATAGATCAAACTTAATTTTCAACGGATCAAAAAGTTGCGTGAATTCTTTTTAATGGATCAAAAAAAAATATTTTTTAATTTTTTTTTTAAAAATATTTTTTTTTTAAATGACGTGGCCCTCTAATAAGCTGTCACGTGGCAAAGCTGTTATTAAAAACCATCTGTTAAAAAGTAATGGCATGGATGGGCCGATTTTGTAACGACGATGGCATGAATGAGCCCAACTTTTAACGGATGACATAAATGAGTAATTTCTGATAATTTAGTGACATATTTGAGCCTTTTCCCACACATAGACACGTATGCTCTATTCTTTGGCGAAGTCAATATTTTTAATTCATGAATTTCTTATAAGTTATAACATTCTTTTTTGCGAATTCTGAGTAAATTATTTGTGCATATTAATTTTTTTCTAACACAAATATAGAGTTTAAACTAAAGCTATAACATCAATATTAGCAACTTCTTGTATTTTCCATTAGTATCAAAATGATTAGCACACTTGCTGGTTCACTATTTTGTTAGGAGTATAAGCTAATACACCTTTTTTCCTTTTTCTTCTATATTAAAAAAAATAGATTGTGTCTTTAATTAATTAATTAATTAGTGCTTTATTACTTCTCCTGATTACCAAACATTTCTAAATCTCACTAAAAACAAGAGTTTTAGAACAATCGTAAAGTATACTCTTTCTATTTTAATTTTTATTAATACCTTGTTCAATTCGAACGTTTCCAGATGGTTAACCCCATTTAAATATTCTGCACAGCTTTTTTTACCTTTCAAATTTCCGGATTCGTTTAACTATTTAGGTAGTATTTTATATATCAAGCGAATTAATATAGTACAAATAAAAATTATATACACCAACATGAATGACAACTTGTAGAGAATACTATTATTTTATGTATGGAGCATCCTAATTATAAATACATGACAAGATCCTTTTATCTGAAATTCGAAATTTCACGTTTGCATTTTAGTATAAAAATGTCCCAAAGCTAAACTTTTTGAAATTTAGTCGTTTGCATGTATGCATATTCATCCTAATTTTAGAATTGAATATTGTCTGAAGTTTAATTCTAAAACAGTTAAATTTAATGATTTTTTTAATCACGAATCAATTTTAAATATAAGATCCTAAACACAATTATAGGAGCATTTCATCCGTATATTTGAATTAGTCAAATTAATAAACTTTAATTTTGAATAACAAAATTATTTTATAAAGAAAACAAAAAAGTCATCAAAATAAATAAAAAGAACAGGGAAACCGGAAGCTCCACATGATTGCCAGCAGCCCAGCACCGTGTGGGGACTTTTTTCGGTGGATTCACCCATCAATGACTATGTACTCCCTCTGGTTCGTTTTACTTGATTTATATTGACAATTGCAGCGCCACTTTTTAGTTAGGAATTACAACAACAACAACAAACCCAGTGTATTCTCACCTAGTGGGGTCTGGGGGGGTAAGATGTACGCAGTCCATACCTCTACCTCTGAAGAAGTAGAAAGACTGTTTCCGATAGACCCCCCGCTCAAGACAGTCGCCACACAAATATAAATATAAATATAAATATAAATATAAATATAAATATAAATATAAATATAAATATAAATATAAAGTAACGCATAGGTAGTAGGAAACATCGGGAAGCACTCAGATACCTAATAAAACATGGAACACCGAAATCATAACAAGAAGAAGAATAGGAATAGGAATAAAAATAAGAGTAGGAAGAATAACAGGAATAAACCCCACCAAAAAAATTTCCCTACCCTTGTGCCCCCAAACTGGCCTAGTCTTCTGCCCTAATCCTCGCCCTCCAGACCTTCCTATCTAGGGTCATGTCCTCGGTGAGCTGTAACTGCTCCAAGTCCCGTCTAATCACCTCTCCCCAGTACTTCTTCGGCCGACCCCTACCCCGCCTAAAACCATCCAACGCTAGCCTCTCACACCTACGAACCGGGGCATCCATGTCCCTCCTCTTCACGTGTCCAAACCAACTCAATCGGACTTCCCGCAACTTGCACTCCACTGGAGCCACCCCAACCTTCTCCCTGATAGTCTCATTCCTAACTCTGTCCCCTCTAGTCATCCCACACATCCATCGCAACATTCGCATTTCCGCCACCTTCAATTTTTGGATGTGGGAGTTCTTAACTGGCCAACACTCCGCTCCATACAACATGGCCGGACGGACTACCATCCTGTAGAATTTGCCTTTAAGCTTGGGTGGCACCTTCTTATCACACAACACCCCCGAAGCGAGCTTCCACTTCAACCATCCCGCCCCAATACGGTGCGAGACATCCTCGTCAATCTCACCGTTACCCTGAATCACGGATCCGAGATACTTGAAACTATCCCTCTTACATACCTCCTGCGATTCCAGCTTCACTACCACCTCATCCTCCAACCTCACGTCATTAAACTTGCATTCCAAATACTCTGTCTTGCTTCTGCTCAACCTGAACCCTTTAGACTCAAGAGTTTGTCTCCACACCTCTAATTTGTCAACCACACCCTTTCGGGTCTCGTCAATCAGAACTACATCGTCTGCAAAAAGCATACACCAAGGCACTTCCCCTTGAATACTCCGCGTCAACACATCCATCACCAAAGCAAACAAAAAAGGACTAAGAGTAGATCCCTGATGCAATCCTGTCAAGACAGTAAAATGCTCTGAGTCTCCTCCCGCCGTCCTCACCTGAGTTTTCGCTCCATCATACATATCTTTAACTGCTCTGATATAAGCCATCGGGACTCGACTCACCTCCAAGCATCTCCAAAGAACCTCCCTGGGAACTTTGTCGTAAGCCTTCTCTAGATCGATAAACACCAAGTGCAGGTCCTTCTTCCTTTCCCTATACTGTTCCACCAGCCTCCGTACCAGGTGAATTGCCTCCGTCGTCGAGCGCCCAGGCATAAATCCGAACTGATTTTCCGAAATAGACACTATCCGTCTCAGCCTCCCCTCGACGACTCTCTCCCAAATCTTCATAGAGTGACTCAATAACTTAATCCCCCTATAGTTATTGCAACTCTGGATGTCACCCTTATTCTTATAGAGAGGGATTATGGTACTCCACCTCCATGCCTCGGGCATCTTTGCCGTCTTGAAGATTTCGTTAAACAGACCAGTCAACCACCTTACCCCATCCTCTCCAACGTACTTCCAAAACTCCACCGGTATCTCATCCCGGCCCCGTCGCCCTACCCCTCCGCATCCTGCGAACAGCCTCTCTAACCTCCTCTACCCTAAAACGTCTACAATAACTAAACTCCCGACACTCCTCTGAGCGCTCCAGTTCCCCTAACACAATAGCTCTATCCCCTTCGTCATTCAAGAGCCTATGGAAGTACGACTTCCATCTATTCTTAATATGGCTGTCCTCCATCAACACTCTGCCGTCCTCCCCCTTAATGCACCTCACCTGATCGAGATCACGACCCTTCCTCTCCCTAGCCTTTGCGAGTCTAAACAACTTTTTCTCCCCTCCCTTCCCCTGTAACCCCGCATACAGGCTCTCAAACGCGGCCGTCTTAGCTGCCGTGACTGCTGACTTAGCCTCCTTCCGAGCTTGCTTGTACTCTTTCCTGTTTACCCGTTTCTCTTCTTCGTCTCTGCTCTCAACCAGCTTAGCATACGCCTCTTTCTTGGTCCTCACTTTCATCTCCACCTCTTCATTCCACCACCAATCCCCTTGATGGTGCCCAACCCGGCCCCTAGAAACACCTAACACCTCACTAGCCTTCTCCCTGATGCACCTAGCCGCCCTGTCCCACATATCATCCACGTCCCCCCTACACTCCCACACCCCCATTCCCGCCAACTTCTCCCCTATCTCCCACGCATTCACTGGCGTCAAACCGCCCCACTTAATTCTAGGTCTACACTCCTTACTCCTCCTCTTTCTATTCTTCTTTATACCCAATTCCATGACCAAGAGCCTATGCTGGGTCGAAAGATTCTCACTCGGGATGACCTTACAGTCCCTACACAACACCCTATCCCCTTTCCTGATCAACATGAAGTCAATCTGGGTCCTGGCTATCGCGCTTCGAAAGGTGATGAGGTGATCGTCCTTCTTCGGGAAGCCCGAGTTCACCACCACCAGCCCAAAGGACCTTGCGAACTCCAAAAGAGTAGCCCCCTCTTCATTTCTCACCCCAAAGCCAAACCCACCATGCACATCACCAAAACCTCCCGGTAACGCCCCGATGTGCCCGTTGAAATCACCTGCTACAACCATCTTCTCCGAGCTAGGCACGCCTCTCAGCACCTCCTCCAAAGCCTCCCAAAACCGCAACTTGTCCTCCCCCTCCGAGCCCACTTGCGGTGCATAGGCACTACACACATTCAGGGTAAACCCCCGAATGACCAACTTAATAGTCATCAACCTATCGTTGGTCCTCTTCACCTCTACTACCTGGCCTCTAAGCTCTTCATCTACTAAGATGCCAACTCCATTCCTCCGCCTCTCGCTCCCAGAGTACCACAGCTTGTAACCATCCACATCCCTAGCCTTAGACCCTACCCACTTGGTCTCTTGAATACACGCGATATTGATCCTCCTTTTCCTAAGAATCTTCACAAGCTCTATAGACTTACCCTGAAGGGTCCCTATATTCCAAGACCCAACCCTCAGCCTACCATCACTAACCCCGCGTCCACCCCTACCGCCCCCGCCGTCAAACCGTGGCCTCCCTCCCACTCCCGCCCTTACGTCATCCCCCGACCCCACAACGGCCCCACGCCCCAAACCCCTCGGACATGACCCTATCCGCCCATTACCGCCCCCAGCCAGTACACAGAAAAATATAAGAAAAAAAATACTCAAAGGCCCGAAATGACCACAACAACAACAGCAACAGACAGCAGTCACAGCAACAACAAACAACAGATAATAGCAACAATAGACAGCAGATAATATTAACAAATCACAAGCAGATCAGGTAAGGGGATAATACTAGCAGAATGACATAAAATAGGATAAAATACAATAAAATAAATACGATAAAGCAAAATAAAATATATTAAAATAGCAAAGGTCAGAAGTCACCGGGGCGGCTGCTGGAGCTCGCCGAAGCCGGCGCCGGCGGATGGGGTCTCGCCGGAACCTGGAAACCGAGGGGGGGGCCTGCTGGAGCCGGCTGTTGGTAATCTCACCGGATCTGGTGGCCGTGACTGTGGTCGACAATGGTCGTCGGCGGTTCTGGTCGGCGGCGGCAGTGACTGTGGTCGACAATGGTCGTCGGCGGTTCTGGTCGGCGGCGGCAGTGATTGTGGCCGACAGTGTTGGCGTCGGCAGTGACTGTGGTCGCGGGATCTGGTCGGCGGCGACAGTGACTGTGGTCGACGGTGGTCGGCGGCGGCAGTGACTGGTCGGCGACGGGCGCCGGCGACTCGGCTGGGGACCGGGGGGGGAGGAAGGGGGGGGGAAGGTAGCCGTTGGAGAGTTAACTAGTCAAATTTTTTAGAAATTTTTTACTTCATTTAACTAGTCAAATTATTCACCCTTTTTAGTTAGGAATTATTCAAAAGAAAAATTATAAAAAATTATATTATTTTTATATTTAAATAAATTTTACTAATAAAACTTCAAAAAAATTTAAATCAATTTTTATATTTTATATAAATTTTATATTATAAATTTAACAAAGTATAATTAATAATAATTATACTTTGTTAAATTTAAAATATTATATAAATTAATTATACTTTGAAAATTTAAATTTGACAATTAGTATTTTATATATTCATTAAATGATAGGTATAATATTGAAAGAATATGATAAATTTTTCTCAATTTTATAAATTATATAAGTAAATTGAACAATTATTTTTAACAAGGGAATCAAATAAAATGAAAAGGAGGGAGTAATTGCCTACTTGGTCCTATTTGCGGCTGTTCTATCTTCTCCTTTATTTATATGTATTTATCAATGGTATCGAAAATAATGAATTGGTGAGCCTAACTTTGATACCATGATAAAGAAATGAATCTTGGATCTAACTCAACCTCAAAAGTTAGCTCATAAGGCGAGGATTGCCTAAGACAATATAAGAAGACCAAAGATCCTTTAATCCACCGATGGAACTCCAACATATTCAAAATTTTATTTTCTGATAAAAAATGATGGGACGTTATCTTTCCATCACAATGTTAATAATCATCAGCTCTTAGTCATCCCATGTGATCTTTTGCTTAAAATAAAAGGTAATTAGACCATATATACCTCCCACGAAATGATTTCTTTCTTATTTGGAAAGTTCTTTTGCTTTTTATCTAAAATTATGAGTTAAAGACTAGATTTATCTGACACAATGACACTACAATGTTGTGCTCCATTAAATTATTTATAAAAAAAACAAGGAGGTTATTGTAACTTGAACGTATAAGAAATGATTAATTAATTAATTAGTTGATCTAATGACACATAAGCCAACTTGACTTTTACTGAAAACTAGGATTATAAACTTGCTAAAGTGATTATCTTTTTCCTAAGTAATTGACTAGTCTTAGGAAATTAATTTTGCGTAGCCGCAGAAAATTAGTAAAGTTGATGACATTTAGTTTAAAAAACACAGACAAGGAAAAAGTAGAAGTGATTAATTACTCAATAAACAAGTCTCTAAATAGATAAAATAATTTTAAACTAATGGCTAATTACGTAATTTTATCGTGATGTGAAGGTTGCTCAATTGTGCCGGTCTATTTTGTTTTAGGTTATACGTGAAGGAATTACCAACTAACATTTCTTAATAAATTTTCAGAAGTTGGAGCAAAATTTGCCATGAATTTAAATTTAGGTATATTAAGAGCCAAACTTTGAGTGAAACGTGAAAAACACATATGAGTATTATTTTTTTTTTGAGTTTCATACATGAATTATATCAGGTGTAAGTTTTCTACTTGAATTATCACCAACTATGTAAGTTTTCTACTTGAATTATCACCAACTATTTAGCAAAATATATATAATTTTTACTGTAATTCTTTGAGTTTCATACTTGAACTAGTTACAAGTAGGAAAAGTGAACAACTAATAGTTTAGGCGTATTTTGCTATACAATTGGTGATAGTCCATGTACGAAACTTACACACGTGATGATTTAGTTATGAAGCATGAAAAGTTGAGATCTTTAAAGTGTGTTTTCGGTCATTAACTCTTTTTAATTTGACGTCAATAAATATGTACTTTCCATTACGGGTAAATAACATAAATCCCACCAGTTTGCTCCTTAATTATCCTCTCTCCAAATTTTCTTATTTAACTTTCCTATATTACGAATTTTAATTATTCATATACATAACTTAATGTCAATATAAATTACTACTTATGTATATGAACTAACTGATTTAACTATAATTAAGAAAATAAAGAATCTGTCTTAAATACATAACACAATTAATGTTATATTCATGAAATTGTGAATAATGAATTTCTTAAATTCAGTATCAGTTTTTCAATTTCAAAATTTTGAAATACCAAATCAATTTCCACGTTCATAAATGAATTTGTATTCCATTTACTTTGTTTCTTCAATTTTTTTTTCTATTTTTTTTTTCATTCTTAATAATCACTTTTTACTATTTCTTTGTTAAACAGTTAATAAGAGGAGTGTTTGGTTGTGGTGGATGCGGCTAGTTTGCTCCACGATAAATAATTTGATCCAAACATGATTGTAAATTTAAATTTGATAATCTCTTGAATGTGGCTCCTTGATTGTAGGCATTTTCTAAGGCAAAAAAAACTTATAAATGGGAATTGATAGAGTTATGTATATGAATTGTTGAGAGAGAAATTGTAAAAATAAAACATTTATAATTAATTTTGAGATATTGTGTAGTAATAGAAAGTAAAATTTCTAATTTTAAGTAATTTATCCAAAAAAATTGAGTTTGATAAACTATAGTGTCATTTGATATACGCTTAGACATCAATTTTTTTTTTAAATATTATCAAATACCAATATTATTAGAGAAAAGACATCACCTTCCCCCGAACTTATTGTCAAAACTTACTTTAGACACCCTAAATTAATCGGGCAATTATTTATCCTCTTTAACAACTTTTAAGTGAATTAATTTCATCCTCTACGGCTGACATGACAAAAAAAAAACGAGTGAATTTTTTTTTTTAAAAGGGCCCACTTTATTAAAAGGCCCCCCAAGTTCTTCTTCATCTTCTTCATACCCCCACCTCCACCCTCATTTCTTCATCTTCTTTGTACCCCCCACCCCTCACCCCCACCCCCACCCATTTCTTCATCTGCTTCATACCCCACCACCCGTTTCTCCATTACTTCAAATCCTTTACTTTATCTCTATTACTTCAATGCTTCACCCTGTTCTTCAGGCGGGCTCTTAGACTTTCTTTTTCTTCACCCTGTTCTTCATGTGGGTTCTTGGACTTTCTCTTTCTGATTTTTCAAATATGTTCCTAAACTCAAAATAAAAGGTGACACAGAAAAATAACATCCCATTTTTTAGGAGGGTCCTGTCCCATTCTTCAGGAGGGTCCTGAGCATAAAATAAATTCTCATTCTTCAGGAGGGTTCTGTCCCATTCTTCAGGAGGGTCCTGAGCATAAAATAAATTCCCATTCTTCAAGAGGGTCCTGAGCAATAAGTAAATTCTCATTCTTCAGGAGGGTCCTGAGCATTAAATAAATTCCCATTCTTCAAGAGGATCCTAAGCATAAAATAAATTCTCATTCTTCAGGAGGGTCCTGTCCCATTCTTCAGGAGGGTCCTAAGCACAAAATAAATTTTCATTCTTTAGGAGAGTCCTATCACATTATTCAGGAGGGTCCTGAGCACAAAATAAATTCTCATTCTTCAGGAGGGTCCTAAGCACAAAATAAATTCCCATTCTTCAGGAGGGTCCTGTCCCATTCTTCAGGAGGGTCCTGAGCACATAATAAATTTTCATTCTTCAGGAGGGTCCTGTCCCATTCTTCAGGAAGTTCCTGAGCATAAAATAAATTTTCATTCTTCAGGAGGGTCCTGTCCCATTCTTCAAGAGGGTCCTGAGTATAAAATAAATTTCAGTAAACACGAACAAAATTTTGCCCCAGTTTGCACTAGAAAATTTTGTGAGTGTCATCAAGTCACAACTTGTAAAAAGTACAGTAAAGGGGGAGAATCAAGGCCTTTCTAAAGAAATGCATCTTTTCAGAGTAAAACTACTGACTTAGGAAATGCGTCTCCTAACACATGAAACTTAAATTACCCAGACAAGAGAATGCATCTTCTAGGGATTAAATGAAATGACTCGAACTAGAAAATGTGTCTTATGGGAGTGAATGTTCAAGTTAGGAAGTGTTTCACCTAACAAGTGAAAATTGACTTAATCAAACTAGGAAGTGCGTCTCTTAAGAGTTGAATGAAATGACTCGACTAGAAAGTGCGTCTTCTAGGAGTGATGGTACAAGTTAGGAAGTGTTTCACCTAACAAATGAAAACTGACTTATTCAAACTAGGAAGTGCTTCTCCTAAGGGTTGAATGAAATAATTCAACTAGAATGTGCGTCTTCTAGGAGTGATGGTTCAAGTTAGAAAGTGTTTCACCTAACAAATGAAAACTGACTTATTCAGACTAGGAAGTGCGTCTCCTAAGAGTGAAGGTTCAAGTTAGGAAGTGCGTCACCTAACAAATGAAAACTTAAATACCCAGACAAGGAAGTGTGTCTCCTAGGGGTAAATGATGATGAGTTTTCACCATGATTGTGATTATTAAAAATGTTTAGCAATATCGCCTCTTGCATTTGCAAAAGCGAGGAATTGCATCTTTTAATATTTAGGCTTTGAAGCTCATGATTTGAAGGTAACAAGTTTTTGGTTTCATATAAAGAAAACTTTTAATTTTAAAACACAGTGGTTGATTTGTGGCATTGGCTATTGAGACGGTCTCTTGCACTTGTCATGCCCTGCTCCATTGCAAATCATTGATAGGTATTGTTGACTTGTTGTAGTATTGACTCCAAATTCTGTCTACTAAAACATTTTGACTCAAATTATATCTCTTGCATGATGCCTCGGGATTCAGCTTCAAATACACCTTTTATACTTTTATGAGTCTAAAAACTGACGGATAACAAGCATTCTCGAATACTTTATTATACTTTGAAGTGTTGTCCTTGTACGTCGACCTTTTGTCTTGCTTTGTACCATTGAAGAAGTTGGTAGCAAGTTTGGAGTCTTTTCTCACTTGACTTGACGTGAATTTGACTCAAAGACACACAAACGACAATAAAATTTTTCATTTGACTGCAAGGACACAAAAAATAAAAAATAAAAAATCAAAAATCAAAATAAGACAAAAAGAAAAAGGAAAAGACAATAGGTATCTCTTTTCAAAATAAAAAGGAAAACTTATCTGAATGAGAAAACCGATTCTGGTGATTATGATATGCATTTTGAATCAAACAATCAGATCTACCCACACCAATCATTTGTCAACTTTTGCCCACTTATTGAGTTTGAAATCGAGCCATTGTTGAATTTATTCACTCTAAATTACTATCCTCCTTCGGCTTGTGGCACCTTAATGGATTTTTGCAATCGAGCCTATCTCATTTTCATCTCTTTCTCAACTCATTGTCGTCTTTTGGTACCCGAAAGGTTTTTAACCAATAGAACTCTCTCATTTTTATTTTCATCATTCATTTTTTTTTTAAGAAAACAACACCCAAAATATGAAATATCATTCACTCACAACATGTTTAGCCTTGACATTCTTAAAGATTGATCTGAAGGTCTTTCTTTGGTTGTAACTTGACTTTTGGATAGAGTTAGAAAGAAAGGTTGGTATGAGGCTCAAAATTTACACAACATCGGGTAAAACATTCAACTTTTGGAATCGATTCTTTTAAAAAAAAAAAAACTTTTGCCCCAATTTTCTTTCATTCTGATAATTTGAATTTTCTCTTGGTTGGACCGAACCCCGAAGTAGGGCTGCCTACGTATCTTGTCATAGCAAGAATCAGGTCAAATGTAGTTCAGGCATCTAAATTCTTTTGCTTGATTTTGAATTTTTGATTTATTTTTTCTCTTTTCTTTTTTGCAACTCTTTTTTTTTCTTCATTTTTCTTGATTTTTTTTCAACTTTTTCAAATTCTATTTTGATTCCGAAATAGGGGTACGAAAGAAAATAACACTAAAACTCAAAAGGGGTAACAAAGAATGACACAACATTTGGGTAGTAGAATTTAATGCCTTCGCCATATCAATCCTTAAAAACATAAGTACATAACATGTAATGTGAGAGTAGAACATGAAGATCATACGTATCTTTTCCAGCATTGATCGTGACTAAGCTCATGCACTTGCATCATTATTTAATTTTTTTTAAGCCTGTGAAACATACATGTCCACTTATATTGTACTTTTTTCTCGATGAGTGACTCATACCCCTTTGGAGCTAACTTCCTTTTGTTTTTCCTTATAGTGGATACTATATATCCTTCGATCGACCTCATTCAAAATTCTCGAATTGAATCTTCTAATCGATAATCAAGTTATTTTCTGATTCACAAAATGATTGCCTCAATACATTCAAGTGAGGCTGTAACTATGTCCCCAAATACCTGAACACTTAATTATTTTCTTATATATTTTGTCCATTCAACTCTATCTTTTTAGTCAAATGTTTCAGGATTAGATTGGATTTAAAGATCATTTTATGAATTCAACACGCATATCACATCACTAGAATCACTGTAGAAAAAGCTCTCTAAAGAAAAGGAAAGACAACTAAAAAATATACAATAAAAAAAAAGAACATTCATTTGTTGACATAAAGATTGAAGGATTTGAATAGAAATGATAATAAAATAAGATAAAATAGATCCCAAATTTCAACCCTAAAATAATTCGGGTAGTAGAATGAGAAACAAAACAGACTACCAAAAATTCTTCCTCGGGGGGAGCAAATTGACTTCTAAATTACCGAACTTAATATTTTAGCCATTGAATTTCATTTTTTTTTAACTCAATTATTTTGTATTTATCACCTTAAACTCTCTCCAAAATAAGTCGTCAGCATTTTCTTTTTTCCCCTACTCCTCTTAATTGATTTCATAATCTTTTTTAGATAAGTCAAAGGATCACCATAAACTCCATACATGTCCAACTTTGGTGTTTTGGACTCTAGATGCAAGTGAACATCATGAAACATGTACAAATTCTCGTTAAAAAAAATCTCTTTTTCTCTCCAAGTACTTGCATGTTTCTCACATTTTGATTCAAACTTTCACCTTCCTTGTCATTTCCTCTTATTCCTCATTTCTAACAGTCTACACCACCTCATCTTAGACCATATATCATTTTCTGTGGGTTATCTTGCCTTTTCTTTGAAACTGGAGTTGTATGGATGAGAAACCAACGTAGCCACAAACCAACTACCTTAACACTATTTTAATTATGGTAAAAAACTAATGTATCAAAGTTCAAAAAAATTTTTTTATTATTTTTTTTAAGATCACCAAATCCATGAAGGACTGCCTACGTATCTCATTAAGATGAGAATCAGGTGTGCGTAGTTCATGAAAATTATGTCGTACAAAACTCAGCCTCAAGACCCCTAAAGGTTCAGGGCTATTAAGATTTATATATATTATTTATTTTGTAAAAACTTAGCCTCATGATCTCTAAAGATTCAGGGCTATTAAGATATATAAAAATTTGACTTGAGGATTATAAAAATAATTATTAAAATAAACATATCTTTGAAACATTCTCAATAAATCTATGAATAATTTTTCAAAAGATAGGTTCGTATTCTGAGAAGGACTTCCTACGTATCTCGCTAAATAGTGAGAATCAGACCCTCGTAGTTCATAAAAACCTTAAAAGTATATTATTCTATGTTTAAAATTTTTCTTTGAAAAATAATTCAATAATTTTGAGGATAATATAATCTTTTGCGTTTTAAAGTTGCCTGAAAGCCGGTCAACAATAAAATAAGCCTTCCAAATAAATGTCAAAGAACACGTAGGATGCACATGTTGGTCTTTATAAAGTAGGTCACCTATCTTAGACAAGTCCGGCCCCTATGCCGAGTCCCGCTAAGTCAAATGCATATGATGCAAATAAAGCGGTACCTAATAGGGATAACCAGATTTCGAGTTTTCAGTTTTTCTAAATTTAAACCTAATAGAGATAGGTGTCTAGACTGGCTTACCCGAGTGGACACTGGAGCCGGGGAGGGACAACTTGGTCGGTAGCAGGGCAACACCGCCTTCGTTGTCAATTCGAACCCCGCCTAACATGTGTGACTATATCCTTCACCAGGTGTCTTGACACTTCGGCTATCTCAAAAAGAAAGTGGGATGCATATGCTGCATTCCCTCTATCCTATATCAGAGACTCAGAGGGAGTACGCGAGAGAAGACAATATATAATACAGTTCAAATAATATCAAAGCGGTAAATAAGCGACAAGTAGCACATAAGGTCAATAAACACAGTATCAAC
Source organism: Capsicum baccatum var. pendulum (assembly GCA_030864225.1). NCBI lineage: Eukaryota > Viridiplantae > Streptophyta > Magnoliopsida > Solanales > Solanaceae > Capsicum > Capsicum baccatum. The sequence continues at coordinate 15,087,362 of CM061550.1, forward strand.
AATAATTAAAGCAAGTATAAGTCAATATAAAAAGCTCAAATTCTTATTATTCCCCAGCAGAGTCTCCAGAGATGTCACACCCCTTTTTCGCCCAAAGGGATCGAGTCGAAGGATTTTTTTCAATTAAAGTGACGATTTTGAATAGGGATTATTTTATTTACAGAATCGCCACTTGGAATTGAGTTTTGGTATTTCAGGTCACCTTTTTGAATCCCTAATCAAAAGGAAATCTCTTTGTTGGTCTGCGAAAACAGAAGACCGGGTAAGGAATTCTGTTGATCGAGGGGAAGGTGTGAGGCACCCCTCGAATCCCATGGTTCTAGCATGGTCGCTTTTATTGACTTAAACTATTTTGAATAAAATGTGTTAAGGTCTAAAATCGCTCATTTTTATTATACTAAAATAATTTTCTAAGTTTCTTATGTTAAACAAATTGAAGAAAAGTATTTGCCAAAGTGCATTATTGCATCCTTGAATTTTAAATGTCTCAAAGAGATGCGTACGCCGCATTCTTAATCGAGATCAAATATTTTAAAACGCCTAAAACTTATATAATGTTAAAAAACACTTGTTTGTCTCTTATAAATTCGAAACAATTTTTTCTTATTCATACCTACTCTCTTCATTTTTTTTTTTAAATTTACAATTCGCCTCTCTTACAAATTTTTTTTCTCTTTTCTTTTATAAATTATGATCATATATATTTCTAATCTTTTTAAACGAAGAGAATTTATCTTACTTCTGCGAACAAATTATTAATACATAAACTTAATAAAATTACTTAAAAGCCTAATTAACATAATCCGTAATAAAATTAATAATGAAATCAAATTTAACAAAAAACTATCATCACAAAGTTAGCAAAACAAAAACAATAATAATAATTAAATGATCACATATTACAGTTAACCAACTTATTATGACTAAATTAACATGAATATATATATATATATATATATATATATATATATATATATATATATATATATATATATAGCAATTTTCTTTTCTTAAAATAAAACTGTTGTCCCCTTTTTAAAAATAAAATAATATATATATATATATATATATATATATATATGTATGTATGTATAAAAAAATTGCTTCACTTTGTTTTCTCTAATTTTCTATTTCTTGCTTTATTTTCCTATGTTTATTTTTTTGTTTTCCATTTTTTCTAAGTTCGTGTGTGCATGATTTTACGTGTGTGCATGCATATTTATTTATTTTTTGTTTTGATTTATTACACGAATACACACTAATTACTTGTAACTTAACACAATTTACATCTTTAAACAAAAATAACTTTAAATATTATCTCATTTTTAACTCAAATCCAATCTAATTAACATTATTTCGAAAAATAACATACGAATTATAAATAAAGACGTAGACGCAAACTACATATAAATAGCAAATTACACATAATAAATAATGTAAAAAAAAATATAAGAATAACTTTAATCATGCTTCAATCAACTCAAAACTTATAAAATAGTACAAAATGGATAAGAACCTGAAAGATGAACTGATTAAAGAAAATACGAACAATTTTCGGAAAACTCGAACGGAACCTCAACTCATCGTGATTTTATTTTTGTTTTCTTGCATGCATCTGTTTCTAATTTACTTGCATGCATCCGTTTCTAATTTTTTCTTTTTTTTTTTGGTTTTGGTTTTGCTTTTTTCTCCTTACTTTTCTCACTCTTTTTTGTTTGTTTGTTTATTTTGTTTTTTCTCTTTTTTTTTTTGATTTATCTCAAGTTTTGTGTTTTTTTTTTTTCGTCTGTCTTTTTTCTATGTTGGGGGGTTGGGAATCCTTTTAAGTAGAGGATTTTTTTTTTTGGAGGGGATGGGGGGATGGGGGGAGTAGTTATTTATTAGGATAGGATAGAATTTTTTTTGAATTTTGAATATATATATATATATATATATATATATATATATATATAAAATAACAGAATACAATAATAATAATAAATAAAAATAATAAATAAATAAAATAAATAAAATAAATAGTAAAATAATAATAATAATAATAAATATAATAATAATAATTAATTCATTTTTATATTTTAACAAAACATAATAAAATTTAAAAATAATATTAAAACTACTAATTTATTTATTAAAATTTAGAAAATAAAATAATATATATATATATATTTAATTTTTGTATTAATTTAAAAATTAGAATAAAATAAAATATTTATTTATTTATTTTTAACTAAAAATTTATTAAAAATAAAATAAGGGTTAAAATAATATTCAACCAAATACAAATATTTAATATCAAAAAATACATATATTAAACTAGGGAAAGGTCAAAATCACGTGTCTACAGTTATACCTGCAGAGATTGAAATTCCATCTCTTCGAGTAGTTGTAGAAGCTAAAATTGATGATGACCAATGGGTCAAGACTCGTTTTGAGCAATTAAGCTTTATTTATGAAAAAAGATTAACATCAGTATGTCATGAACAACTATACCAGAAGAGAATGACACGAGCATATAACAAAAAGGTGTGTCATAGACACTTTGAAGTTTGTCAGTTAGTACTAAGACGCATCCTACCCCGTCAGATTGAAGCCAAAGGCAAATTTTCTCCTAATTGGCATGGACTATTCAGGGTGAAGAAAGTGTTACCTAATGGCGCATTATATCTGACTGATATAGAAGGCAAAATGGAAGGAATGTCGGTCAATGCTGATGCAGTTAAAAGATATTATGAATGATATTCAAGTACAATTACATTATGTATGTTTTGTACTTGCATTTTAAAAGATTGAAATGATGAAGGCATTTTATTCTACTATCCGAATAATATATGAACCTTTGCTTACCCTTTTTGAGCTTTTATCTTTCTTCGTACCCCTCTTTTGGAATCAAATTAAAGTGAAAAAAAAAGGTTCAAAAATAATAATAATAATAATCAAAAATTCAAAATCAAGCAAAAGAATTACGAGCCTAAACTACGTTTGACCTGATTCTTGATATGACAAGATACGTAGGTAGCCCTACTCCGGGGTTTGGTCCACCCAAAAGAAAATTCAAATTACCCCCAAAAAAAAAACTGGGCAAAAGTTTATTTTCTTAAAAGAATCGATTTCAAAAGTTGAATGTTTTACCCAATGTTGTGTAAATTTTGAGCCTCATGCCGACCTTTCTTTCTAAGCCTATCCAAAAGCCAAGTTACAACCAAAGAAAGACCTTCAGATCAATCTTTCAGAATGTCAAGGCTAAACATATTATGGGTGCATGATATTTCATATTTTGCGTATTTATTTAAAAAAAAATAATGAAAAAGAGAGAGTCTTATTGGTGAAAACCCTATTGGGCACCATAAGGCGACTGTAAGCTGAGAAAGAAGTAAAAATAAGATAAGCTCATTGGCAAAAACCCATTGAGGTGCCACTTACCGAAGAGGAGTTGTTATCCAGAAGGAATGAGTTCAAGATTAGCTAAATTCCAAGCTCAATAAGTGAACGAAAGTTATAACGAATGGTGATTAGATCTGGTTGTGTAATTCAAAATGCATGTCATAATCACCAGAATCGGTTTTCACATTCAGATAAGTTTTCTTTTTTGTTTTTTGAAAAAGAGATGCCTATTGTCTTTTCCTTTTGATTTATTTTGATTTTTGGTTTTTGTGTCTTTGTCATCAAACAAAAATTTTTTGTTGTGTTATATCCGTTTTTGAGTCAAATTCACGTTAGGTCAAATGAGAAAGTACTTCAAACTTGCTACTAACTTCTTCAATAGTACAAAGCAAGACAAAGGGTCGACGCACAAGGACAACATTTCAAAGAATAAAGTACTCAATTTAATTATGATTTGACAATTTTTGACTCATGGAAAGATAAAAGGTGTAGGGAACGTTAAACCCTGAGGTATTATACAAGAGAAATATATTTTGAGCTGAAAGCCTCAGTAGTCAGAATTTTGGGTCAAAAGTATGACAAGTCAATGGATATATATCAAGGATTGAAAAAGAGTTGAGCATGACAAATGCAAGAACGATCATTTCAAGACCCGAATACCACAAACCAACCACCACGTGTTTTTAAAGCTCACAATTTAAGTTCGATCAATGCAGGAATCATGATTACAACATATGATGTTCGATCTCGGATTCTCCTGAAGAATGAAAATTTATTTTAATGCTCAGGGCTCTCCTGAAGAATGAGATGTTATTTTTTTGTTTCACTATTTATTTTGAGTCCAGGAGCCCACCTGAAGAATAGGGTAAAAAAATTGTAAGTTCAGGAGCCCGCCTGAAGAACAGGGTGAAAAAATTGTAAGTCCAGGAGCCCACAGAGTGAAGAAATTGCAAGTTCAAGAGCCCATCTGAAGAACAGGGTGAAGAAATTGCAAGTCCAGGAGCCCGCCTGAAGAACAGGTTGAAGAAATTGTAAGTCCAAGAGCCCGCCTGAAGAACAGGGTAAAGAAATTGTAAGTTCAGGAGCCCGCCTGAAGAATAGGTGAAAATGAAGGAAGTCCCGAAGCCCGCCTGAAAAACAAGGTGAAAGAAATAACAAGTCAGGAGCCCGCCTGAAGAATAGGGTGAATTTTCGAGTTCAAGTCATGAAGATTTGAATTAACATTCAAGAGATTGCAATTTTTATTTTTGTAGTCATTTGAATGTAAAAGACAGAATTAGTCAACCGGAAACTCGACGGAATCTCACTCGACTTTAACTTTTTCTCTCACCAAATTACCTTTGAACTACTCGTGACCTGATTCCCTTATAACCCGGGATAGGTAGGATGTCCAAAAACAGGACTCGGTTATATTTTCCTTTTTATTTTTATTTTTACCTTTCAAATAATTGGAGGGTCAAAAATCATATCTTGTCTACTTCTTTGTATGAAAACTCTTCGAGATTTCACACAAAGAGGGGGCAAAAATGTAGACACGAGATTTTTTGATCCTCCTAAATTTTAACTTGTTTATCGATATTAAATATTTATATTTAATCATATATTATTTTGATTATTATTTTTATTTTTAATAATTTTTTTAAAATAAATAATTAAATGAAGTTAATTGTAAGATATTTTATTTTATTTTATTGTTATATTTAATTTTCTTTTTCTTGTAATTTGTAAAATAATACAAAATTTTAAAACATAATATCTTTTTATATAAATTTTTAATAAATAAATTAATAGTTTTAATATTATTTTATTTATATTTGAATATTTATAAATTGTTATTATATTTTGTTAAATATAAAATTAATTAATTATTATATTTGTTATTATTATAATTTTATTTATTCATTTTTATTTAATTTAATTTATTTATTATTATTATTACTATTATTTTCTATATTTTCTGTATAAAAAAAAGAAAAAAAAAGGGGAGGAGCTTTAGTTTTTAAATTTTGAAATCCCCTTCCCCCTATCAGATAATTACCATCCCCCCCTCCCCCCCAAAAAAAAAAGATAACTACTCCCTCCCAAATACCTATATTTAAAGGATTTTACGTACAATCTATCTACTTAGCGACTGTATCAAAAAAAAAAAGTCAGAGTAAAAAGAGAGAATAAGTGAAACATTCAAAATCATCAGGAGAAAAACTTCAAGCGAAAGAGAGAAAAGAAAAAAGTTGGAGTTTCGTTCGAATTTTCGGTAGCAACATTCAAATTTCTATTTTAAATCATCAACAGGTTTTTATTCAATCTTGTACTTTATTAGAAATCAAAATATAAATAAAGTTGTTTAAATGATTTTCATGTATTGTTTAATATGTGAGTTTGTTGTAATTTTCTATTTATTTATGTGATTATTCAATTGGTATCCGTCTTAATTATATATGTAAATCATGAAAAGAAGATTACTAATATGCGATAAATCTGTACATGTGAAAACAGTGTAAACAAAAAAATGTTTATGTAATAATTCACTAATTCATACATGAACTATATCACTGTTCTTCAGTTTCTATTTACAACAAACCACACACATACAATTCTCTGTACACAGATCACACATACATACTCTCACTGCATTTCACAATAACATCACACACACGCATACACAGTAAACTAGAGATAGGTCGAAGAAAATTAAAAAATCAGTAGAGAAAAAAAGAACAAAAATAGAGAAGAGAGATCGAAAGAGAGGGTGTTTCCGGCGAAATACTCATCGAAATCGTCATCGAAAAATACCACTAGTCGTTGGTTTGTCACAGTTGTGGCGAAACAACTTCGAAAGACGACAGCGCCGGTTAAACACTATCATGCCGCCACGATCATTTTCCTCCTTCCCCTTACCCGTCACCGGCGACGCCACCTATGGCGAAGTCCAGCGTCATCGCCATCAACCAGCCATCTCCAACGGCGACCCCAAAGCAGCAAATAACCGAGAACTTGGTTGAAGAATCTGATCAATATTCGTTTATTCCGTTGTTAGAATAGTAAAATATCTAAGTAGCAGACTAGTATTTTCAGAAAGAAATGTTTCAGATCTTATTTCAATTGGGGTAAACATTTTTTTTTATATTTAAAATTATTTATAAAGAGACACGAGTAAAAGAAAGGTGAATGAACTATTAATTCCTTAAATTGGTTACTTGCAGTTGAAAACAATGATTTTGGGAATAATATAATAAAATTAGTAATAACAGGGTTAGTTTCTGTATTTATATTATTTTATTAATATTATTATTTTTATTATATTATTTCATTGTTATTAATGGATCTTAATAATTATTCGCTAAATAAATTGACTGTTTTGATTAAATGTTGCTTAAATTTTTTTTTAAAGTTAAATAGTATTTCGAATAAAATAAAAACTGTTACGAGTTTAGAAATAATGAATAAATATTTTTAACACTAGGTAAATTTTAAGCACGTTTAAAATATTCGTCTCAACTAAAGAATGTGGCGTACGCATCTTTCTGAGACATTTGAAATTCAAAGATGCAATAATGCATCTTGATAAATATTTTTCTAAAATTAATTTTCATCGATTTATTTAATACAGGAGTTTTAAACAAATTTTAGATAATAAAAATGAGCGAATTTAGGCCCAAACATAATCTATCAAAATAATTTAACTCAGGATAAGTTAATGAAAGCGACCGTGCTAGAATCACGGAACTCGAGGGGTGCCTCACACCTTTCTCTCGGTCAACATAATTTCTTATCCGATCTTCTATTTTTGCAAACCAACAAAGAGTCATTTCCTTTTGACTAGGGATTCAGAAAGGTGACTTGGAACACCATAATTCAATTTCAAGTGGCAACTCTATAAATAAATTAATCTTTATTCAAAACCGTTACTTTAATTGAAAAAATCTTTCGACTCGAGGTAGGTGTGACAGTGATTTGTGCAATTCAAAGTCAATGGAACTTGTGGAAGCATGCTTCAAACAGTTTCACCCTCGAGATGCCCCTGGTCTGAGCAAAAACATTAAGGAAAACACTAATTTATGTTCCCCTACCCACTCAAAAATAGAAAAAAACAAAAGGGGATTTGTAGTACTCTCTCGGTTTCATTTTATTTTATGTGGTATGGTTTGATGAGGCACGGAATTTAAGAAATAAGAAAAAATTTAGTGATGTTTAACTTATTATCTTTTTTTTTTAAATGTGCTACTATTTCTTTTTTAATTAAGTAGGATTAATAAGGATAAAAGTAGAATTATGTCTTTGAATAGTTACCAAAGAAAAAAGATAACATTCTTTTTAAAATGAATTAAAAAAAACGACGACATATAAAATGAGATAAAAAAAATAGTAAAAAAATTGGATTGTAGGATTTAAAACGCTGTATTTTATTGCAACCAGCATTACAGAAATTGACCATACATAAAAGCCAACGGATAAAAGTTAGGAAAATGATGTACCATTAGATAGTGTAGTGGTCCCATTGCTCATCTTGAGATTTTAATTTTGTTTATATTTGGGGTGACGATGAAAAAAATATTCTTATAATTTGTTCAAATTTAAATTGATTATTGACCCACCTACTTACTAGTTCAATTCATAAATTTAGGTTGGTGTACTATACTAACTGATCGGTAAGCAATTTTAGCAAAATTGTTTTTAGAAAGCTTTTTTTATTGGATACATAATATCTAGTCATATTTTATATCTTGAGCCGATAGTCTATCGGAAACAGCCTCTCTATTTCCTCGTAGATAACGATATGAATTGCATATATTTTATCCTCAGACCCCACTCTGTGAGAATGCAGTGAGTCTGTTGTTGTTGTTGTAATATCTAGTCATAATAAGAAAAAGAAAATAGTTTTATTAAGTATAAAAAGATAATTAAAGGAAAAAAAAATAAAAATTAAAACTTAGTAAGAATTGAATTGGCCGGATTATGATTCATCTTTAATGTATTTCAACTGAAGTAACTTTAGATGGTCAATCAGTGGGGGAGCCATTTTTGTTATACTGTTTTTATACTATTTTACATGGTTAAAAATATTTTTTATACATATACGGTAGATGTTGAATCCCTTCAACTAGTTTGTATATATACATACTTTTGAACCTCCTCAATAAATATCTTGACTCTGTCAGTGCGGTCAAGGACCCATAAAGATTGTTTTATGAAATAATGATTAATGAAACTGATTTAAGTAGATGATTAAATGAAGAGAAAAAGATCCAAATCAATCAGGGTTGACTTGTGTATTTTCACCAAACGATTATGGAGTTAACTATTACAAACGGTCGATTGAATTATTATTATTTTATTACTTTTCTTAAAATTGATAAGTTATGGCTTTCTGGATTTTAGGAGAGAAACTGCAATTCTATATGACCATCTTAATAACTTAATTAGTTTTAAAAATAAATATAGTAGATATTTAATAACTAGAAAGCTAGCTACTGCAAAGGACAAAGCTAGCTAGTTAAACAAGAGGACGAACAATTACCTGCTAAAGTATGTTACTAATTATTATAATTGCACATGATTGTTTTAGCAGTAGGCAGTAACAATTGTCATTTATTTGCCCCACACTTCATAATGATAAATGGGCTTTCACGATACTCTACAGTTTTGTTTTAGTTGACCCTCTTTCTAAAAAAAAAAAAAAAAAAAAAAAAAAAAAATTTAATTTACTTGTCCAACTTATAAAATCAAGATTATTTTACACAAATTCTTCCCATTCTATCCTTGATAGTATTAACCATAACCACACTTTTAAAATTTTTTGAAAATAACACTTTTATATTTTCAATACAAACTTTATGAAGCTTTACTTTTTTCTTTCTTTTCAAAGTACTACTAATATTCCTATAAAAAGATACCATGCACGACACCACTTCTTTTCAAGAGTACTCCACTACACCAATTTTCCATGCTTAATTAATTATTGAATCTTACAGTGTTAAGAAGAGTAAAAAAGTAAAATATACTCCTAATTATTGAATTTTTTAATGGGTGTGCCAAGATTGAAAGGATCATCTAATTCGAAACGGAGGGAGTATATTTTTGGAAATTTAATACAGTATAATTATTCTATCAAAATAATAGTTAGCAAATACTAACATATTTAAAATATAAGCTAGCAATTGTAATTATTTTTAATCGAGCGGCTAACTATATTAAAACCCCTTAAACGGCCTATAATCTAACCACTCATATAACATTTGAGTCCACATACAGCCTCTGGTTAAGTAGTTGATAGATAAATGGTTGGGCATTTATGTGTCCGAAAAGAGATTTACCTAAGTCTCAAAATATACTTTTTAGAAAATATTGCACGCCGTACCTATTTTTTTTTTTAAAAAAATATTTATAATATGATTGATATGATAATCAAGTTGTGTTGTTGTAAAATTAGTATTTGTCATATATATGGAGAGAGATATTTTGGCATAATTTGCACTCATTCAATTAGCTTTTGATTAATAGTCCATCAAAAAAAAATTCCAGCACAACAGAAGCTGTGTTGTTCCACTATTATAGTCTTGATTTCCTTGGAAATGTATTGGGCTGATAAATGGGTTTCAAGATTAACATAAAAGTTTAAGGGAAAAATACATATGTTAGCATACCTAAGTACTAAATTACAAAAAAATAGCAATATTTTTTCCTAATTATCTTGTGTAGCATTTGTAGCATTATTTTAAGTGGGGGACCACAATTACCGCATCTTAAAAGCAGGTTTCATTATTTACGCTTAAAACTTTCTCTTTCCTTTAATTGCTTTATACTTTACCATTTTTCATGCTTCTTATCAGATTTTCTCTTTCAAAATTTTTCCTTCTTAACGTCTTTTTCACGATTATTGTTCCACAATTTCAGGTAAATAATTAATTCAGTTATTGCATGTTATCAATTTCTCAATATATTTTTTTTTTAATTTTGTACTGTAAACAATTTCTCTATTTCATCTTTAAGGTTTTGATTTTTGTAGTTGTTAACGGAGAATCAAGGTCATCAAATTTGCTGAATTTTGTTTTGTTTATTTTTCAGTTAAATTTGATGTTTTATGAGTTGATATAGTTGAAAAAATTAAATTTTGGATGAGAATTGGAACTGGGTTTTGTTTTGTTGCGATAAATGGAGGATAATCGGAGTTGAATGAATATTGTAGATGATTTTGGGTTGATTTGTTGTTGTTGTTGGTTGAATTTTTTCGAAGATAGCTGATATTTTGAAGAAAAAAGTGGTTGAAAAAAGTTTCTTCTCCAAAAGGCGAACAAATTAAAATAAAAATATGAGAAAAAAAGAAAAGCAAAAGAAATTGAAAAGTCAAACAATGTTGATGACGATGTTGAGAACTCTTTGTGCTAATGAATCTGAAGAAGACATGGAGGAAGAGGTATTTTTTCGTTGTATATGTATTTTTATTTACTGTTATATATTTAGGGATTTCTGTAAAGCTTTATTAATTGGGATAATATGTATTTTTTCAGTGAGTTAATATGTATTTTATGTTTCTCCTAATATGTATTTAGGAATTGCAGTGAGGTGATTTGTTCTGTTAAAAATACATATGCATGTTATATGTATTTTTTGATATGTTGGTTGTATTTTGTTGATTTATACAGTTTAAGGTGTAGTTTTAATGTGTTTTTTTTTTGTTTTGTTTTTTTACAGTTTTACAAGATTTTTTTTTTGTTAAATTTGAGAAACGTCATTGGGTTCTCGCAGTTTTATCATTCTCCGAAAGGTACATATTCTTATATAATTCATATGAATTCTCTGGTCACTATGCAGTTGTTCTGGTTGAGATACCAAAATTAGCTGAGATTATCCCATTGTGTCCCAAGCTTGTAATTTCTACGAAAAGAAAGGTATTGGTCTTCATAACCATCCAATATACAAAGATAAAAACTTATCAGATCTTTGTGATGTGTTATTTGCAGATGAATTGGTTCAACAATCAAGTGAAAGCTTGTAGGGACTGTGGTCTGTGTATGGTAACATACGCAGAGTGTCTTTCTTATGGTAAAAGAGTTCTTTTGATTGAGTTCAACCCCAACACACTTCGTACATGTTATGCTGCACTATTGTGGGACTATATATGGGATGAGAAAACAAGAAGCAAATGCTCATAGCGATGTCGAAGCACCCCTGAGGCCTGGCAGGCAAAGCCAAATAACTAGTGTCACTGAAGTTTTAGAAATATGATGATTATTGAATTTATTACATTGGATAGTCGACAAATTGATGTATGGATGTTTTTTTTTTGTACAAATTTATTTCATGTTTTGAAGTGTTTAAATGTTACTTATTTTGAAGTGAATGAAAGTAATTCATTTCTGTTGTATAAGTTGAATATGTTTTCAACAATTTTATACTATGTGTTTTACTCCAATGTTTAATAATATTGGTTGCAGTGCGATTGACCTCTGAAATACATATGCAGTCTTGAAATTTTCAATACAAATACATATGCACTTACCTTCATATATATTCTAATTTGTGTTCATTTACTTTCAAAATACATATGAGATGAATTCAACTTTAAGTTTGTGAATTGAATGAAAGAAATTCATTTAAGTATTTTATGCAGTTTTATTTTTTTTGCTGTGAGATTTAGAGATAAAAAATACATATACAGTGTTCAGATTTTGCATTAAATAAATACATATGCAGAATATATCATATGTATCTATCCTTTGTTCAATAGTTTCAAAATAAATATGAGGTGATTCAAACTAACTAATTTAGAAAAATGCATGAAATTAATTTATTTTAAAATTTTATTAAAATCATATGAAACTGCATTAAAAATACATATGCAATATACATCATATTTATTTTAATTTTTCTTCATTCTAAAGCTAACATTCATATGAGGTTAACCAAAGTTACTAAATTTATACTAAAAATACATATACAGTGTTCAAAATACATATGATATGTAGATTCAAAATACATAAGCACTGTTCAGATTTTGCATTATATACAAATGCAACATTCACATTAAACAGTGCTTAGATCGCAAATGCTAAATAAATGTTTAGAACCATAAAAATGAGTTCATTATTATAAAAAGTGCAGAATAAAGTATTAAAAAATAATACAGAAGAAAAAATGTATCATTTATGATATTTCCTACAAGAATGTCTGTTGTGACCCTTAGCCCCACATTCAGTGCATGAGTTGATGTTCTTCTTTCCAAACATATCTCGACCCGATTTTCCACGATCCTTCTTTGCAGGAGGTCTTCCAGGAGGGCGTTTGTATTTTGGTGGTAGTACAATTGTTATAGACGTCTCATTCATCTGGAAGCATACCTAATTTGTATTTTGATATGGGTCAATAGAATTTCATCACATTCAACAACTAAATTCGATTATTCATTGATCTAGGATTTCAGAAAATAATTGAATAAAATTCAAATAGAAATTTGTTTAAATTATGTTCATAATTGAAATTCTACAAAGCTTCATAATTTGTTCAAAAAATACATTAAAATAAAATTTGTTTAAAGTAAAATACAAACACAACAAAAGTTTTCAACCAAATACAGAAACTACTGAATCGAACAGAAGTAAAACACGTATAACATATATTTTCACATATACAGTTATATTCTAAAATTCCGACAAACAAACCAAAAATACATATGCAGTGTTAACATTAAGCATAGCAAAAATACATATGCAGTTTTAACATTGAACACAAAAAAATACATCTGGGAGATACCTAATTTGTATTTTGATATGTGTCAATAGAATTTCATCACATTCAACAGCTGAATTCGATCATTCATTGATCTAGGATTTCAGAAAATAATTGAATAAAATTCAAATCAAAATTTGTTTAAATTATGTTCATAATCGAAATTCTAGAAAGCTTCACAATCTATTCAATTGTTAAACCGATCAAAATAACAACAAACGATCATCAAATAAATAGTCGAACAGTGAAATTTTAATACCTGAAACAACTTCTAAACTGAAATTTGGCAACAAATAGTTGAATTCTGAAGGTTTTTGTTATATATGTTGAATTTACTCTTTCATTGCTTATAACTCGAAATTCGTTTAGAAATTATTCATACAAAATTTAACGGCGACAACAAAAAACTAGATAGGAGCATCAGTAAATAAATCTACGATGCATCACAAATTGAGTAATTGAAAAAAACGATTGGCAAAAACAAAATATACTAAAAAAAAAAAACGGTAATACCTGAAACAACACTTAAGCACTAATTCGTAGAAGATAATTGAATTCCAAAGTGTTATCGAGAACAAGGTAATGGTGATAGTTAAACTTTACGAATTTTTTTTTGAACATCAACAAGTACAATTGAATTTGATTGTTCAATTACAGCGAATTTGAAGCTTCAACAAAAATTTGAATTGATTTTTTTTTTAAGAATCATGCGTTTAGCGACTGGAAAATTGAATTGAATTTTTTTTTTTTTTTTGAAGAAGAAGAATCACGCATATAGCGAGTGGATAATACAATTTTTTTTTTTTTTTAATTTGAATAGGGTTGTTGGAAGGTAACGGAAAAAGGGTGATTAGTGAGCTTTTAATGGGATTGTAATCTTTAATTATTAATTTATGGAATTATTACCATATTTAGATCAGATAATTAATGCAGTAAAAACAATTGTATTTGTATTTTTATAGCAACACTTTACAAAACTACATATCAAAAGTTGCTATAATATGCAATTATGAAAGTGTTGCTATGAAGGGTTAAATATGCTATTTCTCAATTTTGCCCGAATCATATTCAGTTTCCTTGTCATGTGTAAATCATGATGGTTGCATAACATAATAAAATATCATACTATAAATTTGATTAATGACTTTGAATATGATAAAACACTTCACTGGTTTCTTCATTATTTCAGTTTGACTAATGAAGATATCCGGAGTACATAAACGGAGGGAATAAAAAAGGAAAAATGGGAAAGATGAAATTATTACAATAAAAAATAAATAAAAGAATGCCACAAAACAAATACATGGTGGAAAATCAAAAATTAAGAAATATCAATAAATGATATATCTCGGTACATTATAATTATCGGTGGAATTAATTAAGTTTAAGTAGATTGTCTATTAGCAGAATCCATTTGCCAAATCTTGAGTGTGGCAGTAATGCTAATATCAGTGGCATTGTTAAATAAATAGAGCTTAGCATCTTCATATATTGCCTTTGTTGGATATACCCTTGATGTTATAGCTGTCCTTCCACCTTGTGCAAAACTTTCTACTATTGAATGATCCACCTGTTAATTAGTTTCACAAAATTATTAATTACTATAAACATAAACATAAATATTTAATTTGGGACAAGCAATTAAGAAAATGATCAATGAAAAGGAAAATTAATTTTACCAGTGTTCTTAGAGTAAGTTTCTCTCCTTGGAGAACTGGAACAGTGCTGCCATACATTAATCTATGAACATCTGATGCTTCAGATGACCTATAAATATTAGCACGAAGTAAAGATTAGGACCACCATTATTTACTTATTTGACTATAATTTGTCCGTTTCAATTTATATGACATAATTTGACTTCATATAATTTAAGAGTTATTTTTTTTTTTTCTGGAAATTTGTAACTTTAAATGTCTTAACATTTGTGTAGTTATAATATAGTGCTTTGTAATCTCAAAGACGATATTTGCACAACTTTAAAAGTAAGGACAAAATCCAAATGGTGGCATAAAAAGGGAATATTTGCGTAAGCCATATCATAATATTTTTTTTTAGAAATAAGCATAATTCAGTACCCCGAATTATGGTCAAAGTTGCTACGATACACTCCAACTTCACAGGGGTCTTATTACCTCTTGAACTCAATTTTAGCGTATTTTTGTCACTCTTTTATGCTGACGTGACATCTTTTTATTACATAAAAATGAGGTCCACTTTAAAGGTGTCACGTAAGCTAAAAAAGTGTTATGCCAGCAAGAAAGGTTGAAAAAAATACGCTAAAATTTAATTCAGGAGATAATAGGATCCCTGTGAAGTTAGAGTATGTCGTAGCAAATTTGATCATAGTTCAGGGGTACTAAATGCTTCACTCTTTTTTTTTTTTTTTTTTTTTTTAAGGAATGGACTAAGAAGAAAATAGTGTTACAAAATCTTTTAATGATGATGCACGAGGATAGAAAATTAATACCTGGTGAGATCATTGCAGAAAAAAGTGTTGAAATTGCCTTTAGCATCCTTAGCAATGTAGAAATAGATTGGTGTTTGTTCTGATAAGCCATTATCTGTTAGAACCAATAAACCAAATGGTCCAAATGCACCACGTTCAGCAGACCCACCACTGTTTATACAATCATATGTTCCATTACTACCATCTATTCTCTCCAACACCTTTTGGTCTACTTCAAATTCAGCCATTATGTCCAACTGCAATAATAATCATAATGATATATGACATGATATTGTCAGTCTAGACTGACTGTAAGTGTATATAAGTTAAATTCAATTGAGGAAATGAACCAACCTGAGAGGCGGAACCAACTTCTAGTGGGACAATTGACCCTGGATTAACCTTAACCTTATCAAATTCGACTCTGTTTGATCTCAAAGTTTCTACCTCTGCCACTGGCCATGTAATTATGTTGCTTCCAGTCTTCTTATCAAACTTTATAGTCCTTGGAATTGGCTGTTTTTCGAAAGAAAAATAAACATCACACGTTACCAAATGTTACATTAATCAGTAAAACAACAATTGTTACTATGATACGACATGATGGTTTAGTAAATGACCACTTTTCAAAAATCTTATGAACCTAAAAACGAACATTTACGTAAATTAGCTAATGAAATTGTACCTGAAGTGAGGCCCAACCCTTGCAAATATCAGCAGCTTCACTATCAGTTTCTTTGATCCAAGCCCAAAGGACTCTTCTCTTTTTCTCTTGGTCATAAAATGTTTTTGATGCATAGAAATTACCATAATCATATCTTAGTCCAATGCCAACATCAATAGTTGGGTTATCTGGAACCCATTTTCCATTCAATGCATCATACGTACCAAGGGCATAATAGTCATTTCGATCATCGTCGAGGCTGGACTTCAATACATGTTTAACTGCAGGCCCATTTTCTGAAGTGTCCAGCCCATTTTCAGCAACTTTCGATACCGGGTAAAAGTCCACACACTCCCACATACCCGTACCCGGTACACCATGTAACACACCTTCTAATAATTCAAAATTCTTAAAATCAACTGTGTCATAGACCAATGAGATTCCGGTTTTATTAACTTTTGAGCCAATAGTAATCCGCCATTTGCCCTCCGGTGTGGTCCACGCGGTCGTGGGGTCACGGAAGTCCTTCTTGGCAATACCGGGTGGCGGGACCAGGACCGGGTTGCCCTCATACTTGACCCATTTTCTTAAGAGATGATCCGATGGGTCGGCTGGGTACGCCAGGTTTTGGACCTGGACCGATTCGTTGGTTGACCCGGTGTATAACATGATGAGACTACCATCTGGTAAAAAGGTAGCGGATCCGGTCCA
The DNA here is from genome assembly GCA_030864225.1 of Capsicum baccatum var. pendulum. Classification (NCBI taxonomy): domain Eukaryota; kingdom Viridiplantae; phylum Streptophyta; class Magnoliopsida; order Solanales; family Solanaceae; genus Capsicum; species Capsicum baccatum. Next base: position 15,104,293 of record CM061550.1, read on the forward strand.
TGCACCGTTAATGTCGTACCATTGATCACCTACCATGGCCACTGGCAGATGCTGCCAGTGGATTAGGTCGCGTGAGACCGCATGGCCCCACACAATGTTTCCCCATACAGCTGCCTCTGGATTGTATTGATAGAACAAATGGTACCATCCTTTGTAGTATAATGGACCTAAAATGATTTTAAAAAAATTGGAGTTAAAACAACATAACTAAGTATTTCGTTTCAAATATTTGAAATATTATTTGGAGATTATAGTCAAGTATTTATCATATTTTATTCGGTCCATCATTTCAACTTTAAATTTAAAATAGAGAATTTGATATTTGGCATCCCATGGAATTGTAACTTTTTATAAATGTTCCAAATCAACTGGTAAAACTTCATTAATGGAAAGTCTTTACATTTTTTGTGGACTTATAATTTTAAATTGTAACAATAATTAACCTAGGTCATATATAATTACATAAGTTATCCACCCTTGATTGAAAAAAATTACTATAAATTCGTGAATCAAAACAAAGCTAGGTTGTTAAATGGACAGACAGACATGATGGATGTTTGTGTTTGGTCCTAGAAAATTCACATGCAATTGTCTAAAGACAACTGTCTACACCATGTTGACAAAAAAACTATCTAATTAAAAATTGTTATTGTACTATATATGTTCTAAATTAGGTCAGGATTTTGAGGATAATTCTCAATATATCAAAACATAAATGATGGTAGAAAAATATGGACTTACCATTCGGATCTGAGAAACAAAATCAAGAAATTTCCGTAATCCCCAGCCAAGGAATCCAACATGCCAAATAAGAACAAGTTATCAATATTTACCTCAAAAATAATAATAATAACAAGAAAATAAATAAGAGCAATTTTACTTTACAATTAAAGGTCCTTAAGTATCCATATACTCCAAAAGCTGTAATCTGTAATTAATGGTTTGTCTTATATCAATATCAAAAATTCTTACATTACGAACTCAGTACAATGTCATGTCAATTCATTAAAAAATAAGACGCAAAACTTAAAATTCATGAACGTGTAATAGAATGTGGATGATCAACATGAACAATTGAATCAAAGTGATTTCTACTTCATACAAGCATTAAATTTCCGATCTCATTTCAATTAACAAGGGTTCATGGAAATAACAAATTCAAAGATTCACGTTCATTCATCATTTACAAATGATAATTCATAAATAAAATCATTCTTGATGTATGAATTTTTTTTTAAAATGTTAGTACTAACCATTCATCCAATTCTTCTTAGGTTGAAAGTGGAAGGACGTTCTTTGCCAAATCAACATATTTTTGGTCCACGGAAATGGCCGTGCACCCAAAAAATGTCCATGTGACTTGGCAGAGACGCCTTCCGCCACACCACGATCCACCATCCTCATGGTGGTCAATGGCATTAGATTAGAGCCGAGTATGTTACACACCGTATCTTGTGATGGATTCGATCCTGGATTTACATCATCAATATCTTCATAACTACCATATTTTACCGCTACGAAAAATAATATAAACACCACAAACATTGTTAATATCATAAACGTAACTCTTTTCGATCTCCCGTATGTTGATGCCGGAGAATTATGGGAGGCGGGTAATTGTGTGTATGCAACGCCATTATTTGTTTCCTCTGAATTAGAGAGTGCCATAAGAAAGTTCTTTTTTTTTTTTTTAATTTGCATGGACAATCTACTTTTTAAGGCCTTTTATAGCACTACAAAATACTACTAGTATTCTTATTTTCCTTTTTTTTTTTTTTTTAGTTTACTTCGGAAAAACTGATGGTGGGAAACAAGATCGGTTTTTTGTAATTTTATTTTACTGTCTTTTTTGTGAAAATTGAAACGAGAAACAACAACAAATAAATAATATTTTTTAAATTTTTTTAAAAATTTGGTTTATGGGAAGAAATGAAGAATATAATCTTGGGATTTGCTAATTTACATTTTTACTACTTAAAAAAAGGAGTGGACGCTACTTGGTTAAAATGTTGACAAGGTAATTTAGGAAATAAAATTAAATGAAGATTTCTTTAATATATGAGGTTTGCTTAAAGATTAAAAGTGGAAATTATTTACTTTAATATATTCATCTATTTTTAAGAAAAAATAATTGTTGAAATTTCAAACAGCCGTCATAATAGAGATTTATTGACTGGTTTTAATTTAGGAAATTTCAACGTTCAAATAAAGCTAATTATCGATTTTCCGTGATTATCTTAGTTTTCCCTAGGAAATATCAAAGACCCTTTTTTTTGTAGTAATAATAGGAATAAGAAAAACGTGTTTTTTTTTCTAGCAATTAGCCCAAACTTTTTGAAAACAATATATGTTAATTGATTTGGTCGTAGAAGAATATTTAGTTTTGGAGGAGGACCAAAGTTTAAAATTGGTTGGAGTTCATGAATTAAAACCAAAATTGAGCTGATCGAGTCCCAACAGAGCTTTGTAGACGAGGATAATTTAATTCAATATTCAATTATTTTTGCATAATGAGCAACGAATTGTTAGAGTTTGTGTATATTGATAAACTAAATTCGAGAGTAATTAAATTAGAAATACAATTTAGAGGAGAAATTGTATCACTTTTCGGCTTGAGAAATCTTTTGGATGAAATGATAAAAGAAAACTAACTTTTTTGATTTAATATATAAATAATATCACTTTATCACCTATTTTTAGTAGTTCAGTGACCATCTAAACAATGAAATCTTTATTAACTTTTAATTAACGAGGTAAAATGGACATACTATTATTTCAAGATTCAAACTGTCATATATCAAGGTGATAGAGGAGCCTTAAGTCACTAATAAAGTTGTTATTGTTTGATCAGGAGGTTATGTATTAAGTCGTGAAAATAGCCTCCTACAAAAATTTAACATAAGGCTACATACAATTAAGACTAGTGTTTAGTTCTTCCTCGAACTCCGCATATAACAAAAGCTTTAATGCACCAAATTCCTATTACTAGTTAATTTACAAACCCATTGGCAATTCATTATCTTTTTCAATCATTTTCTTACATTGGAGTCAAGCATATCTCCACATTGTGAAACAATTTATTTTAAAAAGGATCCAATTGTATCTTCTCCTAATGGAATTTGGCCTAGTGTACATGAAATACATCCTGTAACAACACAAACATATCAGAAAATGTCCACATGCAATGAGTTGCAACAGGATTTCCAGTTCCATATAATGCTGTTTTGTCTGATGGGCCATATCTTAAAATCAATCATACTTGTGTGTGTTTAGTATGTAAGAGAGAAGGAAGAAAAACATGAAAATTTCATTACACTAGATGCATTGAATTGATTAATTATAATAATGTGAGATACATTGAATTGATTAATTATAATAATGTGATTGACCATGCTTCCACATGAAATCAAATTTGGAATTATTATGAATTGATTAATTATAATAATGTCATTGTCCATGCTTCCACATGAAATTAAATTTGGATTTACTTACCAAATGCACATGGTGACGATGATATTTTTCACATCTTTCACATGCATTAACTGTTGGATCCATATCGATTTGGTGTCTGGTTCTTTTGATCGATTCCAGTGGATCATAATCATTTTAGTTTCTTTCTTTATTCGTTGATATATTTGTCTCGATACATCTTTTCGATTTTAAAAATATTCATTTCATTTGATCTTCTTGTTATTATGGCAAATCCATATGGACTTCTAATAATATGAAATGAATAATGATCCTAGTTTAGAATCTTTATCATTATGGACATTGATCCATATGATATCAATCATTAAGGAAACAACTGTAGATGGATCATGGGAATTGAAGCTTGTGTTTGTGGTAACAATTTCACTCTGCACTTTTGGGTGTTGCCTGTTGGATTTAAATTTCACCGTGGTCTTCCTCCAGGTTCACCCTTCTAAAGAAAAAAAAGTTAGAAAATACCTCTAGCTAATTTACCTGAAAAGAATTTTTTTACAGTGTTAAAAATTGTAATGTGGAAAACACCAATTGTTAGTGTTATTTATCTTATTAGTCGAAATGTCACGCCTTCTCCACATTTCGCCTTCGCCATTTAACAATAGCTTCGAAACTCACCGGTCATCCTCCGACCGCCCTCCTTTCCACCTTTAAGTAGTGGTGTTGGTGTGTCTCGTTGCAATCATTCTGAAAAATGACAGGAGATGGCCCATTATACGAAAAATGATGTCAAAATCACAATTTATAATCGCAATCATAAAAAGAGACACTGATATAGAAAGAGGGGGTGAAATTCTTTTTATGAAGGAGAATCACCGCAACATGCTCATTGCCAACAAAAACATACTCTATTTACTAGTTTAAATCGATTCACGCCTTATTACGCAATTCCATCGTGTGTAATACATCCAACTCATATACAACAAATGTCGATTCATCCACACTAATCACACTTCCATTCCTTGTAGAGGAAGGCTAACTCACTAATCACACTTCCATTCCTTGTAGAGGAAGGCTAACTGTCGTTGAGCTTTCGTCCCTTCGCCTATAGACGACGGCTTGGCTTCGCTATCACTCATGACTTGGTATAGAGCCATGTAGTCGTCGATTTTACCAGTCTGATTGTTTTTTTAATATATACTTTTCTATTGATAACAGGTAACACAAGAGCAATACCAAAATCAGAGTCATAGTTGCTAAAGAGAGAAACGTCAAGAAGGGGTCAGACAATATAGGAAGGAAACAAGAAAAGGAATCCCAAAAGCTAAATGAGATTTAAAAAATTCATTTTATTACATAAGGGAATCAAGTGAAGATGCCGGAAGTAGGACAGTGAGAATTAAACCCGGCGCATATTGTGTATATGAGACTCTCACACAAGTCTTGATGCTAGGTGGGTTTAAGAACCCCGAGTCCACTGTTCAAACTAAGAAAAGCTGACACATATCTTTTCACGAAACCACAAACATCCTGCTGATGCATGTCGCGATTTTCATACATTCGGTGGTGGCCATATCTTGCCAAACAATTCTTCAACCCGCTTAGCCTGATTAATATAGCCATCCATTCCAATAGTGAGGAGCTCCACCGATGCAGGACCCATAGCTGAAGAGAAGCTACACTGATCCCACTTTTGAAGCTGAAATAGAATAGCATCAGTTACTGTGAAGATCATCATATCATTGTATTCAAACTAAATTTTACTGAGGATTTAGAGTTTCTTAAGAAGTTGCAGAGAAGCAGATACAACTTCAAATAAAACAATGTTAAAGGGGGCCAGCCCGGTGCACAACCCGTCCTGCATTAATAAGTAGAGTCCATGAAGGGCCGCACCCCAAGGGGTGTGATGTAGACAACCTAACCTAATGCAAGCATTAGTGGCTGCTCCACACTTTATTTTTACTTCAAGGCTCCCCTTCAAAACAATGTTAAGAGTCAAAATATTTTATGAAAACATTCCTCCTCCTCGGCCGTACTTTTTTTTAAAAGCTATAGAGTATGAAAGTCGTGTTTGGTAACTTCTCCTTCCTTCTTGTACTTCTATAAATACGTGTATAAGTATTTCACTATTTTGTTTCATTACTTGAGAACTTTAAGAAAAAAAATATCTATTTTGATATACAAATATATGCATTCAGTTGTCCAGACAGAAAGCCGGTCAGGCCCCACTACTCGGTGTCTCACATCCAACTTCTTCTTTCTCTTCTTCCTCCTCTACTTCTCACCTATCTTGATTCAAGTTGTCCTACAAAAATCAAATATCACTTTCCATGAAAGGGAGCCTTGAGTAACTAGTAAAGTAGTTGTCATGTAACCCGAAAGTTACGGGTTCAATCCGTGGAAACAGCCCCTTTCAGAAATGTAAGGTGAGGGTGCATATAATAGACCCTTGTAGTTTGGCCCTTCCCGGACCCCGCGCACAGTGGGAGCTTTAGTGCACCGGGCTGCCCTTCATAGGATGAGACCAACACATTGTATTTGATTGAGTGAAAGAGACGTACTTCTTCTGTTTTAATTTGTGTATCTTTCTTTCTATGTAGTAAGCATTCAATTCTAGTATTCCCATTTTACCCTTAATGACACTCTTATAAGAACATGTCATGTTTAAACCACAAGATTCAAATTTGGCAAGACACCTTCAATTTAGACTATAAGATTTCAAAGTCTTTATATTCTTGAATTCCGTGCTCAACCAAACAAAACACATAAAAAGACAAAATGAAACAGATGGAGTAATTACTAAATTTCACAGGCAGCAAAGACCACTCTGCAGCTTACTTCTAAAAGTCTCACACTGGTTGGAGAATGGATTGATGGTTTGCTTGTATGGACTTGGGCAATCCTCCCCTCATGAGCTAGCTTTTGGGGTTGAGTTAGAACAGGTGTCATATCTTTACATGGTATTAGAGCCAGGTCCATCCCCCTTTGGGCTCTCTGGTCCACACGCCAGGGCGTGAAGGGGGTATTGAAGTGGGTGAAAGTTCCACATTGGTTGCCTAGGCGTGAAGGGGGTGTTGAAGTGGCTGAAAGTTCTACATTGGTGGGGGAATGGACGGGGGTTTGCTTCTATGGACTTGGACAATCCTCCCCACATGAGCTAGCTTTTTGAGTTGAGTTGGCTCAGGTGTCATAACCTCAACAAGTTTCATTGCATGAGTTTGTATCAGATCCATTTGTTTCCCATCAGATAATGTTCATTCGCCCATAATTCCCTTTCGTCAATTGGAAACAGGCTCATGAGAATGAAAGATATGAGATGGATTTGAGACCAAACCTCATCTTGAGTGAAAGTGAATGCAGCAGCTGATTGTGGGGATAACCTTCTTGTAAATGAGTACTTCTCATCTGGTAAGGTCACGGATTCTTTAAGAGATTGCAATACCTTCAGTGGGGTAATAATGTAATCCACCCTGAAGTTGTTAACAAAGTTATAAGCACCACATATGGATCACATCAGGTGCAACAAAACATTTACATGTTCGAAGTACAGTCAAAATTACCCCAAAAGGTTGAAGACATCCTGCTTGTTCCGTACTGCTGCAGCCATCAGCTTTGTTTTGTGCCCATACTTGTGGATGTAGTTATAAGCTTTTGTCACCTGAAAAAGTGCAAAGAACACTCAGTACTTCAGTGATTTGGCTGCAAGATGTCCGGGGAAAAGCCATTCAAGGAAAGGCTCATAATATCTCAGTTCCAGGATTGTTGTTCAAAGACAGCAGAAAAGTATTTTCAATGATAATTTGACACAATAACATCAAAAATACAATCGACCAATACAAAACAAAATCCAAGGAGGCATTAAGATATCCCTGAGGAGCAAAGGACAGATACATCTTGCAATTAGATAACTAGTCCAGGTTGGAAGTAGCTTACATATTTCTGGAGCTTGAGTTATACATGTCCATAATTTGTGATGGTCACAAGCTCCTAGGTTTTATCTATAAATATGCTATTCTCAAAACATCTAGATTGAAAAACTACTCACATTTAGTGTAAGTGTCAAAACCCCCTGAAATACTTAAAGTCGAGAGGAATAATCAAATGCATTTGGGAGGAGAATAAGACGAAGGAGGTGGCAAAACTGACCAATGCTAAGCCGGGGTCTTCTCCTCGTCTAAGAGCACTTTCAACTTCAGAGTCACCAGTGTGATTGCGAGACCAATCCTGAAAACAGTGATAAATGAGATGCCAAGAGAATTAAAGAATCCAAAAAACACGATTTATTATAAGACAAAAGAATTTACCCTCAGGCGACCAACAAAAATCTGAATGACAGAAGCACCAGCTTGAGCAGCAGCAGCAGCCTGACAAAAGCTGAGAAGTCGAGACAAAAGTTTCTAATAGATTTAGATTAGAAAAGCAAATTCCAAGCATTCGCCTACATGATATATTGCATGTGGACTTTGAATGGATGAGAAAAATTTATGTCTATATTACATAAAAAAAATAAGGGAGCAGTATATTCAAATAACATAGTTGATAAAGCTTAGGCATGCACACTTGAACCAATTTTAATTTTTCTCATGTAACCTCAAGATCACGGCAAAATATATGTTTCGTGAACCAGAAACAAAGTGCAAAACAATAAATTTTCAAGAGTTTGTCTAAAAATCAAAAGCTAAATAACTGGAAGATATAGAGCACACATGAGAATTATCTCATTTAACAGTTCCATAGGATGAATAACCAACACAAACTATCATCAATAATGAATTAAATGACATGCTAACAAAGGAGTATGCACGCGTATGTAAGTGTGTGTGTGTATATATATATATGTAGATTTTCATTGTCCATAAAGAACAATGTTTGGTCTAATTGGATAGACATGGCATGAAAGGAAGAGATGGCAGGGGAAGTAGGTGCTGAAAAATTAGAGGTATACATAGAATATGAGCATGAGCTCTTGTCAATCTGTTTGTGAAAGTTTATACCTGTAAACAAAAGTCAAATGTGTCTGTATACCCTCAGCTTCCAATATCCTTGATGCCTCAATTCCCTAAAAGAAAGATAAAACACTGACAAATGAGAAGGATAACCCTTCAGAAGAATCAGAACTCACTAACTTTAAGACACGGTTTGATTCAACATGAGTTGTTCAACAGGGGACAGAAACAATTATAATTGTCTTATGGAACTCACTTGCCAAGTTGCAGGAATTTTGAATAGCAGTCGCTCTGGAGGAACTTCAATTTCGGTATAGGTTTTCAAGAGGTCATGCACCTGCAAAGTTGAAGTTGAAACTGCTCAAACACTATCCAAAAAAAAAATAGGACATGCCACAAGAAAGATGAAGAATGTGATATGGTGGTAACAGGATGCGATTTTAAAAGGGCAGCCCGATGCACTAAAGCTCCCGCTATGCGCAGGATCCGGGGAAGGGCCTCCCCACAAGGGTGCATTGTACACTTTCAAAAATATGAAATGACATTTTTATAGCATGCTAACCATTTAGACGCAGAAAAATTCCCCACAAACGACCAGGTATATGCAGCGATTGGATGATTTTGATCTCTTGGTTTTAAAGATTAAAGCTGAATAAGAGTGACTCTATTTCTAATTGTCTAAAAATTGGGTTGATTTTTCTTGGAAAGGATGCTTTTTCACAACACTCTTCAATATCTTTCCCAGAGAAAAGAAAGAACTTCAGAAGGCGTGTTGTCACTTGAGAAAAAATTATTGAAAAGATCAACTTTATATAGGACCCATTTATATCAAACACAACAAAACTTTAGCAACTATCTTAATAACTGTCCTCAGGATAAAAGGAAACTTAAAATCAATAGTTTGGTACATTTACTGGATAAAATAAACATCAACATAAAAATAAGACGACACAGGTACTGTGACAGATAGAAAATTATACTGGGATTTTTAGTATATTTAACTACATCCCACTAACAAGGGAAGTTCTAAGCTAAGGAAAGGAAAAAAATAGAATCATATTTCTCAAATAACAACCAAATTGCAGGTCATCTAGCAGTAAAAAGACTGAATCAAATTTTCATGTTCACCATTTATGTAACGGATATTCCAAGCACTCATATACCAGTAAAAAGTAGAATAAAAATCCTACCACCGTGACATATACAGATTTAACCTTAATATTCTAATAAAGATGATCGGTTTCAGTTTAAAAAACCTGACTCGATTAACTTTTCGCATACCGTTGGACGTTGATTGTCTTTACTGGAAATTAAAAAGACCGGGAATACACTATGTTGCATGGGGTAGAGTGTTGTCCAGTCAAGAACTCACACGTTCAGAAGTTGAAAGTAGCGGAAATGAGGATCTAAGATGAATGTGTGAACATACTAGGAGATTTGAGATTAGGAATGAAGATATACGGGGCAAGGTAGGAGTCCCTCTAATATACCAAGTTATTAGCGTGCCAACAAAAATCAGAACTTGATGGGTTCAACCGTTATGTTCTTCATACATACTAAATTCTGGACTGTTGAAATTATGTGATATTTAAAATTTGTTGAAATTTTGTGGGGTTTTCACATATATATCATTGTTTTACATAGGAAATATTAGGTTCCTTTGAACCCATTGCACATAGGCCGGTCCTAATGAATACTGAATTACTGATACTAATTTTCACACTACTACCTTCCGCACAATGCCATGTGTGTCATATGCGAGCCGAGCATCCACTTCAGTAGAAACTCGACCAGGCACAAGCTTTGCTAAATCTCCACCAACGTGCGCTAAAGCCTATTATCACAACAACCAATAGTTAAAATGATCATTGACTAGAAAGAAACTATAGTACACTTAGCTAACATAATAAAGGACCAACCTTGTTGCAGAAACAAGACATTCGAAGATCAGATTTCTCCAATCCATAACACTCGGAATCTGATAAAGCTCTGTCTACAGCACTCTATATCCAATATATGCACATCGGTCAGCATAACATCTAATCAATTAGCATGAATTTGGATCATACTCTTAATATTTACATGAACCAGTGCCAAGTTCTTCTTTAGATAATAAAAGAGGCATACATCCACATGGTATAAAAAAATTTCACTGTCTTTTCATGATGTTTACCTTGCTTGATTAAAAAAGAGTGAAGGGTCAAAAACACACTAAAGTATCTCCGTTTTAGGAGTTCCATAACTGGCCAATCAGTTGTCCAAGTTTTCCTATCTAAACTATCACCAACTATTTATCAAAAACACACCTCAACTATCAGTTGTTCCCTTTTAGAGTTCCATACCTGGCCAACCATGTGTCCAACTATCGTTGATATTTCAAGTAGGAAACTTGCACATTTGATAGTTCATATATGAAACTCGAAAAAACGAATACTTTAGGTGTGTTTTTGACAATTAACTCATTAAAAATGAAGGTGTATACCTAAACAGTTCAGATAGGAAACTCGTGCACCAGATAGTTCATGCATAAACCTCGAAAAAAACAAGAACTTAAGGTGTGTTTTTGACCATTAACTCACTTAAAAAAACAAATTGTATGCTTAATAGTACATATTTCTACTATTTACTACTCCTAATAATTACCTTAAATTTGGTATCAGGAAGGCCACATATACCTAAGAGCAGAGAAGAGCTTACAGTAGCAGCAGTTGGAGGAAATCTACAAATCCGAAACAAATAAACACATCAAACGAAAATCGTTCAAAGAAACTAACACAAAGTAAATCAAAACACAAACACTACTAACTTCTCGAAATCATCGAAAACGACTGTATCCGGAACGATCCCACTATGACTCGTTACAGCATCCAATTCAGTACTCAAACCTAAAATCATCACCAAAAATTTCACTTATTTCACATCCAATCAACACAATTCTACTAAAAAAAATTCACTGATTTCAAGTCAATTCTACTGAAAAATTTACTGCTTTCACATCCAATCAACACAATTTCTACTAAAAAAAAAAAATCACTGATTTCAAGTTCAATCAACATAATTCTACTGAAAAAATCAGCACATAATCAAAAAAGTTATACAGTACCGGTATCGAGAGATGAAGAGAAGCCAGTGGAAGCTCGGATTAGAGGAAACGAACGGCGAGGCTTGAAAATCAAATTCGGCTTGGAGAAATGAACTGCATTTCTCAGTTTTCTCCCCTGTTCGGATTAGATACACAAATCACAACGAATAATAAGTTAATTTTTTTTTTTTTTAAAGTATAGTTTTTTATTTGCAATTATTAGCTACCGCATAACACGCTGCAGAGAGATATACCTGAAGAGATGAGGAAGAAGAGAGAGAGGAGTATAGCGGAGACTGCAAAGAAGATGACATTTTCGATTCAGACAGTGTGAGTAATGGTTGAAATGAGGGGAAATGAATTGGAAATCTCAATATATAATTTGGAATGGTGGATGTACAACTGTTCATGCATAGAGTATAGTTCCAGAATGTAGTTTTATGAAGTGGCCAATTGAATAATAATGAACATATTATAATAAAATTAGAATTGAAAAATGTTATGTTAGTTTTAGGTGGTTACTTGAATTTCATCTCACAAGGTTTTGATTTCACGCTTTTTAATTCCTTTCCTATTTTCCATTCTCCCAACTTTAAAAAAAAAAAAAAAATCTGATTTGATTTGGTGGTTAAAATTACGAAATGTAACTATAAATTATCATAGAATATTTAGTTATGAAATATGTTATAAATCAATAAGATAAATTAAACTAATTGATCCATAAAATATAGGAATAGCTTATAATTTTTGACAAACACTTTTGAATAACAAACTCTCGACATTTATAGTACCCACCCCAAGGATGTATATTTTGTTTTTGTTCCAATTCTGATCGTAATCAATTTTTGTGGTCTCTTGGAAAAAAATTAGGAAAAATAACATAAAACATACACCTTTAATTATCATATTTACGTAAATTCTCATCCTTATAAAATACTATTACAAGAATTTCAACTGTCTTCATTGGATAAATTCTCATCGTTATAAAGTATTACAAGAATTTCAATTGATTATGTATCAATGAATTGGATATATCAGTAGCTAATTATGAATCTCGACAGATCCAAATTCAGGATTTCAGTAATTATGCAAAGTAGATCAATTGTTGTTAACAGGCGTGCAACCCAAACACACAATTATGCTTAGGATTCGATTTGACGAGAGCAAAATTGGCTTAAAGTAGAAAGCACTTTGAATTCTTACAGAAAACCAGTGTTGATGAGAAATACATATTTGTAAGAATAATGGGCCGATTGAAACTTATTCTAGTAATTACTAGTACTAACATAAAAGACAAGGGTCCTCCTTTGAAGACCTTCCACCATTTCCAAAATAGGGATAAAAACTAAAGAATAAAAAAACCAAAGCAAGGAAAAAATGGAACTTTGCAAAATTTTAACCTTCCAACAAAACTAAGATTGAGAGCTTTATTTGCATATAATAAAAACTATTGAAAGCTAGTACCCATTTTCTATAAACCACCACCTAACACACCTATTTAGCTTCTCTCCCCTGTATCTTCTTCAACTTCCCTCGTCTTCGCAAGAGATTCCAAGAACTTTTTGACCTGCATTATAGTCGAATTTCACGACTTTAGATTACGATAACACGGAGAAAGACTTTGTTTAACGTGAAAAAATCTCTCGCAGACCTGTGAAGTATCCTTGAGAGAGAAGCAGGCTTTACTCTCTTTTGGGATAGTTGAAACAAGAATTCCATAACCATTGTATTTCCCCCTCAGTACCTGAAATTAAAATAGGGTCAGCAAATTAGGATATCAAAGAGAAGAACTGTTTTTTCTTAATCATACACGCCTTGAATGCGTCTTCATCTGTTCTATCATCTCCAATATATATCGGCAGCACATCTTTGTGGTCGCTAAAACCTGCATCGTTCAACATGAATCTGGTAAGCAAGTGCACGAATCTGCTTCTCCTTTGTCCAGTCGATTTCAACATGAAAATATGAAGGAGCTACATATGTACCTAGTGATTCCAGAAGAAACTCAACCGCTTTTCCTTTGTCCCAGTCGATTTCAGGACGGACCTCTAAAACCTATTCAACAAAGAAAAGCATAGGGTATAGCATCAGTTAAATCATCATTACCATAATGTTCCATTGAAATGGAGATGAAAGACTCCAAGTTACCTTCCGTCCATGAGTTAGCCGTAGCCGAGGGTAGCCTTTCAAGACATCGACGACATATTCTCCAACGACAGACCAATTCTGTAGTCAAAACAACGATCGCTAAATGCTTGTTCTGTCTTTAACATAGGCAACCTCAGTCAACAGCAAATAAAGCTGGCACTTACCTTCTGATCTACATTACGGTAATGCACACAGGTACAAAACTTATGGTTCTCGACTTTTGCACCCTTAATGTCTTTAGTTTTCTCGACAAGGGTTCTAAAAACCTGCAAAGTAATCAAGCAAGTTAAGTAAACGCCTGTAAATAGTTTTTTTTCTTTCAAGCCGAGACAAACAGTCATCTGCTGGTTTGAAATGCTTTTAGAGGTAAATTGTAAATCACCTCATCAATCATTGATAAAAATTTACGAGCAGGCTGGAACAGATTGACTTCCTTGCCCTGCTCAAAAGAAGGCCGACAGAAATAGTTATAAGAAATTGACCAAGATAACAATGTAACAAAGGAATGAATGAAAGGAAAGAATCTGTTAAAGCAGCTGAAGTAATACCTGCTGGTCAGTAGCTTTGATACAATTTGCATCATCAGTAGCCAACGTATTTTCGACTGGCAGCATGATGTCCATACCGTGGCTACCAGCATAATAGAGTTCAGGGAGACCTACCAGCTCATATACCTGAAACAACAAATATCAGAAATCACTTCTGCAAATGAAGAGAGATTTGAAATGTACATATATCGACAATTGATAACAACCGGAATTACTAATTAAGCTAAAAGTTACCTTATCACGGCTTCTCCCACTGATGATAGCTGTTGGGAAATACTTTGCAACATTACTGACAGCAGAACGCATCTGCAGAATATATTATTTTTATGTGAACATCTCTAGATAAGCATCTTACTTGCATATGAAAGATCGATTTACCTCATTGGACATAAAAGCACGGTCAGGGTCATCAACAATAGGAGAGAGAGTCCCATCATAATCTAAGAAAATCACTATCTGTTTATTCCTTGCTTGCCTCATAATTTGCGGAAAGCAGTTGAGAGCTGAGGGATACTTGATCTGGAAAAAGAAAGTAACAATCTTGGTGAAAACGGAAATAAATAGACCGGTGCGCATTTGGTAAAAGTCTTAACATACCATCCAAGAAAGGTAAGCCACATCAGCATCATCTGAAGAAACATCAATGTTTACTTCCTTCAGGATCTTCTTCCTAGGAGGTGAAGAAGACCGCATTGCCTCAAGCCAACTATTGGATCGACCATCATCAAGCTTTGGTGGCTTCTTTCTAGGAATTGATAGCACACTAGTGGAGAATGAAGGTCCAGATTGTGAATAAGGAAATAAACTAGAGTGGATTCCCAATCTGGACTCGTTCAATGGTGAAGGATCAGTAAGAACTGGAGAAGCGTTTGTCGAATTCAAGTCCATTGCGATAAATATGGATTTGGCAGATTTTGACTAAGTGATTGACAGCTAAGCACTAGACACTTTATAGTAGTGGATGATTAGGAGTAACGAATGTTTTAACCAACTCTTTTGTCAATGAAAAACCACCTCTTCAAAGTTTTCTTATCACTGCTGCTGGGAATGGATTCCATTAAGTACGGGCTTCCTGCAATCTGGAAAAGTCGGAAATGTTAGGCGATGTGATTCTGAAATTAATTGTGCGATATAAGACAGACAGAAATTTATTGTGCAGTACCTCATCTCCTGAACCACACTGCATTTACACTACGAAACAGAACATTTTGGCTCGCAATTTAATTGAGTCTAACGTGCCTTCCTACCTGGAAAAACAAGTTAGCTATGTGTCAAAACAACATTATATGACCTCTTCTACAAAAGTTTACCATCACATAAAAAACAAAGAAAATTAAAAACATATCATGCTAACAGGCGAAGAATAGACTTGAATCCTTACTACATGCATTTTCATTTGAAGAAAACAGAAGACTCACCGAGATGATACCTTATTCTACTATAGTATAAAGATCCATGGACAATAGCTGTTGAACACTAAGATTAATAGTTTTTTGCAGTAAAGGGTGCGACCAAAATCAACCAGGACTCATCTTTCAAGTACCTCTCCAAGTATATTGATCTCGATGATGCTTTGCAAAAAATCAGTGAATACAGTTGTGAGTAGAAAGGTGTCCATTTGGCTAGACGGTTATATGGTGACAAGTCGGTGTGACGGTGTGGGTGAACAGTTACCTTCATCTCATGAAGTGTACACGTATAGTTGAGAAAGTACACGTGTAGTTGAACATGTAAACGCGAAGTTAAAAATGTACACGTATAGTTGAAAATGTACACGTGTAGTTGAAAATTTTCAAAATTAGTCTCTTTAGTTAGTACTATTAAGATCGCATAGCGGATAAAGCGGTAATCTATATCTATTAACTTTAAAAGCTCACATCCACCGCCACGTTGGTTATTTAATACTACCACATTTCAATTTGTTTGTCTGTTTTCTTTTAAATTTGACAACTAAAAAAAAAACCTTTGAATCTTATGATCCTAAAATAAAGATATGTAGAATTTACTAAAAATGTCATTTAATCTTATGATTTTAAACATATCATGTTGCCAAAAAAGGAAAAAGACATGTTCTTTGAAACGGACTGAAAAGAAAGTAGGAGAAACAAACTGAAACGGAGGAACAGTATAAAATCAAGAACCATATTTGCCTCTGGGTAGGATATAGGAGTACACATTAAAGAACCTACTTTTTCAGCCCAAGTTGGTGAAGGTTAATATGGAAGTGGACCAAGTACAAAAACTTTTTAAGCTTACAGCTCACATGGAGAACAAACAAAAATTTCCAACTTTACTATTGTACTCACCAAAAGGGACCAAATGAAAACCATCAAAGTTATTCACTCTTTTCCAACAACTAGAAGATGGATATCTTTTACTTTCCTGTCATTGTTCCATCAAAACCTTTTTGACTACTGATGAAAGGGGAAAGAAGAAAAAGGAAGTATCATAAAAATAAGTAACATACATAAAATGCATCAGAAAAATCAGATCTTTTCATACTGACTATATTTGGAACCCCACCAATAAACAATACTATGGGCTACTGGTTTAATTATGACAACATCACTAAGGTTAAAGTTGTTTCTCATAGTATCAAGCAGCGACACGGCGTAGCTAAGTGGACTCAATCAAATTGAATCCTCTTCGCCACAAAATTGTACTGCGCCAATACAACGACAACCGTGCTTTAATTTGTTATATATAAGCTGTTAAATCGCCTTAACATAAAGGAGGATTCTAGTATTATAGTAATGTAGGTTCAAA
Source organism: Capsicum baccatum var. pendulum (assembly GCA_030864225.1). Taxonomy (NCBI): domain Eukaryota; kingdom Viridiplantae; phylum Streptophyta; class Magnoliopsida; order Solanales; family Solanaceae; genus Capsicum; species Capsicum baccatum. Next base: position 15,121,206 of record CM061550.1, read on the forward strand.
ATTTTGCTTAGGGTCATAGTTTCAAATCCCAATTGTGACATTCTAGTATTATTATTGAATCATCATCAACAACAACATACTCAGTGTATTCTCACGGAATGGGGTTTGAGAGGGTAAAGTGTACGCAGTCCATATCACTAACTCAGATGAAGTGGAGAGGTTGTTTTCGATAGACCTCGACTCAGAACTATATTATTATTGAATCCTCTTGTATAAATTCTTGGTTCCGCCAAGGACGGTAAATACTTCTAAGGGGGAACTGAGATAACAAGCTGATGAAATCAGTGAATAATCTATGGGCTACCACCTAACATGTGTTTTATGGTTGCCATCAAATCAGAAAAGAACAAATCCCTTTTTCAGCAACAGTACATTTCAAAAGTAATCAATGTCAAGCTAAAAGACTTGACATCTCAACTTACCCTACATGATTTTTACCTCTTCCAACTAAAAGCTCAGATCTGAAAGCCAACCCAAAAAAAATGAAAAAGGAAAAACATTACTATTGATTCAAGTAATGCCATTTTGTACTTGCAATGACATGACTTCCCAACCAACATGTCAAGACAACCTACTTCAACCCCACCATTAAAGTGTAAAAAGGAAACCTCTAATGCTAATGAGCTTATTAACTTGATTAAGCCACTTTTAAGGCACATTTTAGCCAATTCTTGATCAAACTGGAAACTCCCATGACATTATATAAACTTAAAATCAGTTAACAACTTTAACCTCAACAACAACATACTCACTGTAACCTCCCAAGTGGGGACTGGGAAGGTTAGAGAGTATGAAGGACCTACCTTACCTTGTAGAGATGGAGAAAATGTTTCTTACAGCAAGTTTAACCTTTGAGCCGGGGTCTATCGGAAACAACCTCTCTATCTCACTTTTGAGGTAGCGGTATGGACTGCGTACACTTACCCTCCCCAAACCCCACCTGATGGGAATATACTGGGTATGTTGTTGTTGTTGTACAACAAGTTTAACCTCATAAAATAATGAAATTATAGAAAGGAGATGTAAAATAGCGGCCACAAATTTTCTTGCTTTGTCCCAATTTATGTAGTAACATTTTTCACTTTACAAGATTCAAAGTATGTGAACGTCCAACATTCAAACATAAGTATATTATTTAATCGTATTGACATGAGGAAAATTGCAACTTTCAGTGCTTTTTGTAGTACAACAACAACACACCCAGTGTATTCCCACATAGTAGGGTCTGGGGAGGGTAAGTGTACGCAGACCATACCACTACCACGTAGAGAGGTTGTTTCCGATAGACCCCCAGCTTAGGACCAATAACAATATAGCAATCACAAAACATAAATGTGTATAGATTAGTACAATATGCAAAATTAACTAACACCGCTATCCACAGGATAATACTACAACCACAAGATAATACTAAAAACTATCTAATTTAGGTTTGAAAGTTAGTCAAATTGACTCTAAATAACCAAGCGAAGTGACATGTAAATTGGGACCAAGGGAATAATAGCAATTCTTAAGGACCATTCATAACTTGGACTGTCCGAGGTAATGGTATGGACTGCGTACACTTAATCCTCCCTAGACCCCGACTCCACTTTGTGGGAAATACTGGGTATGTTTTTGTTGTTGTTGTTCATAACTTGGACTAAAGGACCTCAAAAAAGCCATAGATACTTGAAAAAGAAAATGTTATATAAGGCAACAAACAGTTTGTAAATTGAACAAGCACAAGCGAAGCCAGGTAGGGCCGAGGGGGTTCAGAACCCCTTCGCCGAAAAATTTACACTATTTACATATGATTAAAATGATCTTTTATGTATATATTGTAAATGTGGAACTCACTTTAGCTTCTTAGTTTATTTATTTTATTCTATTTTTTCCTATTTTGAACTCCTTAACCAAAAATCCTAGTTCCGCCACTGAAATGAAACGGAGGCATGGATTAATTAATAACTACACATAATTAAGGAATCATCAGGTGACTTTAAAAAAATGTTAGTATGCTTAATTACTGCTTAGTTCCATTTTTCGCAGGTAAACCACGAAAACTGATAATGACACATAATCAAATATTTCAACATCATACAGCAACCGACAAAAAATAAAATAATTTAAAATTACACGACAAAAACTAAATTAAGTACTCCACCTCCACTATTTGGTGCTGTCAAATCCATTATTATTAACCCATAAAGCAAACAACTAAATTTATGACTGTACAGTTAACTCATTAAAAAAATACATTGTATACAATAACTCTGCAGAAAGCCAGAACTTAAAAACCTTTCATGACCATAAGAAAATTTACACAAAAATAGTCAAAATACCAAACTTTTTTTTCCTTTTCAAGAAAACCCACAACATAAAATGGCTAAAGTTTGCACCTTTTGCATGCCTAACTATAGAAAACATCCATAAAATCAAACTGGGTACCCATAAAAAGTACCGAAAATGCAGTTTGGTACACTAAAACTGTCGTTATTTGTAGAGTTCAGGGAAGGGCCGGACCACAACAGATAAAATTCAAACAGCATTGCATGATGAAAGAAGAAAAAAAATTGTAATCTTGAATCAAGAAAATAACCACCACCCCACCAAAAACACACACAAATACAAGCTAAAAGTGTCATAAAATACCTGTTACTTTTATATCATGTCCCTTGAACCAATCTTGAAAATACAACTATCAAATGCCTAAAGAATTGTATACCATAAAAACAAATTTCAATTCACATCAGATTGGACAAAAAGGTTATTAAATGAAAGAAGAAAATGGAGGACATAAAGGGAAGAAGATTTTTACCTTTGAAAAATAAAACGGCAGCAGTAGGTTGAAGAGAAAATTATTAAAAGAGAAAAAAACTAAGAAAATGCAATGGAAAAATATATGGAGAGAGAAAAGAAATGAAGAGAAAAAGAGGGAAATAGAGGTGGAGAAACCAAAGTATATATAGAGTTTTTTTGATTTTGATAGACCCAAAAAAAATATATAGACGTGCCAAACAAGGTAACCTTTTCCTTCGGTTGTTGAATCAGGAAACAAAAATTTTACATTATTAATTATTCCGATTAATTAAATAATTACACCATAATAACTCTCTCCATTTTTAAATAAGTGTTTATTTAATTTTTTTATTTCGCTCCTAAATAAGTGATATTTTAGAAATGAAGTGAGTAGACACTAAAGTAGCCGTTTGGCCATAGAAATTTTTTCTTTTTTTTTCGAAAATTATTTTACTTTAGTGAAAAAAGTGAAAACACGCTGCGTTTGGCCATTAATTTTTCAACTCCAATTCCGGAAAATGATTTGAAAAGGTGAAAACAAGTTTTACTTATTTTCACTCACATTCTATCACAAAATTTCAAAAACAATTTTAATTTATATTCATGGTCAAACACAACTCCAACTTCATCTTCACCTCCAACTCCAACTACGATAAAAAAAGTGATTTTCATGGCTAAACGGGCCTAACACTCCCGGCATTCCAAGAGACTCAAATGCCCGGCCCTACTTTTCTCTAAATGATTATGTGATTTGATGAATTAATCCCTTTAAAGTTATAAATGATTTGATTTTGTTGCACTTTAACGTCTAGATACAATGAATTTAGTTGTTCGTTGAACAGGTTAAATTGTGGAAGGTTTGGTACAGTATTTTTTATAGTATGAAGTAAGATTATTAATTCTTGTTGAGTTTTATCGTCGAGAGACCCAAATATAATTATTCGTTAGAGAAGTTGAGTGATGTAGTGAGATATTAAGTCTTAATTGAGTTTTATTATTGAGAGATACAAATATAGTTACTAGGTTGAGTTATGTAGTAAGATATTAAGTCTTATTTTGCTTTTATCGTCAAGAGATACAAATACAACTCTTGATTATCAGGTTGAGACGTTGAGTCATGTTGAAAGATATTAAGTCTTATTTGACTTTTATTGTCGAAATATAAATACAACTCTTAATTACTGGATTAAGTCATGTAGTAATTAGATTATTAATTTATGTTTGTCTTTTATCATCGACAGATACAAATAAAGAGATTCGTTAGAAAATTAAGTTGAGTCATGTAGTCAGATTGTAGTCCTTGTGTGGCTTTTATTGTCAAAAAATAATTTTTATTTGACTTTTATCATCGAGAGATACAAGACATGAGTACAATTATTCATTTGATAAGTTGAGTCATATATCGAAAGATTATTCATTCTTGGTTGTTTTTTATCGTCGAGAGATACAAATGTAGTTCTTCATCAAAGTAGTTGAATCGTGCAGTAAAACAATTAATTCTTTTTAACTTTTATCGTTGAGAGATATCAATACAGTTGCTCGTTAAAGGGGTTGAGTCGTGTAGTAAAATTATTCATTCTTATTTGATTTATTATTGAGAGATACAAATGCAGTTGCTTGTTAGATCATTGAGTTATCTAGTAAGATTAATTATTCTTGTTTGTTTTTTGTAGTCGAAAGAGACAAATACAATTGTTCATTAAAGTGGTTGAATCATAAGGTAAAATTATTAATTCTTTGGACTTTTAGCGTTGAGTGATACTTACACAATTGTTCGTTAGAGGGATTGAATCGTGTAGTAAGATTATAAGTTTTGTTTGATTTTTATTGTCGAGAGATACAAATGAAGTTTGTTAGAGGGTTGAGTCAATTCTTATTTGACCATTATCATCTCGAGATAAGGCAATTGTTCATTGGAAGGATAGGGTCATTTATAGTAAGCTAATTAATTCTTATTTGACTTTTATCGTTGAGAGATATAATTATTCACTAGAAAGAAGAAGTCATGTTGTAAGTTTATTAATTATTGCTTGACTTCTACCGTCGAGAAATACAAATATAATTGTTCCTTCGAGGGTTAGTCATATATATAGAAAGATTATTAATTTTTGTTAGACTTTTATCATTGAGAGATAAAAATACAATTGTTAGTTAGAGGCGTTGAGTCATGTAGTGAGATTATTAATTCTTGTTAGACTTTATGATAAATACAGTTGTATTCGAAGATACAAATACAGTTGTTCGTCAGAAGGGCTGAGTCGTATAGTTCGATTATTAATTCGTGTTCAACATTTATCATCAAAAATATATATATAATTGTCGGTTGGCGGGGTTGAGTCATCTAATAAGATTATTAATTGTTCTTTTGACTTTTATCATCGAGAAATATAAATACAGTTATTTATTAAAGGATTGAGTCATATAGTAAAATTATTAGTTCTTATTTTTATCACCATAAAATACACATATAATTATTTATTAGAGGGTTGAATCATGAATATCCAAGCTTTGATTTAATTTTATAAAAGCAGGTTAATTCACATCATCGCGTATAGATGGTGAGTACGATTGTTTGTTGAAGGGTTGCGTTGTTGAAGTTATATTTAATGTTTAGTTTATTAAGATGATCAAACTTATAATCTCGATTAAGAAGATTTACTTCTTGTTGGAATTAAGTTTTGCCTTCTCCAGGGATGATTATTGATAATTGATATTGTCCACTGGAAAAAAATATAGTAAATGAATATGGTTTTTAGTTTAGGTGAAAGACAAAGAAATTGGACAGTATATTTTTTCTTTTAAGTTAAATTTTAGGTCCATTGCTGGACCATTTTATTGGTACAAGAAATCGGACAATAGAAAATGAGTTAATTGGAGGAAATGTAACATTGAAGTTGAACTCATTTTCTGTGTAACTTCCTTTACAAAGTTTACATTAATACTCCCTCCGTTACAAAAAAAAAAAAAAAAAAAAAAAATCTAATTTGACTTGACATAAAATTTTAAAAAATAAAGAATGATTTTTAAATTTTATAATTTTAAATTAAAAATATATCAAATATATCAAAATGTCCTTTAATTTTGTGATCTTAAACATGCACCGTGTAAAGTTAGAATTAAAAAATTATCAAAAAAGAAAAAAAATCATTCTCTATGAAACGAATTAAAAATAAAAGTGGATCATTCTTCTTGAAACGGATCCTAATAATTCTAACGTACGCATTCATTCAAAATTTTTTTGTTCATCAAATAAAACTAAGGTTGTATCATTACATCAATTGGCCAAAACAGAAGAAAAGACGAAAATCTATTTTTATTTTTTAATTAAAAAAAGCATAGTCAAGAAAGTAAATTTTTATACAGAAAAATAAGAAGGAAAATCAAATGAGACGTAGTGACACGTGGACAGACATCATGACACGTGGCAATAGCATACTGCCTATATGACACGTGGTGGTTGATGATGTGGCGTTCTGTGGGATTCCACTGCTAGTAATTGATGTATTCATTTTCCATTTTTGGCTGGATTCCCACCAAAAATTCAAAAAGGAAAAAGGAATGCTCCTTTTATCCGTGTATTTGTCACGTGTCTTATAAATACAAGTTTTTTTTTTGGTATATGTTATTGCTTTTTTTAAAATAAAAAAAAAAGTTGCTGGTTTTCTCACAGATCTTTTTCTGTTTTGCTGGTTTTCAATTTCACCACTTGGAATTAAAAAAGAATTGTAATGTTTCTAGCAACTAGTCCGTCGTCTAGCTATTTTTGTACCACGTTATTGAGAGGGTTAGACAATTTTGCAGTTATAATTTTCTTAATTATAGTACTTGAAATATCATCTAAAATAAATAAATAATCATTTTGATCCTCACACTAGTTTGTGACACAAAATTTATTGATTCGACCCTAAAAATTTCACGATGAGATTCATATTGATAATTTTTTGTGGGGTCTGTGGTGTATGTACTTGTATGTTGTTGGATTTAGGACTTATTTGTACGCACATATTATATAAGTGCATTTAGTGAGTTGTTTCGAGCAGTTTTCATATACACGTAATTGTTACTTTCGTCTTCACCTTGTATTCCTCTTCTTCATAGTCATTTTTCCTCTGTCTCTCTGCTCGTAATTTTTTTCGTCAAGAATTTTTACGTAAATCTGTATGTTCTTGTTTTTCTTTTGCTTGTGCTATTACTTATATAGTCCGATCATAAAATCAATAATATCGTTCAATTTGAGATTAGAAGGATAATTTATTTGATCAGTAATAAAATATTTAATTATAATTTCATTCATAAAATGTTAAAATGATAGTGTATGGGACCTTAATATTTTGTGAAGATAAAAAGGATATTTTCTAGCAATATCTTTCTACACAAGGCTCAATGTTCGTCTATATGATCCTTGTTTGATTGGTTCAGAGCGATTCATCGTATACAAATTTAGTTCTAATTGGGAAGTATAATCCCATCCGCCAAACAATCCTCTCCAATTCTCATTTTTTGTAGAACCGTTAGTTTCTGATGCTCAATAATCTGAAGATAGAGCTCTATGTTCAAATTCATCTCTTAAAGGCACTACAAATCGATCATTTATCACTAAATTCAACTTTGAGGGACACCAAAAGTTGGTAAGAAGCTTTCTAAATGAAGCACGGACATTAATTTACAAAATTTCTCTCAGTAAAATGAATTATTCGATGTTCTAGAGTTAAAAATAATCTTTCAGATTAATTTTTTAATTTTTTTTTTTCACATGATCTGATAACAAATTTTTTTTTCCTGATTTTTACTCAAATCCCTTTTTAGAAAAGAATGCTGGATGCCGGAAATCAATGAATATACTTATGATTCTACGACTTGACATAGCGGATCTATCGATCCACATTTCAACAAAATCAAGAGAAGTTTATGATATTTTTTTTAATATTATCACTTTTTTTTAAGTTTATGATGTTTTTTTAATATTATTTTTTCTTATAAAATGATAATATAAAGTAGTATATATATTTAAATTTATATTTATAAAATATAATTAATAGTATACTTAAATAAAAATAAATACTAGTAATATTTTTGTTTAAAGAGAGCTAAGTCAGCAAGTTCTAACTAAAACAAAACAATCAAATAGGTATAAAAGGTGCATATGGGGATTGGGAACCATAAAGACGGAAAAAATTTAACTACATTCTGTGTATATACAAAGTCAATATATACATGTTATGTGTCTGAATTTAAAATTTATATTATTGATAATAATTTGTTAACATATACTTCCTCCGTCTCAAATTTTCTAATTTAATTTTTTATTTTACTTATCTTTTTTCATTCATTAAGACAAGATATTTTTTTTTCATGTTTTATTCTTTGCATTAATTATTTTTTTCTTCAAATAAATATTATTTAATAGGAATATTATGATAAATTAGATATGTTATTAATTATTTTTCTTAATCAATTTGAGACGAAAAGAATATTTTAATTTATTTAATCACTTCATCGTGATAAATTATACTATGAGTTTGGAATATACATGAAATGCGGATAAATTTTTGGCAGCGGAATTACGGAAAATCACGTGGAATCTTCTACTATGACGAGGAGGAATAAAGTTGTTTTTAACGGTAAACGCTTAATGGCCCATTAACGCCGTTCGTCTTCTTACTTTTCCCATGCAACAAGTCAATAATCCTTATGGAGTTTAATTTGGATTCCATCAATTTCAGTTACTCATTAAATACACTTCTTACTTTAATTTATTAATTTCTTTTAAAAAAATAAAAAATAAAATCAGGCCATTTGATCAACTTAGTACTCTTCTGTTGTAATTTAAGTATCACATTAACTTATTTCACATTCATTAAGCGATTCGTGTATAACAATTCCCATTAATAATGGCTGTAATAATACAATTGTTAAATTTGTTTATAAACAATTCTTGTATTTGGTGAATTACTGTTCACAAGGACAACTTGATCCTCTTTTCTAGAGATTTCATATGAGGGAATTTTAAAAGAATCGGCTTCAATTATTATTCATGTATGATTTATATTAGATCTGACGAACTACCATCTTTGAATAACTAGTGTGTGAACTAAATGACCATGAACTCCGTATTTTATTAGTGACGGTCTGACGAATAAAATTATTTCTTTTTATGGATTTGATTAGAATGTAAACAATGTGACTCTTTACTTTTTAGCTAAAATATAAATCAGTAAAATCACTATGAAATATATATCTAACTCTAATTGATACCACTAGCTCATAAAAGAAGGAGGGTTGGTCACGTTATTGTCTCCATTACGTATCTTAATTGAACAATTACTATTATATAAATCGAATCTTAAGATGTGATAGATAGCCCGTAAATTTAAAATAAAATGTAATTTTTTCAACTTAGAAAGAGTGTCATGAAACGTGACCTTAAGGGAACCTAATAATTTGTCCCATAACAGTTGATTGGTCGGATTGATCGAGACATGCGAGAAAAATAATTTATTTCATAAGTACTATATAGTATGTCTTGCCAGATTCCAAAATTGTGGCCAAAACCTAAATTGCCAATTCATTTTAAGTTTATTAGGGGGGTCCCCACCATGTATAGTTCTTGTACTTAAATAGTTAAATTAGTTACTTAATAATATAGGGTACAACAAAATTCTAATTAGAAAGGAGGTTTAGGTATGAAATCTGGGACTTTACAGCAAGTTAGGACTAATTAAAAACTACACACATGATTATGAATAGTTGCAAACTGATTTTTTTGGTGTTATTTTATTTGATTTTTGTTAATTGGTTCCTGAGGGCACGCACAAAGCAACACACAACTTTTATTTTTTTAGTTAATTGGTTCCTGGACCACCGGTTTAGGGCATAAAGCAACACATAACTTTTATTAATTTTTCTACCACTTGCCTAATCGTTCAAATTCTCTTTTTTGACTAACAAGAATTATACAAAATTGTAGCCATATGTTATATTATTATAATTTGATTTGAAATTCTATATATTGTTAATGTAAAATCAAAAATAAAAACTCAGAACTATCAAGTCATCCACACGGGATATCTATGGGTAAAACTCTTTAAATTGTGACATTCTTAATTTTGAAAATAAGAAAAGTTCTGGTATATAATCAAATGGGACATGACAGAGTACTGAAAGTTTCTTGTATTGACAATAAGTAATACAGAACTTTTACTCTTTTATTAATGGCAATACTTAACACTTACATATGCTCAAGATCAAACTATTACTTATTTCTGAGATTAATTTATCTCACCCCTCATGTGGATAAGATAACCTCAAAATCAAATTTGAGGTATAAATTTAGCTTTAGAGTTGATTATACCTTCATTACAAATTCAATACTGAATTCCACATTATTTCATGAACAAAACGAACACATTATTTGAGCATTTGTCACTTTGTGGCGATGTGACATTTTCACAGTACGAATAGTTTGGTATTTGTTGTTATTGTTCTACTTTTATAACATCATTCCCACCAACCATGCAATTTAACGTAAATAGCATACTAGCCAAAGTTTAATACATACCATAATAATGCTAATTCCTATCTAAAATGTTTCTACATTTGCTTTGTGAGTCCTATTTCTCTTCAATTTTTATTTTTTCTTCTTATAGCGGCGAGTTTGACGTTTTGGTAGTTAAAAAAGCACCTACTTTTTATAATTATGTTTATTTTTTTACCTTTTATATGACTAGTGCATATATATGTGATTATGACTTGCAAGCCACAACCGAATACTAAAACATATAGTATATGTTTTGATGTAATTAAACAACTTGCTAACATTTTCCATGTTTTTCATATAATAATACTTGCCAACCACACCCATCCAGCTCGAAATCTTGAAACGAAAAGTTGATTTAGGAGGAAAAGGAAATGCTGGCCACGAGCTCAATATGGGACATTTAAAATTAAGAAAAAAGTAAATAAATCTATGATAGCAGCCGTTACGCGGTTGAGATTTTCGAGATCTTGATCTCTTTATAGAAATGCAGGAGCTTATGAGATATTCGAGATATTAATGTATTCATGAGTATTCAAAAGTTTATGGGATATTCAAGATTTTGATATTTTTACTAATACAGAAGGGCTTTGGAATATTCGAGACATCTCTTTAAGGTAACATATATGCGACTCTTTTTGTAGGCGTGAGATAGAGCTCAAGGTAAAATAGCCTTCAATAAACTCTAATGAACCTTAGCTTGGAGTTTGAAGATAAATTTGTCTCGTTTTTAGATTTCTATTTTAATTTCATAAAATTTCTATGTCTACAACTACACCTTCCTAATTAGAGTTCTTGGAAGGGCGATGATTGTGTGGTCACTATCCCTCAACCATACACCCCTGACCCCTCCCTAGAGGCCTAGACCACTAGACTGTCAATGCCATTTGGAAAAGCCAATGTCAAGATCACATTGAACAATAATTGAGAAAGCTTGCTAATTACATTAATGAAAATAATTATTATTGAAATTACAATATGGTATCGACGTGAATCAAATATATAATCAAACATCCAACCAAGCAAACTCGCAATTAATAAACAAAATTAAATAAAGGGGAAACATATGTTGTGCATTTTAAAAATCCAATTTGATTAATTAGTTAGTTGGGACTTGGGACCATTTCCTAAACTTGCAACACTAAGGGACATTTCATTTCCACCCTTCGATTATTTTTTCTTTAAAATCTACCTTTTACGTAATTCTATATTTGACAAGATCAAATTAAGATACGAATTTAGTTGGCCAGGAAATATATTAGTGCAACTCTAGTTCAGGTTTGAAAATAATAACTCCAGTTCATGTGTATAGTTGCGTAGCCACGTATAATATAGAGTGTTCAATTCTATATTTTTTATTAAAAATATCTGTTGCGATCTGAAATGAAATTGTGTCACAAAGACACCTACTATAATATCTTCATTAGATAAATCGAATCCCAAGCCTCATAGAAAAAGCTGTAGACAATGGCCAATTGATAATAATGGGAGTAGGAACAAAAATAACGGACCACTATACATATATGCATAGCACGATACAAAATATATATATATATATATATATATATATATATATATATATATATATATATATATATATAAATGGACTATAGAAACTAGAATTACAAAATATGCAATAATAACGGATCAAGGACTTAGTCTTAGTTCCACCAATACAAGACTCAGTCACTAAGTACTAAAATACGTTTTTAACACAAGTCTTTACACAATATATAAAATACAGATAAATAAAGACAAGAAGAATAAGTAAACATCCGGACGTCAAGTGTTTACCACAACTCCAAAGTCCAAACAAGAACTTCCTAGTGAGCAAGGCGAAGCCAGCCTTCTATTTGGGATTTTGTGGAACCTTATTCGATGAAAAGATATACAATTTATATATAATTAAAATTATTTTTTATATAATTATAATAAGTGTTGAACCCCATTTGATTAAATTTTCTTTAAATATGAAACCCCCCTAATTGAACTTCTAATTTTTTTTTTTTTTTTTAAATATAAAACCTTTTTCGTTGAAATCCTGACTCCATCTATGCCAGTGAATAGAATCAACAGATAAGATTCATACTAAAATCTGCATGAAATATATAAATCAAAAATATATATCAAGTTTTAAATATCCTCGACGAAATTTCTAATTTCACGCTTAGCCCGTTCGGATACACGAGGTAAAACGTTGTCATGTTTGCGTAGGACAAAAGAAGAAAGGACAATCATTTGATTGATTTGATTTATCCTAATTAAATATACAAACGACGACGTTGACATTGTGTCCACATTTCAGATGTGGACTAACAACACTTAGTGGACCCCATTAAAGTTTGTTCACAAACTGCCAAGTAAGTGACGTGGCAGTGACACCTCCCCCGAGTACTGACTCAGTGCTGATGCGGTGGCTGTCGGTGGTTCCCACGGCGGCGCGTGGATAAAGATTACTAGTTTTGTTTGTTGAGTTTTCTGGAAGAACATATGAATCTTCTTGATCTCAATTTCCCTGGTTCGATAGAATTAATATGCAAAGCAGTTCAATTTAACAAGACATAATTTTATTTTATTTTTATAATTAGAGCGTTCGGTTAGCTATTTTATCTCGATTAATTTTATGAAATAACAATTATCTCTCATTGATAATAGATACATATATAAGATTATTTTTTCAACTAATAGTATTAAGATAGATGAAAAAAAAATAACCTAATAATTATTTTTTTATCTCTATTAAAATTTAAACCTAAAACATCATGATGACCCTTAAACTACACCTTTCGATGCAAAGATTTTTTTTTTTTTTCATTGGACCAACAACATACTTCTTAATAAGATATAATATTATTAGAGTTAAACATGACATGACTAATTTCAATTGATTGGAGACGTAATTTTAAATAGAAAGATAGAAAATTCATGATTTTTCGTTAGAATTTCTGTAGGTTGAGCCTCTTTTTAACAAAAATATAAAATAGAAGAAATATTTAAATAAGTTTGATTTCTTGTCACAGGGATCGTCTATCGTCCTGCCCCCCTCTGCTTCTTTTAGGTCACATATTTCCTTACCCTTCAATGTATATCATTATTTGTTCTTGCACTTGTCATGTATTGATCTATTTCTCGTATAATCACACGTTATTAATTATTTTTTAAAATTAAGAATCTATCAAAACTAACTTCTTTAATTTATCACATAAAAACAAGGTGAGTATATCTTACCTTCTTCGGCCTACACGAGAGAAATTAAACCGGCTTATAAAATTTTAATTTCACAGATAAAGTAAAGTTAAGAATCTGGTATATAAGTCATAATTACATCGATCATATATTATAGAATAAGAAAAGTTCATATAGTCATTTGTCAATGCATGCAAAACTTAAACTAGTCAAGTCTAGGTAATTATCACAAGTAAATAACTACTAATCTTTATTATAAAGCTGCCTATATTGGCGGGTGTTTGGCAGCCCAAGTTTCTAGAAAAGAGGAAAAAATTGAAAATATATTTATTGTGAGCTGTGACAAGAGAGAAAATACTTAAGATATAAACAGAATCAGTCATCCATGATCTCATTAGTCGGGTCTTGCAAGCCAAGCTTTATTTCTTATTGATGTGAAAATATATACCCTCGATTTAAAAAAAATAACTTACTTTTGACTTGACATAAAATTTAAAAAAAAAGAAAAAAAATTTAAATCTTATGACATTAAATTAATTTGTGTCAAATATATAAAAATATTTTTTAATTTTGTGGTCTTAAATATGTCATGTGAAAAATAAAAATTAAAATATTATAAAAAAAAAAGGAATTATTCTTTTTTGAACGGAGGAAGTATGAGCTGCCTAGGACATGCTGCTTGGGTATGAAAGTTAATTAATAAGTAAACTTATATTTTATTGGTCGATTCGTTGATGCGTAGTATTTTGGTTAATTAGTTGGACTTTATCACCCTTGAATAACTTTCTTTTATTTTCTTCGCTCGGTATTTATTGATACATGCATTAAAATTGGACTAATTCAGATTTCGTAGGGCTTATTCAAATATATCGCTCCTATCAAATATTTTTTTATAGCGATAATAACTCAAAATTAAAATCTCTAATTAAAGAAATACAACTTTATTCATTGCACCGCATATGCTGGTGTTAATCCTTAATTAGTTGTCTACACATATTTGTTTATTAAGTTGGTTTGATTTTCAACATTTGAAGGTGAATAGTATTATTGTTTTCAAGTTCAATTATTTACGAAGGAAAAGGTTGACTACATAAACCGATGAAATACGGTCCATTGTTCCTTTGAATAAGGAAGAAAATGACTTTTCTGACTTTTTAATGGGAGTTATTTTTCTTCGCAATAATCTCCACTTAAAAATATTAATTGTATAAATAAAACTTCAGTTTCAAAATTAATTTGGAGATTATGTTCAAATGACCCTGAATTCCAAATCACTCCACTGCTTTAACTAACACTTCCAAAAAAAAAACATCAAAATACTTTTATCACATAGCGTTGTGGTGAAATTTTTAATTTGAGTATTTATGATTGTTAATAATGTGAAATATTTTGAATAAAAATAATGCAGAACAATAATCTTATATAATGCTAAAAGTATATTTGCACTACTTTGCTCAATAATTCATCCTTCATAATCAAGACTAAAAAATACTAAAAATTACGTAAGTACACAATTTATGTTTTCAATATTACAAAAAATCTCAACTCTCTAAATATATTACAAAAATTTCAACATATACACAGAATACAATGTATATGCCGGCTATGTTATGTACTCCCTCCGTCTCATTTTATCCGTCCTAAATTTCCTAATCTGGTGTCTCATTGTACTTGTCCTTTTTTACTTATCAAGACAAGATAATTTTTTTTCTTCATATTTTATCCTTTGCATTAATTACTTTTTCTTTAAATTAAAATGTAAACATCATTTAATAGGGGTACTATGGTAAATTAGTCATGTTGTTTATTATTTTTCTTAATAGTTGTGTCATCCCAATTTGAGACAAGTAAAATGGGACGGAGAAAATATATTAATAGGGAAAGAGAATAGAAATAATTTAAAATGTATGAAAGAGTGTAATTACTTTCAAAAGAATTGATGTTTATGTTATTTATACGAAAAATTAATAGTACGATTAATAAAAAAGAAAAGCATTGATATCGACAGTACAGGTGGTTGATCATGGCTTTTAGTTGTGGTCTTTTTAAGTACCCCTATCAGATTCTAGTTGCTCTTTTGTCCACCCCTTTGCAACTTGTCAAATGTTTGTGCGTTGGAGTAATAAATGGACAGGTCGAATTAAATATATACATAAAATAAAAAATTTGAGTGGTTCATATATTTGACATCGATAAAAGGTAAATTAATCGATAAATAATATAAATATTTATATTATTCGTGATAGGTGAGAACGTAAGCCAAAAGTTAAAATATACTTAGAATTTAAGTAAGAACTAATGAAAAATAATAAACATACAAATAAATATTCATATTATTCATCGGAATATCCATTTTTTTAAAAATAAATTGTATCTACATGGTCGAATTGAGTGGTTATTTTTTAAAAGAAAAAAAAAAACTATTTTGCCAGCCCTACTCATGCACGTAACACGATCATTTATCAATTATTGTAAATTAGTATAGGCCTCTCGTGCAACATGTTCTTGTTCCCCAACAAACACAACCAATTAATTAGACAAACACATCACAACAACAATGAAGTCAACGAACTGACCACCCTTCGTTAAGGATGTTCAAGAATAAATATAAACGTTTAAAAAGTAATTTTCAACATATACATTTCGTATAATTTTCTATATACATTGTATATTGATTTTTTCTTTGAATAATGTTCAACTGACCACCCTTCATTGAATGTGGCTGCACGTACGACGACTTTCACTATCAAAAAACTATGTTTACAGGAAGTTGCATTTGCATTCCTTAAACTACTTGATAAGTTTTTTCATGCCCTTATTTAATTTAGAGTACAATTATTTGGATTTGTATAGCAAGTGGAACATTAATAGTAAAATGTAGATAAAATCTCACATGTATCATACCAAATTGGAGCAGAAATCTATAAATGTCTTAATAATTCACTAGTTGCTATAACCTCTAATATGCCCCTTCCAGTATTAAAACGTTAAACAAAGTCTTCAAAGCCACTAAGGGCCATTTTTTTTTTTTGGTTTTCCATCTTAGGTAACTTACCATATATGCACGATTACTAAATATACTTGTTCTTAATTAATTTGTGCAACATTAATTTTGATCTATCTGCTAAAATAAAAACAAAAAATACACGTGCATATGCATTAATTAAATTTCCTAATAAAGGTTTTTATCTATTCCAAGTTGACCTGCTGCTAACTGTTTATGACTACCACCTTTAAGATTATTACAATTTGTTATTACGCATACGTACGTACTCACGTTTTTCAGCTACATTATCAAACTTTTTGAAAAAATGCACTGTTTTTACTCTAAACTATACATGAAATTGTTGAGACACATCTGAAACTTTAGGAGGGTCATATTATTCCTGGACTAATTAAAATCGTATTTTTGGCAACCTTAGTGCCTATGTGGACCTTCAGTGCGTTAATTTACTGATGTTCCACGTAAGCACTAAGTTTTCCAAAAATACGATTTTAATTAGTACGGGAATAATAGGACCCTCCTAAAGTTCGGGTGTGCCTCAACAATTTCGTGTATGAACATAACAATTTCTCAACTTTTTTAGGTCTTCTTAATTTTTTTCAATTTTCCTAATTACTTTGTGTACCTTATATACAAGTTGGACATGAAAAGTGTGATGGTTCCATTTCATCTACTACAACATTATAGTTCCTTAATGGGCAAATTCAGTTTCTTCATGAAATTAATTGACTTTACTTCCAAACAAAACCAAAGAAAAAAAGACTAAATTCGTTGCACACCTTTGGATGTCATGCATCAATCATCATTTCTGTGGTCCTCGAAAGTTAGACCGTTTAATAAAATGCAATATATATATCTAGTGTAATTACATAAATGGAGTATGAGGAACATTAGTGGCAGACTCAGGATTTAAGGATTGTGGGTGTTTGGGATCAGTGACTGAGCCAGGATTTTAATTGAGAGGGTTCAGAAGTAAATATACGAACCAGTCGAAGGGTGTTCAACCTCTACTATATATGCATAAATAATATATACAACCATGAAACACATGTAGCTCCGCCCCTGTTCGGGATGTTCAAATACACATATTATCATCCAAAGTTTTAAGTTTCCGCCTAGAAATTAAAACACTCAGCTATCTTCTTGGTTTTATGGATGCTTTTGTCCATCTTATACCTATTTTTATACATTTCTTATATAATTATACCTATTCAGCGTTGAATTTTACGAATGTCGGAGCACCATATATTTTATCATAGGTCCGCCCCGAGGAAGGTGATTTGCATGGAGCTTTACCTCTACCTCGTAAAGTTAGAGAAAGTTTTTTCAATAGACGAACCCCGTCTCAAGCTAACATATCAAAGGAAGGTACAAATTTTAGATATGAAAATCGTCAAATAACATAGACAGTGCTTCACAACAGTGAAAAAATCCATTTTATTTATTTTCTGCCTTCCTTTAGTACTAGAGACTCTCTCAAAATTATTTATACCAACTTGTTTCTTGCTTTTATCCAGGAAAATTGTCGTGCAATTAAAAAGAAATGTACAAAAAAAAAGCAGATTTAAGAATTAGGGAACACCTGAATGTGAATAAGATTCCATTTGTTGCCAAATTGAGAAAATTTAAACATTTGGATAACAAGCTTGATTAATTAATAATAAACCATATTGAATTACATAATTAATTCTGAAAAAAAAAAAAAAAAAAGCGTGTACTGTCCTTTTGCATTGTATTAGCGTAGTGTACTAATATGGAAATATTAGCTGCAGTAGAACTTCACTGACATTCATCAAGAGGGAAAGTTTCTATTCATAATAATAAACCAAGTTGTAATTAGGAGTGATATTTTTTCCCCTGCCATATGCCCATGTGATACTTTTCTTTTCTTTCTGTTTTGTTTACAGCATGTTGTACATTAAATTTACATAGTTTGTATCTAGTGAAATTGTGTAAGGATGGTCTGGGAGGATGATGTATAGGTAGTCTGTTGTGAAGTTAGAGAGGTTGTTTTGGATAAACACATGCTATATGAGAAAAAACAGTTTGTTGTGAGCTACAACAACACTAGATCTCTTTGTGAAATTGCACAAATGGGGGGCTCGGGAGGGTGGTGTATAAGCAGCCTTACTCCTAGCTTGGGAAGTTAGATTATTTCGGATAAACAGCAGGCCTATATATGAGAAAATTAACATTTTATTGACATAAGATAAGTCCAGACATTTTCAATGATCTCATCTTATCATGGGCTTCTGGGACATTTCATTGACATGGGCTTCTGGGATTGTAGATCTAGGATAAAGAATACCTTGAGGTCAAACTTTTCTTAGTTATCCCGGGATAATCAATCTCGAGATTAGCTATCCCGGGATAAATAATGAAGGTCGTTTGGTTGGAAACAAGTTATCTCATGATAATTAATCTCGAGATTAGCTATCCCACCATATATGTGGGATAATGTATCCCATCACTAAGGGATAAATGGTAGGATAAATAATCCATTGATCAACTAATACCTCCAACCAAACATGGAATAAAATAATCCTACATTTTATCCGGAACTATTATAACTTATACCTCAACATCAAACGACGATGGACTTAGAAGTTGGGAAGGGAACACTGTGATGGACTTGGGTACACTGGATTGGGCTTAGCAGTTGAAGGGCACACTGTAATGAACTTGGGCACATTGGGAATCAATTCATATATAGGACAACTACTAAAAGGCCTAATCAACAACCCATAAACCAGTTCCCTATTCTGCATTTACACCAAATTGGTTGTGACCAAGGACATTTGACTCAATAGGTGCTATGTTGCACGAGTAGAGACCGGCTCGTACCTGAGTGTCATAGCCCAAGCCCATTGAGCCTTGGGCTACACCATCATCGAGGCTAAAAGTTTTCACTTTTTCCTTTCATTTCGATATGCGATTTACCTAAGTTATAACATACACCTTCTTAGAAAGTTTGCCAACATAGAAACCTATTAATCCTTCTCTTCAATCCATCCTTGTGGTCCGCTCTTTTTCACAAGCGTCACGCTAAATCAATCCGTTTGAATTTTATTGAAAAAGTAACCATTTGAATTTGACTCGACCTTTTTGACACGTTTACAATGGAAAAATACAAAGTGGGAGGTGTACACATTGTAGAGTGAAGAGTGTTTTCAAACTAGCAAATGCTTAAAACTACCTCATTAACGTTAAAAGGACAAACAAAAAAAACTCCATTGCATTTCAATCTACAAATTTCATCATCACAACACAAATCATATCCACAGAAAGTCTTAAAAGTAGCCATTTTAGCAATCGCCCAGACAAATAATACTATACTACTAGTACTACATCCAAAAATCACTATGTATCAACCACTCCCTACAACTCTTCAAAGCTCAACAACATAACATCAAAATCAAAAACTAAACAAATTCAAGAAAAAAACAAAAACAAAAACAAAAAAATACAGACCTACAGAAATGAAAGCTAATTAATAGTCTAATACTACAATTTTATCCTTCCACGTACTTTCAAGAACCAGAAATTAATAACTAATTTTTCATTTAGTCAAGATTATTGACTTCATTTACATCAATGCACAAGATCAAAAACTAACTAAAGAACTTTTAATCTATAATTTTAAACATGAATTAAAATAAAGAGTCGGAAAAAAAAACACTATTTTTTAAATAAACTAAACACAAACAAATTAAAACCACAATACTATCATGCTAGTACCTCCAAAATGTCATCTTTTTCCTTACAATTGTTCACAACTCAACAATGTAACATCTAAAATCACAAACTGAACAAATTCAAAAAACAAAAACAATTCTCCACAGAATTGAACTAGCTAACTAATACTACAATCTTATCCTTCCACATACTTTCAAGAACTAATTTCTAATTAGTCAACATAATTGCAAGATCATTGACTTAACTTACATCAATGCACAAAATCAAAACTAACCCAAGAACTTTTTTTTCCTTCAATTTGTGCACTGACTTTTCCCTCCACTGTCTTCTTCAGTCCTTCTGCATCTGCAACTTACAATTCCAACGAACACTTGTCAAACTGGCTAAGCAATTCCCTATTCCGAAACCCAACAAGAAATTGAGCTAATGCTTCAAGAAAAACCGCTGCTTGATTAACATCTGTTACACTCAGTATATCGGAAATTACACTTCGCCGGAGCCGATTAGCATCGACGAAAACTCCGACGAGTTCTTCCATCTCCGCCGCCGCAGATACGGCGATAACCCCTTTCATCTCCTCCTTACGCCCTTCACATTTCCCCCATTCAATTGCTAGTTTTTCCACAAACGCCGCCTGCGCGTCACGTGCACGCGCCGATAGTGCAGGTACCATTAACCTTAACCCGCATTCGATTTGATCGACCCGATTGGTTAATCTCTTTGATGGACTCTTCCAAGCCATTACCATATCCCAATTTTGATGATTCGGGTCGAGGATTTCCGGGTCGATTTCGGATTGGGTAATGAATGAACGGAGGAGATTTATGAAGAGATATGGGTGCAAATCGCCGAGCCAGAGGAAGGGTTTTTCAAAGGGGTTTTTCCAATCAGGGTAAAGTAATTGCGAGACGTCGTTTGATGCGGCGAGATCGAGTGCTTCGTAGAATTTCAACAAGTGACGATGGATTACTTCGACATGGGAAGCTAAGAGAATTGGACTGGAAGTTGATGATGATGACATGGCATGACGAAGCTGAGGAAGGAAGGTATTCTTGAGAGCTTTGAACCATCCATCGTAGTAATCTTTGAATGGCTTCGCCGATTTCTTGAACCCCAAAAGCGCTGTAAAAATGAAATTGGTTAATATTCTTGAAAAGAAAAGTGTGAAATTGAATGTGTTACTGTGTGTTTATGTGTGTAAATGGAGGAGGAGTAAATGGTACTTACCAATGGCTTTGAACATTTTTGCAAAGAGGAGAATTGGCCCCTGGTTTTTCGCTGACGATGAAGCGAAGAAGAAGAAGTAAGGAGAGTGCAAAATTAGCGGGAAGTATTGTTATTGGTCTATTTATTTGTGCTGGTTGTGTATGGGCTGGGCTTCTGGCTTTGGCGGTTCGTAGATTTTTTTATAGAAAAGGGTATCATTGGGCCAATTACGTTACGTTAAGCCCAATGTATTGAATACAATTTTCTTCATTTTTTTATTTTTTTTTTTATAAATAACATAAATACCATCGCTTTTGAAAGTAATTACACTCTCTTCCATTTTTTTATTTACTTTACTCTCTCTCCCTATTAATATACATAACATAGCCGACATATACATAGCATTCTGTGTATATGTTGGGATTTTTGTAATATATTTAGGGAGGTGAGATTTTTTGTAATATTGAAAACATAAGTTGTGTATTTGTGTAATTTTTAGTCTTCACTCTCTTCCTTTTTTGTCTTTATTAGTTATATTTTGCACTAATTAATTCCTAATTAACCATTAAAATCCTTCAATAATTATATCTTCTTCATCAATAAACCACCCCACCATCTCCATCAGTCAGTTAGAGGCTTTTCAGATATTTAGATAGTCAGTTAGACAGCTAGTCAGTTTATCAGTATTTTGAAAAAATAGCACAGGCATACACCTTAACTCATCATATTTACACAAATTCCACCCTCACAAAGTAATTACAAAAATTTAAACTAATTATATATCTTCGTGGATGTATTTGAAGCTCATTATGTATCTCGACCGACCCAAAATCTAAAAAAATGTATCAGGAGCTAATTATGTATCCTTACAAAGGAAAAAGTGTATCTTCGTTGGAAGTATTACGTATCTCAATAGATCCGAAATCGAAAAAGATATATCGGGAGCTAGTTATATATTTTTACAAAGAAAAATTTTGTATCTTTGTTAAATGTATCGGGAGTTAATTATGTATCTCGACAGACCCAAAATTGAAATTTTTAATAATTATGTAAAATATCAAAATTTTCTACAGTTTGTCTCTTTTTTTTTTTTCTTAAATTGTATTCAATTTTTTGTTTAACCAGTGAAAGGATGTTCAAATTAAAGAGGAAAATATAAACAGGGTAATTACATAAAGGGGACTAATGTGTTGGTAGTGGCATACGAACTAATCGAAGGAGGTTCAACATTTACTATATATATATATAAAATAATTTTAACCATGTATATACAACATAATTTTTTGCCGAAGGAGGTTCAGATGAACCCCCTAACCCAAGGATAGCTCCGCCACTGTGTGTTGGGTGAAAAGTAGCTTGCATATGTGGTACAGCAAGGGGTGAACCCGTTGCGCGTGGCACTAGCAAAAGATGCTCCTGAGAGTAGGTTTGGTAAAAATTTTAGTTTCAAAACATTAGGTCGGTGAAACAAAGCTACCAAGGTCATGTTGTAATCGTCATCGGGAAAAAGACAGGAGTTTGCGACACAGACAAAAAGAGAATTTGTATCTCGATGATACAATAACGCGACAAAAAGGATAAATATGTCAAATACATTCGTAAGATCGTGCTATAAGCATGAGGAATATTAGCTGGCACAACTAACGATGTTTCATGTAGAGTGTGGCCATTAGGCGTAGTAGTTTAGTGCTTGAGTGAAGCTTTTTTATCGGTCAATGTACAACCATTGTATCAAATACATAGTAGTATTCACAAAATTGTTAGTGAAGACCGGTTCTAATCTCTTGATACGTGCAACTATTTCGCCATCAAGTGATAGACCGAAAAGGTTGTGATGGAATGGATAAGATCTCTTCACCTTTAATTAGTGGGTTCAAATCCGAAAATCTTATTAGGGAGAACTTCCCTCTAAATTAATGTTACACAACACAAATTCAAATTAGTTAGGATCCTAATATAAATATTAAAGATTTTATTTTATTAAAAAAAACAAAAAACAAATGACAGATTGAGATGCGAAGGTCAATCTACCACTGGTTCTAGGAATGAAGTCGTGGTTTTTAGCTCAAGCTGTGTCTATATTGCTCAATAAATAAACTAAAATTTACACAAATACACAATTTATGTTTTAAATATTACAAAAAATCTCAACTTCCTAAATATATTACAAAAATCCCATATATATACAGAATGCTATATATATGTCGACTGTGTTATGTATATTAATAGGGAAAGAGAGTAAAGTAATTTAAAAAGTGAAAAAGAGTGTGATTACTTTTAAAAGGTTGATATTTATGTTATTTATACATATATATTAAATCGTATTGGACCATAACATAAAGACACACATACTTTGAATGAATTGATGCTAAATCTTAAGGTCACGTTAACATGGATTTTGAAGAAAATGAATCAACCCAATGTCACAAATGTGAACTAAAATGTGGGTGGATCCATAAAAAGAAGCCCATGTTAAATGTGTGAACTTACCAAACATATAATAGTAATTAAATTTGAAATACTCACTAAACGACAACATAACGAGGGGGAATACTTAGGTCAAAACCTTCCATGCATGTAAACATGAACATAATATAGTAGTGGTATCCCATTAAAGTGAATTTCAATAAAACAAAAGTTGTTACTCATTCGATAAAAGATTACAACAACAACAAACCCAGTATATTTCCATCTAGTGGGGTTTGAGGGATAAGATGTACGCAGTCCATACCTCACCAGTAAAGTTCTCAATGCTCCCACTTCAACCAAATTGCTATACTTTTTTCTTTCACCTTTAATCTGAAGTACGATTAATCCAACTTTTTGTATCGAATAGCATTTCAAATGTGATTTTTTTTATACTTAAAATTTAAACCTGAAATTTTTTACTTTTAATTAAGAGCGAGAGATTTCTAATTTTCAATCATCTCATTACAATTTATATTTGTAAATTGGTATACTATTTATTACTCGGTTACTCAATTCACGGAGAAAGTGGAGTATGCTTTTAGTTACAAAGTAATATAAAATTGACATTTATACAAAAAAGAAATACAAATAGATAATTTAGATAATTATGTCAGTTTTTTATTACTTTTGTTAGTTTTATGTCCACTTTTACAATAAATTTTTATTCCGCGCACATATAAGAGATCTGAAAACTTGTTTTCTTCTTTTCAAATAAAAAGACAAGAAATTTTATTTATTTTATTCAAATGGATTGAAAATGTCGATTGACCTTAGAACCACCAAAGTTATAACATGTATGAATTGATGTAATGTAATTTCATTGTAAATTCTCCACAATATAAAGTTGAAAAATCTTGGACACAAAATTTAAATTGACTAATGGTTTGAAGTTATCCGTGTAATCATGCACATAACATAAAATCCATGGAATTGGATTTTAAGAATTGCGTATCAAATATATTTTGGATGGCTTCTAGATATCATACCGACATATTTTAATACTCCTTAAATTGATTGACATGTTTTTGAATCTTTTAATCTTAAATTAAAGATATATATTAAAATATTATTTAATCTTGTGATTTTAAATAGGATTTTGAAATGAAAACTAAAAATATATTTATTTTATTTAAAATTTTTGAAATTGAAAACAGAAAGATATGTTTGGTCATAGTATTTTGAAGTTAGTATTTAGAATTTAAATACATTTTTATAAGAAAATATAAAAGTGAAAATAATTTTTTAAAAAAATAGAATTTTAAGAAAATGGATTTAATTTATGAAATAAAAATTTAATTTTTTTAAACCAAAATTTAAAAGTGCAAAAAGTGAAACAAAAAAGAAGTGTTTTTCAAATTTCCAAATAAGTACAACTTTAAGTAGTGTTTGATTTATTTATAGCTAAAAAAGTATTCTAAAATAAAATAAAAACGTATTTTGGATAGAAAAAATTCGTTTTTCAGGATTTCTTAAATACTAAAAATAAGTACCTTCCAGAAAAATCCATAAAAACTAACCCCACAAAAAAAATAAAAAAATACAAATCATTTCTGTATTTATATTAAAAAATCATTTTTTTTCAGAATTTCTTATATACTAAAAATAAAAGTATCATTCTAGAAAAGTCATTAAAAAAAAAAAAAAAAGAACTACAAATCATTTCTATCTTTATCTATTTCTCAGAACTTCTTATATACTAAAAATAAAAATATATTCTATAAAAAACCATAAAACTCCCCACAAGATAAAACTACAAAATCATTTCTGTATTGTATTGAAATTGTTCCATCGCAGCAAGAAAAAGAATACCAGTTTTATCATCACAGTGATAGCAGAGGATTTTTCTCCATAGCTATCTCTACCTATTGGTCCTTCAATACTATTTTCAGATTCATATGACTTGGTCTTATTCTTCCTTCAACTAACTACCATCTTGTTTGCCACCATTTTCTCCAATCTTGCAAAAACCCCATCTCATATTTTTCAGATTTTTGTGTTTTGATCTAGATTTTGATGTTTTTTGAAGAAGGTGAACACAACCCATACACTCTTTTTGTCCTTTCAATTCAAGATTCACTTTTTCAATTCTGTGTAAAGATTGGGTTTTTTTTTTTTATTGGCCTTTTGATTCAAGATTCACTTTTCAATTCTTGAATTTTTTTTGTTGGGGTGAAGATTGAGTTTTTTCAAGAAAATGATCACCAATTTCATCACCCTTTTTTTTATATGTGTGTTTTTCCTCTTTACCTTGTCTGTCATTTGCCAAGATTCTGATATTGAAACTGATTGTACGAATAGATGGATCCATATAAGACGTCTACCACCTCAGTTTAATCTTGATCTTTTATCAAATTGTTCCGAATATCCTTTGTTTGACAATTTCTGTCCTCATTTAGCTAATCATGGTTTTGGTAAAAAGACTCATAATAAATCTCATAGTTGGTATCGTACTGACCCTTTTATGCTTGAACTTATTTTCCATCGTAGGATGCTTGAATACCCTTGTTTAACATCTGATCCTAGTCATGCTAATGCTATTTATGTTCCTTATTATGGTGGTCTTGATAGTCTTAAGTTCTTGTATGGTCCTGAAGTTAATTCAAGCTACCAGCATGGTTTGGATTTGTATGAGTATTTGGTACATGGTGATTTGCCTGATGTTTGGAGTAGACATTATGGTCATGACCATTTTTTGGTTATGGCTAGGCCTGCTTGGGATTTTAATCAACCGCTCGATAGCGATCCTATGTATTTTGGTACTTCATTTCTTGAATTGCCTGAGTTATTCAATGTTACTGCATTGACTCTTGAAAGTAGAGCTTTTCCTTGGCAAGAACAAGCTATTCCATATCCTACTTCATTTCATCCTCCGAATTTAGCATTTTTCGAATCTTGGGTGAATAGGGTAAGGAGGTCTAGGAGGAAGACATTGATGTTGTTTGCTGGTAGTGGTGGAAGTTCAAGTAAGCCTAATATCAGGAGAAGTATTAGACTTGAGTGTGAGAATGTGACTAGTACGAGTGCTAATGGCACGGGGTATGAGAAATTGTGCGAATTGGTAGATTGTTCTAGTGGAATTTGTCAACATGATCCTATAAAGTTTATGAAGCCAATGTTGCAAGCTAGCTTTTGTTTGCAGCCTCCAGGAGATACTCCAGCTAGACGGTCCACATTCGATGGGATTATTGCAGGGTGCATTCCTGTGTTCTTTGAAGATTTGTCCGCAAAGAAACAGTACGGATGGCATTTACCAGAGGAGAAGTATGAGGAGTTTTCAGTGTCTATACGTAAAGAAGATGTTGTGTCTAAGGGGTTGAACATTATTGATGTTTTAAAAAGTATACCAAGAGGTCAAGTTAGGAGGATGAGAGAAAAGGTTGTAGAAATGATGCCTAGAGTGATGTATAGAAAGCATGGAAGTTCATTGGGTTTGAGGACTAAAAAGGATGCCTTTGATATTTCAATAGAAGGTACTTTGGACAGAATCAGGTCTAGGCTTCAAGAAGTAGCAGCTCAATGATTGTTTATCTGTTATTACTATTATTTATGACACACCAAATGGTGTAGAGATAGTTTTATAGTCAATTAGTTCCACTGATAATGAATCAGTGTAAAGGCAAACAATAGTTTATACAAGTAGTTGTAGCATTTGTCTCGGAGTTGCCTGTCCTACGACATTTGTTACTCCTCGTTGATTAATGGTTGTCATATTAGTGGGTTATGGTGAATGCTCCTCTTTTAAATGTTGTGTTTCAGTATTATTTTCTATGTCATCAAAGCTGCTCTTCTTCGTTACTCGAGTCGAGGGTCTTCTTGTAACAACCAACCCCCTCTCTCTTCGAGGTAAGGGTAAGGTTTGCATACACCACTTTGGAACTACACTGGGCTTCGTGTTATTGTACAATTATCCGGTACCAGAACTTAGCTTCTCATGGAAACGAACATCAGAATTCAGAATCTAACTGAAGATGCTACTACAATCCAAATATCTTTAGAAAAACTAACTGGTTTAAAGGAGGTCTACTCAAATGAATAAAAAGAAAGCATGAGTTTTAGGCCATACTTAAAAGGGAATCATTAGTAACATTCTGATAAATCTATGTTATTGCAAACTGAATCTCTCGTACCACTGCTCATTAGTCTCAATTGGATGGGATAATTTGCCTCACTTCTAGGAGTTCCAATGTGATTTCCACCAAACTTGCCCTCAAAAGCTCAACGAAAATCACCATATGAAGACTATTAACTCATGGTAGAAGTTGGGCCAAATAACAATTGGGCTTAAAGGAATCACTGTAAAAGACTCAAATCGAAAGGCTTGGAAGTTTCTTAACAAAGCATCAAGTAGGTCCAGAAAGTGGAGATTTTTAAGTCATTTCCAAAACAAGAATGTGCAGACTGCACTGAACATTATAGGTTGACTCATCCATCCACCGACGGATAAAAATAGCTTCTATTTCCCTTTTTCTTTCAAGAAAATGCAACCATTAATGACCAAAAATTTCATCACTCTTCTCTTCTATTTTGTGTTTTGCCTCTTTACCTTGTCTGTCACTTGCCAAGATTCTGATCTTGCAACTGATTGTACGAATAGATGGATCCATATAAGACGTCTACCACCTCAGTTCAATCTTGGCCTTTTATCAAATTGTTCTGAATATCCTTTGTTTGACGATTTTTGTCCTTATTTAGCTAATCATGGCCTTGGTAAAAAGACTCATAGCAAATCCCATAGCTGGTATCGTACTGATCCCTTTATGCTTGAACTTATTTTCCATCGTAGGATGCTTGAATACCCTTGTTTAACATCTGATCCTAGTCTTGCTAATGCTATTTATGTTCCTTATTATGGTGGTCTTGATAGTCTTAGGTTCTTGTATGGTCCTGAAGTTAATTCAAGTTATCAGCATGGTTTGGATTTGTATGAGTATTTGGTACATGGTGATTTGCCTGATGTTTGGAGTAGACATTATGGTCATGATCATTTTATGGTTATGGCTAGGCCAGCTTGGGATTTTAGTCAACCCTTGAATAGTAATCCTCTGTATTTTGGTACATCATTTCTTGAATTGCCTGAGTTTTACAATGTTACTGCATTGACACTTGAAGGTAGAGCTTATCCTTGGCAAGAACAAGCTATTCCGTATCCTACTTCATTTCATCCGCCGAATTTAGCGTTTTTCAAGTCTTGGGTGAATAGGGTAAGGAGGTCTAGGAGGACTGCATTGATGTTGTTTGCTGGTGGTGGTGGAATTTCAGCCAATCCTAATGTTAGGAGAAGTATTAGACTTGAGTGTGACGATGTGACAAGTTTGAGTGCTAATGGCACGGGGTACGATAAATTGTGCGACTTTGTTGATTGTTCTAATGGGGTTTGTCAACATGATCCTATAAGGTTTATGAAGCCAATGTTGCAAGCTAGCTTTTGTTTGCAGCCTCCAGGGGATACTCCAACAAGACGATCCACGTTCGATGGGATTCTTGCAGGGTGCATTCCTGTGTTCTTTGAAGATTTGTCGGCGAAAAAGCAGTATGGATGGCATTTGCCAGAGGAGAAGTATGAAGAATTTTCAGTGTTTATAAGTAAAGAAGATGTTGTGTTTAAGGGGTTGAGCATTGTAGATGTTTTAACAAGTATACCACGATCTCAAGTTAGGAGGATGAGAGAAAAAGTTCTGGAAATGATGCCTAGAGTGATGTATATAAAGCATGGAAGTTCATTGGGTTTGAGGACTAAAAAGGATGCCTTTGATATTGCAGTAGAAGGTACTTTGGAAAGAATCAAGTCTAGGCTTCAAGAAGTAGCAGCTCAATAATTATTTATCGACCGTGTTCTGTTCTATCTCTTCGTGCTCTTGTTCATCTGTTATTACTATTATTTACAACACACCATATGGTATAGAGAAAATTTTATATTCCATAGTTCCACTGATAATGAATCAATGTAAAGGCAATCAATAGTTTGTACAAGTAGTTGGAGCATTTGTTTAGTAGTTGCCTGTCTTACGACTTTTGTTGCTCCTTCTCGTTGTTTAATGTGCTTCAGCTATCACGTTATTTGGTTATTTTGAGCGCTCCTCTTTTGACTGCTATGTTTCAGTATTATTTTCTATCATCAAAGCTGCTCTGATATTCGTAACTTGAGTCAAGAGGGTCTTCCGGTAAGAGCCTCTTTCCCTCCTCGAGGTAGGGGTAAGGTCTGTATACACGACCTTGGGACTACACCGGGCTTCTTGTTATTGTTAATCAATTCCAAAGTCTTGGTTACCATACTTTTAATGCTAATTAGCTGCTTTTCCATAACTAGAAGGTGCAGTGAACACCAACACCACAGATTTTCTACAGTTAAAGATGCCTCATATGTAACTTTCATAGGTTCTCTAGCCATAATAGCATTAGAGGGAATGACAGAGTTCAAGATTGCCTAATGAAGTTTGAACTGTTAGCGAAAAGAACGAGAACTAAAGAGGCTTGACATTTCTGAATTCTCTAGCAGTCTTTTATAACTGAACTGGCTGTAATAGAGATGTTTTGAATTTCTGTATACCGGACTCGATTGGCTTAGAGAGTCAGGTCAAGACGTCGACTTTAATAGAAAAGATGAAAAAAGATTTTGTTAAATTAGACTCGTACGCTTGACATGAAAAGCAAAGACAAGTGGAGTCAGAAGCCCAATCATAGACTAGACTTCGACTAGTCTATTACTAGGATCTAAGTTGCTCGGACTCTCAAAAAATGTTGCCGACCTGTGTCGGATCATTTTTAAATGCACTATTTTAGAGGATCCGACCTACACCCGTGGACATTTTCAAGAGTCCAAGCAAATTAGACTATAACAATACTAAAATTTTAGAAACCTCTCAACAACATCAAGCACCAGTGGTCTAGTGGTAGAATAGTACCCTGCCACGGTACAGACCCGGGTTCGATTCCCGGCTGGTGCATAGATTTTTTTTTGATTTGGCACTTCATCTTTTCCCTAACCAGCCGAACATCACGATTTTGGTTTTGGCCCGGACATCACGGTGATCAAAAGAAATTCCATGCTTCATTTGCTTCTTTCTTTTTTGTTTTTTTATTTGGTCTTCTTCGATATATGACCCATTCGAGAGTAAAGCTCCCTACTAAGGATTTTTCTATATCCAAAATTCGAAATCGAAAATTTAACCAAAAATGTCATGCTTCATTCGTCACATTCTTTTTTTTGGATTTTTATACGATCTTCAATATATGACCCATTCAAGAGTAAAGCTCCCCTACTAAGGATTTTTCTATACTCAAAACTCGAAATCGAAAACTTAACCAAAAATGTCATTGCTTCATTTGCCTTTTTCTTTTTTTGGATTTTTATATGATCTCCAATATATGACCCATTCGAGAGTAAAGTTCCCTACCAAGGATTTTTTTATTCTCAGAACTCGAAATCGAAACTTTAACCAAAAATGTCATGCATCATTTGTCTTTTTCTCTTTTGGTACGGTCTCCGATAAATGACCCATCCAAGAATAAAGCTCTCTATTAAGATTTTTTTTTTTTTTTATATATTTAAAACTCGAAATCGAGACTTTTGATTAGGAGAGGAGAGGAGCAACCAGATTCTCTTTTATATGCTTCATTTGTCATTTGTTAAGCAGATACCAATTAAAACCTATGTTAAAGAAGCATTGGGATTTTTTTTCTTATTTTAGCTTTCATTATTTTCACTTCCTACGTGGTCATTTGGTCTCCAGAAAAAAGCTGGCCCCAGACTACTTGGGGACCATTTTTATAACAAGATGATATTTATTACTCTATTGTGTACTGAGAAAAGTCCTCATTTAAGCACATCTTTAACACTTTAGGACCACTTACGTTATATTGCTAATTTTATTTATTTATTTAACTAATATATATGCATCAAAAGTGTAAGTACTATACATACTACTAATTTTTAATACATTGGATTCCAATGCAAGAGTTGACAACTTTATTACTTTTAATTATTGTACATATTTATCATTTTTGAAAAAGAATTTCTTTCGATATGTTTTACTAGGATTAGGAAAATGGTTATGTCCCTAAATGGACATGAGGCAGCACTTTCTTTTTACTTCGTTGAAAAAAAAAAAGAAATTCACAAGTAAATCTCTATTCATCGAGAAGTATCGTGGAATAATTGAGATTCTTTTACCGCTAATTAAAGCTTACATGTATCAGCAGGCTTAATATATAATCATACCTTTAAATTCGTTTTAACTGGTATTATGTCTTCAAACTTTGAGCGTACATAAATAGATATTTAAATTTGTACACAACTGAATAAGTAGGCAGACACGTGTGTGCATCTTTCGTGGCATTTACATGGTATCTACATGACAATCTCACGTGAATTGTCACGTAGGATGCATGTGCCTCTTATTTCAATTCTATACAAATTTAAATATTCACTTATACACATAAAAAATCAAGGGAACAAATATCAATTAATTTTAAGCTAAATTACACATTTATATACTATGGCTTTATCATTAATAAATTAGAATGGCACATGATGTAGGCTAGTGATGACAAATTGCAAATATATGGAGACGAAAAGCACACAATTCGATACACAGTTGAAAATTGAAATAACAAATGAAATGAATTAAATTAAAAACGAAGATCCCACATTGCTAGTTGCAGGCTGCCATATTAGTAGGAAGACTAATTATTGCACCAACTGGCATACAAGTTTTACGACCGTTACGCCATAATAAAATGATTTTATATGCCCCGTGGTAATTTGTAGTAGTATTTTATTCTGCATTAATTGTATTTATGGAAAAGGACGTATTGAAGTAATTAGTAAAATTTTTGTTGTGTAATTAAAGAGGTTATAAATTTAATTTATGAAAATTGTCTCTTGCAAAAATACACCATATAATTGAAGGGTAATTTGATGTACTAAGGGGTCGTTTGGTTGGGAAGGGGTTATTCCGAGATAATTAATTTTGAAATTAGTTATCCCATCATATATATGAGATAATTTATCCCATTACTATGTTGTAAACGGTAGGATAAATAGTCCTGAAACTAACTAATATCTCACACCAAACGTGGAATAAAATAGTTCTTTTTTTAATCCTATTTTATCTCGAAACTATTTATTCGTTATAACTCACATCAAACAATCCCTAAAATTCTCACCATGCACAAGATCGGGGAAAGTCTATTGTACATAGTCTTACTGTTTCTTTCTATCAGAGGTTATTTTCGCCACTTCAAGCTGTGACCTCTTTACAGAATATCACATGAATTTTTGTTGCTCGGTCTTATCGAAAATCTCGCGCATAGTGAGCACTTTAGTTAACCGAGTTAAGCAGGTATTAACGAAAGTATAGGGACGAAAAGGTGAATCAATAATAGTAGTAGTAGTTAAGTACTAGTATAATAGTGAGTCAGTCAATTGTTCACTTTTTGGTACTTTTTTGCAGTAAGGGGGTCCCTTCCTAACCTCTGTCTCTTTATCACACACAACTAAGAAAATCAATATCAAGTGCATACTTTGCAGTTTGCAGACAACCACAGATACATACTTTTTAGCTCCAGTTGCTATGAAACTTGAAATAAAATCATAAAAATTCAAGTATGACTAAAGAGTATATTATTATATAGACATTTTTTTATAAAGTTAATACATAAAAATGACCCTAAACTTGACATCAAATTATAATTTTGACTTTAAACTTTGATAATATATAAATAGGACCTTTAACTATTCAAAACCTGAATAAATATGACCTCTGATTTTGCAACTCCATGCGTGAGTCTCACTCGTACCTACGTGGAAAGGTAATTCAATCACAAGGTGCCACATCATTAAAAGGGCTGACTTGGAGAGAGGTCATATTTGTGCAGTTTTGAATAGTTAAAAGTCATATTTGTGCACTGTCAAAGTTTTATTTTTTGTGTTAAAACGACATCGTTTTTTTTTTTTATTATTATTATTATTATTATTATTATAATAATAATATTTTTTATATATATTTCAATAGTAGCAGCACCTAACTTTTTTAAAAATTTTAAAAAATTATTATTATTATTATTTTATTTTTTTCTATAGCAGCAACACTTAGCTTTTTTTTAATTTAAAAAAAAAAAATACTAGCACGGATCGACCCCGCACAGTAGGCTGAAGGAAGCACCCAAAAAGAGCAAATAACACCACTGCGCTATCTAAGTGTCTTGTTTCATGTGGTTCAACATTAATATACGTATATAAATATACATTTTCTATCTTATATATATACAACGTAATTTTTTTACCGAGGGGGGTCGGGTGAACCCCAAGGCAACCACGTAGGTCCGCTCCTCATTAATTTAATAAAGTTTTAATAACGTTAATTTAATAACACTTTAATTACGTTAATTTGATAACGTTAATTTAATATACTACTACTACTATCCTTAATAACATTAATTTAATAACGTTTTATTAAAACTATAATTTTTTTTATTAGTAGTATAGTTTCATATTTAATTTAATATTTAATTAAATAATATTTAAATATATTATATAACTTAAATTCGTCCTCTGCTTTATAATATATATACCTACCCACTCGATTTTTTCGTGTGAGGCTGACCCGCCTAATTAGTAAATCTTCAATATTGCTTTTTTTCCATAATGACAAAAGAAATTAGATGTCATTTTCATTTTTGAGCCGAAAATAATAGTGAAGAGTCATTTAAAGGTCATATTTGTGCAGTTTTGAATAGTTAAAGGTCATATTTGTGCACTGTCAAAGTTTAAGGTCATATTTATGTATTATGCCCTTAGATTTTAAGTTGGACACGCCCAGTTTTGCGTGTTGAATACGCGTTTCTCCATGTAGGATTGGAGGTCATATTTGTGCAGTTTTGAATATTTAAAGGTCATATTTGTGCACTGTCAAAGTTTAAGGTCAAAGTTATAATTTAGTGTCAAGTTTGGGGTCATTTTTATGTATTAACTCTTTTTTATAATAAGGCATTTAACCATAATTTTTTTTTCATCTTTTTCAAAAAATTATTTCACTTCAGTAAAAAAATAAAAATAATGGTGTTTGGACATAAAAAATATTTCACTTTAATGAAAATTGTCTTTGAAAAAGTGAAAATAAGTTTTACTTACTTTACTTTTCTCACTCGTATTTCTCTAATAAAATTTCAAAAACAGTTTCAATTTATATTCATGTCCAAACACCAACTCTAACTTTGAAAAATTATTATTTTTCATGGTCAAATGAGGCCTTAGTTTGTGATTGAAGATTTTACTTCCTTTTTTAAATTTCATTTCAATCAAATTATACTTATAAAATGGAGAAAAAAACTTACACATATAAAATGACTAGAAGTGCAAGGCACGTGCCAGCACGAACCCAACAATAAAACTTGTGGATTGCAATTTTTAAGTTTTAGAATTTATGTTGGAGTAGGAAGTTTGAGCAGTAGAATGTTTTCATTGATACGATAAAATATACTTATAAAATATATTTCTGTAAATTTTTTATCAAACTTTTCTTTTGTATATATTCCTTCTATTAAAACGTAGGAGTCGTTTGTTATAGTGTATAAATT
The DNA here is from genome assembly GCA_030864225.1 of Capsicum baccatum var. pendulum. Classification (NCBI taxonomy): domain Eukaryota; kingdom Viridiplantae; phylum Streptophyta; class Magnoliopsida; order Solanales; family Solanaceae; genus Capsicum; species Capsicum baccatum. The sequence continues at coordinate 15,156,659 of CM061550.1, forward strand.
TTCTTTTTGAATAGAATATATTAGTAATATTTGTATTAGTAATACTTCTATTAGTAAATGCTGGTATTATTTATGTTAACATTAGTTCTTATACATTGTTTAACGTGCTGCATTAAAATTTGCCTTTTTGATTTTGATATATTTAAATAAAGTTTTTTTTTTAAAAAGAATTGCATATACATTTTAAGATTCATTCGAGATCTAGCACGGGTTCAATATATTATTTTTTATCTCAATTTGTATGACACAAATAGAGTTTAGATAATCAATTATACTTTTAATAGGTATTTAGATAATCTAATTTGTTAACTATTGTAATTTATAATATTTTTATGTAATTTTCAAATAATATGTATTATTTTTCTTGTCCAAACTTTTGTGGCATTGATAGTCAATTATATTTTAAAAATAATTTAAGTTTTTAATTATTGTGATTTATAATACTTTTCTTCTATTCCAATTTCAGTGACACTTATATAATTTCAAGAGTCGACCAAATATTTTATATCTTTTAAATCTCTTAAGTTGTTAATTATTGTGATTTCTAGTATTTTCATGTATTTTTTTTGAAATATATAACATATTAAATTATGTTTAGATATTTTAAATTGTTAACTGTTGTAATTTATAATACTTTTTATGTAATTTTTTTTTAATAATATATGCTACTCTCTTTTTCCAGAGTTTTGTATCGACGATAGCCAATTATATTTTTTAAATAATTAAATTTTTTTATCATTTTAGTTTATAATATTTTTTCTATTTCAACTTATGTGGAACAATGCTTAAATGACCATAATAATTAATTACGGGTGATATAGTAAAATATAATTATTATATTTATTATTTTTATTATGTATATGTGTTGATTCAAGAAGAATTTGAAAACATTTAGAAATGTGTTGAATGTTACAAATGTTAATAATCCATTTGGTGCTTCTTGATTTCTCTACATTTATCTCTTGTTTGTTTTTACTCTTTCGCCCTTTAAATACGTTACTCTTCTTGTCCAAATTTTTAATTATTGTGATTTATAATACTTTTCTTCTATTCCAATTTCAGTGACCCTAATATAATTTCAAAAGTCGACTAAATATTTTATATCTTTTAAATCTTTTAAGTTGTTAATTATTGTGATTTCTAGTATTTTTCATGTATTTTTTATGAAATATATAACATATTAAATTGTTCTTAGATATTTTAACTTGTTAACTGTTGTAATTTATAATACTTTTTATACAATTTTTTTTGAATAATATATGCTACTCTCCTTGTTCAGAGTTTTGTGTCGACGATAGCCAATTATATTTTTTAAATAATTTAATTTTTTATCATTGTAATTTATAATATTTTTCTATTTCAACTTATTGGCACAGTGCTTAAATGACCATAATAATTAATTAGGCGTGATATAGTAAAATGTAATTATTATTATTTATTATTTTTATTATGTGTATGTGTTGATTCAAGAGGAATTTGAAAACATTTAGAAATGTGTTGAATGTTACAAATGTTAATAATACATTTGTAACATTTGGTGCTTCTTGATTTCTCAACATTTATCTCTTATGTGTTTTTACTCCTTTGCCCTTTGAGTATATGTAGCAATTTTTTTTTTTTTTTAAAAAAATGTCATGAAAATTTTACTCTTTTGCCCTTTGAATATGTTACTCTTCTTGTCCAAATTTTTGTGGCATTGATAATCAATTATATTTTAAAAATAATTTAAATTTTTAACTATTGTGATTTATAATACCTTTCTTCTATTCCATTTTCAGTGACACTAATATAACTTCAAGAGTCGACTAAATATTTTATATCTTTTAAATCTTTTAAGTTGTTAATTATTGTGATTTCTAGTATTTTTCATGTAATTTTTTTTGAAATATATAACATATTAAATTATTTTTTTCTATTTCAACTTATGTGGCACAATGCTTAAATGACCATAATAATTAATTAGGGGTGATATAGTAAAATTACTGTTGAAGCATACATGTCATAAATATCTATTTTATTTTTTACTTAAATATTATTAATTTTTAATTGATAAATAACTTATAATAATTAATTAGGAGCAGTATAATATTAATTAGGAGTGATATGATACAATTACGGTTGAAGCAGACATGTCATAAATATCTATTTTATTTTTTAATTAAATATTATTAATTTTTTAATATATAAATAACTTATAATAATTAATTAGGTGTGATATAATAATTAGTTAGGGGTAATATAGTACAATTACGGTTGGAGCAGACATGTCATAAATATTTATTTGATTTTTTAATTAAATATTATTAATTTTTAATATATAAATAATTTATAATAATTAATTATATGTGGGCTCCATCATATTCAATGGGGAGTAACGTCAATGGCAAAGTGGTAATTTCTTGGAATGGCATGAGTAGTAATTAATTCAAAATGGAAGGACTTTTCTTATAGTTGTTAATAAGGTCCAAACATTAAAACACAAAATACAATTTTCCTAAACAAACTAATCATGCAAAGTATTTTATAGACCTTAGTATCCTAAAACTTTGTTTTAATACCCATAAGCTAACATGTCAAAACCATCATTTCTAATATATAGAAAAGAAAAGAAAAGATATATATATAGTAGAAGAGAAAAGAAAAGAAAAATAATATTTTTTAAATAATTTAAATTTTTAATTATTGTGTAAAAAATTTTCTACTCCAATTTAAGTAACATGATACTTAGATGACTATAATAATTAATTAGAGATGATATAGTAAAATCACGATTGAATATATTAGGAAAAAATTTTAATTAGGTAAAAATGTAATAACAAATAAGAAAGAAGGTAAATTATATGTTTGATATGAAATCAAATAAATAATAAAATTTATTTAATTGAATCAATTATAATTAATTTTTACAATAAACTATCATCCTACTAGTTAATTACTTAAATATATTTGAAATATTTTTATACATAAAAATAAAAAAGATAAATAAGATTGAAAAATAAAGGAAGATAGAGGGCCCACATGTGTGAAAATATGTGTGATGACATTATTGTAAATTTCTTCAATGACATTGCTTGTAAATAAAGAGAAAATAATGGGTTTTTATTCAAATTTTTGATGAAGTTCAAAGTCAAAGAACAAAAAATAATTGAATTGAGCTTATAATTTATTGTAATGACCAAATTACCCCTAGAGAAATTTGTTATGTCATTTTCATCCCATGACCAAACCAACTCTTCTATAATATAGAAAAGAAAAGAAAAGAAAAGAAAAATGGAGGAATAACTATAAATTGGATAACATCTTATCCAAGAAAAATTTATACCCTCAACGTAGCAGAATTATAAATTCAATTTTGAATATCCCACATTATTTTATCAAGCTCAATATTCTATTAGCAACCTTTCAAAAAAAAATAAATTGGTTCCAAAATTATAATACCTATAATTTCGAGATAATTTTGTCCCGCTAACAAAACTACCCCTTAATAATAATAAGAGAAAGTTCCTTTGTTCTTTTTTATTTATCTACTATTTCAAAAATAATTTTTTTATTGTAAATAAATACACTAAAATAAAAGGGAGGAGAGAGACCTATAGATATAAGAATATATATATATATATATATATATATATATATTTGGTGTGTTTTTATAATATAGTATGCAATGCCTATTATAGGCAATAGTATATGTAATATGAATAGTATGTAAAAATACATTCACAAAAAAAATAACAATTTATTTACATGCTATAATAGTATGTGTAGTATGTGAACATCCACAAAAGAAATAAATTTTTTTATAATATTTTCAAATTTATTAGTCCCTCTTAACATGTCAAGAAAATACAATGTTTTTTTCATGTTTATCCTTTGATTAGTTACTTATTCACCATATCATTTTTCAACATCTAATATTAAACATTAATTAATATAGTATGGTAAGATAGTCATGTCAACTAATCTTTTAATAAATGTGTCAAGTTAAATGTAATAATAAATATAAATGGAGGGAGCACTCTTAGCTATATGCTAAATACTAGTCTTTACCTTTTATCTGTGCGTCCCGGTCTTAAAATCCTCCAAGTGACTGACAACTTGTGAGCTCACACCATGACATATAGGATGAACGTAAACCCGTAAGCTAAGTAAACTCGTAAGCTATCGAAGATAGAAATAATTGTTCAGATATTCCATGAATAAGTATGATTAAAGACAAAATTGACTTTGTACATTAAACAGTGGACATTAGAGCATTGCTAACTGTTGAAAATTGCTTTAAGTTATTGCAGTAATTTTTTTTTAGTATAATAAGTTTACTAGTTTTAGGATGAATTTAAATTTTAAATGTTTGTTAGTTTATTTAGTTCGTTGAGATAGTTTAGGTTTTTGAATTTTAAATTATACAGTTTTTTATGTTTTGTTGGCTATTTAAAGCCCTCTGCTTAAGAAAATTATTAAAAAGTATTGAAAGGTTATTGAAAGCCTGAAAGTCATTTCAATCCAAAGAAAGTCATTTTAACCCTTTTTTGCTGTCCCATTTTTCTTTAAAAAAACAACAGTGGTATCAGAGATTCATTGATATTACGGGATTTGTGAATTCTTTCAAAGTGCTACCATATCATTTTTAACCCGTCAGGGCTATTATTTTCAGCCCGTGCTTTTCGTCAAAGCGTACGACTATTTTCAACCAAAAAGATGTCAAGCAACAGTCTCTCATTGAATGCCTTAAATATTTTCACTGGCGAAAAATATCAAGTTTGGTTGGTAAAAATGGAATTAAATTTCAAAACTTATGCTTTATGTGATGTTGCAAAGGAAGAAAAATTCTTACAATAACACATTGCAACTCCCATAATTGTCAAGATGAAAGCTCTTTCAAACAAGACAAGATTATTGATGGTGTTTTTTCAACAAAGAATCAAAAGAAAGAAGAGAAAGATCTAACAAAAAGAAAAAGTGCAAGTTCAAAAAAAAAAAAAATTGAAAAAATTCAACATTCACTATCAAAACAAAAATTAAGGAGGAACCGTTTTTAAATCGCAGTAACTAACACAAAGGAGGAGTGTTGAAAATTAAAGTTACTGCAATATTTTTTTTTTAGTATAATAAGTTTACTAGTTTTAGGATGAATTTAAATTTTAAATGTTTGTTAGTTTATTTAGTTTGTTGAGATAGTTTAGATTTTTGAATTTTAAATTATGTAATTTTTTATGTTTTGTTGGCTATTTAAAGTCCTCCTAAATTTAAGAAATTTATTGAAAGCCTGAAAGTCATTTCAATTAAATGAGAGTCATTTTAACCCTTTTTCGCTGCCTCATCTTTTCTTAAAAAAAGTCAACACTAACTTTAATATTCCCTCTATTTCATTTTAGATCAAAAGTTTTAAATTTTATTTTTCTTAAATATTGTGTCAACTCAAAATATGACACATAAAACAAGTCGAAGAGACTATTAGTTACATGCCATCTTCAACATTATTCATATACATATACAGAGGAACAAACCATCTTATAAGAGAAAAAGAGGGCCCAAAGTGGGGAAGGGAGTGGTTAAGAGGAACAAAGAGAGAGAGTGTGTGTTAGTGTTTGTGTATCCCAAAAAACTGAAAAAGAAAGATGAAAGAGAAAGAGAAAGGGTTGGAGGGAGGGTTATTTATGAGATGATGGATGCCACACTATTCTTGTGGTAAATCCCACGCAAAGCCACAACCTTTAGCCTCCAAAGTTACCATCATTTCTTCATTTTTCTTTTTTGTCCTGATGATATTTCTCTTTGTGTTTATTAATGGTGGGTGGGTAGTGTAATGCTATCTCTTATAGCTGCATTTAATTTTTGATCTTCTTGGATCAACAAAAACATGTACTGTTCTTTCACCTTCCTTAAATTCTTGTCTTTTTTTTTTCGCTTCTGATAATGTGCAAACATTTAAAGGGTAGTAGAAAAGAAGCTGTTTTTGCTCAATGGAGTTATGTTGGACTCTTCCTTCTTCCACTCCCTTCTTGTAAGTCCTTACTGAGTGTTTTTTTTTTTTTTTTTGGGGGGGGGGGGGGTTAGAGGGGGATGGGTTCTTGAAAGATCTCATTTTACAATGGGGTTCTTTAGATTCAATGTCTGTTGTTTTGAGGAATGTGGGGTTGATTTTCTTGATTGATTTGTTATAAATATATTGTTAAGTATTTATATTCTTTTTCCTGTTTCATTTTTCTGTTTATGTGGTTTGCTTATTTGGGACTGAGGTGTACTTGTTGTTGCTGTTTGTGTGTGTTGTTTGCATGCAGTTTCTTATTGTTGTTGGTCAAAAGCAAAAAAGAATAAGCTTTACATGAGCATTAAGCTACAATGTAGTAAATTTTCATGTGTGCTGCTGCACAATTTTTTCTGAGAGAAAAAGTCAAGTCTTTTGCCTATCCACTTACACTCTAACTTCTTCAGACCCCACTTTTCTTCAGACTCCACTTTGTGAGACTACACGGCTATTTTGTTGTAAAAAGAGAATCTTTTTGTGGTGGATTATTTCTATATCTCATAAATTGGTTTTCTTTGTTCACTTTTTTTTCTTTTACAATTGAAAAATGACTATGAGAAAAGGACAGATTCAGGGAAACATAATGATTGAGCTCACAAGACTAGGTCAATAATACATTGTTCATCTGAGTTGTTCTGTTTGTTTTCATTAGCTGATTACTCAACTGTTTGGCCTGCTGAAACAAAATATCTTATTTCACAGTTGGTATTAATAGGAAAATTTTACTTCATCTTGTAGGTTTATTCTCACTTATCTGATCTTGAACTAGGATGGCTACTCAACCAACAAGAACTGCCTAGTTTGGAATCATATAGTGCTATTTGTTCGGGATTCTTAGGATTTTAGTTAACACAGTTGAGGAACTACCTGGATTATTAGAATTTTGATTTGTAACCGAGAGTTTACGATATCATGTCGACTGTGAACATCTTGAGGATTCGATGTTGTACAATAGAACAGTATGTTCCTTGTCAACCGTAGCACCTGATTGAGCTTCTTTATTGCTAGACTAGACTTTCTCTGTATTGGATTGAACAATGTGATCGTTCTTTGCTATGCTTTATAAGTGAGTATCTGTTTCACTGTCGGTTATTTCTTCTGCTTTATCTTCTACCTTTTCTGTTCTTTTCAGTGGTGAAAGCGTGGAACTGCGGGATTTGAGTTGGAATGCAAAAGGTCCTTGCAACAGTTGACAATCCATAAACTTGCAACTCAGTTGAACAGCTGATTAAGATTTCATTTCTTGAGAGAGCATAATGTGGGTCAGTGGCGACTATGATCTGAGTTTATCATTGAAGTATGAGGAACCAGTGAAAGACGCTCTCGAGGTGACAATGCTCGGGCAGGATCATACATTCAAGAAGCAGGTATTTAGTGATACCTACAATATACATATTTTGTTTGAGATTTGAGTAACCTCAACGTGAAAGTAGCCAATTTATTATAAAGGTTTTGTAAAATCACGACATAATAAAAATGTCACGAGTATATTACCTGCAAACATTGTATATGTACTGCAGGTCAATTTAATTAACATAAATATGATATATCCAAGAAAATAAGAAGGTGATGAAGAAGTTATAGTGGACGCAATATGTTACTGTTCTTTTCTTTTCACCCACTTTTTGCTATTTCTTTAGGTTTTTGAACTTCACCGCCTGTACTACACACAAAAGAACATGATGAAGGATCTGAGCTGGAAAGAGTTGGATGGAGCTTATTTTAGCAGAAGAGGCGGAGGCCGTCAAGGAAATCCAGTTACATTCGGAAATTTTATCAGACCATCTATGTCTGTTGATCAGAAGAGAATTTCCAGCACTCCTAAGGTAATTGAACATGAAAAGTTTGTACAACAGCATACCCACTATATTCCCACCAAGTGGGTTCTAGGGAGGGTAAGTGTACGCAGTCCATACAACTACCTCAGAGGTGACATAGAGAGGCTGTTTCCGATAGACCCCGGCTCAAGATAAAACAATCTAGAAAAGGAATAGTAAAAGTACAAGCTACAACAGAAATTACCACACTCAATAATACCATAAACAAGATTCACCAAGTAATGCAACAAACGGTACAACAATCTGAAATAATACTAGTACTATAGCTACTAACAGGGATTACAAAGTTCTACCTACTAGCACTGACTCGCTCGTTCCTACTATCCTTCTACCCTAATCCGCCTCCTCCACACCTTCCTATCTAGGGTCATATCCTCGGTAACATGAAAAGTTTGTAATGTGCCAAAAGTCTTTCTAAATTTTGCTCCTTTTGGGTCTTCCCTTTGCTGAGCACGACGTTTTTACATGTTGTTTTGGACTTTAAAAGATCTCTAAAGAGCATTACCTGTGGATTCTTTATGTTAATTATTTCTTCATGTGCATCAGGTGTTCAACTGGTTACAAGAGCAGCAAGTCATGTCTCCAGGATTCCAGCAACAGCTTTCAAATCCGCAAATTTGTCCCACTCATTATCTTGATCATATTGGTAGGGCAAACTTGAATAAGAGACGTGGTTTCTGCAATACTTACGAGAATATAATCGAGCAAAACCATTATTACCATGGTAATATGGCACATCATCATCCTGAGGAGATTAGTCTCTCGCTGAGCATTGGCAGGAACAATCTGAAAACCTTTAATCATATAATTGATTTAGAGGAATCAGATGAAACCCTGACTGACACTAAAACAGGTGGTCAAACCAGGACTTGGACTAATTTTATTGATTTAGAGGTACCAAACCAAACAGTGTCTAATGCAGAACTAAATCCAAAGTCTCCTCTGGGTTCTGCTCGCGTTTCTTATTCTGGATATAAGCGTGATAACCAATGCACCCAGAGCTTCACAAACATCATTAAGGATAATTGGTTTGATGGAACTCCAAGAAATTATTTTGTTTCGGATGGCAGCAGGAGTTGTCTGGAACAGAACCCTTTAGCTGAAGGTCTGTCTGACAGTTATTTATCCTTCGCTCATAGCTGCAAACTTAAAGGCAAAACACTATCAATATTATGCTTGTCCGTGTTTATCTAATTTCTGCATATTCTACAGGAGCTGAACAATGTGAGCAGCCCCTCCTTTCTGGAGATACATCAGGGAAGGGCAAAGCTCTTTTTTCTGATGAACGGGCTTTTCTGGACCTTAACAAATCTATATTTGATGATTCTTTTCACTCAGATGATCCTAACTTGGCATGTTCAAGTAGGGCTTCCTTGAGGGAGTCACACGGACTGGCTGGTGAACCTCCTGGGAAAACCTTTCTCACTGCTTCTAACCGGAGAGAGCAGGATGATGGCTGTCCGAATGAGACCTCTGCTTTTCTTCCCCAAGGATTCTTTGATTCTGTGACTGACAAAAACCACAGTTATAAAAGAATGGAAAATGTTGGAGTTGAAAAGTTCTCGATAAACCTCAATCAGCCACTTTCAGACAGTAGTGAAAATCCTTCCAGTCTCATTATCGAATACGAAGAAGCTGACTTAACCATCAAATATCTGGACAGTGATGATCAAGTTCCAAGCACGCCCGAAAACAAAAGCAAGAAAGCCAAGCATGATTCAATGTCTTCTCCTGAATATAAGACTCAAGATTTTGTCAAGGATACTGATCCTGATAGATCTCTTTCGTCATGCAAATCCTCTTGTTTTGAGGACATTTCAAGTGGTATAGAGACAATGCAATGCGAAACTCAGTTGGGAAATTCAAGTACCCTCATATATGAAACACTTCAAGTAAATATATCTCCATGCCAGGAGGATATTGACTCCTCCAGTAACAACGATAACCAGATGGGAGAAACATCAGAAGTCGACGGTCAGATCATAAGAGGAGCAGTGTCCCTTATCTATCTTGCACTGGAATGTTCTGAACCAAGCAATGTTATTAGCACAGACAAGATTGAAGGTGAAAATACAGAACAACCACAGTGTTCTTTAGACACTTTTGAAGAAATGGTGCTCAAACAACCTGAAAGCTCCATCGACGACTGTTGTGTGACCTCAAATGCATTTGAATTTAATGCCACAGAGAGAAAGGACTATGGAATAACATTGAAGAGAGGAAGGAGAATGAAAGATTTTCAGCGGGATATTATGCCAAACATGGCAACACTTTCTAGGCATGAGATTTGCGAGGATATAAAGATTATGGAGACCGCACTTAGATCAAGAGAATACAAGAAACATAGGTCCAAAATGACTGGTGGAAACAAGTGGTTCAGTCCTGTGAGAAATAGAAGGTCTAGACTCAGCTATGTAGGCCGCAAGTATTATTCATGAATTGTTGATTTCACCATTGATAGGAGGAATTAAATAGGGAGCAATTTAGCAGCAAAGAAGATATCCGATCAAGGAGCTGTTAGCTCTTGACCATGATACTATTTTTTGACATCTATGTTAAGAGTTCAATTTTGGACCATACTTAATTTGTGCAGCGCCCGTGTTTTGAGATTGAGACTAGTTGTTTGTGTTTTGCCTCTAACGACATTTTCTTAAACAACTATCTAGTCTGAGGCATCTAGGTGGATAATTTTGTTAAATCATGAAAGATTACAAAATGTGAGATAGGGTCACCATCCCTGGCTATATCTGAAGACATAACAGACCTCCAAATTATCACAAGGAGAGATGGTCTTCATTTCCACTTGGTCCTTGTAGGTATGTATGTATCTGTTAGGATGTCTTACCTACATACATTACTGTTCTTCCACTTGTACATACATTAATGATACACGACTCGTTTCGCGGACCTTCTCTTGAATTCTGAAAACACTTTTGTCACGAAACCATAGGGGCAGAACACATGATGTATGTTGTCTTGGCTTTGCTATCGGAGACTGGCCTAGAAAGTCGGGATAGGAGAGCAATCATCTTGCGGTGGGCATACTAGTTATATGATTTTAATATTGAAATTGAGTCTAAATCCTATTAAGCTATTCAAACGGAATTTTGATGTAGTTTCTAAAATTTAATTTTTGCAAATACTGGTTATCTGTTCGGAGTCATCAAAAATAAAAACTGTTTTGTTGAGGAAAGAAAAAGAGAACTTTCAGACACATAAAACTGTATAGTTTTTTTTTTTTTTTTTTTTTTGGTAAAGGATAGATGCATTGATAATTAAAGAAAGGTCGTTGTACAAACCAGGCCTAATCAGGCGCAAAAACAAAGCTACTTGGACTAGCTACATCATTAGTAGGTACAATACGGGAGAACATTTTTCCCTTAAAATCTTCCCAAAAAACTATTCCTACACTAGCCGGTGGGAGTTACAAAAACATGAATTCTGTCAAAGAGGTCTTTTTCCGAGCCTTGCTTAGCCAGCATGTCCGCTACTCTATTCTGCTCCCTGAAGGTGTGGTGGACTGGAGGATTCTCCAAGCTCTCTAGTAAGGACCTGCATACATTAATAATTGAATCATAGAGAAGGTGACCGTGCTGTAACATATTTATAACTTTAATTGAATCAACACAGACTTCTAGGGGTTTGATGTTGTGTTGTAGAGCTAGATTTAGACCCTCCATGAGGGCCATTAGCTCCATGAGGTTATTGGTAGCACGAGTGTAGTTTTTGCTGAAACCCATAACCCAATCACCCTTACTATTCCTAATGACTCCCCCTATCCCACCCTTTTCAGGATTACCAGTATAAGACCCATCAATGTTGAGCTAGAAAGTGTTGTGGTTAGGGGGGTGCCAACTAAGATTGATAATGGACTTAGGAGGGGTCACTTTGGCATCACCTAGGAGGTGATATTTGATAGATTTAGCATGAGGTATGCTGAAGCAAGGATGAGTCTTGACATTTTGGAAAGAATTTGCATTTCTAACTTTCCATATATGTGACACAGGCAGAAGGGTAACAAGGTGCTCCAAGGAGTGGTGTTGTCAAAATAAAGCTTGTTGACTCTCTTCCAAGTGTGGGGCCAATTGGTGGAGTCAAACATGGTAAGGTGTAGGGGGGTGCTACTTATATACTTCTGAATAAGCTAATTCTAAAGGAATTTAGCTAGATTACACCCAAAGAAGATGTGGTGCCGATCTTCTTGAGTGTTGTTGCATATATGACAGGAGGTATTGAGGTTGATACCTCTTTTGTGAAGATTGGAATTGGTAGGAAGGTTGTTGTGATGGATGAGCTACATGAAAGTTTTGATCTTGTTTGGAAGGTTCAGTTTCCAAATCCAGGTGAAGGAGCTGTGTGAACTTTTGATGGTGTATCCTTTGTTGGCACTGTATTGGTAAGCACTTTTACAAGAGAAAATTCCATTGCCCCTCAGAACCCATAGAGGAGTGTCCTGGGTAAGGTGGGAATTTTGAATGAAAGAGTTTTTGATAGTATTGGTAATGTTTGAGGAGATGTCAAAAAGAAAGGTAGAAAAGTCCCATCTTCCATCCCTCTAGACATCTTTCACCATGACAGGGTTTAGGGGGTTGTTTGTGGGGCCATGAATGATGGAGGCCAAAGGGGGCATACCAGGAACCCATCTGTCCCTCCATGCATCTGCTTTGGTGCCATCTTTTATGGCCCAGTAAAGAACATTTTTGCATTTTTTCCAGCTCCTGATTATGTTGCACCAAGTTTTGGAACCACTGCTATAGCTTTTCTTATTGGAACCATGCTTGGCTAGAAGGGTGCTAGCCCAAAGGGATTTTGGGTTGAAATACATTCTCCAACCCAGACTACAGTGAAGAGCTGCATTTTTAATAATAACCCTATGCATGCCCAACCCCCCCTCATGCTTGGGAAGAGTGATGGTGTCCCATTTGATAAGGTGCATTTTTTCTTAACCTCAGTGGTGCTCCATATGAAGTTCCTCTGGGTTTTATCAATCAACTTATGTATGGAAGTAGGGAGTTGGATGTATTGCATAATGTGGTTGGGGATGGTATCTAGGGAGACTTTTGATAGAGTGACCCTACTTGACATGTTAAGGAATTTAGTCTTCCAACCAGCAAGTTTACTCTTCAGATTGTCAATGAGGAATTGAAAATCAGCCCTAACAGGCTTCTTGTGAAAGACGGGAAAGCCCAGATAATTATCAAAGCTGTTTGAAGGGTGGATCCCCAGGAGAGAAGAGAGATCTTTCTGAGTATTTAGAGCACAATTCTTAGAGAAGATAACTTTAGGCTTAGTAAAGTTGAATCCTTGGCCTGAGTGAGAGCTGTAACTGTGAAGGATTCTATTAATGGTGAGGCAGTTCTTAGGGTCAGCTCTAGCAAAGAGGGTGAGGTCGTTAGCAAAGAAGATGTGGGATATAGAAGGTCCACCTTTGGAGATTGTTAAGGGAATTCAGTTTAGGGTATCAACCTCATAGTTCATCCTCTGGGATAGGAGTTCTATGCACAAAAAGAATAAGTAGGGGGACATAGGGTCCCCCTGCCTAATGCCCCTTTTAGGGTTAAAAGGGTGGTTTTACCCCCATTAACCAGGATAGAAATGGAAGATGTGGAAATGTAAGAGAGGATGAGTTTGGTGAGATTTTTAGGAAAGTTGAAGAAAGAGAGAGCTTGCCTAATAAAGGACCATTCAATCCTGTCAAAAGCTTTCTCTAAGTCAATTTTAAGAATCATGCTAGGCTTCTTTCCCTTCATTTTGGAGAAGTGACTAACATACTCTTGGACAATGAAAGCATTGTCAGAGGCTCTCCTTCTTGCCAAGAAACTGGCTTGGGTGGGGCCAATGATATTTTCTAGTAAGGGCTTAATTCTGTAGGCAATGATCTTGGTAATAATTTTATACTGGGTGTTACATAACCCAATAAGCCTAAAGTTTTTGAGAGTAGTAGCATTTCTTCACTTAGGGATGGGACAGAGGTAAGTGGAGTTAACTCTGGGGTCCATAGAATAGGAGGTAAAGGTCTCTTGGCAGACTTTAACAATGAGGGGACCTAATGTATCCCAGAACTTCTGATACATAAAAGGGTATAGATCATCAGGTCCAGGGGCTTTATCAGGCTTGAAGGAGAAAACAACTCTTTTGACCTTCTCATAGGAAGGTGTGGCCTGGATTATGTCATGGAGTGATAAGTTAATGGGACCCAAGGTGGAGGGGTTGAGTTGGGTATTCATGTAACCCAAAGAGTGTTCAGAAGTGTAAAGGTTTGAATAGTAGTTGGAGACATTAGATTCAATATCCTTTTGGTGATAATGCCAGGTGCCACTTTCATCCATAATGAAATTAATTCTATTTCTCCCCCCTATTCAGGGTAGAGGTGTGGTAAAACATGATGTTAGAGTCTCCATGGAGAAGCCAAGAGATTCAGGATTTTAAGTTTCCAGAATTCAGTCTCCAGATTAAGGATGTAGTTGAAATCCTTCAAGGGTTTGCTCAAGCCCTTGTAGGATGTGGCTAGTTGGGTAATTAGGGGATTTCTGAATTCCCGCTAACCTTGCAAGCAAGTGCTTTTAAAAAAAAAATATCCCTAAAAATGTGCATATTCCAAATCCTGCCCTTGTTCTCAAACTCAGAGGTGGCTGAGGTGATACAAGGAAAGTTAAGAAAGACATCCTTAATTAGGTTTGGAAAATCCTGGTGACTTAACTACATAGATTCCACTCTAAAGGGTTTTGACTGTATTACAGGAGTGTTACCAAAATTTAGGAAGAGGGGGGAGTGGTCAGAGTGGGTTCTAGGGAGATGGGTGATGGAAGCCTCAGGCTAGGAATGAATCCAGGGGTCATTTGCAAGACATCTGTCCAATCTTTCAAGAATGAGGCCCTGTCTGTTTTTGTATCTCATATTGGACCAAGTATATTTACTCCCACTGAAGCCCAAGTCAATAAGGTTACAGTAGTTGAGACAATTCATAAACATGTTAATTCTATTGAGGTTGACTTTTGCGCCTCCAAATTTCTCAGAGGCTCTAAGTACTTTATTAAAGTCACCTCCTACAAGCCAGCTCTTACCCTCAAGGGTAATGAAGGTATCAGAAAAGGAGGAAAGCTGTTCCTAAAGGATGATCTTAGAGTTAAAATTTATGCTAGCATAAATAATACTGATGAACCAGGAGGAAGGTGGGGAACTAACCTTTACTTTGGCATTAATATCCTGGGAGGTGATGGAGACAGTGAAAATGAAGATAGAGTCATCCCTCCACATAATGACCAGCCCTCCTGAGTTACCAGTGGCCTCAGATTGGATGTAGTTCTGGAAGCCCAATTCCTCACTAAGGTCTTGGTGGTCAGCCATCTTGGTTTTCAGTAAAGCTAGGATGCATGGGTGGTGGATGTTGATCATAGCTTTACAGTATTTTTCGAACTCAACATTCTTTGCCCATCTAACATTTCACACTATGCAGTTCTTCATTTTGGAAAGTTGGGGGTGGGGTTGCTGTGTTGCATTCACCTTGTCCTTCCCCTTGGAATGGGGGTGAGAGATAGTGAGAAAACTTTCCTCTTTCTGTTGAATGGGGTCAGTGTGACCCTGAGAATCTCTTCTCTCATAGGGTTTACTATATTTGTTCTTATTACTAGTTTTGCTAACCCTAGAGGAATCAGGATGGTTACTATTTCCTATACTGACTCCGTGAACTCTAGAGTTAGAGGTTCGACCATGTTTAAAACCTCTGATCTGGGTACTCTGAGTTGTGACAGGAACTTCTCCAACTCTTTGTTAGCCTCTTTCAGTGCCTCCAGGGCATTTACCCTTTCTATCCTCTCTAGAGTGAGGCGTGGAGAGGTTGTGATCACAAGAGGAAGATGTGGGGCAGCTTGGAGTCCCCCAGATAAAGGAGCAAAAATGGTCCTAGAAGTATCATTGCAGCATTAGGTGGGGGAAAGAAAGGGAGGCTCAGGCTCACGTCGTTCATGATATTGGCCAGAGATTCTGTGCTCAGTTTCTCCCGGAGGGAGGAGATGATCACCTAGAATAGTGTGACCATCCAAACATTTTGCCCATACGTTTGTAACCCCTGGTTCAAGCTTTTCATTGTCAGTTGAGCTAAGTATTGAGGGTCCTGAATTAGCAAAGTGAGTTGTCTCCCCTCCCACTCTAGGTGGATTGGAACAGTTTGGTTGGTTATGTAAATTTCCAACCATGAGGTTGGTTGGTGATCCGGTGCTAGTGGAACAGTTGTGATGGTTAGGTTGGATTTTGGGCTGTCCATGGCTATTCTCTATTGTAAGGTCAGTCATGCATTCTTCCTGATATATAGGGTGGTGAAGATGTTTGATGGGAGCTGAGGAGTTTTGCCATTCGAGAAAACACCAACATTTAATTCCATGTCCATCTTCTGGCCACTCACCATCAAATCACAGGGGAAAGTGTAAGAGTTTCCCGCCGTCAAGACAATAGGCTTATCATTGCCTATGTCCAGCTCACCATTGAGGGCCCCATCATGTGGGCAGTCATTTATTTCTATTTCCTTAGTTAAAGAAATGGATTTTTTTTAAAATAAAAGGGGATTTAATAGAAGGGAACTTGGGTATATCAGGTGTGTGTTGGGCCTTGTAGACAGGCCTATAAGAGGCGCTGGTGCTGGGCCTCGGAGTGCCAGCATCATTCTTGCTCCTCTTAATAGTGAGAGTTAAATGGGTCTGGAAAACTTTTAGGCCCACTCCCGTCTGAGTATTCTTGGTGGGCCTTGAGGGTTCTCCCTGGGTCAACCCAGGATAGGAGTAACCAGAGGACATGGGCCTAGGTGGCTTATCCAGCACCGTCGTCGAAGGATTAGGGTATTACCTGAGCCCGCCGCCGAAGCTTTTACTTTTTCAGTGGCAGTCCCCTTCATGCTGGATTGTAATTGCTTGGTTCCCGATTTTTTTTTTCACTAAACATCACTGTCTGCCATTCCGATGTAGATTCCTCCACTGATGGTTGGACCTCATTGGTGGTGATGGTGGTTTCCCAATTTAGACTTGTGCTAGCTTCTTTCGTTTGGGTTTTTTTTAGGAGGTATGAACAATTGATCGCCGTGTGTCCCAAACGGCCGCAATTCTTGTAGCAAAAACCCTCCCCTTCATAGAGCAGTTGTTGATTATGATGATTAATAGTGATTGAGGGCGTCACCGGCGTATTAAGGGGTATTTGAACGTAAATTCTTGCATATCTGCCCCTCAGAGCCGCTGAAGTACATGCATCCACTTTTAATAAGGTTTCAATTTTTGTGCCGATTCTATGGAGGATGACAACATCATATAATTCTGTAGGCAAGTGAGGAAGACTGATCAAAATCGCAGTTGAGTCAACCTTCGAGTGACTTGGAACGAAGTTTGGTTCCCACTTTCTTACTGATAGAAAACTACCAGCTATGAACCAGGGTCCTCCTTGAAGGATTTGGGATTGACTTTCCGACTTCGTGAGTTTGACTGTATAGAATCCCAATCCTAGATCTATGAGACATAGAGGTTCGGATATTTTCCATAGATCATCAAGTTTTTTTTTGAGGTACTGGTGATTGAAGTTCCCCTTAATCGGCTTGATGATTACAGAGTGGATCCAAGAAGTGTATAAGTAGAGCTTATCGTTCTCTGATAATAGGATCCCTTTGCATCCAGGTTCGGATTTCTCTCTTAGATCGGGCTCAAACGATCCCAAAGGAGTGGAAGAGTTCAATTTTCCAGCAACGATTTCTTTATATGATTGGGGGGGGGGTCTTCCATAAGGATTTCCCTGGAAGGGCCATTAATCGGTGGATTTGGTAAGAGGGGAAGAGTTAAGGTTTCGTCCATGGTGGTTGAGACCGATGGCGAGGAAGAAGAGGGAAGGGAGAGGCAATTTCTCTCTCTTAACCAACACTTAAAACTGTATAGTTTTCATACCAGGTCATCTCAACTGCTTCCCATTTTATCGAGATTTATGAAGGAAATTTTTTTTTACGAAAGAACTAAGCCCACGTATTTGAAAAACTAGTTAAGTGTACGCGTTCTATGCGTGTACCTCACTTCAATGAATTTGATTTTATAAATTTACTTTGATATTATAAAGAAATGACTTGATTAATTAATAAATTTATAACTTTATTAAATATAAAAAACACTTAAATAAAAAATTAATATATTCATACAAAATTATATAAAAGCATTAAAAACCACTTCAAACTAAATTAAAAAAGACTACCAAGGGTATCGAACAACAACAAAAAATCTTTAAAAACTTTTCGAATATGACTTATGGAGCAATTCATATGTCGTTAGAAAGTGTTAGAAGACAAGAAATTACTATTTTTACTATTATAGGGAAGGATAATATGCTACGTAAAGAATTTACCTAAAGTATTCATTTTAGATACTTTCAATTTTGAAAAAAAAATATTTCTACCTATTTTCACGCATCTCTTAAATTTCTCAGTTAAACCATATAAAATTTGTGAGAAGTGCCAATATAAACACTTTATTATGCGTTTCAGTGCTCGATTGAAGCATATCATATTTGAGTGTTTGAACACAATTCATCGATAAATTTAAAAATTTGTCAACCTATTTCATCAATAGATTTTATTATTGTATTTAGCTTGTGAAAAATAACTTCTACTGCTCTTCAGATTCCAAATAAGTGTTACGCTTGTCTTTTAAGACTTTAGTGAAAAGATCGTTTGTTGTTCCCAACCTCCTTCAACATCTATATAAAGGTCTCTTGGTCATTCCATACGATCATATCCTTTATTATATCTTCTCATATATTCTATTAATATCCAAATATATACAATGATAGATTGTGCTATAAAGTTGATACTATTCCTCATTTTAGGCTTGCTGCTTAAGAACAACATTATTAAAATGTAGCAATTCACATTAAAAAAAGATCATATTTATTTAAATAATATAAATAAATATGCATCGTATCTCATTTTACAAATGAAAAGAACAAATCTAATTCGAATTTTGTGAAATTAAATTATTATTTTTATGCAATATATATGTAAGAAATAAATAAAAATATAAAGGATGATGATAATAAATGTAAAAATAATATGAATCAAAATCAAATAAAAAGAAAAAAGCAGAAGTAGAAGAGGGTATATTTATTGTAAATTTTGATCCTAAATAAGATAAAATTCTAATGAGAAAAGAGTCAAATATGTCCTTAAACTTTGCAAAAAGGTACAAATATACCCCGTTACAAGTTTAGTCCACTGATGTCCTTGCTGTTAAAGTTTAGGACCAAATATACCCTTTTGGATGTTAAATGATGTGCTGGAAATTTACAAGCCTCCCCCCCCCCCCCCCCCCCCCCCTTTTTTTTAAATTTAATTGCAACATAATCAAAATAATTATCACATCAAAAAATAAATTCGCCCAATTCTTTTACAACCTAAATCCAACCCATCAATTTGAACCAATCCATGACCCGACCCACCGTCCTTTGTGTCATCCACTATAACTTGAATCGAAAAACACAAAAATCTCAATCCTCTGCAAACCATTCAACACAATAATTTTCTTGTTAAAACCCCGCGAAAAGAAAAACACTAAAAAATCAAAATGCAATCAATACAACGAAAAAATTTAAAAATTATACTTTATAACTCAAGATTCTCAATATTTAGATTAAGAACACAGAAATCCTTGATGAAAAACTATAATATCCTCTACAAACCATATGTTACGACCCGACTCGTGGCCCTGATCGCAACGGGCATCTCGAGCCACGAAGTTTCGAGAGACCCCCCTTTGTCCGTCCACTAGTGATATTGTCCGCTCTAGGCTCAGGTGCTCACAACTTTAAAATGCGTCACTAGGGAGTAAGACTTTCTTACTCATATACCCAGGATCCCTCCTGTGTTTTGCTGATGTAGGACTCCTTATCCTAAGTTGAAGTGTTACACCATAATGCAGCATTCAACAGGTAAATTATGTCCTTGTAAAACTCACATGAAAATCAAAGAACCAAAAATCAAAATGCAATCTTTACAACAAAAAGCAAGTTTCGACAATACAATAATGAACTATACATAAAACATCGATATTGAAGAAATTAAAATTCGAGATAACTCTTAATTCATTTTAAAATTAAAAAAGTAAGAGATCTAACCAAGAATATGTTGAATGTTTCACTTTCTCGATGAGTCCAATAACATTTAAATAGTCATGTGCTTGCTTGCATATCTTAAAGTTGTGATGAAAAGATTGGTGGATCATAAAGTACATTTCACCACTACTCTTCCATTTGTTCCTCATTCAAGGGGTCGTTTGGTTAAAATCAACCTATTGTGAAATAATTAATTTCGATATTAATTATTTTAGGATTAGTTATTCTATCATATTTATGGATAACTTATCTCATCGTCAAGACACAAATGGTGGGATAAGTAATCTATTAACTAGCTTATCCCATCAACTAAATATGAGATAAAATAAACCCACAATTTATCTCGAAATTATTATAACCTATACTTCACACCAAATATTATAGTACTCCTTTAGTTGTTCCTCAATCAATAAATACTGAGCCATTTAACAATAACGGTTGTCGCATGAATCAATCAGTTGTGCAAAAGTTTAAATACAAAAATCAAATCATTAATTAATTGCACCTCTATCGGTTATATGCAACCTTAATAATTTATGCAAATTAATAAAAATATCTACATTTATATTTATAATCTCTATCTATAATCTATAATCTATAAACTATAATAATAATAATAATAATAATAATAATAATAATAATAATAATAATAACAATTACAATAATAATAATAAAAATAAAAAATTAAAAGTGTGAAAACCCTTAAAAAAAGTGATTTGAGCTTTTTGTTCTTTATTAAAAGACTCTTTTTAGATAAAACTATCTTTTTACTATTTTCTGTAATTTATTATTTAACTATTTTTTATTATATTAACTAAACCTCCTAAAATAAATGAGATTACTAAAATATATGGAAGGTGAATTAATTAATATTTTTCTTTCTACTGTTCAACTAGAACAATACTCCTAAAATAAAACTTTATTAAGAAAATACTTCTATAAATATTAAGATTGCATGCTAAATTAGAGAATAATACTCTTTAGGTTTTATGTTGTACCGTAGATAGTACTATATTTCTTGGAAAAACAAAATCTACCATAAAAGTTTACTTTTTATGTTGTGCCGTAGGTTTTTGATTTTGGTAAATCGCTTGGTAAAATAATATTCTTTTTCTTTAGAAAAAACTATCATTATTTTTGGAACAAAGTTCCCTATTAGGCAACTGCTATATAAAATTATTGTACGTGGGATTATAGGAGTAGAAAGTCATTTTATTTTTAATTTATGAATCCTTTTTTATAGCGTGAGGCTCTTTTATTTTTAATTTAATTACATTATATCTTTTGCACATTGGAGTTTCTTTAGTAACATCAATCTAAGTTCATCATTTGAAGTATTTTTGTGGCTAGCCTGCTTTGTGCGATTATTTTCTTTATATTTAATTTGTGTGTTTATAATTAAATTTTTATGGAAGGAGAAGTGTGTACAATGTAACTTCTGAACATGTTAATAACTTTCAATTTCATTTTGAATGTAGTGTATTCATGAGGTCATGATAATAGAATTCAACGTGTGTGTATATATGTATCTTCTTTGTTTTCATTTAAGTCATTCTTTAGGATCAAAATTTTCACTCAGACGAGAATTATTTTCATCAAAATCGAAGCTTTCTGATCACTATTGTATTGTTTTATTGTAGTTTACAGGTCGTAGATGAATATCGGTTGGTTTTGAAGAATTTCTTGTGTAAAGGTTAGGTTTAATTATATTGTTTTGATATTTTATTATCTTATTGTTTTATTTTAATTTACAGATGGTAGATGAATGTCGGTTTTATTTTGAGAAATTTTTTTAGGTAAAGGTTAACTTTAATTGTATTGTCTTAATATCTCTATTAGTTTATTATTTTGTGGTAGTTTACAGTTCGTAGATGAATGTCAATTGACTTTGAGAAATTTTTTTGTGTAAACGTTAATTTAAATGTATTATTTTGATATCTCTTTTATCGTACTATTTTATTATAATTTACAAGTGGTAGATAAAAGATGGTCGGCTTTGAAGTAATTTTTAAGGTAAAGGTTAGGTTTAATTGTATTGTTTTAATATCTCTGCTTTGAGAATTTTTTTATGTAAATGTTAGATTTGGTTGTATTATTTTGATATCGCTATTATCGCATTATTTTGTTATAATTAACAGGTGGTAGATGAGTGTCAGACAACTTTGAGAAAATTTTTGTGTGTAAAAATTAGATTTAATTGTATTGTTTTGATGTCTCTATCATTGTATTATTTTATTCCAGTTTACAGTTGGTAGTGAATGACTATCATCTTTTAGAAATATTTTTGGTAAAAGTAAGGTGTAATAAATAAATTCTCCATCTTTACATATTCAAAAGATATTGAATTTAATTATTGTTTTAATGTTTATTATTTTAAAAAATATCCTATTTAGTGTAACATTTGAACTCATTAACGTGAGATACACGTGCGAGGTGCGTACAACTAAACTTTTATATATATATATATATATATATATATATATATATATATATATATATATATATATATATATATATATATATGATATTGAGATCAAATGGTACACTAAATAGGATATTTATTAAAATAATAAAGACAAATACAATAATTAAATTCAACATCTTTTGGAGAATTTATTTAATTAAACCTAACCTTTACCAAAAAAAAAAATCTCAAAATCAATCGACATTCATCTACCACCTGTAAACTGTAACAAAAAAATACGATGATAGAAACATCAAAACAATATAATTAAATCTAACCTTTACACAAAAATTTCCTCAAAGTCGTCTGACACTCATCTACCACCTTTAAACTACAACAAAATAATACGACAATAGAGATATCAAAATAATACAACTAAACTTTACCTTTTTACTAAAAAAAAATTCTCAAAACAAAGATATATGCAAACACCTAATTTTTGACCCAAACCTAATATTTTTATACCATTTTAATGTTCAATTAATTTTTATTTTATTTTATTTTATTTTTATTTTTAGGCATTTTAAATTTATCTTACTTTGAGGTTCGTTAAAAATTTTGAAAAAAAATAATACAAAAAATAGAATCACATTTTAGATAAGTTTTTTATTTATTTAAAATAAATAAATAAATAAATAAATAAAAAACTAATTAAATTATGTTATTTTCCTCTTTTAACTTTTAATAAATAATCTAGTGATATTAATGTTCCGTAATCATGCTCTAAGACTAATTATTTAACTTACTTATATTTTATTAGTTTTACATAATTTTATTATTTTTTTTATTTTTTTTTATTTTTTTTGCTTATTTTCGTTATTTTATTTAAAATATTTTTTTTTTTAAAAAATAATAATAAAAAAACCTAACTTTTTCATTACCTCCAACATTCCCCTATTACCTCCAACATTCCCCTAACTTTTCCATTACCTCCAATATTCCCCTAACTTTCCCATTACTCCCAACATTTCCCTAACTTTCCCATTACTCCCAACATTTTCCTAACTTTCCCATTACCTCCAACATTCCCCTAACTTTCCCATTACCTCCAATATTCCCCAAACTTTCCCATTACCTCCAACATTCCCTTAACTTTCCATTACCTCCAACATTCCCTTAACTTTCTATTACCTCCAATATTCCCCTTACTTTCCCATTACCTCCAACATTCCCCTAACTTTCCCATTACCTCCAACATTCCCCTAACTTTCCCATTACCTTCAACATACTACATACTTACACACTCCCTATATAAACACACACATAAAACACTAAAGAAAAAAGACATATGGACTAATTTGAGAAAAACACACACATGCACACATAAGGAACACATAGGGGGAAATAAAAACCAACAATTTCTCACATCAAAAGACTTTGAGTTTTGGTCACGGTTTAAGTTCGAGGCTTCTTCTTGTTGTTGTTAGGAATTATTTTCGAAAGAGGTAACCCTTAATCTTCCTTTATTATGTAGTTTAAACGATTGTATGAAACTTGATTCAATATTATGAAGTTTCTTAAACTCACATGTGTTGAACCTATTTTAATTTCGATGTTATTAATTTGAGGTTTGTTTAGATTTTAAAATCATAAAATTAAAGTAAAAGTATGAATAAGGTTATTTTCAATGATTTCTTATGTTATCTAGTGTGTATATTTCATTACTTTTACGTAGTTTGTGCTCTACATTTAAAAAAAAATACAATTTGTTTGTTGGTTTGAACTAATATTCATAAAAATGGTTTCGATTTTTGCGTAAGATAATGTTTAGAGTTGTTAATGTTAGAAGACATAGCGTTACATCTAATTAGTGCACGATTAGTGTAATTGTGTTTAAACTAGAACAAGAACATAGGATTCATGCATGCATGCATGCACGTAAAAATAGAAAAGAGGACACATGAAAATAAAATAAAATAATAGAACATAGGATGCATGCATGCATGCACGTAAAAATAGAAAAGTGGACACATGAAAAAAAAAACAAGAAACAACCGTAAGTGAGAAAAAGTGAGAAGGGTAGAAAGAATAACATAAAACACGCTAAAAGAACGGGGGAGGCTAGGGAGTAAAGAAAAATAACACACAACAAATAAGAGATATTTTTGAAGATTGTGGTTTGGAGTGCGAGTGTTAGCCCCGGTTTGAGTTTCAGCGACGTCGTTCTTTCTTCTATGTATTCAATCTATTTTATGACATAAGTTCTTATTTAGTTCTTTTCTACTCAATTTCATTAACATCATCGTGAAACAAAGTATGAATAAATTATATGAGTTTTCTTTTTTATGTATGGATTAGTATGTAGAGATGATAACTTACATGACATTATCGTGAGTTGCATGTTTTAATTATCCAAACAATTACATATTTACTCCAAATTTGGGAGTTGATAAAACTAATTATTGTTAGGCTAATAAACATTTTTATTCTTTTTAATTATTTGGGTCATTCGTGAATACCATTGTTTCCATGCCGTTGTTAGCTTCAATTAATGCACTAATAACGTGATTGGATATAGGATGTTTAAAATGGAAACAAAATGCCTTACTATTTAAGAATTTAATTAATATTCGGCTACTATGTTTCAATCATAAATTAATGAAAATGAAAAGAATGTGGTTAAAAATCATCTTTATTTAATGCTCTATTTTTTATTATTATTACTATTTTTTTTTAACTTAGGCTTTTAATGTGAACTTTCTTTTTCTTTTCTTTACAAATATTAGACTATAAACTTAATTTACTATTCTTGGCAGGAACACTTCAACCAATTCCCACTAACCTGTGATTCAATAAAATATCCCTTAAAAAGATTAACGTACAAGTGATAATTAACGATGAAGTTGGAAAGCCCTACTACCGACCATTCGTTATAATAAATTAACCTACCGTTTGTAGCCGATTGGATTGGGTTGGGTAGATTTTACCTATTAGGTACTTATTTAGATTTTGAAAATATGGGACGCTCCATAAGGGCCACGAAGGCGCGAGAAATATATTCAAAATTTGTGGTGAGGCCGAAAAGTACTACTATCGGTAAGCCACACATCAATGCAGTTTTAAATAATTTGAAATAAATTAAAAGCGGGAGGCAAACAACTTTTAGGTTAACAAATATTATAAATTCAAAACAAAAAAAAAATAATTTAAGCCAGACGTAAGTCATTAAAGCGACCGTGCTAGAACCACGGGACTCGAGGGGTGCCTAACACCTTCCCCTCGGTCAACAGAATTCCTTATCCGGATTTCTAGTTTGCAGACCAAAAAAAAAATAAAAATAAAAATTAAAGAGTCATTTCCTTTTGAATAGGGATTCAATAAGGTGACTTGGAACACCCAAACTCAATTCCAAGTGGCGACTCTGTAAATAAAATAATCCTTTTTCAAAACGTCACTTTAATTGGAAAAACTCATTTTCTCTAAAACCAACTCCCTAGCGGGGGTCGGATGCGGTGAAAAAAACGGAGTGTGACAGATGGCGACTCTGCTGGGGAGTTAACCAGAATTCGAGCTTTCATATTGACTTGTTTGGCTTTATTTAATTTTGATATTATATATTGTTGGCCTAAATGTGTTCTTTGCCTACATATTTATCGTTTTGATATTATTTGAATTGCAATATAAACTGTCTTCTCTCGCGCACCCATCTGAGTATTCTGAGATACTGTATATTCGGAGATGCGGTATACGCTCCCGAGCTTGAGATACCAAAGATGCGGCAACGCTCCTGGGAAGGATTCTGTAGTCACCCATGATTTAGGATGGAAAGGGACCAACAGTGAGGCCGGAAAGCCCTGCTACCGGTAAAGCTGTCCCTTGCCGACTCGAGTTGTCCACTCGTTTCATTGACAGTCTAGAGACCTAACTTCACCGGATTGACCCGGGCCTCATCTCTCCTCCACTTCAATCATGGTGGCTAGCCAAATGCTACAAACTGGTTATGAGTTGGGAAAAGGATTAGGGGCTTCGCTGCAAGGAATTATAAACCCTGTAGATCCATGTGGTAGCCACAATTCCTTTGGCTTAGGCTTTAAGCCTACCGCAGTAGATAGAAAATGGGCAAAAGAGCAGAAGAAGAAGGCTTGAAAATTGACAAGTCCAGTTCCACACATTAGCCAATCTTTCATGAAAGCTCAAAAGAAAGAAAATCAATATCCATATGCTAACAAGGATGTGGATGAAATATGTCAAGGCCTCAAGGAAGTGTCTTATGAAGTAAACATGTTTCAGATGGGTAAAGGCCCTAGCCATGCGGATGTGCAGTTCGTCAGGCCAAATATCAAGCTCACTAACTGGGAAGCCACTCCTCTCCCCACAAGGAATGAGTCTTGGTAGTTTATTTTGTTGTTTCGTTTTTCTTTCTTTTGTATTTTGAACTATTCTCAGGGTTGTAGTCCACATAGTTTAGTTGCTCTGTTTTCATGTTAACCCTCCTATCCTTTCCGATTCAATGAAAGGAAATTTAGGTTTTCTAGTAAATTTATCCTTTCCTTCCTCTTTTAATTTTTATTATTTTTATCGTATTTCAGTTATGTTAATACTGGCTTCGATAACATGGCATGCACGTGGAGTTCACATTTAGATCCTAAAAAGTTTTCTAATCTCGAATTAGCAAACCAAACGGTAGATGAATACGATGAAGGTGAAGCTGATAAAGAATTCAAATAAAAGATTGGATCAATTTGAGGATAAGCCCAAACCCAATTTAGATGACACTGACATAATGAATTTGGGAACGGGTGAGGAGGTTAGAGAAATAAAAATAAGTATTCATGCAGATCAGAATATCAGGAATGATATTGTTCAGATTTTGATCGAGTATAAGGATGTCTTTGCTTGGTATTATGATGATATGTCGGGTCTAAGCACGGATTTGGTAGTCCACAAACTACCTACATACCCTGATTTTTCACCGGTCCAGCAAAAGCAAAGAAAGTTTAAAACTGACGTGAGCGATAAAATAAAAGAGGAAATCATGAAGCAATTGAGTGCAAACGTGATCAGGGTTGCTCAGTACACCACATGGTTGGCTAATGTAGTGCCCGTACCGAAGAAAGATGTCAAAATCAGAGTCTGTGTTGATTATAGGGATTTGAACAAAGCAAGCCCTAAAGATAACTTTCCGCTGCCAAACATTCTTATCCTTGTTGATAATTGTGCTAAACATGAGATCCAATCTTTCGTGGATTGCTATGCCGGATATCACCAGATCTTGATGGATGAAACAAATGCAGATAAGATTGCTTTCACCACCCCATGGGGTACTTAATGCTACAGGGTCATGCCATTTGGTTTAAAGAATATGGGAGCTACGTACATGAGAGCTATGACTACTATTTTTCATGACATGATGCACAAGGAAGTAGAAGTATATGTTGATGATGTCATTATCAAGTCTAAGACATGAGTCGATCACGTAGATGACTTGAGGAAATTCTTCGAAAGGTTGCGAAAGTATAATCTTAAGCTCAATCCAGCCAAGTGTGCATTTGGAGTTCCATCCGGAAAACTTTTGGGTTTCATAATTAGCCGCAGGGGCATTGAATTGGACCCCGCCAAGGTAAAATCCATTCGAGAATTGCCGCCTCCGAAGAATAAAACTGAGGTCATGAGTTTTCTTGGAAGACTGAATTATATAAGCAGATTCATTGCTCAGCTCAGCACTACATGCGGACCGATATTTAAGTTGCTAAAAAAGGATGCTGCTATCCAATGGACAGACGAATGTCAAGAATCATTTGATAAGATTAAAGAATATTTGGCAAATCCCCCGTGCTGGTCCCACCGGAACCTGTTTGCTTTGGTCAATTATACCAGCAGAGGATGACGCGAGCTTACAATAAGAAGGTACGTCCTAGAAAATTCGAGGTCGGCCAACTTGTTTTAAAACGCATCCTTCCACACCAAGAAGAGGCTAAAGGAAAGTTTGCTCCAAACTGGCAAGGTCCATACATAGTTAACCAAGTACTATCAAATGGAGCTTTGTAGCTTGCGGATCTGGACAGAAAAATGACAGAAAAGCTATCAATGCCGATTCAGTCAAAAGATATTATATTTGACACATTTGTGCTTAACATTCTCAAGTTAAGATGACGAAAGGCCATCGTTCTACTTAGCTAAATGCC
Organism: Capsicum baccatum var. pendulum; assembly: GCA_030864225.1. Lineage (NCBI taxonomy): Eukaryota > Viridiplantae > Streptophyta > Magnoliopsida > Solanales > Solanaceae > Capsicum > Capsicum baccatum. The sequence continues at coordinate 15,185,237 of CM061550.1, forward strand.
ATTAATCCCTTGTCAGCCCTTCGAGCCTTATTTACCTTTCCTTGCTTACCCTCTTTGGAGCCGAAAAAAAAAAAGATAATGCATTACCATTGAACTACATTCGACCTGATTCCTAAATGGATACGTAGGCATCCCTATCTTGGGGTTCGGTCCGAAAAAAAAATCTTGGTATTTAAAAAAAAATTGGTATTAAAAAAAAAGAGAGATTTATATCCTATTGTCACTTTCATATGGCTCTCAAGTTGTAATTTATCCTAAAAATCCTTTTCCCTTTGTCCATTAAAGACCTTCTGATCAATTTTTAAGAATGTCAAGCCTTGTGTGCTGCATATATATGTATATATAGATTAAAAAAAAAGATATATATCCTATTATCACTTTTACATGGCTCTCAAGTTGTAAGTTATTTAAAAAAAAAATGGTATTAAAAAAAAAAAAGAGATAAAATCCTATTGTCACTTTTATATGGCTCTCAAGTTGTAATCTACCCTAAAAATTCTTTTCCCTGTGTCCATTAAAGACCTTCCGATCAATTTTTGAGAATGTCAAGCCTTGTGTGCCAAAAAAAAAAAAAGAGATAAAATCCTATTGTCACTTTTATATGGCTCTCAAGTTGTAATCTACCCTAAAAATCCTTTTCCCTGTGTCCATTAAAGACCTTCCGATCAATTTTTGAGAATGTCAAGCCTTGTGTGCCAAAAAAAAAAAAAAAAAGATAAAATCCTATTGTTACTTTTATATGGCTCTCAAGTTGTAATCTACCCTAAAAATCCTTTTCCCTGTGTCCATTAAAGACCTTCCGATCGATTTTTGAGAATGTCAAGCCTTGTGTGCCCGAAAAAAAATAAAAAATCTTGTAGGTGAAAACCCATGGAGGCACCACAAGATAAAAAAAAAAAAATTAAAAAAAAAATAATAATAAAAAATCTTGTTAGGTGAAAACCCATGGAGGCACCACAAGATTAGAAAAAAAAAATCTTATTGGTGAAAACCCTCAGGGGCGCCATAAGACAATGATGAACGAAACAATCCAAATTAGAGAGGTCAATTGAGAAAATCCCAGAAGAAATGACTTTAGTCAAACAAAGTTTATCATGACAGGACAAAGATCAAGAAGGATGATTCGATTTGATTGAAAGGTGCAACTTAATTCGAGAATATACAGTTTTGAAGGATCAAGTATCTACTCCAAATTGTGTGTCATGCGTTATTGAAGTAAATATACACCTCCAAATAAGCTTTCTTACTTTACTGGTAGAAATACTTTCTATTCAAACATAATTCTTTTATTCCTTCTTTTTGATTTTCCTTTTTTTTTTACACGTTTTTTTATGGGTAAGTCTCGCACCAAATACAAAATAAAGAAAACGCGCAAAATTGACCATGGCTCCCAGTTGAAATTGAGCAGAGATTATTCGGCGTTCACCACCTTGACAAGGACAGAGAGCCAGTTAAGATAAGTGTTACGAGTGAAGCATTTAAAAATGAAGAGCAGACTCGTACTGAAACAAACAGAGATGCAACAGAATTTGAAAGACAAAGAACCAAGCTCACCAACCAATTAGTTGAGTCAACTGTATCAAGTTGGGGCAAGGATAAGGCAAACCTCCAAGGGATTCAAGGCCACAAACCAACTACCAAGTTTAAAACTCACAATTTTTTTTTCTTTGCTTGAACAGGGGCAAAGCAAGCTTGTGAAGTTTAGTAAAAAAAAAAAAACAAGTATAGCAAGCTAAGTTTTCTTGAATTTTCTCTTTTTTTTGTTATACTCCTATAATTCTAAGTTCATATCAATATAATAATGATGATAATAATAATAAAACCCCGCATATTCAAGACTGGGGCATTTTTTTTTCTTTTCTAACAAAGAAAAAAAATCCTAATCTTTATTCGTCTTCATAGGGCGCCCTTCCCTAGTTGACATCTTATCTCGTCTTCATAGGGCGCCATCCCCTAGTTGAGATCTTATCTCGTCTTTATAGGGCGCCATACCCTAGTTGACATCTTATTCGTCTTCATAGGGCGCCATCCCCTAGTTGACATCTTATCTCGTCTTCATAGGGCACCATCCCCTAGTTGACATCTTTTTCGTCTTCATAGGGCACCATCCCCTAGTTGACATCCTATCTCGTCTTCATAGGGCACCATCCCCTAGTTGACATCTTATCTCGTCTTCATAGGGCGCCATCCCCTAGTTGACATCTTATCTCGTCTTCATAGGGCGTCATACCCTAGTTGACATCTTATTCGTCTTCATAGGGCGCCATCCCCTAGTTGACATCTTATCTCATCTTCATAGGGCACCATCCCCTAGTTGACATCTTTTTCGTCTTCATAGGGCACCATCCCCTAGTTGACATCCTATCTCGTCTTCATAGGGCGCCATCCCCTAGTTGACATCTTATCTCGTCTTCATAGGGCGCCATCCCCTAGTTGACATCCGATCTCGTCTTCATAGGGTGTCATCCCCTAGTTGACATCTTATTTCGTCTTCATAGGGCACCATCCCCTAGTTGACATTCTTTTCGTCTTCATAGGGCACCATCCCCTAGTTGACATCTTATCTCGTCTTCATAGGGCACCATCCCCTAGTTGACATCTTTTCGTCTTCATAGGGCACCATCCCCTAGTTGACATATTATCTCGTCTTCATAGGGCACCATCCCCTAGTTGACATCTTTTCGTCTTCATAGGGCACCATCCCCTAGTTGACATCTTTTTCATCTTCATAGGGCACCATCCCCTAGTTGACATCCTATCTCGTCTTCATAGGGCACCATTCCCTAGTTGACATCCTTTTCGTCTTCATAGGGCACCATCCCCTAGTTGACATCTTATCTCGTCTTCATAGGGCGCCATCCCCTAGTTGACATCCTTTTCGTCTTAGGGCACCATCCCCTAGTTGACATCTTTTTCGTCTTCATAGGGCACCATCCCCTAGATCTTATCTCGTCTTCATAGGGTACCATTCCCTAGTTGACATCTTTTTCGTCTTCATAGGGCGCCATCCCCTAGTTGACATCCTTTTCGTCTTCATAGGGCACCATTCCCTAGTTGACATATTTTTTGTTTTCATAGGGCACCATCCCCTAGTTGACATCTTTTTCGTCTTCATAGGGCGCCATCCCCTAGTTGACATCTTATTTCGTCTTCATAGGACACCATCCCCTAGTTGACATTCTTTTCGTGTTCATAGGGTACCATCCCCTAGTTGACATCTTATCTCGTCTTCATAGGGCACCATCCCCTAGTTGACATCTTTTCGTCTTCATAGGGCACCATCCCCTAGTTGACATCTTATCTCATCTTCATAGGACACCATCTCCTAGTTGACATCTTATCTCGTCTTCATAGGGCGCCATCCCCTAGTTGACATCCTTTTCGTCTTCATAGGGCGCCATCCCCTAGTTGACATCCTTTTCGTCTTCATAGGGCACCATCCCCTAGTTGACATCTTATCTCGTCTTCATAGCGCGCCATCCCCTAGTTGACATCCTTTTCGTCTTCATAGGGCACCATCCCCTAGTTGACATCTTTTTCGTCTTCATAGGGCGCCATCCCCTAGTTGACATCTTATCTCGTCTTCATAGGGTACCATTCCCTAGTTGACATCTTTTTCGTCTTCATAGGGCGCCATCCCCTAGTTGACATCCTTTTCGTCTTCATAGGGCACCATCCCCTAGTTGACATATTTTTTGTTTTCATAGGGCACCATCCCCTAGTTGACATCTTTTTCGTCTTCATAGGGCGCCATCTCCTAGTTGACATCTTATTTCGTCTTTATAGGGCACCATCTCCTAGTTGACATCTTATCTCGTCTTCATAGGGCGCCATACCCTAGTTGACATCTTATCTCGTCTTCATAGGGCGTTATCCCCTAGTTGACATTTTATTCATCTTCATAGGGCGCCATCCCCTAATTGGCATTCTAGGATATAAATCTTCCTATTTTTCTTCTTCATGTCTTCACAGGGCATGACAATCCCGCATCACATTTTTATAAGCGAAAATCCTAATTCTTTCCCATGCATTCATTAGGATAACTTCCTTTGGTTGCATCATTAAGAATAGGGTCCTTATCTTATCGCGCTCCTAGCCTAAATTTCTATCCATTCATTCATTTATTTATTTTTAGATTATAGTTTTTTTAATAACTCACAAAATTTTCCTTGTGTAAACTGGGGCAGAAAATTTTATTTGTTTTGTTTCGTCTTCTTTGATGGCTTGCAGGTTTTCTGCGAAGCACAGGTTTATCCAAGAATGGAATTTCATCTCCGGTCAGAATATAGAAGAATGATCAGGTTGAAGATAGTTATAGTCAGCTCTGTATCTGTAGTGGCCTAACATCTCAAGAGACATCTTATTAGCTTCTGATAAGGAGAATAAGCATCCAAAGTATTCTATAGACTGTTCTTTGGCAGAGTGTCAATGACTCAATCCAAGTTGCAGGTTCAAATCTCAAATCCTAACTTCAAGATCAAATCTTGAGATCGAGGTACCCACTAGAAGAAGGTGAGGCGATAACTGAAGATCCAAGAAGAAGATCTGAAGCAAGAGAATCAAGACAATTAGAATAGATAGGATTTTGTATCTTTCATTTTTAGTTTCATTTTTCTTTTTTTTCTGATGTAATAAAAAGAGCCACGAACCGAAACCTCGACGGGACCTCAAATCGACTCTCCAATTCATCCACTCATTCCTACACCTATTTGAACTACACGTGACCTGATTCTCTTATAACCCGAGATATGTAGGATGCCCAAAGCCAGGGCTCGGTCACACCTCTTTTCCACTTATTTACGTATTAATATTGAATAAAGGGTTGAGCCAAAAATTAGTCATGTTTACTTCTTTGCTTGAAAATTCTTCATATTTCCAAGCAAAGAGGGGCATTCTGTAAACACCTAATTTTTGACCCAAACCTAATATTTTTATACCATTTTAATGTTCAATTAATTTTTATTTTATTTTATTTTATTTTTATTTTTAGGCATTTTAAATTTATCTTACTTTGAGGTTCGTTAAAAATTTTGAAAAAAAAAATAATACAAAAAATAGAATCACATTTTAGATAAGTTTTTTATTTATTTAAAATAAATAAATAAATAAATAAATAAATAACTAATTAAATTATGTTATTTTCCTCTTTTAACTTTTAATAAATAATCTAGTGATATTAATGTTCCGTAATCATGCTCTAAGACTAATTATTTAACTTACTTATATTTTATTAGTTTTAAATAATTTTATTATTTTTTTTTTTGCTTATTTTCGTTATTTTATTTAAAATATTTTTTTTTTAAAAAAAAAATAAAAAAAATAAACCTAACTTTTCCATTACCTCCAACATTCCCCTAACTTTTCCATTACCTCCAATATTCCCCTAACTTTCCCATTACTCCCAACATTTCCCTAACTTTCCCATTACTCCCAACATTTTCCTAACTTTCCCATTACCTCCAACATTCCCCTAACTTTCCCATTACCTCCAACATTCCCTTAACTTTCTCATTACCTCCAATATTCCCCTTACTTTCCCATTACCTCCAACATTTCCCTAACTTTCCCATTACCTCCAACATTCCCCTAACTTTCCCATTACCTTCAACATACTACATACTTACACACTCCCCATATAAACACACACATAAAACACTAAAGAAAAAAGACATATGGACTAATTTGAGAAAAACACACACATGCACACATAAGGAACACATAGGGGGAAATAAAAACCAAAAATTCCTCACATCAAAAGACTTTGAGTTTTGGTCACGGTTTAAGTTCGAGGCTTCTTCTTGTTGTTGTTAGGAATTATTTTCGAAAGAGGTAACCCTTAATCTTCCTTTATTATGTAGTTTAAACGATTGTATGAAACTTGATTCAATATTATGAAGTTTCTTAAACTCACATGTGTTGAACCTATTTTAATTTCGATGTTATTAATTTGAGGTTTGTTTAGATTTTAAAATCATAAAATTAAAGTAAAAGTATGAATAAGGTTATTTTCAATGATTTCTTATGTTATCTAGTGTGTATATTTCATTACTTTTACGTAGTTTGTGCTCTACATTTAAAAAAAAATACAATTTGTTTGTTGGTTTGAACTAATATTCATAAAAATGGTTTCGATTTTTGCGTAAGATAATGTTTAGAGTTGTTAATGTTAGAAGACATAGCGTTACATCTAATTAGTGCACGATTAGTGTAATTGTGTTTAAACTAGAACAAGAACATAGGATTCATGCATGCATGCATGCACGTAAAAATAGAAAAGAGGACACATGAAAAAAAAATAAAATAATAGAACATAGGATGCATGCATGCATGCATGCACGTAAAAATAGAAAAGTGAACACATGAAAAAAAAAAACAAGAAACAACCGTAAGTGAGAAAAAGTGAGAAGGGTAGAAAGAATAACATAAAACACGCTAAAAGAACGGGGGAGGCTAGGGAGTAAAGAAAAATAACACACAACAAATAAGAGATATTTTTGAAGATTGTGGTTTGGAGTGCGAGTGTTAGCCCCGGTTTGAGTTTCAGCGACGTCGTTCTTTCTTCTATGTATTCAATCTATTTTATGACATAAGTTCTTATTTAGTTCTTTTCTACTCAATTTCATTAACATCATCGTGAAACAAAGTATGAATAAATTATATGAGTTTTCTTTTTTATGTATGGATTAGTATGTAGAGATGATAACTTACATGACATTATCGTGAGTTGCATGTTTTAATTATCCAAACAATTACATATTTACTCCAAATTTGGGAGTTGATAAAACTAATTATTGTTAGGCTAATAAACATTTTTATTCTTTTTAATTATTTGGGTCATTCGTGAATACCATTGTTTCCATGCCGTTGTTAACTTCAATTAATGCACTAATAACGTGATTGGATATAGGATGTTTAAAATGGAAACAAAATGCCTTACTATTTAAGAATTTAATTAATATTCGGCTACTATGTTTCAATCATAAATTAATGAAAATGAAAAGAATGTGGTTAAAAATCATCTTTATTTAATGCTCTATTTTTTATTATTATTATTATTTTTTTTTATCTTAGGCTTTTAATGTGAACTTTCTTTTTCTTTTCTTTACAAATATTAGACTATAAACTTAATTTACTATTCTTGGCAGGAACACTTCAACCAATTCCCACTAACCTGTGATTCAATAAAATATCCCTTAAAAAGATTAACGTACAAGTGATAATTAACGATGAAGTTGGAAAGCCCTACTACCGACCATTCGTTATAATAAATTAACCTACCGTTTGAAGCCGATTGGATTGGGTTGGGTAGATTTTACCTATTAGGTACTTATTTAGATTTTGAAAATATGGGACGCTCCATAAGGGCCACGAAGGCGCGAGAAATATATTCAAAATTTGTGGTGAGGCCGAAAAGTACTACTATCGGTAAGCCACACATCAATGCAGTTTTAAATAATTTAAAATAAATTAAAAGCGGGAGGCAAACAACTTTTAGGTTAACAAATATTATAAATCCAAAACAAAAAAAAAATAATTTAAGCCAGACGTAAGTCATTAAAGCGACCGTGCTAGAACCACGGGACTCGAGGGGTGCCTAACACCTTCCCCTCGGTCAACAGAATTCCTTATCCGGATTTCTAGTTCGCAGACCAAAAAAAAAAATAATAAAAATTAAAGAGTCATTTCCTTTTGAATAGGGATTCAATAAGGTGACTTGGAACACCCAAACTCAATTCCAAGTGACGACTCTGTAAATAAAATAATCCTTTTTCAAAACGTCACTTTAATTGGAAAAACTCATTTTCTCTAAAACCAACTCCCTAGCGGGGGTCGGATGCGGTGAAAAAAATGGGGTGTGACAATATAAAAACAATACAATTAAATATAATCTTTACCTAAAAAAAATTCCTCAAAGCCAACCGACATTCATCTACCACCTGTAAATTCATCTACGACCCTTAAACTACAACAAGATAATATAATAGTGATCACAAAATTTTAGTTTTGATGAAAATAATTCTTGTCTGAGCAAAAATCTTGACATAAAGAATATTTGAATGAAAATAAAGAAGATATATATATATATATATATATATATATATACACGTTGAATTAATTATATTATGTTGATAAAAATAGTGAAGAGGTTGAGGGTTAGAAAATTAAGCATCCACCAATATATGCAATCGAATCAAATTAGATGAATATCAATCATATTTTCGCATCTCAATATTTATAGAATTATTTCCTTAATAGAGTCTTATTTTAGGAGTATTTTTCTATCCTATTTTAGGAGTATTTTTCTAATTGATCAGCACAAAAAAATATTAATTGATTCTCCTTTCATATATTTTAGGAGTCCCATTTATTTTAAGAGTCTGGTTAATATAATAACAATTATTAAATAATAAATTGAATAAAATTGTGAAAAGACAATTTTATTTAAAAAGAAATCTTTTAATGAAGGACAAAAAGTTAAAATCACTTTTACGAGGGATATTCACACTTTTGATATATATATATATATATATATATATATATATATATTTGAAAGAATTGAATCTGAAAAAAAAGTTATTAATCTGGGAAAAAGCAATCCACTTTGTATTGAGGATTTTTTTTTTAAATTTACGGCTGAAAACCTTTTATAAATAAAGCACATCCTAAAAGTAATATAATTATTTTCCATGATTACAATTACTAATAGATTGTTGAATATTTTTTTCCTTATTTTTCTTACCATCTAATCCTAATATAATTCTTTTACGTGATTACAATTAATCGGTTGTTGAATATTCCTTTCCTTATTTTTCCTTTATCATATATTTTAGGACTCATTAATTTAAATATTATAAATATAATTAAATTGTTAAAAGACTATTTTATCAAAAGAAGAGACTTTTAGTGAAGAATAAAAAAGTTTGAATCACCTTTGTAAGGTTGTTCATACTTTTAATATATTATAGATTATAAATTATAAATATAGATTATAGATTATAGAATAGATTATAAATTATAGGATATAAATTATAGATTATAGATATTGATTATAGATTAATACTGAAAAAAATATAAAATTATTCGGAGAATAAGATTCTCTAAACAATACTACTCTCTAATGAAAATTCTAAGAAGGAGATCTTTTTAAATAAGTAACCCTTTTTATTTTAAACACAATTATGGTAAAAATTTAAATAAGGTAGTAAATTCTGGGAAAACCCTAACAATTGCTATGCATTAATTACACTTTTACTTAAGATCTATAGTCGAACCAAATAAAGAGAGTTTGAGCATTATATACTAACTTTTTGGATGATGATACTACTATATGTTCTGAATATTAATTAGCTGTCTTAGACATAACAAATTCTTATCATCTTGAGAATCAGCATGTTAAGAGGTACACATCTCTCTTTTCCTTTTGTTCTTTTTAATAAGTTTTAATGCAAGATTACACAACTTGTTCTATCAGGTAGTAAAGGAGCTAATGCTGATCGAGAGTATACAGAAGATCGAATCAGTGTTCTACCAATTAATGTTTTAGATTATGTTGTTGAGCTCCTGCCTATTGAAGACGCAGCAAGGACTAGTATTTTGTCCAAAAAATGGAGATATATTTGGGCCATGTCTCCCAATTTGGTGCTGGATAACGTATTTTGCAATAAATTAGCAAAAGAGTCTTGCTCATTTTTCTACAAAACTGTAGATAATATTCTGTTACAGCATATTGGAGACATTGTGAAGTTTGATCTCGATGTTTCAGGACTAGGATTGCCTTGGTATACAGATATTGATAGATGGATGCATTATGTCACTAGACATGGTGTCAAGAAGCTAAATCTTAACGTGCCCAAAAATAGTACTTACAGAGTACCTTCTTATATATTTAATTGCTCAACGCTGACAGATTTGACGCTCTCCAATTGTGTCTTCAAATCGCCAACCTCTTTTCTTGGCTTTCAGAATCTTATAACCCTTTGTTTAAAAAGCATGACATTTGTGCCAACAGCAGAGTTTTGTGTTATCAAGGTTCCCCTTCTTGTTGATTTGAATCTTGACTGCTGTCAAGGCACTCGATACTTGAATATTGGTTCACCGCAGTTGGAGTCCTTAGTTGTTTTCCGGAGTGACTTTCTCGAGCTAAATTGCTTTAGGAATTGCAAAAAATTGAAAAGAATTATATTTTCTGGTACAAACAAAGTGGTTGATGTTTATCCAAAATATCTTGAAAGCTCAACTTTGGAGAAATTTCTTTTCAGCTTGCCTACACTTGCGATACTTCATTTGGAGTCACATTTTCTCAAGGTTGGCAAGTGACATGTTTTACTTGGATATATATCTTGTAGCCTGTAGGGATATTAATCATGTCATTCTAATTGTTGTATTTTGCCAAAGCTTCTGGCTGCAGACAAAATTTCTAAGGAGCTTCCTTTTGCGCTAGACTGCCTGTGGCATCTATCATTACATGTAGACTTTGGCAAATTGGATCAGACTTCTTACGCACTCCAATTAATTAAGATTTCCCCCAATTTAACTCAACTCCGAATTTGGGTAAGCAGTGTACCCCTTGATTATGTCATATGTGTATATATAAACAATAATTGCTAGTTGCTACACTGACTTTGGCGTTTATTTTTACCATCAGGTCGTTAATACCAGTGACAATGCTGAAGCTGTTTTGGAATATCTAGACTCACCGGCTTGCTTAGAACAACCTCTCAATAAGCTCAAGCATGTTACCTTGCATTTGTTCAAAGGTTCAAAAACTGAGCTTGCTTTAGTTAAGAAGTTGGTTGCTCACACGCCATCTTTGGTAAGGATGTCCATCAAGCCGAATAAAGTAATGGATTCCTGGAAAGAAAGGAATATCGCCATAGAATTGATGCGTTTCCCCAGAGCGTCTCCCAGGGCTGAGTTACTATATTTGCTGAATGTGGTTTAGAATATTTTTAGTCGAGATTGCACTTGTATTTTCCTCATTAATCACAATTGTGGATCCTTTGAAAGTGTTTGTTATTTCTTATTCATTTCCGTCAAGGTTGTGTTTTCCTTAAACAAGATGAGACCGTGACAGAAGTTAGAAAATAATAGGAATATTATATATACATCTTAAATAATAACAACAAGAGAATAATAAGGATATATACTAAATCTTTTTTACCGCGAACAAACTATTACACACGAGATTTGGAGCAAAATTTGATAATCTCAAAAGATTATACCACGCTACTCTTGACCATGATACTACGACATTTTTTGACATTAATGTTAAGAGTTCCATTTTGGGCCATACGTAATTTGTGCAGCGTCTATTTTGCTTGAGACTAAGGCCGTAAAGCGTAGTTGTTATTCTTCTTTTGCGTCTAACAACATTTTCTTAAGCAACTACCTAATCTGAGACTTGTAGGTGGATAATATTGTTACATGAAAAGCTTACAAAATGCAAGGCAAGGTGTTAACCTTACACCATCCATTGCTATATCTAAGATAGAGAACAACTCCATCCTATTACAAGCTGAGATCATCTTCATTCCCACACTTGTTTTGATAAACAATCAGCCTATTTGTTCTTCATAGGTACATATCAGTCTGTTAGGATGCCTTAGCTACATTCATCATCCTTGTACTTCCGCTTCCACGTACATTAATGATAAACCACTCATTTTATTGTGACCTTCTCTTGAATTCTAAAAATCACTTCCGTCACTCAACCCAATTGGGAAGAACACATAATGTATGTTGTTCTTGGCTTTGCTATTGGATACTCTGGCTGGAAAGTCGGAATAGGAGAACGCTCATCTTGTGGTTGGATTTTACTGCTTACTCCCTCCGTTTTTATTTGTTACTATTTTCGTAATTTGATTTTCATGTTTACTTGTCATTTTTGACAAATCAAGAAAAGACCAAAAAAACTTTCATGTTTTACCCTTAACATTAATTATTATTCTCCAATTTATTTTTCAGTGCCAATTACTAAACCTCAATTAATAGTCAATTTGGTAAAATCACTATACCAATTATTTTTGTAACCGAGAGCTTATGATATTATGTCGACTGTGAAAATCTTGAGAATTGGATGATGTACAATAGAACAGTATGTTCCTTGTTAACCGTAGCACCTGGTTGAGCTTCTTTATTGCTAGACTAGACTTTCTCTGTATTGGATTGAACAATGTGATCGTTCTTTGCTATGCTTTATAAGTGAGTATCTTTTCACTGTCAGCTATTTCTTCTGCTTTATCTTCTACCTTTTGTGTTCTTTTCAGTGGTGAAAGCATGGAACTACGGCATTTGAGTTGGAACGCAAAGGTCCTTGCAACAGTTGACAATCCATAAACTTGCAAAGCTCAATTGAACAGCTGATTAAAATTTCATTTATTGAGAGAGCATAGTGTGGGTCAGTGGAGACTATGATCTGAGTTTATCATTGAAGTATGAGGAACCGCTGAAAGACGCTCTCAAGGTGACAATGCTCGGGCAGGATCAAACATTGTCACGACCCGATTTCTCAAGTCGCAATGGCGCCTACATTAACCCACCAGTAGGCAAGCCAAGCCATAGTCCGGAATGACAAGTAAAGGGCTAACAGGTAGAGACCAAATAAAAGATCACGTATAATGATAACAACAACAATAATAAGTGAAAACTAAGAAGGGAGCATATATATTATATCAAAATGAGAGAAGGAAAAAGGACCAACTATGCAAATAAATTCCTCCCAAGACCTGATAAGGTCAGCACTAGAGCCACTACTAACAGGTACCCAGAGTACTAGATAAAATTCTAAAATGTAAACACTATATTCAAACAGTCTCGAGTGCAGAAGACTAACTAGAGTAGATAGAGGAGGATCAACCTCGGACGACAGCAAGCTCACCCTGCTCTGAATCAGTACTGGAAGGTAGGAACTACGTCAACGCCGACTGCTAGTATCCGATTTCGCATCAGAAAAAAGAAGCAGAAGTGTAGTATGAGTACCAAAGCAACAGGTACTCAGTAGACATCATCGGCCGACTGAGCTCAATACAAAAAAGGTATAACTACAATGCGAAGGCATAATTTGAGTCATCAGTAAATAAGGATGGAAAGGTAAACAATTACCAAGTTACGCAATGGTTGTAAAGGAATAAACGTAAGCGATACAGAAAAATAAATAATGCAGTAATAACAAACAAATCAAACATAACCTAACTGGACCCCCATAAGCCCGTTAGGCACACTAAAGAAGACAATTAACCCAACCATACCCCCATAAGCCGGTGGGACACACAAGTAATGAAAATAAACAAAAATAATCTATAACTGTGCTGATCCCAATAAATCATGATAGTCATCCAGATGTGCACCGGACTTGAACCGGCACCAATGGGTAGTCACGAGAGGCCAGACACCGGACTCGAATAGATAGTAATGGATAATAACAAGAGGACACGTACCGGATTCGTACCAGACATAGTGGGTAATAACGATAGGCCACATATATATGTAACTCATACTCAAATGCCGGACTCGAACCGGAACTCAGAGGAACCACAACCATAATCAGATATCGGACTCGAATCGGAACTCATAGTAACAATAATAATCAAATGTCGGACTCGAACCGAAACTCATAGTAACAATAATAATCAAATGCCGAACTCGAACCGGAACTCATAGTAGCAATAATGAACCAACGTCGGACTCGAACCGGAACTCATAGTAATAATAATAATCAAATGCCGTACTCGAAACGAAACTCATAGTAACAACAATAATCCAATGCCGGACTCGAACCGAAACTCATAGTAACCATACCTAAAGGTAATATTAAAATCCATACCACACCATAACAATATCAACGTCTAAATAATCATTCGTCAATCTTAATTAAAAAGGGGTAAATTCAAGATTTTACAATTTAGTTTCACGTCCTAAAGTAATAGATGTTGTATTATATTAAAAGATAATATTTCAATAATTACAAGAAAGGTATCCTAATCCGAATAAATAAGACAGTTTAAATAAATCAAACAATACTCATCTACAAGCCCTTATCCAAAACTAGCATAATAGTTTACAATTTCAGTAAATAAGCTCAATCTAAAGGTAGGGTAAACCTAGCCTACGTGGACGCCAAATCTATAATATCTTTCCGTGAAGCCTCCAAATAGTATCTCGATAGAACCCGAGTCTATATACGCATATCTAGCAATCCAAAATATTTACTTTATGATTTGAAAAGTTGATAGAATTATACAATATAGACGAAAGAATATTGCACTTTAAAATGGTAAATGCCAACAATTTCAAAAATCCTAAAGGTGGCAGTGGATAGTTGAAAAGGTTCCCTTGCTTTTTTTTTTTTTTTTTTTTTTTTCTGTTTGTTTGGTTAGATAAGACGAAAGATATATATATAGAAAGTTATACAAATTGGTGGCCACGAGTGAAAGTTAAAGCATAGCCACAAATTAACTTTTTAATTACTCCATTATATATATTCAGATATTGTATAAGCTCGTGATAAAATAATTATAATATTTTAACTATATCACAATTAATAGAAAAATATTTCTAATAAAACCTCTATTATATAATAATAATATTTTAACATTTCTAAATTTACTATCTTCACTTAAAATATTAATAAATCATAAAAGTCTATTATAAAGTGATATAAATATATCATCAGTTAAATTTTTTTATCAATATCGAAAATATTCTAGAAGGGTACTAAATTATATTTCTACCAAATGCCAAATTAAATTAAATAATCCACGATACATCCAGATAGTACTACAATTATATGAAAATACAGAAAAATGACTGTAAGGGTCATTACAATATCCACTACTAAAAGGACTTTCGTCCGCGAAAGTAAAAGATAAGGTCATACCGGAAGTCTCAAACAAGTAGGGATACTGGGCACTCATATCATGCTTGGGAGGAAGGCCGGGTAAGTCAATCAGAACCACATCGAGAAACTCGCAAACTAAAGAGACGGAGTTAAGCGATAGATTCTCTGTACTAACACCCCGAACATAAGCAAGAAATGACTCACAACCCCTCAATATCAATCTCCTAGACGAAATGTAAAAATAATCCCCATCGATACACAGTTGATAAAACCCTGCCACACAATCGGGGTACGCCAGGCAAGGCTAAAGTAACGGTTTTAGCAAAACAATTCAAGAACGCATGGTAAGGAGATAACCAATCTATGCCTAGAGTCACATCAAAATATACCATATCTAGGACAATGAGGTCAATCTGAGTATCAAACTCCCGAATAGTCACCAAACAAGATTTATATACCCGATCCACTACTAAAGAATCACTCATTAGGGGTAGCCACACATAGTGACATAGATAAAGACTCCGAACATAAACCCAATCACGATGCAAAATAAGCAAAAACATATGAAAATATGGAATAGGGATCAAACAAAGCAGAAGCTAGCTGATGGAACATGAAAATCATACCTGTGATCACAGCATCCGAAGCCTCAAACCACTATTGGACTGGGTACCTGCCCGACCGCCTGCCCTACTTCCCTACAGACCACCTCTAGAACCCTGGGAACCATCTCTACGACCCTGTACACTACCCCTACCTATCAGCAGCACTGATCTAATCGGTTGGGCAACTAGTACTGACGGCTCAATCATCCTTCATTGAGGGAACTCACGAGTAAAGTGACCAATAACCCCGTAATCATAACATGCCCCAAGCACCCTGCTCTGTCTAGAAGGTCCAGTAGATCCGAAATGACTACCCCAACTCGACAATCCTGACTAAAAATTCCTCTGCGGCTGGATACTGCTCAAACTACTAGAACTACCATAGTTAGGCTGACCCCTGTCGGATATCTGAAGCGATGCCTGAATTGGTCGACTAGGTTGACCCAAATGCTGAAAAGGCTGCTGCTGAGGGTACCTACCGTGAAATCCTTGGCCTGAGGACTGTGAACTGCTGTAGCTACTCGGGAATCGTGGTCTCTTATCGCTGCCCCCTTGGGCCTCACTATCCATCTTCTCTATAGAATAAATATGCTCAACTACCTCTGAAAAAAACTTTCTTGAAGTTACCAAACTCTGTGTAGTCCTACGAAGCGATAATCTCAATCCCCTGACAAAGCATCAAATTCGCTCGTACTCCGTATCCAAAATCATAGTGACGTGTCTGGCTAACTCATGAAATCTCACCTCATATTCAGCCACAGTCATAGAATCCTATCTCAATGCTATAAACTCATCCTGAAGACGCTCACGCACGCTGGAAGGCATATACTACCCTAAGAAAACCTCAGAGAACTTAGTCCAAGTCACTGGTGGAGATCCAGCTGTCCTGGAATAAAGATAATCTCTCCACCACCTTCTCACTGCTGTATCTAATAGATAAGAAACAAAGTCCACTCTTCTCACCTCAACCAGCCCTAAATTACGCAACCACTTCTCGCAACTAGATAGAAACTCATGAGAATCCTCTCCCCGGATCTCGACAAACCTGGTTGGAGTAATCTCAAAAATTGATCCAATATTTTCTGCTCCTCTGCAGACATAACTGGCTAAGCTACTATCGGCTGTAGGACTACTGGTACTGGCGGAACCTCCACCCTAGGAACTACTGCTGTAGGCTGTGCCCTCTTAAATCAACACCACCCTGTGCTGCTGGCTGAGCTCCCATGGCCGGTGGATTGCCAACTAATCCCAATAATCTTACTAACATATCCTGAAGAATCGATGAAGATATACAGTCTGGTAGAGCTTGGGCTACCCTCTAGCCCACCTGCTGATATGGTGGAATACTTGGAGCTCTCTCAATCCCCGAAACTATAACAGGATCAGGTGGTGGATCTTTGGCCTGATCTCGAACAGGGGCTGCTGCTCTACCCTTCCCCTAAAATCTGGGTAGACCTCTACCCAAAGCTAGAACTCTAAAAGCGAACTCGGGGTCAAGACCCCCTGCTTTCGAACCTCGCATCTTAGCCATCTGCGTAAAAAGTGAATCAATAAAAAAAATTACAACCAACCTAGACTCAACGCACAAAAATGGGTCAAGAAAATGAATTTTTCCCTAAAAATGCTTTGTAGCCTCCCAAGGATAGGATACGGACGTCTCCGTACCAATCTGCAAGACTACTAAACATCGGCTACAGTACTAACAATACCATTGTGACCTACGCTCTGATACCAAGCTGCCACGACATGATTTCTCAAGTCGCGATGGCGCCTACTTTAACCCCTCAGTAGGCAAGCCAAGCCAAAGTCCGAAATGATAAGTAGCGGGTTAACATACAGAGACTAAATAAAAGATCACTATAATGATAACAAAAACAATAATAAGTGAAAACTAAGAAGGGAACATATATATTATATCAAAACGAGAGAAGGAAAAAGGACCAACTATATAAATGAATCTCTCCCAAGACCTGATAAGGTCAGTACTAGAGTCACTACTAACCGGTACCCAGAGTACTAGACAAAAATCTAAAATGTACACACTATACACAAGAAGTCTCGAGTGAAAAAGACTAACTAAAGTAGATACAGGAGGATCAGCCTCGGACGACAGCAAGCTCACCCTGCTCTGAATTAGTATTGAAAGGTTGGAACTAAGTTAACACCAACTGCTAGTATCTGATTCCACATTAGGAAAAAGATGCAGAAGTGTAGTATGAGTACCAAAGCAACAGGTACTCAATAGGCATCATCGACCAACTAAGCTCAATACAGAAAAGGTATAACTACAATGCGAAGGCATAATTTGAGTCATCAGTAAATAGGGATAGAAAGGTAAACAATTACCAAGCTACGCAACAGCTGTAAAGGAATAAACATAAGCAATACAGAAAAATAAATAATGAAATAATAATAGACAAATCAAACATAACCTAACTGGACCCCTATAAGCCCGTTAGGCACACTAAAGAAGACAATTAGCCCAACCGTACCCCCATAAGCCGGTGGGACACACAAGTAATGAAAATAAACATAAATAATCTATAACTGTGTTGATCCCAATAAATCATGATAGTCATCCAGGTGTGCACCGAACTTGAACTGGAACCAGTGGATAGTAACGAGAGGCTAGACACCAGACTCGAACTGATAGTAATGGATAATAAGAAGAGAAAACGTGCCGGATTAAAATCAAACATAGTGGGTAATAACGATAGGCCACATATATATGTCACTCATAATCAGATGTCGGACTCGAACTGAAACTCAGAGAAACCACAACCATAATCAGATGTCAGACTCAAATTGGAACTCATAGTAACAATAATAATCAAATGTTGGACTCAAACCAAACTCATAGTAACAATAATAATCAAATGCCGAAATCGAACTGGAACTCATTGTAACAATAATAATCCAACGCCGGACTCGAACTGAAACTCATAGTAACAATAATAATCAAATACCAAACTCGAACCAAAACTCACAGTAACAATAATAATCCAATGCCGGACTTGAACCAGAACTCATAGTAACCATACCCAATGATAATATTAAAATCCATACCATACCATAACAATGTCAGAGTCTAAATAATCATCCGCCAATCTTTATTAAAAAGGGGTAAATTCAAGATTGTGCAATTTAGTTTCACGTCCTAAAGTAATAGATGCTATATTATATTAAAAGATAATATTCCAATATTTACTAGAAAGGGATTCTAATCCAGATAAATAAGACAGTTTAAATAAATCAAATAATACGCATCTACCAGCCCTTATCCAAAGCTAGCACAATAGTTTACAATTTTAGTAAATAAGCTCAATCTAAAGGTAGGGTAAGTGTAACACCCCGTATTTCCCTTGCATAATCTAAGTCCCAATACATGAGTATTCGTATATGAAATTTTTGAAACACTCATAATTTTTCAGTTTAGAGCCTACCATTGTGTAGGAAATTCAATTAGCTTTCCTACGATATAAAATTCACCCAAATCTGATAACTGGGTAAAAAGTTATGGCAATTTTATATTTAAGTCGTTAAACACCATCATTTTAAACTTTACCGCATCGCGGAGAAGGACAATCTCCCATTTGGCAAATTCCAGTGAGGGTCCACAATTCTGGCGCGTCGTTCCATAGACCAACTTGATATTTGTCCATTTCCAGTGTCGTAGCGCGATACCACCGCATCGTGGTGAACTTCCAGGTCCCAATCAATGAAGGACCATGATTTCCCCGCATTGCGCCATAAACTAGTTTTCCAGTTGTTCGATTCTAGTGACACAACATGCTAGCACCGCGCCGCGCCAACCCAAAAAATTAATATTTTCAGTTCGTTCCGAGTTTTAATTTCAAGGGCTATTATGTACTTTTCCCTTAACCCAATCATCCCCAAATATGAAATTAAGTCCCTAATAACCTAATTGGGCATTATTCCAATCAATATTCCCCCAAAATCAGGAATATTGTCTCAATTAGCAAAATCCTAACCTTCAAGAATCAAGGTAAAATCTCAAGAACTCTCCATCAATACTTTTAAATTCATCATCCCAGGTATGTTAGATGTTCATCCATGGATCCCTTTCATCCATAGAGTCCAAGTATCCGTTTTAATTACAAATCAATCATCTTTTCAAGTTAATTAATGTAAATTGTGATTTCACCCATGAATCTCGATGTACTATTGATTTTATACCATGATTCAATGAAATTATTGTTGTTATTCAATCCTTCATATTTTAATATTATTATTTATTGGATTAAATCATGATTTAATACTATTATTCGAATTCATGCTATTTCTATAAGTTTCATGACATTCCTATGATTTTTTAAAATCATGAACTACAAGTGTTTTGTAACATGCCTACAAGAGTGATGGATTTAATAAAAGCCTTTATGCTTTGTCCCCCAAGCTTTAGTGTCTTTTCAATATTGTTATTTTGAGTCTTGGGGGTATTGAATACCTGAAAAACCATAGTTTTTTAATTAGTCTAGTCTCAATACATTATAGAATAGTCTCCAGATTGTACTATGAGCACTATTAGAATAGTCAGATATCAGTCATTAAACTCAGAACAGTCTAGTATCTCAGTGTCTTTCAGTTGGGAGTAGGATTTAGCACCGAGCAAGTACAGGGATGGAGGCTTCCCAGTCAGATAGGCAGAGTCGTTAGTATCAGTCCCTATACTCCAAAACTACGTAGCCAACGTAGGATATGAGAAGTCACCAGTTATATTAGGCTTGACTTTCTCGCAGGGGTCACCCGTCAGTTCAGACTTGACACCCTTAGTCCTTTAGACATTATACATTCTAGTGGATCCACACTACCAATGTTAGTACTCGTGACATAGTATTAACACCCATCCAACTGGGGTTACTGGTTGGATCTCTATTAGCTCAAATTAGGAAATGTCGGTTAGATGATACCTCCCACAGTCTCAGATATAGTCCCAGTTTAGTTATGTAGTCTTAGAGTTGTTTGACCAAAGCATACAGATATCAGTTACTTTATTTTACATATTTTACTCAGTCCATGTTATATGCTTGGTCATGCATTTTCAGTACCTACAAGTTTTAGTTTTTCTACTCAGAACTCGATGTTTTACATGTGTAATCAGTTAGTTATTATTATTTCTGTTCATGAACCCATGCATATCAGCCTACCTCATTTAGCATACCAGTACATTCAAAGTACTGATCGAATACCTTCTCTTTTATGCTATAATGTCTCACATTATAGGTGCTAACGCTCAGTTCCCGAATCGCACCTAGATTCCCAGATTATCAGCAGTACAGTAGCAGTGGTAAGTCCTTATCATTTGAGGATAGATTATATTACTTTATGTCTTTATCTCAGTAGTTAGTAGAGTTAGTTAGGAGTCTGTCCCATCAACTCACAGTATTCAGTTTAGATGATTTTCATACACTACAGTTAGCTATTCAAATATTCAAATTTTAGTATTATGCCAGATTCATAATTCAGTAATCGTTTCAATATTAAAACTTTATGGCATCACAGTCAAGAATAAATAACCACTTCCTAAAATCGATGACTTATTTAACCAACTTCAGGGTGTCAGTTACTTTTCCAAGATAGACCTCAGATCAGGATATCATCAGCTTAGAGTCAAAGAATGTTACATTCCGAAAATAATTTTTCGAACCCGGTATGGTCACTTCGAATTTCTAGTCATGTCCTTTGGTCTCACGAATGCCCCAACAGCCTTCATGGACTTGATTAATCGAGTGTTTAAGCATTACTTGGACATGTTCATCATAGTCTTCATCGATAACATTTTTGTTTACTCCTCTAACGAAAATGATCATGCAGACCATCTCAGGATAGTGTTACAAACTCTTAGAGCCCATCAGTTGTTCGGTAAATTCAATAAGTGTGAATTCTGGCTAAGATCAGTAGCTTTTCTTAGCCTAGACCCATCTCTCCATCAGACATCAGGAGTTTCTTTGGTTTGACTGGATATTACCGATGGTTTGTAGAAGGGTTTTCTTCTATTGCATCACCCATATCCAGATTGACCCAGAAGAATGTTAAGTTTCAGTGGTCAGATTCCTGTGAGAAGAGTTTTCAGGAGTTGAAGACTCAACTCACCTCAACCCAGTTCTTACTTTACCAGATGGTTCCAATGGGTTTGTTGTGTACTGTGATGCATCCAGAGTAGGTTTGGGTTATGTCCTCATGCAGAGAGGTAAGGTCATAGCTTACGCCCCCAGACAGCTTAAGCCTTATGAGAAAAATTATCTGACTCATGATCTTGAGATAGCAACAGTAGTATTCACCTTAAAGATTTGGAGGCATTACTTGTATGGGATGTATGTAGATGTGTTCACGGATCACAAAAGCCTCCAGTATGTATTCTCTCGGAAAGATTTGAATTTACATCAGAGAAGGTGGTTAGAGTTACTAAAAAATTATGACATGAGGGTTTTGTATCATTCAGGAAATGCCAATGTAGTGGTTGATGCTCTCAGTAGATTGTCTATGGGCAGTGTTACTCATGTTGAGGAGGTAAGTAGAAGTCAGCTCAGGAAGTTCATCAGCTTGGACGACTAGGTGTCTTCTTAGTCGACTCAGCAGAAGGTAGTGTGTGGGTGCAGAGTAGCTCAAAATCATCTCTAGTTTCTGAGGTAAAGGAAAAGCAGGATAGAGATTCCAGTCTAGTTAAGTTGAAAGAATCAGTCAGAGATCAGAAAGTGGAGGTCTATTCCCAAGGGGTAGATAGTGTGTTGCGCTGTCAGGGTAGATTGTGTGTGCCTGAAGTAGATGATTTAAGTCAATGAATTCTCGCAGAAGCTCATGGTGCACGTTACTCTATTTATCCAGGGGCCACTAAGATGTACCACAATTTGTGGGAGATCTATTGGTGGAGTGGGATGAAGAGAGATACTGCAGAGTTTGTAGCTAAGTGCTCTGCATGTTAGCAAGTTAAGGTTGAGCTCCTGAAGCCTAGTAGGTCTATACAGGAGTTCAGTATTTCCATGTGGAAATGGAAGGAAGTAAACATGGATTTTTTGACAGGTTTTCCTCATAACCGTCATCAGCATGATTCTATTTGGGTTATCGTAGACAAGATGACCAAATCAGCTTATTTCTTGCCAGTCCATACCTCTTATTCATCCAAGGACTATGCAAATCTCTATCTCAGAGAGTTGGTTAGGTTGCACGGCATTTCCTTATCTATCAGCTTTGATAGAGGTACTTAGTTTACCTCTCACTTCTGGAAAGCATTCCAAAAGGGTCTTGGTACCCAAGTCCATCTCAGTACAGCCTTCCACCCTCAGACAGACGATCAAGCAGAAAGGACCATTCAGACTCTTGAGGATATACTAAGAGCAAGCATTGTTGATTTCAAGGGTAGTTGGGATGACCATTTACCTTTGATTGAATTCGCATACAATAACAACTATCATTCCAGTATCCGTATGGCTCCATTTGAGGCTCTCTATGGTAGGAGATGTAAATATTTAATTGGTTGGTTTGAAGTAGGTAAGGCCACAGTAGTAGGGCCCGACTTGTCGTTTGATGCACTAGAGAAGGTTCATTTGATCAGAGAAAGGATTAGGGTTGCCCAGAGCTGATAGAAATCATATACAGATGTGAGGATAAAGGATCTCGAGTTTGAGGTTAGGGATTTTGTGTACTTGAAAATCTCTCCCATGAATGGAGTGAAGAGATTCGGCAAGAAAGGAAAACTCAGTCCCCGATATGTCGGTCCGTTCAGAATCCTCAGTCGTTTAAAAAAGATAGCTTACGAGCTTGAGTTGCCTTCAGATTTAGCCTCAGTACACCTAATGTTCCATGTCTCATTGTTGAAAAAGCGTATTGGTGATCCAGCTGTAGTTGTTCCCGTAGAATGTGTAGATATTCAGAACAGTCTTTCCTATGAGGAAATTCCAGTTGAAATTCTAGATCATCAAGTACGTAGACTAAAGAACAAAGAAGTTCCACTAGTCAAAGTTCTTTGACGGAATCAATCTATTGAGGGAGCCACTTGGGAAACAGAAGCAGATATGTGGACAAGTACCCTCATCTTTTCTCCGCGAATCCAAATTCGGTATAAGGTACCAATCTTCTTAAGATTTTTCTCTATCATGCTCAGTTTCAAATGTACATCTTGTTCATGTCAGTCGTGCATACATAAATCAGTTTAGTCATGCATTCCATGCATCATACATGCATATTCAGTGTGTAAGCTCGGTCTATCAGTTTCCTCAGCTTAACCATTTTCATTCGGGAACGAATGATCCCAAGGGCGATATTGTAACACCCCTTATTTCCCTAGCATAATCTACGTCCCAATACGTGAGTATTCGTATATGAAATTTTTGAAACACTCATTATTTTTTTTAGAGCCTGCCATTGCGTAGGAAATTCAATTAGCTTTCTAATGATATAAAATTTGCCTATATTCGATAACCGGGTAAGAATTTATGGTGATTTTATATTTCAGTCGTGAAACACCATCATTTTAACCTTTAGCGCGTCCCTGAGCAGGCCAATCTCCCATTTGGCAAATTCCAGTGAGGGTTCGCGATTCTGGTGCGTCGCGCCATAGGCCAACTTGACATTTGTCCATTTCCAGTGTCGAAGCATGATACCACCGCATCGCGGTAAACTTTTAGGCCCCAATCAGTGAAGGACCTTGATTTCCCCGTGTCGTGCCACAGACCAGTTTCTAGTGATACGACGCAATAAAGACGCATCGCATCAGACCAAAAAATTAGGATTTTCAGTATTTTCCGAGTTTTAATTCCAAGGGCTTTTAAGTACTTTTCCCTTAACCCAGTCAGCCCCAAACACGAAATTAAGTTCATAATAACCTAATTGGGCATTATTCTAATCAATTTTTCCCCAAAATGAAGAACATTCTCTCAATTAGCAAAATCCTAACCTTCAAGAATTAAGGTCAAATCTCAAGAACTCTCCATCAATCCTTCCAAATTCATCATCCCAAGTATATTAGATGTTCATCCATGGATAAAAAAAGTCCAAGTATCCATTTTAATTATAAATCTGTCATCTTTTTAAGTTAATTAATTTAAATTGTGATTTTACCCATGAATCTTCATGTACTATTGATTTTATACCATGATTCAATGAAATTATTGTTGTTATCCAATCATCCATGTTTTAATATTATTATTTACTGGATTAAACCATGATTTAATACTATTATGTCGAATTCATGCTATTTCTATAAGTTCATGACATTCCCATGATTGTTTTAAACCATGAACTACAAGTGTTTGGTAAAATGCCTACAAGAGTGATGGATTTAATAAAAGCCTTCATGCTTTGTCCCCCAAGCTTTAGTGTCTTTTCAGTATTGTTGTTTTGAATCCTGGGGGTATTGAATACCCTAAAAACCATAGTTGTTTATTTAGTCTAGTCTCAGTACATTACAGAATAGTCTCCAGATTATACTATGAGTATTATCAGAATAGTCAGATATCAGTCATTAAACTCAGAATAGTCTAGTATCTCAGTGTCTTTTAGTTGGGAGTATGATTTAGCACCGAGCGAGTGTAGGAAAGGTGGTTTCTCCGTCAGATAGGCAGAGTTGTTAGTAACAGTCTCTATACTTCAGAATTATGTAGCCACCGTAGGATATGAGAAGTCATCCGTCAGATTAGGCTTGACTATCTCGCAGGGGTCACCTGTCAGTTTGGGCTTGTCACCCTTAGTCCTTTGGACATTATATCAGTCTAGTGGATCCACACAATCAATATTAGTACCTGTGGCACGGTATTAACACCCATTCAGCTGGGGTTACAGGTTGGACCCCGATTAGCTCAAATTGGAGAATGACGATTAGATGATACCTCCCACAGTCTCAGATATAGTCCCAGTTCAGCTATGCAGTCTTAGAGTTGTTTGACCAAAGCATACATATATCAATTATTTTAGTTTACAGATTTTACTCAGTCCATGTTATATGCTTGGTCATGTATTTTCAGTACCTATAGATTTCATGTTTTCTACTCAGAACTCGATGTTTTACATGTGTAATCAGTTAGTTATTATTATTCCTGTTCATGAACCCATGCATATCATCCTACCTCATTTAGCATACCAGTACATTCAAAGTACTAATCACATACCTTTTCTGTTGCGCTATGATGTCTCATATCATAGGTGCTGACGCTCAGTTCCCGGATTGCACCTAGATTCTCAGATTATCAGCATTACAATAGCAGTGGTGAGTCCTCATCATCCGATGACAGATTATATTACTTCATGTCTTTATCTTAGTAGTTAGTAGAGTTAGTTGGGGGCCTGTCTCATCAACTCACAATATTCAGTTTAAAGGCTTTTCAGACACTACAGTTAGCTATTCAGATTATTCAAATTTTAGTATTATGCCAGATTCATAATTCAGTAGTCGTTTCATTATTAAAACCTTATGATATTTCAGTTATTCTTCTGTATTTATGATTATATTATTCAGTGCTCACAGCAAGTACCAACCCATGGGTTAGCTTATGGTCTCTCGAGACCGTAAGCACCATGTAACGACTAGGGGGTAGTCTCGGCTCGTTACAGTAAGCCTTATCTACCTGGACGTCAAAGCTATAATATCTTTCCGTAAAGCCTTCAAATAGTATCTCACTAGAACCCGAATCTATATACGCATATCTAGCAATCCAAAATATTTACTTTATGGTTTAAAAAGTTGATGGAATTATACAATATAGAAGAGAGAATATTGCACTTTAAAATGGCAAATGCTTACAATTTCAAAAATCCTAAAGGTGGATGTGGATAGTTGAAAAGTTTCCCTTGCTTTTTTTTTTTTTTTTTGTTAGATAAGACGAAAGATATATATATAGAGAGAGAAAGTTACACAAATTGGTGGCCACAAGTGAAAGTTAAAGCATAGCCACAAATTAACTTTTAATTACTCCGTTATATATATTCAGATATTGCATAAACTTGTGATAAAATAATTATAATATTTTAAATATATCACAGTTAATAGAAAAATATTTCTAATAAAACCTCTATTATATAATAATAATAATAATATTTTAATATTTTTAAATTTACCATCTTCGTTTAAAATATTAATAAATCATAAAAGTCTATTATAAAGTGACATAAACATATCATCACTTAAAATTTTTTATCAATATCGAAAATATTCTAGAAGGGTACTAAATTATATTTCTACCAAATATTAAATTAAATTAAATAATCCACGATACATTTAGCTAGTACCACAATTATATGAACATACAGGAAAAATGACTGTAAGGGTCATTACATACATTCAAGAAGCAGGTATTAATTAATGTACCTACAATATACATATTTTGTTTGAGATTTGAGCGACCTCAACGTGAAAGTAGCCAATTTATTATAAAGGTTTTGTGAAATCACGACATATTAAAAATGTATGTACCGCAGGTCAATTTAAGTAACACAAATATGATATATCCAAGAAAATAAGAAGGTGATGAATAAGTTATATTGGACAATATGTTACTGTTCTTTAGGTTTTTGAACTTCATCGCCTGCACTACACACAAAAGGATATGATGAAGGATTTGAGGTTGCAAGAGTTGAATGGAGCTTAGTATAGCAGAAAAGGCCGTCAAGGAAATCCGGCTACATTCTAACCGGAGAGAGCAGGATGATGGCTGTCCGAATGTGACCTCTGCTTTTCTTCCCCCAAGGATTCTTTGATTCTGTGACTGACAAAAACCACGGTTCTAAAAGAATGGAAAATGTTGGAGTTGAAAAGTTCTCGATTAACCTCAATCAGCCACTTTCAAACAGTAGCGAACATCGTTCCATTCTCATTACCGAATACGAAGAAGCTGACTTAACCATCAAATATCTGGACAGTGATGATCAAGTTCCAAGCACACCCGAAAACAAAAACAAGAAAGACAAGCACGATTCAGTGTCTTGTCCTGAATGTAAGACTCAAGATTTTGTCAAGGATAGTGGTCCTGATAGATCTCTTTCGTCATGCAAATCTTCTTGTTTTGAGGACATTTCAAGTGGTATCGAGACAATGCAATGCGAAACTCAGTTGGGAAATTCAAGTACCCTCATATGTGAAACACTTGAAGCAAATATATCTCCATGCCAAGAGGATGTCGACTCCTCCTGTAACAACGATAACCAGATGGGAGAAACATCGGAAGTCGATGGTCAGATCATAAGAGGAGCAGTGTCCCTCATCTATCTTGCACTGGAATGTTCTGAACTAAGCAATGCTATTAGCAGAGACAAGATTGAAGGTGAAAATACGGAACAACCATAGCGTTCTTTAGACACTTTTGAAGAAATGGTACTCAAACTACCTGAAAGCTCCATTGACGACTGTTGTGTGACCTCAAATGCATTTGAATTTAATGCCACAGAGAGAAAGGACTATGGAATAACATTGAAGAGAGGAAGGAGAATGAAAGATTTTCAGCGGGATATCATGCCAAACATGGCAAGTACACTTTCTAGGCATGAGATTTGCGAGGATATAAAGATTATGGAGACCGCACTTAGATCAAGAGAATACAAGAAGCTTAGGTCCAAAATGACTGGTGGAAACAAGTGGTTCAGTCCTGTGAGAAATAGAAGGTACTCAACTATGTAGGCCGCAAGTATTATTCATGACTTGTTGATTTCATCATCGATAGGAGGAATTAAATAGTGAGCAATTTAGCAAAGAAGATAGAATCAAGGATCTGTTTTGGAACTTGTAGCTCTTGACCATGATACTATTTTTTGACAATCTATGTTAAGAGTTCAATTTTGGACCATACTTAATTTGTGCAGGTCTGTGTTTTGAGACTGAGACGCAGTTGTTTGTGTTTTGCCTCTAACGACATTTTCTTAAACAACTACATAATCTGAGGTATCTAGGTGGATAATTTTGTTAAATCATGAAAGATTACAAAATGTGAGATAGGGTCACCATCTCTGGCTATATCTGAAGACATAACAGACCTCCAAATTATTACGAGAGATAGCCTTCATTTCCACTTGGTCCTTATAGGTATGTATGTATCTGTTAGGATGCCTTAGCTGCATACATTACTGTTTTTCCACTTGTACATACATTAATGATAAATGACTCATTTCGCTGACCTTCTCTTGAATTTTTGAATACACTTTTGTCACTAAATGTTGACTTTCACCTTTCATCAGACAAGAAGATAGATGATCAACATCCTTCTTCGGAGAAACAAACAGTAAAAGATTGTCGGAAGAAACTTTTATCTGATAAGTTAAATTTGGCTCTTTCTGGACTTATGTAAAGCATTGGGCCTCAAACCCAAATTCACCATAGAGAGCCAAATGTTAATCCACACACCAGCTTCTCCATACAGAATGAATACAACCCAAATACAAAAACAATATCTGGATAGTGTAGTGTACAGATTTACTGTTCTGTCCTTATCTACATTGTTGAGAATAAATTAGTTATACCTCAGTCAATCATGTATAGGCCAGCTGTGATGTTTGTCAGAGGCTAGAATATTCTTTTCATTCTCTGCAATTGTATATATATATACACCTAACGGTGCTCTATCAATGGGGAAGAGGAAATTTCTCAATTCTGGTTTTTACTTTTCCAACATGGTATCAAAGCAATAAGGATAATTTTCCTTTCAATTTTTTTTCCTCTTCTCTTCTCTTGTTTTGATTCCCAAAACTTCATCATGTCTACAAGCACAACTCAAGTCACTGATTCAGCTATGACAAACAACTCTCTTGACACTTCCAGCCCCTTCTATCTTCACCCATCTGACTCCCTTGGTATGCAACTTGTAAGTTCCATATTTGATGGGAAAGGATATGTTGGATGGAGATTTGTTATTGTTTTGTCAGCTAAAAATAAGCTCAATCTCATTGATGGTACCTTATTTGAACCTTCTCCTTTTACTGCTCAGCATAAATTTTGGTCCAGGTGTAATGACATGGTAATTTCTTGGATTCTCAACTCTCTCTCAAGGGATATTGCGGATTCTGTGCTCTATTACAAGACTGCCAGAGAGATATAGCAGGAACTCGCTGATAGATTCGGGCAATGCAATGGTGCTCAGCTTTATCAACTTCAGAAGGAACTCAGCGACACTATTCAGGGATCATCCGACATTGCTGGATACTATACCCGGGTGAAGAAATTGTGGGACAAATTAGATGCCATCAACACTTTTGATCATTGTTCTTGCAACTGTACCTGTGGAGGAAAGAGTAAGACTTAGAAATCTCATCAAGATGGTAGATTAATTTAATTTTTAATGGGGTTTAATGAAAGCTATTCCGGGGTGAACAACAACATTCTCATGCTAAATCCACTCCCTAGTGTGGCACATGCCTATTCACTTCTCATACAGGATGAGAAACAAAAGGAGGTATATGTAGCTGCTCATCTAACCGAGGGTGCTTTCTTAGCTGCAAATTCAAGGTTCACTAACTCATCAAGACATTCAATAGATCAACGATTTTCAGGACCAGAGGGGAAATTCAAGCCAAATTTTGACAAACCTTTTAACAAACCTAAGGGAAAGAAGTTTTGTAGTCATTGTAAGCTGACTAATCATTATGTGGATAGATGTTACAGGTTAATAGGTTTTCCCCCAGATTTTAAGTTCACCAAATCTCAGCAAATGGCCCCTAATAATGCTGGAACTCCTACTCAAAAGCAGTACAACAATATGAAGGCCACAGGTTTCACTGCTATGAAAGGGTCTGGTGGTGGAAATCTGGTTTCTCCGGAGCAACAATCCGATATCTATCAACTACATCAAGAGGTGAAACTTGGTCAACAAAGTGCACAAACTTCTATTGCCACTATTTCTGCCAACTGTGCTGGTATAATCACACCTCTTTTTAACCCTAACTCATATTATTTTCTATCTCTCATTGATTCTTCATCTTGGATTCTTGACTCTGGTGCATCAGAGCACATGACTTATGATTTAAGCCTATTAAGTAATGTTACTCATTTTCCCTCAACTTTATATGTTCACCTACCTAATTCTCTTAAATTAAAGGTCACTCACAGAGGAAGTGTAACTATTTTCCCTGATCTCATTTTGGATAATGTTCTCTTTGTGCTTGACTTTAAATACAATTTGCTATCAGTTCACAAATTCACTTATCAATTTACTTGTCAGCTCATTTTTTTTTCTTCTAGTGCTATTTTTTGGGGCCCTTCTTTAAAGAGGCCAATCATCCTTGGGGAAGTTAGAGATGGATTATACCTCCTCAATTCAAATCCTCTCAAGTTTACAACCTCATCTTTTAAGCCTAGAATTTCTTCATTTGATATCAACTCTCGTCCAGCAAGCAATATAGTGTCTGAGTCTATTTGTAATCAGCTTTCTAGTAATGATAAGCATTTTGTTCCACTTCTAGCAACTTAGTTTGCAATGTAAGACTTTGGCACCAACGATTGGGGCATTTGCCTGTCTCTAGTATGAAAAATCTATCCAATTTCCCTTTGTCTTCTCTTAATTCTGATTTTAAATCTTGTGATATGTGTGCTAAAGCTAGACAATCTTGACTTTCTTTCCCACTTAGTACCATTTCCACAACTTCTCCCTTTGAGCGTATCCGTGTGGACACATGGGGTCCCTATAAAGTAACTACACATGATGGTCATAGATATTTCTTAACCCTTGTAGATGACTTTAGTAGGGGAATGTGGACTTACTTGTTGAAAACTAAAAGCAATGCCTTTTCTATTTTGAAACAATTTTTATCTCTTGTTGAGAGACAATTTAACACCAAAGTGAAGATCATTAGATCTGACAATGCCAAAGAATTGGGATCCAGTTTGTCTAATTCAGAATTTTTATCCTCTCAAGGCATTATACACCAAACCACATGTGTTGCCACACCTCAACAAAATGGCATTGTGGAACGAAAGCACAATCATTTGTTAGAAACTTGTAGAGCATTGCTTTTTCAATCCAATTTGCCTTTAATTTACTGGGGGGAATGTCTTCTTACTGCCACTCACCTAATAAACCGATTACCTTCCAGAATTCTCTAGTTCCAAACTCCTTATCAGATTCTATTTTCCGAGACCCCCAATTATCGATCTCTTAGAAGTTTTGGTTATCTATGTTATGCTAGCACACTTCCGCAATTCAGATCCAAGTTTGATCTACGGGCTATCAAATGTATTTTCATTGGTTATCCTTTTAATCAAAAAGGTTACAAAATTCTTAACTTATCTACTAGACAAATATTTGTTTCTGGAGATGTGAAGTTTCATGAAGATATTTTTCATTTTCTTACTGTTCCCCCTCACATCCCTCTTCTTTCTTATAATTCTGATTTTTCTACTGACTTTTTCTCCCTTTCTTTCCCTGGAGCAGAACATAGTTTCTATTTTTAGGATTCTGATCATATGTCTACCTATTCTCCTACTACTCATTCCTCACCATCAACGTCTCCTACTATTTCCCCTTCATCTTCTTTCTCTACTTCCCGTCCCTCATCTGATCCACATGGTCTTTCATTCTCTACTTCTACTCCTTATCCTCCCAGAAGGTCATCTAGGGTCTCTCACCCTCATAGTTATTTGAATGATTATGTTTTCAATGCTGTATTTCACACTGACTTAACTTCCTCTTGTTTTACAGCTCCTATCACTCCTACTATCTTGCCTTTTTCCTCGTTTTTACATTCAAATCGGTCTCTTTTTAATTCTGTCTACCTCATAAATGAATCAACCAGTTTTTCCCAAGCATCATTATATCCTTGTTGGCAGGATGCAATGGCAAAAGAATTTGCAGCTTTGGAAGCTAATAACACCTGGGAACTAGTTGATTTACCTTTTGGCGAAAAGGTTTTACCTTGTAAATGGGTTTATAGAGTGAAATACAGGGCTGATGGTTCCATTGAATGATACAAGGCAAGGTTAGTGGTTAGAGGTGACATCTAGAGAGAGGGTATTGATTATACAGAAACTTTTTCCCCGGTGGTTAAAATAACTACAATTAGGTGTCTTTTTGCCATTGTTGTTAAGAAGAATTGGTCTCTATTACAGTTGGATGTAAATAATGCTTTTCTTTATGGAAACCTCCAAGAGGAGCTTTACATGAAATTACCCTCAGGCATGACCCCTACTCATCCCAATCAAGTTTGTCGGCTTAACAAATCATTATATGGGCTCAAGCAAGCATCTCGACAAATGGTATGCTAGGATAACTGACGCTCTCAATTTCAAAGGCTACTCTCATTCTCTCAATGATTATTCCCCTTTTTACAAGAAGACTCCCATTGGTGTTGCATCATTGCTATTTATGTTGATGACATTTTACTTACAGGGGATGATATGGATGAATTTACCTTGGAGCTCTTATCTGATTATGATTGTCTTGACTAGAAACCTGCTCCTTCCCCGCTCGAGCCATCCAATAAACTTCAGGCCAATGTTGGTGAATTATTGCCAGATCCCACTGTTTATCGCCGGTTGATTGGAAAGCTTATCTTCCTCATCCACACACGACCTAATTTGTGTTTTACCGTACAACATCTGAGTCAGTATATGCAATCGCCTCGTATACCACACTATCAAGCTATTATTCACTGTTTACGTTACCTGGTGGGGAATCCTGGACTTGGTCTTCTCTATCATCCAAATCCTTCTTTTGATATGCTTGCATATTATGATTCTTGTTGGGGTTCATGTCGTGATTCACGCCGCTCAATTAGTGGTTTTTTTATCATTCTTAGTGGTTCACCCATTTCTTAGAAATCAAAAAAGCAACCTTTGATCTCTCTCTCTTCAGCTGAGGCCGAATATAGATCTATGTGACGTGTTGTTGCAGAGCTGACATGGTTGGTTCGTCTATTGACTGATCTCACTATTTCTCTATCTCTTCCAATTCCGATGCACTCTGACAGCCTTGCTGCAATCCATATAGTAAAAAATCCCATCTTTCATGAATGGAATGGAGCTTGATTGTCATTTTGTTCGTCAACAATTTTTAGATGGCTTGATTTCCTTACACTTTGTTCCATTGACCTATCACCTTGCCAATGTCTTCACTAAGCCTATCCCTGGCCACTCTCATCATAAACTTATCGGCAAGTTGGGGGTTGTTTCACGCCCCTCCAATTTGAGGAGGGTGTTGACTTTCACCTCTCATCAGAGAAGAAGATAGATGATCAACATCCTTCTTCGGAGAAACAAATAGTAAAAGATTGTCGGAAGAAACTTTTATCTGATTAGTTAAATTTGGCTCTTTCTGGACTTTTGAAAGCATTGGCCCTCAAACCCAAATTCACCATAGAGAGCCAAATGTTAATCCACACACCAGCTTCTCCATACAGAATGAATACAACCCAAATACAAAAACAATATCTAGATAATGTAGTGTACAGATTTACTGTTCTGTCCTTGTCTACATTGTTGAGAATAAATTAGTTATACCTCAGTCAATCATGTATAGGCCAGCTGTGATGTTTGTCAGAGGCTAGAATATTCTTTTCATTCTCTGCAATTGTATATATATATATATACACCTAACGGTGCTCTATCAATGGGGAAGAGGAAATTTCTCAATTCTATTTTTTACTTTTCCAACACTAAACCGCAGGGGTACAACACCTGATGTATGTTGTCTTGGCTTCTCTATTAGAGACTGGCCTGGAAAATGGGAATAAGAGAACAGTCATCTTGTGGTGGGCTTACTAGTTATATGATTTTAATATGTTGACTTAGCCTAATTCCTATTAAGATATTCGAATGGAATTTTGATGTAGTTTTTAAAAAATTTAATCTTTGCAAATAGTGGTTATCTGTTTTGGGCCATCAAAAATGGAAAAGGGCCTAAAATGCCTTTTTTATCTACCTATTGGGTTAAAATGTCCTTCTCACATACCAATTGGACCTAAAATGCCCTTTCCGTCTACCTATTTGACTTATTTTGCCCTTTTACTTAGGCAAATTACATAGAAAGACCATTCTTAAAACTTAATTACATAAATAATAATACTTTTTCAATATTAAAAAAAAATTAACATTTATAATCATCAAAAAAATAAAAAAAAAGATAATTATAATTCCTAATTTAATGTTATAACTAATTATCAATTCATCTTAATTTAAGAGATATATTTTCAATCTTCAAATTAAAAATTGAAAAATAATCTCTAGTTTCAAATCTGTCTCTCTCTTATATTCAAAATTCAAATATTTTTATGTATGTTAATCATCTAGTATTATTTCATTATCGTGTATTTTTAATTCTAATGTAATGAGTTAATCATAATTTTTTATGGATAAATATTTATGAAATAAAAATCATTATATCGGAAGTACAGATATACCATGTATTTTTATTGTATAAATATAATTTATGTCAAAGTCAGATTATTATTATATTTTTGATATAATTTATGGGATAAATATTCATGGTATATCTCATCATGTTGGAAGTATTTTTTTGTTAAAAAATTATTTATTAAATATAAATATATATATTTTTCAGTATTACATGGTATAAACTTTTTATATCAAAAATATGGCAGGTATGTTTATGGTAATATAATTTGTATTATATAAATATACCATGTATTTTTATGATATAAATATAATTTATATAATATATAAATATATATAAATATAATTTATATAATATATAAATATAACATGAATTTTTATGGAGGCATCGTGAAAGCAGGCAATAAAAATAAAAAATATAAAATTTTGATATAGTATATAAAAAATAAATTGAACAAAGACTTCCATAAAAATAGGTAATATAAATAAGAAATATGAGAATTTAATAAATAATTATTTTTTTATAATAGAATCTATTTTAAAATTAACATTTTATATGCTATATCTGGCAACCAACTAATATGGCTATGTATATGTAATAATTTTTCAAACAAGGCTATTTATGTTGTTTTTCTTTTTATTTATCAGATCAATTTTGAATGACGAAAAATTGATACTATTCACTACTTATTTGGATAATATTAATAAAAATGATAGGAATTTTATGTAATTTAATAATGATAAGTCGTGGTATTATATAATTTTGTCTTAAATAAAAGTGCAAAATAGTCAATAGGTAAATAGGTAGACGGAAATGGCATTTTAGGTCCAATAGGTAGACAGAAATGACATTTGAGGCCCAATAGATAGATGGAGTGCATTTTTGCACTATTTCACATAGTTAAAGGGCATTTTAGACCCTTTCCGCTTCAAAAATAAAAACTGTTTTGTTGAGGAAAAAAAAAAGAAGACTTTCAGACACATAAAATAGTATAGTTTTCATACCAGGTCATCTCAACTGTTTCCTATTTTATCGAAATTCATGTAATAGTAGATCTGAAATTTACTAAAGTAAAAGGAACATGTCATAGTAAACTTGGAGTTTTCTAATAATAAAAGTTCATAAATTGACGTGAATGATTGCCACATCCCATAGATGTGCATACGGAGTATTGAACATATATTGGAGAATTTTAAAAAAATCTTCATTACTATTAATGTTGCTTATTCCCATGATAAGTTGGTTGGACCAACTAATATTGGGATTGGATCCCTTAAAATTCGAAAAGTATAAAATGTGAATATGGGCCCATTCACCAGTCATGTGACATATCAAAATACATCGATATAAGATGATCACCTGTACGTTTATTGTCAACCTGCAGTTTGACATTTATAAAGTTACTTGCTCAATAAAATTGAGTTAAGAGCATAATTTTTAGATTGCGTAATCAAAGATAATTCATCTTGATTATGATGGTTTAGCATTGAATGCCTTCGATAAATAGCTAAATCATTGCTAATGAAAATAAAGTTTCATGTGTTGATCTGAAATATGATATGTTGCATACAATAGCACTTGTGTGCATTAGACCAATAAATTTTGATTATTTCTTTCTTCTCAATTGGTTCAAGGTCAAGAGCCAACTATTCCATATAATAATTTTGATGTGTGGTATACAATTAATGAATATACCATGTTGCACAAAGATGGATTCCTCAAAAAAGATAGAGGATGTATGTTAGTTTTCCTAACATAAAGGAGAGATTATAAGCAGCTATGAAATATGTTAGGAATTATCATCAGATCTTCATTCAAAAAGAAATTATCATCAGATACTCATTCAAATGATAATTCAAGTCAAATGTTGGAAGCATCTGTTGACTCGAATTTAATTTCATATTTAAGCTGCAAGTGCTCCTATTTTGTGTCCCTAAAGGACAAAGTCTATGCATGTGTGAAGTGCGGTAGACCAATCTGTTTCAAATGAAATAATCCTTATAAAGGATAAGGAGCAAATACTCATAAGAAGACGATGTGCTCTTGAAGAGCCTATGACATAACACTTCATGAAACCTTATGAGAGGTTCAGGTACCCGAAAATAATAAAGTGATGAGATCTCAAAATGTTATATCGCGTTGTGAACCGATACAAAATAATATATCATTAACGATATCTTTGATATAATGTTGATGCAATATTGTAAAATATTATGAGGATTCAAATTCTGCATTTACTTAAGCATGCTGACGTAGAAGCATTTATCAAGTGACGTGAAAGGATGCATCTTGGTAAGCATAAAACTTATTTGCTTTGCAGTCCAGGTACTTGAAGTTGTCACTCATAAAATGTTGAATATTACTTGACAAAAATTTATATGTTGAAACATATAAAAGTTTTTGGGGAACTTATTTATAATTATTATATTGTATAAGGTTATAGCTTGAAAATTATTGAAACTCTTGGAGAGTTTTCAAAAACAATAAATTATTTGCTGAAATGAAAAATATGAAGTATCATATTTTAGTGTAATTGGTGCACAATACTAATATATCTTGCAAATACTACAAGGCCTGATATAGCCTTTTCAGTTAATTTATTAGCAAGGTATAGTTCTACTCCTACTAAGAGACATCGAAATGGGATAAAACATATGATCTTATTTATTATAAAGATTGCAGTCTCGATCTTATTGGTCATGCTGATGTTGGGTACTTATTTGACCCTCATAAATCTCGATCTCAAACATGTAATGTGATTACATGTGTGGATACTGCTATATCTTGGAGATATACAAAGCAGTCTATCTAGCTACTTCATCGAATCATGCTGAGATAATAGTTATTCATGAAGCTAGCCGAGAATGTATATGGTTGAGATCCATGATACATCTCATTTAAGAAAAATTTGACAACCCACAGTTTTGTACATAGATAATGCAACATGCATAGCACATCTTAATGGAGGATTCATAAAAAAAGATAGAATGAAGCACACTTCATCAAAGTTTTTCTATACATATGAGCTACAAAAGAATGATGATATTAATGTGCAACAGATTCGTTCAAGTGACAATGTGTCTGATTTATTCACCAAGTCTCTTCCAACTGCAACTTTCAAGAAGATGTTTTATAAGATTGGGATACAAAAGTTCATTGATCTTCTCATCGGGGGAGCAAATACGCGTTGTACTCTTTTTACCTTTCAAGGTTTTCTCCCACTAGATTTTCCTTGTAAGGTTTTTAATGAGGCAACCGAAATGCGTATTGTTAGAGATGCGTACTCTTTTTCCTTCTCTAGATTTTTTTTCTCACTGAGTTTTTTCTAGTAAGATTTTAACGAGTCACATTATATATCAATTAGACATTCAAGGGGGAGTATTATAAATGTATTTATATTATAGTGAATGTGTATCAAGAATATAGATAAGATGTATCAAAATCTAATAAGATCTATCAAGATCTGGTTGATATCTATCAGGATTTGAAGTATCTGTCATTTAGTCAAAAACTAGGAGTAAGTTTCACCTATAAATAGAAGGGTTTCCTTCATTGTAAATCATCCTCAATCCCTCAAGAAATAAATAAGAATCATTATCTATTCTCTTTGTACTCTTCTTCTTTGTTCTTAGTTATTTCATATTCTTCTTTGTTCTTAGTGTTGACACCTAATTTTTGCCCTCCACGACCAAATTGAATCCTGAGTTTCTTCGATTTTTAATAAAATTGAAATATTTATTTCATTCGAATAAAAAAAAATTAAAATATTTTTTGTATTGATTTTGTCATTTTAAGTAGCGATTAAATATTATCGTGTTCAGTTATACGAGATTATATAATTTGATTACTTAAATATATATTCTATGGAATATTGAATTTTAATTAAGTATTATTTTCTATACACCGGCGATGGTAGTTGCTCACCGGAAATGGCGATTCCGTCCAGATCTGCCGCTAGAGACGGGAAGGAAGAGGAGGGGCAAGGAAGTCATGGGGTTTCGCCGGAGAACGAGGAAACTTCTGCCAGATTTGGTCGTGTTAGTAGTTGCCGGAGATGGTTAGGATAGCGCCGGGAAGTGGGTCTACTGGACGGGTTTTTTGGCGTCGGTTTTGCCATTAATGGCGTCGTCGGTGATGGATTTTGGGAATGGGATCGGGTCGCCGATTTTTGTTGGCGATTTTCGTCGAAAAAATCTATATATTTTATTTTATATTGATCCTCTGATTTTATGTTACTCTCAATCTCTTACTGCTTCTTCTTCTTTCTATTTCTTCATTATTTTCTCATCTCCGATCTCTCATTGTGATTGTGTGTATCCATTTCTGTGTGTAACGTGTGTCTGTGAAGAAGATGTGGGGAGATATCCTTATTGTTACTGTGAAATGTGCATAACACTAGAAGAACATAGAGAGGTCTATATATGTACAGTGGTTCTATTTTTTCCTTTTCTTCTTTTATTTTTCAATTTATGATAGAGAAGAAAAATATTTTTTTTCTTTTAAAACATAGATAACATTAATACACAACATTTTAACATCTAATACACCTGCGTACTAATATGTATAAATATTTTGTAACTTGACCAAATAACACGCAATAAATGAAAGTTCACATAATCAATTATTATACATCTTGAATGATGCTTGAAATCACTTGAACTTTTAATTTCATACTTCAATTCATAACGATAAAATTTATGAAATAACAATACAGAAATGGGATAAAACTTGTGTAATGAATTAAACTAATATTGAAGCAAGAAGTTGTCACCGAAAACTCGAGTGGAACTCTGAAACTTAAACCACGACTCTTTCTCCTCTTTATCTTCTTCTTTATTTTTGCTTTTGTCTCCCTTTTTGTTTGATATTTTTCTCACTGTCTTTTCTGTCTCAGTATCTGTATATTGTTTTGTCTCCTCTAGTGTAGGTAGAGAATGTACGTTCAAAATTTTGGAGTTGGAGAGTCCTTAAATACAGAAAAATATAGGGGGAACAGTTGGAAAAAATTGAATATCAGATAGGGTGGGGTAGTTGGGTAGTTTTTGGATAGGAATTCTTTTTTTTAATTATTATTTCTTATTTTTATTTTTGCAATAATAAATTAAAATAAATAATAAAAATAAAATACTATTAATTAATTTTTATATTTTAAAATAATACAATAAAAGTTTATAAATAATTCAAAAATAAATATAATTAAGATAATAATAAAACTACTAGCTTATTTATCAAAAATGAAATATAATTTTGAGTTTTTGATATCATTTTAAACACAAAATGAAATAAAATTATTCAACATGTAACTTTAATTATTTATTTATTTAATTAAAATTTATATAAAAAAATAAAATAAGAGCTAAAATAAATATCGTACAGAACATAAATATTTAATGCCGAAAAATAGGTTAAAACTCGGGGAGGGTCAAAAATCACGTGTCTACGAAGCCCAATTTAATTAGGACCGGGTCTATTGGTTTGGGTCCAATGGCCTAAGTCTTTTATTTTCTCCCCTTTCCCTTTTACATGCTCTGTTATTAATTTGCTTAAACTTTTTAAAAATCCCTACTAAGTCAACCAAATCTATTTTACACAAGTCTTTTCATAAAATAAATTACTTTTCAACAATCAATCTTTCTTTTTGAAATTTGTCAAAAGATAGTTTCAAACAGTCCGGATAACCGCAAGTTAGCTGATATTCTTGGTGCCTTAACAACCTTTCAAGAGTATTAATAGGAACCACTTACTCAGAATCTTCAAACATAAATGATTTTTTTTGTTTTGGATCGTTTAAGTAACTTCAAAGGTTTTTTTAATTCCTTTTCAAATAAATTAAGTGGCGACTCTAAAAGTCAAAATTTTGGCAAAATAGAAATGGCGACTCTGCTGGGAATTTTAACTAGGTTCTAACCAAATGTTTGATCTTATCTTTTGATTAACTGTTTAATCGCTTACGTGTTTTTATGTTTCGATTTTACGGAATTTAATTATTGCATCTCATAGCATAATCCCGTATTGATTTATTAAATTATTTTGGGGTTTCGTGGATGTCCCGGCCCCTGTTGTTCAACTCCAAATAAAGTGTTGAAAATACGATGGTTTATTAGCACGTGAGGCGTCTGATGGTTGTTCGTATTTCCAAATCCAAGTCATCTGCTTGGGAACCTGGTTCAAACCCACTCTAGACATCAAGGATAGAACGAAACCAAAATCCTATTTTTAGGTATGAGCCTAGGACGACCCAATACTCGAAGGAGCATTAGGATCATTAGAAAACTTGCCCTGCGTCTATTGACCCCGAGTTAATTACAGAAGAATCATATTTATGTGTTGAAGAAAGATATATTTGTTTAATCCAATTCATTATTCTTTGGGGGTAGGAAGAAATATTGCTTCGCTTACATTCGTGTAAGGATGCCTCAATCATACACCAATTGAGAAAGGAATTGAAGCAAGCCAAGCGAGAAATTGATCGATTTGGACGGTTGCATCTAGGGCACAGCTATACAGAAATTGCTTAATCATCAACGGATCTCACCAATGACAAGAAGTGGACAAAGCAAAGAGGGCGAAGGCCGATAGAAGAGCATTCAGGAACTAGTATTTCCTATCCCCTGCGCAGGACATTATTCTTTTTCTTATGTTATTTTCCCTTTCCCTAAAGATTGTATCCCTTTTGTGCAACTTTTGTAGATATTTATGTCATTTATGTATACCTATGAAGGTTTTTGGGGATAATGGATTAACTTTGAAAAGGCATATATTTTCTTCAAAATTCATTAGGCCTAAACCCTTGGCTCAAAAGGGTCACTCAATTAGGATGCACGTTTATTACAATATGCTTGTGTAATATAACTGTTTATGTGCTTATAGGAGTTATGTTTATTTGAATCAAAGGAGAATTGATCCAATCCCATTTTTCATAGAACATCTCTAGGCAGAAATATACCCCACTATACAAAAGTCTGACCAAACGTACTCCAAGTCTCACAAGTTTCTCAGAAAAGTCCGCAGTCATTCTTAAAACTTTTAAAATGATCGCTACCATTTTAGGAAAGTTGACTTTAGAATCAGAAAAAAACCATTATAGTTTAAAACTACGTAGCGCCTGATTTCTCCTCTGTGAGATACATAGGCAACTTTTCAGCCCCACCCCCATCTTCAAAAACTTTATCGTCCTCCACTTTCTTGAAAAAGTAATAAAATCGAAAAGAAGAAAACTTGAGACTTCCTGAAAAATTCCACTTATCCATATCAGTGAAAAAAATCCCGTTCATTGAAATTCTCGAGTCATCATTACTTCATGAATCAATTCGCTTGAGATAAGAAACAACTCTATGTGTTTACTTCCTACCTTATTATCTTGCATTGCTTATTACTAACGGAATCTAACACGTCAGCATTTGAGTTGTTTTTACTTTATAGGTAATAGAAACTACTCTGTGTTGGCACAAATGGCCTTATTTACTAGATCAAAGTGAATAAGATATCCCCCTCTTACATATATATTTGTTACAAGAAAAGAAAAATGACTAGTAGTAAAACTGGACTCTTCCTGTAATTTTTCAAAACCCATAAGCAATGGTCTCGAGGATAAAATAGAGAAAATATGACAGAAGAATTTTTCAAGACAACCAGAATCAAGGAAGATGAATTGGAAGAAACATTGTTGAATTGGACTTCCACTTCACTTACTACACCCCGATCAATAGGTACACATAGGCGGCCTATGTGTAATTGCCCAGAAAGGGACACATAGGCGGCCTATGCCGGCTTCAGTTAACCCCTTAAGATAATCAATCCTTTTCTTTTATGTATGAACTACGTGATGACCAAAATTCTCAAGAATGAGATACTTAGGCGGCCTATGTCGGCTTCGGTTAACCCTTTAGATTCTTATATGTCCCTAGCGTAGTCCT
This sequence comes from Capsicum baccatum var. pendulum, assembly GCA_030864225.1. Lineage (NCBI taxonomy): Eukaryota > Viridiplantae > Streptophyta > Magnoliopsida > Solanales > Solanaceae > Capsicum > Capsicum baccatum. Next base: position 15,227,874 of record CM061550.1, read on the forward strand.
GAACTACGTTTGACCTGATTCCTGCTTCAACGGGATATGTAGATGCTCTAACGGCTCGGTCATATAACCCCAAAAAATAAAAACTGGGGCAGAATTTTCGAGAAGGAATCTTGAAAATTCACAAGAGAAAGATCATCATCAACCAAAGAGAATAAAGATCAGCAAAGAATTCAGATCCTCTTAAGCCAAGATCATCATCATCCACCAAAGAGAATAAAGATCAGCAAAGATTTCAGATCCTCTCAAGCCAAGATCATCTCAAATAGTATTAAACTGGGGGCAGAAATTTTGAGGAGGCCTCAAAATTTCCTCCAAACACTGGAATATATTTCAAATTCCCCAGCACCAGAGGTCAAAGTCAAACTTTTGAAGTCACCAGCTGCGACAAAGTCTAGGTAGACTCAATCTCCGGCTATGACAGAACTGTTTGAAGAACCCTTCAACAATGATGATGAGTTTTGGAAATCCTAAATCGGATATAGTCAAAACCAAGAGGAAGATGTTCTTTTAGCTAGTACATGACATGACTGACAGATATTTTCTAAAGCTTTTATAGAAACTTTCGAAACTATTTTCTAAAATTAAGACTACTTTCAAAAATCTATACAAATCTTTTACTTAGTGATTGCCTAAGCGTCTATTGGAATAGGGAGTCAGGGTGGAGGTAACAACATGATGGAGCACCTGAAAGATGGTGAGGAGCAAACCGAGAAGCGAAGGAGGTCAACACGGAGTAGTTTCACTCAAAACTAATCATTTTTCTGTGGATGTAGGAATCAATACACAAAAATGAGAGTCTTTTTCAAAAATTCCCGAGCAAGTTGGGAGCCAAACCAGAGAATATGATGCTCAAGAATGGTATTTTTGGGTAGCCCCAAAGACAGGTTAATACCCATTTATTGTAGACCTTTTGAATTGTCTATCTCATTTCTTGAGACCATGAAGGACAAATAAAAGCACCTTATCTTTTTTATAAATATTGTATTTAGAATTGTTCTAAAAAATATTCGCTAGCCAAAGCGACTTTGTGTCTACTAACTGTCTATCTTGAGTACAGGTACACATATAAAGCAAAAATATAGGCAAACGGACTCAAGATAAACCATCTTTATTGCTAAGAGGGCCATTCCATATCATTTCATTGCTAAGAGGGCCATTGCATTCAATATCTGATGACACACGAGATATCATACGCTGGCATTGAGGATATCATTCGCATTAAATATCTGATGATGCATGAGATACCATACGCTGGCATCGAGGATATCATCAATATTCAATATCTGTTGACACTCAACATAGCATACGCTATCATCAAAGATATCATCAATATTCAATATCTGTTGACATGCGAGATACCATATGCTGGCGTCGAGGATATCATCAACAATTAATATTTATTGACACGTGAGATAGCATACGCTGGCATCGAGGATATCATCAATATTTAATATTTGTTAACACACGAGATAACATATCCTGGTGTCGAGAATATCATCCGTATTAAATATCTGACGACATGTGAGATAGCATACACTAGTGTCGAGGATGTCATCAATATTTAATATCCGTTGACATGCGATATAGCATACGCTGGCGTCGAGGATATCATCAGCATTTAATATTTGTTGACACGTGAGATAGCATACGCTGACGTCAAGGATATCATCAATATTTAATATTTGTTAACACACGAGATAGCATATGCTGGTGTCGAGGATATCATCCATATTAAATATCTAACGACACGCGAGATAGCATACACTGGTGTCGAGGATATCATCAATATTTAATATCTGTTAACATGCAAGATAGCATACACTGGCGTCGAGGATATCATCAACATCTAATATCTGTTGACACATGAGATAGCATATGCTGACATCGAGGATATCTCATAATGAATCAACATTCGAATGCATAAAAAACACGTGATTCGAATAACATATGAGGTTTTCTAGAAATTGACAATCTAAGGGCTATCTATAAGTCATATTATTTGAAATAGGATAGTGTCCAAGATTAACTGTGAGTTGATAAGCCCACAGGTCATTCGTAAGCTGCAACAACATCCTAACCGAATAGTGTACAAGGTTACCCAAAAATCGATAGACTGAAGGTTATACATAAGTCACAACTAAATTCTTACCGGAGAATATGTGAGATTATCAAATTGATACGTCTAAGGGTTCTCTTACCGGAGAATATGTGAGATTATCAAATTGATACGTCTAAGGGTTCTCTATAAGCCGCGTCATATCCAAGATCGATTATGTGTAGGATTACCCAGGGACTAACAATTTAAGATATATCTTTAAGTCATATTGTATCCAAGGTCGGATGATAATGCAGGAACACCTGAAAGCTAGCGATTGGAGGGATATCTGTAAGTCATCTCTTATCCAAGGTTGGATAATGTGCAGGATTACCTAAAAGCTAGAAATTCAAAGAATATCTGTAAGTTGCCTCGTATCCAACATCAAATAATGCACAAGATTATCTAAAGATTGACAATTCAAGAGAAATCTATAAGTCGTATCAATATAAAAGATGCGCAAGACTTACCTGAGATCATATGCAAAGAATCGTTGGCAATAACTCGGAGAGGTTATCATACAACAAGAATTATAGGTGACTCAAAAGAGTTGCCGCATCAACACAAGATTACACATTGCAGGGACCATTCTGCATAAAGTATCGTCTGTGTCCAAAAGGGCCACCCCACTTTGAATACATATTCACTCGACAAATAAGATAATTAGGCAACAATCAAGAGTGTTGTTATGTCTATTGCTGCAAGTTATCTCTTTCCAAACAGGTACATGAAAGGATGACTTCGCATTTTAAGCGACAACTCACGTGGAAATATGAAAACACTATATACCTCTTTCGTAAATTATGTTAAGCACTACAGATTTTTGTTTGAGACAATGCCGAGAGCATCCGAGAGGATAAAAAACTCAAATCAAAATCACAAGTGCGGACGACTCCAGATAGGACGCAGCACAATGTGGAACACTTTCTTAGCAGCAAAACGAGACATAGTCTAGAGAGGGACGTCAAACTCCTTAGACGCGAGCTAAAAGATGATCGACACCACCATCCAATCACACCCCTATTATAAGGAATATGGTTATTTTGAGATATTTTGGTTTCAACTTCACCTTCGAGATATTTCTAAACTCATGTCGAGGGTAACCTTCTCTTTCTTTCAAATCCGGGTGACAACATACTTAGAGTTCTAAAAATTATGTCCTGGTAAGTTCTTGTTTATGGGTGTGAAGGATCCCACATTCATGGTTAAGAGTTTACAAGCCTCTTTTCCGCAACTCTATCAACTTGTCACTCATCTAGAGTCAAAGATCGTCTAAAATAAAAGACTATCTTTTCTACCGATCGAGTCAAACTACAAGCAATCTGATTTCCTGAATAATGATGATATGTAGGCTGTAGGCTGGGCTCTTTGTTGAAAACTAGACTACATTCCAACCTCCCCCCCAAATCTCTTTATTCTCTGACTTTTTGATTTTATCAAAAACTCCAAAACCGAGATAGCTGGTGAACCTTTTGAAAATCGTGCTCTAAATCAAGCTTTATAACCTACAAGTGGCCTGAATTCTTATGTAACCTGAAATATTTAGGAAAGTTGATACCGAGGTCTGGACATAACTCTATGAAACTCGTGCGAAAACCAACCTCTTTCAGAATCGAATTTGTGGTCGGACAAAAAATAGAAACGTCGACCTCCCTTTGACCAGGGTTACTTGCATCCACCCTACCCAAAGGGAGGGGGCAGTTGTTGACACTTAGTTTTTGCCCTTCGCAACTAAATTGAATCCTAAGTTTCTTCGGCTTTTAATAAAATTGAAATATTTATTTCATCCGAATAAAAAAATTTAAAATATTTTTTATACGTGATTTTATCATTTTAAGTAGAGATTATATATTATCGTGTTCAGTTATACGAGATTATATAATTTGATTACTTTAATATTTATTCTATGGAATATTGAATTTTAATTAAGGATTATTTTAAAAATAAAAATACTGATTAAAATCTTGATTTTAATATAATTTACTGTCAAAATAATTTATTTAGATAAATATGCATTTGATTTTATTAAATCAAGAAGCTCGGAATTAAAAGAAGTATTAATTCGTATCAAATTTAAATTTAATTTAGCCAATCTATTAGATTTGGCCATAATTAAAATCAAATTTGCATAATTTGCAATGCAATCCGTCAATTCATTTTTAATTTGGTCAAAATTAAATGAATATGGCTAAATTTTAAATCCCAATTGGAGTTATATTTTAAATAACCCTAAAATTCTCAAAAACTCATAACTTCTACCCAATTTCCACCAAAAAATAATTTTAAATTGTACTACATTGTACTATTTTCCCACAAGTTTGTCCTTTCCCAATTTTGAAATTCAAAAATTGCACTACATTGTATAATTTTTCCCCACATTATCTTCCACCTCACCTTATCTTCAATTTTTAAATTTCAAAAATACCACTAAATGGCTTTTCTCCCACATTGGTAGATGACAAGAAATAAATTTTCACCCTTTTCTATAAATACTTTTCTCTCACATTGGCGGAGGAAAGATAAAAAAAATACATTCTCTCCTATAAATACTACCACTAATTTGGTAGAAAAGGGGGTGGAAAAGTAAAAAAAAAAAAAAAACTAGAAAAGTGAAAAAATCCTTTTGAGCAAAATAGTTATTTTTATTTAGTAAATTTTTTTGTTTCATAGAGTTGATTGGCTAATCAAAATTTTTGAGTTGCCAGCGACGTTTTTCGGTGGTGGTTGATTCCGACAAAGTTCGTACTCTCATTTTGCTACCCCAAAAAGGTAAACACACTTTTTTTTTTTTAGTTTTATTATAGTTTTCTTCTTTGTAGTTCGTAGTTATAATTTTATTTGCTGGGATTGTTTGTTGTAGATGGCCTTGAAGGCCATAGGACGTTGTGGTATCGATATTTTAATTATTTTCATTTTATGATATAAAAATGAGTTAGCAATAGTTGTACGTGTCTTTTTTAACTTTATTCTTTGATTATTATAGATAAAGTTTCAATCTTTGCTTAAAAGATGTACTCATGTCTTGTTTAAACTCATTGTTGGTGGATATGTTTGTTTCTAGTATGTAAAGTTATTTTTTTTTATGTTAAAAAGAATTGTTAATATTGATTGTTTTGCCTTTTGACCTTGTTCTTTAATTATTTTGGATTAAGTTTAAATCTTTTCTTGAAAAACATACTCATGTCTTGTTTAAACTCATTGTTGGTAGATATGTTTGTTTTTAGCATGTAAAGTTATTTCCTTTATGTTGAAAAGAGTAGTTAATATTGATTGTTTTGCCTTTTGACTTTATTCTTTGATTGTTATGTATAAAGTTTTGATTTTTGCTCAAAAGACAAACTCATGCCTTGTTTAAATTCATTGTTGGCGGATATGTTTGTTTTTGCATGTAAAGTTGTTTCTTTTATGTTGGAAAAATAGTTATTATTGTTTGTTTCGCCTTAATAAAAATAATAATTGGTTAAGTCAAGAATTTATTATTTGTTTGCTAATTATTTTAATGGATTTCAAAATCCTCATATAAGAGATGAAGTGCTAGCTTTATTTTTCATCCAAGATGTTTATTCCTCTTTTGTTCGCATATTGTTTTGTCAAAATGATGAGAAAGTTCGAACTCTTGTGGCTAAATAGAATTATTTGGATATTTTTGACTCATGCATAGTATAATTGTTGAACAATATTTCACTTTTAGAGATGCTAAACTTTTATTCTTATTTTCTTACTCCGGATTGTTATATGTTCTCTTTGTGTGTGTAAAGACTTGATTCATTTCTCTCTTTTATTCATAATATCAAAAGAGAATCAACGTTGTCTTAGAAATATAAACCATAGGTCATTATACATTTTTTCATAAAATGTTGGTTGTAATTTAGATGTATGAATTTTCGTTAATGTCGCCTTAATTGAAATTTAAAGATTCTCTTTCTTGAAAAGTTAGCCTTTATTTTCTTTTGTTATATGGATTAGTGTCTATGTTTATTCAATTTTAGAAGTCATCAGTATTTTTCTTGTTGCCTCATCCATTTACTTTCGCAAGCTTACGTTGTTTGTTTCTCGCATTAATTCATTGAATATGACCTTCTTTCTTTTACCTTTATTCATTCTTAATATGAACATAAATCATGAGGCATGCAAGTGGATGTCTTTGCTTTGCATTTTATCTATTGACACCCACTCTTGTTATACGTGTGCAAGTGTGCATATCATTATAATTCAAAAATTGATTCTTGATATTTTATTTTGCGTTGAAATATGTAACTATTATGCCTTGAACGTATATTAATTTCTTTATCTTTTCTTTGCATGCAAAAAATATCTCGAGTCCAAATAGACTTCTCCTCTTGCATTTCGTAATGGGTCAATAGGGCTCACCTCTTCGAGTCAAATCTGAAGTTTAAACCCAAAGTCCACTACATAGCGTGAGGGTGCTAGAAGATAGACGAAGAAGAAAGATGGGTCAAAATCCATTGATGAGGTCACTTTGAAAAGTCTCGATTTTTATTACTAAAAATTACACAAACCCACAACTTAAGTTTCACTTATTACAAAATATCTCATCTCTCCAAACATATTACAAAAATTCCATTTTCTCTAAAATTGCATATACTTAGGTTTTTATGTATATGTCGGCCTTGTTATGTATATGTCAGCCTTGTCATACTTGTTATGCATATGAATCGGCCTTGTTATGTATATGTCGGTCATGTCATATACAAAGATTTATATGTATATGTCGGCCTTGTTATGTATATGAATCGGGAGAAAGAGTAAAGTAATTAAGAAAGTCGGAGAGAGTGTAAATAATTCTAATAAGGTTGGATTTATGTTATTTTTACTTTTTATTATTGTCTTCTTTATATTTATTCATTTAGTCATTTATTTATTTATTTATTTGGGTCTCGAAGCCAAGGTTGTATTTCAATACAGGTGAGGTGAATTTTGGGCCTCAAAGGTCCGCAAATTAGCTTAGGACAGGTTGTGGGCCGAAAGCCCAATTAGATTAGGACATAGTCTATTGATTTGGGCTCAATGACATAAGTCTTTTATTTTCTCCACTTCCCCTTTTACATGCTTTATTATTAATTTGCTTAGACTTAGTTAAAATCCCTACTAAGTCATCCAAATCTATTTTACACAAGTCTTTTCCTAAAATCAATTATTACTTTTCAACAATCAAATCTTTCTTTTTGAAGTTAGTCAAAAGATAGTTTCAAACAGTTCGGATAACCGCAAGTTAGCGGATACCCTTGGTGCCTTAACAACCTTCCTAGAGTATTAATAGGAACCGCTTACTCAGAATCTTCAAACTTAAATGATTTTTTTGTTTTGAATCATTTAAGTAACTTTCAAAGGTTTTCTTAATTCCTTTTCAAATAAATTAAGTGGCGACTCTAAAAGTCAAAATTTCCGCAAAACACATATTTATTTCATAGCATGTTTCATATTTTTCTTCATTTCATTGTTCATTATCTAAAATTATTAAATTGTTAATATTAATAAAATATTAACTTATTAACTTACTTAATATACGTATCAAGTGCTCTTCTTATATATATGTGTGTATATATTTTTTATACGTGTGTGTATAATCATTCTCAATCTTTTTTAGTACTAGATTAGTGTACGTGCTTTGTACGTGTCTCTCATGTCAATCAATAAAATATACATAAGAATTAAGAACAATATAATTAGAAAGTAGCAATATATTAACGTTAAAAAATGATATATCTATTTAAATTATATAAATCAATATTTTATCTCAAATATATTATTATGTGATGTGTCTCACTTCAATGTTTATTATAAACGGAAAGAACAAAGTTAATTTGAATTTCATGCTATTAAAACTATTCTCAAACCTCATTACTCCTTTCATAGGAGATACTTTCAAGAACACCCAATCAATTACTTCAAACTCCAATTTTCTTTGCCTCAATCAAAATAATACAATTAAATCTAATCTTTACACACAATTTTTTTTTCAAAGTTGTCTGACACTTATCTACCACCTGTAAACAATAACAAATAATACGATAATAGAGATATCAAAATAATACAACTAAATCTAACCTTAACATAAAAAATTCTCAAAGTCGACCAACATTTATCTATCACCTGTAAAATGCAACAAATAATACAATAAAATTGATATCAAAATAATACAATTAAACTTAAATTTTATGCACAAAAATTTTTCAAAGTCGATCGAGATTCATCTACGAACTATAAAGTGTAAACTACCTCAAAATAACAAACTAATAGAGATATTATGATAATACAATTAAACCTAACCTTTACCTAAAAAAAATTCCAAGCCTGCCCACATTCATCTAACCTCTGTAAATTAACATAAAACAATAAGATAATAAATATATCAAAATAATACAATTAAACCTAATCTTTACACAAGAAATTCTTCAAAGACAACAGACATTCATCTACGATCTGTAAACTATAAAAAAAATATAATAGTGATCACAAAGCTTCGATTTTGATCCAACTAATTCTTGTCTGGGCGAAAATTTTGACCCTAAAGAATGATTTTAAATGAAAACAAAGAAAATATATATATAAACACATGTTGAATTCTATTATGCTGACAAAAACAGTGAAGTTGAGAGTTAGAAAATCAAACATCCACCAATCTAGACATGCAATCGAATCAAGTTAGATGAGCATCAATCATATTCTCCCAATAGGCAAACCGGTTTGTTCTCTAGTGTAACGTACATCTCAATATTTATAGAAATATTTACTTAATAGAGTCATAGTTTAAGAGTATTTTTCTAATTGAATAGTAGAAATGAAAATAGTAATGTATTCTCCTACCATATATTTTAGGAGTCTCATATATTTTAGGAAGTATAGTAGAAAGAAAAATATTAATTAATTCTCCTACCATATATTTTAAGAAGTCTAGTTAATATAATAAAAAATAATTAAATAATAAATTTTAAAAAATAATGAAAAGATAGTTTTGTCTAAAGAAGAGTCTTTTAATGAAGGACAGCGGGAGGAGACTCATAACATTTTTCAGTCGAGACAGGTTGCATCAGGGTTCGACTCTCAGTTTGTTTTTGTTTGCGCTGGTGATAGACGTGTTGACGCGGAGTATTCAAGATAAGATGCCCTAGTGTATGTTATTTTCAGATGATATAGTGCTGATTGATGAGACACGGGGGGGGGGGGATGAAAAATTAGAGGTTTGGAGGCAAACCCTTGAATCTACGGGGTTCAAGTTGAGTAAGTCCAAGATGGAGTATATGGAATGCAAATTTAGTGACTTGAAACGGGAGGACGGAGTGGTGGTGAGGATGAATTCGTAGGATGTTTGTAAGAAGGATAGTTTTAAGTATCTTGTGTCTATGATTCAAGGGAATGACGAAATTGATGAGGATGTCTCTAAACGTATTGGAGCGGGTTGGATAAAGTGGAGGCTCACCTCGGGAGTGTTGTGTGATAAGAAGGTGCTCTTAAAGCTTAAAGGCAAGTTCTACAGAGTGACAATCCGTTCGGCCATGCTGTATGGTGCAGAGTGTTAGTCGGTCAAGAGCTCCCACATTCAAAAATTGAAGGTAGAAAAATGAGAATGTTGCATTGGATGTGTGGTCTTACTAGAGGGGATAGAGTTAGGAATGAGATTATCCGGGAGAAGATAGAAGTGGCTTCGATGGAAAACAAGATATGGGAAAGAATGCTGAGATGGTTCAGGCATGTGATGAGGAGAGGCACGGATGCCCCAGTTCGTAGGTGTAAGAGGCTAGCTTTGGATGGTTTCAGAAGGAGTAGAGGTAGGCCGAAGAAATACTGGAGAGAGGTGATTAGACATGACATGGAGCTATTACAGCTTACTGAGGACATGACCCTAGATAGGAAGGTGTGGAGGTCGTGGATAAGGGTAGAAGGCTAGGGCGTGTGTGGGTTGTAACTAGTAGGTGGGTGTCCTCTCTTATTTCTTATTTCCTATTTCTTATTTTCGTATTACTCTTATTTTTGTGTCTCTCTTATTTCTATTTTTATTATTTCTTCTTCCTTATTCGGTTATGTCACCCATTCTGTTTCATGTATTACTTTATCTTGAGCGGGAGGGGGGGGGGTCTATCGAAAATAGCCTCTCTAGTTCTTCGGCGGTAGCGGTATAGACTGCGTACATTTTACCCTCCCAGACCCCACTTGGTGAGAATACACTAGGTTTGTTGTTATTTGTTGTTGTTGTTATTATAGATTATTTAAATAGGTTCACGTATAATCTATAACATATGTTAGATTTTCATATAAAGAAATAGCAAAATTATTTTCCTCTAATTTTTGAGCATTTAGATATGTTAACATTCCTAAATAAAAGGAAGGACAGTTGGAAGACTCTGCTGGTGCTCTACGATTAATTTCTGCTTTATTCTTGAACACTCAGACGGTGTCCTTGATGAATGGTTATACAATGGTGGTCCTACTTAATATATAAAAACCTTTGTTTTCGTATGGCTTGAATAAAAAATTTAGCTTATTGGATAGTTAATTACATGACCAGCTAATATATAGTAACAATTTTCTTCTTATATAACTCGAGTAAAAAAGTTTAATTTATTGGTTTGTTATGAGCAGAACAAGACGTGGACCAAATTAGTTAAAAAAAAAGACACAGTATTTATTTAAGAGGCGATCTTACTTTAAACAAATTAAGGAAAACGTCATCATTTACCCCCAACCAATATTTGAAAAATTAAAGACACACATAAACTATTGAAGTGACCTAATACATACCAGGACTATTTAAAAGTGAATTTATTTATCCGTTAAAACGTCACAGTCAGATTTTGTCCTGAATGTGCATTACACGTGTCAATAGCATATTTTTTCATTTTTTTTCATTTTTCTCTAGATTAATAATCACCAATTTCAATCTTTTTTTTTTTTTAGTTTAAATCTAGGCAAAGTCTTTTTATTGATAACACGAATGAATTCGATTGGATCAAAGCGACCCGAATCCAACAATCTAAATAACTTCAATTCTTTCATTATTTCATAACCTTCCGCCATTTTTGTGAAATTCAAGAAACCCAAACCCAATTCGATAAAGTTCGAGCAGATTATAACCCAAATCGTATGCAAATACAGAACTCAATTCTGAAATTCAAGAAACCCACATTTAGTTCAGTAAAATTTAAGTAATTCACAATCCAATTCGTAAATACAAGAAACCCATAATCCAACTTTGTAAAATTCGATAAATCCAGAACACAATTCACAAAATTCGATAAATCCACAACACAATTCAGTAAAATACAAGAAATCCGAAACCCAATTCGTGAAATTCAAGATACCCACAACGCAATTTTGTAAAATTCGAACAACCCACAAATCAATTTAATTCCCAACTACCTACAACAAAATATAAAAAAAATTGAAGAAAAAAATTAAAAAATAAGTGTATTTGTGAACTCATCAGTGAATTGAAGGAGGTTGAGAGAAAAAAAGAAGCTAATGGATTTCAGAAAGAGAGGAAAAAATATGGAAGAACACAAAGATGAAGAGAAAAAAAAGAAGAAAAGGAAAAAACATATAAAAAGATAATGAAAGAAAATAAAAATTATATAAATTTAAATGAAAACTAATTAAATATAATTAGTTGATAAAATTCAATTAAATGATGACATGTGGACATTTTTAATAAGCTTTTATTATTTATTTTTTTGTTTTTCACGCGTGTGTAGGAATGTGCATATCATACTCTTTGTCAGGTTAGTTTTGAGGAGTAAATAAATTCACTTATAAATAGTATAGATGTGTATTAGGTCACTTCAATAGTTTAGGAGTGTCTTCGACTTTTCGAGTATAGTTTAAGGTAAAAATGAAGACTTTAACCAATAAATTAATATGCCATTAATAAATGGGGAAAGGAAATGGGATGGCTATTTTGAAAAGAAATAGCCCACAATTTGAAAGTGTGGACAATTGGAGCCAGTCGGCCCAATTTATTTCCCCTTTTTAGCCATTTGACCCAATTTATAACAATTGGAATCAGTCGGTCGCATGCAGCCTCTATACCCAATTGATATACTTTTATACAACATTGATATACTTTTATACTACATTGATACACTTTTTAAAAAAGAGATAGGGGATTCTTATACCTAATTGATACTTTTTTATACCACATTGATACACTTTTATAATAAGAGAGAAGGAGAATCTATGCATGCATATGCAGTGTCCATATACCCAATTGATACTCTCTTATATTAGATTTATACACTTTTATACCACATTGATACAGTATCAGTATCCATATACCCAATTTATACTCTTTTATACTAGATTGATACACTTTTCTACCGCATTGATACAGTATATATACCATATAAATACACCTTTTGTCACACCCCATTTCAACTCCAAAAGAAAGAATTTTTAAGTTCTAAAGGGTTTTATTGTTAAGTGACAGAAAAATTTGTTTCGAAAGAGAAAAAAAAGGATTAGTTTTTCTTATTCAGAGTCGCCACTTGGCATAATCCGGTGTGCCAAGTCACCTTTGGAAAATCCTTTTCGAAACGGTTTTGACTCTTTAATACTGGTTTGCGAACAGAGATTCCGGCTAAGGAATTCTGTTGACCGAGGGGAAGGTGTTAGGCACCCCTCGATCCCGTGGTTTGACCACGGTTGCTTGGCAGAGCGTATCGGCTAAATTGACATTGCAAATGCATAAACCACTCAAAGCACGCAAAAAATAATCACTCAAGCAAACAAAAACAAAATAATCCAAAATATAATGTCCAGTCCAATTATTACAACCCGAAATAAAAAAGGTACTGAAAGTAAGTCTATGCTAATCCTAAACTAAGCTCCAATGCTTTACCCGATGCCTTGGGCCTTCATTACGAACGTCCTCCGAGTACAAGATACGTCGGGACATTCCCCGGTGAATGAATACAAATGTGACCTCGGGGCATTCCCCGATGAATGAATACAATCGATCCAAATTCATAAAATAAAACCATTCAACAAACATTTTCAACATTCAACAATCCAAAAGTTCTAAATTTGCCTACCCGAACCTACTATTTTCCTATCCAACTCGACCTATCATGATTCTTATCACATTTCAACATCATCAATGAATCAAAAATTATCCAAATTTACCTTTATCGAGATCAATCCCTTCCTGCATTCATTCTCAAAATAATTAATCAATTCTTCGACTACTAATCCAAGTTTCCACATTCAAATCCAACATCAACCAACACAAAAACAAAGATTCAAACATATCAAATAACAAATCATTCATATTCACATAAAAAATTAAAGAGAAGATAGAATTGGACCTCAAGTGTCGCTTTCAATATATCGGAGATAGAACCACGCCTGAGAACCTCGACTTTTAGCTTCAACAATGACAAAGATCCAAATCGATATCGCCAATCCCAATCCGAACAAATTTAATTCGGGAAACCAAACTCAATTATAAACATTCGAATCAACAACTTTGAACGGCAATAGAAAATCCCCGAATAGAAAGATGAAATTCGAATCTCAAAAACCCAAGAATAAAAATAAAACCAAATCTAAGCAATTCGACAAGATGAAAACCCGGTTTTGACGATGAAACGCAAAAACAGATGAACCCCAACACTCCAATAATGCAACAGAAAGTCAAAATCAGTGTAGCCTGAGCTCCGATTAGCCCAGACAACGGCAGTAACGATGAATTGAGACAAATTCCAGCGAGATTATCATTTCCCAATCGGATTCACCCAGAAATCAAAAGAGAACGATGAGTTCCGGCAAAAGGGTCATCGAAACACTAACCAGAAACCCGAATTCTGTTTTCTCCTTCGATTCTCACGCCATTTTTTGCTAATTTTTTTTATTTTCACTGTGTGCATCATGTGCGTGTGTTTTTCATGTGTAGGCATGGATGAAGGTGAAAAAGACAGAAACCCAAATCTCTTTTTCTCTCTTTTTTGCATCTCTCCTCTCTTTTACTCTCTCTCTCGATCTACCTCATTTTCTATGTGTAGTGTTCTTTCTGTGTAATCAATGGAGAAAATGGAGAGGGTGTGAGGTTTTGTTGGAGAAGCAGAGCATTTTTTTATGAGGTGTCTATCCGGAAAAAAAAATCTCAAAAAGGGAGCTTGTGGGTGTATGTATATGTGGTTGTGTCCGTTAATGGAAGATGAACTCGTGTATATATGGTGAGGTTCCTCCGAAGAAGATGATAATTATTTCCCCCAAAAAATGTGACCCTCCCTTCCTTATTTTTTTCTGTGTATGTATCTCTATGAAAAGTGCTCTGGTCAGTGATTTGATGATGTATATATATTTCTGTTGGCATATGGGTTTGGGGTAGGGTGACATGGGGTAGAGTTTGTTAAGATAGGGTAGGTAGGTGTTGTTTTTTTTAATTGGAGGGATAAAGGTTAGATGTCTATTTTTGTTTGGGTAGGTTGTTAGGATGAGATGTAAAGGGGTTGGGATTGGATAGAATTTGTTAGGGAATTTGTTATTATTATTTTTTATTATTTTGTGAGGGTATAATAACATGGATGAGGGTACATGGTAGGATAAGATAAAATTGGGTAAATTAATCTTTCGGAGGGACACAATTACGTGTCTACATCATGCCCCATTTGAATGTAAACACGCAGTGTTTTCAGGCAAAGAAGTAAACAACGAGATCGAATTTTGTCCTGATCATTATTCAAAGAGAGAAGTAAAAGAAAGAAGGACAATCGACTCCTGTCGGACACCCTATCTACCCAAGTCATGAGGAAATCACAAGTGTCTCAAAGGGTTGGAAGAGAAGTGGACTATACCGAGTTGGAGAATCGAGTGAGGTTCCATCGAGGTTCCGGTCTGCGGCTGTGACATTACATCAAAAATAAAAATTACAAGTTAAAACATAAATGTAATTACAAAATCCTATTTATACAACTTCTGTTGGCTCTTGACTCGACTTTTATCGCCCTATTCTTCAGGTGGGCTCCTGACTTGCAATTTATTTCAACTTGTTGCTTGGCTTTCAATTGCTTCGCTTTGTTGCTTGACTTTTCATTTGCTTCGCTTTGTTGTTTGACTTTTCGTTTCTTCACCCTATTCTTCAGGCGGACTCCTGAAACCCAAATTAAAACTAGAACGAAAATTATCCCGAACAAAAATTATAGTAAAGGAATATTTCATTTTTGAAAGCGCTGCCCCATTTTTCAGAAGGGTCCTGAACATAAAGTAAAATCCCATTTTTCTGGAGGGTCCTAAAAATAAAGTAAATTCCCATTTTTCAGGAGGGTCCTGAACAGAAAGTAAAATCCCATTTTTCAGGAGGGTCCTGAACATAAAGTAAATTCCCATTTTTCAGGAGGGTCCTGAACATAAAGTAAATTCCCATTTTCCAGGAGGGTCCTGAATTGAAAGTAAATTCCCATTTTCTAGGAGGGTCCTGAACATAAAGCAAATTTCCATTTTTCAGGAGGGTACTGAACAGAAAGCAAAATCCCATTTTTCAGGAGGGTCCTGAACATAAAGTAAAGCCTCACGAATGTGCATTTCCAATGGTAGCTGAATTAAGTGAAGCGAATTTGCCCCTATTTCAATAAAGAAAATTTGTCAATTAAAAACTTAGTGGTGGCTTGCAGATCTTGGCTTCTCAGGTATCTACCCAGCACTCGTTCCTTTCATCTTTGTTCTAAATCGCTAACACTTGCCCTGTCTTGCCGCATCATCGACCCGGATCCAGATTGAGGGAAGTGAGTTCTGACTCGAACAATGGGCTTCTATTTAACCATGCCTCTGAGGTGCACCCTTTTCCCAAATCTGAATGCTTCCACGAATCCAACAGCCTGTCGGTTGATAGACTTCCTTTGTTTCGCGTTGAATTACGATCATGTTTCTTTCCTGTGCTATTCCTTGGCTTTTCCTCGTATAATTGGAAAGACTGGTAGTAAATTTTGAAATCCTTTCTCGCTTGTTTTGACACGGACTTGACTTAAAATATAAAGAAATGATGGTGAATTTTATTTTGATAAATGACATAAAAAGACAAAAAGCATGAATATGTAAATGAAAGAAAAGGGCAATGTCCCATATTCAAAAAGAAAAGTTATCTGAATACGACAACCAACTCCAATGAGTATGACATGCATTTTGGATTGAGCTGCCTGATCTTCCTATCCAAACTCCCCATTTGTTGTTGAGTTCGTGCCTTTGCCGCTGAGCCGCTTCTTCAAATCCATTGGACTCATACATCACATTCGATTGACGACATCTTAAAAGACTTTCGCCAACAAATCTTTTTCTTTTCACTTTTCATTTTTCTCATGAACTCTCCATCGCCTTACGGTGCCCGTGAGGGTTTTCACCAATAAGACTCTCTCATTTTCATTTCTCTCAACTCACCATCGCCTTATGATGCTTGCAAGGGTTTTCACCAATAAGACTCTCTCATTTTTATTTCTCTCAACTCACTATCGCCTTATGATGCCCACGAGGGTTTTCAACAATAAGACTCTCTCATTTTTGTATTTCTTTCCTAATTTCTTATGCTGAGGGAGACAAGTGGTACCTCACAATGTATCATCATATCCATTGCATGCTTAGCCTTAACATTTATCAAAAATTGATCTGAAGGACTTTCTTTGGTTGTAACTTGGCTTTTGGTTAAGGTTAGAAAAAGATGGTAAGGGGCTCAAACGATACTTGAAGTGGGGGTGGGACTTACAACTTTTGGAATCGACTCAAATAACACATTAACTCATGCCCCAGTTTTGTTGACTGGGTGAATCTTAGATCTTTATTTGGTTGGATCGAGCCCGAAATAGGGCAGCCTACGTATCTCACTCCCGAGAGAGGAGAATCAGGTCGGACGTAGTTCCATCAGCTTGTTCTTTGTTTTAATTTGATTTTGACTTTTTTTCGAACTCTTTCTTTTATTCTTATTTCCTCGATATTTATCTTTGACTCTATTTTGATTCCAAAAGAGGGATATGAAAGAAAATTAAAATGAAGCTCAAACGGGTAAACAAAGAATGACACAATGTTTGGATAGAAGGATAAAATGCCTTCATCATATCAATCTTCAAAAATGCAAGTACTACACATGCAATAAAATCAACAAAGGATCAAATATCATACATAATATCTTTTGACCGCATCAGCATTGATAGCAATTTCTGTCATTTTTCCTTCAGTATCTGTCAAATATAAGGCTCCATTGGACAACACTTTCTTCACAACGAAGGGACCTTGCCAGTTAGGGGAGAACATGCTTTTCGCTTCAACCTGGTGAGGAAGGATACGTCTCAATACCAACTAACCAACTTCAAAATTCCTGGGACGGACCTTTTTGTTATACGCTCAAGCCATCCTCCTCTAATAAAACTGGCCATGACACACAGACGTTAGCCTTTTTTCCTCAATCAAACTCAAATATTCCAGTCGGGTTTTTACCCATTCGTCATCATCAATCTCTGCTTCTACAATGACTCGAAGAAAGGGAATTTAAACTTCTGCAGGGATGACTGCTTCTGTCCCATACACCAATAAATATGGAGTTGCCCCTGTTGAAGTGCGAACAGTGGTGCGATAACCTAGCAATGCAAACGACAAATTTTCATGCCACTGTCTAGACCCTTGTACCATTTTTCGCAGTATCGTTTTTATATTCTTATTGGCGGCTTCTACAACACCATTGGCCTTTGGATGATATGGAGTAGAATTTTGATGTGCAATCTTAAACTGTTGACATACTTCTTTCATCAAATGACTATTGAGATTGGCAGCATTGTCTGTAATGATCATCTTAGGAATTCCAAATCTACAAATGATATTGGCATGAACAAAGCCCACCACAACCTTCTTTGTCACTGACTTGAAAGTTACTGCTTCTACCCACTTTGTGAAGTTGTCAATGGCTACCAAAATGAATGTATGTCCATTTGATGCCTTCGACTCAATCGGTCTAATCACATCCATTCCCCAAGACACGAACGACCATGGAGCGGCCATTGCATGCAACTCAATAGGAAGAGAACGTATCAGATCACCATGTACCTGACATTGATGTCACTTTCGAACAAATTGAACAGAATCCCTTTCCATAGTAAGCCAGTAATAACCTGCTCGAAGAATCTTCTTTGACAAGACATGACCGTTCATGTGCGACCCGTATACAGCAGAGTGTATTTCAACCATGATTCTCGAGGCTTCTCTTGCATCTACACATCTTAAAAGTCTCAGATCTGGGGTCCTCTTATACAAGATTCCCCCACTTAAGAAAAATCCACTAGCCAAACGCCTAATAGTCCTCTTTTGATCGTTGGTGGCATATGTCGGGTATTCTCCTGACTAAATGTACCGCTTGATATCCAAGAATCAAGATACTTCATCGAGCTATTCTTCAACCGCATTACAGTAAGCATGCTGATCACGACTCTGTATATGCACTGGATCGATGTAGGCTTTGTCAAGATATTGGATCATTGAAGACAGAATGGCTAAAGCATTAGCAATTTCATTACGAATCCTTGGAATATGCCTAAATTTTACTAACACAAACCGTTGACATAGCTCCTGCAAGCATTGTCGATACGGGATGAGCTTCAAATCTCGCGTCTCCCAATTGCCTTGAATTTGATGGACGAGCAAATTCGAATCTCCCAACACCAATAATTCTTGGACTCCCATATCAACAACTAACCTCAAACCAAGAATGTAGGCTTCATACTCTGCCATATTGTTAGTACAGTAGAATCGATGTTGTGCTGTTACCGGGAAATATTGTCCCGATTCAGAGATAAGAACCGCACCTATTCTGACTCCTTTCATATTGACAGCTCCATCGAAGAATAACCTCCAACCTAGATCAGCATCTATAACAACTTTATCGACACACGACACTTCTTCGTCATGAAAATATGTCTTTAATGTCTTGTCCTCTTCATCGATGGGATTCTCAGCAAGATGATCTGCCAAGGCTTAGGCTTTCATGGCGGTTCGAGTCACATATACAATGTTAAACTCGGTAAGGAATATTTGCCACTTTGCCAATCGACTCGTTGGCATAGGTTTCTGAAAGATATACTTCAAAGGATCCATGCGAGAGATGAGATAAGTAGTATAGGATGAGAGATAATGCTTCAAATTCTGTGCTACCCAAGTTAGGGCACAACACGTCTTTTCAAGAAGAGTATACCTGGCCTCATATGCGGTGAACTTCTTACTAAGATAATAAATAGCCTGCTCCTTTTTGCCTATGACATCATGTTGACCTAGGAAACAACCGAAAGAATTGTCCATGACTGATAAATATAATATCAAAGGCCTACCAGGCTCCGGGGGTACCAGCACGGGTGGATTTGACAAATATCTTTTGATTCGATCGAATGCTTCCTGACATTCTTCAGTCCATTTTACCGCAACACTTTTTATCAGCAACTTGAATATGGGCTCACAAGTGGTTGTGAGTTGAGCAATAAACCTGCTAATGTAGTTCAGTCTACCAAGAAAACTCATCACCTCCGTCCTATTCTTGGGCGGGGGCAAATCTTGAATGACTTTGATTTTTGAGGGATCCAATTCAATCCCCCGACGGCTGACTACAAACCCCAACAACTTTCCAGACGGAACTCCAAATACACATTTTACCGGGTTGAGCTTGAGATTATATCTGTGAAGTCTTTCAAAGAACTTTCTTAAATCTTTAACATGGTCGGCCCAATTTTTTGACTTAATAATCACATCATCCACGTAGACCTCAATCTCCTTATGCATCATATCATGAAACATAGTAGTCATGGATCTCATGTATGTTGCTCCAGCATTCTTCAAATCGAACGGCATCACTCGATAACAATAAGTCCCCCATGGTGTGATAAAAGACGTCTTCTCTGCATCTTCATCATCCATAATGATGTGGTAATATTCGGCATAGCAATCCACAATAGAGGCAACCTCGTGTTTAGCACAGTTGTCTAACAAAATGAGGATGTTGGGCAGTGAAAAATCATCTTCGGACTTTCTCTGTTCAAATCACGATAATCAACACACACTCAAATTTTGCCATCTTTCTTTGGTACGGGAACAACATTGGATAACCACATGGGATAGCGAGCTACTCGAATTACTTTGGCTTCAAGTTGTTTCATGATTTACTCTTTAATTTTAATACTTACATCTGTTTTAAACTTTCTCAACTTCTGTTTGACAGGAGGGAATGCAGGATCAGTTAGCAATTTGTGAGCCACTAATTCAGTGCTTAAACCAGGCATATCATCATAAGACCATGCAAAAACATCCTTATAATCAATTAATGCTTAAATCATTCCATCTTTTAGCTGTGGCAAAGCATGTACACTGATTTTAGTTTCCCTAACATCTTCTTGATCCCCTAGATTTATTGGCTCAGTCTCATTCAAATTAGGATTCGGTTTGTCTTCAAACTGTTCCAGCTCTTTGCTTATTTCTTCTAGTGTTTCTTCTTCATCATATTCCCCATCGTGCTTCATTACATCTTGATTAGTTTGGATTTTAAGGTCAGACTGAAAATTCCGCATACATGTCATGTCATTAGAATCAGCATAAAAAGAACTGTATATAAAAAAAAATATATTAGACACGAATCAAAAAGGACATTGCATTTCATTAAATGAAAAAAAATAGAAAGGTTTAAACATAGATGCCATCATAACATAAACAACTAAAATTCGAATTACAACCCTGAAATAACTCGGATAAACAGAAAGAAAAACAAAATAAACTACCAAAACTCCCTCCTGACGGGAAGAGGAGTGACTTCCCAATTATTGAGCCAGACAGCTGGGGCCTATGAATCGCACATCTGCTATACTGGTACCTTCTCCTGCTTCATCCATATCAACATCAATAAAAAGGTACTGACAGTCATCAACCAATTCAACTTCAAATTCCACATGCTTTGTGACACCGCTCTTAACAAATGATTCACTGAGTAGTGGCATTGGGCGAGGGAGTGACCATGTTTCCTTTTTCCTTCCTTTGGCTTTCTTCAGATCTTTAGCCATAGGCTCAAATCCCAGACCAAACGTGCCCACGTTCTCACTCGGACATATGGGACAAACTATACCGTGCAGAGACGCTCCCAAACCCTTTCCTAGCTTAAATCCGTATTTTCAAAGTTCACTCACCATCATGATAGAAGCAGAAGACAATTGCGGTCCTGGTATAACCTGTCATTCAAGGATTCGATTCACTAGCATTGTATCAAAGATTTGATAGATGAATGTCTCCTCTACATTATTTGCTTCAATAAGAGACAAGGGAGAATCTTCGCAGGCGGGCGAATCTCCTTCACCGTGAATAACCACTTCTTGCCTGTCATGCTCAAACTTAATCATTTGATGCAGTGTAGATGCAACCGCCTTGGACTTGTAGATCCACGGCCTTCCCAACAACAGATTGTAAGAGGAGTCTATATTCAATACGTGAAACTCTATGGCGAACTCAACAGGCCCTATGGTCAACATTAGTTCTATTTTGCCAATTGAATTTGATTTTGCACCATCGAAAGCCCTGACACATACATTGTTGGGCCTGATCCTGTCAGCACCAATATTCAACTTTTGCAAAGTAGAAATAGGGCAAATATTTGCACCTGAACCTCCATCAATCATAACATGAGTGATGTAGAAATCTTCACACTTCACTGTAATGTAAAGGCCACGGTTATGCCCTGTACCTTCAACAAGCAATTCATCGTCAGAAAAGCTGATCTGATTGACCTCAAAGATTTTTCCGACCATTTTCTCAAGCTGGTTTGTTGTAATCTCCCTAAGAATATATGCTTCATTTAATACCTTCAGTAAAACATCACGGTGCTCCTTGGAGTGCAAAAACAAAGATATGAGGGAAACTTGAGCAGGGGTTTTCTTCAACTGGTCTATTATTGAATACTCTGGCAATTTCATCTTTTTCAAAAATTCTTCGGCTTCTTCTTCGGTGATAGGCTTTTTGATAGATGACGGTCCACTCACCATTGGTTTGGTCTTTCTTAAGCTTTCAGGCACAAAGCATCTTCCTGACCTAGTCAAACCCCTTACCTCATCTACATCTTTCACTACTTATTTCCCATGATAGGTCATCCCAGTCCGCCCATAATTCTAGGGAACCCTTTTCGTATCAACTATCGGAGGTTGGGTCACCGGTTTGAGGACAATAGGCACTGCCAATGCTCTTTAAGATGGGCTGACTCAGAGTTCCCACCACTGTCAACTTAGGTTTATCCTGACTTAAATCAATATACCTTATGGCGCCTTGTACTGTGATCAGGGGTTTCTTTGTGCTTTCTTGGGCTTTATCTTCTCTCATTCCTTATCGGTTCAATGACATTACTTTTAAAGACTCTACTACATTCACCGATTTCTCCTCAATGGTATGTAACTTGGCAATAGGCTTATAACACCTTGAAGACTCTTTCCCATCATATATCAATTCTAACATATTGGCTTCAGCATGGGTTGGCAGCGGATTTTGGTTAATGTTTCGACCCTCCGGGTCCTGGACCAGCATCTGATTGGTGTCAATTAAATCTTGAACAACTCTCTTTAAATGCCAGCATTTCTCGATATCATGGCCTGGCATATCAGAACAGTACGCACACCTTAAAGAATAATTAAGATTCCTCGGCGGTGGATTTGAAAGCCTTCCTTGAATTGGGCTTAAGACCTTCAACTTTCTCAACCTATCAAACAAGCTAGCATATGACTCCCCACGAGGTGTGAATTAATTTTTGATTGTCTTCTCTTTCTTATACTCGGGCCTCGGTTGAAAACTGGGTCTGGAGGGGTTTTGGTAATTTGGTGGAGCAAATGGGCAATTTTGTGGAACTTGCGCGCGCCACTACGGGTAAGAAGGGGTTTGGGCATATGGCTGCGCGCTATATACTGGGTACGGGGGCATTGGAATGGAATATAAAGGGTTTTGTGGAGGGTAGTAATGGTGGAGAGGAGTATATGGAGCTTGGGCGTAGACTTGGGCTTGGGATTAGGGATAGGGGCGAGGTGGTCTTTTCGTATAGGAATGGGTTCCAGCTACGACAGTTGCCACATCCTCTTTCTTCTTTTTACCTCCGAATGCGCCAGATCCACCTTGAATCGCTTGTGTGGTGGCTTTTAATGTTGCAAAACTCACTATTTGGCCGGTCTTGATTCCGTCCTCTATCATCTCCCCCATTTTGAGGACTTCAATAAAAGACTTTCCCATTGCCGGAAGTAAATATTGAAAATAGGTCTCATCCTGTGCCTGAATGAAAACCTCTACCAACTTACTTTCTTTCATTGGAGACTTTACCCTGTCGGCCTACTCACGCCACCTTATCGCGTATTCCCTAAAACCTTTAGTGCTTTTTTTCTTCATGTTGACCAAGGATTTTTTGTCTGGAATCAGGTCGATGTTATACTGAAAGTGTTGAACAAACTCAGAAGCTAAGTCATCCCACCTGTTCCATTTGTCGATATCTCGATCGATAAACCATTCTAAAGCCAGATCAGAAAGACTCTAACCAAAGAAGGCCATGAACAGCTCTTCCCTTCCTCCTGCAGCCCTCAACTGGTTGCAATAACATCTCAAGTGTGCCACGGGCTCACCATGCCCTGCATACTTCTCGAACTTTGGCATTTTAAAACCGAGGGGAAGGTTGATGTCTGGGAACATGCAAAGATCTTTATAGGAAACACTCCTATAATCTCCGATTCCCTGCAAATTCCTCATAGCCTGTTTTAAACTTTTCAACTTCCGAGCTACGATATCTTGTTCCTCCGTTGCGACAGGTTTCTCCGTATCGAATAGAAATGCAGGCGGTTGAGTGTACCCATACGATTCATTTATTCTCAAAGTAGGCTCCGGGGCACAATACTGACTATCTGGAACCTTCAATACTGGCTCACTGGCAGACCTAGGAAGTCCCATTGTGGGACGCACAACATATATGGGAGTTTCATATGGTGGCGGAGCCACAAATACCGGTGTGATCGGTGGCGCTGGCTGAGCAGCGGGTCTTGATTGGGGAGCTGCCAAGGGCACACCAGAACTGCCAAGATAATAATGTCGCGGAGTGAATCCTGGCGCATGCTCAGGTGAATCAGTAGGAGCAGAGAATTGCGCCTGAGAGAGCGGTGGGCAATTAGAGATATTCCAAGACCTTCAGGGAGCGGTGGAGGAGGCATTCCGCTGGCCCATGCCCGGTGCAAATCTATTAGTTGTTGCCTGAGCCTTACTACCTCATCATTATGTTCTGAACTTTCTTCCCTGTGATCCTGATCCGGGTCAATGAGCGAATTTTCAATCTCCCTGCTAGTCATGGCGAGCTTTGCTTTGGATCTAGTGAAGTATGGGTGACTAGCCAGAGTGCTGCAAACCTACCATTGTTATCTGAAAGAACATGCTCATCAAAGACGATATCCGTTAGGATTAGGGCACACAACAAGCATGAGAATCATATTGGTAAAATTATCGTAAATTCATGTTCATTTCTACCAGCTTTTGAGGGTAGTGAGGTCATTTTAACATTATTCCGACTTTTATCTACACTTATTTTTATCTACACCTATTATTATTATTATTATTTTTTCTTTCCCTCTTTTTTTTTCTTATCAATCTCTGTTCTTTTCCTTTCTTGTCTCATCATCCTTTCTTTCTTTTCTTCTCTCGCTATCTACCTTCATTTTATCATTCTTTATGGCTTTTGCTTTTCTTTTCTTTTTAAAAAAAAAAAATGAAAAAGAACGAAACAAAATGATTAGATCAAACCCAAAAGCAGGTTGCCTACGTATCATATTGTACATGAATCAGATCTTGCGTAGTTCGGGCAGCATATGCATAAACATTACATATTTTATTTTTTATTTTTATTATTTTTTATTTTTTTTATTTTTATTTTTATTTTTTTATTTATTATTTTTTTATTTATTTTTATATATATATATATACATATTTTATTTTTTTTTGAAAATGAAAATAAACAAACAAAGAAAAGACGTAACATCATTGCATTTTGACGAAAGAAACAACAAAAGCATACAAAGAATTTAGGATCACTCTAAAACTAAACAACAAATACGGAACAACATTCTAGTCCCCTAAGACGACATACGTGAAATTACTAATAAAGACCCTAATACCAAAAACAACTTGACTTTGACTTAAAGCAGACACCACCCTACAATGACAGACACATAAAAGACTCAAACTGAATAAAGATAAGAAATACTCTTTCAGACTGGTGCTCTGCGTGATGACCCTGGCTGAGATGGACCTACCTCTGAAGTTCTATTTCTCCCATTTAAACTTTGTAGCATATCCTGTAAAGACACCCTGATATTAGGGAAGAAGCTTTGGACCCGTATTCCTGCCTCATGAGGAGTGCACTTAGAAAGATTATTCTGACACCTTTCTACTGTCTTGAACAAATCTGCTAACTGAACTCTCAGTATTTCTGCTTTGGACCCCGCACTTTCATCCTGATGGTCGTCTACTATGCATTCTTCCTGTATTCTCCCTCTAAGCTGCGCTGGTAAGGGTTGACTGATACCCCGAGGGGTAGATTAAAGCCAGACCTCATATCCCTGAGTGTAGCCCGGATTATCCAAACTTTCTTTCGAGTGTGTCCACACCTAGCTTTGTTGCATGCTTCCAAAACTGCTCGTACTTGCTCTCACCTAAGGCTTGGTCCTTGAAGTACTCAACATCCTTCAGAAGATCCACTGCTGGTGGCACGTCCTGCAGCCTACCCAACTAGCGCATTACCCTAGAAGGACTGTATGGTCTAGTGCTATTGAGCCCTAACATAACTAAAGGGAGCTGCATCTGACAACCCAACAATATTATCTCTGGTCGAAGCCACAGATAAGTTCACAAAATGTTATCCCTAGTTCTTGACTCAAGAAATTCAATCCAAGCGTCGACTCCCACGGGTAACGAGAATTTATCCAAACGCAACCTGAAGTCCATGGCTTTCACTCGATTGGGAATACAACGATCTACCACATCTGGTCTAACTAAAGAAGGCGCATGCAAATGATCCATCATCCATAACTGCAATATCAGGTTACTGCCCTAAAAAAATCTCCTTCCCCCCTTCACCTCGGTTAAAGCCTTATATATTTCTATTAAGATCATGGGTATGAGAGTGAACCTGCCCTTTTGATTAATACCCTTGTCGTTTTAATCCTTATGAAATAGGGTCATCACCACAGATTGCAAACGGGTATTAATACATCTTTCTTCTAGTGGAAACACTAAAATGCCTAACAAAGCGAGAGTAAAGACTTCAAGATACTTTCTCTCCCACCTCTCCTTAGTCATATGAAATTCATCCTAAAGGTAATCAAAACCTTCCAAGGGCCCGAATCTAGCGAACAAAAAATCTAAGGAAATCCACGAATCACTTAAACAACCCAAACGCATACCCTTACTTTTTAAACCACAAGACTGCAAAATCTCACGCCAGTATGATTTCGTGCTCGGATCATATCCTTCTCGATATAGGGCAAATGCAACAAACCAAATATTTCTGCCAAAGTAGGAGTCATTTCACATTCCCCAAACCTGAACACCAAACTACTTGGATCCAAAAAGGGCAACAAAGCCTCTATTAAATCTGGACGAGGGGTAACATGCAGAAGTTTCGTAAGATCACCTAATATTTTAATCAGTTTCTGCTGATCAAAATAGTTAAATATTTCCCACCACTTGATTAACTTTTTGGGCACCTTGACAACCATCAGAACTCTGGACTTGGTGGACAAATCCATCCGGTAATAACACATAAGACGTTATCTCAAAAATTCGACAGGAGTAGAAGATTCCCAACCCTTGGGATTTTCGACACAAGCATATGTCGATGGGACAGACCACATTCATGACTCCAATTTGCCGAACAGAAGTACTGAGCGAGATCAGTCTACTTGACTAAAAAATCTAGATTACGGGGCGAGAGACCTAGGCTAATAATAAGACAAAGGCCAACACAAAGATTACCGGACCCCCTCGAGGGTTGCCTACATATCCCAACCCGAGGGAAGGGAATCAGGTATGCGTAGTTCATCCAGATTGGACAATTAATGATTAACTACTAAATTGACCCTAACTTAAAAGACACAACCAAAAATAAACGAATAAAAACTTTTTGGATTTTCAACTAGACATTTCAACTAAGACTGACACCACCAATCATGAAAAAAATCTTTTTGGTATTTTGTTTTTGACAAATAAGTAGAAAAGGCAAACAAAACCCTTTTTTTTCATTTTTTTCATTGAACTTACGGTACTTTGAGAAGATAAATGCAAAACGTAAAAAAAATCTTTTTGAGTTTTTGGATCGTGAAGAACAAAATCCATAAAGAATTCTAAAATAAACTATGACACTCCTTTTGATTCATTCTTTTCGACTCACTTTTTCTATATATTTTTTTTGCCTACGCACCTTACTCCTAACAAATATTTTTTTTCAAATCAGTCCATCAAATGACCACGTTACCCTTAAAGATGCAACAGTTAGCACGTAGGGATGCTTTAGATGTGAGTCTCCTACAAAGGGCCATGTGGGTCCCGCTAGGTCTCAGTATGATGCACATAAGCATGATCTAAAGGCTGACCTACGTTGTGGTTCACTAACAAGGTTGTTCGGGGGAGCGTATGGTCGATAGTAGCTGCTTTGCTTTCCACCTACTCCATAACACCGACGGCTCCCCCCCAAATAAGGGTGACTCAACTAGAGGTCGTGTACAACACATGTACTACGGACTTGTTGCACAAAGAAGGCCTGGGGGTAGACACTTGATGACAGATATAAAAGCGGTAACACATAGGATAAATACTATAAACAAAGAGCATGAAAAACGCACAAAAGTGAAAACAATAACACAAACAAAATCACAAACAATGCTTATACACTCGTAATGCCAAACAAAGCCAATACGACTCCAAAAATAGCTCAAATTCTGTAAACTTGTCATTTTCCCCAGCAGAGTTGCCAGAGTTGTCACACCCCATTTCGACTCCAAAAGAAAGAATTTTTAAGTTCGAAAGGGTTTTATTGTTAAGTGACAGAAAAATTTATTTCGAAAGAGAAAAAAAAGGATTATTTTTTCTTATTCAGAGTCGCCACTTGGCATAATCCGGTGTGCCAAGTCACCTTTGGAAAATCCTTTTCGAAACGGTTTTGACTCTTTAATACTGGTTTGCGAACAAAGATTCCGGCTAAGAAATTTTGTTGACCGAGGGGAAGGTGTTAGGCACCCCTCGATCCCGTGGTTTGACCACGGTCGCTTGGCAGAGCGTATCAGCTAAATTGACATTGCAAATGCATAAACCACTCAAAGCACGCAAAAAATAATCACTCAAGCAAACAAAAACAAAATAATCCAAAATATAATGTCCAGTCCAATTATTACAACCCAAAATAAAAAAGGTACTGAAAGTAAATCTACGCTAATCCTAAACTAAGCTCCAATGTTTTACCCAATGCCTTGGGCCTTCATTACGAACGTCCTCCGAGTACAAGATACGTCGGGACATTCTCCGGTGAATGAATACAAATGTGACCTCGGGGCATTCCCCGATGAATGAATACAATCGATCCAAATTCATAAAATAAAACCATTCAACAAACATTTTCAACATTCAACAATCCAAAAGTTCTAAATTTGCCTACCCGAACCTACTATTTTCCTATCCAACTCGACCTATCATGATTCTTATCACATTTCAACATCATCAATGAATCAAAAATTATCCAAATTTACCTTTATCGAGATCAATCCCTTCCTGCATTCATTCTCAAAATAATTAATCAATTCTTCGACTACTAATCCAAGTTTCCACATTCAAATCCAACATCAACCAACACAAAAACAAAGATTCAAACATATCAAATAACAAATCATTCATATTCACATAAAAAATTAAAGAGAAGATAGAATTGGACCTCAAGTGTCGCTTTCAATATATCGGAGATAGAACCATGCCTGAGAACCTCGACTTTTAGCTTCAACAATGACAAAGATCCAACTCGATATCGCCAATCCCAATCCGAACAAATTTAATTCGGGAAACCAAACTCAATTATAAACATTCAAATCAACAACTTTGAACGGCAATAGAAAATCCCCGAATAGAAAGATGAAATTCGAATCTCAAAAACCCAAGAATAAAAATAAAACCAAATCTAAGCAATTCGACAAGATGGAAACCCGTTTTTGACGATGAAATGCAAAAACAGATGAACCCCAACACTTCAACAATGCAACAGAAAGTCAAAATCAGTGTAGCCTGAGCTCCGGTTAGCCCAGACAGCGGCAGTAACGATGAATCGAGACAAATTCCAGCGAGATTATCATTTCCCGATCGGATTCACCCAGAAATCAAAAGAGAACGATGAGTTCCGGCAAAAGGGTCGTCGGAACACTAACCAGAAACCCGAATTCTGTTTTCTCCTTCGATTCTCACGCCATTTTTTGCTCATTTTTTTGTTGTTTTCACTGTGTGAATCATGTGCGTGTGTTTTTCGTGTGTAGGCATGGATGAAGGTGAAAAAGATAGAAACCCAAATCTCTTTTCCTCTCTTTTTCGCGTCTCTCCTCTCTGCTACTCTCTCTCTCGATCTACCTCATTTTCTATGTGTAGTGTTCTTTCTGTGTAATCAATAGAGAAAATGGAGAGGGTGTGAGGTTTTGTTGGAGAAGCAGAGCATTTTTTTGTGAGGTGTCTATCCGGAAAAAAAAAATCTCGAAAAGGGAGTTTGTGGGTGTATGTATATGTGGCTGTGTCCATTAATGGAAGATGAACTAGTGTATATATGGTGATGTTCCTCCGAAGAAGATGATAATTATTTCCCCCAAAAAACGTGACCCTCCCTTCCTTATTTTTTTCTGTGTATGTATCTCTATGAAAAGTGCTCTGGTCAGTGATTTGATGATGTATATATATTTCTGTTGGCATATGGGTTTGGGGTAGGGTGACGTGGGGTAGAGTTTGTTAGGATAGGGTAGGTAGGTGTTGTTTTTTTAATTGAAGGGATAAGGGTTAGGTGTCTATTTTTGTTTGGGTAGGTTGTTAGGATGAGATGTAAAGGGGTTGAGATTGGATAGAATTTGTTAGGAAATTTGTTATTATTATTTTTTATTATTTTGTGAGGGTATAAAACATGGATGAGGGTACATGATAGGATAAGATAAAATTGGATAAATTAATCTTTCGGAGGGACAAAATTACGTGTCTACACCTTTTACAGAAAAAATTTGTGCAAGCATATACAGTAGCTATACCTAATTGATACGGTACATATTTGCACATTCATACACCTTTTCAAATGAAAGAATAGAAATTTGTGCATGTTTTTGTGTACATATAGCACATTCATACACCTCCATATTTTATCATTATGGAAACTAAAACTAAAGCTAAAGTCATTATTTTATATCAATTTTGAGCAAATTTATAATGAAAAAAAAACTATAGGGAGTTAATTGAATGCAGATTTTTGAATATTTTATATAAAATTTGTGGAATGAAAAAGGTAAATTGGAGTATCGAAAGAGGTAAAGGAATGGAGGTTTAAGAGTTTGAATGGAATGAAAATTGTGAATGAAAATGAAAGAAAGAAAGGAGGACGACATGCTCGATGTCAGCCATCTCAAAGAAGATTTGGTGGTGAAGTTCTTTGCATGCAATTCTTTTTAGAAAGACCCAGAAATACTAAAACTTTCAAAATCACAGTAAAAAGGCCTTTTTTTTACACCATTTTGTTGGGCACCGTACAACAAAAAAAAAGGTGAATTTGTTTACCTATCAAAGCAGTTACAATTTCTCAATCAATTGTGACAACCATGAGCTACGATAAAAATGAGAGCATTCGATAGGTGAATTTTGAACCCGCGATGAAAAATTGAAAAAAAATTGTGGTAGAGAGAATGGGAGAAAAGAGGGACGAAGAAGAAGATGAAATGGTACACGACTTATATTGGAAATGGCTATTTACCGGATATTTAATTATGGGTGCTATTTTGTGATATTATTTTAATTTTAGTTGCCATTTTTGTCCGTTCCCCTTAATAAATTGGGTTTGGATTGTGGACTTGAGGTTATGTTCATAATAAATTGCAACAAGATGTTGTGACATGCTATAAAGTGCTTTGGACCACCTATTTGTTGTAGGTTATCCTCTTATTAATAAGTTTAATTTGATAATAAATTTGTTTTAAATTCAGGTGAAAGTCAGTTTCGTTTAACAATAATAGAACAGGTTATAGTGCAACTATATATCTAATTGCTATATTTTCTATTATATTGTCCTAAAAGACGTGTTTATTAATTTATTCAACAGAGTTTTTTTCTTACCATTATTCAATAATTTTATTTAGTATATCCCACAATTGAAAACGGTATCATTGGACTTATTTTTAGATAAAAGAAAGAGAAAATGTTGTTATTTCAAAAGTATTTATCCACGTTAAAAAATACAATAGAACTGGTACAATAGATCATCTTCTCGAAAATGCGCTTCAAACATTCAAACAAGCGAAATGCCTTCTGCGGACTTATTCTTTTGGAAAGCGGTTGTCAATAGTGAAATTGATTCAATCTTAAGCAATCGTACTTGAGAGTTAACTGATCTTCTCCAGAAAGTAAACCTTTCGATTCAAATGGATATTAAAAAAAAAAAGAAAGTTGATGGAACTATACCAAAGCCATGAGTGCAACTATATATATAATTTCATCTTTCAAATGTTTTATACTAATTTCGGACAATAAATAAATGGCTACATATATATGTACGGGGTAGAGGGATGGCTCTGGCTCAGCGGTAAGCTTGCTTACCGTGGTGTGCCAGGCTCGGGGGTTCGAAACGTCCCTCCAGCAAAGCTGGGGTGAGGACACGTAGGTAAGGCCAGGTGGTCCCCCCTCCCCGACACCTACGGAGTAGGTATGAACCGGGTCGTCCCTTTTTTATATATGTACGGGGCAACTCGATGCACTAAAGCTCTTGCTACGCACAGAATTTGAGGAAGGCTGGACCTCAAAGATCTACTATACGCAACCTCATTTTACATCTCTACAAAATATTATTTCCAAGATTTAAAATGTGACCTCTCGATGACACGAGAAACAAATCTTCATAAAATTCTACAAGCGAATCTTGATCTTCAAAATCTTGGATGAAATTATTTGAGAAAAATAGGAAAGCTCAAGTGATGATTGCCTTCTAGATTAAATCATTATGTCGCACTATTTTTAATTAAACATATCATTTCAATTGAAGATATGGGCAATTTACTTGGAGATTCTTCATTTACTTCACCATTAGTAGTAATTTTTATTTTATTTTATAGTCAAAATGATATGGTAGGGCCTCAGCACTTCTTATTGTTTTCCAAGAGTTTTCTCTCCATAAAAGAAGTTTGATGAAATAGTTAAAAATAAATAAATAAATAATCTCTTAAATATAAGACCCCATCTTGAGTTTTTAAGTCTATGGTATACTTGGAAAATCTTCCAAGCTATAACAAATACTACCATATTTATGAGATTGTGTTACTTTTATTTAGAGAGAAGTTGGTTATTGGATCCAAAAGTTCAATTAGCTCATTGAAGAGTACTTTATTTATTTGTTTAGTTTTCACAAGTTGAATATTCAAAGAGGAACTATATATTATGGATAGTGTTTATTAGCATTAAGCGTATCTCGAGCTCTATTATATATTATTCATCAGTTGGTGGGATAGTAGTTGGATTGGCACTTAAAAAACATATATATCGTACTATTTTGTTATTATCTTGTTCCTTTTTTGGTGGGCGTTGCGCTGTTTTCCTTGTTAGTTGCTATATTTTCTTTATTGTTTAATTCTTCTTTGTACTTGAATCTGTTGCACGGGAGTCTAGAGTTTTTACGAAACAACTTCTCTACCTCCATCATATAGTGATAAGGTCTACATACGCTTTAGCATTCTCAGACCCCACTTATGGTATTTTACTGAGGCTATTATTGTATATATAGTTATTTTCTCTTTTAAAATGTATACACTAGTTATGCTAACTTTACACACATTGCCCTAAAGTAATATGTGCAATTAAAAATGGTTAT
Source organism: Capsicum baccatum var. pendulum (assembly GCA_030864225.1). Classification (NCBI taxonomy): domain Eukaryota; kingdom Viridiplantae; phylum Streptophyta; class Magnoliopsida; order Solanales; family Solanaceae; genus Capsicum; species Capsicum baccatum. The sequence continues at coordinate 15,261,068 of CM061550.1, forward strand.
GTAGTGTTACTTCGAACTATTTTAAATTCTTGGGCTTGTTTTTTTTTCTCCATTCTTACAGTTCATGGGCCAATCTTTATCCTACAATGTAGCAAAATGAAAAAGAGTAGAAAGAAAATCTTCTATATTCAGATCTTGGAGTTCAAAATTTTTCCTATTCAATTATTCAGAGTTACAAGAACATCTCAAGAAGTAGGCTTAGAATAAATTTTAAAAAATGGATAAAATCGACTCATCACCAAATCAAAACAAGAAAAACGAGTCAACTAATAATTATTATTTCATAACGTTACTTTCTACGTTGCAAAAAATTGAAATCAAGACGAAATGTATTTTTTAATATAATAACTATAGTTAAGTGACCATTTGAGAAATCAATAAAAAGAAAAAATATTACATTGGAAGGTAGAGCTAACCACTTTTCAACCCTGTGATTGAAAATAGTTATTGTCCTAGGGTTTCAATTTTAACAAGTAAAACTTGTCATATTCAGCTATAGAACTTAAAACTTCACGACAATAACTATATTTAGTAGGTATTTGGTCATGAAAATTAATTTTTTTTGGCGTTGAAATTGGAGTTGGAGTTTGGAGTTGTGTTTGACCATTAATATAAATTGGAGTTGTTTTTTACTTTTTGTAAGAAAAATAAAAGCGAAAAAAGTGAAAACAAATTTAACTTGTTTCACTTTTCTAAATACAATTTAAAATTGTATTTGAAATTCTTGTGGCCAAACATTACAATTTCCACTAAAGTAAAATAATTTTCTAAAAAAAAATAAAAAATTCTCAAATGGTTATTTGTGAAATTAATTTTTCCTATTGGAGGTCTCTATGGGCTGAGGACAATATTAAAGAGAGGAGAGGAGTACAAAAATGCATGAGGACAAAGAAAATCTTAGTTCTTTTTTCTTTTTTTCACTCAAAGATCTCGTTGTCCCCTAGTTCTTAGTTAAAGTAGGGTTAGGGAGCCCAATTTTGACTATTTTGTGTACTATATATGGTTCTTAAAAATACCCACCTTGCCAAATTTGGTTAAATGGCCAACTACTCCTATGATTGTTGTGGGTCAAGGGGTCTCGATCACCCATGAAATATGAATATTCAACATAATCTCTAATTAATATCTCGTCTCAAGATATAGGTTATATTTGTACTGATTTTTCATGTGAAACAATAGAAAGAGTTTTAGATTGTGAGGACTCTTAATCACCAGTGGCAGAACCAGAATTTAGGGGTCGTGGGTGTTCAGAATGTTCGAATATATATATCAATATTCGAAGTTTTATGGTTCTAGCTGGAAACGAAAGAATTCAGCTATCTTCGTAGTTTAATGGGTATTTTTCTCCATCCTATATCAATTTTTATATATTTCTTATATAACTATACCTAATTTGCGTCAAGTTTAACGATTATCGGATTACCATAAATTAACACCATCATGTGAATAGTTCAATGTGCATATTGATAGATTCTCGGTCTCGATCTTGATGTGAATCATCCCAGGCACTATATCGAAGATATTCTCTATGTTAATTTTAAAATATTGCCAAATTACGAATAATTCTGAAATTGTAAAAAAAAAAAAAGAAAAAAAAAAAGAAAAAGAGAGTTGATTTTATTCAAATGGTCAAATGACAATGGTCACTAGCCAACGGGCATTTGGAGGATCCATCTTTCAATTTTATCACTTCTCACATTACTCATTAACTGTTGTGACTTTTTAGTTATGAGGGATTTTAAAATTTATTTAACTCTTCTTTAGTATTTGAAAAATCACAATGTCACTCATAATTAAGGTTTTTATTGTCACCATCAAAAGATGTGGTGCAGTGAATGAAACTGCTCCTCCCTTAATCACAGGTTTTGGATTCAAGTTTTGGGTATGAAAAAATCCTTGATAGAGAGCGCTTCCCTCGAATGGGCCATACGCGACACGAATCCGAATGGGCCCTACACGACGCAAATCTGAATTAGTCGGACTCCAATGTCGGTACCAGACACTGAACGAAAAATTTTAAAAAATGTTTATTGTCTTCAAAAATAATAAATACTAAGATTAATTAAATGGAGAAATAATATTTTTATTTTGAACTTCTAATATGAAAAATAATTTGATACAACTATAAGTAGAAATCATTATAAATAATTTGAGACGTAGGGGGCTAACATGTCCTACAAATTGAGATCATGTCAATTACATTTCTCAAATTCTGTTCTATAGTTTCTTTTTGGTGGTAAATATAATGCCAATCCTCCACGATCCTATTTAATTTCTTATATAATTATAACTAATTTGCGTCAGGTTTAACGATTGTCGGAGCACCACAAATTAACACCTAGGTCCGCCCCCGTTAATCACGTGAATATTTCAATGTGGACATTGATAGATGTTTGCATTATATCGAAGATATTCTCTATGTTAATTTTAAAATATTGCCAAATTACGAATAATTCTGAAATTGTAAAAAGAAAAAAAAAAGGATAGTTAATTTTATTCAAATAGTCAAATGACAATGTTCACTAGCCAATGGGCATTTGGAGGATCAATCTTTCTATTTCATCACTTCTCACATTACTCATTAACTATTGTGACTTTTTAGTAACGAGGGAGTTTTAAATTTATTTAACTCTTCCTTAGTATTTGATAAAATACAATGTAACTCATAATAGAGGTGTTTATAGTCCTCAAGAATAATACTAACGCTTAAGATTAATTAAATAAAAAAATATTTTGAACTTCTAAATAATTTGAGACGTAGGGGCTACCATGTTCTACAAATTCAGATCATGTCAATTACATTTCTCAATTTCTGTTCTATCGTTTCCTTTTGGTGGTAAATATAATGTCAATCCTGCACGATTCTATTTAATTTGTCATGTCAATTGACTTTTTGCACTGCACTCATTCATGTTAATTGAGTGTTGTAGTTAGTTTCAATTTAGTGACTTGATTGCCTATAATTTTTCCAGGTTTGTTAAGACATTGATTGAGATTGAAAACACATCACATGTCACATTTCTCCACCAATATCATATTGACACGACCGAATGATCTTCCAAAGAAGGCAATCCAATAGTAAATTGAGAGGACACAAATGACCTGTTTGACCGTGAAAATCAAAAATATATTCACTTTATTTGATATTTTATAAGTTAAAAATAAATTTGAAATTAAAAAAATATTTAAAAAAAATAAAAAAATTAGAGTTTTATCATTGAATTATTTTATGAAAAAAAAATTAGAAAAAAATAAATTAAAAATTGCAAAACGTGAATCTAAAAATAGTGTCAAAAATTCAAATACTGCAAAAATGTATTTCGAAATATTTATGTCAAAAAAGTATTCCGAAATCAAATGAAAACGTATTCCAAAATATTATAAATAATATGTATGATCAAACACCTACTAAAGATTTCACTTCAGATCAGAACGAGATTTGAGAACTCCTTATATAACTTGGATAATCCTCCTCTCTCGTTTGTGCTAAGTACTATAGTTGGATTTTTCCTTTTTCCCTTGCTAACCATGTGAAAAAAAAAAAAAAAAGTAATTTTAAACCCAAACACCAGGTCTTAATAAGGTGGACTTTTTAATCATTCTATCAATTTAAAATCTTTATTTTCGTATTAGTGTTTAATAAACTACATTTCCTTAATTTTCTAAACTTAATTTGCATTATCATAAACTTCGACTTGGAATATATAAGATAAAGTAAAAAAAAAAAGAATAATATTTCAAGAGTGAAATTCATGTTAAACACTCATTTTCTTTCAAGATCAAATATTTGTTTTTTGTTTTTTTCAAACCTCAACCAAATACTGTCCAAATCCAAATACGTGTAAATAATTTAAATTAAAGTAGACATTCTCTTGGATTTCTATTTATGTGTTTTCGTTATGCATGATGCTTATCCAAAGAGTACGATGTAAAGCCTCTTCGATATTAAAGTGTGGATATAGATCATTAATTCTATCGAGCCGCTCCACATGATGATATGTAATAGAAGGGAAAAAACAAAATAAAACAATGTATTTAGTGAAAAGGATGTGTGCATTGAGATGGACCATATATCAATACACCTTTTTGGCTGGCTTTAGAAAGAGTTGGTTTTTACGTTGCTTTCTAAAGATTTTTTACTGCTGATATGAATTAGCCTAGTGTCTTGGCATGAAGTGACGTACAAACAAACGTTCTATCTTAATCAAATAGGATAGGGGCAAAGCTAACATCAAATAAAAACAGTTAGGATATATAAATCTATTAGATTTGACTAATTATGGTCCTAAATATCATCACAATCTTTCATTCTTATCATAAACCTCTTTGCAAGATTTACTTGCCGCAATAAAACCTATTATACTGTCCATATCTTTAATTTTGTTGTATATATAATCATCTAATATCTGATCCACTGAACTAATGTAATGAGACTGAAGGATCTATCTAAGATTTCTCCTGCAATCTAATGACTTAAATTTGAGATTTTTAAATTAACTATGAAAATATCTTATCTACTCCACGAGTTATTTGTCAATGGCTCATGTCAATTCCATTGAAGCTCAATTTGTGTGCTTATTTTCTAGGGATCTTTAATGTTTCATCTCCCATAACAAATTAATAATATTTTCACAGGGCATAAGTTTATATTTCTTATCATACTATCTCGTAAGTTATGTCTAGGCATGATGTTATTTTTTAAAGAACATAAATCCACTAGTCATAAGTTCAATAATTAAAGAGCAAAAATTAAAGACGAATCCAATTTTAGGAAAAATAAAGCAAGATTTTCATAGGTGTTCTACAATCATAGTAGTAAGAAGGATAGTCCACTATTGTGAAGAAAAAATCAATGGAAATCTGTCTTCTAATAACATCACTCCAAAGTACAAAAATAGGTTTAGTGTTTAAAAATTTGTGCATCATCAGTAAAACAATTATTTTTCTTGGCTCCCATCCGGTATCCGGTGCGGCATTGGAGTCCGACTAATTAGAATTCGCGTCGGGTAGGGCTCCATTTGAGGGTAGTGTTCCCTACCAAGAATTTTTTCATATCCTGGACTCGAAACTGAGACCTTTGATTAAGGAAGGAGCAGCCTCATTTACTGCACCACATCCTTTGGTGGTATAAAACAAATATTTACATGCATAACCATGTTAGTTACATCATAATTATAGGTAACTTCTATGAAGCAAATTAATTTAAAACTTTGATAAAAAGTTAAACTATACATTAATGGCGTAAGAATATTTATATGCAATTCCACACATACTACACCCACAAGTATATATGTTTATATGGCTACAAATTGATTATCATAGCTAGAAATATTTAAAGTCGTGCTTGAACACTTAATTTCTTAATCAAGAATAAAAATCATTTTCTGGAAATGTATAACACTTAAACGGCTTTAATTACTTTGATTAAAATTAGAAATCAAAAAGTTAGGCACGGTAAAACAACTAGCCAGCACCAGCAACAAGTTGCAAAAGTTGGAATCACAATCACTAAAGTGCTTTTAATTTTTCTATAAAATGGGTGCCATTATTTATAACCAAAGAAAACATTTGCAATTCTTTCCTTTTTAAGTGAAAAAGTCAAATAATCAAATATTTGCACAGATTTGGGCCATGCAACTCTGCCAGTAAAAAAACTTAGGCAGCATACTTTGATTAATTAGAGTTGTAGTAGTGTTAGTCAGCTTTTTCATTAGTTATAATCTGAATATGTTAAAACACACCTAAATTATAACGCTTTTTTGTGAGTTTCGTATCTCAATTATGCAGTGCTTTTTATTGTATATCTTAACAATCACTCTTCATACATTAAAATACACTGCGTTATTGAATTTGTCAAACATTTGACATTACTCGACAATAGACGTATGAGAACTGAGAAACCCCTTAAAAATGGATCCACTTGGCATTCTAACAGCTAATAGTTTAACTATTTAACGAGAATGTTGATAGTTGAGATACGAAATTCAAAAAAGTATGAAAATTTAAGTGTGTTTAAATCTATCAAGTGATGACAGTATTATCCATGGGGAATGCCACTTGACACACTTTTAAACAATAATAGAGTGTGTACGCTACGTACCATACATCAATCACTCAACGTGGTATATTTTAATATATAGATAGTGATAATTTAGATAGGCAAAAGAAATAATATATAGTTAGAGCGTGAAACTCGCGAAGAAGTAATGATATAAAAAAGGGTTTTACCATTAACTCATTAATTTATTTGTTTGCAAAAGTAGGAATTTTTTGGGTACAAATTAATTATGAGGAAAAAAAGCAGTAAAATAAAACATGTGCACAGAATATAGTTATAGAGATTTGAAAGCTACTTATGATATATGAAGAAAGAGATGGGCACGTTGTGGTGCAGTCCTCTTTTCTTATTTTAATTTATTTTTAAGTGATTTTTCCTGTTGCAATCACTATATATTATTATTCATGTTTCCCACTAATTAATGACCTTAAATTATTTTTCAAAGGCTATGAATTGTTTTTTTTTCCTAGTATTTTGGGAAATAATTAACGATGTAATTTCAAGCACGAGCACAACATAGAGTGATTTTCTTAGGTGGAAAATTCAAATTAAAATTACACCATGAAATTGGTCAATTTTATTTTTCCACCAAGAAATGGGACTTAGGCATCGTTTAGTGCCCAGTATAAGAAAAATAATTTTGAAATAAAATTTGAAATTAATCTTATTCCATGTTACGTTATTTCATAATTACTTTATTCTATCATTTGTACTAAAATGGTAAAATTTTATTTATGTGGTTATGCATTCTCTTTTCTTATACGAAAAGAAGTATTCTACCCCTACTTTATTAATTAAAAAGATATAATTATACTTCGAGTGTCTTTTATTGTAAGTACGAGAGACATAGTTAAACTTTTCAAATTATTTTTATTTGTGATAAAAAGAAATATTTGAGGTCTCTATGATACATAGTAACACAAGTGACATATCATCCATGTTAGATTTACAATAAATAAAATGTTAGTATAAGACTGCAAACTCGAATCCTCGACTCCTCGTACCAATAATTCAAATTTTATTCATTCTTTTTTATTGTGATAATTATTTGAGGGAGGACATCACTTGGGATTTTGGGAACCAGTCAAATGGCTTATTATTACTGGTCATTTTTTTTATTTTTAAAGTCTTTGTAGGTAATTATTGTGATATTAACAAATCTTTGGTTGAAGAAAATTGTGCACAGCTCAGATTTAGAATCATTTGAACTTTAGCTAAATTCTCCTATTTTCAAATGTATCTACTACCTACTTTTTGGATGCTGAAGAAACGAATTCTAATTGTGATTGCAAAAATAAATAAATAAATAAATAAAAATTCTAATTGTGGTCCTTAAAAGTGTTATACTTTCAACATTTCAATAAGCTTGTTTTAATCTAGTCTAAAAGTGTGTGTATTATGTGAATTTATGTTATTTTAACAAAATTTTCATTTTTCTCTCGTAGTTTATGAAATTTTCTTAAAGTGTCACGTACAACCCTCGTCAAAAGCTTGTCTTCTAGAAGCCTCATTCATCTCGTTGGCCAGCCCTTCCTCTTAGGCAAAGGGACTTGTAGATACGTGATTTTTTTATTCTTCATCGATTTTAAATATTCAATTATATATTATTTTGATTATTAATTTTATTTTATTTTTTATAAATTTTTAGTTAAAAATAAATATTAAGTAATATTAATTTTGAGATATTAAAAATACTAATAAAATAAAATATATATTTTGTTTTCTAAATTTTAATAAAATTAACTATTTTTGTATTGTTGTATTTATTTTGACTATTTGTAAATTTTATTATATTTTTCTTAAACATAAAATTAATTAATTGTTATTATAATTATTATTATTATCATTTTGTTATTATTATTTTATATAATAAAAATATATATATAAATATATATATATATAATAATAATGATAAAATTTGAATTTAAAAAAAAAAAAAAAAACTCCCTCCCCTTTATCTGCCTAAAAACTACTCCCCCTAAATTTAAAAAAAAATAAAATTGTTCCCTCCCAAGAGTCCATGTTAAAAAGGATTTTTCCCCTTCAGAGAAGGAGTACGTACATGATCCTATGATTAGAAAAAACAGACAGAAAAAATATCAGATACAGAGAAAAGAAAAAAGAGTGAAAAATCAAAGAAGAGAGAAAAACATCAGACAAAAGAGAGAAAAGAAGAAAGTTGAAGGTTCCGTTGAAGGTTTCGGTGACGATTTCTTGTTTCATCAGATGTTTTATTCAATCTTGTATTTTTATTTTTATAAATTATTGTAAATTGAATCATAATGATTGTTTTAGTGATACCATGAATTGTTATGTGAGTTTATTGTATTGTTGTATTTGGGTATTGTTAACATTGAAAAAAAAAATTATAATATGCAGTGAAGTATATATTTTTTCATCTGTATGTGACAAAAGCGGAGTAAAAATGTTCACACGATAATTTATACTTTCACAGATGTAGCAGCATCCATATTTTCATTCATCAATTACACGCACAGAGAGAACACAATTCACCTGCACAATACTACACATACTACAATATATGGATGAGAAATCGGAAGAAATATATAGATGTTCCTTAATTATTTTCGGCAAATTTTTCGCTGAAAATTCACTGGAACTGCCTATTCGTTGTTGTTATTATTCCGTTGCCAAATCAGCCATCGAAAAACGGCCAGATGTTGTTTGACATTTTTTCTGGAAAAAAACACCGCCGTTCTCCGATGACAATAACAAATCCCCAACCTGTCCGAAATCGCTACTCCACCGGCCAAAATTCGTTGAAGCAGACCTCCCCATCCCTTTTCCCGTCACCTCACTGCCAATGAACATACTTTTGCATTTTTCAGTTTATTAAAGATTTTTTTATTATTATTATTTTTTTAAAAGGTAAAATAAAGGGGAAATTTTATTTTGATTTGTATTTTCCATTTATATATTATGTCAAGGTTTTTTGTTAGCTAAATTTGTGATTAATATTTTATTTAAAAGAAAGAAAATTTAGTTTTGATTAAGTTAGATGGCAAGGTAAATAAATTTTATACAATTTTTATATGTGTAGTTCACGTGATGTTAGTTTTAAGATTATTTAGTAATTATTTAAATTTAATTTAAAGTATTTGACTAATCAAGGTTGACTTTTTGTATTTATAATATTATTATTATTATTATTATTATTATTTATTCTTATTTTATTTTTATTTCATTATTATCAATAAAACTTAACTATTTGTTGAATTAATTAATTACCTTGATTAAATATTATTTAAGAATACTATTAAAATTAAGTAGCATTTTAAATAGATAAATTGTTACGAATTTACAAAAAAAAAAATTAAAATTAAAACAATGTTTTTAACATTAAACAAATTTTAGGCACGTTTAATACATTTGTCTTGATTAAGAATGTGGCGTACACATCTTTCTAGGACGTATTAAAATTCAAGGATGTAATAATGCACCTTAACAAAATATTTTTCCAAATTAATTTTCAAAATTCAATACAAAGGTTTTAAATGGTTTTGATATATTTTAAACTGAGAGAATTTAGGTCTTAACATAATTTATTAAAATAATTTAAGAAAAGATAAGTCAATAAAAGCGACCGTGATAGAACCACGGGACTCGAGGGGTGCCTCACACCTTCCCCTCGATCAACAGAATTCCTTACCCGATCTTCTGTTTTCGCAGACCAACAAAGAGTCATTTCATTTTGATTAGGGATTCAAAAAGGTGACTTGGAACACCATAACTCAATTCCAAGTGGCGACTCTATAAATCAATTAATCACTATTCAATACCATCACTTTAATTGAAAAAACCCTTAGACCTCGAGCCCCTCAAGCGAAAAAGGGGTGTGACATCTCTGGCGACTCTACTGGGGAATAATAAGAATTCGAGCTTTTAATATTGACTTATACTTGCTTTAATTATTGTTGATATTGTGTTTATTGGCCTTATATGCTACTTGTCGCTTATTTACCGCTTTGATATTATTTGAACTGTATTATATATTATTTTCTCTCGCGTACCCCCTTTGAGTCTCTGAAATAGGATAGAGGGAATGCAGCATATACATCCCATCTTCTTTTTGAGATAGCCGGAGTGTCAAGGCACCTGGTGAAGGATATAGTCACACATGTTAGGCGGGGTTTGGATCTACAACGAAGGCGGTGTTGCCCTGCTACTGACCAAGTTGTCCCATCCCGGCTCGAGTGTCCGCTCGAGTAAGCCAGTCTAGACACTTATCCCTATTAGGTTTAAACTTAGAAGAACTGAAAACTCAGAATCTGGCTATCCCTATTAGGTACCGCTTTATTTGCATCATATGCATTTGATTTAGCGGGACTCGGCACAGGGGCCGGGTCTGTCTAGGACAGGTGACCTAATTTATAAAGACCAACATGTTCATTCTACGTGCTCTTTGACATTTTCTTGGAAGGCTATTTATTTGTTGACCGGCTTTAAGCAATTTTAAAATGCGAGAGATTAATTTATCCTCAAATTTAGTTAATCATTTTTTTGAAAGGAAATTTCTATTTTATTTTTTCTAAAAAAAAAATGAAGAAAATTTTTAAATGTACAACAACATAGTTTTTACAATCTTCATGAACTACGAGAGTCTGATTCTCACTTTTTATGAGATACGTAGGAAGTCCTACCTAGGATACGACCATTTATTTGAAAAATAATAATAGTATATTTATTCACAAATTTATTGAAGGATATTTTTGAAAAAAAAAATAATAAGAAAAAGAAAAATGATCGTTTTTATGAATATTATTATCTTAATTTTACTTTTCATTCTTATTTTCAAAATTAATTTTAACATAAAAATCATAATAGCCTGAACCTTTAGGGGTCGTGAACTTAATTTTTGCAAAGTAATAAAATATGTAAACATATATTTTAACAGTCTTGAACCTTTAGGGGTCATGAGGCTGAGATTTTTATACAACTTCATACATAAAACAATCATTCTTCTTTTTCTTTATTTCTAAGTCATTTTATTTTATTTTTGTTCTTTAAAGTATACTTAGGAGTATTGTCTTCAAACATATAGTTTAAATTTGTCTAGAGGTTTGTTATTGCAAACTTTTTAAAGAGTCAATTTAAATAAATGATTTTCCTAAAAATATTATCAGTCATATTTCTCTCACTTTGATAAAATTGTTCTTTACAATTAAGTCCCAATAATGGTCGCATTAGGTCTCACGAGTCAAGATTAAATTCTTTCAAAATTAATAAATTAAGTCCTGCCTAAGTCTAGACATTTATTAATCTCTGTCACACCCCCGGTTTTTCACCGCATCCGACCCCGCCAGGGAGTTGGTTTTAGAGAAAATGGGTTTTTCCAATTAAAGTGACGTTTTGAGAAGGGATTATTTTATTTACAGAGTCGCCACTTGGAATTGAGTTCGGGTGTTCCAAGTCACCTTATTGAATCCCTATTCAAAAGGAAATGACTCTTTAATTTTAATTTTTTTGGTCTGCGAACTAGAAATCCGGATAAGGAATTCTGTTGACCGAGGGGAAGGTGTTAGGCACCCCTCGAGTCCCGTGGTTCTAGCACGGTCGCTTTATTGACTTACGTCTGGCTTAAATTAATTTTATTGTGGATTTATAATATTTGTTAACCTGACAGTTGTTTGCCTCCCGATTTTAATTTATTTTGAAATTATTTATTATATTGACGTGTGGCTTACCGATAGTAGTACTTTTTGGCCTCACCACAAATTTTGAATATATTTCTCGCGCCTTCGTGGCCCTTATGGAGCGTCCCATATTTTCAAAATCTAAATGAGCACCTAATAGGTTTGAAATCTACCCAACCCAATCCAATCGGCTCCAAACGGTAGGTTAATTTATTATAACGAATGGTCGGTAGCAGGGCTTTCCAACTTCATCGTTAATTTTCGCTTGTATATTAAATCTTAATTATTTAGAGGATAAGAACCCAACTCATTCTTTTATGAATTCACTCCCTTACAATAGATTTTTCCTCTCTTTTAATTTATTTATTCATAACATGTTTTGCTACGAAGATTATAACCTTAATGGACTGTTGTATCTTTTTTTCTACCGCACTTAATAAGAAAAAAATAAATAAATAAAAAAATAAATACAGAAGGTATAAATCATGGAGAAGTTTTCTTTTACTAACCTGCAACGTTTAGGGTGACTTTGTAAAACGAGAAATTAAACAAATATAAAATAATGTTACAACATCAAGAAGGGTTAAACATAAATGAGATTAGTCATTCCATACATCTAAGGATTTTCGTACAGTGTCCTTAACAATTTCTATAATAACAAATTTTTACTTACATCCTGTGCACGTGATAGTCTACACCTTGTTTAGCTTAGTTTATTGATATTCAACCAAAAATAATATATTTTTTATTAAATTTTAGGATAATGATTTAGCACATAAATAGCAAAACTACAATATTAATATTTCTCACATACGGTGAATAACGTTGCTGTTTCAACCTAGACATGTATCGTGACTAAGACTTCAAAATATGAAGGTAACAATGGGTCAGTATGAAATGTTATGGAAGTTTTATACTACACCTAACGAAAAAAAAAATTAACATACTTTATATTATCACGTCGAAGAATAATAAGCCGAACAAATACAAAAAACATGAGGAAACTTAGTACTATTAAAATCAAGTCTTGTATAATTACAATAGTAAATTATACAAGAGAGATTAGAGGTTACCTCTTGCGAAAATTAATTTACAATAAGAGAAACGAACGGACCACGAACTCGGAATGTAGACAAAACCTCAACACTCGAAAGGGATTAATTGGTTGTTATTTTTCTAAGCTTTCTTTGCTGTTTTTTTTGGCTTTTCCCGTATGTCTTCTCTTGCTTCTTGTTTTCTTGGTCTCTTTTTGTTTCTTGGTTTCGTTGTTTTTTTTTTTTCTCTAAGCTTTCCTTGGCTGTTCTTTTTTTTTTTCTAAGCTTGTTGTCCGTGTATCTTCTTCTGTTCGTGCATGTCTAGGTTGTGTATTATATATAGGAGTATAGGTACGTGTTTGTGTTGGATGTTATTGAGGGAGTTGGAGGGAGGTTGAGATCAAGTAGTGGGATGAGTGGGAATAGATTAGTGGGTTAGTTTAGGATTAGGACTCTTTTTTTTTCTCTTTTTTATTTATTTTTTTTTGTATTTTTTTTATTTTTATTAATATTTTAAATAAAATAAAAATAATAAAATCTATTTAAAACTAACAAAATACAAGATAAGTTAATTAGCTAGTCTTAGGAATATGGTTAAGAAATATTAATAGCACAACATTCTTTATTAAAAGTTGAAAGAAGAAAACAAATATAATTTAGAAAAATAAAAAATTCTTTTTTTTTCTAAAAACAAATAAATAAACGACAAAATAAAAACTTATTTAAAATGTGACTCTATTTTTGTGGTTTTCAAAATTTTTAACGAACCTCAAAAATAAGATAAATTTAAAATACCTAAAAAAATAAAACAAATAAAATAAAAATTAATTGAACATTAAAATGGTATAAAAATATTAGGTTTGGGTCAAAATTAGGTGTTTACAGAATGCCCCTCTTTCCTTGAAAATATGGAGAATTTCCAAGCAAAGAAGTAAACATGACTAATTTTGGTTCAACCATTTATTCACTAGTAAATAAGTAGAAAAGCGGTGTGACCGAGCCTTGGTTTTAGACATCCTACATATCTCGGGTTATAAGAGAATCAGGTCACATGTAGTTCAAGTGGGTGTAGGAATGAGTGGATGAATTGGAGAGTCGAGTTGAGGTCCCGTCGAGTTTCCGGTTCGTTGCTCCTTTTATTACATAAAATGAAACTAGAAATAAAAGTACAAGATCCCATTTATCTTGTTTGTCTTGATCCCCTTGCTTCCGATCTTCCTCTTGGATCTTCAGTTATTGCCTCACCTTCTTCTGGTGGGTACCTTGATCTCAAAATTTTGATCTTGAAATTAAGATTTGAGACTTGAACTTTAAACTTGGATTGAGTCATTGATACTCTACCAAAGAAAAGTTCATAGAATACTTTGGATGCTTGTTCTCTTGATCAGAAGCTAAAAAGGTGTCTCTTGAGATATTGGGCCGTTATGGATGCAAAGCTGACTCTAACTATCTTCAAACTGATCATTCTTCTATATTTTAACCGGAGATGAAATTCCATTCTTGGATAAACCTGTGCTTTGCAGCAAACCTGCAAGCCATCAAAGAAGACGAAACAAAACAAACAAAATTTTCTGCCCCAGTTTACACTAGGAAATTTTTGTGAGTTATTAGAAAAACTATAAACTAGTTTAAGAATAACTAAATAAATGAATGGATAGAAATTTAAGCTAGGAGCGCGATAAAATAAAAACCCTATTCTTAATAATGCAACCAAAGGAAGTTATGCCTAATAAATGCATGAAAAAGAATTAGGATTTTTGCTCCTAAAAATGTGACTAGGGATTGTCATGCCCTGTGAAGACATGAAGAAGAAAAATAGGAAGATTTATTTCCTAAAATGCCAACTAGGGGATGGCGCCCTATGAAGATGAATAAGATGTCAACTAGGGGATGACGCCCTATGAAGACGAGATAAGATGTCAACTAGGGGAAGGAGCCCTATGAAGACGAGATAAGATGTCAACTAGGGGATGGTGCCCTATGAAGACGAAAAAGATGTCAACTAGGGAATGGCGCCCTATGAAGACAAGATAAGATGTCAACTAGGGGATGGTGCCCTATGAAGACGAAAAAGATGTCAACTAGGGGATGGCGCCCTATGAAGACGAGATAAGATGTCAACTAGGGGATGGTGCCCTATGAAGACGAATAAGATGTCAACTAGGGGATGGCGCCCTATGAAGACGAGATAAGATGCCAACTAGGGGGTGGCGCCCTATGAAGATGAGATAAGATGTCAACTAGGGGATGGCGCCCTATGAAGACGAGAAAGATGTCAACTAAGGGATGACGCCCTATGAAGACGAAAAAGATGTCAACTAGGGGATGGCGCCCTATGAAGACGAGATAAGATGTCAACTAGGGGATAGCGCCCTATGAAGACGAGATAAGATGTCAACTAGGGGATGGTGTCCTATGAAGATGAAAAAGATGTCAACTAGGGGATAGCGCCCTATGAAGACGAGATAAGATGTCAACTAGGGGATGGTGCCCTATGAAGACGAAAAAGATGTCAACTAGGGGATGGCGCCCTATGAAGACGAGATAAGATGTCAACTAGGGGATGGTGCCCTATGAAGACGAGATAAGATGTCAACTAGGGAATGGCGCCCTATGAAGACGAGATAAGATGTCAACTAGGGGATGACGCCCTATGAAGACGAAAAAGATGTCAACTAGGGGTTGGCGCCCTATGAAGACGAGATAAGATGTCAACTAGGGGATAGCGCCCTATGAAGACGAGATAAGATGTCAACTAGGGGATGGTGCCGTATGAAGATGAAAAAGATGTCAACTAGGGGATGGCGCCCTATGAAGACGAGATAAGATGTCAACTAGTGGATGGTGCCCTATGAAGAGGAAAAAGATGTCAACTAGGGGATGGCGCCCTATGAAGACGAGCTAAGATGTCAACTAGGGGATGTCGCCCTATGAAGACGAATAAGATGTCAACTAGGGGATGGCGCCCTATGAAGACGAATAAGATGTCAACTAGGGGATGGTGCCCTATGAAGACGAATAAGATGTCAACTAGGGGATGGCGCCCTATGAAGACGAATAAGATTTAGGATTTTTTTGTTTTGTTAGAAAAAGAAAAAAAAAATGCCCCAGTCTTGAATATGAGAGGTTTTATTATTATATTGGTACGAACTTAGAATTATAGGAGCATAACAAAAGAGAAAATTCAAGAAAACTTAACTTTGCTATACTTGTTTTTTTTTTCACTGAACTTCACAAGATTGTTTTGCCCCTGTTCACGCAAAGAGAAAAAAAAATTGTGAGTTTTAAACTTGGTAGTTGGTTTGTGGCCTTGAATCCCTTGGAGGTTTGCCTTATACTTGCCCCAACTTGATACGGTTGATTAAGCTAATTAGTTGTCGAGCTTGAATCTTCGTCTTTCAAATTCTGCTGTATTTTTGTTTGTTTCAGTACGATTCTGATCTTCATTTTCAAATGCTTCACTCGTAACACTTATCTTAACTGGCTCTCTGTCCTTGTCAAGGTGGTGAACGCCCAATAATCTCTGCTTAATTTCACTGGGAGTCATGGTCAATTTTGCGCGTTTTTCTTTATTTTGTATTTGGTGCGTCTAAAAAAAATGAAATAAGGAAAAATCAAAAGAAGGAATAAGAGAATTATGTTTGAATAGAAAGTATCTACCAGTAAAGTAAGAAAAGCTTATTTGGAGGTGTATATTGACTTCAATAACGTATGACACGCAATTTGGAGTAGATATTTGATCCTTCAAAACTGTCTAATCTCGAATTAGGCTGCACCTTTCAATCAAATCAAATCACCCTTCTTAATCTTTGTCCTGTCAGGATAAACTTTGTTTGACTAAAGTCATTCCTTCTGGGATTTTCTCAATTGACCTCTGTAATTTGGATTGTCTCGTTCATCATTGTCTTATGGCGCCCCTGAGGGTTTTCACCAATAAGTTTTTTTTTTTTTGATATCTTGTGGTGCCTCCATGGGTTTTCACCTACAAGTTTTTATATATATATATAGCACACAAGGCTTGACATTCTCAAAAATTGATCGGAAGGTCTTTAATGAACAAAGGGAAAAGGATTTTTAGGGTAGATTACAACTTGAGATCCATATAAAAGTGACAATAGGATATATATCTCATCCTTTTTTTTTTGTCGGACCGAACCCCAGGATAGGGCTGCCTACGTATCCATTTAGGAATCAGGTCGAACGTAGTTCAATGGCAACACATTATCTTTTTTTTTCCCGCTCCAAAGAGGGTAAGCAAGGAAAGGTAAATAAGGATCGAAGGGCTGACAAAGGATTAATGGCATTTAGTTAAGTAGAACGATGGCCTTTCGTCATCTCAACTTGAGAATGTTAAACACAAGTGTGTCAAATATAATATCTTTTGACTGAATCGGCATTGATATCTTTTTCTGTCATTTTTCCGTCCAGATCTGCAAGTTGCAAATCTCCATTTGATAATACTTGTTTAACTATATATGGGCCTTGCCAGTTTGGAGCAAACTTTCCTTTAGCCTCTTCTTGGTGTGGAAGGATACATTTTACAACAAGTTGGCCGGCCTCGAATTTTCTAGGACGTACCTTCTTATTGTAAGCTCGCGCCATCCTCTGCTGGTATAATTGACCAAAGCAAACTGCCGTCAACCTTTTTTCATCTATTAACGATAGTTGTTCTAGTCTAGACTTGACCCATTCAGTATCGTCAATTTCGGCTTTACTAATGATTCGAAGCGAGGGAATTTTGACTTCTGCGGGTATCACAGCTTCAGTCCCATAGACTAGTGCATAAGGAGTTGCGCCAGTCGATGTACGGATAGTTGTACGATATCCTAAAAGAGCAAACGGTAATTTCTCATTCCACTGTCGAAATCCTTGGACCATTTTTCTAAGAATCTTCTTAATATTCTTGTTTGCTGCTTCAACGACTCCATTTGCTTTAGGACGGTAAGAGGTAGAATGGTGATGCACGATCTTTAATTGCTCACAAACCTCCTTCATTAGATGACTATTGAGATTGGTTGCATTGTCTGTGATAATGGACTTTGGTATACCAAAACGACATATGATGTTCGAATGAACAAAATCCACTACTATTTTCTTCGTGACTGATTTGAAAGTAGCATATTCTACCCATTTGGTGAAATAGTCAATAGCGACCAGTATGAATCGATGCCCATTAGAAGCTTTTGGTTCTATTGGACCGATTACATCCATGCCCCAAGCAACGAATGGCCAAGGAGCAGACATAGGATGCAGCTCTGAAGGTGGGGAGTGAATCAAATCACCATGAATTTGACACTGATGACACTTGCGAACAAAGCGAAAGCAATCTCTTTCCATAGTTAACTAATAATATCCTGCCCGCATAATCTTCTTTCCTAAAACATAGTCATTCATATGTGAACCACATACCCCCGAATGTACCTCATTCATGATTCTTTCAGCTTCCTGAATATTAACACATCTCAACAAGTTCAAGTCTGGGGTTCGTTTGTACAGAATCTCCCTACTTAAGAAGAAACCATTAGCAAGTCTCCTAATGGTCCTTTTTTTTATCTGCATTGGCGTGTATTGGATATTCTTTTGACTTTAGGAAGTGTTTGATATCATAGAGCCAGGGTTCATTATTTGGTTCTGCATCAATTATATTGCAATAACCATGTTGATCTCGTATCTGTATCTCTAATGGGTCGAGATGCGTATTTCCTGGGTATGGGAGCATGGAAGCTAGGGTAGTCAGGGCATCAGCCAGCTCATTATGGGATCTGGGGATATGTATAAACTCGATAGACTTGAACCTTTTGCTAAGGTCCTCTAAGAACTGTTTGTATGGAATGAGCTTGATATCTCTCGTTTCCCATTCACCTTGAATTTGTCGAACGAGTAATTCGGAATCTACCAACACCACTAGCTTGTGTACACCCAAATTTATTGCCTTATTTAACCCCATGATGCAAGCTTCATATTCTGCTGTGTTATTAGTACAAAAGAAACGGAGTCGTGATGTGGCGGGATGATGATGCCCGGTCGGTGAGACAAGAACAGCCCCAATTCCTACTCCTTTGACATTGACTGCCCCGTCAAAATATAATTTCCATGCATACATATCATCTTGAACTTCTTCCTCAATTGAATTTATCTCTTCATCAGGAAAGTAAGTTCGCAAAGGCTCATACTCATTGTCAACTGGGTTCTCTACCAAATGATCGGCCAATGCTTGCGCTTTCATAGTGGTTGATGATAGGCGAATTTACACGCCTAAAGTGCTATATTTTACCCATATTTTAGCTAAGTTTTGAGGACAAATTATATAATTCATGCACTTTTAGTCCTTTTTCCTGTAAGTGAGCTAACAAACGTGATTAGCAAGTTTTCAGGTATAAATGATGCAGATTTCAGCATTTTATGGATAACTTGACACCAAAGGAAGCTTCACGAAAGAAGGAAGGGAAATCTTACACGCCAAGGACCAAAAGTGGCGCATGGAAAATCTATTCCGGGCAAAAACAGCAAATCTGAAGACTTTGAGGACTAGCAGTAACTTAGTAGGATTAGGATAATGATACATTAACCTAGTAGGATTGGGTTAAGTAATGCATTAGCTTATTAGGAATAGGATAGGGGTATTATAAATACCCTATTTTGCTAGAGATTTTTATAATTCTCATTCTACTTCTAATTCTTCCATTAATTCTACTTTTCTTCTTCTATTCATTTATTTAATTCTTAAATTCCACAACAAGAGAAACGCTACTTTGAAAGGGAGTTCACGCCTAAAGCCATACCACACCATACTACACGTGATATCTTTATTGCGGTATAATAATAATGTCTATTGTGAGTTCCATCGCACTCATGAGTAGCTAAACTTCTCTGTTGGGGTTATGGAATCCTTATGAGATACTATCTAAGGCTATGAGTTTGTGAATTCGTGACACGTAGGCTGCTTATATCATTATTCTCTTCATCTTAATCTAAATTCTTTGTGGCTGCAGACGCATAGAATACGCCAGTATAGCATTAACTTGTTCGAAAGAAAAGTTATATGTTTGGAAAAGAGATAATGTCAAGGTAATAGGGTCCCATCCCCTATTAAAAAGTTAGTGTCGTAACTGGATTAACCTCTTGGAGAATTCGTACCATTAGATGCTCTTTAAGCTCGAAAGAGTTAAAGTGAAATAGTCCTTGTTTAGGTCGAAAGACGCTTGGATTTACCATGGAATACAATTCTCTATAAGCACATGCATGTCTGAATTCCGCACAACTCATAGCCAATAGAGACGTACAACTCATAAGGTGGACATAACCCCAACTTCTTAATTCTCATTGTTTTACATCTTACCAAACATTCTTTCTTTTTACTTTGCTATTTTCCGTTTTTACCTTATTACTTTGGTTACAGTACTTGCACATTACAATCCCCCCTTTTACGAGACTTTCACCAAAAGTCTAATAATTTTTGCTTACTTATTGACCGGCTATTCCCTGTGGGATCGATACCCAACCCAGTTGGGTTATATATTTGACAACGACCGCTTTACACTCCTACGAGAGTTGTAGATTGAGCGTTATCAAAAATTGGCGCCGTTGCCGGGGAATACGAGTGTCAATTAAGTTTGTGATAATTACTAGACCCTTTGGTCAAAGATTCTCGTACTTTTACTTTTAGTTTTTGCTTTTGTTCTCTGCAAGTTTTTATTCAGTGCATGCCCCATACTCGGAGTTCTGGTCAACCGTTATTACCTATCAATCCTGAACCACAACGTATTGGCAGAATGGAGGCACAACACTAAATTGAAAGGATGGCCGCTCAACAGGAACAGGCGAGACTAGCTGCTCTAGCCGCCGCTCAAGTGCATCAACAGAATATTGATAACCCTGGGCGAGCAATAAATCCTGACGACGAGGACCTAGGTGATGACGAGTTACTAAACCCTAGGCATGCTGCTGAGATCGCAACACCTGCCAACAGAAGAGATCGTCAAGCAAGGTTTAGGCATGAACGCCGACCTGTACAACCAACTTTCGACGATGATGATGATGATCTTGATGGAGCCGGAGCCACAGGAGCCATTATTCCTCCACCATTGGCACCCGGAGCCAAGTTCAACATCACAAGCACTATGATTTAGTTATTGCAACTCAAGGGATTATTTGGTGGACTAGCAGGCGATGATACGAATATGCATCTCATCAACTTTATTTCTACATGCAAGTCATTTGACAATCCTGACATTGGTCAGAATGCAATTCGATTACGCCTATTTCCATTGTCTCTATCTAGGGAGGCAACTCTATGGTTGAATGGGCTGACTAGTGATTCTATTACAAATTGGAGGCAATTGAGAGACGCTTTCCTAGAAAGATTCTTTCCACCATCCAAAAGAGCACAATTGAGAGATGAAATCAGCAACTTTTGGCAGCTTCCAACTGAAGCTCTTCATGAAACATGGGAGAGGTTCAGGACGAAGCTTATGAGGTTCCCAAACCATCACATGACCAATGTCCACCTAATGGAGATACTATACAGAGCCTTGAATTCAATAACTAAACCAGTGGTGGATAATGCGGTTGGAGGATCATTTATGGACCTCACCTTTGGGCAGGCAAGCAATATGCTAGATCGGATGACGAAGCAAAGTAGAGCTTGGCATACCAGGGATTCTGAGGTAGCAAGCCCTACTATATCTATTGGCATGACTGCTGAACAAAGGAGAAGAGAAGAAGAACGTGATCAAGATATGACACACATGAAAACACAAGTGGATCTTCTTACAAAGCATCTATTATCAGGGAAGACCAAAAAAGTCAAAGTTGTTGCATTAAAAGGAAGAGACGAATCTGATTCAGAAGAAGAAGCCAACTACTTGAACAATCAGGGGATTTTCTGAGGTAATACCCAAGGAAACCAAGGTCGTAACTACTATGATAAATCTGGAAACAAGGACCAAGGTAGTTGGAAGAACAAGAATGAAAGGAGTGGTTTATACGTTCCCCCAGGAAGACGTGACACCACCACATCTGGTTCCGAAAGCATGGAAGATATGATGGCTAAACTGTTGAAAGGAGTGGAAGCAACCAGCGCGGGAGTAACTGAGGTAATAAATGATTTGTCTTCAATGAAGCAATTAGTTGATTCAAATTCCACTTCAATCAAGCAAATAGAGCAGCAATTGAGCCAACTTTCAGCAACACTAAATCGAAGAAAGGCTGGCACTTTACCTAGCGACACAGTGCAAAACCCAAGGAATGATGGGTCATGCATGGCCATTACTACCCGAAGTGGTAAGGTGCTGGAATCTTCATTAAAAGGCAAGCAAGTGGTTGACGAAGTAGTGGACATAGTTGATAACGCAAAAGGTGAAGAATCTGCAGAAACTGGCCACGACATCCACGACGTCAACCCCAGCGGTTTGCAGCCTGAAACTACCAAAATTCAGAAGCAATAGGAGAAGAAAGCCATGGAGAAAACAATTCCATACCCACCACCACCTTTTCCTCAAAGATTGAAGAAAGTGGCGGATGATACAAAGTTCAGCAAATTCATGAATATGTTAAATCAGCTGACCATTAATGTTCCGTTGGTAGAGGCACTTGAACAAATGCCTGGGTATGCGAAATTTACGAAGGATCTTTTGACAAAGAAGCGAGCAGCAAGCTATGAGTTGAAGGATACTGTTCATCACTGCAGCGCAATCGCTACCCGATCACTAGTTCAGAAGAAGGCCGACCCTGGTGCCTTCACTATTCCTTGCACTGTTGGATCTTTGAACGTTGCCAAGGCATTGTGCGATCTGGGTGCTAGCATCAATTTGATGCCACTATCCGTCTACAAGAAGTTGGGGTTAGGCGATTCGACACCAACCAATATGAGGCTCGTGATGGCTAATAGGTCGGTAAAACGACCTGTGGGTATCTTGAATGATGTGTTGGTGAAGGTTTCTTCATTCATCTTTCCTGCAGACTTCGTTATTTTGGATTGTGAGGTGGACTCTGAAGTTCCCATAATCTTAGGACGTCCTTTCCTTGCAACAGGAAGTGTGCTTATTGACATGAGAGCTAATGAGCTTTTATTTCGGTTGAATGACGAAGTGGTCCGCTTTGATATATGCAAAGCAATGAAGCAGCCCAGCGATATGAATGTGTTCTCTGTAGTTGATGTTCATTATGAGGATAAGAAAGTATTATCTGTAGCGAAACAGCTTACTGTTGAGCCATTGTCTGCTGCGCCACTGAATGTTGAGCATAAGGATGATGAAGATTATGAAGAAACTACATGTGCTCTAACAGAAATAGGGTCCTATTCTCATACTCCTAAACAGACAGACCTTGATCTTAAGAATCAACCGTCACCAACAGCGAAGACTTCCATTGAAGATCCACCAATGCTAGAATCGAAAGAGCTCCCCGATTATCTAAGGTATGTGTTCTTGGAAAGAGGAAATATACTTCCGGTAAGTATGGCGGATGATTTAAGTGAACAGCACGTAGAGGCTCTCATCTCTGCTCTAAAGAGATACAAGAGAGCCATGGGTTGGACTAATGATGATATAATTGGTATCCCTCCCGGGATAGGCATGCACAAGGGTCATCTTGAAGAAGATTGCATGCCTACAAGTAAGCCTCATTGTCGTCTGAATCCATTCAGAAAACGATCCAGCATCTATCTCGATGAAGTCTAAGTAATCGAGATAGCTATGTCGTGCCGCGACAATAAATCAAGCGCTTGGTGGGAGGCAACCCATCGTTTTTCATTTTTTTTCTTTCTTTCGTTCTACTAATTGTTTGCTTTTGATAAATAAAAATCCAAAAAGAAGGGTCGTGCCATGACCAAAACTAAGGCGATTGATGGGAGGCAACCCATCGTTCTAATCGTTTTTGTTGTCTTTGAGCAAGTGTAGGTACAAGAGGTGTCAAAGAGGAGATTGGTTTCAAATTTTGAGTTGGGAGTATTGCATGTTGAAAGTGGTAAGTTAGGAATGAAGAAGCAAAAGGCTATGGATTGGGCATTGCTTATGAAAATATAGGCAACGAACAAGGCTAGGCCTATGTAAAACTAGGCCACGAACAAGGCAAGGCCTATACTATGGCCTAAGCTCTCGGAATCTAGTGTGCCATAGCATAGGCGCCGCCCATGCACAAGTATGCCATAGCATAGGCGCCGCCTATGCCAATGCCTTTTGTCTCTGAATCCCATATGCTAAGTGAAAGGCGCCGCCTATGCCTAAGAATGTCATGGCATAGGCGCCGCCTATGCCCAACAATGCTATGCAAAAGGCGCCGCCTATGCCAAGCATAGGCAAAGCAAAAGGCGCCGCCTATGGTCACTTCTTGTCTCCAAATCCGATTTTAAATGGGTCAAAACCCGACCCAAGCCTTTCCTATAAATAAGAGACTTAGTCTTAGACCAAAAACACATTGGAAACCTAGCATAAGCGCCGCCTATAGCCTCCAAATCCTCTCAAAAATTTTCCTTTTGCTCTTTTACTTTGCAAGAACATCATCCAAGGTCATCAATTAAGTAAGTACTTCTTTGTTCTTCATTTATATTCCGTAAGTACTACACTACTACGCCTATTATGAATTGTTAAATCTTGAAATAGTAGAAGTGACTTGAATGTGGTTGATGTGTTGTGATACAACTAAGTGAGTGAAAGAATACGTACGAATGATCTTAACATGTTTCCAACTTGAATTTGATTTTGATGCACTGTCATACTTTTGCGGAATTGACATGGTCACAAAAATTGCATAATCTTGTCAATAGAAAGCTTACATGTTGGAATAACTTGTTCATCAAGATGAGAATTATGGTTGACTACCAACATAGGAGGTTGTGATTATTTCTAAATGCTATACCTTGATTCAATCCCTATGTAGTAGTCTTGATATATCAAACATGAAAGTATTTCTAAGAATACACGCAGTATGACTGCACTGATTTTATTGTTGGAATATAGCACCTAAAACGTATGCCGATGAAGTCTGAGTAATCGACCACTTTCACTTCACTAGTCTGTACCAACAAACTAAGTGTGGGGTGGTGCCACTACTGCTTGTTTATAGATTGTATCCATCGAGATGACGCTAACATGAACATTGTTTTAGTCTCAAGTACAATGGCACCCAAAGCAAGACAAGGCAAAGATAAGGCAACCACTTCCCAAAAAGGCAAGAAATGAGGACGCAAAGAGCAAGGAGAGTCCTCCTCGATGCAAGTACCATGCCGTATGTTCGGAATTAAATAGGTTTTAGAGGAGGAAGCAAAGGAATGGTATAGGAACAACAAAGAGAAGAAATATGTTCATGTGGACTTGATAAACAAGGAAAGCCTAGCAAAGAAAGAACCGCGTATTTTGGCCAAGATCATGGCGTTACATCTTGATTTCATCTTCCGAGACATGGGAGAATGCAATCTTGATTTAACAAGAGAATTCTATGCTAACTGTTCACCGAAAACCACAGGAAGCGAGGTCAAGATTCGGGGCCAAGTTTTACAACTCAATGCGGATTTCTTCAAATCCTTTCTTGGCTTGCCTGCTGTTGATCCATCACCATTCAAAGAGTTGTACAGTAGACCTCCATATAGAGCCATTCGACACACACTTTGTGGAACAAGATCTATGGCACGATGGAGTAGACACAAGGACACCGGTCGGCACAACACCTTCCCATATGCTCCTTTGAATAGGGAAGCAAGGATATGGTTGCGCATAGTCAACTCTTGCCTAATTCCAGGGACTCAGTACACAAAGATAACATGAGATAGAGTGTACTTGGTATACGCATTGATGACGAATGTCCCTATCAACATTGGGGCAATTATTCAATCCACAATGCGGAAAACTAGGCTACACAAGAGGTCCCACTTCAGTTTTGGCAATCTGTTGACCGCAATATTGAGGAAGAAAGACATCGAAGAGGAACCGGCTGATCATAAACTCCCACACAACCCAAAGAAGGTTGACCTCACGAAGGTTAAGGACGTTGAAACTACGCATGGCGTCAACCTTACCACTTCAGAAAGGCATGCTCGAGATGAGAGTTTCTTTTGCCATTTTTATGGCATGACTCGGTTTACAATGATGAGCGGTGGCCGTGTTCTAACTGCTATAGAGCTCCAACAGCTGGATTATGACTACCCAATGAATGAGCACACGAAGGCGATGTGTGGAGTAGGTACATATTTTGAGGAACCTCTTGATGACGATGTGCCGACCGATGATGATCGACGAATGCCAGACTCCAATGTGGAGGAGAATTCTGATGACGACGACTCCAATGATGATTCCGACGAAGGGGGTATGACCCCAGACATAGAGGAGGAGTCCGACTAACCAGGTTCTTCTTATTTATTTTCCACTAAAGGCAGTGTGTCCCGTCTAAGTATGGGGTGCTGGTATTTGCATGCTATACTTCTCTATCTGCATTTGCATTTATGTTTGTTTTGTTTTTCTTTTTAGTATTATGTTTGTTTTATTTTTCTTTTTAGTAGTTAATTTTTTTATTAGTTAAAAAAAAATTTCTTAACTTCACATGAAATTATTCTAATAGGCAGCATGAGATTATGACAAGAGTTTGTGCTAAAATCATGACTATTGAGACGTTTAGGCTCTAATTGTGACTCACTATGTGATATTTTGTGGTTCAATTCCTTCATCTGTTGGGTCAAGAGTCTATGCTACTCCCAATAAAGTCGACCATGTGCCTTGTGTGTGTGAGGATATAGTATATTCTGTGCTTGTGGCAGATGCTAGAACTTGCCTGGTATGTATGTAAAGCGAAAATAAGGAGTGCAAGTTTAGGAGATGATTTAGGCATTTCTTTGGCAACCTAGACTTGTTTACCTTCTTTTTACCTACCCATGGACATTATCCTAGTTAACCCCTTTGAGCCTTTAGCCTATTTTCTTTGACAACCTCATATGTAAGCCTAATCCATATTTTCAAGACCATAATTTGATCCAAATTCCTAAGTGCTTTAAAGTGTAAAGTCATGTGACAAAATAAGAGGAAATTGGGTAAGTATGATGCTTTAGAATGTATTGGTGCTTGAAGTCGTTATGAAAAAGAATTGCTATCATAAGAGGTATGTTATGAAAAGAAAAAGGAAAAGAAAACAAAAAAGTTAGTTATGTTCAAAAATTGAAAAACGAAAGAGGTGACAAGGGGAGGTAGATTAAAAGAAAGCAAAAAGGTTGTTTGAAAGAAAGCATAAATGGCATAATGTGATGTATTAAAGCGCTTAGGAACATAGTCACTATTTCTGGCCAAAATAGTTCTACCCGTCCCTTAGCCTACATTACAACCTGTAGAAGACCTATTTGATCCTAAGCTTAGCATTCTGACATTTAGTGGAGCATTACACTAAGGGAAAGCCTATGGTCATCAGTTGCAGCATATGAATTCTTTGTGAGAGCGAGAGCAAGGATACCCTTCTACCCATGTTTCGACAAATATACAATGCTTGTGAGTGATTATGGGTAATATATTGTGAGACACACATGGTTGACGAGTTTTGGTTAGTTATGTATGATTCTTTGTACCTTAACTTTTGGATACGAATTAACTACCATCACGAGTCTATGTTAGAGGTTAAATTGTTTCTACTAATGATCGGAAAACTACTCTTTGTTAATGATTGCTATGCCTGTCTTGATGAATATTTTGTGTTGTTACTGTGAAACCCTAAGTAGATGTTTAGATGGACATGATATTTTGTTCGAGGACGAACAAAACTTTAAGTGTGGGGTGTTGATGATAGGCGAATTTACACGCCTAAAGTGCTATATTTTACCTATATTTTAGCTAAGTTTTGAGGACAAATTATATAATTCATGCACTTTTAGTCCTTTTTCCTGTAAGTGAGCTAACAAACGTGATTAGCAAGTTTTCAGGTATAAATGATGCAGATTTCAGCATTTTATGGATAACTTGACGCCAAAGGAAGCTTCACGAAAGAAGGAAGGGAAATCTTACACGCCAAGGACCAAAAGTGGCGCATGAAAAATCTGTCCCGGGCAAAAACAGCAAATCTGAGGACTTTGGGGACTAGCAGTAACTTAGTAGGATTAGGATAATGATACATTAACCTAGTAGGATTGGGTTAAGTAATGCATTAGCTTATTAGGAATAGGATAGGGGTATTATAAATACCCTATTTTGCTAGAGATTTTTATAATTCTCATTCTACTTCTAATTCTTCCATTAATTCTACTTTTCTTCTTCTATTCATTTATTTAATTCTTAAATTCCACAACAAGAGAAACGCTACTTTGAAAGGGAGTTCACGCCTAAAGCCATACCACACCATACTACACGTGATATCTTTATTGCGGTATAATAATAATGTCTATTGTGAGTTCCATCACACTCATGAGTAGCTAAATTTCTCTGTTGGGGTTATGGAAGCCTTATGAGATACTATCTAAGGCTATGAGTTTGTGAATTCGTGACACGTAGGCTGCTTATATCATTATTCTCTTCATCTTAATCTAAATTCTTTGTGGCTGCAGACGCATAGAATACGCCAGTATAGCATTAACTTGTTCGAAAGAAAAGTTCTATGTCTGGAAAAGAGATAATGTCAAGGTAATAGGGTCCTATCCCCTATTAAAAAGTTAGTGCCGTAACTGGATTAACCTCTTGGAGAATTCGTACCATTAGATACTCTTTAAGCTCGAAAGAGTTAAAGTGAAATAGTCCTTGTTTAGGTCGAAAGACGCTTGGATTTACCATGGAATACAATTCTCTATAAGCACATGCATGTCTGAATTCCGCACAACTCATAGCAAATAGAGACGTACAACTCATAAGGTGGACATAACCCCAACTTCTTAATTCTCGTTGTTTTACATCTTACCAAACATTCTTTCTTTTTACTTTGCTATTTTCCGTTTTTACCTTATTACTTTGGTTACAGTACTTGCACATTACAATCCCCCCTTTTACGAGACTTTCACCAAAAGTCTAATAATCTTTGCTTACTTATTGACCGGCTATTCCCTGTGGGATCGATACCCAACCCAGTTGGGTTATATATTTGACAACGACAGCTTTGCACTCCTACGAGAGCTGTAGATTGAGCGTTATCAGCGGTAGGAGTAACATACACAATGTCGAATTCTGTAAGTAAAATCTGCCACTTCGCCAATCTGCCTGTGGGCATAGGTTTTTGAAAAATATACTTTAAAGGATCCATTCGAGATATGAGGTAGGTTGTGAAGGACGAAAGATAGTGCTTCAACTTCTGAGCAATCCAAGTTATGGCGCAACATGTCTTTTCTAGAAGAGTATATTTTACCTCGTAACTCGTGAACTTTTTGCTCAAATAATAGATTGCTTGTTCCTTTTTGCCTGTGATATCATGCTGTCCTAAAACACCACCAAAAGAATTGTCCATCACTGACAGATATATGAATAAAGGCCTACCAGGTTCCGGTGGGACCAGTACTGGAGGATAGCAGCATCCTTCTTTAGCAACTTAAATATCGGTTCACATGTAGTGCTGAGCTGAGCGATGAATCTGCTTATATAATTCAGCCTCCCAAGAAAACTCATGACCTCAGTTTTATTCTTCGGAGGCGGCAATTCTCGAATGGATTTTAGCTTGGAGGGGTCCAATTCAATGCCTCTACGACTAATTATAAAATCCAAACGTTTTCCGGATGGAACTCCAAATGCACACTTGGCTGGATTGAGCTTAAGATTATACTTTCGCAACCTTTCAAAGAATTTCCTCAAGTCATCTATGTGATTGACTCGTGTCTTGGACTTGATAATGACATCATCAACATATACTTCTACTTCCTTGTGCATCATGTCATGAAAAATAGTAGTCATAGCTCTCATGTACGTAGCTCCCGCATTCTTTAAACCAAACGGCATGACCCTGTAGCAATAAGTACCCCACGGGGTGGTGAAAGCAGTCTTTTTTGCATCTGTTTCATCCATCAAGATCTAGTGATATCCAGCATAACAATCCATGAAAGATTGGATCTCATGTTTAGCACAATTATCAACAAGGATATGAATATTGGGCAGCGGAAAGTTATCTTTAGGGCTTGCTTTGTTCAAATCCCTATAATCAACACAAACTCTGATTTTACCATCTTTCTTTGGTACGGGCACCACATTAGCCAACCATGTGGTGTACTGAGCGACCCTGATCACGTTCGCATTCAATTGCTTCAAAATTTTCTCCTTGATTTTATCGCTCACGTCAGTTTTAAACTTTCTTTGCTTTTGCTAGACCGGTGAAAAATTAGGGTATGTAGGCAGTTTGTGGACCACCAAATCCGTGCTTAGACCCGGCGTATCATCATAAGACCAAGCAAAAACATCCTTATACGCGATCAAAATCTGAACAATATCATTTCTGATATTCTGATCTGCATGAATACTTATTTTTATTTCTCTAACCTCCTTACCAGTTCCCAAATTTATTATCTCGGTGTCATTTAAATTGGGTTTGGGCTTATCCTCAAATTGATCCAATCCTTTTTTGACTTCCTTATCAGCTTCACCTTCATCGTATTCATCTACCGTTTGGTTTGTTGATTCGAGATTAGACAACTTTTTAGGATCTAAATGTGAACTCCACGTACATGCCATGTTATCGGAGCCAGTATTAAAATAACTAAAATAAGATAAAAATAATAAAAATTAAAAGAGGAAAGAAAAGATAAATTTACTAGAAAACTTGAATTTCATTTAGTTGAATCAGAAAGGATTGGAGGGTTAACATGAAAGCAGAGCAACTAAACTATGTGAACTACAACCCTGAGAATAGTCCAAAATACAAAAGAAAGAAAAATGAAACAATAAAATAAACTACCAAGACTCCTTCCTTGTGGGGAGAGGAGTGGCTTCCCAGTTAGTGAGTTTGATATTTGGCCTGACGAACTGCACATCTGCACGGCTAGGGCCTTCACCCATCTGAACCATGTTTATTTCATAAAACATTTCCTTGAGACCTTGACATATTTCATCCACATCCTTGTTATCATATGGGTATTGATTTTCTTCCTTTTGAGCTTTCGTGAAAGATTGGCTAATGTGTGGAACCGGACTTGTCAATTTCCAAGTCTTCTTCTTCTGCTCTTTTGCCCATTTTCTATCTGCTGCGGTAGGCTTAAAGCCTAAGCCAAAGGAGTTGTGGCTACCACATGGGTCTACAGGGTTTATAATTCCTTGCAGTGAAGCCCCTAATCCTTTTCCCAGTTTATAACTATTTTGTAGCATTTGGCTAGCCACCATGATTGAAGTAGAAGAGACATGAGGCCCTGGAATCGGCGTGCCTTCCATGACTTGATCAGCTGTCACAATTTCAAAGGCTTGATAAATGGAAGATTCACAACCCCTTTTTGTTTTGATACAGGGTACAGAAGGATCTCGATGTATAGGAAGGTCATCCTCCCCATGTACAATGATTTCCTGATTATCGTGTTCAAACTTAACTACTTGATGCAAAGTAGAAGGTATGGCTCTGGCCATATGGATCCATGGTCTTCCTAAAAGTAGGTTGTAGGAAGTATCCATGTCTATTACTTAAAAGGTGATCATAAACTCAACTGGTCCAATAACCAAAGCAAGATCTATCTCACCAATTGTGTCTCGTTTTGCACCGTCAAAAGCCCGAACACATACATTATTGGACCGAATCCTATCTGGGCTAATTTTCAACTTTTGCAAAGTAGAGAGAGGACAGATATCTACTCCTGAACCTCCATCGATCATTACCCCTTTTATGTAATATCCTTCGCATTTGATAGTCAGATGCAAAGCTTTGTTGTGACCAGAACCTTCTGTGGGTAACTCATCATCAGTGAAAGTGATTCTATTTGCTTCAAATATTCTACGAACCATCCTTTCTATTTGACATACCGTAGTTTCCTTTGGGACGTATGCTTCGTTCAACAACTTAATCAATGCCTGACAATGTTCTTTAGAATGTATCAACAGGGATAGTAATGAGATTTGAGCTGGGGTTTTTCTCAAT
Source organism: Capsicum baccatum var. pendulum (assembly GCA_030864225.1). Lineage (NCBI taxonomy): Eukaryota > Viridiplantae > Streptophyta > Magnoliopsida > Solanales > Solanaceae > Capsicum > Capsicum baccatum. Next base: position 15,292,810 of record CM061550.1, read on the forward strand.
TGATCGACAATGGAATAGTCTTGGGTTTTCATTTTCTTCAGAAATTCCTCAGCCTCTTCGTTTGTGACAGGTTTTTTCATTGGCCCTTGACTATCTTTAAACTGTTTTGGTCTCCTTAATTCTTCTGGAACATAGCATCTTCCTGATCGAGTCAAACCCCCTATTTCGTTTGTTTCTTCCATGACCTCTTTTCCTTTGTACATCACCGTGGTTTTGTTGTAGTTCTATAGGATGGTTTTCAAGCTTGTCACTGGTAGCTATGCTGCGTGTCTTATGACAATTGGCTCTGTTATCTCTCTCGTGTTGTTGCGCTGTTGGTCGAACCCTGCGGGACCACTCGAAACATATAATTTTGGCCCATCTTGTGCTATTCCCTTTAGCTTTGCAGGAACATACAATACCATCTTTTCTGAATCTCGGGGTCTTATAATGGAACTCGCTCCTTTCACGATCAGTGGTTCTCTTTGCATACACTTCAGTGCTTTACCCGGGTTCTCCTTCAAGGCGCCTATTTCCATCACAGCTTGGCTTGTTGGCCTGTAGTCTCTATCATTAAAAATCATCCCCACGACGTGTATGTTACTGTGATTAGGAAGTGGATTGTCGGTGACATTTGGTGCTTCTTGTTTTTGTATTACGATTGCCTTGCTTTCGATTAACTTTTCGATGGCTCTCTTCAGACTCCAACAATTTTCGGTACTGTGACCTTGGACGTTGGAATGTTACTCACACCTTACATTAGGATCAAACCAACTTGCATTCGGATCCACTTTGAAAGGTAAAACAGGTTCAATCCATCCTAATTTGACCAATCTCCGCAACAAGCTCGTATATGATTCTCCAATTGGGGTGAAGTTTTCCTTTGGCCTCTATTCTCTTGTATAGTCTGCGGGAACATACGGATTACGAGGGGCTTGTAAATTTGGCTGCCGCGGATGAAAACTTTGTGGCGCAGGTGCCCGCCATTGTGGACGCTGAGGAGGTCAGGCATACGCTTGAGCATTAAGAACAGGAGGTTGAGGTGTATAATAATGTTGAGGAGGGCTGGGTTTTCCCTGTTGGACATGAGCGTAAGGGGAGTTTCTTCCCCTTTGGGCATTGCCTGGTCCTGATGCCATCATGGATCCTTCCTCCTTCTTTTTCCGATTTCCGAAACTACCTGATCCACTTTGAATGGCTTGTGTAGTGGCCCTGAGGGAAGTTTGGCTCATGATCTTTCCTAATTTGATGCCATTCTCCACCATTTCTCCAATTTTTATTGCTTCAGCGAAAGGTTTACCAACCGCGGCTAGTAAATGATGAAAATAATCGGACTCTTGAGTTTGGAGAAAAACGTCCATCAATTCCTGGTCCTTCAGTGGCGGCTTGACTCTAGATGACTGTTCTCTCCATTTTATGACAAACTCTCGAAAAGTTTCAGATGGTTTTTTCTTCATATTAGCAAGAGAAGTACGGTCAGGGATAATATCGAGATTGTATTGAAATTGTTGTACAAAATCTTGAGCCATATCATCCCAAACGTGCCAATGGGAGATGTCTTGATCGATAAACCATTCGGAGGCTATTCTCGTCAGACTTTCTCCGAAATAGGCCATAAGCAGCTCCTCTTTCCCTCCTGATCCTCTGAGTTGATTGCAATACCTTTTTAAGTGGGCCACTGGGTCACCATGACCACTATATTTGTCAAATTTTGGGGTCTTGAACCCTATTGGCAAATGAACATTAGGGAACATACATAGGTCTTTGAAAGAGACGCTTTTGTGTCCTCCCAATCCTTGTATGTTTCTTATACTCTGTTCCAGACTCCTCACTTTTCTAGCTATCTCTTCTCGTTCTTCATTCATAATACCCTTCTCAATCACGATATGAGACTCAGGCTGATGAGTGGGCTGATATAAATTTACGGGTTTGAATGCCAATTCAGGAGGATAGACTTGATCATGATTTAGTTCGTTGATAGGCTTCTGTATCATTGATGGGGGATTTATATTAGTTGTCTCGGCCGGAATAAAAAGCGGGTTGTTCGTGAATGATGGATTTGGAGGACGCATGGTGGATGTTCCAGCAGCGCTAGACACATTAGCGTATGGACCAAATCCAGGCGGATAAAGTGGATCGTCGACTTGGGCTTGAGTAGAACTGGGATGATTTGCATCTGAAAAGCAAGGAATCGAGGAAGGCGGGGCTTGTCCATTCGCCCAGGCCTGATACATTTCCGCAATTTGTTGCTTCAATAACCTATTCTCCTCCAAAGATGCGAACTCTTGTGGAACTAACTGATCTCGTCCTTCTTCATTGTCAGATTCTGTTCCATCTTTTCGAGTCATCTTTCTTTTTCATTTATACCTTGTGTTGTACGGGTGAGAAGCCAGCTTAACCACAACCAACCACCTTATTCTCTCTTTCTTTGAAACAGAAACAAATATGTTAGGATTTAGAGCTTTTAAAAATATTGATTTATTCATAACTAACTCAAATATCATGCACCTAAGTAATTTTCTTCCTGAAATGGACTTAGGAAAAACCCTCTTGTTTCATCCCGGCTTTGGTGAATTAATTTTTTCATTATTTAACGCCAACATCTTAAAATTGTTACTTGAAACTTGAAACTTTAAAAAATATTTGATCGCACCCGCCGAGGGTTGCCTACGTATCATGTTTTACATGAATCAGATCATCACATAGTTCATGGTTTATTTAACCCCCTTTTTTAAGATCAATTAATTCACTTAAAAGCCGGTCAACATACGATATGGCATTTCCTATAATGCAACAAGTAGCACATAAAATGTACATGATGGTCTCAAAAGGTGACACCTGACCTAGACGGACCCGACCCCTGGGTCGAGCCCCACTAAGTCAAAAATACACGTGATACAAGTAAAACACAGACTATTAGGGACAGCCATGTCTAAGCTCAAGTTATGCTAGGTTCAACCCGGTGGAGTTAGGTCTCTAGATTGTTAATGAAACGAGCGGACAACTCGAGTCGGCAAGGGACAACTTTACGGGTAGCAGGGCTTTCCGGCCTCACTGTTGGTCCCTTTCCGTCCTAAATCATGGGTGACTACAGAATCCTTCCCAGGAGCGTTGCCGCATCTCTGGTATCTCAAACTCGGGAGCGTATACCGCATCTCCGAATATACAGTATCTCAGAAGACTCAGATGGGTGCGCGAGAGAAGACATTTTATATTGCAATTCAAATAATATCAAAGCGATAAACATGTAGGCAAAGAACACATTTAGGCCAACAATATACAATATCAAAATTAAATAAAGTCAAACAAGTCAGTATGAAAGATCGAATTCTGGTTATATCCCCAGCAGAGTCGCCATCTGTCACACCCCCGGTTTTTCACCGCATCCGACCCCTCCAGGGTGTTGGTTTTAGAGAAAATGGGTTTTTCCAATTAAAGTGACGTTTTGAGAAGGGATTATTTTATTTACAGAGTCGCCACTTGGAATTGAGTTCGGGTGTTCCAAGTCACCTTATTGAATCCCTATTCAAAAGGAAATGACTCTTTAATTTTAATTTTTTTGGTCTGCGAACTAGAAATCCGGATAAGGAATTCTGTTGACCGAGGGGAAGGTGTTAGGCACCCCTCGAGTCCCGTGGTTCTAGCACGGTCGCTTTATTGACTTACGTCTGGCTTAAATTAATTTTATTGTGGATTTATAATATTTGTTAACCTGACAGTTGTTTGCCTCCCGATTTTAATTTATTTTGAAATTATTTATTATATTGACGTGTGGCTTACCGATAGTAGTACTTTTCGACCTCACCACAAATTTTGAATATATTTCTCGCGCCTTCGTGGCCCTTATGGAGCGTCCCATATTTTCAAAATCTAAATGAGCACCTAATAGGTTTGAAATCTACCCAACCCAATCCAATCGGCTCCAAACGGTAGGTTAATTTATTATAACGAATGGTCGGTAGCAGGGCTTTCCAACTTCATCGTTAATTTTCGCTTGTATATTAAATCTTAATTATTTAGAGGATAAGAACCCAACTCATTCTTTTATGAATTCACTCCCTTACAATAGATTTTTCCTCTCTTTTAATTTATTTATTCATAACATGTTTTGCTACGAAGATTATAACCTTAATGGACTGTTGTATCTTTTTTTCTACCGCACTTAATAAGAAAAAAATAAATAAATAAATAAATAAATACAGAAGGTATAAATCATGGAGAAGTTTTCTTTTACTAACCTGCAACGTTTAGGGTGACTTTGTAAAACGAGAAATTAAACAAATATAAAATAATGTTACAACATCAAGAAGGGTTAAACATAAATGAGATTAGTCATTCCATCCATCTAAAGGATTTCCGTACAGTGTCCTTAACAATTTCTATAATAACAAATTTTTACTTACATCCTGTGCACGTGATAGTCTACACCTTGTTTAGCTTAGTTTATTGATATTCAACCAAAAATAATATATTTTTTATTAAATTTTAGGATAATGATTTAGCACATAAATAGCAAAACTACAATATTAATATTTCTCACATACGGTGAATAACGTTGCTGTTTCAACCTAGACATGTATCATGACTAAGACTTTAAAATATGAAGATAACAATGGGTCCGGTAATTACTTGACATACAATAGAGTATGAAATGTTATGGAAGTTTTATACTACATCTAACGAAAAAAAAAAATTAACATACTTTATATTATCACGTCGAAGAATAATAAGCCGAACAAATACAAAAAACATGAGGAAACTTAGTAATATTAAAATCAAGTCTTGTATAATTACAATAGTAAATTATACAAGAGAGATTAGAGGTTACCTTTGCGAAAATTAATTTACAATAAGAGAAACAAACGGACCACGAACTCGGAATGTAGACAAAACCTCAACACTCGAAAGGGATTAATTGGTTGTTATTTTTCTAAGCTTTCTTTGCTGTTTTTTTTTTTGGCTTTTCCCGTATGTCTTCTCTTGCTACTTGGTTTCTTGGTCTCTTTTTGTTTCTTGGTTTCGTTGTTTTTTTTTTTGTCTAAACTTTCCTTGGATATTCTTTTTTTTTTCTAAGCTTGTTGTCCGTGTATCTTCTTCTGTTCGTGCATGTCTAGGTTGTGTATTATATATAGGAGTATAGGTACGTGTTTGTGTTGGATGTTGTTGAGGGAGTTGGAGGGAGGTTGAGATCAAGTAGTGGGATGAGTGGGAATAGATTAGTGGGTTAGTTTAGGATTAGGACTCTTTTTTTTTCTCTTTTTTTTTTAGTTTTTTATTTTAATTAATATTTTAAATAAAATAAAAATAATAAAATCTATTTAAAACTAACAAAATACAAGATAAGTTAATTAGCTAGTCTTAGGAATATGGTTAAGAAATATTAATAGCACAACATTCTTTATTAAAAGTTGAAAGAAGAAAACAAATATAATTTAGAAAAATAAAAAATTCTTTTTTTTCTAAAAACAAATAAATAAACGACAAAATAAAAACTTATTTAAAATGTGACTCTATTTTTGTAGTTTTCAAAATTTTTAACGAACCTCAAAAATAAGATAAATTTAAAATACATAAAAAAAATTAAAAAAAATTAATTGAACATTAAAATGGTATAAAAATATTATGTTTGGGTCAAAATTAGGTGTTTACAATCTCACGTCCTTATCAATAGGTATCAAAAGAGAAAGAGGGATGGGAGTGTACCACTTCAGGTTGTTGATAAAATCCATCTGCAGCTTTGGTTATGGTGGAATGCAATGGATACATTCGATTATGGCGAGATACATAAGTATTTGGGTTTTTTGACGAGTATCATGAGAATCAACCCTAATAGGGAAATGATTGTTGCATTACTGAATTTCTGGGACCCGAGAAATAATGTATTCCACTTTTCACATTTTGAGTTGACACCAACTTTAGAGGAGATAGCGGGCTATGTTGGATATGGGGATATGCGTCGGAAGAAACTTATAGCCCCAAGACTTATTTCGATAAACAGATTTTGCAAGCTCATGAACATACGGAATACAATAGAAGAATCAATGAAAAAAGGCTGAGTTTCCTTGCAGTTTTTGTATGACAGATATGGAAAGCAAGAGGGGTTTCAAAAGTACGGTAAACAACTTGTATTAAGGGAAGTTTTGAGGCTTGGAAAATTCACAGACGATTTGCATTCATGGTAGCCTTTTTAGGCACAATGATCTTCCCAAGAAGAGAAGAAAAAATTAATATTCATTTAGCGGGAGTGGTACAGATACTAATTAAGAAATATTACACTATGGTACCAATGATCCTAGCTGATATTTACCATGTCACACCCCTTTTCTCAACTCCAAAAGATTATGGTTTAAGGTTCGAAAGGGTTTTTATTATTAAGTGACAAAAGAAAACGATTGTTTAGAAAAGGATTCATTAGTTTCAAAACTCAGAGTCGCCACTTGGCATAAATTGGGTGTGCCAAGTCACCTATGAATATCCTTTTTCAAAACAGTTTTGACTCTATAAAACTGATCTGCGAACAGAGATTCCGGCTAAGGAATTCTGTTGACCGAGGGGAAGGTGTTAGTCACCCCTCGATCCCGTGGTTCGACCACGGTCGCTTGGTAGAGCGTATCGGCTAATTTGACATTACAAATGTATAAACCACACAAAAACACATAAAACAATCCATCAAACACATGAAACAAAACAAATCCAAAATTTAGTGTCAATTCCAATTATACAGTTCAAAAATTGAAAAATGCGTAAAAATAAATCCTATTCTAAATTAATTCTAGACTAATGCTCTACCCGACGCCTCGGGCCTTCATCACGAACGTCCTCCGGGTACAAGATACCTCGGGGCATTCCTCGATGAATAAATATATACAGATACTTCGGGGCATTCCCAGGCCAAATCAATACAAATCCCTCGAGGCATTTCCCGACCAAATGAATACATTTTTAGTGCGGAAAAATAAAACTATTCAACAAAATTTCAAACATTCCACAGAATTTCCAACATTCAACCAAAGCCACGAGTTCTAAACTTTGCCTACCCAACCTATGTTTGCCTAAACCAATCGACGTATCATGATACTACTAAGTTCAATTAACGTTTATTTCAAGTCAAACAACCAATGAGTCAAAACTAACCAAAATTCACTAATTATGTCAAGTTTTCAATTTTCAGCCCTAAATTAATTTTAATTCTCAAACGAGATACCATTTCACCGTACAATGTATAATCAAGGGAAACAACCACGAATCAAAACAAACCACTATTCATCATCAACAAAGATCAAGCAACACATGATATTTAATCCAACACACCAAATATAATAAATGATGAGATAAAAAAAGGGAAAGAGTAGAATTGGACCTCGATTTAAAGCTTTCTCAATTCGATGTATTATTTCGATTAAATTCGGTAGAGTCTGCGTCGATGAACCTCGAATTCGAACCTCAACAAACCAATCTGAGCTCGATATATCCTTTTTCTCCATTTTTCACCAACCCAAATCAGAATCGAGAAAGTAACATGAAGCTAGTACTAAAATTCATAGGCCATTTTTGTTGTTTCTCTCATTTTTCGACGGACCTCATCGGAATCAGGCGGAACTGGGTCGAGTTCGATCATTTGGGGGTTCGTCCAGTCACTGTTGTAGCGTCACTGGATCTCCAACGAGCTTAACATTGGCGATGTTGCTTTCCTCCTCCCTGAATTCTATCTCGTAAGATCTCCCTCTTCTCTCTCCATTTATTCTCTCAGTTACTAGCTTTCATTCCCATTTTTTTTTCTCTGTTTCAGCGCGCTGGTGTGTGAAAGGGTGTTGATGTATGCATGTTCTGATTCTCCCTGTGTGCGTGTATTCTCTCCCTTCTCTATATCTCTCTCCTTCGTGTGGGTGTAGATTAGCCGAGAAAGGAAGAAGAACTATAGTTGTGTGTTGTATTATTTTCGTGAGAATTCAGTCTTCTCCCAGGTGAATTGGGTCTATGAATGGAGAGGATCTTGTGTGCGTCTATCCTCTATATGTATTTTTGATGATGAATTCAAAAGAAAAGGGAGATCCCTTTTTTTTCCTTATGGGCCCCTTCTTTTATTTGGAATCTCATTCTGTTTTGGGTGAGGCAAAGAAAGATCTCACATGGTGGGGTGGGGTCACGTGGGTATAGGATGAGGTGTAAAGTTGGTTAGAATAGGATTAAATTTGTTAGGTAGTTTGTTAGGGAGTTTTTTTTTTAAGTTGTTATTTTTTATATTTTTGTGGGGTATAATTACATGGGTGAAGGTACACGGTGGGATAAAGTAAAAATGGGTAAAAACGATATCGGGGAGGGACGAAATTAGGTGTCTACATCATGCCCCCTTTGAATGTAAACACGAAATGTTTTCAGACAAAGAAGTAGACAGCGAGACCAAATTTTGACCCGACCATTATTCAAAGAAAGAAACAGAAGGAAGAAGGACAGCCGGGTCTTGACTTAAGACATCCTACCTACCCAAGTTATGAGAGAATCAAGTCACAGGTATTTCAAAGGATTGGAAAGAGAAGGACTATACCGGGTTGGAGAGTCGAGTGAGGCTCCATCGAGGTTCTGGTCCACGGCTCTGTCATTACATTAAAATGAAAATTACAAGTTAAAGAATAAATGAAATTACAAAAATCCTATCTATATAGCTTCTTTTGGACTCTTGACTTAAGTTTCATCACCCTATTCTTCAGGCGGGCTCCTGACTTGCTATTTCTTTAACTTGTTGCTTGCCTTTCAATTTCTTCACCCTGTTCTCCAGGCGGGTTCCAGACTTGCTATTTCATCAACTTGTTGCTATGCTTTCAACTTCTTCACCCTGTTCTGCAGGCGGGCTCCTGACTTGCTATTTTTCAATCTGTTTAACTTTCAATTTCTTCACCTTGTTGCTTAGTTTTCAATTTCTTTACCCTATTCTGCAGGCGGGACCCTGACTTGCCATTTCATCAACTTGTTGCCATGCTTGCACCTTCTACACCCTATTCTCCAAATGGGTTCCTGACTTGCTATTTTATCAACTTGTTGTTATGCTTTCAATTTCTTCACCCTGTTTTGCAGTTGGGCTCCTGACTTGCTATTTCATCAACTTGTTGCTATGCTTTCAATTAATTCACCCTGTTCTGCAGGCAGGCTCCTGACTTACTATTTTTCAATCTGTTTAACTTTCAATTTCTTCACCTTGTTGCTTGGTTTTCCATTTATTCGCCCTATGCTTCGGGCATGCTCCTGCAATCACATCAAAACTGAAAAGAAAATTATCCCAAATAAAGAAATGCATTTTCTATGAGTTAATTGGAATGACTCGACTAAAAAGTACGTCTTTTAGGAATCAAGGGGGATGACTCGACTAAAAGGTACGTCTTATAGGAATCCAGGGGATGACTCGACTAAAAGGTACGTCTTATAGGAATCAAAGGGAATGACTCGAATAAAAGGTACGTCTTATAGGAATCAATAGGAATGACTCGACTAAAAGGTACGTTTTATAGTAATCAAGGGAAATGACTCAACTAAAAGGTACGTCTTCTAGGGGTCAAAGGGGATGACTCGACTAAAAGATACGTCTTATAGGAATCAATGGGGATGACTCGACTAAAAGGTACGTCTTATAGGAATCAGAGGAAATGACTCGACTAAAAGGTACGTCTTCTAGGGGCCAAAGGGAATGGCTCGACTAAAAGGTATATCTTATAGGAATCAAAGGGGATGACTCGACTAAAAGGTACGTCTTATAGGAATCAAAGGGGATGACTCGACTAAAAGGTACGTCTTATGGGAATCAATAGGAATGAATCTACTAAAAGGTAAATTTTATAGTAATCAAAGGGGAAATGACTTGACTAAAAGGTGCGTCTAAAAGGTATGTTGTATAGGAATCAAAGGGGATGACTCGACTAAAAGGTACGTCTTATAGGAATCAAAGGGGATGACTCGACTAAAAGGTACGTCTTATAGGAATCAAAGGGGATGACTCGACTAAAAGGTAAGTCTTATAGGAATCAATAGGAATTACTCGACTAAAAGGTACGTCTTATAGGAATCAAAGGGGATGACTCGACTAAAAGGTACGTCTTATAGGAATCAAAGGGGATGACTCGACTAAAAGGTACGTCTTCTAGGAATCAAGACTTAAGTTAGGAAGTGCATTAACAAAGAAGCAAAATTCAAATTACCCAATCAAGGAAGTGTGTTTCCTTATCAATGTTGTTTGAATTATCAAAACAAGGAAGTGCGTCTCCTAGAGATCTTGAATTATGAGTTTTACCATAGTTTTGATTACCAAACCTGTGTAGCAACCTTGCCTTATGGGCCCCTTCTTTTAAATGGAGAGGATCTTGTGTGCGTCTGTCCTCTATGTGTATTTTTGATGATGAATTCCAAAAGAAAAGGGAGATCCCCTTCTTTTTCCTTATGGGCCCCTTCTTTTATTTGGAATCTCATTCTGTTTTGGGTGAGGCAAAGAAAGATCTCACGTGGTGGGGTAGGGTCACATGGGTATAGGATGAGGTGTAAAGTTGGTTAGAATAGGATTAAATTTGTTAGGTTGTTTGTTAGGGAGTTTTTTTTTTTAAGTTGTTATTTTTTGTATTTTTGCAGGGTATAATTACATGTGTGAAGGTACACGGTAGGATAAAGTAAAAATAGGTAAAAACGATATCGGGGAGGAACGAAATTAGGTGTCTACATACCATGCTCTGACTGTTTGTCAGAAGGGAAAGAGTTTTTTCGAGGGATGTAATATCTTGTTACAGATGTGGATTGTGGAGCATCTTTATCAACGTCCTACATTGACAAGGTTCGATCCCGAGCGATTTAATCGCATCAACGATTACGAGAAAAGGATGGAGAAATATAAATGTCCAAAAGAAATTGGAGATTGGATTAAACTTTGTCGTTCTTTGACAGCAGATAAAATCACTTGGAATCTCCATTGGTTCCCTTGGAGGAAAGTCATACATAGTTTTGTCATTCGTCCATTCTTGTTATTAATGGGTATTAGAGATGTTCAACCGTATGTTTCATTGAGGGTTCTACGTCAGTAAGGCAGGCGTCAAATAATTCCCATAATGAAAAACATGACTGAGTTTGTATTTTAGGTCAGACAAAAGATTCCACTTCCAGAAGATTTAGCCCAGCAGATTTGGGAGGATTGTCGTATTATGGGGATTGAAACGATGGTCATAGAGCGTGAGAAAGGAGAACTACACCCAGATTACCGTGAATAGTTTGAAGAACAGTCGAGTCCGCCAGTCAGACCAGAAAAAACGGTTAAGGGACCTATAGATCAGGAAGCTGCAATCAGGATAGGAATTGAAAGAGCCATGCGAGAACATCATGAAGCCAACCAAATTTTGAGAGCAGAATTAGAGCATGCTAGGGCAAAAATAGACGAACAACAAAGGGAATTTGCTGAAGAGAAAGCTAAGTCAACAGATATTGAGGTTGCACTTCGGGGACAAATCAAGTTTGCAACCACTAGGGGGTCACACATTGCAGAACTTGCCGCATCTCGCCAACAAAAGTTGCAAGAAGTTGAGCAGAACATGCAAGAAGAATTTGATCGAGAGAGATCTCAATGGATCCATGAAAGAGAAATATTATGCGAAAAGTTGGAGGTTGCTTCTGCTCGTGAACAATGTGCAAGAGAGATGGTTGATTTTCAAGATCGACAGGCCCAGGAATGGGATCAGGCCTTCAGTTCCCTTCGAGGGAAGGTCCGCCGTGTAGCACAGGATACTGCCAGAATGAATTTGGATTATCAGCAGTTGGATTGCGAGGACTTTTTGGCACAAATACCAGCTTTCGCACAACGTCTCACTACTTCACTGGAGGACATATACTTGAGCTTGGGAGGACATATTAAGACGAAGTCTCCTTGAATAGATAGTTGTTTTCTTTGTCGTAGTTTTTCTTTTTCTGTTTTAAAACTTCTTATTTAGATGTTATGTCTTTTGGTTTTTAGATGTTAGTTAGTAGGTTTTATTTTAGGAGTTGGGTCAGTTATTTTGTCGTATTTATATTATAGAATGTAATGAAGTTGACTGTTTATTTCTATATATATTACATATATTTTACCTCACTTTAATTATTTTCTTCAAAAAAAAAGACAAAACAATTTTGTTAAATTCCTCCCGAACTATGTAAGATCTGATTCATGTCCTGGCATGATACGTAGGCAACCCTCCAAGGGGTTCGATCATAATTTTTGAAAAAAATACGCCTAAAAAGCCGGGATGAAACACAAAGCCTTCCATGATAGGTTGGAAAATGCATATAGAAGCATAACATATAACGTGGCATTACAATGTGTTAAATATATAACACTCACCCGTTTGCTACTTGGTCACAGAAAGATAAAGTTATTGGTGGTTGGTTTGTGGTTTAAACTGGCATCACATCCGTATAACACCAGATACAAGGGTAAAAGAAGAATGACCCACAAAGAAGGTATAGGGTCTGATAGTAAAGAAGAGCAGAATCAGTTGATTTCGCAAGAAGTAGCATCAATGAAAGAAATAAAGTCATTAAAACGACAGATGGCGGAGATGTACCAAGATTGGTTGAATGGACAAGCCCCTCCTTCTTCAATCCCTAGACTTTCAACTTCAAATAATCCAAATTCTGACCCAGCTCAAACTAGTGATTCATTTTACCCACCAGGATTTTGCCTATTTGCTAATATGTCTGGAGTTATTGGTACTTCTACCATGTGCCTACCAAATCCATCTATCACAAATACCCCACTTTTTACTTCTGTAGCGCCAGCTACTGCGGGTACTCAACCGACAGTACCGAAGAATATGGGAAAATCAAATCATGATATGTCATATCCTCCTGAAATGACTTTCAAATCCCAAAATCCACCCTATCATGTTCATCAACATGATACACCTATCGTGATTGAGAAGATTGCTAAGAATGAGGAACAGGAGGAGATGGCTAGAAAAGTTAGAAGCCTGGAACAGAGTATGAGAAATATGCAAGGAGTAGGTGGACAAAAAAGTGTTTCATACAAGGATTTATGTATGTTTCCTGATGTCCATTTGCTGATAGGGTTCAAAATGCCAAAATTTGATAAATATGAAGGACACAGCGATCCTGTAGCTCATTAGAAAAAGTTTTGCAATCAATTAAGGGGAGCAGGAGGAAAAGAAGAATTATTGTTGGCTTACTTTGGAGAAAGCCTTACAGGGATTACTTCTGAATGGTTCATTGACCAAGACATTTCCCGTTGGCACATGTGGGATGACATGGCTCGAGATTTCATTCAATAATTTCAGTATAACATTGAGATAGTGCCAGATGACACTACGCTTGCCAACATAAGAAAAAAAATGATAAAAAATTTTCGAGAATATGTCGTCATATGGAGAGAGCAGGATTCAAGAGTCAGACCATCGATAAAAGAATCTAAAATGATTGATATTTTTCTGCAAGCACAAGAACCTGATTATTTCCATCATTTGCTCTCTACTATCGGAAGTATATTTGCCAAAGTTATCAAAATTGGAGAGATAGTAGAGAATGGATTAAAGTCAGGAAAGATCATCAGCCAGGCCACTTTGAAAGCAACAACGTAGGCAATTCAAAGTGGTGCAGGAAGTTTTGGGGGAAAGAAAAGAAAAGAGGATGTAGCAACCGTCGTGACAGGTCCACGACAAAATTGGAGAGGTGCGCGTCAACCATACGCACAGAATCCATTATATGTCATTCCATCTCCCTAATATCCTATTTACTATACACAACCATATGCTCGGGCTCCTTCTTACCCGCAGTGGCGTGCACCAGCAATCCAAAATCTCCAACGGCCCCGCAAGTTCAAAGAGGCCCTCCGAGGTCTAATTTTCTGCCTAGAGCAGAATTCAAAAGGTATAACATGGTAAAATATAATTTCACTCCTATTAGAATATCTTACACCAGTTTATTTCATAGGCTGAGAAAAATGAATGCTCTAAACCCAATTGAGAGAAGGATCCTGAATCCTCCTTCGAAGAATTTGGACTATTCTAGAAGATGTGAATAATGTTCTGATACCCCAGGGTACGACATAGAGATATGTTGGTATCTTAAAAGAGCCATTCAAGAGTTGATTAATACCCAACAGATTATGGTAGAAAGTCCAGGTGCTCCAAATGTCAATCAAAATCCGCTGCCAGATCATAATAAAATAAAGATGCTCGAAGTGATACTCAGTGGTGAAGATGCTATGATTTCCTTTAAGATGGTCATTAAAATTAAAATTGATTCGGAAAAATTAGCAAATGCTATAAATTTGATGAAAGAAAAGCCTGCAGAAGCGGAGGTGGTGATAACAAAACCCGAATCATCGAATGATCCCTTGGTGATGGGGAAAGAGATTTCAGAAAATATTGGGTCAAGTCAAATAAAGCCGAAACTCATTATTCTCGGAAGATACAATAAGCCTCTTTTAATCATAAAAGGAACTCTCGTAGCTCCTATTATTATTAAACCAGTGTCACAGCTGCCTATGGTTGATACCAAGGCAGTCCCTTGGAATTATGATCGCGTTGTGGTGATGCACAAGGGGAAAAAGTGACTGAAAATGCAAATGAAGTAGGGGGATTAACTCGATCTGGAAGATGTTATGCTCCAGTAGAGTTAAGAAAGAATAAACAAGGCGGTGAAGAACGAATGACGTTCAAGAAACCTGTTACTGATGAAGAAGCTGAAGAATTTTTAAAGAAAATGAAATTGCCAAAATATTCTGTTATAGAACAGTTGAAGAAGACACCAGCACAAATTTCTTTATTGTCTTTATTGATACATTCAGAGGAACACCGCAAGGCTATAATGAAGATTCTTAACGAAGCATGTATTCCCAGTGAGATTAAAGTGAATAAACTAGAAGAAGTTGTTGAAAGGATCCTTGAAGCAAATAAGATTACTTTCTCAGACGATGAATTTCCTGTGGAAGTTACTGGACATAATAAGGGTCTCTACATTACTGTAAAATATGAGCACTCCATCGTCACTCGAGTGTTAATTGATGGAGGATCAGGTGCTAATATTTGTCCTATGTCAACTTTGCAAAAGTTGAATGTTAATGTGGAGAGAATTCGACCTAACAATGTATGCGTCAAGGGCTTTAACGGATAAAAAATAGATGCCCTTGGTGAAATAGAACTCATATTGACAATTGGGCCTGTAGATTTTGCTATGGATTACCAAATACTGAATATTGATGATTCATATAATATGTTATTGGGAAGACCATGGATTCATCGGGCTAAAGCTGTCACATCAACGTTGCATCAAATGATTAAAGTCGAATGTGACAGGCAAGAGATAGTTGTTCATGGTGAAGGAGACTTATCCATGAATAAAGACTACTCTGTTTCCTCCATCGAAGCAGATACAACCAATGTGTTAATTCATCAAGCTTCTGAGGTAGTGGTTGTTGAGCATATCCTCGAGGGGAATCTCATCGCAAGACCACAATTATCCTCTGCATTTGTTATGGTAGTGAATGAAATGTTGAAGCATGGTTTCAAACCAGGAAAAGGTCTACGGATGTTTTTCCAAGGCATTGTTCATCCGGTAAACCTCTATGAGAACTTTGGTACTTTTGGTTTGGGATACGAGCCTACTGCTGAAGATATAAATAAGGCTAGAAAGAGTCGTGGTCACTTACCAAGCCGATACCGCCACTTCACGAGTCTTTCACCAAATTCAGTGTTGTTGGATCCTCCAAGTTAACTGCTGCAGAATCAATGAATGATGATGATACAGAGTTGATTGACCTTTTTCAGAATATGTTCATTGAAGTTGATATGGTTAAAATTGGGGAAGGTACTAGCAATGCAGATGTGCAGTTTGTCGTCCCTGATGTCCAGCTTAACAATTGAGAGGACACTCATGTCCCTATTATAAAGGAGTCTTGGTAGTTTGTTTATTTTTCTTACAGTCTTAGTAGTTTGTTTGTTTTTACTCCTGTAATTTAAATCATTCTAGGATTGTAATTCAGAACTTTAAATCTGGTATGTTAGGTTAAAACTCTTTCTATCTATGTTTCTAATAAAGCATAGTTTCCCTTCGTTTTATTTTTAGTCTAATTTTTATTTATTTATTTTCTATCATACAGTTCTTTCTATGCCGATTCTAATGATATGATAAGCATGAAGAATTGTCAATCAGATTTAAAAACCCAATCTAATTTTAAAATAATGAATAAGGAGGCTGAATACGATGAAGAGGAAACATTTGAGGATATAAGCAAAGATTTCAAACAGTTTGAGAATAAGACAAATCCCAATTTGGAAGAAACTGAGGCGATCAATTTAGGAGATCATGAAAATATTAGGGAGACTAAGATAAGTGTACATGTTCAACCACAACAAAAGAAAGCTATAATTGAAGCTTTGCATAAGTATAAAGACATCTTTACGTGGTCTTATGATGATATGCCCAGTTTCAGCACTGATTTGGTAGTTCACAAGTTGCTAATTGATCCTGCTTTTCCTCCTTTCAAGCAGAAGCTAAGAAAGCTCAAAACTTACATGAGTGTAAAAATTAAAGAGTAAATCATGAAGCAAATTGAGGCTAAAGCCATTCGAGTGGACTAGTATCCTACTTGGTTGGCGAATATTGTCCCTATTCCAAAGAAGGATGGCAAAGTTCGGATGTGTGTTGATTATCGTGATCTAAATAAGGCGAGTCCAAAAGATAATTTTTCACTTCCCAATATCCATATTTTGTTGGACAATTCTGCCAAACATGATCTTGCGTCTTTTGTGGATTGTTATGCGGGGTATCACCAGATTATTATGGATCCAAAAGATGCAGAAAAGACATCATTTATTTTGCCATGGGGAACATATTGTTATCGAGTCATTCCTTTTGGACTAAAGAAAGCTGGGGAAACTTACATGAGGGTAATGACCATAATGTTTCATGAAATGATGCACAAAGAGATTGAAGTTTATATAGACGGCATGATCATTAAGTCGAGAGAGCAATTTGATAATGTCAAAGTTTTGAGAAAATTCTTTGAAAGGCTTCGGAGGTATGATCTCAAACTTAACCCAGCAAAATGTGTATTTGGAGTTCCATCAGGAAAACTCTTGGGTTTTATAGTCAGTCAAAGTGGCATTGAGTTAGATCCTTCAAAAATAAAAGCTATTCAAGATCTGCCTCCACCAAAAAATAAAATAGAGGCGATGAGCTTACTTGGAAGGTTGAATTATATCAGTAGATTCATTACTCAGCTTACAACAACCTGCGAGCCAATATTCAAGTTGTTGAAGAAGAATGCTAAAGTTGAATGGACTGAAGAATGTCAAGAGGCATTTGACAGAATTAAGAGATACTTGTCAAATCCAGTTATTCTGATTCCTCCAAAGCCAGGCAGACCCTTGATATTGTACATGTCTATTTTAGACAATTCTTTTGGTTGTGTATTGGGTCAACATGATGTCACGGGCAGAAAAGAACAAACCATCTATTACCTCAGCAAAAAGTTTACCATTTATGAAGCTAAGTATACTCTTCTTGAGAAGACGTGTTGCGCCTTAACTTAGGTAGCCAAAAAGCTGAAACATTACTTGTCATCTTATACTAGTTACCTTATATCTCGTATGGATTCTTTAAAGTACATTTTTCAGAAGCCTATGCCCACAGGCAGACTTGCAAAAAAGCAGATGTTGCTCACAGAGTTTTATATTGTTTATGTGACACGAACTGCAATGAAAGTTCAAGCCTTGGAGGATCATTTGGCTAAAAATCCTATTGATGAGGAGTACGAGCCATTGAAGACTTATTTTCCAGATGAAGAGGTATTGTATGTTAATGAAGTTACTTATGATCATTGTCATTCAGGCTGGAAGTTGTTCTTTGATGGAGCTGCTAATGTAAAAGGAGTGGGGATAGGAGCAGTTCTTATTTCTGAATCAGGACAATATTATCCTATAACAGCCCAACTTTGATTCTATTGTACCAATAATATGGCAGAATATGAAGCTTGCATTCTGGAATTGAGATTAGCCATTGACATGGGGGTTCAAGAACTGTTGCTATTAGGAGATTCAGATTTATTAGTCCACCAAATCCAAGGAGATTGGGAGACTCGTGATTCGAAACTCTTACCATATAGAGGGTTTTTGCAAGATCTTTGCCAACAATTTGTTTCAGTGAAGTTCGAACACATTCCCAGAGCTCATAATGAGATTGTTGATGCTTTAGAAACCTTATCTTTGATGCTTTAATATCCCAACAAAACTTATATTGACCCTTTGCATATACAGATTCATGATCAACATGCAAATTGTAATGTGGTTGAGGAAGAACTTGATGGGGAACCGTGGTTCCATGATATCAAAGAATATACTCAAACTGGAAAATATCCTATACATGTCGATGGTAATCAAAAGAGAACTATTCGACGTTTGTCTAGTGGATTTTTCCTAAGTGGAGGAATCTTGTATAAGAGGACTCCTGATTTGGGACTTCTGAGGTATGTAGATGCTAAAGAAGCTTCAAAAATCATGACTGAAGTACATTCTGGGATTTGTGGACCACACATGAGTGGGTATATTTTGGCAAAGAAAATACTCCGAGCAAGTTATTATTGGCTCACCATGGAGCGAGATTCTATCAATTTCGTTTGTAAATGTCATGAATACCAGGTACATGGAGACTTGATACATTCCCCTCTATCTGAGTTACATACAATGACTGCTCCATGGCCTTTTGTGGCTTGGTGAATGGATGTGATTGAACCAATTGAACCAAAAGCTTTGAATGGACATAGGTTCATCTTGGTAGCTATTGATTATTTCACGGAGTGGGTAGAAGCAACGACTTTCAAGTCAGTGACCAAGAAAGCGGTGGTTGATTTTATTCACTCCAACATCATTTGTCGGTTCGGCATTCCAAAGATAATTGTCATGGATAATGTTGTGAATCTAAATAGCCATCTGATGCAAGAAGTGTGCCAGCAATTTAAGATTATGCATCGGAATTCAACTCCTTATCGTCCAAAGGTGAATAGAGCTGTAGAAGCTGCTAATAAGAACTTAAAGAGAATACTTCACAAAATGGTGCAGGGTTCCCGAAAATGGCATGAAAAGTTACCTTTCGCTCTGTTGGGTTATCGTACTACAGTTCAAACTTCAATTGGTGAAACTCCTTACTTGTTAGTGTACGGAACTGAAGCAGTTATACCTGCAGAAATTAAAATTCCATCTCTTCGAGTAGTTGTAGAAGCTGAAATTGATGATGACCAATGGGTCAAGACTCGTTTAGAGCAATTAAGCTTGATTGATGAGAAAATATTAACATCAGTATGTCATGAAAAACTATATCAGAAGATAATGGCACGAGCATATAACAAAAAGGTACGTCACAGGCATTTTGAGGTTGGTCAGTTAGTACTAAGAAGTATCCTACCCCATCAGATTGAAGCCAAAGGCAAATTTTCTCCTAATTGGCATGGGTCATTCATGGTGAAGAAAGTGTTACCTAATGGCGCGTTATATCTGACTGATGTAGAAGGCAAAATGGAAGGAATGCCGGTCAATGTTGATGCAGTTAAAAGATATTATGTATGATATTCATGTACAATTATGTTATGTATGTTTTGAACTTACATTTTTAAATATTTGAAATGATGAAGGCATTTTTTTCTACTATCTGAATAATATATCAACCTTTGCTTACCCCTTTGAACTTTTATTTTTCTTCATACCCCTCTTTTGGAATCAAATTAAAGTAAAAAAAAATTAAAAAAAATCAATCAAAAATTCAAAATCAAACAAAAGAATGATGTTTCCTGAACTATGTTTGACCTGATTCTTGCTATGACAAGATACGTAGGCAGCCCTACTCTGGGGTTCGGTCTAACCAGAAGAAAATTCAAATTACCCAGAATGAAATGAAACTGGGGCAAAAAATTATTTTCTTAAAAGAATCGATTCCAAAAGGTGTATGTTTCACCCAATTTTATATAAATTTTTTGAGCCTTATGCCGACTTTTCTTTCTAACCCTATCCAAAAGCCAAGTTACAACCAAAAAAAGACCTTCGGATCAATCTTTGAGAATGTCAAGGCTAAACATGTTATGAGTGCATGATATTTCATATTTTGGGTGTTTATTTTAAAAAAATGAAAAAATGAAAATGAGAGAGTCTTATTGGTGAAAACCCTTTTGGGCACCATAAGACGACTGCAAGCTGAGACATAAATAAAAAGGAGATATGTTCGTTGGCAAAAACTCATTGAGGTGCCACTAGCAGAAGAAAGGTTGTTATCAAGAAGGAACAAGTTCAATATTCGCTTAATTTCAAGCTCAATAAGTGGACAAAAGTTGTAATGATTGGTATGGGTAGATCTGGTTGTTTGATTCAAAATGCATGTCATAATCACCAGAATCGATTTCCGCATTCAGATAAGTTTTCTCTTTGTTTTGAAAAAGAGATACCTATTGTATTTTTATTTTATTTTTTATTTTAATTTTTGATTTTTTGTGCCCTTGTCATCAAACGTCTTTTGAGTCAAATTCACGTCAGGTCTAGTAAGAAAGGACTCAAAACTCGCTACCAACTCCTTTAAGGGTACAAATCAAAATAAAGGGTTGATGTACAGAGATAACGTTTCAAAGTAAAAGTAAGGTACTCAAGATGATTGTGATTTGACCATTTTAAACTCGTGAAAATCTAAGGGATGTATTGGAAGTTAAACTAAGAAGCATCATACAACAGAAATATAATTTGAGTTGAGGATCTCAGTAGTTAGATTTCTGAGTCAGAAGTATGACAATTCAATGAATATTATCATGGATTGGAAAAGATTTGAGCATGGCAAGTGCGAGAGCGGCCACTTCAAAAGCCAAATGCCACAAATCAACCACCACATGTTTTTAAAAACTCACAATTTTTCTTTGTTTGGAAGAGAGATGAAACAATTGTTTTCATATAAAGGATGCAATTTCACACTTTTAGCAATGCAAGAAGCATGGTTACAGCATCCAATGCAGGATCTCGGTCATGGTAAACTTTATTCTTTGCAAGATATATTAAGATCCAGTGACACATAAATTTTTCCAGTACAAACTGGGGCAAAAATTTTATGTGTATTGTATGAGAATTTATTTTTTGTTCAGGACCCTTCTGAAGAATGGGACAGGACCCTCCTGAAGAATGGAATTTATTTTATGCTCAGGACCCCCCTGAAGAATGGGACAGGACCCTCCTGAAGAATGGGAATTTATTTTATATCCAAAACCCTCCTGAAGAATGGGATGTTATTTTTCTGTTTTACTATTTGCTTTGAGTCCAGGAGCCCGCCTGAAGAACAGGGTGAAGAAATTGGAAATTCAGGAGCCCGCCTGAAGAACAGGGTGAAGAAGTTGAAGTTCAGGAGCCCGCCTGAACAACAGGGTGAAGAAATTGGAAGTTCAGGAGCCCACCTGAAGAACAGGGTGAAGAAGTTGAAGTCCAGGAAACCGCCTGAAGAACAGGGTGAAGACGTTGTAAGTCCAGGAGCCCTCCTAAAGAACAGGGTGAAGAAAAAGAAAGTCCAGGAGCCTGCCTGAAGAACAAGGTGAAGAAAAAGGAAGTTCAAGAGCCCACCTGAAGAACAGGGTGCAGAATTTGTAAGTCTAGGAGCCCGCCTGAAGAACAGGGTGAAGAAAAAGAAAGTCCAGGATCCTACCTGAAGAACAAGGTGAAGAAAAAAGAAGTTCAGGAGCCCGCCTGAAGAACAGGGTGAAAAAAATAACAAGTCAGGATCCCACCTGAAGAATAGGGTGACTTTTTAAGTTCAAGTCATGAAGATTTGAATCAAGATTTTAGAGATTGCAATTTTTATTTCATTTTTAATTTTTTGTTAATTAGTTGAATGTAAAAGCAGAAGTTGTCAACCGGAAACTCAACGGAATTTCATTCGACTTTTAACTCTTTTTCTCACCATATTACCTTTAAACTACTTGTGACCTGATTCCCTTATAACGCGGGATAGGTAGGATGTTCAAAAACAGAACTCGGCCACATTTTTCCTTTTTTGTTTTTATTTTTATTTTTACTTTTCAAATAATCGAAGGTTCAAAAATCATATCTTGTCTACTTCTTTGTATTAAAACTCTTTGAGATTTCACACAAAGAGGGGCAAAAATGTAGACACGTAATTTTTTATCCTCCATCGATTTTAAATATTCAATCATATATTATTTTGATTATTAATTTTATTTTATTTTTTATAAATTTTTAGTTAAAAATAAATAATTAAGTAATATTAATTTTGAGATATTAAAAATTATAATAAAATAAAATATATATTTTGTTTTCTAAATTTTAATAAAATTAACTATTTTTGTATTGTTGAATTTATTTTGACAATTTGTAAATTTTATTGTATTTTTCTTAAACATAAAATTAATTAATTTTTATTATAATTATTATTATTATCATTTTTTATTATTATTTTATATAATAAAAAATATATATAGATATATATAATATAATAATGATGATAAAATTTGAATTTAAAGAAAAAAAAAACTCCCTCCCCTTTATCTGCCTGAAAACTACTCCCCCCTAAATTTAAAAAAAAAAATCGTTCCCTCCCAAGAATCCATATTAAAAAGGATTTTCCCCCTTCAGAGAAGGAGTACGTACATGATCCTATGATTAGACACTGACAAAAAAAACAGACAGAAAAAATATCAGATACTGTAACACCCCGTATTCAAGTACATATATTGGCGTATTCAAGTACGTGTATTGATCTTATTTATATGGAATTAATTTTTTTATTTTATTTATACCGGAATTTGCCCGTCGATGGTTCCATATGAAGGTTATTGAATAAGCTTTCCAACGATATAAAGATTTCCAAAAACGGATAGGTTTCGGATATAATCGAGCACGTTCGAAACTATAAAACGGTGGCCGGTATATTGGGAATAGTAAATGTGCAGGAAAATTTCCTGCACACAAACTACTGAGGCCAGCTAATTTTTTGGGTTAACTTTGAACGATCATAACTCCCTTAATATAATGAACTGGGAGAGATGTGACCTATGAAAAGAAAGATCTTTGAGTCTTATTTCCAATTCAATTGGTTTCATCCAAATCCAACGTCTGAGTAAGGAGTTATACTCGTTTTACTTCAGCCTCTCAAAACAGATTTTAAGGGTCAACTTCAAATGACCATAACTCCTTGTACAGGACGAACTGGGTGGCCTAATTTATATGAAATGAAAGCCCTTTGAATTATATTTCCAACGATACCAATTTCAGCCAAATCCGATATCGGAGGAAAGAGTTATGGTCGATCTACTTTAGCTTATCAAAATAGTCCACCAAAGGACAGATTTGACATTAATTAAATTTTAAAGGCACTTTGGTCATTCCCTATGATATTATGGATGGGAATATGTGTATATATATATGTATATGAGTTCAAAAACTCA
Source organism: Capsicum baccatum var. pendulum (assembly GCA_030864225.1). Taxonomy (NCBI): domain Eukaryota; kingdom Viridiplantae; phylum Streptophyta; class Magnoliopsida; order Solanales; family Solanaceae; genus Capsicum; species Capsicum baccatum. The sequence goes on from CM061550.1 coordinate 15,316,229, forward strand.
TTTTCATCATCAATCATTGAGAAAGAACAAACCCTAGCCAAATTTGACCTTTAAATTACTTTTGATTCAACCGTAGAAATTCAAAGTAATCTGATAACTGCGTTTGTCATCTCGAGAGCTTCAAACGGCACCTATTATTTGTGCAAACAGGATTGCATAATCAAGAGGTGAATTCTAAGGTATGAATATTGTTTGCCTTTGTTCTCTTCCATATGTATATGTGTGATAGAGGGTTATATGTATTGGTTGTTATTGAAAAGTGATGGAAATAGGGTTATGGACTATTTTGCATGGTTTGGTTGTATTGAATTGTGGAAGGTGGATATGGTAATTGAGTTATGGAAGGTGGATATGGTGATATACTATTGAATTGATGATTATTATGTCTATGGCTCAATTTGGTTTAATGGATTGGTTGGAAGGATAACTGAATCCAAACTTGATATTGGAGGATGTTGTATGAATATGCATGGCATGTGAATGTAATTGGAGTATAAGAGGGTTAAAGTGACACCCTTTATGGTGTAATTAAGTCTTACTACTTAACCACTAGTTTGGTGAATTCAAATAATTGAATTGTGACATTTGGTCGCTAATACTAGATTGCTATATATGTTCATTGTAGATAAGTAATCCGAAAAGACGAGAAGTCCATTTGGGACTAGTATTGAAGGTTGACAGTCAGGTATGTAAAGCATACTCTATACCATATCTTTGGCATGAAAGTGAACAATTGTTCTATTAAGAAAGTTTCCAAAGTTATTCAGTAACATGTGATCCATAATGATTTTGTATAACGTCCTAGGTTACCAATGAACTTGTTTCCACCCTACAAGATGTCAAGACATTCCAATACTTGTTTTCCAAATCTTACATGTTTATTGCACTAATGAATGTCAGAAGGTATCCGGTTACTCAAACAAGATCCATGTGTTATTAATGACTCCAAAATGTTTCATTGATATACCAATAAGTTCCTTCTTCATTGTTATGGCATTGATGACTCCAAAACACTTTATTGATGTGCCAATGAGTTCTTACTTCATTGTTATTGCATTGATGGTCTATTTATATGTCTCTTATTGATGTATCATTGTTTCAAAGTATCAAAAATGTGGTGGCGACCGAAATAACAATCTCAAAGATTAATTGAACTAAGTGATGGAAGTTCTCTCTTATCGGGTGGTATCCCAGGGGCATAAGCCTATCATGGGTCGATCCCTAATTATGTGTTTATGGGTGGTATCCCAGGGGCATAAGCCTAGCATGGGTCGATCCCAGTTGATATGTACTGGAGACAACCTAATGGTCACAGTACAGTACAGTAATGATTACAAAGATGATAAGAACGAAGGTAAAGTGATTGAATAAATACAATGTATAGGTTGTCACAAGTTCTAGTAAGTGTGGTCCACTCCTATTACGATTTATTCACTTGTTTTTTATTTCTATTGAGTTCCTATATCATATGTGATTATCTACAGCTTTACATACTCAGTACATATTTCATACTGACGTCCCCCACGGGGGACCTGCATTTCATGCTGCAGGCACAGGTACCTCAGCTCATACACCGCACAAGTAGGAGCCAGGATACCCAGCTGCTTTTGGTGAGCTCCAGTTTGCTTCGTGGCTTTCCGTGTCATATCCAGTCACTTTTGGTATTGTATAGAAGTTAGTTATATGACGGTGTGTGTCCCGACCTTAGTTAAACTCTATGTATTGTCTAGAGGCTTTGTAGACCTAATGTACAGTCAAGGTGGTATTTTGTTAATAGACGCGATGGCTCCAACGGCCAAGTATTGTATATACATATATATGTGTGCTCAAGCTTATACAGGTGATTATTTCCTTTTATATGCGACATGATGCTGTCCGAATTTCGGATTGTCATAGAGGTATGCATGGGAAGTATACGGTTATGAGCTGGTTCTCCCGGGCCTCCTCGGTTACGGGTGTCAGTCCGCCCCAATAGGATTTGAGGCGTGACAGATACAGAGAAAAAAAAGAGGGAAAAATCAGAGAAGAGAGATAAACATCAGACAAAAGAGAGAAAAGAAGAAAGTTGAAGGTTCCGTTGAAGGTTCCGGTGACGATTTCTTGCTTCATTAGAGGTTTTATTCAATCTTGTATTTTTATTTTTATAAATTGTTGTAAATTGAATCGTAATGATTGTTTTAGTGATACCATGAATTGTTATGTGAGTTTATTGTATTGTTGTATCTGGGTATTGTTAACATTGAAATAAAAATTTATAATATACAGTGAAGTATATATTTTTTCATCTGTATGTGACAAAAGCGGAGTAAAAATGTTCACACGATAATTTATACTTTTACAGATGTAGCAGCATCCATATTTTCATTCATCAATTACTCATACTACAATATATGGATGAGAAATCGGAAGAAATATATAGATGTTCCTTAATTATTTTCGGTGAATTTTTCGCTGAAAATTCACTGGAACTGCCTATTCATTGTTGTTATTGTTCCGTTGCCAAATCAGCCATCAAAAAACGGCCAGATAATGTTTGATATTTTTTCTGGCAAAAACCACCGCCGTTCTCCGATGACAATAACAAATTCCCAACCTGTCCAAAATCACTACTCCACCGGCCAAAATTCGTCAGAGCAGACCTCCCCATCCCTTCTCTCGTCACCTCACTGCCAATGAACATACTTTTGCATTTTTCAGTTTATTAAAGATTTATTTTTTATTTTATTTTTTTATTTTTTTAAAAAAAGGAAAAATAAAGGGGAAATTTTATTTTGCTTTGTATTTTCCATTTATATATTATGTCAAGGTTTTTTGTTAGCTAAATTTGTGATTAATATTTTTTTTTAAAGAAAGAAAATTTTTATATGTGTAGTTCACGTGATGTTAGTTTTAAGATTATTTAGTAGTTATTTAAATTTAATTTAAAGTATTTGACTAATCAAGGTTGACTTTTTGTATTTATATTATTATTATTATTATAATTATTTATTCTTATTTTATTTTTATTTCATTATTATCAATAAAATTTAACTATTTGTTGAATTAATTAATTACCTTGATTAAATATTATTTAAGAATACTATTAAAATTAAGTAGCATTTTAAATAGATAAATTGTTACGAATTTACAAAAAAAAAAAATCAATGTTTTTAACATTAAACAAATTTTAGGCACGTTTAATACATTTGTCTTGATTAAGAATGTGGCGTACACATCTTTCTGAGACGTATTAAAATTCAAGGATGCAATAATGCACCTTGACAAAATATTTTTCCAAATTAATTTTCAAAATTCAATACAACGGTTTTAAATGGTTTTGATATATTTTAAAATGAGCGAATTTAGGCCTTAACATAATTTATTAAAATAATTTAAGAAAAGATAAGTTAATAAAAGCGACCGTGATAGAACAACGGGACTCGAGGGGTGCCTCACACCTTCCCCTCGGTCAATAGAATTCCTTACCCAGTCTTCTGTTTTCGCAGAACAACAAAGAGTCATTTTCTTTTGATTAGGGATTCAAAAAGGTGACTTGGAACACCATAACTCAATTCCAAGTGGCGACTCTGTAAATCAATTAATCCCTATTCAATACTGTCACTTTAATTGGAAAAACCCTTAGACCTCGAGCCCCTCGAGCGAAAAAGGGGTGTGACAGGACTCATCGTCCTCACTGAGGTTTGTTCTACAATTTTATGTGAAAGTCCTCTAACACTACAAAAAAAAACGTGTTTAGCAAGAGACCGATAACGTTGCTAATCAATAGAAATCCATCGCTAAATCCATTTAGAGACGGATCAGCGACAAAATATTATTCGTTGCTATATTACGCATTGCTAACCATTTAGCAACGGAAAAATAAAATCCGTTGCTAGATTAGCAACGGAATAGGGACGTCCTATATCTGTTGCTATATTTTAGCAACGAATATATTCGTTGTTATATTTATAAGTGTCGTTACTAATTTCATGTTGTATTTCGTTATTTTGATTATTTCCTGACCAAATATTTCATTGCTAGTCCGTCGCTAAAAATTCCCAATTTTTGTGACAAAAAATATTTTCCTCAACCCGTTGCAAATGTTTTAGTTTGGCAATGAGTAATTTTGTCGCTAAATCTGTTGTCATTACTTTTCTTTCAATATCATTTTATTTGTATTTTGAATATTAATAGAATATTATAAAATTCTTATAATACCCAATATTCATATAAAAAAAGTCACATATATATAGATAGCAAAATCTTCATATAATATCCAACATGCATATAAAAGAACCCATATATATAGATAGAAAAACTCTAAACATCCTTAATACCAAACGTAGCGACATCTAAACACATAAGTATTTCCAAAACATCCTCAATACCTACATCCATCAAGTGTAATTTTTTGTTGCATAATTTTAAACGTTTCAACAAAATAGACCATCAAAAACCAACAAAATAGACCATCAAAAACCAATGTACTGATCGTCAAAAGTTTCACAACTGATCAAGATCATTTCAATCATCATTTAAGGAATCAAAATCGTCCAAAGGAGTAGCCAGAGGTGTGACAACTAATCGTGAAGAAACCAACTTCTGTACCTCTTTAATGACAATAGGAAAAAAATGATTTTTAAGTGCGGGAATCAATCGCTTCACAAACTCATCCAAATCCGAATTTGTACCTGGTACCGATTCATGTGAAGCTAATGATGAAGTCTTTCCACAAGAAATACATAGAGTTTGGCCGTAGTAGCCTTTGGCTTCAGATCCAAGACCAAATACCCTTCGCTTCTTTTCTCCTCCGGCAGCTTGGTAATATGCTTCAAATTGATCAATAACAGATTCTGATAATGTTTTTTCTCGTAATATTTCTTCAAATATTTCCTGTAATAGTGGAAGTCAAATTATAACGGATTGTACTTACAAATGATTAGATACCAAAAAATACTTTAAACTAAAAAATGAGAATTAAGTAAACTTCTACATTAAGATTTAATCTTACATGGACGATTCGGGAACGTTCATCAATGAAAGATTTTCTATCATGACCATGTGTGTGAACATGCAAATGTAACTCACTTGGTGTCAGATCTCGACCCATTTCAGCAGCCTGTAAAAAAGAAGTGTTGAGCATTGTACTAGAACAAAACTACTGGAACATTTCATGTAAGCCAGAAATGTTTGTAAACCCATAATTCAAGTGGAACGTAGTTGGTCATCAGGTAAATATTATTTGTCGCGTAGTCAGAACTATGTTATCCAATTTACATTGTTCTTACTAAGCAATGACTGGAAAGAGATTACAGAATTTCATTGCATCAAAATTATTGAGAACATATGCTAATAATGAACATTTGGAAATTTTCAGTCATATTCTAGTGTGAGGGTTATATAAGATGAAAACCAATCACATAAAACAAACAAGTAATTTCCAGAATCATAAGGTCTTGATTCTACCCAATACATCTCGAAAAACATGTAAATATACAAATCCTCAGTAATATACCACTCTGCGACATATAAGCACAGTTTACATTGTAGTTTTTCAGGTTACAAGACAACAACAGAACATAACATACCAAATACAACATAGGAGACAGAAACAGTGAGAAGTGATCAACATTTGAGATAAACAGTAAATAGAAACGCAACAATAGCATAATGTTGAACTAAGTTTAGACTTTCTCACAACAAATTACAGTTTAATACTTGAAATTTATACTTACAAGTCTCTTTCGGTACTCTCCAATTGAGATAGATCCTCCCGTGTGAGTTCCAGCAGCGACTTTTTTGCCTCCACGACGACTCTGTGCATTTATTTTGGACTTTTCAACACTCTTTGGATCTTCCCAAAGTCGCTACCAGCTTTCTCAGACATCTTCATGTATAAAATCTTTCCTAATCTCTTTCTCTTTGATTTTAGCAATGAAATTTCTATACACAGTTGCTGCCTTACTCTGCCAGTGTTTCTTTACTGCAGCATCAGTAATGGAAGAATCCCAATAGAAGTGTTTCTGAAATAAATTTCCAAGATTACAATTAATATCGTATTTATAAAAATGATTACACTTTACAAAATTAATTATGATGAAGATGTATACCTTGAATTCCCCAAAATAGCCATCTTTTATGTCACATGAGACACCTTTCCAATTGTCTCCATTGTAATCAAGTTCACTTTTGAAAGACTCGTGTATCCTATTGGAGCATGCTTTAGAAGGTTGCAATCTGTATCAATGTGAAGATATTATTTAGAGGTTACTATAAATAAATAATATATAATAATAATACACAAGAAATGGACTAACCCTGCAAAAGTTATAGTAACAAGGGTCCGCACATGGCTCCGACTGGAATTACTTTCTCCATTTGTGTTGCTACAATATATGTCCTCACCTACTTGGTTGGTTTGTGAAGACGTACCTACAGTTGTTGGGTTGGTCTGATTTGGAGTAGTAGGAGACGTACTACCATGATTAGAAGTTGGAGCACCTACGCCATCAGCTGTTTGTGGCGCAACTGTAGGAGTGGGAATAGTAGGCATGTTTGCAGTACGAATAGGCATATTAGTCCTAGCTGCTGACTTGCCCGCACGCCCTATGATTCCTCGACCTGTACCTCTTCCTCGAGTCATATCTATTAAAAAAATTATACTTGTTAAAGTGGAAAGAAGATGCAAATTTTTCATAAAAAGTCACAACATCATATAATATTCTAATTTTGAAACCCTATCCAACAAAATACCTCACAGCAACATACCTCACTGTCATTCTGGAATCCCATGTAACATTGGAATACTCACAACAAGAACCAAGAACAGATCAAGAACCACCAACATAATAAGAACCACCAAAATACTCACAACAAGAACCACCAACAGATCAAGAATCACCAAAATATAACAAAATACTCCCATTGTAATTCTTCCCATAAGAACTCCTCCCAAATGAAGAACCAACAACAGAACATAAACCACCAATAGAATCACCAAAATACTCACAACAAGAACCACCAGCAGATCATGAACTACCAACAGAACCACCAAAATACTACAGAATACTCCTATTGTAATTCTGTCCACAAGAACTCTCAAATGAAAAACCAACAACAGATCATCAACCAGAAAAAAATAAAATATATATATGTGTAGATAGAAAGCAGACCAGAAGTTGATTATGTTCAGCCATTTTGAAGGATGAAGTCGATTGGTTAAGACGCTCACCTATTTGGTTCCTTAGAGTAGATGTACCTTCTCTTGTTCTGTTGATCTAATTTAGAGCAGTCGGAGATAATTCAAGAGTTGTATAGTTGCTACCATCACCAAAAGTTTGAACCGTTGATCTAATTTGAGGAGTCAATGGTTGAACTTGATTTGTATTATTTTGACCACCTATGACATCAGCTTGAGAAGTAACAATAGCAGGAGTGGGAACAGTAGGTACGTTTGCAGTAACATCATTATTACTCCTAACTGCATACTTGCCTCCACGCCCTGTGCTTCTGCGACCTCAACCTCTAGCCATATCTATAAAAAAATCTGTATTAGTTAAACTGGAAATAATATGAAAACTTAATAATACCAAGAGAAGCAAACAACAATATATAGATAAGGTATTAGAAAATGTAAAAGCACAGTTGTAGCCTAAAAAAATAAATAAGAAATGAAAGAGTCAAAAATTGAGAAGTAGAGCATAAAACCAGTTGAACCAACAAATTTTGTGTAAACAACGAGACAAAAAAAATGATACTAGTTCGACAAAATGACTGCTCACAAAATAAAAATAAGATACAATAGCATATTTTTTATCAAGCACTAATCTCTATCTATGTCTTCTTCCAAATTTTTCTCTTCATCTTCCTCAGTTTTCGCAGTTTCATACTCTTCTTCTGTAGCATCCTCTTGGTTGTTATGATGTTCTTGTAATAAACCATCATCAGTGACTTCATCCATTTCAATTAATCCACCATTTGCATCATGTAAGTGTATGCTTTCATCTGTGGAAACATTCATGTCTATCTCGTAGACTTGAACTTCTTCAACTTGAAATGGAATATTTAGTTCTGCAGCTGTCTCAATTTCCTCATCGGGTAATTCAACAACATTTTGAGGTTTGATCTTCAATACGGATACCCAATCATCCTTGTCCTTTTTCTTGCTAGAATAAGACACATAACACACTTGAGTTGCTTTCATTGCCAGAATAAAAGGTTCATATTTTTTATATCGACGATGATGGTTAATATCAACCAATTTATACTGATTATTCTTTTTAACACCAACATCTATACTTGGGTCAAACCATTCACAGTTGAATAGTACAGTTTGCTTTAAAGGTGTTTCGCGGTATTCCACTTCTATAATCTCTTTTATCCACCCATAGAAATCACCAAAAGTTGGATCTGAAATACAAACTCCACTGTTCATTGATGATCTTGCGCTACCATGAAAATCCATATGAAACTTGTATCCATTAACAAAATACACCGAATGAGATGTAGCATCTATCAATGGTCCACGAGCAAGACTAAATAGGAATTCATTCTCAATATGATTGAGCTGGACCTATTTAGAAGATTATAAAATTTAGTTCAATTTCATAAGTTAATTTAAGTGCATAATTGTATAAAAGATCTTAATTTTTGAAGCCTTACATATTTCTTGAACCATATAGAGAAATTTGCTTCAAGGCTCTCATTTATTTGATCTTGAGAGACATTTGGAAATTCTTCTTGCAAACGTTGCACAAACATACTTCATTTAAAGAAAAAAAATTCAATTTCAAGTCATGATTTATGAATATGCTTATAAAATTAAGTTTATACAACTAACTTTGTTACCTCACATATGGCTCAACCTCTTCACAATTTAGCAAAATGTAAGTTTGGGCAGCGTTGATTTCCTGAAGATTTAGATTCCTCTTTTGTTATTCTCCCCATAATCGTCTAGGATGGGTGAATATTGATAAATTTCCTTCAACTTCTTCCACAATACCACCATCATCATTTCGATCCACATTATGATTGTGTGTCATGACATATGGTTCAAAATAATGAGAAAACAATAGTGTTGATTCTGTCATCAAGTAAGCTTCACATATAGAACCCTCAACACTTGCTTTATTCCCAATCATTCCTTAAAGACTTCCAAGATACCTAAATAGAAAAATGGATAAACCATCATATTTGAAAAGTAAATAACAATATTATTTTCACAAGTTAAACTTGAATTTTTGCATCACTTTTCAAAAGGATACATCCATCGATATTATACAGGTCCAGCAATCTTTGCTTCATATGGAAGGTGCACAGGTAGATATTCCATTGAGTCAAAGAACCCAGGAGGAAAAATACGTTCTAACTTGCACAAGATTTATGGAATATCTCCCTGTAATCTCTCCATTTCATCCACTCGGAGAGTAGTTGATGTAAGATTTTTAAAGAATAAGCTCAATTTTGTAAGTGTCTGCCATACATTATTTGGAAGTAGTTCACAAAAAGAAATAGACATCAATCGTTGCATGAACACATGACAATCATGAATCTTCATGCCAAATAACCTTTTCGTAGGTGTGTCTGGGCATCTACCCAAATTTGAAACATACCCATATGGAAATTTTAAGCCTTTCACCCAATTAAACAAGATTGTGCTTGCTTCCTTATCTATTGTATATACAACTTTGGGATATTTTCCAGAAGCATCCTTTGCCAATTGAGGTCGATCACAGTAATTGACCATATCTAGATGAGCTTGTGGTTTGTCTTTAGTTTTCTTATAAATATTGAGGACCATATTAAATACATTATCAAAGAAGTTTTTCTCAATATGCATGACATCGAGGTTATGTCGAATCATGTTAAATCTCCAATAAGGTAAATCTCAAAAGATGGTTCGCTTTTTCCATCCACAAGAACTACATATTCGTTGATTAACTTCTTCTACATCTAACTCTGTTACTTTTCTTATCCCAAAATCACAAATGTGATTCAATATCTCTTCTCCGGTTCTATAGGGTGGTGGTGATCTTTTGACTGTTTGACCTTTAAGAAAAAATTTACGATCTCTCCTAAATGGATGATATTGGTCAAGGAACATTCTGTGACAGTCAAACCATGATGATTTTTTATCATGTTGTAATCTAAAGGATTGTGTTTCCTCCATACAATAAGGACAAGCAAACCTACCTACCGTACTCCATCCTGATAACATAGAATATGCTGAAAAGTAACTGATTGTCCACATCAAAGCTGCCCTTAATTGAAAATTTTGTTTTTTGGAGATATCAAATGTTTCTACACCTGTCTCCCACAACAACGTCAATTTATTTATTAGAGGCTGCAGATAAACATCAATTTTATGTTTGGGATTATTTGTCTCAGGAACAATGACAGTTAAGAACATATAAGCTTCTTTCATGCACATCCCTGAAGGTAAATTGTATGGAGTGACAATTATTGGCCATGACGAATATTTTCTCCCAGACTGACTGAATGGTTGGAAACCATCAGTACATAAACACAACCTAATATTTCTTGGTTCATCGGCAAAAAAAGGATGACTTTCATTGAAGTTCTTCCAAGCTTCAAAGTCTGATGGATGACGCATTACTCCAACCTCTTTTATATGTTCATATCACAAACACAACATATCATTCATTGTCCTTCTTAATAAGTGTTAGCAAAAAAGTTTAATTACATACAAAACTGAAACTTCTATCATTACAATAATAAGGCATGAGGCAAAGCTCCCGACAACAAGATTAAAACATCAAATTTCAGCAAAGTACATACCTAAAATCTGAACATTAAACAAAACCTAAAAATAAGTTGCAACTTTGTTGGAAAAAATAAACAAATAAAGTCTACAACTTTAACATAAAGTTACATCACAAAAGTTAATCGGATTTAAAGCAAATCCTCAATCGGTAAGTAAAAGAAAATAGAGACAGTTTCATGAATAATGAAGAACACAAACGACAATAGAGAAATATATGAAAAACTAATCGAAAATCATTTAAAAGGGAAAATGTTATAGTACCAGATATATGCTAGCTCACTTTCTGGCACTTGCTGGTATCCTTAGTGGATCTCTCTGAAAACCCAAAATATAACATCACAATCAGATTAAGAAAAAACAACAACATATACCAAATGTGATCCCACAAATGGAATCTTTGAAAGGATAAAGGCTAAACAGTCAACACAACAAAATAGAAAATGATTATGACAATTACACAATTTCAAAGGAATATGAAACATACTACATTTTATTGTTTACGGAAAATCAGAACAACAGTAAGCAAAAGTGACTCAAACTGCTCTATGTTTTCTAATTTTTTCAACATGCAACACACTAAGTACAACCTTACATAAACCTGTACATAAAAGAGATAAAATTAAACCACACAAATGAAAAAATTGTTGAAGAAATTAGAGATTAATGAACATGGAACAGAAGATACAAAAAAAAACATAAATAGAAGTTAAGAGAAAAAATATTATTCCCATTTCGATTAAATAACCACTAACACGCCGTTTTAACACAACAATCGAACAAAAAAATTGAAAAATCTCAAAAAAAACACAAATAGAACTTCAAATAAAAAATCAAAAACCCTAACATAATCAGTGTATGCAAAACACTAAAAATTAAACCACAATCAGAAATTTTGTTGAAGAAATTTCAGATTCATAGACATGCAACATTGGAATATCAAAAAAACCATAAAAAATATTTCTGAGAAAGAAAATACAGTTCCCATTTCGAATAAATAACCATTTATGGAATTTTTTAACACAATAATCGAAGAACCCTAACTGAAATAGCGCAAAAAACCCTAAACATATCATTAACACGTCACTTCTAACATAGAAATTAAGAAATTAAAAGAGGAGAAACAACTAAAATTATGAGATATAAAATCTAACCTCTAATTTAGATTCAAAATTCGCCGATTGACACTCTTTTTGACTGATATTGAGTGATTAGGGAGAGAAAAGGGAAAGGGGACTGTTTTTGGAGAGAGAGGCGGATGATGTTATGTTTTGGGAACAAAGTGAAATAAAATACATAGCCTCTCTCTCTGTTCATCAAACCTCTCTCTCTATTCAGCAAGCTCTTCAGTGAGTTGAGAAACCGTATTTTGTAGTCTTTCAATGGTTTCTCTATCAACAGAAGAGCTAGAGTATGCAACGCCGGACGAACACCTAACATTATCGCCAAAAAATATTATGTGGTATCCGTAGAAATGGCCTCTATTTGCAGGACCCACAGCTTTTGTCCATAACTCCTCATGTACATGTTGTGGTATTGGGTCACCCTGACTTTCAAGAGGCTGACTACTACGATACTCATCAACAAAACGCATATATTCGTCCTATATTCAAAGTAAAGTTAATACTAAAAGTCAAAAAATATTAAAGTAGTTCTAATTGAATAATATCAACTTTGAGAAAAAGATTCATAAATTCAAAATTTGTTTCTTACGTGGACAGCTTTTGCACGAGCTTCAACCCAAACATCTCCATCAGTCGGATTCTTTTTCTTTTTCGGATGAGTCTGCTCGAATAGCTCATAAGTTGATATTTTCCTACCCTTTTCTTTTTCGTGCATATGAAAAAATTATCAATGTTCAAATAATAAAAAAATTTAAATAGAAACAAACAATTAAAACTGTAAAAGTTACATACCATTTTTTCCTTCACAGCAAGTGTACTTCTAGCACCCGCCATATGTAGGGAGCCACCCTTGGATGATGCTCGGGCTTTCTTTCCATTTTTACTCAATAATTGATATTCTGCGTTACTCCAATGGCGAAGGTACAGTTGCCATGTAGCTTCAAGAATCCACTTAGGTTTTACCAATTTATTTCGGGCATAATTCAAGAGATCGTTGAATCTAGCTCTACATCTTATGAAAAAATTCTTCTTTATAAGAAATGTATTTGCATCATCCCACCAGTAAAATTTCTACAACAAAAATATAATATTCAATTTGTTCTAACAAAGTTCTAATAAGTAGTCGATAAGTTAAATCCTTACCTTAAATTCTTCAAACATTCTATCCCTGTCAAGTTCTGAAACCTTTTGCCAGCTGGTCCAGTAGCCGTTGAAATGCCGAGTAATGCATATTCGCGCCTTTTGTCTAACTCTAGAATCCGTTCTAAATCTACAACACAATATCCAATAGTAATTTCATAGAGCATAATAATATAGTAATGAAAAAATAAGCAACATTAATATTTTAGAAATCTTACCCTCTCGGAACTGGAACAAGATAAATCCTCCAAGAATCATCTCTGTCTCCTGGCTGCCTAGTAAGTGATGGTGAATGCACTGGCGTGGGTGAATCTGAAGCACCAGATGAAGTGCCTCCAAGCTAAAGATCTGACAACCCAATAGATCCAGCTGAATGACTATGCGAATCTGCATAACTGCTGCAGGAGGGTATCGATGATGGTAGATGTCTAGAGGGGCCAGAAGTCTTCGGATAGTACAGTGTTGGCAGTGGCACGGTCATAGAAGCATAATGAGTCGGTGTAGCCCCATGTAGTTTCCCCACATGCGTAGGAGTAGGTATTGAATCCTCGAACAACCTGGAATATGAGGGTCGTACTGTCGCGTCAGCAAATCGACCCTCAAATATATGAATACCTGTCGGTCATCTATAAAGCGAAGGTTATCTATTCTTTTTTAGTTTCGTAGTATCAACTTTCCCTTTACCTTTGTTTCCTCTGCCTGATATCTAAATTATGTTAAGTTAACAAGTAGTTAGTTCCTACAAAATGAATGTATAAGAAAACATTCCAAGTAAATAATTTCAAGTTACTAATTCACATTTCAAATCGCTCCAACAACACGACAAATAGACAAAAAAAATTATTACTATATAAATCATGGAAAAGTGGAAACAACAAACTTAAACAATATATTACATATCAATCTTAAACAAGAAACATAAAGGTAAATATATAGTACAAAGCATAAATACATCAATACATAATAAATACAACCTACACAACTAATCTTCCTCTTCTGATGACTCTCCACTAAACCATTCACCCTCTTCGGAGGTTTTCTCATCTCCTACCAACTCAGTCTTTTCTTCCGCAATATTTACTTCTTCAAATATATTTTTCAGATGATTCAAACCATCCATTAATTCAATGTCCACTAGCTGGTGATCAATCTGTATTTCATTTTGATACACAGTCTCCAGCACATTCTCAACTTCCACCTGGCCTATAGGCTTTGTTTTGATTACAGCCCACCAATCAGACTTGTCATTGCGCAACGGATAAGGAGCATAATACACTGGTTTAGCAGTTTGTGCTAGAACAAATGGATCTTAAATAAGATATGAGATATTGTGCTTCACTTCAATGATGTTATGCTCCCTATGTACTTTTGTGTATCTTGTGCTTGGATCAAACCACTTACATCGAAAGAGGATAATTTTTTATTGAAAAACCAGCATACTCCAGTTCTAAGATCTCGTGTATGATGCCAAAGTAATCAACATCATCATCACCCTTAACCCAAAAACCACTATTATTTATTTTTCTTGTTTTTGAGTGTTGTTCGGTGAAAATTTAAACCCATTTACTTTGTATTGGGACATTGCATTACCTTCAACTGGACCCAAAGAAATATCTCTCAAGAGTTGATCGTATGCGGCTACATTTGGTGAATGGTGTACCTAAAAATATTATACATATATATATTTTAGTTGAGAAATGTGTAAATGTTTAAACTTTGTTGAAATATTAATACACTTACGAACCTCATTTTTAAACCATGTTGCAAAGGATGCATACACTTGATTTTCGTAAAATTGAGTCTTAAATGAACTGAACATCCAACATGGGAAACACAATCAGTTTCTTTAAGGGAATGAGTAAAAAAATAAGATATGTTAAAATTTTAATCTCCTTACTTCAGAAAGGGCTCAATTTTTGAGCAATTTAGCATGACATACAAAATTGCTGATTTGCGCTCCGTGGGAGTGAGCCGGCGGGGTATGATCTTTTTAGCCTTATAACCAGATTGATTGAAAATTGATATCGGATGCAAATGAGGCTCATTCACATCGTCCTGATGACAATTGGGTCGGTTTCTTGAACAAGCAACTTCATCACAAAAGTAGTATGAACAAAATTGAGAAGTTTCTCTCGCAAGATATGCCTCAACTATAGAGTCTTCAATCCTATGTTTATTTTTGGGACCCCTTTTTAATTTTCCAATTGCCTTGTACAATCTTAAGGTTAGATGTTTACTATATTTAAAAAAGATATGTATGAATTTAAATATGTTGCAAATGCTTACCGTTCGAATGGATACATCCACCTAGTTTGAACTGGACCGCCTAGCCGAGTTTCGTGCACAAGGTGAATGGGAAGATTTTCCATCACATCGAAAAAACTGGCGGGAAAATCTTCTCCAGCTTGTTGGTGATAACAACAATAATACTTTCCATTCGCGCTAGATTCTTTTCTTTTAATGTGGTAGCACAAAAGTCTTTGAAGAACAAACTGATCTCTGCTATTGGTTTCCATATGTTTTTAGGTAAACCAATAAAAGCAATTGGAAGTAATTGTTCCATGAAAACATGACAATCATGGCTTTTCATTCCATGCAAGATTCCTTGTGTCATATCAACCCCCATTCCCAAATTTGAGGCATATCCATCGGGCATCTTCAAACGCATTTGGTCCAACTTGAATGTAAAACTAGCCTTGGGATTAAGAACATTGTCGTTGGGCCCCTACTATAAGTGTAATTCTCTACGGTTGCGATATTCTGGTAAGTCAAACCTGGCCTTAGGATTATCCTTTGTTTTGCCGGTGACATCCATAACTATGTTGAACAAGTTGTCAAAATAGTTCTTCACAGTATGCATGACATAAAATTATTTGGCAGTAATGTTGTCAAAAGATTTTGTTTTTTCCATGCAGTATGAACAAGCCAGCTTTCTAGCTGTCATCTACCCAGACAATATTCCATAAGCAGGAAAATCATTAATAGTCCACATTAGATATGCCCGCAGATTGAAATTCTGTTTAAGAGATATGTTCCAAGTTTCAACCCCCTCATGCCATAAAATTTAAAGTTCATCAATCAAAGGTTGGTTGCAAGTAGACATCTATTCCACTTTTTGAATTACACGGGCCAGGAATAACACAATTCAGAAATATATAGGGACTAGTCATCAAGAGTTTAGGAGGAAGATTATAAGGAGTGATAAATACAGGCCAACATGAATATGGCGCACCACCAACTGAAAAGGGAGAGAACCCATCCCACATAATCCCAATCGAATGTTTTGTGGCTCAGCTGCAAAATCTGGATAAGTCGCATCAAAATACTTCCAAGCCTCTCCATCAGATGGATGACACATAACATCAGTGGGCCTTCTATTTTCACTGTGTCATCTCATATGAGAAGTTGAGCTGTTTGAAGCATACAACCTCTTCAACTTTGGTATAAAAGGTAAATAATGCATCGCCTTAGTACCAATTTTATTTTCAGTAGAACCACATTTATATCGAGAGTGCTGACAAAACTTATAGAACTCTAGGTTAGCATCTTCCTTAAAGTATCACATGCAACCATTTTAACAACAATCAATTCTA
Source organism: Capsicum baccatum var. pendulum (assembly GCA_030864225.1). NCBI lineage: Eukaryota > Viridiplantae > Streptophyta > Magnoliopsida > Solanales > Solanaceae > Capsicum > Capsicum baccatum. Next base: position 15,332,845 of record CM061550.1, read on the forward strand.
ACCGATGAGAGACCTAACTCTGACACCAATATTTTTGCCTTATAGAAAGAATCAGGAACCACCAAGCCGGGGTCAACTAACTCTTTAATAAAGTCTATCATTGAGGCTATTCCTCTTTCAGCAATATTCCAGTCAGATTTAATACTTAATAATCTAATAGCAACAGACAAACAAAAGTGCGAACACCCGTCAAACAAAGGATGACTAGCAGCATGCAATTCTTTGTAGAAATTGCCCACTTCGCTATTAGGAACATCTTCAACATTTTTCCTAAAGTCAACCCTGTATTTCATCCCAAAAGCATCGTGCACCATTTCTATCATCCTAGTATCTTGATATTCATTATGCCCTGTAGACCTACTACTTTCTCCAACAACAAAGTTATTTTACGCAACATCCCCATGAATACCACGCAATCTTAAAAAGTCATCATGAAATCCCTTTCTATAAAGATGTTCCTTTACATCTTCTTCACTTACAAGATTTATACCATCACATCTAATACAAGGACAAAGTATAACCTGATAACGTGTCCACATATCAAGTGTCTTAGCATGTTCAACAAATATTTTGACATGTACACCTTCAAAAAATTTCTCCCTAATACCCATTCTATTATCATTGTTCCGTTGATATATCCAGTTATAATCAGGTTTCATCTACGCAATCAATCAGATTCAATTAATTAGATCAAGTCATAAAAATTTAACCATTTTCAAACAACTAAGTCACCTACCAAACAACATTCAAAACAAAAAAATCCCCTTTAAAGTCCTTACACTTAACCATTTTCAACCAACTAAGTATCAAAACAAAGCCACATTCAAAACAAAAAAAAAATCTCCTTTAGAGTCCCTACACTTAACCATTTTCAACCAACTAAGTATAAAAATAAAACCAGATTCAAAACACAAAATCCCCTTCAAAGTCCCTAGACAACCATTTTCAACCAACTAAGTCACCTACCAAACCACATTCAAAACAAAAAAATCCCCTTTAAAGTCCCTAAACTTAACCATTTTCAAGCAACTAAGTCACCTACCAAACCACATTAAAAACAAAAGATCTCTCTTAAAGTCCCTACAATTAACCATTTTCAACCAACTAAGTATAAAAACAAAACCACATTCAAAACAAATAAAAATCTCCTTTAAAGTTCCTAACTTAACCATATTCAAGTGACTAAGTCACCTACCAAACCACATTCAAAACAAAAAAATCCCTTTTAAAGTCCCTACACTTAACCATTTTCAACTAACTAAGTATCAAAACAAAACCACATTCAAAACACAAAATCCCCTTCAAAGTCCCTAGACTTAACCATTTACAACCAACTAAGTCACCTCCAAACCACATTCAAAACAAAAAACTCCCCTTTAAAGTCCCTAAACTTAAACATTGTCAAGCAACTAAGTCACCTACCAAACCACATTCAAAATCAAAAAAATCCCCTTTAAAGTCTCTTCACTTAGCCATTTTCAACCAACTAAGTATCAAAATAAAACCACATTCAAAACAAAAAAATCCCCTTTAAAGTTCCTAAACATAACCATATTCAAGTGACTAAGTCACCTACCAAACCACATTCAAAACAAAATAATTTCCTTTAAAGTCCCTACACTTAACTATTTTCAAGCAATTAAGTCATGTACCAAACCACATTCAAAATAAAAAAATCTCTTTTAAAGTCCCCACACTTAACCATTTTCAAACAACTAAGTATCAAAACAAAACCACATTCAAAACAAAAAAATCCCCATTAAAGTTCCTAAACTTAACCATATTCAAGTAACTAAGTCACCTACCAAACCACATTCAAAACAAAAAAATCTCCTTTAAAGTCTCTACACTTAACCATTTTCAACCAACTAAGTATCAAAATAAAACCACATTCAAAACACAAAATCCCCTTCAAAGTCCCTAGACTTAACCATTTTTAACCAACTAAGTCACCTACCAAACCACATTCAAAACAAAAAAATCCCCATTAAAGTTCCTAAACTTAACCATTTTCAATCAACTAAGTCACCTGCCAAACCACATTCTAAACAAAAAATCCTCTTTAAAGTCCCTACACTTAATCATTTTCAACCAACTGTAATGCCCCGAATCTGGTACCCGAAATGTTACACGGTGCTCATGACCCCGAAGGACCATAAGCTAACTCATGACTGATATCTGTACCTGTATACTACATACATACTGTATAATGCAGAAACATGAACTGAAAGGACATAAGGTTCATATAACTGAAGTAAAACATAACATCTACATGGGGTATGAAATACCCAAAACAACTAAAATAACTGTCTGAACATAATAGTCTAGAAAGCCTCTAACTGACGGAACTGTCTGAGTAAGAAGTTGATGAGACATGTCCCCAACTAATAAATTAATTATTAAGATAATAAAATGATGATCATGTCCTCAAAATATGAGGACTCACTTCTAACTCTGACAATTGAGACTGGAATCTACTGATGCTCTGGAACTCGTGTCTCTGAACCTATGGTATAAGACACCAAGCGCAAATGCATCAGTACTTTGAATATACTGGTATGCATGTGAGGTAAGCTGAATGCATTGGGTTCATATGCATGAACAAATATAATAACAGACTGACTATCATGAGTGTGAGAGTATATGCATGAGACATAAAAATTGACACTGATACCGTGATAACATGATTACTGAATCTGAATACTGATAACATGACATGATAAATGATATAACTGATAACATGAGTGACTGTATCTGAAAGTCCTGAATCTGATGGAACTAGCTGAGTTCCGTACTGTATCTGAATTGACTGTATCTGACAGTCCTATAATCTGAAGAACTATTTGAGTTCTTAACTGATACTGATACTAAAATTGTGGAAAGTAGTCATCTAACCGACATGCCCTAAATGATGCATTATAGCTGAATTGGGGTCCAATATGTTCCTTTATTGGAAGGGTGTCAATACTGCACCACTGGTAAGGACAACATGTGAGTGACCCTAATATAACATGTAAATCTAATGAGAATGGTGGGAACCTTCATATAACAGGTTAAGCCACCTCATCTACCCTCATATAGCAGGCTATGATGTTTCAACCTATGCTGGATACATAGTTCTGGAACGTAAGGATTGCTTTTAAGAATCACACCCTCATATAACAGGTGAGTTCTCATTCTTGGGTTCGCTCGGTGCTAATTTCTACTGTTATATGAATAGACACTGAATGTGATTTACTAAACTGAACATGGACTGAGTTACTGAATTTTGTTGACTGATGGAATACTACTGATATCTGACAACTGACTGAGTTCATGAGATCATGGAGATTTTCTAAGTCATAAGACTGTCTGAAGTCTAAGGATCATAGCTTGACTGAGAGTATCGTGAAAACATGACATGGCTCTAGGCACACAACTAATGTTTCGGGTACAAGTACCCCCAGGACTCGATAGAAGAAAACTGACAAAGCATGACTTGCTTGAATACATAATAATCACCATAATGCATTTACTGAAGTATTTCATCAAACATGTGATAGGCATAAGCTTGTACATACATGGGGATTTCATGACAATATTCTAGTTAGGTACTTTTCCTTCATTTAGGCATTAAATCAAACATATTGTAGCCATGGTACATGTAAACATCATTGTACAACAATTAAACATCATCTTCACATTCTAATTTCATCATTCAAGGGTTTAGTCATAGGTTTGCATGAATCTATATCTGTAATAATTAAACCCACATAGAAATTATCACCCAACATGGAGTAGAATTTAATTTGTCATTTATCAACATGAATAAGAACAGCCTAATCATGAAATCATAAAGAAAATCCATAACTTGAAGTTGGAAAATGAATTCTTGAACTTCATGGACGAAAGGAGTCCATCAATGAACACTATCCATACCTGGGTTAAGATTCTTGATGTTCTTGAACTTGAAGATTTGGAAATCCCTTAGTTCTTGAAGAAGATTGGATTTTGTTCTTGGAGATTAATGTTAGAGAGAAACCCTAAAATTGGTTTTGAAGTAATAATGAATCAAATCGCTGAAATCGGATATAATTGGGTATATATATAGGTGGGTAGTAAATGACCAAAATACCCCTATTAAAATAACTTAAAAAAAATTGAACGGGACCTACAACGGTGGATGCAACGGTCCATCACTGAGTTGACGGTCCGTGAGCCCTGATCGTCGCTTCTAGGCAGAATGGGGTCTCATATTTTCGGCTACGATGGCTTGGGCGATGGTCCGTGGGCGACGGTCCGTCGCTAGTCCGACGGTCCACCTGCCTCACCGTCGCATCTGGGCGGTTTTACTGCCTTCTGTATTTTGGCCATAACTTTCTCCTTGGATGTTGGATTTTGACGAAATTGGTATCGTTGGAAAGATAATTTAATTTTCCACATGACAAAAAGTGAAAATATTAAAAATACCACATGTACAAAAGTGAATTCATATTTGAAAGAAATCTTCTAACATTCTTGAGACGATTTCAAGCTAGGAAAAGTATGGGGTATTAACCAACTAAGTATCAAAACAAAACCACATTCAAAACAAAAAAATCTCCTTTAAAGTTCCTAAACTTAACCATATTCAAGTAAATAAGTCACCAACCAAACCACATTCAAAATAAAAAAAAATTCCTTTAAAGTCCCTAAACTTAATCATTTTCAAGCAACTAAGTGTAATACCCCGTATTTTCGTGCTAGAATACTAACCGTCGTTCCTTCGCGTCTAAGCTCTAATACAAGTGATTCTCACATGAATACAAGTTGCATGACCATTATCCTAGTCAATGGAGTAGTTTAGAGGTGAAAAATGTTTATAGCAATGACATAGAACAAGGTTGAGCTAAGACCAATTGATTCATCCAAAGTTTGACATTCGATTCTACAAGGGTCAACTTCAAACAAGAATATCTCTTAATATACATGGAATTTTTCATCCCAAGACCTATCAAATTGTATATAATTGAATTATATTTCCAACGATACCAATTTCATTAAAATCCGACACCCGATCAAGGAGTTATGGCTTTGCGAGGTAGAGTGCGTCGCCTAATCAATCGCACATGGCTACTGGAATAGGTGTGCGATAAGCAATGCAAATCATACTTAAATGTGTGCGATAAGCAATGTGGCGCGTACTTAAATGTGTGTGATAAGCAATGCGTTGCATACTTAAATGTGTGCAATAAGCAATGCGCCGCATACCTCACTTCCAAGTGCCAAAAACACCCCTATGATGTATTGAAGATAAATTCCTTGAGTTTTGAATGATTTGGAATCGAGATGGAAGTGAATTGAGATTTATTATGATGACTCACATGTTTCACCCGATATATTTTACTCTCTTATAATTATGATGATTTTAATTCGAGCTAAGTGAGTCATTTATATCAGCATGCATAATTTTATAAACTGTGATGATATTAAGATATTATTTTATATATGCATTGCACCCCCATATGCTCGGTACGTTTCCACGGTACTGACCCACATATTCGTATGTGGGCTATATTTTCTCGGAATGTAGGTACAAGGTATAGTGTACATCTTTAGATCTAGTTAGTTCGCGGCATCCAGTCAGCAGGTGATGAGTCCTTTTGATTCAAGAGCTTGAGTTAGTTATACAGTTCGAGAAGTGTTGTATTTTCTTTATTCAGTCATATTGAGTTGGGTTAGTCGGGAGTCATGACCCGGCTACCTATAGTCAGTACTAGTAGAGGCTTCATAGACAGTCAGTAGAAGTTGATGTATTTCATTTCAGTTTTAGTTGTAAAAGCAGAGTTGTAATCTTGTAAATTTAGTTTTGTATCTATCATATTCAGAAAAGAGTTATTTTCTGCAGATTTGTATAGATTTATACTTTTGTTCAGTTGCTTATGAGTTATTCCAGTAGAAGGGTTAGCTTGGGGTCACTTGTGATCCTAAGTACCGTGTGACGTCTCGGGACCCGATTTCGGGGCGTCACACTAAGTCACTTACCAAACCACATTCAAAACAAAAAAAATCCTCTTTAAAGTTCCTAGATTTAACTATTTTCAAGCAACTAAGTATCAAAACAAAACTACATTCAAAACACAAAATCCCCTTCAAAGTCCCTAGACTTAACCATTTCCAAGCAACTAAGTCACCTACCAAACTACATTCAAAACAAAAAAATTCCCTTTAAAGTCTCTAGACTTAACCATTTTCAAGCAACTAAGTCACCAAACAAACCACCCATTTTCAAGCAACTAAGTCACCTGACAAACCACATTCAAAACACAAAATCCCCTCCAAAGTCCCTAGACTTTACCATTTTCAACCAACTATCAAAATAAAACGACATTCAAAACACAAAATCTCCTTCAAAGTCCCTAGACTTAACCATTTTCAAGAAACTAAGTCACCTAACAAACCGCATTCAAAATAAAAAAAATCCCCTTTAAAGTCCCTACACTTAACCATTTCCAACCAACTAAGTATCAAAACAAAACCACATTCACGAAACAAGCAACAATAAGGCCTACAAGATGTCAACAACAATGCTAGTGAATCGAACAAGGTCACACACGGCTTCACTAGACTTCAATATAAACAATAACAAGAACATAACAACAATGCTAGTGAATCGAACAAGGCCACACACGGCTTCACTAGAGTTCAATATGAACAATAACAAGAAGATAACAACAATAGTGAATCTAAAGAAATTAACTTACCTTTGCTTGGCCTAAATTAAAGTGAAAGAGATAACCGGTCACCGGATCAAGAACCTAAAAAAATCAAGACAAAATGTTCCAACTTTGAGTGATTTAGCAAAACTCATATCAAAAACAATAAGCTAAAGTGCTAAACCATGAAAATCCATTCACTTTAAAGACAACAAGCTAAACCTTCGTCAAAAACAATAAGCTAAACCATAAAATCCATTCAAGGATAAAAAACAAAAAGCTAAACAAGCAAAACTAGTTCAAACAATTATATGTATAGCTCAAAAATTTCGTAAATAACTAAACAAAATTCTAGCTTCAAACGAGCTTAAAAAAATTAGTTCAAACTAACCTAATCTTCAACATTGTAAATTTCACAATTATATAAACTAGTACACCTATAAATCAACCTCAAAAGCACAAAAACCATAAAATACAACAAAATGCATACCTGAGATGAGTTGTGGTCACCAGAACAGTGGCCGGAGCACTCGCCGGAGCAGTGGTTAGGGTGATTTTTGCGTGATTTTTGCGATTGGGAAATTAATTTGGGTGTGTTTAGGGTTTTGCGTGATTTTTGTGTGTGTGTTTGTGTGTTTTGGTGTTTAGGTCAATAGGATATAGTTTATAACGGGTGGGTCAGGTCATGTGGGGGGTGGGGGTGGGACGGAGCACACGTGGTCGGTTTTTAAAAAAAATTCAAAAAACCGACCACACATGTTCGGTTTTCAACCAAAAAAAAAATTAATTACTACAATTAATAAATCAATAAATTGATAAATTAAAATTACTTTTAAACAAATTAATTTTTTAATTTATTCTATAATATTTATAACAATAAAACCAGTAGTATATTTTCTCAATCGTATAATAATATCAACAAATAAAGCAATTTACGATAAATTTTTGGTTAATTAGCTTTTAATTATGATATTATATATATATATATATATATATATATATATACAAAAATTTATCGTAAATTACAAAATTCGTTGATATATATATATACCTCTTAATAGAATATGTTAATCAAAGAAATTATTGATTACTTGTCTTACGTTATTACAACTTCAACAATATACATGTATCTACTTATTGATACTGAATTGTATATCTATTTCCTCAATAGTATGATATCAATGTATTATTCAAAATATTTTGATATATAGATTCAGTTATCGAGCTTTCAATTACTGCATACGTCACTACATGAGATATACATATATATACATATATTCAATTGTCCATCAACTTTCAAATAAGTTCTATAAACATCACATACACGATTTTAATATACTACCCCATAATAATAATATATAACATATTTCACATATACTGATCAGATGAATTATCGGTTAGTTTTATTTTATGTCATTAATATACCTTCACTATATAATTAATATGTATGTATGTATATATATATATATATATATATATATATATATATATATACCTATAAATGCACACACATATACACACTATCGACTATATCAAGTTCTAAATACGTATTATATATATATATCACATACGTACACAAGTATATTATCCAATAATATAATGCGACGTGTTTCATATACATACTCAGATGAGTGATCGATTAATTATATTAAAGAAAACCGACCACATATGGTTGGTTTTTGACAAAATAATTAAAAAAATTATTTTAATTAGTACAATAAATAAATCAATCAATTAACAAATTAAAATTAATTTTAAACAAATTAATTTGTTAATAAATTCTATAATATTTATAACAATAACATGAGCAGTATATTTCGTCAATCGTATAATAATATAAATGAATTTTGTAATTTACGATAAATTTTTGATTAATTAGCTTTTAATTACGATATTATATATATATATATATATAATATAGTAATTAAATGCTAACTAGCCAAAAATTTACCGTAAATTGCAAAATTCATTGATATATATATATATATACCTCGTAATACAATATGTTGATCAAATAAATTATTGATTACTTGTCTTACGTTATTACAACTTCAACAATATACTTGTATCTACATATTCACACTGAATAGTATATCTATTTCCTCAATAGTATGCTATCAATGTATTATTCAAAATATTTTGGCATATAGATTCAGTTATAGAGCTTTTGATTACTGCATACGTCACTACACGAGATATACATATATATACATATATTCAATTGTGTATCAACTTTCAAATAAGTATATAAACATCACACACAATTGTCGATTACTGCATACGTCACTACACGAGATATACATACATATATATATACCTATAAATACACACACATATACACACTATCGACTATATCAAGTTCTAAATACGTACTATATGTATTACATATGTACACAAGTATATTATCCAATAATATAATGCGACGTGTTTCATATGCATAATCAGATGAGTGATCGATTAATTATATTTGATTAGCTTAATATCCTAGGTTTTGACTAAATCGTTCATCAATCGATCACTACATGATATGTGTATATATATATATATATATATAAAGATATTTATATATATGAACTCTTGAATGCATGTATATACATATATATATATATATCACATCCAAAGTGTATTACCTTATAATAGAACACGTTCATTATATTCTGATGAATTATCGGTTATATATTACATTATTACGACTGAAATAATGACATAATATCATTATCTCAACGGTATGATATATAACACACATATTCATTATACAAATTATGCATGTTTAACGTCATTTAACGTATATACGAAGGAAAATATTATGTTTTGAAACATAAGTAAAAGATAAAGATTATGTTTAACGTAATTTGTTTATTTTATTTGATATATTTTTAAGTGTAATTTTTTCAAAAATTTAAAGAATGATTGATTTTTATTATTAGTATACTGTTTATCGACTACGTGTGATCAATGTAATTTCAAAAAATTATTATACTGATTAAGAATAATTCTTTTTTATGGAAATAATATATATATTTGATTACATATATATATAGTTATTGATTACATATAAAGATTATGTTTTAAAGTTTTTTTAAAAATAAAAAATAAAAACCGACCACAAGTGGTCGATTTTTTGAAAAGTATTTTTTTTAAATTAAAAACCGACCACTGGTGGTCAGTTTTTCTAAAAATAAATTTAAAAATAATTTTTATAAACCCACCACAAGTGTTCGGTTTTTAAAAATATTTTTAATTATTTTTTTTTCTAAAAACCGACCACTAGTGGTCGGTTTTGTTATTTTTTTAAAATTTTTATTTGTAAAATAAATTATAATTAATATAAAAATTATTGAAATAATTATTTTGATTTTTTAAATATAAAAACGACCACATGTGATCGCTTTTTGAAAGAAAAAAAAATGACCACGTGTGGTCGATTTTTACCGACCACAATCTGTGGTCGATTTTTCATTTTTTTCTAGTAGTGTAACCTATGGCACATGTTATTTGTTTTGGCCACTCGCAGATTTGTTCTTTGTGTTACGTAACTCAAAAACTCGTGTACAATGTGAACTTATATGGTGTTATAATGTTTTTCACTTTTGCTCTCTCATTTTAATGCACGATTCACATAAAATGTTATATACACTATTCAAAAGCTTATCAACTTAGAAGGCTACCAAGTGTCCTTGTTCACCCATAGTCTATTGTGGACGCCACATACACACCATTACAACAATGGATAATCCATGTTAATTTATTTATTAGTTTCACTCTTTGGTTACAATAAAGTTATTAATTTGTATAGCAAATTGGTATACAAAATTAGTTTCTACAGTAACACACAAAGATGAAGATCTTTCAAAATCTATTGTCACAAAACTGAATTTCACTTGGTTCTTTTTGCAGATTGTATCTTTCAATCCTAGTGACATGCTCCAATTTATCTAAAAAGACAAAGAGAATGACAACATAAAAAAAACTAACAAAACATTAACCAATAATAAATTGTTGATGTCTAATACTCCATATATTTCCATTGTCGTTTATTGCTTAATTTTTATGTTTATCCTTCTCGTTTTTTTGGTAGAGATAGATACGAGGAATTACTTTAAATAATTTATTGTTGCTTTTGTACTTTCTTATTAATTTACATTTATAAATTTTCTTAAACAAATGAAATAGTAATGCCACTACAAATTTGTGCAATGATTGTTCATCAATTATTTAGACAGCCCAAGTGTGAAACTAAAATTTGGTCGATTGCCAAAAATGATAGTTAGCTGATAGATGGTATTATTGTTTTTATTTTTTAATTTATTGATAATTGCTGAAGGAGACTAATTATCTTAAATTTATGAGATTATGAGATTTGAAGTGGGATACAATTGTTTCTTTAAAATACATTAGAGAATGTTCTCACCCTGGCTTGATATGCAACTTCTTTTTTGGTTTCACTTATTTTTTAGTATCCACATTAAAGCTTGATTAAATTTAAATTTACGTTGAAAAATTTCTCGTGAAGCTAAAACACTTTCGAACAAAAACAAGACGATGATTTAGAGCTCAAATCCAAAAACGGGGATAGATGATTGCCATTCCCCATAACCCCATGGGTACTTGAAAAGTAACTCGTGCACTATCTTCATATTTTATAACACAAACCATACCATGAAAATAGGTTACCTTGTTCTCTCAATTTTGTTTTAATACTAGGGGAGCATAGCACGGGCCCAACATTAAGATATTTGATTATATCGTTAGATTGGTGACAATTTAAATTATGAATTATAAAACATGAATATACAAAACATATTAACTACTTGATTGTATTTTTCAAGGAGTCAAGTATGAAATTACAATGGCAAAATGGCTCGATGGACCCTTGTACTATGTCTGTTTTGTAATGTGGGCATTCCTACTTACATGTTTGTCATCTGGACCCTTGAATCCATTAAAAAACAACATTTTAAACCCCTCCAACGATGTGTGTAACACAACCGCGCCACGTCAACTGACACATCAGCTTCCAAGTCATTTTTAAGTATTACATTAAATTTCATGCCCCATGTCAGCTGCTACGTCATTTTAGTATTACATTAAATTTCATATCATTTTTAAGTCTTTTTAAAATGCTACATAAAAAATTAAATATTAAAATAAATTTAATTAAATAAAAAATTATATAAATTTTAGAAATTCTAATACACAAATACAACTAATTTTTATTTAAAATTAATTTAAATTTTCAACTATAAATTCTAATACACAAACAAAATAAATTTTTAAGTAATAAATTAATTTAAAAATTCCAAATAGTTAATAATTTTTAAAATTATTAATCATTAATATTAAGTAAAAGAATTATTCTTAAAAATAACACTTATATTTCTTCTCCATCTTCTCAAATTCACAATCACCATTTCCACCTCCCCCAACTCATAACCATAGAAACAACAGTTCCTACCTCCCTCACGCCATTAACGATAAAATAAAGTGGTAAAACAAGAGCATCATTCATTAACGATAAAAGAAACTGATAACGATAAGAGCATCATCTATTAACGATACCAATTTTCTCTCAACAAATTCTCAAACCACCAAGATTCAATTAACCCAGATCAACTTCTTCATCTCTTTAAAGCCCAACAAAATTACCTAAACCATTTCTATCAAAATCTTGATCTTTCACAAACTCTTACTTTCACCCAAACACTCCTTAGTGTTAAAGGTACAATTTAATTTGCTGGTGTTGGAAAATTGAATTTGTGGCTCAGAAAATCTCACAGATACTTGTGTCTTTGGGTATTAAATCTGGTTTTTTTATTTCATGTTGACGTGTTTCATGGAAGAATTGTTGAAGCTTGTGTCTTATGCCAATGTGAAAAAGGTGTTTTTGATGTTACGTCGGTTAAGCCAAATTGTTTGATGGGTGTTTGTGATTTGAATGTGTATTTGCCTCAAAACTGATAATGGTGTTGCTGGGTTAGCGGTGGTGGTGGTGCATTGGCTATGGCAGCTGGTGGGGGTAGGGGGCGTTAATGGTGGTGGTGTTGCTGCAATGACCATGGCAGCCGATGGGGGTGAGGGACTGGTGGATGGTGATGGGATAGGGGGTGATGACGGGGGAGGGGTTGGGGAGGGGCCTTTTTTATTTTCTTTAAAAAAATTACTATTTTTTAAAAATATATTTAAATTTAAAAAGTTGTAGTTGGAGGATTTTTTTTTAAATTTTTAAATTATTTTAATATAAAATTGGCCAAAAATTGACCCCCACTCGCATCCCAGTCAAGTGACCACACTCTCCTAATCCTAGTCAACCATTTAATGCCACATAGACAAAGTCAACGGTCAAAGGGTTTAAAATATAGCTTTTTAGTAGGTTCAGGTGTCCAAATGACAAACATATAAGTAGAAGTGTCCACATTACAAAACGAATATAGTACAAGTGTACACCGAATCATTTTGTCAATTACAATTGATACATAAGACTTGATACCTGTTGTATAAAATAGAGAATAATTGTTGAAAAAATAAAAGGTTATCCAGTCATTGCATATTACATCACACGTGGATTGCAATTAGTAACCCAAAATTGTATTGTATTCCTCTACCAAGTCAACATAAACATCCTTTGCTTTCATTTCTCCTTCTCTTTTATTTTTCAACTTGTTCTTTGAAGTTAAATTAAATTAATATTTTAAATTCAAATTTTAAGTGTTTTGAAAATTAAAAAAAAACTATAAGTTAACATCTTTCATATTAATTTAAGTTATTTGACTTTGAGAACATAATAAAATATATTTCTGAAAATATTTTATTAAACTTTACCTCTATATTGTTCCTTTCATTGAAACGTAGGAGTCATTTATTAAAGTGTATAAATATAATTTTGAAGAATGTATTGGTAATGTTTGCATTAATAATGCTTGTATTAGTAATACTGATATTAATTATGTTAATTTTATTTTTATACACTATTTGATGTGTTGTATTAGAACTTGCCTTTTCAATCTTGATATATTTAAACAAGCGTTTTAAAAAAAAGAATTACATATACATTCTAAGATTTATCCGAGATTTAGAAAGGGGTTCAATATATGTTTTTGGGTCTCAATTTATATGACACAAATAAAATTTAGATAATCAATCATACTTTTAAGATGTATTTAGATAATTTAATCTGCTAACTATTGTAATTTATAATATTTTTCTTATGTAATTTTCAAATAATATACATTATTTTTTTTTAACAAACAATAGTCAATTATATTTTTAAAATAATTTAAGTTTTTTAATTATTTGATTTATAATATTTTTCTTCCATTCCAATTTAAGTGACACAAAAATAATTTCGAGAGTCAACCAAATATTTTATATTTTTTAAAAAATTCAAGTTGTTAATTATTGTGATTTATTATTTTTACGCATTTTTTGAATTATATAATAGATTTTATCTTTAGACATTTTAAGTTGTTAAATATTATAATTTATAATACTTTTTATGTAATTTTTAAATAATACATGTTACTCTCCTTGTCCAAAGTTTCGTACTGTCGCTAGCCAATTATATTTTTTAAATAATTTAAATTTTTAATTATGGTGATTTATACTATTTTTTTATTTCAATTGAAGTGGCACAATGCTTAGATGACCATAATAATTAATTAGGGTGATATAGAAAAATCACGATTAAAACAACGAAACATAAATATTTTAAATGACTTACAACAACTAATTAGAAGTGACATATCAAAATTACTATAAAAATACTTGTGAAAAAAAATTAAAGTGGACCTCATATAAGACGTCAAGTTAATTTAAGACATTAAAGTTAATTTATTATTTTTATATCTATTTTATCTTTTTTATTAAATAGTATTAATTTTTTTAATACTTAAATGACTTATAATAATTAATTAGGAGTGATATTTAGTAAAACTATGGTTGAAACAGCTGAAGCGGACATGTTATAAATGTCTGTTTTTTTTAATTAAATATTATTAATTTTTTAATACATAAATAGCTATAATAATTAATTATGGGTGATATAGTAAAATTACGATTGAAGCAGCTGAAGCGAACATGTCCTAAATGTTTATTTTAACTTTTAATTAAATATTATTAATTTTTAATACATAAATGACTTATAATAATTAATCAGAGATGATATAGTAAAATCATGAATGGGATATTATCATTTTTTTAATATATAAATGACTTGTAATAATTAACTAGGGATGATATAATAAAATTATAATTGAAGCAGACATGTTATAAATTTTTATTTTATTTTATTTTATTTTTAATTAAATATTATTACTTTTAATATATAAATAATTTATAATTATTAACTAAGAGTGATATAGTAAAATTATGGAGCAAGCAACTAAATCAGACATGTCGAAACATTTTGTCTGCTTTTTTTGTTTATCTGTTTTTATTCATCTTAACTCATTAGTTGCTCTTTTTCAGGTAAATGCCCTAAATTGGTACGTTGTGAAATTTTTTTCTCGAATTTTGAAATCGGGGTTACATTTTTTTATTCTCTTTTTTTTATCATTCGTATGTGCACATTGAAAGAACAGTATGTCTTTTTGGAAGATTTGTCTTAAAGATAACAAAGCTATTATTGTGAAGAGTGCTTTGGCGTATAAGTTATAATTATTGTATTTTACTACAGAACTGTTTGGTAATTATTATTTAGGTGATTATTAATTATTTATTTGGCTCATATAGGTAATTATTATTTTAGCTTCATACGGTGTAGCAAATGTGCAATATACTGTCAAGCATACTGCTATTGATATGTTAGCACAATAGTTATAAGAGATGATTTTGATGGACGTTATGATTATTATTTTTTTGGGGGGTGAACTATTTTTCAATGAAAGGTCAATTGTTAGGTTCTAGGTATTTTGTCTTGCACTCTCTCAGTTTTTCGTGCACTTTGTCTTGCATTGTTTTTCGTGTAAATATAGATTAGCATTTGATTATTTGTTTAATTAATTTGGTGTAGGCATATTTAAAGATTGTTGTTACCTCTTGGGGTTTATGTATCACCATATTTCAAATACGATAATCTCTATTTAATCGATGGTGGTCTTCTTTTGTTTTTCATCATTTTCAAGAATCTGAATTTCAATGAAATGAGTGGTTTAAAGTCAAATTTTAATTTAAATTCATAAAAATATATATTACATAATAAATAAAAAATTAATGGTGTTTTTTCATATTTTTTATAGTTGTTTTTTTTTGTATAGTATTATATTCCACATAATAATATTGTTATTTATCTATAATATACTAAAAGTGTGAAGCTTAAAAAAAGTGATTTGAACTTTTTTACCCTTCATTAAAAGAATTCGTAATAGACAAAATTATCTTTTCACCTATTTTCACTAATTATTAATTAATTATTTAAAATCAAGAAGTCCTAAAAACCATATACATGTAATAAGAATAAAATATATGATAAATTAATGTAGGTAAATTTTATATTTTCTTGCCAAAATGAAAAAGGTCGTTGGTTTTGTAATGTATTTAAGGCAAACACTACTAGGATACATTAATTTTTATAACTTATTTAAGACGAGAAAAATAAAAATACAGAAAAATAGTTAGGTTTGTTGATTTCTCTGTTGAGACCCTAACAAATCCTATAAGAAAGGCATGCATGATAAAAAATTGAACTTAATTTTGGTTCTTCATCTTTTTAATAAAACACGCTACTGCTACCTCTTTTGGGGCCATGAGGACAAACTTAAATTGAGCAGATTTCTTTTAAATTATGGATATAGTGAAAATAATAGGGTTTGTGGAGGATAGTATATATACATAACTTTAGTCGTATCTTAATCTTTTTACTTTTAGTACTAGAATGAGATGAAGATTTTCATCCACGAGATTATTGACTTCAAAGAAGGAAAATTTTTCTTATCAAGGTGGACCAATTAATATAACTATATAAGGTTTGTTATTTTCAATTTTTTTACTATAAAATTCTAACTCTTCAAAAAATTGAGTTAGATTTGAATCGTTAAACTTTGTGATTCTCTAATTGTATATAACTAGTAATAATAAAGATTGATTCAAATTAATAAGACGTTAACCATGTGTTTTCAATATATTACCTTGAATGTTATTATAAATATATTATTTATTATTATAAAGATTTAAGTATTTTAATTAAAAGTTTCAAAATATTTTTATTGAATGATAATAATTTTTTATACTATTTCAATATTCTCAAAAAAAAAAAAATCATAAAACTATCAATTAAAACACTTTGAGGCCTTGAAATTTTGGTGGTCTAAAGCAAAGGCTTTAGTAGCCTCACCCTTGAGCCACTCTTGGGCAATGACAGCGGAAGCAAGGATGTAGTAGGCAGTGGCAATGGAGGCAATGGCAGCGGAGGCAGGAATGTAGTAGGCGGTACTTATAATAATTAATCAGAGAATATAGTAAAATTATGAAGTGAATATTATTAATTTTTTAATATATAAATGACTAATAATACTTAATTAAGGATGATATAGTGAAATTACAATTAACACAGACATGTTATAAATGTTTATTTTATTTTTAATTAAATATTATTAATTTTTAATATATAAATAATTTATAATAATTAATTAAAAGTGATATAGTTAAATCACGAAGCAAATTACGAAGCAGGCATGTCGAAATCAGTGATTCTATATAATAGAAAATTTGCTTAGGATGATAATATATATTACTATTTAATTTACGGCAGGACACTTATCTTTGTATATTTTTGTTTGCTATTGTTTATTTTACCGATAATATTCTGTTTGTTCAAATAAATCGTCTCGTTTTTAAGCAAAAAAACAAACAAACGATATTCTGTGAACTCACGATCATACAAAAAGGAAGTCATAATTCCAATGGCAGTATCGTAATTAATGGTGTACAGATCAAATCGTTAAGTCAAATCAAATCAACGAATCAAATCAAACCGACATAATATATATATATATATATATATATATATATATATAATATTCGAACTTTTTTATATATAAAAGAGAAAATACTCAATTACTCCCTGAACTATACTCAAAAAGGTTATGACACACCTCAACTTAAAGGGGGTCCTATTACCGCTGAGCTAATTAAAAGTATAATTTTGACATCCTTAGTGCCTACATGGCACACACGTGTGCCTACATGGCACACACGTATGCCTACGTGAACACTTCAGTGTGTTGTGCCACGTATGTGCCACGTAAGCACTTAGGGTGTCAAAATTATACTTTTAATTTGTTCAAGGGAGTAATAGGACCCCTTTAAGTTAAGATGTGTTATAACCTTTTTGGATATAGTTCAGGAGGTAATTGGGTATTATCTCTACATAAAATATTAATTATAATCCATTTTTTAAATACTTTTTCAACTAGTTTTAGTAATTTTCAATAATTTGAAAGTAGATATAGATATATATTTAGATTTGGACCTTTAAGTTGTAAAATTTGTCCATTAATTGCTAATTAAATAATCGAAAACCCAATATAAACTTAAAACCTAAACTTTTCACTCTTCATCTCACTTTTTAGTTTCAAAAGAGTTTTCCGCTCCTCATTTTTTAATAATTATGAGTTTTCATTAGCACATGAGTGAAAACATATTTGATCTAGTCTTCAATCACAATATAATCGTAAAAACTAAAGATTATAAAAAAAATAAAAAAAATTGAAAAACGACTAAAACCTAAACCGAAAAAAATATTTTTATGTTGATTTGATTTGGTTTAGAATTTTAATAAACTGACATAATTGATTTGTTTTTTCTTTTAAATAAAAACCGAAATAACTCGACCTACGTAGACCCATAATCGTAATGAATGGTACAATTAAAAATTTTCTAATCTATTAGCTATTTTTTTTAATTAGAAAAAACGAAAAAGTTAAGTGACCCATTAGTGAAAAAACTACAGTTTAATTAGGTGGAGAATGACTTCCCAAGTTCCCATTTTTTCCGAGTAGAAAAATATTTATACTATCCATTGTTAAGTTAATACTTTATGACAATTATTTTTATAATAATATTTCATAGTAACGATCTCATTTTTTAAAATTGATTTTTTATATTATATTATGTGTTGTTTATGATAATATTCACTATAGTAATCAAGATATAAAACGATGTCGTGATAAAAAGAAATATATGCAGGATACATACTATTTTTTCATAAACAACTTCATAAATGGAGAAGACAGCTACAAAAATGGACAAGCTGGGGGTTACTTAAAAAGCGAAATGAGATCTTTCATAAAATTTCGTCAAATCCACATTAATTCAAAGGGGCCTACTAATAATCTAGTTACACGTAAAAACATCGATGGAGTCAGGATTTGAAATTTGGGATTTCTAAGTTTTAAGACAGGACAATAACCTCAAGTTTATACATAATAAGCCAAATTAATGAACGAGTAAAGATACCCTGATATATATTTTTCTAAGAAAGACACTATATAAGTAAAACGTTATCATTCCAAGTATACTCGATGACTTATCGTATTTTAAAAACGATCAATGATTGTATTATTAGGTGCACTTTCAAATATTTCATCCTCTGCATGACAAACTGAACAATTATAAAAAATTCATGATCGTTTTTGCTTAGCAAGTCATTTTTAATAAACTATGTAGATTAATAGAAAAAGACAATGCATAACAACCTAGAATAAAAGCTTAAATTTCAATTATTAACAATATTATTGCATACATTATGATAGATAAACAAATTGAAAAGAGAGAAGAGAAAAATGAAAAGATCTCCTTGTACGTAGCAATCACAAGGTTGGGATTCCGCCATAGAGTGAACACAAGTTGCAAAGACTTTTGTAGTTGTCGAAAAAAAAAAAGAAACTCAAATAATTTTTTTTAATAAAAAACGATTTGAATTTTCTAATCGGTAACTTTACATTTTTATTTCTTTTAAACATTTTTCTTTTCGAAAATCTTCTTTTTAATTATTAATCTTATGTTTTCTGATGGGTTCGAGAACCCACAACCTAGAAGCGACGAGTTTTTCATGTCGCCCCTTAACCACTTCGCCGGTAAACTACTTTGGTCGGGGGGATCAAATTTTAATATTTATATATATTTATTGAATTTTCTAATATTCATACAAATTCTATATAAAAGCTAATGAGTTCAGTCGAACCTCCATGTAGTACTGTAGCTCTTTCCCCGCGTAAAATCAAGAATCAAAATTATACTAATATAAGGTCTTTCCTTTCTAATTTTTTATTGGTAAAATAGGATTTGGGAATTTGAAATATAGAATTAAAATTTTACGAAAATTTCATAAATAAATACTGATTTAAAATCTACACGTTGAAATTAGACTATCAAATCCTTCGGTCAAAGTCTACTAAATCAAATTTCAACCCACATTGGATGATATTGGATAATAGCTGAAATTTTACTTTGAAAGGCAAATAAATTCTTAATTATTAAATTAGAACTTAAACTTCGTTTACTTAAGAAGTAAATTTACACACTTGTAATCAAATCAAATAATATAATCATTATTGTGGTGTCAAAGTTTTCAATTGGGACACTTCAATCGTCACTATGTTATTACTCACAAGTTTGAACCTTGGTCATTTTAAAAAAAAAATTAGTACTATAATATTGAAGTTTTTGATATATTTTAAACCTTATAGTTATCATCATTTAATATGATATACTACAAATATATAAGTGACAACAAGCTGCTGAAGCAGACAACTTGTGAACGACATGTCTGATTCAGCAGTTTCAATCATGATTTTACTATATTATTTCTAATTTTTACTACTAATATATAGGTGACAATAAATTGTTGAAGCAGGCAGCTTGTGGACGACATGACTACTTCAGCAGCTTCAGTCGTGATTTTACTATATTACCCCTAATTAATTATTATAAGTCATTTATGTATTAAATTTTTTAAGAAAATTAATAAAAGATTTAACATAGACATTTATGACAAGATTGTTTCAGCTGCTTCAACCGTGATTTTACTATATCATTCTTAATTAATTATTATAAGTTATTTACGTGTTAGAAAATTAATAATACATAATTTTAAAAAGTAAATAGATATTTATGACATATTTACTTCAACTATTTCAACCGTGATTTTACTATATCATTCCTGATTAATTATTATAAGTCATTTACGTATTAAAAAATTAATAATATCTATTACTTATATATAAGTGTCAATGAAGTAGCTGAAGCAGGCAGTTTGTGAACGACATGCCTGCTTCAGCTTCTTCACTCGTGAATTTACTATATCATCCCTAATTAATTATTATAAGTCATTTGCGCATTAGAAAATTAATATTATATAATTAAAAAAAGTAAAATAGATATTTATGACGTGCCTGCTTCAGCTGCTTCAACCGTGATTTTACTAGATCATCCCTATTAATTATATAAGTCAATTACATAGTCAAAAATTAATAAGACATAATTGAAAAAAAGTAAAATAGATATTTATGACATATTTGCTTCAGCTTCTTCGATCGTGATTTTACTATATTATTCCTAATTAATTATTATAAGTCATTTAAGTATTAGAAAATTAATAATATTAAACTAAAAAGGTACAGTAGACATTTTTGACATGCATGCTTTAGTTACTTTAATCGTGATTTTATTATATCACTCCTAATTAGTTATTATAGATCAGCTAATCATTAGAGAATTGATAATATTTCATGAAAAAAAATAGACACAAAATTATAAGTTAACTCTTGATGTTTTAAATAACTTGACAACTTATATGGAGTTCACTTAAAAAAAATTCCACAAGTACTTTTTATAGTCGCTTCTAATTAGTTAACAATTGATGTTTTAAATTAACTTGACGACTTATACGGGGTTCACTTAAAAAAAATTCGCAAGTAACTTTTATAGTAATTTTATTATATCACTTCTAAATGGTCATGATAAGTCATTTGAGTATTAGATTATAAATAATATTTAATAACAAGGATAAAATAAATTTAAAAATATCGGATAAAGTACTTTGCAATAGTAAAATTTATGTCAAAAAAGTATGAAAGTGGTACGCCTAAATGATTAGATTCAAGCTAAAAATTAAATGCATAGTTACAATCTAAGATATGAGTGATTAAAATATCAATTTTTATTAGGTACAATTAACTGAAGCATAGAATACGTAAACAAGGAAATTAAATTTTAATTTCTTAACAACTTTTTTATTTTGGTGATCGACATGCTTGTCGACCACACCCCTAATTAATTATTACATGTCATTTACGTATTAGAAAATTAATAATAATTAATAAAATAAATAATTAAAATAGATATTTATGACACGTCTGCTTCAATCGTAATTTACTACATCACCTCTAATTATAAACCATTGAAGTATTAAAAAATTAATAAATTTGATTAAAAAAAAGTAAAATAGACATAAAATGATAAATTAACTCTTTATGTTTTAAATTAATTTGACATCTTATACGAGACTCACTTAAATTATTTTCACAAGTACTTTTAATAGAAATTTCGCTATATCACTTCTAATTAGTTATTACAAGTCGTTTAAGATATGTCTGTCTCGCTACTTCAATCATGATATTTGCTTAATTGTCGAAATTATATCGGTGTCACTTAAATTGGAATAGAAGAAAATATATTATAAATTAGAATAATTAAAAAGTTAAAATATTTAAAATTATTTAATAATGACAATTTATTTCACTTCTTTCATATAATTTTTTAAATTGAAGCTTAGCGTGTTGGGCCGTGCTGCCACTAGTATACTTATAAGCATTGTACTAGATAAACAATATTTCTTTGTCCTTCATCAATATCTCGAATTTAAATTTTAAAAATAGAAAAATAAATCCCAGAAAAAGCGTTTTTCCATTAAGAGGTCTAATATGATAAGTATCAAATTAGTCGGATCTAAATTAATACCACGTAAAAGTAAGGAAGGCCAAAAATAACTCTGTTTACTCTCCTTACATTGTTTAATCAAAAATATTCTTGACGCAAATTTAGTAGGTATTAGGTCATGAAAATTAAAAATTTATTGATGTTAAAGTTGTATTTGATCATGTCTTTTTGAAAATTTCTTTTTGGACTTTTGAAAAGACTATTTTATAATTTCATACCCTCAGATTTTTAAAACTACTAGAATCACCAACTTAATTAATTTACCTATAAGATACAATTAAATGTGAGAGACGACAATAATATTGCCTTTGTTATTGGTGTTACATAAAGAATCGCAAGAATGGACTAATTAAGATTCCAATTTTGACAAAGAAGAAAAAATTGAAGTTGTCTTTAATTTTGAGGTCTTTTATCGGTGAAAGTAGGAAGAAGTGAGTAATGTGGTAGTTAAGTGTTTAACTCCGATTGTTGGAAAAATTAGGACCCGTTTGCCCATGAAATTTTTTTCTTTTTTTTTGAAAATTTTTTTGGGAGTTAAAAATTGTGGTGTTTGGCCATGAAAATTCGGAAAATAATTTCAATTTTTTTTCTGAAAAGGGAAAATAATTTTTTTGTGTTTTCATAATTTTTCAACTCCAATTTCAACTTTTATTATTATTACATATAACCCCAATCTTTTAAATTTTTACATAAAACTCTCGTTATAACATTATTTTTTTAATATTACGTATGTAGCAATTTTAAAGAATAAAATAATTATAATTTCAAACTTAATACTATCCTAATTAATATATATCTCTTTTTCTCTGTCATCAGTATTTTTCTCCCTTATTTAATTTTATCCTTTATTTAAGACATTATTTTACTGCTAATTTATATTTATACCCATAAATATATAAAGTATTATATTTATAACAAAAATATACAAAGTATGTTATATATAAAGTTTATACCATGTATATACCATAACACACATATATAAATATACAAAGTATTAAGAAACATACTAAGCATATTTATAACATAAATATACAAAGTATGTTATATATGAAGTTTATACTATAGACCATATACACACATATATAAATATACAAAGTATAAAGAAACATACTAAGCATATTTATATATTTATGGTATATGATATAATATATCATAAATATGCATAGTATGTTTTACATAGAAATAATTTATTCACACACAATAATATCTGTCATGTATAAGAAAATTAAAAAAATAAATTAGCGGCACCCTAAAATTTAATAACAACTCATTATTTCCTATTTTTTAGGAACGAAAAATAAAGGAAATAAATTAAATAAAGTTCTAAAAAAATAAATTTATTTGAAAGATAATATTTGTTACCTAAAAAATAGGAAGTGGTGATCTGTTAATATAACATTCATATTTAAAATTTTCAAATATGAGAAAACGGCTATTAATGTAAATATTATATACGTCATAGTTGAAATTCATTAAATATGGTCATATATATGTAATTATTTTTATAAAAGTGGCTAGCTGTGTTCTTTTTCCGTTAATAGGTAAATTTTAGTTGGGTGATTTTGATAGTTTGTAAAAGTTGGAGCATAATATCATATTTTAAGAAGTTTTTTCGAAAGTCAAAATAAAAATTCAAAAAAGACATGGGCAAACACAATTTCAACTTCAATTTCAACTTCAATTTCAACTCCAACTCCAACTCCAGAAAATTTTATTTTTCATGGCCAAACAACTACTTAATATGATGTTTTTATAAAAAAAAAATAAAAAACCGAGGTTATTTGTAACAATAAATAAAGTTCAAATTGAAGTTGAAAAACAAATATTTTATTTTTCAATAATAATTCAAAATTAAATTTGAAATTCTCACCACCAAATACTTCGATTTTATAATTTTTTTGAAAAAAAATATAAAAAATTTCTTATGATCAAACGGGTAGTTAATCTATTTTGAATAGTTCGAAAATACTTTTACACTCCCAAGAAGAAAAGGACCCAAACTTTATTATTTCACTCTTTTAACTAGGGGTGTGCATTAGTTGGTTCGGTTTAATTTTACGTGTTATTGGTTCAATTTATCGATTTTCGATTTTTAAATATGTAAAATCAATAACCAACCAATAAGATATTTTCTTATCGGTTTCAATTTATTGGTTTTTGGTCCTTAACGGTTCGGTTTTCGGTTTAACCAATAAGAAAATACTTGTAAAATAGAAATAGTAACAACTAACATAAAAAAATGAAATCTTTATTACCGCTAAAACCTACGCAATGCATTTTAGTTTACAAGAATCTTCAAACTTCAACAGAATGTTAGTTAGGAAAAAAATTGAAGCCTAATTGTTGGAAGCTATAAATGCTTCAAGTTTTTTATTACGATAATAGCCGAACTTTATATTGTGCCTTTGTTGCCCTGAATAGGTTAATACTTTGTGAATCACTGAATTGTGAATTTGTAGTGCATATAATCTATATACATACACATATTTATCTATCTCTATATAGAGAGAGATAGATAAAGAGAGATTTAAATATATAACATAAATAGGGATAAAACAATAACTTAGTGTATCTTTATTGGGTTATCGGTTTAACCGATAATCCAATAAGCTAAAATCGATGTCGAATCGTTTATCCAATAATTTTTTTATAAAGCCAATAAAAAATTATTAATTCAATAACCCAATATTAATAATTCAATAATATTTTTATCGGTTCGATTTATGAATCGGTTTGTTTTTGCGCAATCCTACTTTTAACCTCCCAAAAGAACTGAAAAGCCACTTTCCTATAAATACCCCCCTTTTCTCTTTGCTCATTCCCCTCCCTTGTCCTCCTCTTACTTCACTTCACTTTCACTGTTACTTTTTTCTGCCCAAAACTCAAAAATCTTCAAAACTCAAAAATCTTCTATACAGCCCTCAATCCCCCCCCCCCCCCAAAAAAAAAAAATTATTTCATTTTCTTTATTCAATTTATTTGTACCCAAAAGAGTACAATGTCAACTTGCAAAGATCAAGATCCACGTATCCATGCTATACAGTCAAGTATTCGTGTTGTCCCTCATTTTCCCAAACAAGGTATTTTCTCTATCTTTTTCTTTTCCTTAATGTTTGTTAACTGAACCTGGATATTCCAGTGAAGGGTGGTCAAAATGAAGTTTAAGGTTGTATTTAAGATAGAGTTTTGATTTTGGTGTTGTTTAAGGTTGTATGTTAGTAATTTTCTCTTTCTTTTTTTTTTGAAAAAAAAAATTTGTGCAGGGATAATGTTCCAAGATATTACTACTCTATTATTGGATCCAAAAGCGTTTAAAGATACAATTGATTTGTTTGTGGAGAGATACAAAGGGAAAAACATCTCAGTTGTTGCTGGTAAGCACTCCGCATTCTTAGCTGCAGATTGTTTCCAACAACTTGGAAAATGGGATTATAATAGTAGAAAGAAAAATAAAAAGACCCATCCTTTTGTTATATTATATAGTACTATTTGCATTTGTTGTGGTCCCCATATAACTCAAGAACTTGTAATATATGTATTGATATGTGTATGTATCTTGTCTTTTGTAAAGTTTTCTTTTTTAGATGTCCTTGTTTGTGTCTGGAGGGGTTTGGGGGTGAGGGAGGGAGGTGGTGGGTGTTAACAGTGTTGTGGGGGCTTTTGGAATAATTTTTGTGGGCAATGTGGTAGTTACTGTATAATGTTTCTTTATTGAAGTCATTTTAGTATTGAGTAATTGAGTTATTTAACTATGAAAAGGTAACTTAGTGGTTAATGTTATTGATGACTTTGTGTGAAAGAAGGAATATCAATCATTTGGAGTTTTCAATGGAGGCATGTGCTGGAGTCCCATTTGGATTTTGGGGTGGTGATGGTGGTTGGTAATGGATAATAACGTTGGTGAAATATGGGTGCGGACCCATAAGCTTTTGGTGTTTCCTGTTCTTTTTTCTTCATCCTTTATGTTGTACAGAGATATTCACTCCTAGTTGAATGGATGAGGCAATAACACTTTCTATTTTGTGTGCTATTAATTATGGCTAAAGATATTGCTTTGTCCTTTTCACTGTGATTGGTGCATGATGTATGGTGGGTATTTTGAGCTTTATACTATGATTTCCTGGGACTTTCATGAACTTTATAAAATGGGAAAAGAGTAGTGTGCTTCTTGTTCACAACCTTCCTTTTCATATGTTTCCTGCCTTTTCCTGTGCTAGTATTGCAAAAAGATTTTTATGAAATATCCGATGAATGATTCTACAACAACATTATCTAGTATAATCCCGCAACTGGGGTCTGGGGATGGTTGAGCATGCGCCCCTATCCCCACCTTGTCAGGTAGAGAGGCTGTTTCCAAAAGATCCTCGGCAATCCGAGGAATGATTATGAGACTATAAAGTTATATCAGGGTTGTTGGACAAGTTAATAGGTTTCTGAATGCTGACTAGTGAACAAAATGCAAGGAAATTCACCAAACATGATGGTTTTATTTAAATAGTATCTTCAAGGTAGGGTTGAGGTTGACAGTCAATTCAGTCAATGAAGCTGTAGTTTCTGTTATGTGTATTCGCCTAATTGCAGCATACTGTTACTATATGCAAGTATTCTATCATTCCACCATAGTTCGTTTCCTTTTCTTTTTCTTTAGTTATAACGATTAGAGATAAAACTTACTTTGTTAGATAATTTATGAGTATCTGGTGGTTTTTGTGATTTTATCAACCATTGGCTGCATCATATATCCCACTGCTTGGTCTTGGTGTATCAGGCTATTAGGTGAAGCCATGTCAATGTGTTCCTGAAATTTATAAGTCGGGCCTAGCCATGTCTAGGATGTCGTAGTCCAAACTGATGATCTTATGTGTGGGCAATTATATTTGTTTCTATTTATTACTCATCTGAAATCCTACGCTACTCTGGCTTGTTCCTGGTTCCACCTGCCATTTTCTTCCGTCATGTGGATACAATGGAACTTTATTTACATTCTAACATGGAGAAGACGGTGATACCTGGCATTTGATCTTTCTACATTTGCTGTTTTTTTCTCGCCACCGCATGTATTAAGACTCTCTACTAAACCTCATTCTTCCTTTTTTTTTTTCCTAGTCTGGTATGGTCATATGAGAGAGAGGATTAAAAGAGACTGAATAGATAGGAACAAGTTAGCCTGCACTCATCAGGAGTTCCATGTGGATTCACATACTGGAGTGCAACTGCAATTTGTAAAAACTGCTGCTGTCCTAATCAGAGCAATATAGTGCCTTGGAAAAAGAAGAAAAGAAGTACGGGAGATGGATTATAGTTAAAGTAGGCTCCTATATGTCTAAATCATGCATCTGAGCATTATAAAATTGCAGGTTTGGCTGCATATGCATTAAAGAAGTTGTAGTTTCTAAAATAGACTAGGGATGTGAATAGGTATTTTGCTGACATAAACAAGGAAAAGATCTGAAGGTATAAGGTACATAAAGACTTTACCTTTTTGTTCTATGGACACGAAGAGCCTCGTAACTTACACGAGCATCCCCTCTTGCAGTTTCTGCTAACAAGTTTATCATATTTATGCAAGTACTAGCTGTGAATATCAAATGATATGCGCAGACAGCTTATGGAAATGTTTGAAGTATGTAGGATCCTGTGAGGGGGTTAGAGAAGATAGAACAGAGATGATACGACGGTTTTCTCTTCTCACCAAGGATATAGTAAGCAAATTACTGTAAGGACAATGCATGTCAAAAAGTTTCTTTAGTGGCTTAATCCTCGTTTTTGAAGAGAGTCTTGCTGGTAAGGTCCTGATGTTATCTTACGTGCTTTAACTCTATCCAGCATGTGGGGAAAAGAAAACCAGATTTGGAGATGGGTAACGACTAGCAAGGGTCATATGACTGCGTTATGACCTTTTATACTTCTTATGTTAAAGGTTTATTAGCTGTTTATTCTCAACTTGCTCAGTGTGCTTGTTCAGATGTCAATACATCTTTTTCTGAATAATCAATTCCCATAGACTATTCCTTTGGTCATATGTGTAATTGCTTTTGTCATATTATTGAGATGTAGTGAATAGTGTCCTTCATCTGGGCTTCTATTCGTCAATCTGAAGCATTTCTTTTAATATGTTGTTTTTGAGTGACCTAATGATGTAGCCCTTTGTCATGCTGTATTCCCATACTATTATAATCAATCCTGCTGTGGTGAGTAACTTGCAAACATTTATTTCTTTATCATCTTTTAGCTGACTTGATCTCAACTTCATTGTTTCAATATCTCTAGGAATAGAGGCTCGAGGATTTATATTTGGTCCACCAATTGCTTTGGCGATAGGGGCAAAATTTGTCCCTTTGAGAAAACCAAAGAAATTGCCAGGTACGTTTTCATCCTGTGACAACTTTCTTTGGAATCATCATACTTTTTGTCGCTTGCGCCTTTTTACTTAAATGAGTAGGCTGCATTGGATGGCCAAGTGTGTTAGTCACGTTGATCAGTACACTATTGTGAAACTATCAGTTCCTGGAAACACATTGATATTTGTTTTTTCTTCCCTTTAAATTAAGTTACTCGACGCAGGTTCTGCTATGGAAGTATTTAAATCCTGATGTTTGATTCATATGATGTCTGATCTTGGGGGCAAGAGGAGAAAGAATTCCACTTTTGACTTTGTACACATTTTTACTTGTAATCCCTTAACTTGCTTTTTCCAATAAAGATATGATTCCTATTCAGCCCAAGCGATGTTTATTCTTTTATTTCATGGAAACCGAGAAATCCCCGATGACCAGTGGTGCAAGGTTTGAAACTCGGTGGATAATCGTCCCCTCGTCTATCAATCCCTACAGATATACCAAGCATTTGTCTGCGACATGTTCCAAATCCATGACGTTCGCCTAACCCTATCATGTGTCGTGCTCTTGCCAACAGACCAAAGCCCTACCTTGTGCAGTGTTCATTAAGCTTCTCTTTTATGTACTGTCGTAAAGCTATCATATATTCCGAACGCATGCCACTTTAGTGAGGCAATACTGTAGAAAACCCATCGGTCCTCTCTCTCATATATACTAAATAATGCTTCTGAAGACTCTTCATCATGTTTGTTCAGTATGAGTGCGAGTCTTCTGACACCACTAATTATTATCTCAGTTTCTCACTTTTTATGTGATTTTAAATGACTGCAGGTAAAGTTTTCAGACAAGAGTATGACTTGGAATATGGAAGTGATTGTATTGAGATGCATATTGAAGCAGTAGAAGCTGGTGAGCGAGCTTTGGTGGTTGATGATCTGATTGCTACTGGTGGCACTCTTTGTGCAGCTATGAATTTACTTGGTAAACCTTTTTATGATTCTCTTGATGTGGATAGAACTCTAGTCCAGGAAAATTCCAATGGCATTTGGCTAATTTGAATGAATGTGAACAATACAACAATTCGTAGATATGCTCCGCAGCTCCGGAATATGCAACTGATTATGCAATAGCACCAGAGCAAGATATCGCTAGGCAATTTTCAGTAGGGTCTACAAGGAGTTTCAGCTGCTTAATTGGGGGGTGGGGCTTAAGATAACAGTAATATGCTATGCTATGCTATGATCTTGAATTTGCATCAAATAATGGCATCATAGCTTGGAGGAGACTAGGTTAACTTTGTGGTCAGTTTTTGTTCTGCATTCCTTAAGAGAGGCATAGAACATGAAAGTGGTTGATGGTTCATCTCATAGCATGTGTCAGAACATCATGTAGAAATATAAGTTTAAATTACTAAGAAATTTGATATCGACTTTAATACTTGTATCAGAATTTGGATTGTATTTTCTGTTGGGATAGCATTGAGGAATAAGTGATTTTGACACAGGGAGGCAACATTCTATAATATTATAATTTCTCCTGAGCTTCTGCAGAACTAAACTATGACATCCCCGGCTCTGCTTTCTCTTAAATATACTAGCTGTTCTGTGCCTGTTAACCCAAACAGCCAAATCACATGTGCCCTGTAGATGGTTTGATATCATTTAATGTGTTTGTCTTTTCATGATAAGTACTCTCCGGGATTCATATCAACCCATGCAACAATGCCCTATGCCTTGCATTAACAAATTTTTGTGCTCTAATTTTTATGTTTATTAGTCTCTTACGCAACTTGTTGAGTCAAATTGTTCTTTTTCAGAGCGTGCTGGCGCAGAAGTGGTTGAATGCGCGTGTGTGATTGAAATACCAGAGTTAAAGGTACATCTTTTGTTCTTTTCGCTCTTCTGATCTGCATTGTATGGTTGATACTGTAAATAGGACTTGCTCGGTCATCAGGTTACAATGTGAAATACTCGGGATCATGTAACTAGGCATAAAATTTCTTGCCAAAAGTTCTTTAAGGAAAGATCTTGGCATAGAATTGATCAGAATTACTCGTGAACTAACTGCCCGTCTCTTCACATTCCGTGGGAAGTTGGTGAATAGTTAAACTTAAGTACCAAAACCTATCTTTCTAGTAGAAGTTGTTTTTTGTTTTTATCCATTACAAATTGAGAACCAAAGTTATGGTAACTTCCTCCTTGGAAACTAAAGAAGCCTATCTTTGTCTTATGCTTGTCATTGTTTTCTGCCTTGTGTTCTTTGAGATGACTTCGTACATTTTGCAGGGTAAGGAGAAGTTGAATGGCAAGCCATTGTATGTGCTGGTGGAGTATCGGTAGTATCTGCAGATGAATTAATCTTTCTTGTATGACAAACTGTACATTAGAGGGCGCTACTATTGGCCAACTTATCCGCGTTATCTTTGTTCATTGCTGATTTCTGCGAGTAGCGAATTTTGAAAGGCCTTTGGTCATTTGGAGAACTCATTCGTGAGCTAAAAGTAAAGAAAATTTATGCAGAACGGATATGGTTCATTGGAAATTTATCATCGTATTCAAGCCCTTCCAATTCTTTGAAGTAGAGCCTCTGGTTTGTTTCTGAGATACTTTTTTGGTTCTCTTTAAACAATATGCTTTAGAATCTTGGCAATTGATGAATCTTGAAACGACAACACCACAAGCCCGGTGGTGTTTTCCCACGAGTGGGGTCTGTATAGGGTACAATGTAGTAGTGTACGCAAACCTTACCTCATCTTTGAGAAGGTTGTGAGGCTGTTTCCGAAACAATGAAACAAATGGAAAAAGGATAAATGCAAGCTGTGATTAGGTAGTCCTACAACCCATTGTTTCCCCCCTAATGGTTGTGTTGCATGCTTTTGACAAGTGAAGACTAGTGCATATTTTAACACAAAAAAAAAATGTTTAAATTATAGGAGAAATATTTAACACCATCATGTCGTATCTTCCAGTTGCAGCAGGCAGGTAGAGCGACATACCTAATGTAATTTTTCACAGCCGGAGTATGAAGAGGGCAGGATGTACGCAGATTTTATAGGTAACTGAGTTTACGTGTCGATAGTGACAATATATACAACTTGAACTTTTAAAAATTAATAAAACCAGACCAGAGAGCAAGCTGTCGAGTAAACAATTACATAAGTCAAATTCGGAATTTATGCCACCTACATTTATTTTTTTATTTCTAAGATATTGAAAATCAAACAAGAAACTGGGAAACTGGTCAAAGTAGGAAGGAGAGAAAACGACTATTCCCAACTTAGGTAGTAGCTTTCATTTTCTGCCTCTCTTATGATCAAGGCGTAACTGGCGCAACACATATTACATATTGGTAAGTATTTAATGAATATATACATCGATACCGAAAAGATTAATAACACTGCCGTTTGGTTGGGAAATTATTATCCCGGGATTATCCAGGATAACTTATCGCAAATGGTGGGATAAGTTATCCCATCATTGATTAATTCCTCCAACCAAACATGGAATAAAATAATCTTTTATTTTATCCAAGAAATTACTTATACCTCACACCAAACGATCCATCAGTGTTTTAACCCGTTATAAAAAATTTCTTTTTGAAGTGAAGTTTGTTTATTGTATTTTTCGATTGACGAGAAAAGGAGGGGAATGAGACTCGATCCTCCAGTCTCATCTGAAGGACAAAGGCCGTCAATCAACTGAGCTATTGTAGCATAGTGTTCAACTATGTGTAATAATTATAAAGGCAGTTAACATCATATTGGAAAAAAAGCAAAGATAAAAGAGAAGCTAACATCTCACATCTTGCTTCTCTACTTTGTTATTAACTAACTCAAAGAATAATATATTATGAGTAATTGACTCAAAGTATCTTATCTTATGAGTAACCAAAAATTAGAAGAATTCACATTCGATGGCTTAAGAAAGAGATTTTAATGGAAAACACATGCATGTCCACACTGTATGAACTAAATAAATCCATAATATTTGTCTTTTAAGTAATTTTTAATCATTTGATCAATTATTAGATGATTTATATTTACACATTTTATCACATGCAAATAGATTTTTGTTTATTGTTAATCACTAAAAAGATTTCTCTACGAGAAAAAAATATTTTAACGAGGGGAAATTTGATCGCTAAAAAACAATTTCGGTCGTTTTTTTTGTTCTATATTTATTAGAAAATTTACTTTAATTATATTGATTTGTATCTTATTTTTTTCCTCTCTTGCTATCATCTATATGTGGTTGAAATGTCTCATTTGTAACAATTTGAACTTTGTTTTCATTAAGGCCACCAAACGATACTTAGAAGCAATCAA
Source organism: Capsicum baccatum var. pendulum (assembly GCA_030864225.1). Lineage (NCBI taxonomy): Eukaryota > Viridiplantae > Streptophyta > Magnoliopsida > Solanales > Solanaceae > Capsicum > Capsicum baccatum. Next base: position 15,366,114 of record CM061550.1, read on the forward strand.
TTCAATTTTCTAATTTTAACAACTTTGATCAACAAGCAAACATTATTCCTTGAAAATTACTTGACATCATAACTACTAGCTTTCATGTTCTTTTTATTACTAGTAATAATTATAGAAACATAAACTTCGTTACAATTTGCTCTCTCTCTTTTTTTTTTTTTTTTTTTAAATAGTTTCCTTTTTGAATTTAAAATCGATATGGTATTAGTTGAAATTGAATGACAGCTCTGAGGGTGGATTTTAATTCTGTCTTTTCTTTATCCAGTAGACCAGTACCAATATTTTGGAAGGATCTATAAACTTTGGCTCTGTGGGCATCATGTGTAATGAACACTAGAGACCATTTGTCCCAAGTCTTAATCATTATGATAAGCACATGTTTAACACTTTAGCTATATAAATTAGCTTAACACGTAATTTAAATGCGTCAGTAAACATCATTTGAGCACTTAAATTGCGCTTTGTATCAACTGGACATCTAAACACTTCATAAAAGTTTTTACCATACACTTTCGTCTCAAATTTTGAAAAAACTTCTGCAGGTATTTTCAAGCATCTATTAGATATTAAAGTTAATTAAATAAAATATGTCATCACCTTTAACTATATACAATAACCTTAATTAGAACAAACATGAGGTTTTATTACTTATCGAGCGTAATGTGTACTTTGATAATACGTATTTGAATTGAAAGTATCCAATACGAACACTTTATCATGTGTTTAAATGATCATTTGAAACAAATCATAGCTCGGTTATGTAAATAGAACTTACTGAGAAGTTTAAAGAGTTAATCTATGAATTAAGCCATATAAAACTTTCATGTCTGCCTCGTCTACTGATCCTATTTTTGTCCCACGCTGTTAAAGGTGCATCTATTATTGAAGTTACAAGAATAAGCAGATTTCAATATATTTGCCCTATTTGTAATGAGAAATTTATAATAATCTTATCAACTCAATAAGCAAAAAATATTGCTTAGTACAGATGTATAATCTCCAAAAAAAAATTTCAATTTATGTTCATAGTTCTAAGTCATCAAACGAAATAGGTGCAAGCTCACAAATGCATGCATCATTGTTTATTGTCGAGCTATAAGGAAATAAATCTCTTTAATCAATGAAAACATCATAATAAACACTGCTTTTGAGCTATAAGTTCTTAACTTGAAAATGTATATTCAAACTTAGGAACTCTATTATGAATAATAATAGTCATGCATTTAATGCAAATAAGTAGACAATTATGGTTGCAATTTTCAGTTACCATAGCTATTGAAATAACATTTCTATTTTGTATCCCACTATACTTGGGATTATGAGATTGTTTTGATAATAACATGGTGAATTCATCGATCGTAGTTTAAACAACATTCCCAGTATTATCCGATAAAGTGAACTCTTAAGAGAATAAAGTATACACAATGAATATCATCCCTCGGAGATAGAGAAACTGATTTCGATAGACCCTCGAGTCAACCGAAAAAACAACCCAAAACAGTGATAAAGAAAGACAGACATGATAAAACCATATAAACAACCTAACAGAACATCTCAAACAATATACATAACAGGATACCAATCAATCATAGTTTAGATTTAAAAAAAAAAAGACAAATTTCAAAGTGTGAAAAATATGTTAACATGAACAACAAACATCAAAGGAAGTATTTATATCCAATATTGCATAATTACAAAGCCCAAAAAATTTAAATAAAAAAGATATACTACTAGGAAATTAGAAATTTAAAACCAAGTTCATCTTAATTTTATGAAAATCCATTTTTTTTTACAATTTGTAGATGATAAGAAAACATGGTAATACTGCACGTGAATCAAATACTAGTAACTCGCCATTATCCCCAGTCACTGAGTCATACCCAACTCGGCCTTCAATCAACGAGTCGAACCCGAGTTCCTTACAGACCCGACCCGCTATGACCCGACAAACCAACATAGCCCGTCTCCCTCTTCCACCGCCGGCATTCTCGTGAGCCGCACCGCTGCCGGAATACGTGCACACCGCCGCCCCTTTACCGGTGGAAAACGTCCACGCGCTGCCTGTAGCTTCGTACGCGCCGCCGTTGGTGGGTCCCAGGCAGTAAAACCTCATAACCTCGTTACCATCTGCTACACACCGTGCATGGTCTTCCCCACCCTTCTCCGCCGCGGTGCCGCCGCGAGACTTCACGATGTCTCTGTACTCTTCGAACCGGGTCGCAGTTCGGGGCAAATTCTGAACCTTGAACACCATTTCGACCCGACCCGTAAATACCTTCGGCGACCAACTCGTCTGAAATATTATCCCGACCACATTCCTCGAAGGGTGACCTTCCGGCAACTCCGTCAACGCCGGGAAGAACGAATCCGTCCGAGCACGTGCAAGTCTCGTGGAAGTACTCGCCCTAGACTTCTCCAACTTCTCCTTATTCGAACTCAGTTCAGCTCCTTTCAAACCGGGTCGGGTCAGCTCCGGCTGCCGACCCGATTTTTTCTTCCTGGGTTTTCCATTTCTGTTATTTTCCACTACATCTTTGAGGCTTTTGACGCCATTTTTGCAACTAGCAGAGTTGGGTAAGAGGTGATATTGATGGTGGTGGTGATTGTTAACGACGTCGTCTAATGCTCTTGACTTGCATTGCCATGATTTCACCCAACCAGTCGCCATTTACGACGACAAACAAACAGGAACTAACAGCTCAGTGCACTAACACTCTTGCAGAAATAAAAAATAAAATAAAATAAAAGAGCCTTCACTTCTCTGTTCTCAACTTCCTCTATATTCAAACTTGAAACGAAACTATATTATAAATGAACGTAAAAATAAAATAAAAATACATAGTAAGTTTACGTACAAATTTATACTATAGTTTTTCTTTTTGTTTGTTTGAGTGAGGAGGAGGAAAATGAAAATGGAAGGGACATGGCGCGATATAAAAATGAGAGAGGAGAGAGTAATGAGAAGTGAAAGGACGTAAATGCCCTTCTGAAAAAATGGTAATTACTCACGTGACTACCCTTTTGTGTTTGTGTCTGTATGTAATTATATTTCATAATGGCATACAGAAGAGAAAGAACAAAATTCATAAATGGAGAAAACAAGAATTCATGAATGAGTTCTGAGATTGAGAAAGATTTGATACAAAGTACGAACTTTTTTCTAGGGTCCTACTTGGTTATATTTGTGTATAAAATCAAATTATTCTGTTATATGTCATATGATCAAATTGTTGTTTTGTCGGGTTATTTAATTTTCGTTATTATTATTATTATTATTATTTGGTTTGAAAAAATATATAAATTGACTTGTTTTCTTTCACAACTTGGATAGTAACATTTCATGTAGATGGTTTATCTTTTTTTACTCGTGGACTAAAGAGAGATTCTCATATTTCCATAATTTTTGTATGGTTTTGTTTTAAACAAAAAAATTCTTGCTCATTTTTTAGTAAATGTATTATTATATAAAATAATATAAAATCGTGGAATGTTTGCGCATTTTTTCTTTTTTCCTAAATGTATAAAACTTTATCCCATATTCGAGAAATTACATGAAAATTGTACCCAAAAAAAGGATTATTACTACTATGTAATTATGATACAAAGCCATACCAGTGATTATATTCGTGGTAATAGATGAAGATCATTTTCATGCTTTGATTTACATATCACTAATTTAAAAATTATCTTTAACTCCAAAATAATCTTTTAGTATATTTTTAACTATCATTAAGCGGATGTAATTATTTTTTGACCAACTAGCAAAATGTATACTCTGGTCCTTCATTTTCTGATCAAGACTCTTTACTGAATATGAACAGTACATTTGACCAAATGTGACAGAAAAATACTTTGATCTAAAGAATGATGCATTAATTTTTAAAACGTTTCAAATACACAATATTTGAAAATCCAACGATAAGATAAGATTATAATCTCTTTTTTCTAAAATTGGAAGAATGAATAATAATTAGTAATGACGGTTGATGTCGTCAAAAATAAAAACTATAGAAACATTTGATAATATTAAAAAAGAAATGATTTGTTGAAACCGCCAATTTAAAGATTTTGAGCCACGAAAATCACGCATTAATCATCATGTTACATTGTAAACTAATTTATACTAACAATCATACTTAACATGTAATCATATGATATCTTTCAAATCCATTTGATTTAGATGTTCTCAAACTACTTTGCAATGTAATCATATTTGGGGTCCTCTCTTTCCAAATCAAAACTTTAACTCAATATAATTTCAATTACTTCAATTTATTTTATTTTTTTGGCTACCTCTAATATATCGGTCTAGTTGCAATGTCCAACGACTAAAAATTATACAGATACTATATATATGTTGTAAATATCTTCCTACTACCTGGCAAAAATAAAAAACAATAGCGTAACGGTTCATAAAACGTTTAACTATATAGGATATCAATTGCGTATGAATTAAAGACTAACTGCGTTAAATGAATAAAAGGAAATAGGGCGTCAAAATGGCAAAGTATTTATAGAAAGAGATTAATAATATCAGGAAAAACATTATTTTATAATAACAATTTAATTAGTGGATTCAAGCCAAAAAAAAAAAAAAACATTTTATCCTTTATTTGATGTGTAGTGAAGGTAAATACTTGCTCTATGAAGAATATTTTATATATATATATATATAAAGAAGTGCTTGAATTTCCACTAGATACTTGCTTTTTTCTGTTCCTGGTATAATTCAAGTAGATAATTAAATTTCATGATTCTCATTGTTTTTAATATCATATGTTTCAATCGAATTGATATAATATTAATCTCCACCTAGGCTGTGTTCGATACAGAGGAAAATATTTTCTATAGATATAAGTAGACCATTTACTTATTTTAAAAAATATTTTTATATAATTATGAATGAATATTATGAGCGTGGGGCTGAGGGTGGCGAATGAGGGTAAGGCAGATTGAAGAAAGCCTTGTACAGATTAAAGTAATCGTCGAGAAAGATGGATAGGACATAATCAATGTAAAATGTCATTTGTGGTTTTTGTTATCCTCTGGAGAAGTCATTTTTTTTCATTTTCAAGAAACTTAATTATTTTCCTATAAAAAATAGTATTTCTCAAAATATAATCAACAAATATTAAAAAAAGGAAAAATATTTTCTTGTGGAACACACCCATGGTGTTGGTGGTTTTGCCTTAAGTAGACAGACAGTTTATGAAAATAAAAGTAGTAATTGTCGGCATATAATATATTGTCTTTATGTAACTAACTTTTAAATGCTTTACCTTTCATCTTTATTTTCCCTTAAGAACAAAGCAAAACAATAAGAAACTTGATGTTGTTGATCATGTGTTATTTGGTAAGACCTAAGTTTCAACTATACACTAATGTAGTAATACTCACTAAAATTGAAATATGATTCATTTTTTTCCTCAAGCTATGGTCCTATTTTTGAAAAGTTTGATTCATTTTGGAAGATAAGTTCATCAAGAAAAGTTTGTTCTTTCATAGGGAGAATATGATTCTGTGGGGGTGTTTTATTTCCACTTGCATATAAACGTCCACTTTAATGGGGTCTTTATTTGCGGATTCATAATTTTACTAAAAAATTCAAAATATAAAAGAATCAAACTCATGAAGAAATTCAGAAAATTCACCCCATATATATTATTTGAATAACTATCTATTAAAAAATATAATCGACAAATGTATAATATACATAATTAGTAAATATAATACATGCATATTGACTAGCACTATAAATATTTACATTCGAGCGACCAAATATATAACTTCTCAAAAATAATTATAAAAGTTTACCTATCTACATTGAAATTTTATGACAAAAAGAGTTATTGAACAAGGATATCTCCCTCCGGAAGTAGATACGAGTCTAGCGTTTAAACTTTATGAGTTTTAAAATTTAAGATAAAACGATTTCAAGTATTAATAAATTTAGTATAATTATATAATCTAAAGTAGTAAAATAATACTAGGATTCTGCTGGACCTATTTTTATTCAAGCCTACGCATGGTGGGGGATTTCTGTAATAAACTCTGTAGATGAAGGGTATATTTGACTTTACATTATCTCTTAAGGGGTAGTAGTATTACTTTTTGAATTACATTCACAAATCACAACAGAGGCTTTTGTTTGAAAATAAAGAAAAGGGTTAACACGCTGGAATCTTTTATGGAAGTTTGAAGTGAAAGAGGTGAGACAAGGCATAAATGAATAAAATAGAAGAATAGAAAGAGAATGGAAGCTGGCAAAGAAAGATTACAAAAAAGCTCTGAATTTTAAAACTATTCGCTACACATTGTAGTTTAAAAAACAAAAAAAACAAACTATAGTAGCTACTTCTTCCATAAATTTTACTTCTCGACCATCCAACTGCATGTATTATCACTAATATTATAAGATATATTTTTCGTATTTCTCGTATAGATTTCGAATATTTGAATTTTAAATTTTAATTACTGAATAGATCGAATTCAATTTAATCTTAAGGATTAGTTAAATTGATCCTGTGATGCAAAATAGCATGATAAGTAAAAGTAAACAGATTGGAGAGTAGTTTCTTTTGTTCTCATCCTCTCTTCTGACTATTGATAGAAAACCTCAATCTATACAAGTAGTATGAGATATGCTATGTACACATGTTCTTCTTTAAACTTCTTCAAACTTCGTTGTCAAATTATATTGAATATATTAATCTTATCATTTTTAGTGGAGAACTATGTGTTGTTTCTATATTCATATATAGTCTATCAAAGTCAAATCGAGCTAAAATTATTGAATTCTGTCGACTCATATTTAGTAGATGACTGCTAGTAGACAGTAAGGGAACATGTCACCGTAGGTAGACGAAGTTTGGTGTTTTTATTGGAAGAGTGGTCCATAGTTTCACTTAAAAGGGGACAACATTGATTTATACAATTCCTCAAAGGCCAATATATAATTTATATATATAACAAATTCACACACCATATAGAGCTATATATGAATCTGAATCACTATGAGAACCACAAGAAAATTAGAAATTTTGCTATTATCTATTGTTGGAAAATGCATCGTGTTCTCTTTTTCACCATATAGACTATTTGCTATGTGTATCTTATTCTCACTTTTCTTGTAATTTTCTGGAAAGCTAGCTAGAATATAGTATATCTTTAATTTATGGAATCTTGAACTTTCCTTTATATTTTCTAAAAGAAAAGTTTCTTGTCTTTGAAGAAAATATTCAGGATGAAAAGGAGAAAATGATTCCCATTAGGGGAGAAGTTTGGTTGAACTTGATCAAATTCAACTTAAAGCACTTTTTTCCAGCTTCAACTAATTATCCTCAAAACTTAGTAAGTGTTAAAAAAAATAATTTAAGTTAATTATTTGTAAAGATAACACTAAAAAGAAAGATCACACAAAACGTGGTGTAATAGATGTGACTGCTTCTTTGTTAATGACGAGGTCAACGTTGATAAGAAACGTTATCACGAAATGAGCCCTACTGAACGTGAATCAAAATTTATGGGCCAATTCAAATATCGAACACCAAATTAAAAAAAATATCAATAAAAAAAGTATAACTTAGTACTACTACATTTGAAATAAAACTATCATAGTGTTTGGAACACATTTTTATTAAATAATCATTAAGTGCATTAAAATATTATAGATCCAACCAAAGTATTTATGATATATATTGAAAATTCAAATTACCACCTAGTACCAATAACGACGAACTTTGAGATTGAAACGTAAATTTTACTCCACATTTCAAATTCAATCAAATATTGTCCAAACAACTAATAACACATGATATCTTAAATGTTCTTTTTCCCCCCAATGCAATGCATTCTTGTCATCTTTCTAACCCCATATGTTCTTTTCCTTTTCGAATGTATTAATGAAAACTAGCTACTTCTTAATTTTGAAGCTGTTTTTTTTATGGTCTAAAGGAAGATTAGGTAGGGGAGCTCAAAAGCATATTCAGACTTTAAAATTTATCATGAATATAACATTTTAATAATTCGATGTAAAACCTTTACTGTACGATTTATGTGAATTCGTAGACAACACTCTAAATCCACCCCAATAAAGACCCCTTCTGCCCCATTTGAATAAGGGTCTCAAGGGTTCCTCTTGTAGGATAAATTATGTGATGTGACAAATATTTTGATTGTATTTACAATATATAGTTACTTACATTTTTAGTTTTGTAGAACATATATAATGTACATGCACATAGATACATTATACGCTAATACAACGCCTTCGCACATTTTCAACTGATATTGGCTTTATGCATGGGAAAATAAGGCAATTGCCGTAGGCTCCAAACTTAGGCACATTATACCGTTTATTTCAATTTTTAATTTAAGATTACAAGATTTAATTTTTTTTTTTACTTTCTTATTAAATTTCAAATTCAATATCAAATCAAATCAAACAAACAAATTAAAACTGAAATGAAGGGAGTACTATTGATATAAAAAGTATTTTTTTTCATATAGAAAGATACATCTCAAACTATCTTTTTATGAAATATATTAACAACTTTGTTTTTTTTTTTTTTTTTAAAAGTAGAAGAATAGACTTCAAATTAAAAATACTACTATTATTATTCAAAAGTTTAAGACCTCTAATTATTTTTGGCTTTTAAGTCAGTAACGTGTTTGAGCCACTCCTGATAACATGCATTAGATATAAATGATACCCGCCTGATACAGCTCATACCCATCACCTGAATATAACTCTTTAGTTGATACAACTGTTATCCGTCTTATACATTAACCATAGCTACGTTTCATAATTAAGTTCTAAATTCTAGCTAATTATGGAATTTTTTTCTTTCTTGTATGTATCTAATTTGCCAGCCACGCCTGTAAAATCTATTGGAATCCCGGGAATGGTGTTAAATTACTAAAAATGAAACTTGGCGTGCTTCAATTTCGACCCCCTATATACTTTCACTTTTCATCCTTTTTAACCTTTGCTTTCATCTTTTTTACCCAGTTTGCTCAACATATCTGAATACTCTTCAATCACCAATGCATGTATTTTTGGAACCCCCATAACTTTGTTGGAGTATATTCTATGTTTTTTTTAAGCATAGGCAGTAGTACATATATGATTGCGTTGAAATAACTAATTAACTGTTTTACCAAGAAAGTATATAAGAAGAAGGAATAAAAGATAGTATAAAGTTTCTACTTTCAGCTTAAAGTTATGCACGTTAGGATTTTTGCAAATCTATTTCAAAATTTAAAATCGACACTTTAATTAATAGTATTAAAAAGATTAGCCACAACATGCAATAAGACAGGTAGGAGCAATAGAGTGGGGAAGACTTGAAGTTTTGGTGTATATTTGAATGAAATGGAAAATATTTCTTCAAAAACAATTGATTTTCGACTGACCTTTTTTTGTTTGATAAATAAGCAAACAATAGTTCATATGCTTTTGTATATATTTAATACAGTATTTAATATAAGTAAACACTATGGGGTGGGGCAAGATAATCAAGGGATGGAGGTTGTTTGGTTAAATTAGTGATAAAGCTTTTATCATGATGTAATATTGTCCTATTTGAATTCAATCAACACGGTTTTCTTCAAAAATGTCTCATATAATTAAAAGTTTCTTTACGTCTTTATATGTACCTTCTTTTTTTTCCAACGAATTAAAGTAAATAAAATATGGAAGAAGTTTGGTGATGCCCGATATGAAACTTTATTCACACATCCGATAGATGTGGGCCGGTGTGGGGGAGTGATCAAGGGTGTAAGGAGGCGGAGTTGCTGGATGGCGAAGAGGAGACAATCAACCTAAAATACTATTTATACAACTTATTTTTTCTCCAAATCCACTTTTGAAACTGATGGGACAGAAAGCATGGAGGGGTATTGAGCTAGGGAGGGACAATCAACATAAATTGATCTCTTATTTTCCTTATTAATTAGCAGGTTGCTCACAAGTAGAACTAGTGAATAAATGGAACTTTGAATATTGTTCAACCATATCAATTTGCATGCTACATATAGCTAGCTCACTAAAGAGTAGGGCTCAGTACCTCTATACAAGGCAGTAGAAGGAATAAATGCATCCATATATACACTGGCGGGGGCGGATCCAGGATTTTTAGTGAGGGATTTCAGTAGTATATATACGGACTAGTCGAAGGAGGTTCAGCCTCTATTATTTATACATAATTTTTTTTTACCATGTAAAAATAGTATAATTTTCCGACGAAAGGGGTTCAGATGAACCCTCTGGAATACATGTACATCTGCCACTGTACACTGGGTATGTAGATGATAACATGTAGTAGTAATCAAATTACTATATACTAGTATAGTATAGCAAATGCTATCCCTTTCATTTTCTAAAAAGTAATACTAATAATAAAAATCTTTTAGACGTACATATGATAACAACCGCGCCATAAGTTTGAAGATCGAAAGTAATCCTCCTTCCACCAAACATATACCTTATCGAATCAAGTCAAGCCACAAATAAACGTACATCCTACAAAATAGCACCAACGTTACTGCATTAGCATTATCATTACAAGTTCGAACTCATGAATTTCAAATTCTTACTATATAGGAGTCGACTGAATCGGATGCAACAACCATATCCACTAATTAATTTTCCTTGGGGCAGTAAACAGAATAAATTCATAGATATTAGCCAGCTAGTGTTACTAGAAGTATAGAGTAGTAATCATATGAGATATTGTAAGGCTCAACCAGCCTTCATGTTGAAAATTGACTATACAACAACTTCCAAAACTGCAGTTCAGTACAATACTTGAATGCATATATTTTATAAAGAACAATGCATTTATTTCATTTATTTTCTCACTTTTGGTTTATCAGTTTTTGCCCCCACCTCCCCTGACCCAGTACCTCCATATTATTTGTTTCCTTCTTCATGTTTTCAATTAACATGCAAAATCAATCATTTTTTCCTTGGCAGTATCATAAAAAAGTGTTAGAAATCATCAATTTTATATATGGACCCTTTTTAAAAAAAAAAAAAAAAACAGACATCTGCAATAATTAATAATATTGGTTGTACACTATAGAAATTTATCTGATTGTTAACTTATGTGTCCATTTAATTATTTTGTATTTGAGACAAATGTATATAACAGTGCAATGATAGCTGTAGCTTGTTTTTATATATGACAAAAATAATTACCAGTCCAAATTGAATTAAATGGTTGCATGTTATATCATGACAATGGATCAATATCTTTTGAAATTGTGCATTGTTATCGAGGTGGATGAGTTATTGGTAGGTTTTATTTATATAGCAACTAACTTCATTGCTAATCCGCTATTAAATTGTTCCTAGTTAATAGAAATTTTTGATAATTCATTAAATTGGATTAGCGACAGATTTTGTTGTTTAACTACAGAATATTTTAGTTAGATTTTTTTTTAGTACTATTTAAATCGTGGATTAAAATTTATTTGAACATGATTTTTACGCCTGACCACTAAATACATGATATTTGTCTTTCATATAAACATCAATTCAACAAATTGTTTAACCATGACTCAATGATATCATATGTATTACTTATTACTTCAAAGGTTAACTGCTAAAATTATTTTACTTATGTAAATATTAAATGTGAGGTGGTATTTACCGTCCATTCACAAGCCAAACAAGGTCTTGCCATAGCTACTTGAAATTTTAAATGATAGTTCAAATTCTTGATTACTTATTTAATTATGTGTATGGACTTATCTCTAGTTTATTAAAGATATTTTAATTTAATTCAAATGGACTTATCACTAACGATAATTTATTTTAATTCAAATTTGCAGACGACCTAAGAGCCACGGCGTTGTCAATACATTTTTTGGACTAAGGTATAATTCAAATATGAAATTAAATGTTACCAAACACTTACCAACTTTGGCTATTAAATGCTCGTATTATTTTAATTGTTCCTTCATTAATAAGTTGGAAAATATTGCAGTCAACATATATTAAAGAAATTTAATGGCAGCAAAAATTTAATTTTCACTGTCACAAAAATTAACTCAACATCAAAGCAACTGCTAGCTACCTGATTTTCTCATTACTAACTTTTGATCTGCACCTTCAAGAAATGAATAGTGAAAAAAACAAGTTCAACTTTTTTTCCCACTCGATATCCGAATCCGATATTCATACTACAGCTCAACTAAATCTGAATTCGCATAAAAAAATTCAATATTGAGAAGAGTAAAGCGATATACCATTCCCTAACATAAGTAATTTCACGATCATCATGGCTCAAACCTGATTTAATAATATATCTAACATATAAAATTAAAGAAAATAATAAGAGAAGCTATTTTCCTTACTTATAAATTTGAACTATATATCGTAAAAATTTGGAACCAGGAGATTAAAGAATAAGTTCCAGAATGAGCTTATTTTCGACAACATGATTATACTGTCTAAGAATTTGGAACCTTTGGAGACTTGCCATATAATCGTGTACAAAAATAAATTAAGACATTCCAGAATGCTAGTATCATCATTTTCAACAATGATTATAGTATCTACAATTTTGAAAACTTTGCAGAAATGTTAGATTTGGCCATTTGGGATCAAAGAAAAGTGTCATTCTCTTTTTAGAAAAATCTAGAGAAAATCCATCAAAAATATGGTGCAATGGATGAGACTGCTTCTTCTATAATTAATTAGAGGTCTCAATTTCAAATCTTGAATATGAAAAAATCCTTGATAGAGAACGCTGCACCCAATTGAACCCTATGAACACGAGTCCTCATTAATCGGACTCTAATATGAGTAACAAACATCCGATGAAAAAAATTATTAATCTAGGGTGTGTTTGGTATGATGGAAAATATTTTTCTAGAAAATAAGTTGATTTTCTACTTATTTTTTCATGTTTGGTTGGCGAGTGGAAAATATTTTCCGGAAAATATTTTATGGTGTTTGGTTGGTGAGTAGAAAATATTTTTTAGAAAAATATTTTCTAGTGTTTGATTGGTGAACGAAAAAATATTTAGAAAATACTACTAACTGTTAACTAGTATATCAGTGTCTCTAGCAACTCAACAATTTGTAAGAACTAATTTAAGCATAGTAAATAATATCAATATCGAATACTAAAATATTACAATCACTAAATTTAATCAACTACTAATTAGTAAATATAACAGACATTTTTAAACATTTTGTTAGGACAATCTCGACAATCTGAAGATACTACAATCAATAGAAATACAACGAAACGACAAGTTTATTCAACCTTGTGAAACAAGCTACATCGATGACAAAAATAAATATGCAATTAGCAAAAGTAACATAGGTAAGTCTTCCTTTATGCATATGAAAATAGCAATACATTCAACGAACATTGGAAAAGAAAAAAATTCAGGCCTCATTATTTTTTATTTCAAGCAGTGAAAAATTAAAGTAAAGCACAGTGAAAAATATTTCAGAGTAATGTGATTTTTTGAGAAATGTGAATATGAGTATTGTTGGGGTGGGGGCATAAGTCACATTTATCATTTTCCAAAAAATGACTTCCCTTGACCTATGAGGAAAGTCATTTTCACTCAAATAAAAATAAATAAATTATTATGGAAAACATTTAATCCCAACATTTAACTACAACCAAGAAAAAATAAGAAAATATTTTCCATCATACCAAACACACAACTATTTAGCGTTGGGCCTTGTCATTTATCTATAATGAGAAACGTACAAATCATCACTTAAGACGTTTCGAATAGTTTTATTATTTTCTCTTTGGGAACTTTTTGTTGTCACGATGAAATGTTTCCACCTTCTAAAGTTAAGTTAGCATTGGAATTATTGATACCATGTGTGATGTATTTATTTCTTATGCTCAATAATCATTATAACTATTGTTTGATTTCTGTTAGTGGGAGGTTAAACATTTTATTTGGACAGCCTAATGATCATCTCTAATCATTTTACTTCTCACCATATACACCTGAAAATATTTTTCAGCTCATACAATTTCAGAAAAAATAATTTTATACACCATTACTGTAAGCATTTTTCACACTTTCAAATCACTTTTACCCGATCCAGTTGGTACTAGTATGTCTTATTTTCCATATTACAAATGTCACATTTAAAAAGGGTTATATTTAAATATATTTTAAGTGACTTAATAATGTAAAATATAGTTTTAAGGAATTTAAGTTATATAGACCACTAGCATAAAAATATTTTACCCCATGAAATCAACTTTACCTCTGATGTAGTAACATGGTAGAAAAGAAGAATAGGAGGATATGTTGGAAAATTTTGGGCTTTCGCTTATTTCTTGGAAAAATTAGCTTTCTGAATATTTATTATAAAATACTTTTTGTTTTAAATATTCTTTTTATTTATTATCTAGATATATCATAATTAGAAAATATTTATCATCTATGACATCTATACTATGTATTAAAAGTGAACTACGTATGAAATATAAATGCATTGAAAGTGTATTAAAACGTAGTATAATTGTTTTAATAAAAAAATGCACTATGTATTAAAAAAAAAATTATACATGCGATATAGATGTATTATAAGTGTCTCAAATGTATTATGCTTGTTTTGGTAAAATTTATACTATGTATTAAAAATAAATTATGCATGTATTAAATATATATACAACTATAAATGATAAATACTTTCTAAATAGGAAAAATAGCATAAACATACACCTTAACTAATCATATTTACCCAAATTTTCACCCTTAAAAAGTAATTACAAAAATATCAACTAATTATATATTTTTATTGGGTGTATCGGGAGCTAATTATGCATCTCTATATACCCAAAATTACAAAAAAAATGTTTATTATGGGGGCTAGTTATGTATCTTTACAGAGAAAAAAATGTATCTTCATTGAATGAATTACGTATCTCGATTGACCCAAAATCGAAAAAATATATCGGGAGCTAATTATGTATTTTTAAAAAGAAAAAATGTATCTTCGTTAAATGTATCAAGAGCAAATTATATATCTCGATAAACTTAAAATAGAAATTTTCAGTAATTATGCAAAATATCAAAATTTTCTGTAGTTAAACTTTAAACTGTTTGAGATATATATTGTTTGCACTTCTAAATATGGTATATATAGGTAGGTTTCCCTTAATTCTTTGTCTGAATATGGATCAGCCCATTTGGTGGAGTATTGTGTGCTAGAAAACTAAGCTACTAATAGCATCTGGTAAACATAGTTCAAATTTTAGTATAAGGGTATGGATTGGTTTGGTCATGTTGTTTGGGTCATGAACATTCTTAGGACCCAACAAAAACCAGTCTTAACCCACTGAAATACTATTGAGTTCTTGAGTTGAAATAATTTTGATCTTAGATAAGTTTAGGAATTAGTCAAAATCAAATTTATTTATTTCTTTTTTTGTTTTCTCAATTTGATTTATTGAGCTTAGGGTGTGTTAGAAACAATCTCTCTATCCCTAATCTAGTGCTACGGTCTGTTTACACTCTATCCCCATCTAGACCTCACTTTGTGAGATTAACTGGGTATGATATTGTTGTTAATTTGCTCAATTTTTGGATGTACATAAATTTCTAGAAAATAAAGTATTGAACAATAAAGTAAGTATATTATATCTTGCATTAAGTAGGTATTTGGCCATGAAAATCAGAATTTTTTGAAGTTAGAATTGGAGTTTGGAGATGTATTTGGCCATGAATATAAATTGAAGTTGTTTTTAACTTTTTACGAGAGACTGAAAAGTAGAAAAAGTGAAAAAAAATATATTTTTCCAAATATAACTTGATATTTGTGCTGAATTTAAATTAGTGATTTTCAAATTTCATAATAATGACTATTTTCAATTACAAAGAATGAAATTGGCTATTTTATGAATTTTATTCCTAATCTTTAATAATGGGCCAACACTAAGGGAAAAAGTGCATTATGCGAGTAGTACTCACTAGTGGGCTTCAAGTGAGCTTCAATTTCATGTCCGACAACATAAATTTGGAAAAATTACACAAACTAGCATCTTTAAGACTATAATTACAACAAATAGTAACACTTCTTTAAAATTACAACTTATAGCAAAAGTAACAATATTTTATACACTTCATAGTAATAAAAGAATATGTATTTTTCAGTTATACATATGTATTTATGAGTAATACATATATATTTGTATATGTATTTATATAACAACATTTTACTTAAATACAAATACAATTTGCTATTTTTCGTAATTATGAAACTGTTGCTATAAAAATTATAATTAAAGTTACAGAGTTGCTATTTCTGAAATTTTTTCCATAAATTTCTAGAGTTTTAAGCTTAGTTAAAAAAAAGGAAAAATTACAGAAACTAGCATCCTTAAGATTATAATTACAATAAATAGCAACACTTTTTCAAAATTACAACTTATAGCAAAAGTAACAATATTTTACCCATTACATAGTAATAGAAGAATATGTATTTTTCAGTTGTGCATATGTATTTATGAGTAATACATATATATTTGTATATGTATTTATATAGCAACATTTTACTTAAATACAAATACAATTTGCTATTTTTCGTAATTATGAAACTGTTGCTATAAAAATTATAATTAAGGCTACAGAGTTGCTATTTCTGAAATTTTCCCTAAAAAAGGGGGGGGGGGGGGAATACATAAAGTAACATATCTATGTATTAAATTATAAAAAATAACACTAGTTTTATGAAATTAAATTTCATAGCATTTATGGCATATTTTTATTGTATTTCTCTTATTTTTACCGCATTGAAAAAGTAACCTCAGTTACCCCTCTTTTCACGCCACTATTCCTTCTCTCTCCAATTTTGAAAGATAGTTTTCCATTTTTTCCGCCATTAACAAAATCTTCCAGCTTCAGTTTAACTTTCTTTTGCACGATTTTAGCTATATCAAATCTTCAACTACTTCAGGTAACACTTAATATAGCTATAGCATATTTTTTTTGTTTTTTTGGATATTTTTCGACTCTAACACATCTCAAAATCAGATTTTAATTTTCTTTTGTTTAAATGGATGAACAAACACTAGAATCACAAAATAAAACTATTGGCATACGAAATTTAAATTTGAGTTCAGATTGTGGACCGTCTTTTAGTATCGGCTTAACTCAAGAAGAAGTTGTTAAAGTTGTTTCATCTTCTTTACAGAAATCTCATAAATCGAAGGAGATTAGGTCAAAATTTCACAACGATCCGATTAAGATGACAGAAATTATGAAAAAAAAGGTTGCAGAAAAAGCATTCTCCAAAGAAAATAAAAATTTAAAAAGGGACAGAGAAGAAAAGAAAAGCTCAAGAAATTGGAGTTTTGAGTAGTAAGGTTGATGAGGAAGTGCAGAATTCTTTTGCTGATGATTCTCAAGTAGATAGTGATGAAGAGGTATTTTTTTGGGCAAAATTTCGTGTAAATGTATTTTTTAAGTAAATATATTTTGCTATAAGTTTAGATGTTACTAGAGTTGTAAGTTATATGTATTTTTCGAAATATTGAATATGTATTTTATGTTTTTGATGATATGTGGAGGGAAAATTTAGTAGAAAATATATTTGTGAAGATGATAGGATAATTGTGAAAATATACTGTTAATAAATAGGTTAATACTCATGAACAGTTTTGTTTTGCTATATGTATTTTTTTTTTAAAGAATTTGTTATATTTTGGACTGATAAAATACATATGCATGCTACTTTTAGTTTAACTACCATATCAGTATGTTCGCTATAGGGTATGCCATTGGCTATATGTATTTTTGGCTTACTTGATATGTTTTTTTCAGTCTTGGTTGTATTTTTACCATAATTGATTTATATTTTTCTGTGTTGGTTGTATTTTTAGCATACTTGATTTGTATTTTTTAGTGTTGCTTGTAATTTTGATTATATGTGATATGTTTTTTTTCAGTGTTGGTTCCATGTTATATATATTTTTTTTGTATACTTGAATTTTGTTTACAAATAAAGAAGTGATAGTTTTACTTTGCATAAGTTATGCGGGACGAAATATTCATAGTCAGAAAACTTTCAAGATTTGCACCACACATTTGCTCATACAGTGAAAAAGATATTTATGGAAGCATACACGCAGTTTTAAACAAGGAACAGTTTAAAAACTTTTGCAATAATAATATTTTTGGTTATTTTATGAAGAAGCAGCAATGTGTAGTGCAAGCACAGATGTGCAGATGCGTTATGACGCTTGAGGTGAAGGGTAGTTCTTCTTCTGGTATTCTGATTTATGCTACTGACACCTTTCTTAATTTTACTCCCAGGGAATTTGCTATCATAACTGGATTGAATTTTGTGTCAAATAAATATGACTTTATTTTTGACGAGGGTGTACCAAATAGGATGGTTGAGAAGTATTTCAATGGGGCAGAAATTATACAGAAAAGGCAACTATTTCTAACATTCACGGAGAAAGTATGGGGAAAACAATGATGAGGATGCTGAGAAATCCGCAATCCTGTATTTCCTGTATTCATTTGTGTTATCTAATGTTGAAATTGTGATTATACCTCATCTTCATTTCGATTTGGTCGATAGTGAAAGATATAAGGATTTTTCATGGGGTTCTTTATCTTTTGAAGATCTGGCCAGAAGTTTGAACAACCGGTTGAAAGCTGGTGGTCAATTTTATTTGATTCAGGGAATGCCACTGTCTATTCAAATGTGGCTTTACGAGTGTTGTTCTAATGTCCCACCAAAGATTGCATCGAAGGTTGATAATCGAATTCCCCGATTATTAAATTAGAAGACGATTGCACCTCGTTTACGCTTTGAGTTTTTGATGAATGCTATGTTCAATGACAATGGCAAGGTTTGTTGTTATTAAATACATATGTATTCATATGTAATTTACAGTATACATATATACATTTTCATTTACAATTGTTTAAATGATTCTTTAACATATATTATTTACCTATTATTCTAGGTTGTCTTTAAAAACATAGAGCCAACGAAAAAGGAGCTGTCAAAATTGCAAATACCAAAGAAGGATGCAATACAACATGAACGTTCTGTTGATTCTGATGATGACTTCCAGGATCCACCACCAAGAAAGATCAATGAACATTCAAAGAAGAAAGAGAAGGTTGATTCATCAACACCAGTAGCGAAGAAACCTTGAAGGAAAAAGTAAGTAAACAAGCATACCAAAACGAGGACACCAGCTCCTCGTGCTGCAAAGGCTGATGGAATGAAGACACCAGTTTTCAAGCCAATTCCAACACGACAGGCATCTTCTTCAAAAACGAAAGAAGGAAAGCAAACAACTCGGGTTATTTTTCCTCAGGTACAGTCAAAGCCAGCTATTCATGTAGAGAAAGTAGTCGTGTCAAAGCTTGAGAATCATGTTGAGAAAGAAGCCTTTATTTCTAAGAAATATTTTGATGCATTCCACGATAAGGTAATTATTTTTTGGCAAATATTTATTTTACCTGGAAAAAACTTTGTTTATTGATTTTGTATCAAAACAGGTTCGTCTCGAGTTTAAATATTTGCTCAAAGCAAGGTTAATTTTTTCTTTAAAAATCTTAGTTGATTTGAATATGTATACTTATTGAATTGCCTTATACAAATACAACATAATAACTCATTATGTTATTGGACTTAATTTTTTCAGGATCAGGTTTTAGATATAGAAGATGATAAATCAAATGTTGATGAGGAAGGGTTAGACCAATCTGCGCAACATTTCAGTCCTGATGTAGTTCAATCTTCGGATAATATTTCTGACGGTACAAAGGTATATATTAAAGTTCAAATACAGATTTAGTTGTACTTTTAAAGTTTATATTCAAAATACATTTGAGGTTAATAGAACTTTCAAACACAGTGGTTTTTAGTTTTGTTCAAATATATGTATTTTTCAGTTTGATGTTACATATCAATATGTATTTTTTATGTGTTCTACACACTGCAAATGTATTTTTTAGTTTTATTCATATGTATTTTTTTAATACTACATATATATGTATTTTAACACTGTGTTTTTTTTTTGTTATGCATATAAATATGTATTTTTGAGTTTTATGTTATATGTCAATATGTATTTTTAATGTGTTGTATACTCTGCATATGTATTTTTATTATACTCATATGTATTTTTTAACACTTCATATGTATTTTAACAAAGACTATTTTTTTCTTGTTATGTTGTTTAATATGTATTTATGAGTTTGATGTTATATATCAATATGTATTTTATTGTATTTGTATATACATATATTCATTTTCATAAAAAAAAATACATATTTTGTTTGACTCAAGTATTAATAAGTTATTTCAATTTGTATATGTATTTGTAGCAACAACATGTAGATAAAGACCTTGTCCTCCAGAATATGAATTATGTTGGTACTGAAAGATTACCATAACAATTAAGTTCTGAAGTTGATCATGAATTGGAGGCAAATTTGCTTGATAAAAATGTATATATATATATATATATATATATATATATATATATATATATATATATATATATATATATATATATATATATATATATATATATATATATATATATATATATATATATATATACACATTTGAATTCACATATATAAACAGATACAAGTGCATGTTTGTCTGATGTTTTGATTTTTTTACTTGTTTTCAAGGGGTGCACTGATTTGCATTCCGAAAAAATGAATGTTGAAATTGATTCTCAACAATCAATCCCTGATGAGCTTCTCCGAAGTATAAATTTGAATTACTTACATTCTGAGAAGGTTGTTTAACATGATTGTCGAGTACGTATAGTGATGTTAACTTTGTCTTCATGTCATGTAATAATTCAGAGGACAATTAAATTTTTTCTTTTATTTTTTTGTAGACCAGCGATGAGAAAATTGATGAAACAATTTTGTCTGATTCGCAATTCACAATTCCTGATGAGATGTTACCGAGCCTAAATGCCTATCAAATATAAAGCATCATCATACATCTATCGGCAAACCGTCAAGAAGAACATGAAATTTTGGATGCAAAAACTTCTGAGATTGTTATTGAAGATCATGCTCAAGTATGTATCTTACTATAATATATTTAGAGTTTATTTAGGTTCAATTTGATAGAAAAAAAGTAATATTCTTTTTTCAATTTTTTTGTTAGATGAACAGAGGGATCACTGATTTTAGTTCAAATTCACTGGTGAATTCAGAGGTCGAACTTGCTACGGAGGAGCAAGTTAGGACACCTCCTAATACACAAGAAGTAACCAATGATGAACAGAGGGATGAGCAATTGTGGCCTGATTCACAAAACACAATTCCAAATGAGTTTCTACCTAACTTGAATGTCTACGATAAAAAAAGCATCATGATTCATCCATCCGCTAATCGTGAAGTTAACACTCCCAGACCAAAGCTAAGGATTAGGCGACCATCAAAATTCAAAGAATCACCATACATCGAAAAATTTGGTTCAGCAGCTGGTAAGTACAATAAGATATATATAATTTTTTATGTAATATGTCTTGCAAATATGTTTGTATTTATTAAGTTTTGTATTCTCTAATTATATAGGGATCTCAGCAGGGCTAATACGTATATTCCCCCAGAAACATACATTTTTATATCACCCGATTGATGGGATAATAGATACGAAGATTGTCAAGAACTTCAACGACTGAATTTCTGCCGACCTATTAAATGTTACTGCCAAGAGGTAGTTCTTTTGAATTGATTCAAATTATTTTTTTGTATCAATACATGTTTTCATGGTTTACCATCTCCTTAAAATACCTAGGAAAGGAAAAGTGGATCATTACAAGAGGGAAAAATCAGAAATTTCAAAGATGCATTTTGATGTTGAGACTGTTGAAAACAAAAATTGATTCTATACGATGGGATTTGCAGATTAGACATGGACAGACTCTGTTAGTATATTATTTTAAAATTTTTTCCATTTCGTCTGTAACAGTACTTAAAAATACATATTAGGTTACATTGAAAATACATATGGTTTAACAAATATGTATTTTTAAGTATTCAAAGTATGATATAGTATGCTACATCACATACTGTTGCATATACTATTACATACCATTGTTTGCATGTAAAACTTTAAGAATGCACTTTTTGATACACAAGTCTTCTACATTAATATAAAAAAATGCATATGTATTTTTTACTTGCATCCACTTTAATATTTACAATAAAAAAAATTTGAATGCTCTAAATTTTGTGGTATTCACTAATGCAGCATATTGATGTCTGCTTATACTACTTGAGGAAGAAGTCAAAGTATGGGCCGCACAGTACGTACAAAAATGAGCCAAACAAATCATACAAATACAGTACAGTTGACTGTAACTTTATGAACGTAATTAGATATTTGAATGATGTATATTCTATGGATCATCAAAACTTAATGCTGGAGGACAGGAGCACCATATTATTGAATACATCAATGGGTTTCGTATGCATGTTGTAATGCCATGGCATACAGTGAAAGACATTTTTATTTCGGTCAATATAAAGGAAAAATATCACTGGATTCTCGCGGTTTTATCATTTTCAGAGAGGTGTATATTCTTGTATTATTCATATGAATCCAGTGGTCATTATGCGCCTGTTCTTGCTGAGATCGAGAAAATAGCAATGATTATTTCATTATGTCTTCAAGATTGTGATTTCTATGTTAAGAAAGGAATTGATCTTCAAAATCATCCAAGATACAAAGACAAAGAATCCACAGTTATGTTTGATGTTTTATTTGAAGATGATTTGTCTCAACAACTGAGTGGAAGCTTGTAAGTTTTGTATTTACATATACCAAAATTGTATGTTGGTACAAAATATATTTCACTATTAAATCAAATTTGGTTTTTGTTTTTTGTAGGGATTGTGGTATCTTTATGATTATGTATGCAGAGTGCCTTTCTTATGGTCACAAAGTTATTGCGACTGAGTTAGACCCCAACACACTCCGTACAAAATATGCTGCACTTTTGTGAGACTATGGGATCCGAAAATAAGAAGCAAATGTCATTAGTGATGTTGAAGCACCATTGAGGCCTGCAAGACAAAGTAGAATAACTATTGTCACTGAAGTTGTTGATGTATGATGGTTGATGGATTTTTGACTTTTTGTATTTCAGAAACTAGTTTTTGGATGTAGGTTTTGATTGTACAAGCTACTTTTTATGTTTTGAATTGGTTCTATTTCATGTAGTTCTACCATTTATTGTGAGATATTGTTAAAAAAAATTTACGTAGTTTTTATATTATGTTTAAAAATATATATGTCGTATAAATTAATTTTATTTAACCTAAAAATACATACGTAGTGTTAAAATCAAATATTGTAAAAATACATATGGAACATTCATAATATGTATTTTACTATGTTGTTGTTGTTCTTTAAAAATTTTCACCATCTTCCTATATTGTTAAATATAACATGTAGTGTGAGATTTATGGAGTTCTACCTTTTACTTTGAGATTTAGTTAAAAAATACATATGTAATTTTCATATGATGCAAAAAAATACATATGTTGTATAAATCAATTATTTTTCTGCATAAAATACATATGAAATATTAGAATCAAAAATTACAAAACTACAACTGCAACATACCTTATATGCATTTTGAGGATGTATTCCTTAACTATAATTATAAATTAGGATTTAAATTAAAGTGAAATTTGAAAAATTATTGCAGTTATTTACAAAATAAATATACAGTGTTGATATTTAGCTACAAAACACATATGGATTATACATTAAAAATATTTGCCAAAAAAATACATATGCAGTTATAGATTTGATTTTAGTTACAAAATACATATGCACTGATGATATTTTTATTAAAAATACATATGGATTATACATCAAATGTATTTTTGCAATTTAAATACATATGCAATAATAACATTATGCAATTCAAACATATATTTACAGAATATGTCACATATATTTAAGCACTTGAACAAATTAGGAATCATATACTTGTTTGGTTAATCAAAGTTAACACCTTTAACCTAAAATATATTTACTATGTCAAAAATACATATGAACTGCTGCTAGAAAATACATGTGTAATGTACAACTTTTGAAACATATATAGCTTCATTATTCAAATATTACTGTCTTCAATTGTCAAATGATTCATCAATGCATTAACTAAACTGAATTAGTTCATCACTATAAAAAATGAAAAAAAAAAAGTTTCAAGAAATAATACAGAACAAGAAATGTATTATTTACGATATTTCGTACAAGAACGCCTATTGTGACCTTTAGCCCCACAACCACCGCATGAGTTGATATTCTTCTTTCCAAACATATCCCGACCTAATTTGTCACGATCTTTCTTTGCAGGTCTTCCTGGAGGTCTTTTGAATTTTGGAGGCAGTACTATTTCATCGCGTATGTTCTCTGGAATTATCCAGTCATCGCTGTTTGGAAACGGGTAGATTGGAACATCATATATCTTCAAAATAATTTTTGGTTTAAACAAATCAGAACAGTATGACCCCTTTTCAAAATTCTTTTTCTTCAACACCGCACAAGCATGTGCACATGGTATCTCATCTATTTGAAAAACATTACATGAGCACTTTTTTTCTTGATGCAAATAATGAAGTGCTTTTCTTTGTCGTGTACCGTATACACATATTCTGTGGCTGGTACAACCTGAAATAAAAATAAAAAATTAAATGCACTGATACAAAAAGATAAATTCTATATTTCATGATATGTTGTAAGCACACCAACATTTTTGAAAAAAAAAAACTTATGCAATAAAAATACATAAGCAAAGCACTTTTGTACAGAGCAGCCAAATAAGGTCATACCGTCATACGGGTACACAAAGCCTCGTTCTCGCTAATTATGTCATTAAACTTTTCAATGAGTGTTGTGAATGTATACGAAGCCTCCTGCCTATTTGCACAATTCCATTTTGCAAGCAGTATTCGAACTTCCTCAAGAAAGTCATAAAATGACAGTTCTCTAGCTGATACAAGCACTCCATTTATTGACTCCGCAATGTTTGAAGTTAAAGTCCATCTTCAGTGAACTGTTGCATACGCCCTAGCCCACTTTTCGTAACCCACCAATTTCAAATATTTCTTCACCCTCATATCAGCTGGTTTAACTTTTTCCATTAACATGTGAAATTCAGACTTTGAATAGGATTTGGCCATTGTATAAAAGATCTCCGATAATACGTCGTGTGACTTTCTGTAAAGTTTTTTCACATTACCCCATCGATGCCACATACATGCATAATGTGGAACATCTTCGTACACATCACCAACAACCTTTATGATGCTTGGATTCCTATCAAACACAACGCATATGTTTTGTCTAACCCCGTACGCTTCCTTTAGATTCTCGAAGAACCACGTCCAAGATGCATTATTTTCAGAATCAAGCACACCATATGCCAAAGAAAATATATGACCTGTATACATAATTCATCATTTTCAGAATCAAGCACACCATATGCCAATGAAAAAATATAAAGTGCACATATAAAAAAAATCTGCGCAGGCCGATTTAAATACAGTTAGGAACTGCATATGTATTTATTACAAAATATAGGTCAATTAAAATATATATTTTATCTACCAGAAATGGTATCAATTACATATAATAAAATATACTTGCACCTAACTATCAAACATAATAAATTTTACATGTTTCATTTAGGAAACTTTGAAAATATAAGTAATTACATACAAATATGTATATATGAATTGGATATATGTATTTTTCAAGTCAACAACAGAAATACAAAAAAATACAATCAGTTATACAATGTAATTATTATTAAATGATATTAACCTGTCCCGTCCGTTGTACATGCAGTTACAAACGCCCCAGTATATATTCCTCTCAGATGACTAGCATCAACAACTACGACTGGTTTACAATGATTGAATCCTTTAATGAATGCATGTAGAGCGATAAATACAAACAAGAACGCATTATCATCTGTCTTCTTCATTCTTATATGTGACTCCGGATAAGTAGTATTCAGCACATATAAGTATGATTGCAGTTTCCCATAAGATGTTGATGACTTACCCCTTAACTCTTGTAACGCTCTTTCCTTCGCCCTCCAACATAAAGTGTATGTCAAATCCATACCAAAATCTTCCTTTATGTCATTTTTTATTTCCGTCGCACTGTATTTTCGTTTGTGGTTTTTGAATTTCTGTTTAACCATATCAGCTATCAACATACTAGTTACATGAACCTTTGGATAGATCTTGTCCTTCACTGGGCAAGTATGTTTAGGTATGAATTTTCTAATTCTAAACATTCCAGTGTCTCCCATGCCTGATGCACGCATTAAGAACTCGCAGTTTCTTGATTTGCAAAACAATGTATAACTGCATCAAACATGATTAAATATATTCAAAATACATATCCAAAGTAATATTTAACAAAATCATAGTGATATAGAATGTACGTACGTTTTCTTACTAGACTTTTTACTGCACGTTTGAAACTTTTCCCTAATTGCATAGTCCTTCATGGTTGACTTTAAAATTTTTTTTTCAAGTAAACCTGATCGTCCTCAACATGCTTGTGATGCGGGTCTGAGATAATAACCTCAACATTATCCATCTCAAAAAAATCTAATGCTTGTGTATCTTCACAAACCACCAAATCTCCTTCATTTGTTGTATTTATCACTGTTTGGAAGTTGTTACAATTGATATCTCTTTCAGCAACACATATAGATGAACTTGCTAAGTTGTTCCCTACAACTTTATCCAAAATACTTACATATAAAGGAAGAAAATTCATGTCTTGTATCAGTTTTTTCTGCAATATAAACACCTTCAAACCCATATCCTTATGTATTTCTATCTGCCCTGCATTAGCAGTGATTTGATATTCCACTAAAATACGTTTTTTGGTTAAATCCACACTTAAGTGAGATGCCAAAACATCGTGCAGGTCAACGAATGTTGCTGATGTGCTCAATAGTGTAGCATCAGCAACACATTCTTCGAAGTTCTTTTCGTACGTCCATCGGCCAAAGTGCTTCACAAGGACTGATATGCTTCCCATTTCTACTTGATTTAATCAATAAATAAACAAATATACATATTTGTCAGATATCACTTATTTTAACACACTATTTACAGCTTTAAGTGCAGACAAAGTTACCCAGCCAACATCTCAATTTATAAAATACATTTTATACAATATTTGTTTAAAGTTACATACAAACAAAGCAAAAGTTTTCAACCAAATACAGAAAATACTGCATCAAACGGAAGTAAAACAGGTACGAAATATATTTTCACATATAAATTTATATTCTAAAATTCCAAAAAAGCAAAACAAAAATACATATGTAATGTTAACATAAATCATATCAAAAATACATATGCAGTGTTAACATTAAGCATGTCAAAAAAATACATCTGGAACATACATAATTTGTAATTTGATATGTTTTATACATATTTGTCAAATGTCACTTGTTATAACACGCACTTTTCAAATTTAAGTGCAAACAAAATTACACAGCCAGCAACTGAATTTAAAAAATACATTTACACTACATTTTCTTAAAGTAAAATATCTTTTCAAATATACATTTATACTAAAGAATTCCGACAACAGAACAAAAATACATATGCAGTGTTAACATTAAGTAAATAAAAAATACATATGCAACAGATATTTTATAATTTTGTATGAGTTCATAGAATATCATCAAAATCAACAGATACATTCAATCATTCATTGATATAGTATTTCAGAAAAAAATTGAATCAACTTCAATTCGAAAGTTTACGATTTGTTCTACTGTTAAAACAATCAAAATAGCAACAAACGATCCTCAAAATAATATTCGAATACTGTTTTTTTTCCCATTAAAACAACTTTAAAGCTGAAAGTTACAACAGATACTTGAATTCCAATTTTACTGCTGCCTTGAATCTAACTCGAACTTGTTTTTCAATTTTTTCACATACAAATTACGTTCGACAACTAAAACTTGATAGGCACATCAGTAATGGTAAAAAAAAATTGAATAACAAAAATGATTATGTACCTTAAACAGTAGTAATGGTTGTATTTTCAACTGACAGTTGAATTCAAACAAATGGAACAGATGAACCAACAATTGAATTTGATTCAATCAAATTACTGCATCGTTTTGTAATTGATGTTGATTTAGAAGAAGAATCAGTCCATTTTGATTCAACAAAACAGGGTAAGTTTCGAACAAATTGCTAAGAAAAGATGCAGCTGTTAATGAGGAAAAACTGAAATTTGAATTCTCAAGTTATAACGGAAGTCACGTTTTTTAAGAGTTTTAAATGGAAAATAAATCTACATAATTACTTGATTGATAATTATACCATATATAGCTCAACTAATTTCAGTTACTTAAGTGCAGTAATTTTTCTGTACATGTATTTTTCCAGCAACACTTTTTAAAAATACAAAATATAAATTGTTATAAAATGTAATTATCAAACCGTTGCTATAAAACTAATAATTAGGCTCTTAAGCATGCTATATCTGAATTTTGCCCAAAAAAAAGGTTAGACATTTTGCGTAATTAATAAAAATTTTAATACTGGTCTGTGGAGATATATAATTAGCTCTCGATACATTCAACGAACATATATTTTTTCTTTATAAAGTACATAATTAGCTCTCGATAATTTTTTTTGATTTTGAATCTGTCAAGATATATAATACATTCAATGAAGATATATTTTCTTGTATTTTTCTGATTCTGAGTTTGTCAAGATACATAATTAACTTTTGATATATCCAACAAAAATATATGACTAGTTGAGATTTTTGTAATTACTTTATTAGAGTGAAAATTCATATAAATATGATAATTTAATGTTGTTGTAAATAAATATTCTGAAATAAACTAAAACAATAGTGGAAGGGAGAGAGACCTTTAGATATAACAAAAAACTTTATTTTCTTATTCTTTTTTGGTGTGTTTCTATAATGTAGTAAACAATGCCTTTTATAGGCAATAGTATGTGTAATATGTGTACTATGTGAAAATACATTCACAAACATTACATGCTACAATAGTATGTGTAGCCATAATAGTATGTGTAGTATGTGAACATCCACCAAAGAAATAAATTATTTACGATACTCCTCCTTGGATGTTCCTGTAAAAGAGAAATTCTAAGGGAAAGAAGATGTACATAGCGGTTTGTAATACGCATTGCTTGCTGCCTCATTAAAAATCTTACCAGGAAAACCCAGTGGGATAAAACCTTGGTTAAGGAAAAAAAAGTGCAGCGTGTATGTACTCCCATTGACAAAAACATCACTTAATATCTAGGAGACGACGCATCCCAATCTTGTTTCTCAACTTCTCAAAGGTTGATGTTGGCAATGCTAGTGAACATATTTGCTAGATTATAGCTTGAATGAATTTGTTGAACATCTATTTCACCTTTCTTCTCAAGATCATAAGTAAAAAAGAATTTTGGTGAAATGTGTTTTGTTCTGTTTCCTTTAATGTATCCTCCCTTCAACTGAGCTATACATGCAACATTATCTTCATACAATGTAGTTGGGATATCCTTATTCAAAGAAAATCCACACATTTTCTGAATATGTTGAGTCATTGATCTCAACCAAACACATTCTCGGCTCGCTTCATGAATGACAATGATTTCTGCATGATTTGAAGAAGTAGCAGCTAATGTTTGCTTCATTGAACGCCATGATATAGCTGTGTCACCATATGTAAATAAATAATTCATCTGAGATCGAGCCTTAAGTGGATCAGACAAATATCCTGCATCTGCATAACTAATGGATCAGACAAGTATCCTGCATCTGCATAACCAATTATTTCTGACTTGGATTCATTTGAATAAAATAATCCCAAGTCAATGGTTCCCCGAAGATATCTGAATGAGAGAAGTATCGATTACCCCTCTGAACTGGTCACGTTTTATTCATGGTACATATGAACTTTGACTAGTCCTAAGTACCCCCGAACTTGTTCTTTTGCAATATCGCGTGATCCCTTTTTGCTGATGTGGCAAAATATTTAAGTTCAACCTCCATCAGGCGCGTGATGCAAGTATTTTTTGCCAAATCAGCATTTTCAATGATAAAATAATGAAAAAAAATCCATTTTTCTTTATTTTTTTCAAAAAGTTCAATTATCTCTCTCCCTAGTTATTACCCCTTTTCTTCATTACTTCCAATCTAAAAAAAAAATTCATCCCTTTATTAATTTTGTAAAACTATAGTTTATTAATTAGTTTATGAAATAAAAATTTCATCCGTTAACTAATATTGTAGAAATTTCATTTATTAATCTAAAAAAAAATCATCCGTTAATTAATTCAATCTAAAACTCCAGTTTCCATTCCCATGAAACTCATTCAATTTTGTGATCTTAATTATATATATCATATGAGTTATTGTAACTAAAAAAATGTACTAAATATCAAAGCAGATATTTTAAACAATATTAACAAAACAAATACTAAAGAAACTAAGACACATACTTATAATAAATGTAGTTATATTAGTTATCAGTTTTTAATCCCTAATGATTTGATTTTCGATTTAACGATTAGAAAGTACTCATAAAATATAAATCGAATCAATAACCCAATATTTTTTTTTACAAAATCATTAAAAAATCGTTAACACAATAACGATAAATCAATAACACTTTTATCGATTCGATTTTTGTACACCCCTAACTTAAATTGTAATTTCTTAATCTATTAATTATAATAAGAAACGTATTTGTGCATGTGAGTCTCCTCAAAGTCCTAATCGAAACACTAATCGAAAACTACTATGAAACACTAACCGAAAAAGATAATTTCATATTATGAAACACTAACCGAAAAAAATAATTTCATATTTTTAACACAAAAAAAATTATAATTTTTTAGATAATAGCTTACTTCATCGACATAAATTATACCTTTCACTATTTTGGAGTAGAGGAAAATTAAAAAATCTATTTTTTTAGAGAGAAATAGGATAATTAGGGGTAGAAATGGGTTATTTTTTTAATATAGGATAAATATAAGGAAAGTTAATGGTATTATCAACGTGGATAGCCACCTCAACGTGTTCTTTCCACGTGTACACGCGTGTATTACACGCTATGGACTGTGGACCTAAAAGGGGAGCGCGACGTACTAAAAAATAAGTTTGGGGGGTACTTAGGACTAATAAAAGTTCAAGTGTACCATGAATAAAATGTGACAAGTTTAGGGGGTAATTGATACTTCTCTCTATCTAAATAAATGCTTGACATCATTCCAATATCTTTTAGTTGGGGAAGAGCTGAATCTTGTCAATAAACTTACCGCAAAATAATATCTGGTCGAGTATGATTGACAAGATACATTAGTGCCCCGATTGCACCAAGATATGTTGTTTCATCACCAAGAAGCTTTTCATCATTTTCTTGAGGTCGAAATGGATCTTTGTTTATATCAAGTGATCTCACAACCATTGGTGTACTCAATGGATGTGATTTATCCATGTAAAGCCGCTTTAAAATCTTTTCAGTGTATGTTGATTGATGGACAAAAATTTTATTTGTCAAATGCTCAATCTGTAGGCCAAGACAAAATTTTGTCTTTCCCAAATCTTTCATTTCAAATTTTTTCTTCAAACACTCAACAACTTTTGAAAGCTCTTTGGGAGTGCCAATGATATTCAAGTCATCAACATAAACAACTATTATAGCAAATTCAGATTCAGACCTTCGTATAAAAATACAAGGACAAATAGGATCATTTTAGTACCCTTCTTTTAGCAAATATTCGCTAAGACGATTATACCACATCCGTCTTGATTGTTTCAATCCATATAAGAATTTCTGAAGCTTTATTGAGCAAGTTTCTTGCAAATTCTTATATGCTTTAGGTACTTTGAAGGCCTCTGAAATTTTCATAAAAATATCATTGTCCAATGAGCCATACAAATAGGTCGTGACAACATCCATTAGGCGCATATCAAGCTTTTCATGAGCTGTCATTTTTATCATATATTTGAAGATAATTTCATCCACCACGGGAGAATATGACTCCGCATAGTTAATGCCAGGCCTTTGCGAAAAATCTTGTGTCACAAGTCGTGCTTTATATCTTACGACTTCACCTTTATCATTTTGCTTTCGCACAAAAATCTATTTGTACCCCGCTGGCTTGACACTTTCAGGTGTTCGGACTATTGGTCTAAAAATTTCACGTTTTTCAAGTAAATTCAATTCCGCTTGAATTGTATACTTCTATTTTGGCCAATCATTTCTCTGTCTACATTCATTAATAGATTCTGATTCCAAATCTCATCTTATTGCATTATTTCAGTAGCAACATTGTACGCAAAAATATTGTCAACCACAATATTATTTTGATTCCACCTATTTCTCGTCGAGACATAACTTATTAAGATTTGTTTATTCTCATTATTTTCAGGTATTTTA
Organism: Capsicum baccatum var. pendulum; assembly: GCA_030864225.1. NCBI lineage: Eukaryota > Viridiplantae > Streptophyta > Magnoliopsida > Solanales > Solanaceae > Capsicum > Capsicum baccatum. The sequence continues at coordinate 15,398,591 of CM061550.1, forward strand.
ACCTCCTCAGTGGTCTTATTATTTGTTCGATCTTGAGGCTCTTTTCGAGCGACTGTCATTATTTCGTGATCATTCTGATCATTTATTTCTTTTCTTTTTTTGAGGATTTTTATCCTTGGAACCAATTGGTCTACCACAGTTCAAACGTGGTTCAGACTCATTTGCATTGACCATTTGTCCTATCGGGACATCAACTCGAATTGGAGCATTCACAGCTGGAATATAAGATTTAGTAATTCTTGAAAGGTTAGTAAATGCATCTGGTAGATGATTTGCAACATTTTGCAAGTAAATCATCTTTTGAACCTTTTGCTCACATTGATTAATTCGAGGATCCAAATGAGATAGTAATAATGCATTCCAATCTATCTCATCATTCAGTTGCTTATGTTCTCTCCCTAATGTTGGGTATACTGATTCATCAAAATGACAATCGACAAATCTTGTCGTAAACAAATCTCCTGTCATAGGTTTCAAATATTTCATAATGAAAAGAGATTCATATCCAACATATATTCCTAATCTTTTTTGGGGTCCAAACTTTGTGCGTTATGGTGGAGCAATTAGAACATATACCGCACATTCAAAAATTCTAAGACGGAAAATATTTGGTTCTTGACCAAAAATCAACTGTAATGGGGAAAATTTATGATAATTGGTTGGCCTTATGCGCACAGGTGTTGTTGCATGCAAAATAACCTGCCCCCATGTTGAAAGGTGAAGTTTTGTCCTTATTAACATTGGTCTAGCTAACAATTGAAGACGTTTCATTAATGATTCTGCTAGACCATTTTGAGTGTAAACATGTGCAACCGAATGTTCAGCTTTTATTCAAATTGATATATAGTAATCATTAAAGGGCTGAGATGTAAACTCACCAGCATTATCAAGACGAATAATCTCTATTTGCATAATCTGAAAATTGTGCTCTTAACCTTATTATTTGAGCCAACAATATCGCAAAATCCATATTGCGAGTTGATAATAATCATACATGTGACCATCTTATAGATGCATCTATCAAAATCATATAATATTTGAAAGGTCCATGCGAAGGGTAAATTGATCCACATATATCACCCTTTATACGTTCCAAAAATGTAGAGGATTCAATCCCAACCTTAGCTACTGATGTTTTAATAATCAACTTTCCTTGAGAACAAGCAGCATAAGAGTATTTCTTTGATTGAAGAATATTTTGATTCTTTAGAGTATGCCCATGTGAATTCTCAATAATTCTGTGCATCATATTAAAATCGGGATGGCCCAACGGATCATGCCAAATAATAAAATTATTATGATTTGTAAACCTTTTATTTACTATAGAATGTGATTCAACCATTCAAATACCTGTATGATACAATCCAGAAGAAAGTGCAGATAGTTTTTCATGCACAAATTTTTCTACATCTTTTATTGTAGTAATATAAAGATAGTCAATCTTTCCTTCATTTGCAGTCTCAATGTAATAGTCATTTTGGCGAATAACCTTGAAACTTAACAAGTTTATTTAAGACTTAATACAACATAATGCATTATCAATGGCCAATATTGTTTCCCCGGGTAGTAATAAGGTCGCTCTTTCAGATCCCTCAATTAACTTTGTACTACCGGATATTGTATTAACATGATCCATTTTGATAATTAAATTAGAGAAATATTTTTTGCTCTTAATATAGTGTGAGTTGTAGCACTATCAAGAAGTGACATATCTCTATTACTCATCTTGGATTCAGTTGAAGATTGAAGAAATTTTCTTATCTTCACAAAGTAATTAAAATACATGATAAGAAATGTGAAATCTCACAATCTTACAATAAAATTTAAATACTTATTATTTTTTCTTGAAATGTAAAAACAACATAATGAAAAAACATGCTAAAAACAACATAATAAAAGAATATTATTTATTTCCTCAATAACTTGATCAAGATTTAGTTTTGGTCTCCAAAGAAGTCTTCAACTTCCAAATGAGTTATATCATCAAGGCCATCAAAATCATCATATTTCAAGACTAAGTTTGTCTCAACATTGTCATCATATTTTTGTGAAGGTCCTGTTTCATCATCATTTTTTAAAGTCAAATGTGATTCCATTCGAGCATTAGAAGAGGTCCCACCTTCATTTCTCTTTCTTTCGCAAGATTCTTGATAAAGCCTAGCAAAATGCTTAGGCGCCTGACATTCATTCTTTCAGTGACCTTTCATGCCACAACGATGACAATTACTTCTTGAAGGATTGTTTTGAGGATCCATTTGATTCTCCCTTTTTTGGTTACTACCACCACGACGATTAATATATCGTCCCCTGTCATTGCCACGTCCACGCATATTATTATGACCCCGATCTTGCCGTCTTTCAGGCTGGCCATGTGCTTGAACCCCATTTACTTCCGGTAGTGAAGCATCTCCAACGAGACGAGCTTCATGATTTTTCATCAAAAGGGCATTGTGTTCCTCAGCCACTAGAAGGCATGAGATCAATTCAGAATACTTCTGAAAGCCCTTTTCACGGTATTGTTGCTGCAATATTACATTTGAGGCATGAAAAATAGTTAGTGTTTTTTCCATCATGTCCTCATCATTTGTAGTTTTCCCACATAATTTCAACGGGGAAACAATCCTGAATACAACAGAACTATATTCAACAACGGTTTTAAAGTCTTGAAATCTTAAGTGCATCCACTCATAACGAGCTCTGGGTAGTACCGTGGCCTTTAGGTGGTCATACCTTCCCTTCAAATCAGTCCACAATTCAAGTGAATCTTTCACTGTAAGGTATTCAACCTTCAGTCCTTCATCCAAAGAAAAATCATAGTCTTGGCCTTGTCCTAACTCGACGCTGCATTATCCGGGGTAATAGTAGCACTAAGACCCTTACAGCTAGGTGAATCTCAGTGTCGCGAATCCATGACAAGTAATTTTTTTCGGAGATGTCAAGTGCTACAAACTCAAGTTTCAACAAGTTTGACATGACTAAAACTAACGGATTAAAAACTTGAAAAGGAGTAGAGTCGTGCTGATAATGTGTTGTAGATAAATATTCTGAAATAAATTAAAATAAAAGAGGAGGGGTGAGAGACCTATAGATATAAGAAAAGATTTTATTTTCTTCTTTCTTTTTTGGTGTGTTTCTATAATGTAGTAAACAATGTCTTTTATAGGTAATAATATGTGTAATATGTGAAAATACATTCACAAACTTTATATACTACAATAGTATGTATAGTATGCGTAGCACAATAGTAACTTTACATACTACAATAGTATGTGTAGCACAATAGTATGTGTAGTATGTGAACATCCACCAAATAATTTTTTTTTTACAATAAATGTGTATTTCTATTTTATTTTTTCCTTAATTTTAACGGAATTTCAAACATTTCCATAAACTGTTGAAACCTATGCGTTGTTTGGCCCTCAATTTTAACCGAATTTTGACATTTCCACAAATCAGTTAGTTGAATTAGTTTCTAGTACTTTCTACTCCACAGAGCTGTAACCATGGTATCCAAATCACCACCACCTCCGCCACCGTCGCCGTCGTTGCTCCGCCGCATCGTAGATTTCGACACCGCCATCTCCCACCGTCTCTACACTCTAACTCACCCAATTCTCCCTTACTACTTCCTCAAAACTCTAGAAATCTCCGGCGATGGCTTCCTCTTCTTCCCATTAATCCTCTCACTACTCCTTTACCCTCTCGCTTTCTCCAATACCGTCAATTCCAATGTACTCCTAATCAACCTCCTCATCGGTGGCGTTATCGATCTTCTCTTAATCGGACCCCTCAAACACGTCATTCGGAGGGCCCGACCCGTTTATAATAAGAACATGTTTGTTTCATTTTCCGTTGATAATTGGTCTTTTCCTAGTGGACATTCGTCTAGGGTTTCGATGATTGCTACGATTTTGTATCTTTACTTTGATTTAATTGAGGAGTTTGTGGCTCAGAACGAGAATGATTTATTTGTGGATTATTTTATGGTTATAGTGATTGGATGGGCTGCGACGACGGCGTTTTCTAGGGTGCTTCTTGGAAGGCATTTCGTGTTTGATGTTGTTGCTGGTGTATTGTTGGGTGTTGTTGAAGGAATTTTTGTGTTTCGGGTTTTCGATTATGCGACGTTGACTTCATTATTCAACATGGCAAAGTTGTAAGCTTTATTACTTATTTATATGAATGAAATTCGTTTACATATCTGTATTGAATGTTGGAATGATGATGCTTTGTATTCATATAGCCAACTCTAACTAGTTTCGGGCGCAAATTGTTTGCATCTCTGATTGTGCTTTACTTTGTTACAAGACAAATTAGGATGATAATTTGGATTCATATAGGCAATCCTACTTTATTTTGGGAGCAATTTTTTGTATCTTTGATTGTGCTTTACTTTGTGACAACAACAACACCAACATACCCTGTGTATTCCCATAAGTGGAGTTTGGGGAGGGCAGAGTGTAGCAGACCTTACGCTTACCTCATGGAGATGTTTCTAAAAGACGCTCAGCTCAAGCACAAATAATATGACAGTTACCGAGACGACACTGTATAGAATAAGGCATGACAAATAATCATAGCAAATAGAGAAAGCGTAACAGGTCGTACGGAGCAGAATAATATGTGATAAATGAAGCACAAGGATGTGCTTTACTTTGTTAAAAGACAAATTATTGAGTATTAGAATGAGACAGGTGCAAACATCGAAATGGTTATTGTTGAGACTTCATGGAGCTGGCTCCGACTAGTTAGGGATTGAGGCGAAATAGTATTTGATTTTGTTGTATATTGCTATGTTGTGGTTGCTAGAACTTACCAGTGACACTGACCTCATTCTTGTGTTGGCAAAGTTGTAGCTTTGTTCGTTTCTGGTTCATGATTGTGGACGTAAAATTGAGATGAATTTTAGCAATTTGTTTCGTTCTTTCATGTCATATTAAGCTTTATTGAATTTTCTGGAACTATCATGAAGATGATTAGCTTCAATAATGTGATTGATTCATGCTTGTCGGAATCAATGCACTTGCATTCACTTAGTGCACATCATGCTTGTGTTCTTGCAATCCTAACTTATTGGAACTCTAGATATGGATGAAAGGAGCCAGCTTAGATTCATGACAGTGCTTCGAGCTCCATGGACTGTTGGTATGATATAGGTTGATTGGAAGTGTTAAAAGGGATGATGTAAACCTGTATGTCATGGAATTTGCAGATCCTTTGATGAAAAGGAAAGGTGTTGATATTATGTTTCTCCTACTTATCAAAAAAAGGAATTACTTTCTTCATTTCAATTTATGGGAACCTATTTGACGGTGGACGGAGTTTACGAAAGGATAGAAGTTTTTTGTAACATATGGTCTTAAACATGCCATAACCTTTGTGTGGTTGGTTATAAGCCTTTGAAACTTGTGGTAAGAAACTGGAAACATACCACTTCATTTGTGTGGGCAAGATTGTCATTAAGGGTAACAACAACAACAACAACAACAACAACAAACCCAGTATATTCCCACCTAGTGGGGTCTGGGGAGGGTAAAATGTACGCAGTCCATACCACTTCCTCCGGGGAAGTAGAGAGGTTGTTTCCGATAGACATTGTCATTAAGGGTAAATGAGAAAATTAAGTTAAATTGTTTCAAATTTAGAAAAGGTTGCTCTTTTTGAAACAGATTAAGAAGGAAATAGAGTAACATAAATTGGAACAGGAGGTGTATGTTTTTTCTTTAATTCAGAAATATTTTTAGGCTCAAAGACTGGATTTTATCTTGTCTTCAAAGTTTTCTATCAGGATCAACTGTTCATGTTCATTAAGCCAGAGCAATTATGTCTAATCTTTGTGTAGACCGGAAATAGTTTTTAAGCATCTATAGACATGCCTCAATTAGAACCTCACTAGCCTGCGTGCAATGAATTTTATGTTGACCGAAGATCATTTCTGATTGACAATTATCTAAGAGCTGAAGCTCTTGATGCTATTCCACTAGACATGAAACATTTGTCTATTCACTTGTATGGATATGTCAAATTATCTTGATTCTTGGAGATGTTTGGTTACTAAATAATTAACTCGCTGAAAAAGAAAAAAAATCTATTTATGAGCTGAGGACTGTTCTAGAATGTTCACCATTACAAGGTTTATTCTGAAACTTCAAAAGATTGTCTTTAAGAAATTGAAACACCTGCAATACTTTTAAAATTGTCTTTAAGAAATTGAAACACCTGCAATACTTTTAAAATATTGCCCCAGAAAACTCTATTAGCTGAAATAGCTTGACCGCAGAACATACTTGGGCTCCATTCTTATATTGTTCTTTGACTAGTGACATTAAATTAAACACTTATTGGAGTTTGCAGCTGTTTTATTTGGTCCAGTGTGTGGCCTATTTTATTGACCATCTCCTTTTGGTTCCCACATGAATGTTCCGAGGTTCTCATCAAATTTGGTAAAAATATCTATCCACTTCCAGTTTCTTGCACGTATGCTGTCATGGAATTTCTACGTGATGGACTGGCTGGTTGCTTCATTGAACCATGTGATGTTGTCATATAATGTGTTGCTGTTTGGTCATCTCTAAAACAACCCTCATGGCAATTCTTGATTTCTGGATGTGTCTAGGGCTATTTTGAGATTCATGCATCTTTGTGTGCAGGTGAAATATATCCTTGCTTGAAACTTGTTTTGTTCCTTCCTCGTGATTTACATGTTCTGAGTTCCTCTACTTCTCTAGAGTTGCTAAATCATATGCGCCTCCCCCCCCCCCCCCCCCCCCCCAAAAAAAGAACAAAAGGATCACAGTTCACTGTGTCCTTAGTTTGTATCAGATGAATCCTGTAACTTCCTCTCACCTAATTGTCCTTCAGTGAAGTGTCTCATAATTGTTTTTGTCTAATTTTTGTGTTCACATGAATGATGATTGATTTTTCTGTAGCAGTTTTATTATTATCACGTTGCTCTGCAGAATTTATGTGGTCCTGTCATGTTTACTTTCTGTGAAACTTTATGATTAGCTAGGAGCATTACTCTCTGGGTCACTCCAAAGATGGCATTCTATTTGTTGTTTTCCTTAAACTTTCTACAACATGTCCATGTGGTGGTCCTGCCATATTTCAAACTCACTCCCCCTAGATGCTTAGCTGCTATTATTCATGTTGAGTTAGTCAAAAGGTAGGTCGGTTTACTATTGTTAATTAGAACTTCTGTGCCTTCTGATATGTTCAAAAGGTTAGCTAAAAGTTCAGCTTTGCTTTAACATGAGAATCTGTAGTTCTCTATTGCCATTTGTTCATGGAACTGAAGAACAGGAACTTGTAAAAGCTGTAAGAGGTGTTCTCTTCCAAAAGTATGTGTTTTTGTGTGTGTGTTTGTTATCGCCTCTGGGAGCTCAGTGTATATTGATACATGCAGAGGATACATAAATCAGAAATGCACTCAACACATGTTTATTTTATTTGTTGATTTATAGTCTTTCTTTAATAACAACGATGTCCGTGCTTGTTTGTGCATGCACTCCGACTATTTCACTAGGTACTTGCTACTTCGGATCAACTTTGCCCAACAAGGCATGGATTTTAGAATTGTAGTATTCTCAAGTTATATGATACCAATACAACTTTAGAAAATGATAGATGATGCCAAAGTCCAAGACTTCAAGAATCATTTGGAAATGGTCAAACATTGTGGCTTAATTTGATAATGACCTAACATTGAGACAAGGCTGAACTCTAAGAAGATGTATACTCCATATTGGTTACTCACTTTCAGACCCCTTTTCCTGCAGTAAAATATACACTGTGAAGCAGACACGTGTAACAAAATTTCTTGACCTCTTTGACCTAGTTAAATTTAGCGTCTGTCCATTATATTTCTAGATGTGTATTTTGGTATCATCATTCCTGAAACAGGGCAAAAGGAGAATGGTACAATGACCCAGAAAGCAAAAGATACTGCACTAATATTTGGTCATCAGTTGAAATAAATATAGCTGTCCGTGCAGTCTCTTGAATGAGGAGTATATTTTTGGCAATGTTTACAGTGGGTGATATGATGAGGAGCAGTGAGGTTTGGGGGTGGGCGTGGGGGTGGGGGTGATTTTAGTGCAGAAATAGTGGGCATAAGCAAGAGACTGACAGTAGATCCACCACTGTCACACTTTATAAAGTTTTTTACCCCACAAAGCAATGACATATACACACGAGGGGCTTTTGCAGTGTTGACCCCATGTGGCTTTCTTTTCTCTTGTTATTATGGGACTCTACTTTTGTTTCCTGTTTTCTTTGTTATATGCCAGTCTTTTACTTTTGTTTCCTATTACTTGCCCTGTCTCTGTGTTCCTTTCTTTTTTATTTTCTCATTTTACCAACTAGTTTATGCTTATATGGGATGCAAACCGTGATGTGCGAGTTAGATGCATGTCACTCGTTTGAACGGGAGGAGAGTTTGGGAGGCCGGAGAGTTTCGAGCCTGTACACCAATTGAAATCGGGCCATAAACCTACATTTTATTTCTATGATATGATGGTGATTTCTCAGAGAAACATTTTGTCTTTAGTATGTAAGAGAAAATAGGAAGAAAGATCTTTTTATTTTGTGCAGGAAAAAAGGTATTTATGGAATAATGTTAAGTGTGGATAGACTGAAAAGAAAGGTTCAAAACAACCAAAATAGGGACTGGCATATGTGCAGGGAAATTTAGGCAATACGTACAAGTCCAGCGGTGATACAGACACTGCTTTTACAATCAATTCAATCCCTCTGGCAGGTGAAAACTTTATTTCTTTCACACCACCTTTCTGTCATTACAACATACTCTCTCCGTCCCAATTTGTGTGATACCGTTTAACTTGACATAAAACTTAAGAAAGAGTGAAAACCTTTCAAAATTTACGGTATAAAATAAATCTGACGTAATGAAATTTTAGAGTTTAAGTTGTTTCCTTTTATACCTCCCTAGGAGCTTCTACCATTTTTGCTTCCTTGGTGATTCAAACTCATAATTTCATGATTGGAAGTGAAGGGTGTGGTTGCTATCCGAGCAAACCCCTCTTATTGAGTTGAGTTGTTTTCAATTATAGAAATGTGGAAAAAGTTTTTGTTACACTGATAAGAAAATGTATTATGCAAATTGGAATAGAGAGAATAGTACATTATACTTATGATCTTATATATAAGGGGAAATCTTAATTTTGGTAGTCCTTACAAGGACTTTTTAAACATTTCACTTTTATTTTAAAGCAAAGTTTCTATACATGTTAAATTTGTAGTGTATTGATGGTTTCATTTTCTTGTATATTTTCATTTTTGTCCTCTTCTTTTTTTGTTAAGACCATCTCCACTTGATCTTTTGTAAGTGGTTTCTTTTTGTTATTTATTGGATTGTCATTTAATTATAACTTCTTTAATTTATTAAAAACAATTACTTTAACTTGAAGAAAATTATGTCAAAATAACTTTTAATACGAAATTAAAGTTTGCAATAATTTTTTTACTACACCGTTGAAATCTTTTTAAAAACTTATTAAATTTTTTTTAAAAAAATATAAGTACTAAATATGGCAATTAATAAATAATATCTTATATTTATTATTTTTATTAGTGGACATTAAAAAAAAGTAAATTAATAATTAAAATGGGACGAAAAGCTTATTCTTTAAAGGGTGCGTAAGAAAATAAATATGACAAGTAAATGAGTAATGTATTACTGTAATTCAATTACTATTTAATATCCTTATTCATTATTGTTAAGTTTGTTTGTGGTAAGACTCTAAATTAATATTCTAATTATTTTAATATAAACTTGAAGTCATAGAAATATTTGTTGTATTAAATAATTCTATAAGAAGAAAAAAAAATCATCAAAATAAATTTATTTTATCTATACTAACAAATTCATAAAAGTACCGTATTTTTTTATTTATTATTTTTGTCGAATCATAACTATTTATATACTTATCTTCAAAAATTATTTAACTTCGAGAATTATTTATATATCTAATTCTTTGACAATATATTTATTTCTCAAAAATAATATTCTAATTTAAATTATCCAATTATATGATTATGAACTTAAATAATTATGAATACTTATCAAAAAAGCATGTTTAATATTTTATTAAATAAGATTAATTATAAAATAAAAATATAATATAAATTAATATTTTATTTTTCTATTCTGAATTTGAACCCGGACTTAGCACAGGCCTTGGTGGAACTAGTTTATTTATATATGATAAAAACGTGAAACAATTTTCAACTTGAATGCCACTCTATGTAGTTTCTTGCTACTGGTTTAGGCTTTGGTATGCATAGTTATTTTCTGTACTTGCGTTGATGAGAAATAGGTATAGTACATGAAATAGTGAAGGTGCATGCATGGTATTAAAGAGCAAACATATCCAGACACGTCGTTGAATTTCAGCACTTTGAGTTTGAAGATGTGGAAATTTAACAAATCGTACTGGCAGGGGCAGAGCTACGGATTGCAAAGGGGTTCATCCGAATCTCCTTCACCGAAAGATTACTCAATAATCAGTATATATAAGGATATATTTTTTTTTAATCTATGTATAATAAGTTGAATTTTCTAATGTTCTTTGTGTGCTTACTCCTTTACGTATTGAATTTTAGGAAAATTCTATTTCCACAATTATGAGGAGACATATTTTCCTTTTTTATGAAAATGATGCAATTATACTAGATGCCTCTTCAAGTTTTGGAATAGAACAACAATAATTTAACGTCCTTTCTGTTCTCCTTTCTGATACGTCATAAGTAACAAGTAAAAATGAAAATTTATTTTAAAAATAAGTGACGAGTAAAAGTGAACGGAAGGAGTAAAACTTAAAAAAGAAAATTGTCCAATATGGATTTTTCTTCCCCCCTCCCCCTCCCCCTCCCCCTCCCCCTCCCCTCCTTTTGCCAATACAAAAATAAACACCAGAACCTTAATATTAAGAAAAAGGAAAACAGAAATTGTCTCATATGTCTTACGCTAACTACGATTAATTCCTTTTCGTTTTTCAAAGTTATATATTGGTAGCAACTTGCACAAATTCACCGTTCTAATAGCAAGTATTGTAATTTTAATATATTTAACAAAAAAATTTCATCAAAAAACATGAGAAAAGTTGCAACTTAGAATATTTGTAGTATAGTTTAAATATTTAAATTTTAGATGTAAAATATTGACTTGATCTAATTTAATTTAACTTGTATGGACTTTCAGAAAAGGAAAAATGACAATTAATTTTGAGGACAAGAAAGACTTAGTTGATACGTTCTTGAGAGTATCATTCTATGAAATTTTCAAACGTTGTTAATTAAATACGTCCTCCGTCCTAAATTATCCGTCTCAAATTGAGATGACACATTGATTAAGAAAAATAATTAATAACATGCCTAGTTTACTATAATACCCTTATTAAATGACGTTTATATTTTAATTTGAAGAAAAAGTAATTAATGCAAAGGGTCAAAATATGAAAAAAAAAATTGTCTCTTTTTGATTAACGAAAAAAAGACAAGTAAAATGAAAAATCAAATTAAGAAATTTGAAACGGGTAATTTGGGACAGAGGAGTATAATGTATTTATTTTCTTTTATATTCGTTGGACTTTCTCCACCGGTTTAGTTCTAAATTTTTATTTCAAGTAGTGTTATTGTTTTGCGTATTCAACATTTATATTTTACTAAATTTTTCTGAGTGATATTAATTGTACATCGTTGAATAATATTATGTCAATTGCACCTATACGTATATATGGTGTACATATAATAAATAACTTGTTGCTAAAATAATATATTCTCGGTACAGATTTAGTCCCACAAGTGAAATCGAAGTTGTCATTGCTAAAGTCAGCCTGTTGTATAACAAAACCAGAAGGGGTAAATAATGTCCCAAAATTAAAAATAATGGGTGTGTAGAGTTGATTAGTACCAAGTCCTAACGTTACATATTGAAAATGCAACAACAAGCACAAGAAAAAGGCAATATTTTTTCATTTGTTCAAGAAAAAAAAAAGTACCATTCTTGACAATTTCCTCTAATTTCAAGAATGGATCCATTCTTTTAATGAATGCTGACTTGTGGTATGATGAAATGTACTTAAAATTAAACCTAAATAAATGCAGTACAAATACAAGTGACAGTATAGTATTTTCTTGTTGTACAAGTATATATATGCAATAAGTATAGTTGCTTCAAGATTAAGAAAAGTACATAACTTTCTCAAATCCCAAATATTACTATATTTACTAGTCCTCTGTTACACTTTAACTATTTGCAGTACATTTTGAGTAAATGTAAGCAGCTACGTCTTCCATGGAATTTAATTACTCCATGAACCCCCTCTCCTTTGGGCTTTGTCAGTGGATTGTACTGGTTTTCTTATCATAATTTATGTAGCAATGTAGTATTCCTAATAGCTCTAGCAAAAACAAAAAAAAAATTAGCAGAAAAATTTATGAGACACGAGTGTTATCTTGTCATTTGTATGAACATTTTTTATTTTAAGTAGATTTTGTATTCTCTTTTATATATATAATGGATTCTTCATTTTCATTTGTGAATGTAGGTCAATCAACTAAATCACATTACTTTATTATGTCTATTTGATATATTTTATTTTTTGAGATTTGTTTTGTTAGCTTTCATATGATCGAGATATGTTTATTTCGATGGTAATACAATTATCATTATCTTCTTCTTCTTTTTTCGGGTAAAGAGGAGGAGGGGGCAGTTCAATCCAAAAATCTAATGTGAAATCATTGAATTAGTAGCTTTTTCAAATAATATTTATTTTTTTCTTTGTGAATAGCACTTTTAGTTTCTCATTTAGTGAAAAATTCTAATTTTAGCATCTCGCATGTATATCATATAGCATATTAAATTTCAATTAATTGATTCATTCACTTTTGATTCATAAATTTAATATAGTCATTAACTACTCTGATCCGAGACTTAATTACAATATTTGATATGTTAAATGTTGTACAATTACTTCATGTTTGACACGAATATATAATATACTTCTATAGATTATAACTAGTCAAATTTAACATATTTTATTATTTCCAATAATTTTAAAATATTTTTTTTTTTTACTTGTTAGTTGTGGCTAGTGTTGATTATATATATAGCATAATGTAATAATAATTGAATCGAAATTGGACCTTGTTTGGTGGCACCAAACGTAGTAGTCTCATTAAATTTTAATTGGTTGTTAGATTATTTGGTGTGAAGTGAAGAGACATTTTAATATTATACTCATAGTTAAGTACAAGGTTTGAATGGAGTTGGAAAAGGGACATGTCACCTAAATTTAGTGCTTTATTACAAGTAAAATTATTAAATGCATGATATCACACTTTTATGAAATTCACATATACATATATAGCCTATAGGACCATTACGTTTTAGATTTATGATCTTTAGTCTTGTCCACATGGTCGATGTCTTTTATCTTTTGCAATCACAATCACTAGAAAGGTTGATCAATCAAACAAATAGGAAAAAAAAGAAGGAACTATTTAATTTGTCCACTTTCTATGTTCGTTTTATTCTCGTTTGTGCTATATTGAAGAAGATATCATTATTTGTATCTACTATTGTCGATCTCAATTTAAATAGAGGAAGTAATTATGGTAGGCTGATAGATAACGTAAAATTTGTCAATTATGATGAATCTTTACAATACAGAATATATATGAGCGATGTGGTGAGTGAGGAAAATTGCTATAGGCCGACAGTCAGCATGAAACTAGTCAATCGACTACAATGAGTAACATGATCGATGAGAATTAATTAATCGGCCACAATATAGAAAATGAGTGCCATGGTTCGTGAGAATGAATTAATCGTATAGTCGACTCTAACTTGTTTGAAATTGAGATACAGTATTCGAAATTCTGATATTTTAAGGAAATGGTTCATTGGTCACTTATTAGTGATCTACCTTATAAGAAATCCCAATTATTAGTGGGTACACCTAATATGCATAGTAGCTTGCTACCTTATAACTCATCAAAAATTATCTGCAAAATTTAGTTTATATTACCTTGCATGAAGATTTTTTTTTTTAATATATAAGAATAAAAGGAGTGAATAATTTGGAAGATGGTTCATGGGAACAGCAACAACAAAAGGTTCTATCTACTGAACTTTAAAAGGATTGATGGAATGGCTAAGCACATGTTATGCTGGAAGGGACACATTTTCTTGAAATGATATATATAAATCTTGAATTGATGTGGGGTGGGTGCATTTTTTTTTTCTTTTGTTAAAAAAAAATAATTATTTGGGTAGGTGTATAATGTATATATGTTTAGGATTGAACTTAGAGAAAAATGCCTCATAGATAGAGGACATATGGTGCAGGGGGGCCTATTCTTAGTGCTTCACTGAGTTGTTTCCCAACTGGAAGTAGGTGTAACAAAGAAAAAATTTGGTTGCATAGTACATAATTTATTTTGCAAAAATATTCTGAAACATGATTTTTCTTGAGTTGAAGAGCTATTGAAAATAATTTCTCTATCTATATTTTATAGGGATAAGGACTACATACATCCAACCCATCGCAAATCAATTCACTCGTGGGATTATGCTGGATATGTTATTATTATAGTATTATATTATAGTCTATATAATGCATACTATCCTATAATTTACTAACTTGGATTAATGTTCTTCTTGCCTTTGTTTTGGTTGCTGGCATGTTGTTATGTATCATTATTTCTGCACTAACAATGAATAACATGTCAGTCTTTTACTAATATTTTTTATCATAGGAGAAGTGAACGTGCTTGCACATAAAAAGTTATGACTGTCTTGAGGCCACCCTACACATAATTATGTGTAAAACTATATTCTATTGATATCCAAATTATGTTCCTTTTAGGTTAAGCAAGTAGAGTTAGTTGAGTCGAGATCTGTCGAAAATAATATATCTATCTCGTAAAGTAGAAATATACTTATAAGACTACATATACATTTGATATCATCCTCTCAATATACATTACACTTGTAAAAAAATATTATACTTCATATATTGCTATTGTTGTTTGAACTAAGCAAGCAATGCATGCATAAACAAGTTCATAAATATTCACCATTTGGAGTTAGGCAACGTCTCATCAGAAATTGACTCATATATAGAAAACGTTTCAAGGGGTTTTTAGCTAAAAAAATCATCTATCAATATGATATATTCTGAGATGATGTTTGTAAATTCACGTTTTTTTAAGTAGTGTTATCTCTAATTTATTTTTATTCTTTTTAAAGAAAACCCCACTGATTAAGGGTGTGTTTAGTATGATGGAAAATATTTTCTGGAAATTATTTTCTTATTTTTCCTTGTTTGGTTGTACTAAAACATTGAGAAAATGTTTTTCAAAATGACTTATTTTCCTTCATTTGAGGGAAAATGACAGATGTGACTTCTCCCACCCCAACAACAATCAAATTCACATTACTCAAAAAATACACATTACTCAGAAATATTTTTCAATGTACTTTGCTCCAGTTTTTCACTGCTTAAAATAAAAATTATTGAAGTCCGAATTTTTCCTTGTTTCCAATGTTCGTTGAATGTATTGTTATTTTCATGTGCATAGAGGAAGACTTACCTATGTTACTTTTGCTAATTGCATATTCTATTTTGTCATCGTTGTAGCTTGTTTCACAAGGTTGAATAAGCTCGTCGTTCATTTGTATTTCTATTGATTGTGGTATCTTGAGATTATCCTGATAAAATGTTGAAAAGTGTCTCCTATGTTTGCTAATTAGTAATTGCTTAAAATTTAGTGACTTGTATTATCTTAATACTCGATATTGATATTATTTGTTATGCTTAAATTTGTTCAGGCAGTGATATACTAGTTAATAGTTAGTAGTATTTTTTAAAAATATTTTTCACTCTACAACCAAATACTAGAAAATATATTTCTGAAAAATACTTTACCAATCAAACACCATAAAATATTTTTCACTCACCAACCAAACATGAGAAATAAATAGAAAACCAACTTATTTTTGAGAAAAACCTTTTTCCATGGAAAATATTTTCCATCATACCGAACACACCCAAAAGAGAACAAAAATGTGTTCCCCAACTTATTGATAATCCAAAATTTATATATATGCAAATAAATAATTAATCAAGTAATAGACAGCCCTTGAAGCTTGGAAGTTGGAAATGATTTTGGCAACTAGGTCCATTACCCCTTCGTTCTCAAAATTACGACAAAAAGCTGTTTATTTTTGCTAAAATAATGTCCATTTCACTTTTTAATTAGTATATCATAGTATCTAGTAAAATAATACTACTATTAATATGGTCATTCATTTAATAGTACATTTGCTGTACTAATCTACCTTTTTGTTAAAAAAAGGTCATGAACTCATGATCTTACAACTCAACTGCCATAAGAACAAATTCCTCTAAGCTGTTCTCCAAAAGTGCGTCAAAAAAATTAAAAAGAAACAAGATTTTTTTTTTTTTAAGAGGATCAAATTAGTTATTTTCATCTCCTGTTTATTCTTTGTTCTTTCTCTTTTTTGCACTTCTGTTTTGCCATATTTGTCGTTTAATAATCATTAATATTCCAAATCAAATCAATTTTTACAAGAGCTCATCCAAAAATGTTTTTATTTTTTGTTTCTTACTTTGTTTTCTGATTTTGATATTTCTTTCCAGCTCAATCAGGGATGGATATTTGCTACAGATAATGAAAAGTGTGATGGAATTTTATTGAGGCAATTCTATTCCGGCACTATTCTTCAAGTGGATACAAGGGTTAATAGCTTGGAAACTATACAGAAGATAAATCACATTAATTATTAGGTGTGTGAATTAAAGTCTCGACTTGATACATATAAGGTGCAGGATTTCTTAATGATGTGAAGTTTGTTGGAGAAAATCATGCGGGTTTAGCTCAAATCAGACAATATCACACCATGTAAGACTGTCATTAGGTCGGTTGAGCACAACAACTAATATTATTAGAGCCTAGGTTTGGCGAGATGAGTGTAGGGATGTGGCGGAGACACGGAGTAGTGCGTGTGCTGCTCGATTTGTTTTCCCTTATGAGCTTAGAGATGCACACACGAGAAGTAGTGGCAGACTTTGGTTGTCATAAATACTCAGACGATGTAGGTAGCACACTGTACAGTGAATTTCGGTGGCCCCATGGATAGTGGCGATGGATCATGTGAAACTTAGTTCGAGGGGGAGATTGTTGGGTGTGGGTTGCTCACAGTACAGTGAATTTCGAAAACTGGCTCGTGTATTGTGCTGATGGGGCACGTGGAACTTAGTTCGAGGGGTAGATTGTTGTGTTTGCAAATCAAAATCCCATACCGGTAGCTGAAGGAACTAGGAAGTGTAGGATCTCTTAATAGTGTGAGGCCTTTTTGAAGAAAATCGTTCGATCTTAGTCCAATGCGGATAATATCATACCATGTAATAGTGTCTTTGAGCTAATTGAAACCAATATAAATAAGTCATGTGCGACACGCAAACTCAATCGAGAAAGCATATAGAGACTTCGAATTTAGAATTTATTATTTAAGAAATAACATGTTCAATCAACTCGATCAATCTCGAGGGGAAGAAGAAAAAAGGAGCAAATAATGTTTGTTAATAGTCAATAGATCTAGAAGTACATTATCATTGTCATTCTAGACTAAGATTAGATTAGTCAAACTTACTTATCTGTCTCATCATCATGCGGTTGATCTTAATTTGTCATTTATCATCTCCTAGTCTAGTCGCCAATTTAAACAGAAGCAATAGTTAATTGTACTTTATTTTCTGTTTCTTTTACCTTAGGGTGTGTTTGGATGGAGGAAATTAAACATTTTCCAGAAGATGACTTTTAACCTTCCTATGTTTGGCTGATCATATTTTGAAAAGTATTTTCTCTATAAAAACATGTTCCTTAAAAATAAGAAAAATTATTTTTCTAATAAAATTAGGCCATTAGGAAAAATAAGTAATTCCATAAGCGACGTTTTAAATTCAAGATCTCTTTTCCACCCACACAACATTCTCTACCAATTCACCTCACATCCCCCCTGTTCAATAAATCATGACAAAACAATTGATCCAATTGAGAGCGTAGCGTAGGAGACAGCAAAAGCTGTCATATCGCGCTAATAATATGATAATAATTTTTTATTTTAGAGCTCAAAGGCTTATCGAGTTTATATTTATAGAGTAGAAGTAGAGTAATCCCACCATACGACACAAATTTAATGAGTTTTCCGCAGATAAGTACTATCATGATTCTTTTTTGAAAAATCTAACTACTGATTTATTTTTCGATTTATACAATATAAATATTCCTTAGATAAATGTATACTGAAAATATATACTATATAAATATTCCTTAGATAATGTATACTTTTTTTCTTATTAGTGGCTAAAAAATGAGTAAAAAACTCACTGTTGTTTAAGAAAACATTTCACAAGGAAAACATTTTCCTTCACGCCAAACGCACCTTAATATAGTCTGTACTTGCTAATGCATTTTTTTTTGTGTGTGTTGGTTG
This sequence comes from Capsicum baccatum var. pendulum, assembly GCA_030864225.1. NCBI lineage: Eukaryota > Viridiplantae > Streptophyta > Magnoliopsida > Solanales > Solanaceae > Capsicum > Capsicum baccatum. The sequence continues at coordinate 15,417,135 of CM061550.1, forward strand.
GGAAACTGGGATTTCTTTTTGTTTTGTTTTGTTTTGCTTTGTTTTGCTCTGATAATTTTTTCCAATATTAATTCAATGAGTTTATTCTTGTTGGGTTCAATAGGTATGAATGAAAAATGGAGGACACAACTTTTGAGAAAAAGACATATTGTTGTTACACCTCCGGTTTTTCACCGCATCCGATCCCGCTAGGAAGTTGGTTTTAGAGAAAATGGGTTTTTTCAATTAAAGTGACGTTTTGAAAAGGGATTAATTTATTTACAGAGTCACCACTTGGATTGAGTTTGGGTGTTCCAAGTCACCTTATTGAATCCCTATTCAAAAGGAAATGACTCTTTCATTTTTTATTTTTTTAAAATTTTTTTTTGGTCTGCGAACTAGAAGTCCGGATAAGGAATTCTGTTGACCGAGGGGAAGGTGTTAGGCACCCCTCGAGTCTCGTGGTTCTAGCACGATCGCTTTAATGACTTACGTCTGGCTTAAATTAATTTTTTATTTTTTTTTTGGATTTATAATATTTGTTAACCTAAAAGCTATTTGCCTCCCGCTTTTAATTTATTTTGAAATTATTTATTATATTGACGTGTGGCTTACCGATAGTAGTACTTTGCGGCCTCACCGCAAATTTTGGCACGTTTCTCGCGCCTTTATGGCATTTATGAGTCGTCCCCATTTTCCTACTCTAAATAAGCACCTAATGGGTTTAAAACCTACCCAACCCAATTCAATCGGCTTCAAATGGTAAATTAATTTAATTATAACGAATGGTTGGTAGCAGGGCTTAGTGAATTCATCGTTAATTTTCACTTGCATATTAAATCTTAATTATTTAGAGGATAAGAACCCAACTCATTCTTTTATGAATTCACTCCCTTACAATAATTCTCTTCTCTATTCTTTTCTTTATTGCGATGGGTCTTGAATAAACTCGTAACCTGTCTTGCTCCTCTCACGTTATTAGTATTAAACTATTCGGACCTTATATATTTAGACCCAATCGTCTTCTAATCTAAGATGACAATGACACTGCCTCGTGAACAATAACCTATTTATGCTCCTTAACTAAAATTATTAATATCATTTACAAATCCCTAAACTCATAAATAATCACTGTCCTAATCACGATCAAATACATAAGAAGATAAAAGTATTCAGATTTTAGAAGAAAACATAACAATAATGTAAATGATATATTAGAATAGAACCGTGAGGGGTATGCACTTGCCTGATATATTTCCCGTAATATTTTACAATATTTAATGATAAAATAATTTGTTGTCTACAAATATAAAATAGTAGTTAATGTTTTACTAAACCGTGGCAAAATGGCGTTGAAAGGAAAAAAAATACAAAATAAAGTTATAAATTCCCACATGATTATAGCTCCTTTTGAAACTTATCATTTAAGTAAATCTCAAAATAAGTCAATATAAATGCTATTTAAATGACCCTTTCTCAAGTAACACCACTGAAGCAAAACCACTTTCCACATTTCTATATTTTATTTTATATTATTTTTATTTTTGTTAAAAATAAAACTTCAACATGGCTTAAACTTGGAGGTGATGTGATGTGCGTTTAAAGCAAAATTTGACCTAATCATATTTATATTAACAACTAAAATAAATATTTGAACACACAAAATTCACAAGTCATAAGATTTAAGCAGAAACAAATATTTTTTGTACAATACTCACATCAACATTCTAAACGAAATTGCTAACATTTGAAGGAATTTACCGAAGAAAAATATAAGAGATTTTCATCATTAAAATAGTCTTGATCAAGCTTTCATTTACAACAAGATAAATAAAAAATAAGTGCAAGAATAGTGAATAGAACTTGTTCAACAAACTAAATTGAATATCGTAACGAGAATGCCATCATCGTAAACTTCAAACAGAACCCCAAACTCGAACTCTAACTTTTCTCCTTTCCCTTTTTTTTTTTTTTGGTTTGGTTTTTCTCTTTTGGTTTCTTCTGTTTTCTTTTTTGTATCTTGGTTTCTTGTTTTTTTTTTTTTCGTATCCCCCTCCTTTTTTTTTTTTTTTGTGCATGTGTGCATGTGTTGCATATATAGTGTATGTAGTGTGTGTGCATGTCGTGTGTTATGTGTTTGTGTGTGTGTTGAGTGAAAATAGGGGAATATGGGAATATTGGGTTAGTGGAGTAGTTAGGTTTCTGCATTTTTTTTATTTATTTTTTAATTATTTTGAAAGAAATAAAAATAATTAAAGTAAATAAAAAAAAAAATAATAAAAACAAATAAAAATAATAATAATAAAAAAAATATATATATATATATATATATATATATATATATATATATAAAGACAAAATAAGTTAATTAGCTAGTCTTAGGAATATGACTAAGAAATATTAATATCACAATTTTTATTAAAGTTGAAAGAAGAAAACAACTATAATTTAGATTTTTTTTTAAATAATAAACAAATAAATACGATAGAATAAAAACTTATTCAACAATGTGACTCTATTTTTGTAGTTTTTTCAAAATTTTTAATGAACCTCAAAAATAAGATAAATTTAAAATGCCTAAAAATAAAAATGAAAAATAAAAAGAAAATAAAATAAAAATTAATTGAACATTAAAATGGTATAAAAATATTAGGTTTGGGTCAAAAATTAGGTGTTTACAATTGTTTTGAAAAAGGAGTGACTATTCAATAATTGTGTCTGTTCAGAAAAAGATATGTTTCGAATGAACAAACATGATTCTTCCAAAGGATACACCTTTTCGGATGAACCATAGCCACCTTTCGGAAGGGGCACTTGATGACTATATAAACCAGCATTTATCCATAGGTTTTAGAATGAAAAAATTTTCTGAAATACAAACTCTTCTTGTCTTCAAAATATTCCTTATGATAAATCAAATTGTTGAGTGAGTTCGACGAATCCAATTATTTTAGGTACCACTATAGTTGGATTGAAAGTCATTTTATCCTGGGAGAAAGATTCCAAAACCTAGGGTACAGTGAAGGGAATTATTCCTTAAGGACACTCCGTGAAGTCGGGGGATTTGGCATTACATTTCTGTTTCATCTTAATTTCTGAAAAAATAAAACACACTTCTTAGAAAGATCACTTTGATCTTGTGTTGAGGGTGTTGTTGTACTTCATAGTGTTCTTGTTTTAAACTTGAACTAGTGTTGAAGTTATTGTGTCAAATTACAGATTCGTGTACCCGAAAACATTGAAAGACATTAATCTTAAGGAATAATCTTTGGAAAAAAAAATACTTTTTTCCTTATTTGGTGAAATTTTCTTTTCACTAAAGTTTTTTGTTTGGAATCTGTATTGCTTGATTTCTGAAGATTAAAGATTTTAGCTTTCTACTCCGTTTGAACTTAACTAGTGATTTGAAGACATAAAATCTTCATCACGGGTTAAAGATCACTCGGTTGACGATTGGAAGTCATAAAAACTTCATCGTTAAACTAGAAACAAGAGGTGTTTAAAGGTGCTGCAACTTTATTAGTAGTATTTTGACATACTAAAAGGTTCCGTCTTGTTGTGATAGGAAAATGACTAACGATAGTCAAGTGCATAATGTTGGAACGACTATGGCGACAACTAGTATTGCCACAACAAGTTGTACTAATGCTCCGCAAACTATGACACTAACGGAGACATCCGAAAAATTCGTAGGTATTGACTTCAAGAGGTGGCGGCAGAAAATATTTTTCTACCTCACAAATCTTTGTCTTCAAAGGTTCACATTTGAGGAAACTCCGAAGGTACCCGAGGGAACCTCTGAACAAGAGCGATTTGTGATTGTGTAGGCTTGGAAACACTCTGATTTTCTTTGCAGGAACTACATTTTGAGTGGTCTCCAAGATGACCTTTATAATGTGCATAGTGGAACAAAGACAACAAAAGAGTTATGGTGAGCGCTAGAACGTAAGTACTAGACAGAGGATGCAGGAACTAAAAAGTTTGTCGTTGCAAGATTCCTGGAATATAAAATGATAGACAGCAAGTCGTTTGTCTCCCAGGTGCAGGAACTGCAAGTGAGCATCCATGATCTCCTAGCGGAAGGTATGATTTTGACAAATACCTTTGCTGAACAATTTGAAAGTGTTCTTAATATTCACATAACCTTTATTGTTGGTTTGATTGTGAATGAAACATTTTAAGTAGCAACAATAATAGAGAAGTTACCACCTGTGTGGAAAGACTTCAAGAATTATTTGAAACACAAACGTAAGGAGATGTCTGTCGAAGATCTAATCGTAAGATTGTGCATTGAAGAAGACAACAAGGTTGCGGAAAGAAGGTCTAGAGGAAATTCTACAATGAATAGAGCAAATATTGTAGAAGATGACTACAACTCCAAAAAATGAGAAAAAACTGGAAATGAAAGTTATCAACCCAAGAAGAAATTCAAGGAAAAGTGCTTCAACTGTGGAAAGATTGTCCACAAATCAACAGATTGCCAAGCCCCTAGGAAAGGCAAGAAAAGAGATCAAGCGAATGTGGCTGAGTCCAAGAAAGAAATGGATGATCTGTGTGTCATGCTTTCCAAATGCAACTTGGTAGAAAATCCTCGCAAATGGTGGATGGATTTCGATGCCACCCGCAATGTTTGTACTAATAAGGAGTTGTTTTCAATGGTTGCTCTGTCTCAAGGAGAAGAGAAAATCTTCATGGCTAACTCCGTTACTGCAAAAGTAGAAGGAACAGGAAAAGTATGCTTGAAACTGACTTTAGGCAAAGTGTCAACACTCAACAATATCCTGTATGTACCGAAGTTAAGAAAGAACTTGATTTCTGTATCACTTTTAGATAAAAACAGATTCAAATGTGTAACTGTTTTAGAAAAAGTTATAATTAGCAAAGGAGAAGTGTATGTACGAAAAGGCTACTCACTAAGGGCCTATATAAGATGAATATAATGACTAATTGAAATCAATAAAAGTTCTGCTTCTTCTTACTTGTTTGAGTCTTATGATTTGTGGCATAAACGATTAGGCCATGTTAATTATAAAACATTACGAAAACTGATTAACTTAGAAGTTTTGCCAAACTTTGAATGCAATAAATCAAAGTGTCAAGCGTGTGTGGAATCAAAGTATACAAAGCATCCTTATAAGTCCATTGAAAGAAATTTCAATCCCTTATACTTAATACACATTGACATTTGTGATATGAAGTCAACACCATCACGTGGTGGAAAAAGTATTTTATAACTTTTATTGACGATTGCACTAGATACTGTTATGTCTATTTGCTAAACAGTAAGGATGAAGCAATAGATGCGTTTAGACAATATAAAACTGAAGTAGAAAATCAATTAGAGCAAAAGATTAAAATGATAAGAAGTGATAGGGGCGGAGAATATAAATCTCCCTTCGCCGAAATATGTGTAGAGAATGAAATTGTTCATCAAACTAAGACCCCGTATTCACCTCAATCTAATGGAATTTCGGAAAGAAAAAAACAAACTTTGAAGGAAATGATAAATGTCTTACTTATAAGTTCAGGTTTACCACAAAACTTGTGGGGGAGGTTATCCTTACAGCTAACCGAATACTCAATAGAGTTCCCCATAGTAAGACACAATTAATCCCTTATGAAACATGGAAAAGAAGGAAACCCAACTTGAAATATTTCAAAGTGTGGGGTGTCTAACAAAGGTCCAAGTTCCAATGCCAAAAAGGGTTAAGCTAGGATCTAAGACGGTGGACTGCGTGTTCATAGGATATGCTAAAAGTAGTAAAGCATATCGGTTTTTGGTTCAAAAATTCAAACATCTGGATATTAATGAAAATACGATAATTGAATCAGATAACGCTGAATTTTTTGAAAACATTTATCTGTATAAAACTAGACATGAACAGTCTAGTGGAGGATGTAAACGACCTCGAGATAAACCAAGTGAGAATGTACATAATGATGAGAATCCAAGACGTAGTACCCGTCAAAGAACGTTAACTTCGTTTGGATCGAATTTTGTAACATTTCTCTTAGAAAATGACCATTAAACATTTAAGAAAGAAATGACGTCTTCAGACTCATCCTTTCAGAAAGAGGCAGGCGATAGTGAGATTGATTCAATCTTAAAAAACCACACGTGGGAATTGGTTGATCTTTCTCCAGGAAATAAACCTTTAGGTTCTAAATGGATCTTTAAAAGGAAAATGAAGGTGGATTGTACTATTGACAAATACAAGGCAAGACTTGTAGTAAAAGGCTTCAAACAAAAAGAAGGTCTTGATTACTTTGATACATACTCGCCAGTAACAACGATAACATCTATTCGAATGTTAATTTCCTTGGCGGCGGTATATGATCTCGAAATACATCAAATGGATGTGAAAACCACATTCCTAAATGGAGAATTGGAGGAAGAAATTTACATGGAACATCCTGAGGGTTTTGTGGTTCCAGGAAAAGAAAATAAGGTGTGTAAACGTGTTAAGTCATTTTATGGACTAAAACAAGCACCTAAGCAATGACATGCAAAGTTTGACCAAACCATGTTGGTAAAGGAATTCAAAAATAATGAATGTGGTAAATGTGTTTATATTAAAGACAATCCAAATCACCAATTCATTGTGTGTTTATATGTGGATGATATGTTGATGATTAGTAGAGACATTTCAGACATAAATGCAACGAAACGAATGCTTGAGAGCAGGTTTGATATGAAAGACCTTGGAGTTGCGGATGTGATCTTAGGGATAATAATTCATAGAACTCCACAAGGGTTGGCATTATCAAAGTCTCATTATATCGAAAAGGTACTTGACAAATTCAAATATATGGAATTTAGTATTGCCAAGACTCCATTGGACGTAAGCTTTGCACTTTAAAAGAATGAAGCTGAAAGTGACTCGCAATTGGAGTACGCAAGAGTATTGGGATGTTTAATGTATATAATGAATTGTACACGACCAGATATAGTATGCGCTATAAGTAAGTTGAGTCGGTACACGAGTAATCCTAATAAAACTCATTGGATGGCAATGAAAAGAGTTTTGGGGTATCTTAAATATACTCAAGACTACGTTTTGCATTATAATAAATATCCTGGGGTACTTGAAGGATATAGTGATGAAAATTGGATCACCGGATCAAACGAAGTAAAATTCATGAGTGTATATGTATTTACTATCGGTGGAAGAGCGGTCTCTTGGAAATCATCCAAACAGACTTGTATTGCTCGCTCTACAATGGAATCTGAATTTATTGCATTGGATAAAACCGATGAAGAAGCAGAATGGCTCCGAAATTTCTTGGAAGATATTCTTTACTGGCCCAAACCAGTGACACCAGTATGTATACACTGTGATAGCCAAACGACAATAGGTAGGGCATGGATCATGATGTACAATGATAAATCTCATCATATAAGACGGAGACATAATACCATTAGAGAACTTCTCTCTAGTGGAATTATCACTGTTGACTATGTAAAGTCAAAGGATAATGTATCGGATCCACTTACAAAAGGCCTATCTAGAGAAGGAGTTGAGAGGACATCCAAGGGAATGGGTTTACGGCCTAGGACAAGTCAGCATGGCGGTAACTCTACCTAGCAGACTGGAGATCCCAAGAGCTAGGTTCAAGGAGATCAAACAAAGTTGTGTCTGACAGATTCAACATTGTCAAAATACCAGGCCATTCTCATGATGTAGATAATGTTTAGTAAACAAGGATAAGACTTAAGGTTAAAAGTCGTTTAATGATTATCTAAATTTGGCAGATTTGACCAAATAGTTTAAATCTATAGGATTGAGCATTTAGAAATCACCTATGTGAGGGCGAAGTGAAAGCCGTTTCAAGGAGAATGTTAGTAAAGGTCTATTCTCTAAGATCTCGTAAAACCGGGACTTGTTCATGGCTGAAAAAAATAAAATCGTGAGAACCATAAACGGTAAAAGGTTGATTGTATGACATGTGTTGTCTAGGTGTACATTAAAGCTCGACGGTTCAAAGATATCAAATCTACCGATTGACCGAGTGCATCCGATGCATGTTCACTACGGAAAGTTCAAAGGGAAACTCACTTATCCAGATGCAATCAGTCTTTGCTTAATGATCACATATTTGTCCGTAAATTTTTATAAAGAATAGTCATTCCCCATTCATGTGGGGAATTGTTTTGTTTAATAGGTGTGAATGAAAAATGGAGGGACGCAACCTTTGAGGAAAAGACATATTGTTTTGGAAAAGTAGAGACTATTAAAATAGTTTTGTTTGTTCAGAAAAAGACACAATGTTTCAAATGAACAGACATGACTCTTCCAATGGATACACCTTTTCGGATGAACCATTGTCACCTTTCGGAAGGGGAACTTGATGACTATATAAACCTGCATTTATCCACAGGTTTTGGAATGAAAAAATTTTCTGAAATACAAACTCTTCTTGTCTTCAAAAAATTTCTTGTGATCAATCAAATCGTTGAGTGAATTCGACACTATAGTTGGATTAAAAGTCATTTTGTCCTGGGAGGAAGATTCCAAAACCTCGGGTACAGTGAGGGGAATTATTCCTTAAGGACACTTTGTGAAGTCGGGGGACTTGGCTTCACATTTCTGTTTCATGTTAATTTTTGAAAAAATAAAACACACTTCTTAAAAAGATCATTTTGATCTTATGTTGAGGGTGTTGTTGTACTTCATAGCGTTCTTGTTTTAACTTGAACTAGTGTTGAAGTTATTGTGTCAAATTACAGATTCTTGTACCCGAAAACATTGAAAGAAAACAATTCTCCCGTCATCAATATAGTTAGATTAATTGCTCTTCTGAGTGATTTTAAAGATATTTTGTTGTCCAAATTTGATCTTACTTAATATGCAACTATTTGTTCTTTTTAAAACAATCATTTTATCTCTACGTTTTGAAATATTGTAAGTGCATAATATATGGAAATGTTGAGCTATAATTCAAGTAATTTAAAATAACTTATCATTTTAAATAACTTACCATTGAAAAATCCCAAGAAAAAGAAAATCTAAATAATAAATGCCACTGTAAAACTAATAGAATTGACCATAATAATCAAACAAATAACAAAAACTGGCATTCCTATACTATTTAAGAATACCATGCCCGTGATATATGAAGTCTTTTAAGAACATCATACAAATCCACTATATATTTAAAAAGGAAAAAAGAATTGAATATTGCACTAGTTCAAGACTCAAGTAGGTAATTGATTGCATTCGACTGAATCACTCTTTTGACCAATTAATAGATCCGGTGAATCATGTGAACTGATTAGATCCCTCGAATAGAGGGCTCGCAATCCTTCTTTCAACTCTATGCATGCTTAAAATACTTTGTTTGATAGAGTGTATTAGAAAGTTAATGCATGTATTAGTTTATTGTGTATTATTAATACATTGTTTGATATACTTTTTCATCTTATTATAGCTAATGCTTGCATTAGTTATACATTCTATTGTGTATTGAGGTGTGTATTACTAATATCTCAAAATTCATCATATTAGCAATGCATTGGATCCAATGCATGCATTAAACAATGTCCTTCAAAAAAATTTCCGCATCCTTTCCAACATATATTTGGAGGATATTTTTATAAAAAAAAAAAGAAATTATTAATTCATGTGATTTTTCAATACATCAAACCAAACATTGCATAAGAAAAATACAAGCATAACTAATACAAGTATTATAAACACACCATATTTTACATTATTCTTATACACTCTACCAAACCATCTCTAGACTTGGATATACAATTGAGCCAAATAAACACCATAAGAAATAAAAGAAGCATCAATTTTGAAACCCATGCTTAATTAAAATACGATAGAATTGTCTTATTATTTTATTTTTTGGGAGGTTAAGGGCTTAAGGCAAGAGGTTAAATAAATAATTGGTTTATCAATTCTGAACAGTGGCCAGCCTCCTTCACGTTTCTTTGGCAGATTTTTGTCTTCCCAATCCTAACCATATTATACCATATTAACTATTTTTTTAATGCTAAAGTAGTTGGTAAACAATTATAGACTTCAAAAATTTTAATTTCACAAATTAACATGAAGATATTGATTCATTTTCTGTTTCTTATTTATTTTATGAATATATATGGTGTATGAAAATATTTTGTACAAACAAATTACATCTACCTATTATAATAGATAATTTATCTTATTTTCAAAATTATAAGTCTCACTATTCGCAACAAATTTTCGTTTATGAAAAATAAATTTTAACCACAAACAAAAATATGAAGAAGCAAGAATTTTTTATTGATAAACGATTTTGGTTACAAATCCGTTCCTCCCTTGATTCTTCTCTCTTGATTTTCTCCGTAATTCGAGGGTTGTTAGTGACTTATTCTCGAACATAGGATGATCTCCTTATGAATATCCCATGATTTTGTGGGATATTGGAGATCCCGATTTTTTTACGAATACCCATCAGCTTAGGCGAGATTTAGGGTAAAATAGCCTTCTAGAACTCAAACAGAATTTGAATTCTCATAAATTTTAGATATCTACACTCACATTTCAAGAAAATTTACGTACGATAAGTATATACTATTTGTACAATATTTTATATTATTGGTTTATATAATTAATTTTTTCATTTATTAAGTGTGGACAGCTTGTAAAATCAGAAATTAAGGGCCTGAGTTAAGGCGTCCATTTCTCCTTTTAACACATGTCCATGTGAAAACCCTCAAATAATTACTGAAATTATTGAAAACAGGAGCAATAGTTTTCATAAATATTAAAAAAGTAATATTAGAGAGTCCTCGTTGTGTCATTTCACAAAATAATATTAGACTTATATCTTTTAAGTATAATAATACAAACAATTAAATAGTGTCAAATCGACAAGATAAGAAACATTATTTTATGCCCATCTCAATCGGTGCATGTAGATTGAAAAATTGAAATGTAAATGAAAGCAAAAAAACACTAATGTGATTGAGAGTAGGGTTTGGATAAAGAGGAAAAAATGATGATCAAAAGTATTTTTTGGTTTTATTATTATTAGGGATGTGGTTATGAAGTGAGATTTTGTTTGTTGTTATACAATCTTTTAAGAGATAATTATTACTTGGAAGAGACACTTGAGATGTTGACTAAGTTAAAAGTGTGATAATATGGACCCCTTATTGCTAGGGAATTAACACATTTTTCATTATTAATGAGACACATGGGATTGCAGATAACACAGCAACTTTGGTCTCACAAAGTCTTAACAATTACTACTATTGTTTAAGATGGACTATATATCTCATTGCTTTTATTATTTGATGGTATTTGATCTGCCCTCTTTGGCAACTTAGATCACCACTTATCTTCACACTTTTTTCTTCTATTCTCTTTATATACTGAGTTTGAAATTTTTGGCATTACTGGTCTTGGCCAAACGCCATCAACAACGACATCAATGTGTATACTATTTGAGATATACTGATTTTTATAGTTAAAGAGTGTTCACATGAGTTCGTTCGTTGTTCGTTGAAATATTGGGACTTTTATAATTTGTTTGGCCAAACTTATAAAATTAGCTTATTTTAAGAAGGTTTTTTTTTCTTTTCAAAAAAGTCACTTTTGGTGAAAACAATTTATGTTTGACCAATAAATTTTAAAAAAACACTTCTGAGTAGCAATTAGTGTTTGGTCAAGTTTTTTAAAGTGCGTTTAAGTGTATTTTTCTCTAAATTGATTTTTATAAAAGTGTTTTTGGAGAGAAACTACTTTTTTTAGCTTATGAGATACTGATTCTGCTACTCTCCATAATCATTTATTTTCTTCCAAAAGCTTTACCAAACACCTTAATTTCTAAAAATAAGCATTTTTGGAGAAAAATAAACTTTGACCAAATGAACTATTATTTTTTCTATATTATGAGGCAGGGAAATTTTAATTATATATGTAGTACTATATAATATGATCAAATATTGAAACGTGACAATCAACAATTGCTAGCACATCCCTTGTTGAGCACATCGTTTTACTAGTTAAAGTGTAGGGTTTGGATCTTCCTGAGAATGTGGTTTACAATTTTTAGAGGCTTCGTTAGTTCTTTGTCCATAAAAGTATGATGCACAGCGGATGAGGCTGCTTCACCCTTAATCAGCTCTGTTGAGAGTGCTACCCTCGAATGGAGCTCTACTCGATGCGAATCCAGATTAGTCGGGCTCCAATGCGGGTAGCGAACACCGGATGGAAAAACCAAAAAAAAAAGAACTTCCGTTATATTACACCACAACCCTTGTTGGTATAATGGAAGTTCTACTAGACTAGTGAAGGAGTCATAATATAGTATTTGAATTATGTTAAATAATAGTATGACATTATACTAGTTAATTTGTTTAGTTATTTAAATATTACTAGTTTTATTGCTTATAAACTTGTTTTGCGTACTCTACTTTTTTTTGTAGAGAGATTGGTTTACTTCTAAATTAGTACGTAGAACGAAAAGAAAGAGACTGAAAAAAGAAAAAGGGAGCAATTGTGAAGCCTAAAGAAGTTAAGTAATGTTATAAAATATAAAGTAAGAACAAGAAAATATAAAGCAAGAACAAGAACAAATAGAGAGAATAAAGAGTAATTCTTATTTCTCATTCTTATTTACAATGAAGGAAGCCCTTCTATGGGAAATTTACTCTTAGTTTTTGACTAAAAGACAGATACTTTAAATCCTGATAGATATCAATTAGATCTTATTAGATCTTAATATATCTTATCTATATTCTTGATAGATATTCACTATAATGTAAATATATTCATAACACTCCCCATTGAATGTCTAATTGATAAATAATGTGGCTCATTAAAACCTTACTAGAATAAAACCCAGTGGGATAAAAAATCTAGTGAAGGAAAAAGAGTAATATAGGCTGCCTCATTAAAAACCTTACAAGGAAAACCTAGTGGGACAAATCCTTGAAAGGGAAAAAGAGTACAGTGCGTATTTGCTCCCCCTAATGAGAACATCCTTGAACCTTTGCATCCCGATCTTGTGCACCATCTTCTTAAAAGTTGCAATTGGAGGAGACTTGGTGAATAAATCAGCCATATTATCACTTCAACGAATCTATTGCACGTTAATATCACCATTTTTTTTGTAGCTCATGTATGTAGAAAAACTTTGATGAACTGCGCTTCGTTCTATCTCCTTTTATGAATCCCCCCTTAAGATGTGCTATGCATGCTGCATTATCTCTATATAAAATTATGGGTGCACTGTCACATTTCAAACCACATTTTTGTCTAATGAGATGCATAGTGAATCTCAACCATACATATTCTCGGCTAGCTTCATGAATAGCTATTATCTCGTCATAGTTCAATGAAGTGGCTAGATAGACTGCTTTGTATATCTCCAAGATATGACAGTGTCCCCACATGTGAAGACATTACATGTTTGAGATCGAGATTTATGCTGGTGAAATAAGTACCCAACATCAGTATGACCAATAAGATCGGGACTGCAATCTGTAGAATAAAATAAACTCATGTATTTTATCCCATTTTAATGTCTCCTTGTAGGAGCAGAAATATACATTGCTTAACAAATTGACTGAAAAGGCTATATCAGGCCTCGTAATATTTGCAAAATATATTAGTGCACCACTTGCACTAAGATATGGTACTTCATAACCAATCCAATTCGGTATGTTTCTTATTTCAACAAATAGTCTATTGCTTTTGAAAACTCTCCAAGAGTTTCAATAATTTTCAAGTTATAAGCTTATACAATATAAGGATTATAAATAAGTTTTTCAGAAATTTTTATATGCTTCAAACATTTTGAATCCTTAAAAGTTTTTATGTAAATTTTGTCAAGTGACAATATTCAATATTTCATTAGTGACATCTTCAAGTGTTTGAATTGCAAATCAAATAAGTTTTATGCTTACCAAGATGCATCCTTTCATGTTACTTGATAAATGTTTATACGTCAGCATGCTTAAATTAACGTTGAATTCAGATCCTCGTAATCCTTCACAATATTGCGTCAATATTGTATCAAAGATATTAATGATATATCATTTCATATCGATTCACGATGCGACATAACATTTTGAAATCTCATCACTTCATTATTTTCAAGTATTTGAACCTCTCGTAAGGTTTCATGAAGTGTTATGTCGTAGGTTCTAAGAGCACATTGCCTTCTTATTATGATTATTTGCTCCTTATCTCTTTCAAGGTCACGCTTCACGCATGCATAGAATTTGTCCTTTAGATACACCAAATAGGAGCACTTGCAGCTTAAATGTGAGATGCTTTCAGCATTTGACTTGAATTATCTTTTGAATGAGGATCTGATGATCATTCCTAACATATTTCTTAGTTGGTTATAATATCCCCCTTATGTTAGGAAAACTAACATACATCTTCCTTCTTCTTTGAGGAATCTATCTTTGTACATCATGGTATATTCATTAATCGTATACCGCACATTAACTATTAGATGGACAACGTGTGATTCCTGACTTAGAATCAATTTTGAGGGAAAATTAATCATAATTTATTAGTTTGATGCATACAAGTACTTTTGTATATAATATTCAAACCATTAGCAATGGTTCAGTTTTTTATTGAAGACATTCAACGTCAAACTATCTCCATCAAGATAAATTATCTTGATTATACAATCCGAAAATTATGTTCTTATCTTGATTAATTTTACTAAATTAATATTATTAATAATATTTAAAACTCCAAATTTGATTATTATTAATTTATGTTTATCTAATACCAACGGTAATATGAGAAAAAAAAGCAATAAAACTCTTGATTATTAGAATGAACTAGTAAAATAAATTTTTTAATTTTAATATGAGGGTCAAATGAAATAAAACACAATAGTAATACCACCACATCACTGTATATTTTATGACCAACTAGAATAGAAGTTTTTAGATAAACCTAAAAATTCTATGACCAACTAGAATGGAATTTTTTTCAGATAAACCTAAAAATTTCCTCTTTCTCAATATGGCGTGTAAATTCGCAGAAAGAAAATTGAATACTAGTACAATTTGAAATGGTCCATAAATAGAGATTACGTCAAATGTATTTTCTTCTGCTTATAGCAAATATTTTCATCAATTTTTTCTTTTTAAAAAAGAATGACAAAAGATGTAACCTAGTTTGGTCACGAGTCATAATAATCATAGTGGGGGACTTGCAATTAATTCAATATTTCCCCACATCTGCAAACCTATTTAAATCACATGTCCTACCATATCATATGTTGAACAGGCTCGTTTGGTTTATTGATGGTATAGGAAAATATAAGGCTCCTTCGATAGATATGCAATTAATTAAGTTTTTGTATTACTAGTATTTTGTTTGTTATATTGTTTTAATAATGTATTGAACTGTGTATTACTAATATCTTCAAATTTATGGTATTAGTAATGTAATGAATTTTAATGCATGTATTAGCCTGACTAAAGATACAATTATCCCTCAAAATCTTTTTTACATCCTTTCCACCATATATATGAAAAGTATTTTATAACAAAAAAATATTATTATTTTTTTTCCAGAAATTATGCAACTCGTGTTATTTTTAATACACAAAATCAAACATTACAAAAGAAAAATGCAAACATAGCTAACACAAGTATTACCAATACAAATATTACTAATACCTCATATTTTCATTATTCTTATACACTCTAATAAACGACCGCTAATTAACTTCAACATAAAATCTCGAGTAACATAATATAATATTTAATTGATCGTATAAAAGTAATCATTGCACAATTTACGTGACACATTGGCGATATCAATTAGTACTACCATATATTATTCAAAACGGGAAATATGAATACGAATGTGTAAATTAGAAATGCATGGATTTAACTATTTAATATCCTTTTAGAGTAAGTAATTCATGTATAATGATCTCTTCGCTCGCATAAAAATCCCTTTGTGTAAATAATTCGTGAATTATAATCTCTACATAAATAACATGTAAGCCAAATGCGCTCCATAAGTATGGACACCTTTTTAATTTGTTGTTGGTAAATTGCAATTTCCATTTTTATATATGTGCTTGCGAACACACAAAGTTCTTGTTGAATATTGCTGTTGGGTACAATTCATTGCTCACAATTCAGTACTTAGTTGTTGAGACAACTAATGCAGTTGTCGAACAACTGTTTCAGTTGTTCAAGGGACTTTATTTTTTTTAACTTAATAAGATTGTGGGACTCACTTGTCCTCCTTTTCTTAATTAAAGACTTGGGAGGGTCTATGAACTCATTTTTCTCGTTATTTATTTTAAAATGAATTCACAAATTTTAAAGTGAGGTCCAACCTCTTACTATGATTTGAAATTTGAAATCAAAATTGAAAGAGTATATAAATACGATTTCAAATTAAAACTTTAAATTACATATCCAAACACTGATTTGAAACCTCCAAATTTTAAATTTTAAATTTTAACTCCACCTCTGCAAACGCTTAGGGCGGAAAATCTGAAATTTGGGACCATGTATGAGGAAAGACAAAATTGCAGTGTAGCAGCACCTGCTCGGAAACTCAGGACCATAGTCATGACTATGAGCTTTCGAATCTGCACTTAGCAGACACTTTCGATTTTTATTTTATTTTATTTTATTTTATTTTATTTTATTTTTGTTGTTGTTGACCAGAACCAGAATATTATTACTAGGACTAGGGACTAGGATTCTCCCTTCAATTTCTCACTAATAAAAATAGAATATGAACAAAAAGTTAAATCATAGTACGTAGTATGTCCATTTTATTAATTTTGGACTCCTAAACTATATACGTATCACATATACTGCGTCTCTTTTTTTAAAAAAAATAGTTTTTACCTGCTTTTCCTTATTTCCTTTCTTTCTTTTTTTGTTTTCTTTTTATTTTCCTTTAATTTGCGTCTTGAAGGTTTTAGTTAGAGTACAAACGTCGGATTTGATTTTTGCAAAATTAAGTTAAATGTACGTTCTTTTTTCCAAAAAAGAAAAAGTAAAAAAAAAAGGGCAAGGGATAATGGAAAGAAGATTACTAGAGATCATAAAATTTGGGGAATATTATAATTTGCACAAATTATGAAATTTTCATTTTTATTAGAAAAAGAAGTAGTATAATTTTATAGATTCAAATTGCATATCTAAATAAATTTCAACTTTAAATCAACCTGGTTTCAAATCATAGCCAAATGACCTTTAAAGTTCTTTTTCTTTTCACATTTCACTCCAGTCTCCATACTTCCCCATAAATTCCTTATTAATTTAAGTCTAAAGGAGGATCATGTTAATTACATAATTATATCGACTTTGCAAAGATTGATAATTACACAAAGGTTTAATCCATGGGAATGGCGTAATCGTGAGTATTGTTTTTTTGAATGGTGCAATTTACTTGCATATATTTTCCTCATACTGTCAATGAACCTTCCAAATCGCTCGTAAAGATTCAATCATTGTGTGTTTATAGCTAAGTAAGGTCTAAGTAACATGAACTCTATTTGCATGTAGTTTTTGTTACGTGTTGGATTGCATAACGGTTGGACAAGATTTTACATTCTTCTGGAGCAGTTACGTTGCAACCTCCGTCATGTGAATAGGTCAACTTCAAAGTGAATTTGTTGAGTGAAGCGGCGTTATGACCCGTGGTCGCCTGCCTGATGGTAAAACTTACCTACACTCAATGTATATACTAAATCAACATATGATGCATGTCATATGTTCAAATTTAGAGTTTATATTACTTAATAATGATTAATTAATATGTATTTATTTTATTTAATCACTTAATTATGATAAATTACATTAATTTGATGTATACACGGAGTGTGAGTTAATTTTTATCCTAAACCTAGATGGGTTAATTCATAGCACAACTCTGAATCTTTTGTCAGCAAAGTTACTCTTACCGGTCAAGTTCAAGAATAAGACTTGGTATTACTTTTTGCTGAGACAAATTAAACCTATGTTACTTGTCATGTGTTATTTTTTGACTCACCCAATTGTCTAATATATTATTACTTTAAATTAAAAATATGATTTACTATTTATGAAATTATATCGAATATGTAGTTGTTGCTACTTGCTAAGGCTTAAGTGACTTAATTAAACAAAATTTTAGTTTTCAATTAAAAAGAATCTCCACTTTCACAGGAACAAAAAACTAAAGGGGTCACTAAGCACACCAGACGAGAATGATAATTTCAGTATAAAATTTGAGGTTAGTTTAGTTTATCATTGGTACGATATATTAGCTAAATTCTTGAGATTGATTAGGTTATCCCACTGTTTGCATTAACCGGTGAGACTATAATTCCTTCCATGTAAAAAATAGGATAAAATGATTTTATAAATATCCCAATTAATGAGATTATTCTAATTATGTAATCCCGCATATCGAACGCACCCATATTTAAAAAAAGTATAAATAATATAAATATCAATTTGTAATTATACTCTCTCCCACTTTTTATTACTTTCTCCCTATTAATATACATAATATAGTCGACATATACATAACATTTTGTGTATATTTTGAAATTTTTGTAATATATTTAAAAAGTTGAGATTTTTTGTAATATTGAAAATATAAATTATGTATTTATGTAATTTTTAGATGGAAAAAAATATATAATTTTATTATTTTAGAAAAAAATCTGTGAGGAGACAGGGAATAGGGATCTTCAAAAGCACTTGTATAAACTTGAAGCTACCGCTGTTTACCTCATCATATGGCACGAATATCCAAGTTGGTGAAATTCGAAAATTGAAAATATAAACGAGACCTAATATGGTAAGTATTTTATTCATTGCAATTTATAATATATTAATTTTTATTTAAAATTTAAAAATATACTCTATGACGTTTCATTTGCAAAATAATATTTTATGCAGTGTGAGTATTCAATATTAATGCTGCATTTATTTTATTAAGATTTGATGTCTGAATCTGAATGTACATGTAAATAATTAAGATATTGTTTTTAAATTTAAAAATTGAATAATTAAGCTTGTTTATTTTTCAACATCTGAATGTGAAAAAATTATTTATTTGCAATAAAGTAAAACTATAATTTCAATAAATATTTAATTATATATTAGAAAAATTATTAATTTAATACAGTAAAATTATTATTTGATTTAAAAAAATATTTATGTTCGTCAATGATAGTGGAAATGATTTGTAATGATGGTGATAGTGGTAATAAGTGATGTTAGTGACTAGTAATGCTAGCGATGATAATTGTGATGGTAGAGATGGTTGGTATTATAGTGAATGTTATGATGGTAATGGTGTGTGTGATGTGAAGTTGGTTGATTTTAATAGTTAGAGATGATCGTGGTGGCTGAAATGTATGCATGATGTTTGACAGTTTGTTGGTGGTAGTTGAAGACATTGTTAGCAGTGGCATTAGAGATGATTGTGTAGTAGAGATAGATTGTAGTGATGTTAGTTGTTGATGTGACAATTGTGGTGGCAGTGGGCCAGTGGCCGATGAATATGTGAAAGTTGATGATGTGTTAGTGGTAATTAGCAATAGTACTAGTTGTGATAGACGAGTTGGTTGGTGGTAGAGATTGATGGGTAGTGGTTGATAGTGATGGTGGTGTTGACAGTGATGATAGTGGTGGATGTAATTAGAATAATAAAGGTGGTAGGCGTGGTAACGACTGACAGTAATTGTTGGTTGACAATGTTTGGTTATTGATGATTGACAATGATAGTGGTGGGTGGTGGTTGACAGTGATGGCGATGACAAATAGGTTTAGTGGTGGTAACGTGTTATGAATAGAGTGAGAATAAATATTATCTTACACAAGAATATCTCTTAATGATACTAAAACTTAGTTCGGGATACGAATGATTAATTTAAGACCTAATCATACATATTAAGAGGTAAAATCTTAATAAAAATAAAATACATTTAATGATTTGAAATCTAAATAATTCAAATTCAGATTTTCATTAATTGCAAAAAAAATGAGACCTAAAGGGTTATTTGGTGGAAGAGATAATTGATAACTAACTTTGAAATTGATTTTAAAATAAATTTATTTTATATTTAATTGAGATAAAATACATGAAATAATTCATCCCAAAATTGTAATGTTATTTGACAAAATAGCTCTATGGATTCTTGTACTTGGTCTGATTTGTAAAATGAATACTCCTACTTACACATTTGTCATTTGGACCCTTGAACCCATTTAAAAATAACTTTTTAAACACTTTTTATGACCTAGCATCCTATGTGGTTGAGACCAAATAAGAGCGTGTATTGCAGCCCCCAAACGCGCGTAATTCATCAAAAATGGGACCCTAACAGTCTGAAAATGGCATTTATAAGCCCTTGTCATACTCCTTCTTCCTCATTTGCTTTCAACACCATTGTTGGAGCAATTTAAAAAAAAAATTCTCCCTTCTTCTCTATTTTTTCTCTCTAAGTTCTTGTTCCTTAATTTTTTTTCCCTGCTCTGTTTGTAGTATTGAAAAGTTTAGTTTTTTCTGTAATTTTTTGCAATATCATAACAATTTAAATTTGTTATTGTGGGCTTTATGCTGAACTTATCATGTCAAGAACACCAACTAATTTCGAAAGAATGTTTTGGGGCTGTCAAAAATATAAAACTGGTAATGGTTGTGGATTCTTTTGATGTGCTGATACAAATGAACAATACCATGTAAACAATTCATCAACAAATTCAGAGCAAGGAAATAAAGGAAAACATAGAAGGCAACGAAGATAAGAAGGGCAGGGAAGACATGAGAGATCAAGCATTAGCATTGATATCACCAGAAGTCTTAAAACAATTGTCTTAATAACACTTGAGATCAATACAGAAAGAGAATTATACTATTGTGTGCCTTGAGTACTTGGTGTGGACTGATTCTTGCTGGCTTGAGTTCTTGATATGGCTTGAATGGTTGTAGAAGATTTTGCCTATGATCTTTTGTAATTTTATTTTTGTAGCTGTCTTTGAATTATTGTAGCTCAACCTTAGTCCATTTGGTTGAAAATTCAAATCAATATTAGTTGCAGCTGAACTAATAAGTGTTGGATTATGTAACACTCTATCAGTATTTCAGACGGAAAAATAAAAAAATCAGTTATAGATGCATTAATTAATACCAGTTAAATACAATTACATGATAGAAAACTTATCCTTTGCACTACATTGCTACTTGATCCAAACAGCACACCAAAATTAATTATTTTTGTCTTATTTTATTTTGATCTTTTATATGCAAGCTTTGCACCACCTCTCAAAGTTGTACTAGTCTTCTTTTTTTGTGTACCAACACTACTAATAGACGATTGAGTTGTAGATTATGCAGTATTATCACCTACTGCAAAAGTGATTGCAGCCATCACAATAACTGCAGGCCTTATATCGGTTGTTGAGGCAGTTGCAGGCCTCACACTACCAACTGATGCCATCTTTGTAGGCCGTCTTGCAGTTGTTGGTGCACTATAAGGTCTTCTTTTGCTTGATATAGCTTTTGCACGCATGTTAACACTTGCTGAAGTATTTTTAGGTTTCTCAGCAGCAGTTGCAGTACTAATGTTGGGTTGCACACTTGATTGACTACTACAGCTATCAGTGAAATTTTTTTTCTACAAAAATTACGTAAAGATCAAAAACACATTCAAAAAGAGTGAAATTTATCAATAAAAAATATTTAGCTTATCAAAGTTGGACATCCTTTTTTGCTGTGTCCAATAGACTTGCACACAGAACAAGTCATTTTTTTCTTTCTTGTAGCCTTTTCAAACTTTTTCTTAACGGGCTCATTCATAGCTTTCTTTCTATTTTTACTTGGTCTTTTTGGCATGAGAGTAATCTCAAATGGTTCAATTGCTGATTTTGTGCTTCTTCACCACATCTTCATGTTTGTCATTGGTTGAATATACTTATTATATGTCTTCAGGTATGTTTTTCGTTTATATCAGTGGTCGGCAAATGACTCCACATTTCATTCCTTGTAATTTATTCCAGCAATTACATGTTCACAAGAATTTTTTTTTAATTATCATGACCTGCAACTACATTGCTTTCTCTTCACATTAAAAACATGTGTATATGACGGATCACCATCCTCTAAGCTAAAATTATCATTAAACCTCACCTCACACTTGACTGCTTATTCACCATTCTCTACAAGAACTTTCATTGCCATTGCTGATACATCACTGATCTATCTTTTTGAAAAATTTCTTATTTGATTCATTCTTTTCATGACTTTGCATCTTATTTTCTCCAATATAGTGATAATTATTTTGAGCCTAGCACCTACAATTCAACTATTGAAAGTTTCAAACATGTTCTCAAACACATCACACCTGGTATGCTCTTTAAAAAAAGTCCTATACCATGTCTTTTTGTTGTACTTGAGCAAATCTTTCAACTCACTATTTCATTAAGTTTCAGTTACAAATACACTTCAAATAATGCCTTTGCAATCTGTCAGAATTTTTTTCTTCTTTCTTTACCTCTCCAAACCTGCTTTTAGTTGGTCCATATATGTCTAGCACACCATCTATGCTCAACATTTGACAGTAGATTAATAAGTGTCAAATGAAGACCCTATCAAAATATGTACAACAGTAGTTAAACATTAATGATATCACTACAGCAAACTAAAAAAATAACTGAAAAATATGAAGCTTCATGCCTTCTGCATATCAAACATTATGTCAAGTCATCACCTCTATTTTCTTTAAGTTTCAAATCATGGCTGATGTACCTAAGAAATCAAGACCATGTGTCCTTGATTTCTTTATCAACTACTGCCCATGCTAAAGGGTACATTTGATTATTTCTATCTTTAAAAATGCAAGATAACAAGATAACCTTTAATTACATATACCTTTGAGAAAGGTACCATCTAAATCAATTATTCTTCTGCATCTTTCTTTTCATTCACTTTTAAGGCCTCAAGATAAATGTAAATGCCCACAAACACCTTTTTTATTATGAAATTGAATTCTTGAATATCCTAATAGATACAATGATATCAGAATTGGTGGTCCTCAACTGTTCAACATAGTCAGACAACCTAGCAAACTCTTTCATAAAATCATCAAAATGTTCATTTATAATTCTGATTTTGCCTTTCTACATGTTGTTTTACTAACATACAACTCATAATCCTTTCTTAAAAGTGCTTGAATCTAATGCAATTTTATTGAAGGATCACTCATAATCTTATCTTGTAATGCTTATTAATCCACAAAGGGTTACACAACTTATTTCTCGTCTTTTTAAAACACTTGTGGATAGGAAAGTAAGTTTTCAAACTAAAATTTTCTGTGTTATCAAGACTTTTACGAATAACCCAAAGACAACCCTTATGCTTATACTTTGCCTTTGCCCTTTATTTTTTATTAGGTTTCAACTTAAGGATCACATTTTTTTTAATAAAGTAAATCTGCAGTGCCTTTCTAAACTCAACACAATTTACAAAAATAATAACTGAAAAAATATCTTCTTTGTAGTTTTATTAAAGTAGATCTTAATAGATGAAGTTTTAGGTGGTGGATCTACCACTTCATCATTTTCAATAGGATCTCCTTCCTCTTCACTAATATCACTATTTAGACCTGAACTATCAAAATAAGGGTCATCCCTACCCAGTTTACCTTCATATTTAACCCTCTTGTTCTTATGAATTTTCTGAAAATCAGTATCTATACCTACTGATCCAGATGATATTTCATCTAAATTCACCCTATCAGTGTTTTCTTTTACTTATTTTTTAATGTTACACTTCCTAGCTTGAAGCAACTCTTCATCAAAATCACTTAAATCTTCAATGTTTTCATTAACATTATAAAATAAATCACTATCAGAATCACTGATATCAAAATCTACTTTAGAATCAGACGGTGTGTGGAGAAATCATTAACTTGACCTTCCTTTAAGTCTTCTGAAGAAACATTAGCTTTTCCTTTGTCTGTCTTAGGATGTTGATTTTCATTTATATACTTATTTTCATTGATATCTAATGGTGGAGGTGAAGACACATCAACCCTATCAGTTTCAAAAAAGACTGCAATATCATCATTAGAAAGCAGTAATAATGGTGGAGTGGCTGTCACATCAACACTTGACACATTAAATTTTTTTATTTTTTGGGCTAATACTTTTACAATTTCAATCTCATTTTTATCATCAACAACTAAAAGTTTACTAATTTGATGAACAACATATACATCAATAAAATATTCAAATTGTAAGCTATTGATAAATCTCAAAACATTAGCATCACTATTTAACATGTAATAACAACCTTTTTTGTTAACTTTACGTTTAAAAATTTTAATTTTTTTCACACCTAAATCTAGTGCTAAGTTATGAAACAACATAATATAAAGCTCATCTACATCTACTTTAATTTTTTTCAGGATCAGAAACTCCATTTACATATCTTAAAATAAGGTCTGACAAAAAATAGCTCCCATAGGTGAATTGAAGTTTTATTATTATATCTATTTAGTTAGAAAATATATACAATGACAAGATAACATATATAATTAGTCAATTATCTAGAAAGTTCTGATTTTTAAAGAAAAATAAATGAAAAAAAAACTCAAACCTACTTTTGCAAAAAAAAATCTAAAATCTTATTGAAATCACAAAATATGCCATTGAAAGCACAAAACTGCTACATATACATCTAATAAGAACATTAGACAACAAAAAAATTAAAAGCCCCAAAATTTTTAGAGCATTTTTAAATTTATTAAAAAATAAATAAATTTAATCAAAATAACAAAACATGCCACTGAAGGCACAAAACTGTTATGTATAGGTGTAGTAAAAGCATTAAACATGAGAAAAATATAAAAAAAAACCCAAAAAATTCATCACAATTACGATTTTATGAAAAATTCTAAATTCTAATCAAAATCTCAAAATATGCTATTTAAGGAGTATCACTGCTATATATACTACCTACAACAACACTAGACATAAAATAGAGCAAAATCCCTCAAAAAATAAAAGAAAAAAATTGTTAATCGCGAAAATTCTAAAATCACTAAAACGAACTCCATTAACTCGACAAAAAAATTGAAAGAAACTACGAAATACTACAACTAGCACAAATGTTTAAATACTTACATTAATTGTAAAAATCATCATCAATAACAATCAATTAAAAATCAGTGAATTTTAGAGAAATTTTGAAGTTGGATTGAAGAGACGAAGTGTAAGGGTTTGAAAGGACCTAAAATTTCGGACTCTCTTCTTTATTTATATCCTAAAACACGTCATTTTTTATGTGAAAAATATTTTTAAAATATTTAATGACGTATTTGTGATTGTGCAACACGTTTAAATTAGTAGACAAATAAAAAATTTTAAAAATTACTTTTAAATAAATTCAAAAATTTAAATAATAAATATATAAATAATAATATATACTTTATAAATCAGATAAGTACAAAGATTCACAAAGCGATTTTCCCTTGTTATTTTCATCCGATCAAGAGGGAGCAAATCGAAACGATTAAAATATATTATAAAATAAAAAGATTAAGAGAAAAGGAAAAGGGAAAAGCATGGGTACTAGATTTTCGGGCCACATGTGCACGTGTTGGATTCTTATGCTCCCTATGATGCCCTGCTTCCAAGTCATGCCTTTCCTTTTATTATTTTCCTTTATTTCCAACTCTGATATAATATTTTTTTTAAAGAAAAACATGAAAATATTTAAATTTGTCTTGGCAGTTGGCACCTCGTAAAATAATTCATATTTATAATTTGGATTAAGTTTAGGTAAATTTATTTCCGGGTGTTGCTTAAAGATACTTTCTTGGTTTCAATGATTGTAACATTGAAATCTGCTATTGAATTAGTTAATTTTTGTCACGTAGAATTTTTATATGTACTTTTAAACCAAATAATTTTATAGCTATATTTTTTTAGTTTTCATTTCGATCACTATCATAACAACAAGCGATTCTCTCTACTTAAAATTTACTATTTAAAGACCAATATTACTCCATTACCATTTCTTTCCCCCTTTACTAACAAAAAGAATTTCATCATATATCTTCATAACATGAGCATTGTTCGAAAAACATATAGTAATAAGTTAACAACTTATTTTCTTTACTCTCGAGAGATCTATTTTATAACATATTAATTGATTCTTTCTAATAATTTCGATCGATGAATCATAAAAAAGCAAAAATGTTAATGGAAAATTTTGTAACAACGTATCACATCGGATCATCACATGTATATTAGAGTTCTTCACATGAAAGTGTTGTTGTACTATGCCAAAATTTAATCATATTTGTATGGCATGAAATGACCTCAATTTTTTGATGTTTCAATATTTTTGGCATATGTTACTCCATATTATATTATTATTACCAGTATCTAGCATTAGTGATTAGCTTGCTAAATGTGACTGTGAGACAAATGCAAATTTTCTTTCACTAAATTAATGTTTTGCCCATTTTGCACGATAATAATTTCCTAATTGAAATAGCAGAATACAATGGAAGGAATGAAAATAAAAAGGTAGTATTAATATACTTTTAAAATAAGACGGAAAAAATCTATTTGGATCCTTCTATTTAACTTTTTCAGTCTCACTTTAGGTATCCCAAGTTGACTTCTCACATAATATATTTATTGGTCAATTTGGATTATCATATTAATTCACCTATATATACAGTCTTCTGAATTTTAGAAAACAGTATGCAAACAATATTATAGTACGTTGAAAAGTTGCAATAAATCATTTCAGTGGTTTATGTGATAAGGAAATTCAAATTAATCGAGTTTGTAAAATTTAAATATCAGATAATTAAATTAAAAGAAAAAATTGGCCAAAAAATTAAAATTTACCTCGTCTTGATGATATTTTTTATTTCTCTCAAAACTAAAACCATGTGAATTTTTGAATGACATTTTGAAATTTATTTTTTCAAACATGAGAAGAATTGCATAGTACTTTTTAAACTATTTTTAGACATTTAAATTTAAATTTTAAAGTATTAAGTTAATTTAATTCTACTCAATTTTAAAATTACTTAAATATAATTAACCCTTAATTAGAGCAAAATATTACATAGAGATAAAGAAAGTAATTAGTAATTCGATCGTGAAATTTGCATGGTTTTGATCTTTTCAACATAGGACAAGAAAATGAAGTGTAGGTCATTTTTTTCCCAATTAAAATGACATTGAAAAATGACTTGGAAAGTTTCACCATCATGACTTAATTTTTTTGCTAAACATAATAAAGAAGATTGTCATACAGTAGGAATTATTTTTTTTATTTTTAATTAACGATTTTAGGTTTGAGTTGTGAATATAAAATCGCCTTTGATTAAAAAAAATATTTTCTTCCACAAAATAATTTTTTTAGCATAAATTTAAATTAACAAACTTTATTAAATATCCTCGCCAAATCGAAAAAGAAATAAAGAATGTTCAAAGAATATCTTCTTTTAGTTCTTCCTAGCCTTTGAAGGGAGAACCATTCAAAGTGTAGTATATAGTTTGCGTGTTCATCCAACCAAGTGAAAAAAAAAAAAAAACAAAGAAAGATTATTAATGACTTTGCTAGAATTGATAATATGTACTCTTGGCCAAAAATTTCGAATTTACGTATTTGAGCCTTAAAAATAATAATAATAATAATAATAATAATAATAATAATAATAATAATTAAAAAAAAATTATTGGGAGCATTGCTCTCAAAATAGACACTACAAAGCGTAATATAGATATAGTCGGATGAATTATGTGTTGGGTTCGAAATCAATCGAGAGGGTATCATGTGGAAATTAATAGCTGCAAATTATAATAGTGATAATTCAGATGACAAATAAAAATTTACTAAAATATAATACTATTGATATGATTCGACCAATTGGTCTACACATTAAAAACCTAAATAAAAAAGCATAAAAATTAATTGAGAGAAAATATCCTTCTAAACAAAACTCTTAAACGATAATGTGTTGTGGATTGAGAAAAGAGATATTCTATTTATAGAACTACAAAACCCTTCCTGTAAAAAAGAAAAAACTTAATAGGAAAAAGAAATCTTTTCCAATAAGAAAGTCTTTTTACATAAAGGAAAGTAATTTTAATTATGATAGAAAATCAAATAAAGTAGAAAATTCAGGGTAAATTCTAACATTATGTTGGACATCAGGCGAAAAAACACAAGGGAAAAATAATATTAATCCCGACAGCTTGGAGCTTATTACAGAAAATTTTGATATTTTGATATACTCCCTCCATTTTGTATTAATTGGCTCTTATGAATTTGGCTCACCCATTAAGAAAAATATTTATTAGGTATCTATTTTACCTATTTAATCTTATTAATTATACTTTGAAGATATAGATTTAAGTATATACAATTTGTTTAGTCATTTAATGATAAAGATATTATTAGAAGAATATATTAAAATTCTCTTGATTTTATCAATGAACAACTAAATTAAAATAAATATTTTTAGAAAGATCGTCAATTAAAATGAAATGGAGGAAGCACATAATTAGTTCTCATTAACCGAATTTTTTATAATTATAAGTTAAGGCGTATGTTTATGTTATTTTTTATAATTTATAAAGAAAAATCAAACAAAGAAAAGACAGATGTTATTTTCCACTGGCAATTCAGTATCCACGACTTCAACTATTCCGTATTAGTATTTATCATTTTGTCTTTTGAATTTTGCCGCACATTTTTAAAATACACATTTAACAGCTTAATAATACGTATATTCATCTAAATTATTTTATTTTATGTTTTCTTTAACATCTTGCTTAATTAACTCTTTACAAATTAAGACAGTAAACATAGTTTTGAATAAATAATCAATGACTTGTTATTTTTTCAAAATAAGTCAAATGTTTTAAAGCAATTTCAGCTCGGTAAAAATGACTAGCAATTTCATTCTCTTCCAATCAAGTATCAACTTAAAAAATGCGTTTTGTATTTTGATTTGACATTCTTATTAAGATTTAAAGCTCAACAAATTCTATTCGATATATTTTTTAGACGGGTATTATATATTTTTCAAATTTATTCAAAGTAATGTATATTTACAATTTTATCTTTTTTTTTTTTGAACCTTCAGAAAAATACACAATGTTCGCCCTTTTAACGAATATTCTGTGGTGAGCGCTTCGTGGCACTATGCTCACTATCCAATAACTTGCAAACCACACAGAAAATGCAAACTACACTATGCAAACTATATGTAACGAGCTCACAACAGACGAAGGCTAAATTCAATCTTATGTTCCTCCTAACCACTCAACCATGCCCTAACCGTCTTTAATGGAATAATCCTTTCACGATTCGTATTTCATAAAGGGTGTACTGACGAAACGAATTTTGGCTGCATACAAATTTTAATGAGTGGAATTAAAATCATATTAAAGATAGCCATTTGTTGGCTGATTTGTCCTAATTAAGTCATTCTTTAAACATGATTTTAATTATTAATCAGATAAGTTAAGCCGTTTCTTACTAATGGTATGCTTTCTTTGAACCAACATTAATCATATTAAGTTTTAAGTGTCATTATTTTCAGGTTTCAAAATAGTCATGCTTAAATGCTTGTATTATATACTATCATGGAATCATATCAACTCAGTATAAATTAAGCATGTTATTATTGGTATGTTTTTGTTGAATTGCCACCTTTACAATCAGGGTGGACGTTTAATATTCGATTCGATATTTTCAAAATTCGAATTTAGTAATTCAATAATTGGTATTTGAACGTAGATACCACATATCATACTTATAAACATCGGTTCGGTAATTCGATAATCAGTAAATTAAACTTCGGTTTGATATGATATTTGGTAATATCATATTAAAGTTGGAGATGTGCAAATATGTACATTTAAACTTCAAATAATGTATTTAATAGGAACCCTATTTATTATTCTTTTTGTTGTTTTTTATGAATATATTACCAAGGTTCAAGAGATTCTTTGGAATGATTAATACTATTGTCTATTAGGTTGGGCTATATATATATATTCGATATTCGGTAAATACCGAATATCAAACAGTATTAATATCTTATATCAACCCCAATTTTGAAAATCGAAATGTTGAAATTTTACTCCCAAATATCATACCAAATACTGAATACAAATTATCAATTTTTTTAGTTTAATTCGGTAATTCGATTTTCAATATTTTATGCCCAACCCTATTTACAATAGAAATAAATAAACTTAATACACCAATTGTATGGATTTTCTTTTTCTTTTTCGGAAAAGAAGCCTTCTTCCTAGACGTAATAGTTTTTTTATTTAGAGGTGAGTTCTGCAAATATTTATTTTGCATGATTAATCTTATGTTTGCTAATTAATTAAGAGGTAAGCTACTTATATAAAATTCATATAACATTTGTGTTATAATTTGGAAATTCATATTACTAATTCTTAACAAAAAAAAAAAATCTCATAATTAATTCTTTATGCTTGACTCTAACGTGAGGCGGCCTCATTAATTTGTTAATTTATGGTTGTTGATCAGTTGGGAAAAGGTAGACGTGTACTCATTGTCCAATTTTTTAGAAAGTTATTCTTGAACGAGATTTTTATTTCTATTTCAAAACTCAAACCATTCCATTTATCTTTTTTCCAAAAATGGAAAACACAATAATGCTCTAAGTTAATCTATTTTTTCTTAAGTTAGAATTTCGTAAAATGTAATCGATCTAGAAAATGATAGTTCATTTGTTTATTAAAAATCACAGTACATTATAATCACAATTCTCACTCCTCTTTTTTTTTTTTCCTTTTCAATTTTTAATTTGTAACCCATAATTATAATTTGCTTCATAATTTTAGAAGCACAATACAATTATTAAAGGCATTTTATTACTCCCTCATTTTAATTTGTCTGTTTTATTTTTTTTAATTCGTTTTAAAAAATATTATTTAATCTCTCATTTCAATTTATTTTTAGCTTAAAACTAGGCGATTCAAAAATATTATTTACTTTTCTTAGAGTTTTTAGAAAATTAAAGTTAGATAAATAAATTAAAATAATGAAAATATAATACTTCAAAAAAAAACCAAAACTGTTAGGTAAAAACTGCCTTTAATGGTGGCGTTATTAATTTGTAAAGAAATAGCAAAAATAAAAAAATTTAAAAAATTCATATATGAAATAGAAAAAAAAATAATTCCGCAGCTAAAAAATATTTCTTAGACAAGACAGATGATTAATCACAAAGCAGTAATAATAAAAGTATATACTAGCATTTATAAACCCCATCAAACTTCTTTCTTTCTCCATCTTCCTCATTTGCTCTTCCCCCTTCTCCGCCGTGCTGTGCCACTATAGCCTCCTTACGCCGCCGTCCTCCGTCGTATCTACTCAAAAACCACCGCTTTTTTCCTTCTTTCTAAGAGTATATTTCAATGGCATAACTGGAAATGAGTCAAATTACCATTCTGCCACTTGCTTAATTACCCTTTGTATATTATATAGTACTAGTTTTCTACCTTCCCCCACAACTCTATATTTATTTTATTATACCATAAAAGACTCAATTTTTTTTTCTCTAACTTCAAGAATATTCCTTTAGTTTTAAGCCATTTTTAGGTCCATTTTTCTTTTTCTATACTTACATGTATATACAACACCTCCTTTGTATATATACATGTAAAATACGATATGGGTGTTGTAAATTTGCTTTGAATTTTCAAAATGCAGATTGAAAATCCAAATTTTTAAGTTGAATCGAAAAGAAAAAAAATTTTTGGTCGATCAAAATGCGTGTAAGGGAAATGCATCCACTTTGTTGTATAACATTAGAGTCCCCGGAGATCGGAGACCGTTCACCAGAACCGGAGCCGATGTTGTTACGGACAGGGTCCGCTGTTGTTTACTCTGGATCTGACATGAATGTCGGAGGATCCGATGTTGCTGGAGTTGCGGGGATATTGTACAAATGGACTAATTACCATAAAGGGTGGAGATCCCGATGGTTTACTCTTCGTAATGGAATACTTTCTTATTCGAAGAATCGCCGGCCGGATCATATCGCCGGTGATGACGTCAGACTCATCGGTAATCTTCCCTCCGGTAATCATACTCGCCGGAAACATGGAAAATCACTTGGCATTGTTCATCTTAAGGTAAAGGGTGAAAAATGGTGTTTCTTGTTTTTGGGTTTTAGTATAAAGATTAAAACTTTATTATTCAATCAGCCAAATCTTGAATTTTCAGACAAGTGTGCTCTAATAACTAATCTCAAAATTAATTTTCAAATGAGATTAATATAACAGAATAACATATTTTGTATTTGTATATGAAATAATAATCTCGAAATAACTTATTCTCCCACCAAACGAGCTCGTAGTGTCATTGACATTTTTGCATAGATATTCGAGCTAATTTTTCTTGGTTATTAATTATTTTAAAATTATAATATTATATTTATTCACACTGAGGTGGAATAACAATCTCCAAATAAACGATCAAAGGAGCCCTAAAACTTTGTTCAATAGGCAAAATCTTGAATTTTGAGAGAATTGTGTTAGCGTGATTGATATATTTTGCATAGATATTGGAGCGAATTTTGATTGATATTTGGTCCAAATTGTACAATGGTCAATGAATAGTTTTACTGAGAGGGAATTGTTTACCGTGCAATTTGACTGGTTGTTAATCCACAGTGGGTCACATCAGCTGGTGAAGGAAAATTGGGAGAAGAGTTATAGGCCACCATAAGCCTAAAACACTTCTCTTCCACTAGGTCTAACGTTTATGGTAAAAAACTATGACAAATATTGTCACTTTTGATAAAAATGTCTTCTTTTTTTTTGGTGTTTTCTTGTTTCTTCCTTGAAAAATCAAAACTTTTTTCTTCTTCTTCATATTTGTCATAAAACTTTGTAGTGATCCATTTGTCATCTTCCTTGATCAGTTTTTTTTTTCTTCTCTTATTTTTGGGGTGTGGGGTCGTGGGGGTTGATAAGTCTTCCTTTGTTTCGCTGTTACAATATGAATGGTTGTGGGATGTGGGGTTTGAAAATTATGTTTTTTTATAACTGCGATATCCTGATCGGCTTGCGCATCTAACTTATAAAGGCTAATACAAATGTGAAGAGAAAGTTGTGTTCTCTTCATTAAAAAAATTAGAAACAGCAGCAAATAACCAAAAGAATATTGAATTCTCTTTCTATCTCTGACTTATTTTCTCTAGTGTTATCAGTAGTTATCATATTTGTATTTTATCCTTTTTCTTCTTAGAGGTTTTGTATGACTCAAGAGTTCATTGAAAACATCAGAAAAAATTTATTATATGGAGAGAATAAGGTGAACTGAGAAAGGATATTCTTCTACAATTTGCTGGTGGAATGGTGACCTCACTTTTATTCTATGTTGTAGAACTTGTCTTCTTTGGTTTGTTGGTTTGTCAGCTCTCATGACCATCTATTCAAGGTTGTCTTGATGTATCATTATCTTATATATCAATATGTTCACTATAATGACATTGCCAGTTATCTACTAGACCAGCAGTGACCTCTTTTATTTCATTGCCTAGATATTCTGACCTATATTTTGAGCAGGAGAATTGATAGTACACTGAGTTTTTCAGTTTGTAGTTGCTGTTTTTCTTTTAAGAATGTTTTGTCATTCTTCCTATAATATTTTGCCATGATTTCTTCAATTCTGTTATTTCTTTTTCGATTTACTTTGATATGCTTTTCATTGAGCTGAGAGTCTATTGGAAACAACCTATCTACTTCCCAAGGTATTGCGTACATTTTACCATACCCGGAATCCCATGTCAATCAAATTGAGGAAAATGATTTCCTTCACTTGTGGACACAAGTCAATTTCCATAAAACTTACATTTGATTTTTTTAACTTTACAGCACTCCAACCACATTTATTGATCTTTAGCACAAAAAAATTTTACCAATGCACTACCTGATTTGCTGATTATATTACTTTCTATGTAGTATTTTTTTTCTCGCGAAAATATTTTTCACTCAACGACCAAACATTTCCAAGATTTTTTTTCATGGAAAATGATTTCCGTCATACCAAAAACACTCAATGTAAAAATGCTTTTGCAATTAACCTTGAGATGATTGATTGAATTCCTTGCAGGTGTCGTCATTCCGTGAGAGCAGGTCTGATGATAGGCGATTCTACATATTTACAGCTACCAAGTCTCTTCATTTGAGGACACATTCAAAGAAAGAACGTGCTGCCTGGATAGACGCTTTGATATCAACAAGAAATCTTTTTCAGTTGAGACCGTTGAATGATAATCTCAACCTTTTGCAAAAGGATGTATCTATATCTACTGAAAGATTGAAAAACCGGCTGCTTGAAGAAGGCATTGGTGAGGGACTTGTCAAGGACTGTGAGCAGATCATGCTATCGGAGTTTTCAGAAATAAAAGGACAACTTAGAAGTCTTTGTGAGGAGCGTTCGAATTTGCTGGACACATTGAGACAGTTGGAGGTAACTTCATTACATTTCCTCGTAATGTACATATGGAAGTGATTGGAACCAGGCATGCAAATTAGGAAGGGCCATAGCTGAATGCATTTGATTTGATTTTACTGGGAATATCCATTTCCGTGAACACCTTTGGTTAAAACTAAGCTTAATGCCATGATTCCGTGAACACCTTTGGTTAAAACTAAGCTTAATGCCATGAGAAAGTTCTTTCTGCATTATCTTGGTGTTATGCTTTCTAGATCATCTGAGAATTCAGATCCTTAGTGGCTTAGATTGTTATGGGTAGAGCGGTTCTCATTGGAAACAATTGTTTCCTCTATCGCCTTTATAAAGGTTTGTCTTAGGTGAAAGCGAATAGCACCTACTGGATTGCTCCCGCACAGTATGAATTACAACAATAATTATGCTTCAATCCCGAGCAAGTTGTGGTTGGCTATATTAATTCTCACTGACCATGTTGCTGAATCTTTCTTCCATTGATCCAAAGATAGGCACAATTGGATTCTTGTGTTCAATCCAGGAGTATACAATTGCCAAATATAAACACAATCACATGAATTGTTCAACCCATCTGAATGTCCTATTTTATCCCTAGGTCTGTTTGTATTCCAAGAGATTGTGGGTCTGGTAAGACAACTTTTTTCCGTGTGTTTTTATGTCTACTTGTTCCTTTTTCATACTTCCATTCACCTGTACTTCACTCTTACATACAGATGCATCCTGGCGATTTACGGAGGACATGACAAACCATTTACGCGATTTTCTTTCATTTTATCATCAAAGTGTGCTCAACTTGCACCTTCTGCTGAATGTGTTTATTCTTAATCTTGTCTGATCTTGTGTAATCACACATGTGTCGTAGCATCTGCATCTCCACGACACTCAACTTATGGATGTGTTGGACTTTAACCTCCCAAATTCACTTCCGTATAACATTACTGTCCTATATGGAGTGATTGCTTCGTAGAACATATCTTTCAGTTTAGCACGGATATGTGTCCCTTTATTACATAACACTAGCAGCAATTCTTCATTTCAACCATCATACTTTGATTCTCTATTAACATCAACTTCTTCATCTATAGCCTCTCTGAAGAAAATTGACTGGCAGTTTCCCATTATTATGTCAATCATATACATGTTCAACGTAGTCATCTAAAAGAAAAATTTGGCTGTGTGACTTATTTTAGCCACCAGGCAGATGTATTTTGCAGGCCAGGTCTTCTCTACCTTTTCCATAGCCTCTCTGAATTTTCATGAGCTTTAATTTTGTCAATTATGAAGTTCTTTAGCAAGTTGGGTTGGTCATGTTAATTTATTTATCTGCCTGAATTCATATTTAAGTTGAACACATAATGGTACTGTTTCTGGACCGCTGGTCCTTATCAATATTGATGCAGTCATAATACATGGGTTAACTTTATTTCTATGGTTTGCATATTTCTGTATGAATGAGCTCCACTATCTCTAAATTTCATAAGTTTTGCTTCTGAAGGCAGCTAATATCGAAGGTGAAGCTTCCGGGATTCATGATGGGGAATTCCAACTGATGAAGCAATTCTCCAGTATAGGGCGTGGCAAGTACAGCGGTATGTCATACATATACTTCATCTACTTCAACCTGGAAATGTACAGTTAGTAAGCAAAAGACAGAAACAAAATTATCTTTCCCTTTCCTGAAGCATATTGCAGCAGAAGCGCTATTAGTTCTTAGAGGGGAAAGCTTGATTCTGGTTGCACTTTAGTTCTGTGAATATTTTCCGACTTACGGCCTCATTATCAGCTCTATTTCACTTCATTACGCTAACTTTGCAGTAGGTTTAAACAGGTAGAGATTCAGTAAATTATTTGCTCCAGGCTTTCTCCTATTTTTTCTTGATGATGGTGTGCTAGAATTCCGGCGCACATCACTAAAATGGCTTCAGTTCTTGTACCTCTCGTCATATGTTCAAGATGCTGACCTTATCTTGCATATTAATAGAACTGGAATATCCGATGAATTTTGGCATAATTTAGCGGCTGCAAACAAGTGTAACTTCTTTAAACTGAATCTCATACTCTCCTGCTGAAATACACTCTTTCTAAAGCTGATTTATGCTTCCATCACATTTTATTCTGACATTGTTTGATGAACATAGAGTTTAAGATTGTAGTTCAAAATATTTATTGTATTAGTGGCAGGGAAAGAAATATTAGCGTAATGATTGAAAAGTTAGTTTGACATAGCAAGCATTACTTTATGTTTGAAATTTGAATATTTAAATGTTTTTGAAGTCTTAAAAGGTGTGTGGGTTATGCAAAGTAATATTATCTGTGGAATAATGTCATGTATCTTGGAACATCCCGAAATTGGACAAGTGACATATAAATAAGAATTTTGGGTGTATTCCCTTTGCTGATTGTATCAAGGCAATCGTAGTCTTCCAATATTTTGGTGAAGAATTACTGAAATTGGCCTTGCTGAAACGTTATCAATTGTTATGGGGCGGAGACATCAGATGTTTGCATGTAGAATCTAGTAGTTGACCCAATGACCATTTCACTTTTCCATGTATATTCACTGAGCCCAAATACAGACAATGACAAGGTCATGCCTGCTTTTATCGATTTATCAAAAGTAACTCTTATCTGTTGGTCAGCCAAATCAGGTACGGGCACCACCAAATTAAGAATGGTAATAATAGGCCTAGATGGGTATATTCATCGGGCTCTCTATCTCAATGGTCAATTGAGAAGTATTTCTCTCATCTGAAGGAGCGTAGTATCTTAACTGTAAAATATTGAATATCTTAAAATGTTTGAAAGCTGTACATTACTCCGGAGTAAACTTCTGTTAGCCTTTGGTTGAACAACTCAGTAAGGGACGAGAACCTTTTAGTTCGGAGATTTATGTTAGTCAAAAAGGTACACACTGTTATGTGGAAGAAATGTTGGGTGTATACACATCATTTGACCTCATATATTTCATTTCAGAATGGAGTACAACTGAATCGTCTGATGACATTGAGAAACAAGAGCTTGATGAAGCATCAGATGACGAGGAAGCTAACTATCTTGACGCAAGTGAATGTTTTCCTGAACCTCATATATCTGACGGGTCAGTAGTTGTGGACAACATGACAAACAATACCATTGACGCATCTGCTCATGCAGAAATTGTACGCAGAACTAAGCTGCCAGATCCAGTTGAAAAAGAGAAAGGTGTCAGCCTTTGGTCTATGATCAAAGACAATGTTGGGAAAGATCTAACACGAGTTTGCCTGCCAGTGTATTTCAACGAGCCAATTTCATCCCTTCAAAAGTGCTTTGAAGATTTAGAGTACTGTTATCTTTTAGACAGAGCATATGAACATGGAAAATCGGTATGATCTTTAATAGTTTCACCTCTTGTTACTACAAGAACATGACTAAACAATTTGTGTTTACCTTCTTGCTTTCTATTTGAGAAGGTGCTTATCACACTATTATAAATTAATGATCAGATGAAGTTTATATTGCTTGAATACTGTTCAGCTAATTTGTTACTTGCCTAATCTCTCATTCAAGTAGTAAAACAAGTACACTTCTCTTTTTGCTGTTTAAAAAACTTTTGTGTTTTTTCTATTAGATAAATGTTTAGGTATTGCAAAGCACAGATAAGGTCTTTGTGCTATCTTTCTTTTAATCATTCTATCAAAAGAAAAAAATATGAAAATGTATAAATTTCTTTTGTTACTGTAGTTACTGGTCGTACACTTCTGAACTGCAAAGATGCCAACTCTTAATTGCTAGGTATAAATTTGTTTGTCAGAATGCATCTTTTTCGGAATAGTTGTGTCAGAACACAAATTTTAATTTTTTGTTTCTTCTGAACAACACCAGTTAATAATCTTACTAAGAATTAAGATAACTTTGTATGAGCCGAATTTGTAACTTTGTACATTATATTGTGCTAAAGAACAGCTGTTGCTTTTATTCCCGTGTCTTGCTTCCCCCCTAAAGGTGTATGTAAACTTGCTTTCTCTCCATAGGAGCAGGCTTCCTTAGTAGCTGTGTTTTTCTCCAATTATATTTACATGATTTAGAGCATTTCTCCGTCAGATGTTTAGCTTATGTTGATCATCATTAGAATTGTCTTGCTCTTCCAGGGGAACAGTCTTTTAAGAATTCTAAATGTTGCTGCTTTTGCTGTGTCTGGTTATGCTTCAACTGAAGGCCGGCATTGTAAACCTTTCAATCCTTTGCTCGGGGAAACCTATGAAGCTGATTTTCCTGAGAAAGGAATCCGCTTTTTCTCGGAGAAGGTATTTCATCAAGAATGTATATTGCTGATATATATTGCATTTATTCTAGAAGTTCTAGGTTATATCTATGCATGCAACGCAGTACTATTTTGAAAACTTAGTTTGTCATCAAACAATTATCACGTCCATACTTGGTGTATTTTTTTTGAAGATAATGTAGGCAAAGAGATAGAAATTTTTTTCATGGTGAGTTTTATGTTTCCTAGTCAATGAGCTGGCCTTCAGTAGGCCTACATAATAGTCACATTCTTAAGAGATATTTCACAATTATCTGAAGTCCTGTTAGTTTGCATGAGCAATTGTTGTCCAAAGTAAGATGATCTAAATCATCGGAATCTTGGATCTTTCATGCCTTCATCACCTTGGTGTAGCCACCAAAGAGTGTCATATGACTAAGGCTAATTGATACGGTTTCTTCATATTGCATTAAGAATTAGCAAAAGCTAGATGTACCCATATCAGATCTTACACCACCTGTATCAGTGATGTCCAGAGAAGATCGTCTAACATAGAATGGGATTTATTTATTGTTTGTACTAGTGTCTCTAGGATTGGACATAACATGATTTGAGATTGAAGGGTGCGACGTATTTTGAACACACTAGATTTGTCACGTAACTCCATTTAAGTTTGTTTTCCATGTTCAGTTACTATAAGTTCAGGGATTTACCCTGAATGTGTGTAGCGCCTATGCGCCGCAAGTGGGCTCGGAGGGGGAGGAGAAGTTGCGGTTTTGGGAGGCTTTGGAGGAGGTGCTGAGAGGCGTGCCTAGCTCGGAGAAGATTGTTGTAGCAGGAGATTTCAACGGGCACATCGGTGCGTTACCGGGAGGCTTTGGTGATGTGCATGGTGGTTTTGGTTTTGGGGTGAGAAATGAAGAGGGGGCTACCCTTTTGGAGTTCGCAAGGTCCTTTGGGCTGGTGGTGGTGAACTCGGGCTTCCCGAAGAAGGACGATCACCTCATCACCTTTCGAAGCGCGATGGCCAGGACCCAGATTGACTTTATGTTGATCAGGAAAGGGGATAGGGTGTTGTGTAGGGATTGTAAGGTCATCCCGAGTGAGAACCTTTCGACCCAGCATAGGCTCTTGGTCATGGACTTGGGTATAAAGACGAATAGTAAGAGGAGGAGTAAGGAGTGTAGACCTAGAATTAAGTGGGGCGGTTTGACGCCAGGGAATGCGTGGGAGATAGGGGAGAAGTTGGCAGGAATGGGGGTGTGGGAGTGTAGGGGGGACGTGGATAGTATGTGGGATAGGGCGGCTAGGTGTATCAGGGAGAAGGCAAGTGAGGTGTTGGGTGTTTCTAGGGGCCGGGCCGGGCACCATCAGGGGGATTGGTGGTGGAATGAAGAGGTGGAGAAGAAAGTACGGTCCAAGAAAGAGGCGTATGCTAAGTTGGTGGAGAGCAGGGACGAAGAAGAGAAGCGGGTAAACAGGAAAGAGTACAAGCTAGCTCGGAAGGAGGCTAAGTCAGCAGTCACGGCAGCTAAGACGGCCGCGTTTGAGAGCTTGTATGCGGGGTTACAGGGGAAAGGAGGGGAGAAAAAGTTGTTTAGACTCGCTAAGGCTAGGGAGAGGAAGGGCCGTGACCTCGATCAGGTGAGGTGCATTAAGGGGGAGGATGGCAGAGTGTTGATGGAGGACAGACTTATTAAGAATAGATGGAAGTCGTACTTTCATAGGCTCTTGAATGACGAAGGGGATAGAGCTATTGTGCTAGGGGAACTGGAGCATTCAGAGGAGTGTCGGGAGTTTAGTTATTGTAGACGTTTTAGGGTAGAAGAGGTTAGAGAGGCTGTTCGCAGGATGCGGAGGGGTAGGGCGACGGGGCCGGATGAGATTCCGGTGGAGTTTTGGAAGTATGTTGGAGAGGCTGGGGTAAGGTGGTTGACTGGTCTGTTTAATGAAATCTTCAAGACGGCAAAGATGCCCGAGGCATGGAGGTGGAGTACCGTGATCCCTCTTTATAAGAATAAGGGTGACATCCAGTGTTGCAATAACTACAGGGGGATTAAGTTATTGAGTCACTCTATGAAGATTTGGGAGAGAGTGGTCGAAGGGAGGCTGAGACGGATAGTGTCTATTTCGGAAAATCAGTTTGGATTTATGCCTGGGCGCTCGACGACGGAGGCAATTCACCTGGTGCGGAGGCTGGTGGAACAGTATAGGGAAAGGAAGAAGGACCTGCACATGGTGTTTATCGACCTAGAGAAGGCTTACGACAAAGTTCCCAGGGAGGTGCTTTGGAGATGCTTGGAGGTGAGTCGAGTCCCGATGGCTTATATCAGAGCAGTTAAAGATATGTATGATGGAGCGAAAACTCAGGTAAGGACGGCGGGAGGAGACTCAGAGCATTTCACTGTCTTGACAGGATTGCATCAGGGATCTACTCTTAGTCCTTTTTTGTTTGCCTTGGTGATGGATGTATTGACGCGACGTATTCAAGGAGAGGTGCCTTGGTGTATGCTTTTTGCAGACGATGTAGTTCTGATTGACGAGACCCGAAAGGGTGTGAATGACAAATTAGAGGTGTGGAGACAAACTCTTGAGTCTAAAGGGTTCAGGTTGAGCAGAAGCAAGACAGAGTATTTGGAATGCAAGTTTAATGACGTGAGGTTGGAGGACGAGGTGGTCGTGAAGCTGGATTCGCAGGAGGTATGTAAGAGGGATAGTTTCAAGTATCTCGGGTCCGTGATACAGGGTAACGGTGAGATTGACGAGGATGTCTCGCACCGTATCGGGGCGGGATGGTTGAAGTGGAAGCTCGCGTCGGGGGTGTTGTGTGATAAGAAGGTGCCGCCCAAGCTTAAAGGCAAATTCTACAGGATGGTAGTCCGCCCGGCCATGTTGTATGGAGCGGAGTGTTGGCCAGTTAAGAACTCCCACATCCAAAAAATGAAGGTGGCGGAAATGCGGATGTTGCGCTGGATGTGTGGGATGACTCGAGGGGATAGAGTTAGGAATGAGACTATCAGGGAGAAGGTTGGTGTGGCTCCAGTGGAGTGCAAGATGCGGGAAGTCCGATTGCGCTGGTTCGGACACGTGAAGAGGAGGGGCATGGATGCCCCAGTTCGTAGGTGTGAGAGACTAGCGTTGGATGGTTTTAGGCGGGGTAGGGGTAGGCCGAAGAAGTATTGGGGTGAGGTGATTAGGCGGGATATGGAGCAGTTGCAGCTCACCGAGGACATGACCCGAGATAGGAAGGTCTGGAGGACGCGAATTAGGGCAGAAGACTAGGGCCAGTTTGGGTCGCTAGTGTAGGGTTTTACCTGTTGGGGGTAGTATTCTTGTTATGATTCCGTGCTCCTTGTTTTAGTAAGAGGCTGGGTGCTTTCCCCTGTTGCTTTCTATTTATGGCTGCCGTATTTATGTTATTTATGTTATGTTATTTATGTTATGTAGTCTTGTAACTTTGTTCGGTGCTTTAATATGTATTTGCCTGGTATCTTGTGTCTTGAGCCGGGGGTCTATCGGAAACAGCCTTTCTACTTCTTTAGAGGTAGAGGTATGGACTGCGTACATCTTACCCCCCCCAGACCCCACCAGGTGGGAATACACTGGGTTTGTTGTTGTTGTTGTTGTTTTCTGAAGAACTTGATGGAGCATATTATTCTGTGGAAAGTTTCCTATGATAAAAGTGACAAACATCGTATTTGAGAATGATAACAAAAATAAACATTTATGTTGTCTTTTAGCTATTTGCTACCAAAGTGAAAAATCAAGAGGTGCACTTGGAACACAGGAAGTTGAAGCCGAAATTTTTACCCAAGTCTCTAATTGCAACGAGTTGATATTTATGATAGTAATTAGCCAATTCTTGAAACAGGTTAGTCACCACCCAACACTTATTGCCTGTCACTGTGAAGGTAGAGGATGGAAATTCTGGGCCGATAGTAATCTAAAGTCAAAATTTTGGGGGCGATCAATCCAACTTGATCCTGTTGGAACACTAACATTAGAATTTGACGATGGGGAGATCTTTCAGTGGAGCAAGGTAGGCAGAACCTCATGCTGACCATTGAGCAGTTTACAGGATAGTTTGGTTGCTATTGAAGTTCTCGTTTTGTTTGTTTAATTCGAGACTTTAATATCCTCAGGTCACAACAAGTATATACAATCTCATCCTTGGTAAGATATATTGTGATCATCATGGAATAATGCATATACGTGGCAATCGTCAGTATTCATGCAAGCTCAAGTTCAAAGAGCCATCCATTATTGAGCGCAATCCTCATCAGGTAAATAAGGAGAAATCGTGTAATTAATTTAACAATGCCTTGCTTTTTGTCTACTCTTACCCAGGTAACTAGTATGTCTGTACAAATAAATTTTGCTTAACCATTGACGGGATGATTTATAATTCAAACTAACTCTACAGGTTCATGGATTTGTTGAAGATGTCTCTGGGAAGAAAGTTTCTACATTGTTTGGAAAGTGGAACGAGAGCATGCACTATATCAACGGAGAATGGGCCAGCAAGCCCAAGGATTTATCTGATTCATCTTTATTATGGAAAAGGAATAATCCTCCCCTAAATCTCACTCGATACAACTTGTCTTCTTTTGCTATTACATTGAACGAGTTAACACCAGGCCTCAAGGTAGTACAACTGACTCTTAATGAAATCTTCATGTGAAAAGATCAATTTCTTCTTTTATGTTCGGCTAATTGTCGTTTATAGCCTGTCTAATCTATTTGTTAATCTCGATAAAGGACAAGCTCCCACCTACGGATTCAAGACTCAGACCTGATCAGCGACATCTGGAGAATGGGGAATACGACAAGGCAAATTCAGAGAAGTTGCGGTTAGAGACACGGCAGAGAATGGTATGTCTGCTTCCACTTGAGTCTTCCTCATCTTTTTCTGTGTACACGTTCTTTTTTGACTGTTTAACTTTCTTATTTAGTCCTCAAAGTGGTTGTCAAAGATAACTCAGACTTCTCACATTTCTAACCATCTTTTGGGTTTGTCACTCTTATGACTGGAATCACAAAGTTGTATCCACAGGTTCAGTTCGCGTCTTAAATATAGGTCCTATATACACCTCCCGATGAATTACTTGTCCTTGAGAATGCATCTATTTCAGAGTCTCTTATAGGAATCAATGTGGTTCCAGCAACTTTTAGCTACTATTATTACTTTATGAATCCTTATTATTTTGGTCTAAACAAAGAACTCTCTTTCCTTACAGTCCAGGAAATTACAAGATAATGGTTGGAGACCCCGATGGTTTCAAAGAGAAGGTGAAGATGGGACTTTCCGGTATACAGGTGGATACTGGGAGGCAAGGGAGACGGGTACTTGGGATGGCTGCCCAAATATTTTTGGCGAGATTGATCAAGATCTCCTCAACGCCTTTGAAGGATCCTGATGTTTTAGAAGGTACAAGGTTTGAGAAACTGTTTTTCTACTCATGATAAACTCGTGGCAAGACAAGGCTCCGCATCATATGCACACAATTTTTTCTTTATTACCTCTTTAAACACTGTCATCCCGACAAATTTCTTTCTTGATACGTACTTTGTCAGGTTCCATATCATGTTCATCGTAACCTTGTTATCTTTGTACCCATCACTTAGCTCTAATATCAAATCACACCTTCAATTATCTCCTCTCTGCCTCGGTGCACGCGGTGACTAATACTAATAAC
This sequence comes from Capsicum baccatum var. pendulum, assembly GCA_030864225.1. Lineage (NCBI taxonomy): Eukaryota > Viridiplantae > Streptophyta > Magnoliopsida > Solanales > Solanaceae > Capsicum > Capsicum baccatum. The sequence goes on from CM061550.1 coordinate 15,461,543, forward strand.
TAAACTGGGAGACTTTGTTTCTCATGCCTGTTTTCTCATCTTTGTAAAGAGATATCAAACGACAATGTGGTACATTTTTCAGGGACCTGAAGATTTGTAGATTAAAAACAACATCTTGAGATAATATCGGGGAATTCTGTAGACAGATGGCGGACTGGCCAAGTTTTTTAGTTTTTTAAAGATAGTTCTCAGAGGTTGACAAAAGTCAATCCAGAATCCTGAAGGCTACTGTTAGAATGAAGAGGCAAATCTTTCAAAAGTCGATGAACGATGGAAGCAAAAAACAAAAACTAGAGAAGTTCCTTACTAGATCTATGCATCAAGTGGCTTTGATCAGGGTTATATTTTGTGTTGAATTGATGTCATTTTTACTATGCTTTCATTTTTCTTCGACTACACATTAGTTTTAGGTTATTATTATTTGTACTCTTTCATGTTGAAAAAAAAAAATATATGTGGATGTATTAAAGAAGTAAACCAAGCACAAAAGCTTTTGTAAAGACCTAATGTAGATTAGTGCTACTACACATGTTGAGATATACACAAAAGAAGTAGCTTCCTGGGAATTCTCATTTACCCAAAAACTCTAAATTCATTTATTATTCTCTTTATGAGACATCTTGTTACATATTCAATGGTTAGATATGTTGTAGAAGCTTATCCATGATTTGAACATTGTGGGGTTCCAGTTCGATATTTTATCACAATGTAGATTGTTTTACTAGGTTTGGAATTTAATAATTCTACTTATTTTATGATGTTTAGCACATCTATGAGGCTAACACATGTTCTGCAGAGAAAATAAAAGCAAAAAGAACAGATGAATTTTGCCTATATCTAATTGTGTCAGATTAGATTTGGATTTCACAGTTTACTTGGGTAGAAGATATTCATAGATTAAAAAAAAAAAATAATTTTTCAGCTAAAGTGATTAAAAACTTAAAATAAATGCCTTATAAATTAAGGAGATAAGTGTTCGAATAGAAGTGCTGAAACTGAAAAAAAAAATTATTGATGTGTTTGATAAGTAAATATTGTTAAACACTTTTTTGTTGTCAAAATGACTTAAATGTCCCTAAAATTGTTAACACCGTAAATAAGACAAATTATTTATAATTTTTAATTCTAAATTAAATTTTTTGAGCTAAGCTTCCATATATGATGATTCGTTGAAAAAAGAAGAAAGATGAAGAGGAAATTGGAGGAAAGAGACGAAGGGAAAAAAAGAAAGAAAAAACATATATTTAAGGGCTATATGTTGAAATTGAAGAAAAATACAAGTATTGAAAAGGTAAATATTTTGGTTAAATCTAAAAAAAAAAAAAAAAAAATTAATCTAAAAAGTAAAAAGTTGGGGGTACCCAGCTTTTCACCTTTTGCTTTTTTTAATCAGTTTTTAGGTTGTTTTAAACAATTTTTAATTTCAACAAACATCTAAAAAAAAAATAATAAAAAATTAATTTGACCAAATATTAGTCCTATCCAAATGGGTTCTATGTATACAATTATATATTTGGTGGTTACTTTTCATTTGAAATTTCAATTATTGGGTGGATGACTGTTTAGGTTAATTCTCCATTATAGGTCTCGTCATGAGATCTAAAGTGCAAATACTCGACACCGTAAATCAAGAATGAAATACATACAAAGGCATTGGTCCAGAGTCCAGACCCATACGATATCATTGATGTTTTAAGGCCCATTTGAACAATACATTGAAAGAGTATTTTAGATGAGTTTTCTTAAGTAAAATTTACATAAATTCTAACAAGTTTATCCCTAATTATTCTTTATTTTTATTCTTGCTAAATTATAAGTAATTCATTATTTTATAATTTTTGAATACATAATTAGCATCCGGATACATAATTTTGAATTTGAGATTCATAATTTTGAAATTAAGAATGTAACGGTTAATTACTCTATTTTTACTCGGATACATAATTAGCATACATATACATAGTTCTGAAGTTGAGATACATAATTTGATTACAAGATACATCTATTTTTGAAACTACTTGATCCAGATACATAATGTAATACATTTACTAGATCAAAGGGAGAGATACATAATTAAAATTATGTATTCGAGAATTTATGAGTTTGGGAATGAATCCAACTGTTTTTTTTAAAAAAAAGATTTAGGTAATTAATAAAAAGAATAGAGATTTTATGTAGTTTAGTAAAGATACATTTGTATTTCTATGTAATTTTTTCTTTTTCTTAAAGATGCTCTTAGAAAAGTTTCATGGACAATTAAGCTCAAGGAGGTTAACTTTTTCTTGTTAGAACTTTAGATAAAATAATTGAAATATGAGTTGGGAAAGAAATAACCTAATTGAATTTAACATTTTTGTCTGATAAATTATTGAAGACAAAATATTCTATGGAAAAGATGCTACCAATTGTATGTCGGCAAAGATATCTTCTTATCACCAACATGAGTTGTGGTGCAGTAAATGAGGCTGCTCCATCCTTAATCAAAGGTTGAGGCTTTGACCTTAGGTATGGAGACAATTGAATTACCGTATGTTCGGTCAATTGTGCACCTAAACATATAATAGAGAGTTCCTATTAGACATATTTAACATAAATTTTGTAAAAGCTTCTGCGCATATTCTCCAGCTTCTATTATATCTAGATAACTTAGTCACTTTAAATATGTCACGCTATTTAGTTCTACATATTAGCTAGCCCCAATAAGTCATAAAATCTTAGACTTGTTTCAGTTAATACTGATGCGTGCAAGTAAAAGAGGTGACATATTGTATGTGATTAATTTATTTATGTTTACTTGGAACATCTGTAATGCTTACGCGCCACAGGTAGGCCTGGGTGAGGAGGAGAAGAAGAAATGTTGGGGGGTTTTGGACGAGGTGGTTAGAGGTGTGCCTAGTTCGGAGAAGATTTTCATAGGAGGGAATTTCAATGGGCACATCGGGTCATTGCCGATAAGTTATGATGATGTGCATGGAGGCTTTGGGTTCGGGGTTAGGAATGATAAGGGAGCTGCTTTGTTGGATTTTGCTAAGGCCTTTGGGTTGGTGGTAGTGAATTCCAGCTTCCCGAAGAAAAAGAAACATCTGGTTACTTTCCGGAGTAGGGTAGCCAAAACTCATATTGACTTTTTGTTGCTTAGGAAGGGGGATAGAGCAATATGTAAGGATTGTAAGGTAATTCTGAGTGAGAATCGTGCGACTTAGCATAGACTTCTGGTGAATGACTTGGTGATCAAGAAGGGCAAAAAGAGACGGGGTAGGGAGGGTCGACCTAGAGTTAGGTGGGGTGGCCTGACCCCGGTTAGTTCTTTGGAGATAGGGATAAAGTTTAAGGGGATGGGGGTTTGGGAGTGTGATGGGGATGTTGATAGTATGTGGGATAGGGCTGTTGGTTGCATCAAAGAGACTGCTAGAGAGATGTTGGGTGTCTCGAGGGGCTGGGTTGGCCGGTTTCGGAGGGATTGATGGTGGAATGAAGAAGTTAAGAAGTAGGTGGAGTCGAAGAAGACGACTTATGCTAAGTTGGTTGAGAGTAAGGATGAAGAGGAGAAACGAGTGAGCAGGGAGGAGTACAAGTTAGCTAAGAAAGAGGCTAAGTTAGTAGTTACGACTGCTAAGACTACTGCTTTTGAGAGTTTGTATAAGGGATTAGAGGAGAGGGGTGGGGAAAAAAACTTGTTTAGGCTTGCCAAGGATTGGGAGCGGAAGGGTCGGGATCTGGATCAAGTAAAATGCATTAAGGGGGACGATGACGGGGTTTTGGTGGAAGACGCTCTCATTAAGAAAAAATGACAATATTTTCATAGGCTCTTGAATGATGAGGGGGATAGAGACATTGTGTTAGGAGAGTTGGAGCACACCGAGGAGGGTCGCGATTTCGGCTATTATCGGTGTTTCAAGGTAGAGGAGGTCAGTGAGGCTATTCGCAAGATGCGAAAGGGTACGACGACGGGGCCCGATGATATTCCAGTAGACTCTTGGAAGTTTTCTAACGGGGCAGGGTTGAGGTGGCTTACCAAGTTATTTAACAACATTTTCAAGTCCGCTAAGATGCCCGAGACGTGTAGGTGGAGTACGATGATTCCTTTATATAAGAACAAGGGTGACATTCAGAGTTGCAACAACTACCGTGGTATTAAGTTGTTGAGTCACATGGTGAAGATTTGAGAGAGGGTGGTGGAGCAGAGGTTGACAAAGATAGTGTCTATTTCAGAGAACCAATTTGGATTTATGTTTGGTCGCTCCACGACTGAGGCAGTTCATCTAGTGCGGAGGCTGGTAGAGCAGCATAGAGAAAGGAAGAGGGATCTTCACATGGGTTTTATTGACTTGGAAAAGGCGTATGACAAAGTCCCTAGGGAGGTTCTTTGGAGATGCTTGGAGGCGAGGGGGGTCCCTGTGGTGTACATCAGAGCGATTGAGGACATGTATGAGGGGGCAAAGACTCGGGTAAGGACTATGGGAGGGGATTCCAAGCATTTTTTGATCTATGATTCAAGGGAATGGAGAGATTGGTGAGTATGTCTCTCACCGTATTGGGGCAGGTTGGATGAAATGGAGGCTCGCTTCGAGAATTTTATGCGATAAGAAGGTGTCCCCTAAGCTTAAAGAAAAATTCGATAGAGTTGCAGTCCAGCCAGTTATGTTTTACGAAGCGGAGTGTTGGCCGGTTAAGAATTCTCACATCCAAAAGTTGAAGGTGGCAGAAATGAAGATGTTGCGTTGGATGTGTGGATTTACAAGGGCTGATAGGATTAGGAATGAGATTATTCGAAAGAAGGTGGGAGTGGTGTCGGTGGAGGATAAAATGCGGGAAGTGAGGCTGAGATGGTTTGATCATATGATGAGGAGGGGCATGGATGCCCCAATTCGTAGGTGTGAGAGGTTGGCCTTGGATTGTTTCAAGCGAGGTAGGGGTGAACCGAAGAAATACAGGAGAGAAGTGATTAGACGTGACATGGAGTTGTTACAGTTTACTGAGGACATGACCCTTGATAGGAAGGCATGGAGGAAAAGCATTAGGATAGCGGGCTAAGGTGTGTGGATGAGTCGTAGTCAGTAGCTAGGAAGGCTTTGGTGTGGCTGTTAGTTTTAGGGTTGGGGGGAGGGGGTGGTGTCCTTTGTTTGGTAATGTGCAATATTTTTGTTGATGTCGTACTTCTGTTATTTTTATCATGTTTCATGCTTTTGATGTTTTTGTCTATTGTCCTTTATCTTGAGCCGGGGGTCTATCGGAAACAACCTCTCTACTTCTTCAGAGGTAGTGATATGGACTGCGTACATTCTACTCTCCCCAGACCCCACTATGTAGAAATATATTGGGTTTGTTGTTGTTGTATATATTCAGGTGCTCAATTAAAACAAATTATAATTCAAATATCTAAATGAAATTCACAAAAACACAATGGGCAAACCACTAATTTATTGTATTAACTATGAACAAAAACAATCAAAGCCTAACAAAATTATAGGATGAGAGTTTAGACGAATAGATTAGGACATGATATTATTATTATGATGTAAAAGTCAACATTAATGTCAAAATAAATATGTGGGCTCCCAACTATGCATGTAGAAGTTTAATTATTGAAAAGAAAGGGTTATAGATGCAAATTAAAGACAAATTGTAAAAGAATGATGTTAGCTGAGTTATTGAGCTACAGATTTGTCATAATGTATGTTGCTAACTTTTTTTTTTTTCCTTTGAGGAGGTAAAATATGGGAGTAAGATGTAGGCAATTTATGGATTTTGGTAGGTATAACGACTAGTATAAACTAGTTATAAAGAGAGAGCCCTATATGAAATACCATATGCTTTATCAATTTGACAAATAGTATAACGAACTTAATAATACTCTACCAAAATTCAAAAAAGGAATTAAAAAAAAAAAAGACAGGAGATAGTGTATATATATTGTCTGGGGTTGGGTTTGGGGGGTGGGGGTGGGGGGTTTATGGAATATTGATGTGGGCAACTAGGCATATAGTCTCTCTGTTTTATTTTATTTTAACTCTAAACGAGAAATAGATATTCCAATTTAGTTAACTTCTTTTCTACACGATCTTTACTATTAAAAACCTAAATAAAGTACTATAATAAACTCAGGGTTTCAATGCATCATTAATAAGGTTAATTTCGTAAAAATATTCTTGTAATTAAAATTTTCTTATGGGTTGAGTCAAATAGACAATGATCAAGTAAAGTGAAATGGATGGAGTATATTCAATTTGTATTTTGACTTTTAATTGACAATTTAAGCTGTGATTAATGTCCTAATTTCTACTCTTAATCTAGGTCCCCAAACTATTTTTAACAAGTTTGCATATAAGTACGCAGACTTAACATCTAGAAGGACACTATAATTATCTTATAATACACCACCCTAATTTTTATCGTTAAAACCATTAAAAATTGTAGAGGGAAAAAAAGACAGGAACACTTTCAGTTTTGGTCTAAAGGAATATTTGCCACTGTATAGTATTATGCATTACAAAATTAGTGCACTAGGGATTATCTTACCAGCATCAATTATTCAAATTGCCATCAGAAATCATTTTTAACAGAAGAAGTTTTAATACATCTAAAGCATTTATGTAATGGTTTGACTACAAAGCATATAATAAAGAAAAGGAGCAAAATGAATGTTGATATGAGTAGATGGAGGCTTGTAGGTACACACATCTACGTGTAAAAATAGTACTCCCTCCATTTCAAAATAAGTGAATTGTTTGGGTATTTATTTGTATTTTAAAATAAGTGAATCATTAATTTTTTTTTCAAATTTGCCCTTATGATTTGACAACCAATTAACTTTTGAAAAGGTATTACAAGGTCAATTTTTTCTTTTTTAGGGGTAAAAATGGAAAGTTGTGTTAAATTTATATTTTTCCTTAATATATGTGTCAAAATTCAACAATTCATTTATTATGAAACGGAAGGAGTAGTACTGAACGTCAAATCGTTAAGTTTTTTGAAATAAAATTCAGATATATTATAATTACATAAAAAGTAGGCAAAATGCTTTATTGAACCCCTGTAATATGTCAGTTTTGTAAGTTGGACACTTCTACTTACATGTTTGTCATCTAGACTCTTGAACCCATTAAAAAGCAACATTTCTCACTCTTTGACCGTATAGGCAAGGTCATGGTAACTAGGACAAAGAGAGTGTAACAACTTGCCTAGGGGTGCGAGTGGGGGTCAATTTTTGGCCAATTTTAGATTAAAGTAATTAAAAAAAATATAAATAATATTAATTTTTTTTTTTTAAAAAAAGGGTCCTTTATTTCCCTCCATCTTTTTAAATTTAAAAATATTTTTAAAAATTTAAAAATAAGTTAAAAATTTTAAAATATTTAAAAATAATTTAAAAATATTTTCAATTTTTTTAAAAAAAATTTAAAAATATTTTTTAAATTTAAAAAAAAAATAAAAAGGATCCTTTTTTTCCCTCCATCTTTTATAATTTAAAAATAAAATAATTTAAAAATAATTTAAAAATATTTTTAAAAATTAAAAAATTATTTTAAAAATATTTTTGTCCCTTCCCACCCCACCGCAGCCCATCCCCACCCCTACACCCCTCCCAGCCCGCCTCCTCCCCCACACACCCCAGCCCCTTCTTTTTTCCTCCATCCTTTTTAATTTAAAAATATTTTTAAAATTTAAAAATAATAAATTTAAAATTTTTTTCCAACCCCACTCCCTTCTCCAGCCCCTCCCCACCTCACCCCACCCAGCCTCACCTACCCCTCTACCCTAGCCCTCCACCCCACCCCAGTCCATATCCAGCCCACCCATCCCCATATATGGCTGCCGTCAAGTGGCCGGGCCGGACCAACCTGGAATCGGCCCGTGTTATTTAACCAGGTTGAGGGCCGGGTCGGGGCCGAGTTGGGGTCTAAGTGGACCGGGCCGGTCCGGGCCCAACAGTAAAAAAATCAAAAATCACCCTAACCCGGCCCACTTAACCCAACCTGGTCAAACTCACCTAAACCCAGTCAAACCCGTTTAAAAAACCGGTCAAACCCGGTCAAAAATATAAAAAAAAAAACTTTTTTTCAATATACATTATATATACCCACCTATATACATTATAAATACGTTAAACAATATATATACACTATATATATAGTATATACTACATTAGAATTTAAAAAATATATACACATATACACAATTACACATATATACGCACCATCCAAATATATATGTACTACTTTAAACTTTAAAGTTTAAATAAAATATACTACAATATATATATATATATATATAAAATTATATATATATACACATGTATACGTTAAATATACACGTCTATAGAAGATCTATTCACATATATACACTCTAATCTATGTATATGTAATACTTTAAATGAAATATACTATAATATATAAACATTACAATATATATTTGTATAGTTATATACTAATTTATAAAACATATACACATGTATACGTTAAATATACATGTCTATAGAAGATCCATTCACACATATACACTCTATTCTATGTATATGTAATACTTTAAATGAGATATACTACAATATATATACATTACAATATATATTTGTATAGTTAAATACTAATTTATGAAACATATACACATGTATACGTTAAATATACACGTCTATAGAAGATCTATTCACATATATACACTCTATTCTATGTATATGTAATACTTTAAATGAAATATACTATAATATATTTGTATAGTTATATACTAATTTGTAAAACATATACACTTGGATACGTTAAATATATACGTCTATAGAAGATATATACACACCATTCAATATATATGTACTAGTTTAAATAAAATATATACTACAATACATATATATACACTACAATATATATATATATATATATATATATATATATATATATATATATATATATATAGTTATATAGTTATATAGTTATATAGTTATATACTATTTTATAAACCATATACATAACGTATACATTAAATATACTCATCTATAGAAGATATACAAATATATATATACCATTCAATATATTCACTACTTTAAATAAAACATACACTACAATATATATATATATATATATATATATATATATATATATATATATATATATATATAGTTATATACTAATTTATAAAACATATACACATGTCTACGTTAAATATATACTACTTTATATTTAGAAGATATACACACACACACATATATATATACCATTCAATATATACACTACCTTAAATAAAAGTATAAAACATATGCTACTTAATATAATAAATTAATAATACTTGATAGTAAATTAATAATGTATTAAAACTAAGTTTTTAATTTCAGTTTGTGAAATTCTGAATTTTCCAAAAATATCGAGCCAGGCCGGTTAACCGGCAGGCCCAAATCGGGTTGGGTTCGGGCCAGGTTAACCGGGCCCAAATAAAAAACCCAATTGGACCGAGACCCGGACCCCTAAAGCCCTTGGGCTTACCGGGCTGGGTCAAATCGAGCCGGTTTAATTATGTGGGCCGATTTTAACCAGCCCTGTAGACACGTGATTTTTTATCCTCCCTAAATTTTAATTTGTTTATTGATATTAATAATAACAAAAAAATAATAAAAAAATAAATAAATATAAAAAAAAAAAATCTTATCCTATCCTAAAAAAACTACCCCATCCAATCCCTAATTTTCCTCAAACCCCCAACTCCCTTAAACTTCCCCTCCTATATCTCTATATAATATACAACAACATGCAAAATATATATATATATATATATATATATATATATATATATATATATATATATATATATATATATATAGAAAAACACACACACGGACAAAGAGAGAGAGAAAAGAAAAGGAAGAGAAAACTTAAAACATAAGGGGAAGAATGGAGAAAAGCAACAAAAGAAAACAAAAGTGAAAAGATAAAGGAAAAAGGAAGAAAACACGTAAAAAAAAAAGAGAGGAAAGAGAGTTTGGATTTAGAGTTCGGAGTTTCGTTTGAGTTTCTGGTAGTGGTGCTTCTTTATTCGAATCAATGTATCAAACAGGTTTTTGTCAAATCTTTCCTACTTATTTTTATAAGTTTCGTTATGAACTGAAATATGAATAAAGTTATTTCAAGGGTTGTTTTATATAATTTAGTATGCACAATTTATTATTTATATGTAGTTTGAACTTTACATCTTTATTTGTTATTCATTTGTTTGTATTTTTGGAATGAAGTTAAACTTATTAATGTTAAAAGACATAAAGTTACGTTTAGTTGACACGCAACCAGCGATTAAGTTTGTGATATAAATTAATTCATGACTCATACATTTATGCATGCATGCAAAAATAAAATAAAATAAAAATAAAAATAAAAAAAATTAGTGACTAACTATTTGCTAGAATATTTTAATAAAATTGTCCTTTAATGATATTGTGGATAGCAAAGTTACGCACTAGTTAGTTTTGTGTCCCTTTTAGTTAATTTCTTTTCTACATGATTATGTTTAATTCTAGATGATTTTTGTATTTATTAATATTTATAAAGATATATTAGTGTCTTGTTAATTGATTAGGATCTTAGAGTTTAAAATTGTAGGCTCCTTTAGTTTTATATCCAGAGAGATGCAACGGCTAGGTGTAATTGTAATTTACTTTGTTTTGGGTTTGTCTGAATTGACTTAACTGACTCAAATTTGATAGTTTTCTAATGTTTTTCTCATATGCTTTGTTATTTCCATTTTTTTATTATCATTATTTAAAAAAAAAAAAAATTGTCTTGATCATTTTTTTTTTCTTTCTCAAGTTAGATGCGCTATTGCTTTATTTCCTGGAAGTGTTTCATAATCACAAATTATTTTGTTGGTTTATTTTTTTTATTTTTTTTATTTTATTTTAATTTTAATTTCAAATCAGAATGGTGGCCTAGAATTGAAAATCCGTGACCCCCATTTTAAACAATTCTTCATTAGTTAATGTGAGATAGAGTAAACTGAGAACTGAGATCAAGATTCATCTAAGACTATCATAAATACTAAAAGAAGAGGGAGCAGAAATATTGTGAGGGAGGAAACAAGTTGTGGATTAGTTCAAGGTTTAAAAGAAAAGAATAAAAATGACTAAATTTAGCTACTCGAATTTATAAGAGACGAATGAACGCCTTTTAATGCTAGACAAGTTTTAGGCACGTTTGATATATTTATCTCGATTAAGAATGCGGTGTACGCATCTTTTTGAGACCTTTAAAAATAATTCGAGGATGCAATATTGCGCTTCAGCAAAGTTCGTCTTAAAATTATTTTTCACCAGTTTAATACAAGAGTTTTAAATAATTTTAGTATAATAAAATGAGCGATTTTAGGGCCTACTAACACAATTTGTCGAAATAATTTTAGTTAAGTATAAGTCAATAAAAGCGACTGTGCTAGAACCACGGGATTCGAAGGGTGCCTTACACCTTCCCTTCGATCAACAGAATTCCTTACCCATTTTCTGTTTTCGCAGACCAAATAAGAGTCATTTCCTTTTGATTAGGGATTGAAAAAAAGGTGACTTGGAACACCAAAACTCAATTCCAAGTGGCGACTCTGTAAATAATTTAATCCCTATTCAATATCGTCACTTTAATTGGAAAAACCCTTCGACGGCTCTCGAGCGAAAAAGGGGGTGTGACATCTCTGGCGACTCCACTGGGGAATAACTAGAATTCGAGCTTTAGATATTGACTTTTACTTGCTTTAATTATTTTAATATTGTGTTTGTTTGTTGGCCTTATGTGCTACTTGTTGCTCATTTACTGCTTTGATATTATTTGAACTGTATTATATATTGTCTTCTCTCGCGTACCCCCTCTGAGTCTCTGAAATAGGATAGAGGAAATGCAGCATATGCATCCCACCTTCTTTTTGCGATAACCGGAGTGTCAAGGCACCTGGTGAAGGATATAGTCACACATGTTAGGCGGGGTTCAGATCGACAACGAAGGCGGTGTTGCCCTGCTACCGACCAAGTTATCCCTCCTCAGCTCGAGTGTCCGCTCGGGTAAGCCAGTCTAGACACCTATCCCTATTAGGCATAAACTTAGAAGAACTGAAAACTCAGAATCTGGTTATCCCTATTAGGTACCGCTTTATTTGCATCATATTTATTTGATTTAGCGGGACTCGGCACAGAAGTCGAGTCTGTCTAGGACAGGTGACCTACTTAATAAATACCAACATGTGCATCCTACGTGCTCTTTGACATTTGCTTGGTAGACTATTTATTTGTTGACCGGCTTTAGGCAATTTTAAAATTCGAGAGATTAATTTATTCTTAAATTTAGTTGATCATTTTTGAAAGAAAAAATTTATTTTTAAAATAAAGAATTTTTTTTTATATATACAGCAACACAATTTTTACAATCTTTATGGACTACGAGGGTCTGATTCTCACATCTTAGTGAGATACATAGGAAGTCCTTCCCAGGATACGACCTTATTTTTTAAAAAATAAAAAAAATTGTTCATAGATTTATTGAAAAATATTTTGAAAATATGATTATTTTATAATTATTTTTCTAATTTTCAAGTCCAATTTTTTATATATATTTTAACAGCCCTGAATCTTTAGGGATCATGAGGCTAAGATTTAAAATAATAATAATAATAATAATAACAATAAAATAAAAATATATTTCGACAACCCGGAATCTTTAGGGATCATGAGGCTAAGTTTTTACAAAATATATATATATATATATATATATATATATATATATATATATATATATATATATATATATATATATATATATATATATATATATATATCAATTTTAACAAGTCCTGAACCTTTAGGGTCGTGAGACTGAAAATTTTATACAACTTCATACATAAAACGGTCATTCTATTTTTCTTTATTTCTGAGTCCTTTTATTTTATTTTTGTACTTAGGGAATATTGTCTTCAAACATATAGATAAAATTGTCTAGAAGTCTGTTATAGCAAAGTTTTTGATAGAATCAATTTAGATAATAATAATAATAAAAAAAAAAAAGACAAAACAATTTTGTTAAATTACTCCCGAACTACGCAAGATCTGATTCATCTCTTGACATGATACGTAGGCAACCCTCCAAAGGGTTCGATCGTAATTTTTGAAAACATGCCTAGAAAAGTCGGGATGAAACACAAAGCTTCTATGATAGGTTGGGAAATGCATATAGAAACATGACATATAACGTGGGATTAAATGTGTTAAATATATAACTCTCACCTGTTTGCTACTTGATTACAGAAAGATAAAATAATTGGTGGTTGGTTTGTGGTTTAAACTGGCATCACATCCGTATAACACCAGATACAAGGGTAAAAGAAGAATGACTCGCAGAGAAGATATAGGGTCTGATAGTGAAGAAGAGCAGAATCAGTTGATTTCGCAGGAAGTAACATCAATGGAAGAAATAAAGGCATTAAAACAACAGATGGCGGAGATGTACCAAGCTTGGTTGAATGGACAAGCCCCGCCTTCTTCAATCCCTGGACTTTCAACTTCAAATGATCCAAATTCTGACCCAGCTCAAACTAGTGATCCATTTTACCCACCAGGATTTGGCCCATTTGCTAATGTGTCTGGAGTTGCTGGTACTTCTACCGTGCGTCCACCAAATCCATCTGTCGCAAATAACCCACTTTTTACTTCTGTAGCGTCAACTACTGCGGGTATTCAACCGACAATACCAAAGAATATGGGAAAACCAAATCGTGATATGTTATATCCTCCTGAAATGATTTTCAAATCACAAAATCCACATTATCATGTTCATCAACGCGATACTCCTATCGTGATTGAAAAGATTGCTAAGAATGAGGAACAGAAGGAGATGGCTAGAAAAGTTAGAAGCCTGGAACAAAGTATGAGAAATATGCAAGGAATAGGTGGACCAAAAAGTGTTTCATACAAGGATTTATGTATGTTTCCTGATGTCCATTTGTCGATAGGGTTCAAAATGCCAAAATTTGATAAATATGAAGGACATGGCGATCCTGTAGCTCATTTGAAAAAGTTTTGCAATCAATTAAAGGGAGCAGGAGGAAAAGAAGAATTATTGATGGCGTACTTCGGAGAAAGCCTTACAGGGATAGCTTCTGAATGGTTCATTGACCAAGACATTTCCCGTTGGCATATGTGGGACGACATGGCTTGAGATTTCGTTCAACAATTTCAGTATAACATTGAGATAGTGCCAGATCGCACTACGCTTGCCAACATGAGAAAAAAGATGACTGAAAGTTTTCGAGAATATGCCGTCAGATGGAGAGAGTAGGCTTCAAGAGTTAGACCATCGATAAAAGAATCTGAAATGATTGATATTTTTCTGCAAGCACAAGAACCTGATTATTTCCATTATTTGCTCTCTACTATTGGAAGCACATTTGCAGAAGTTATCAAAGTTGGAGAGATGGTAGAAAACGGAATCAAATCAGGAAAGATCATCAGCTAGGCCACTTTGAAAGCAACAACACAGGCAATTCAAAGTGGTACAGGAAGTTTTGGGGGAAAGAAAAGAAAAGAGGATGTAGCAGCTGTCATGACAGGTCCACGACAAAATTGGAGAGGTGCGCGTCAACCATACGCGCAGAATCCATTATATTTTGTTCCATCTCCCCAATATCCTATTTATAATGCACAACTATATGCTCGAGGTCCTTCTTACTCGCAGTGGCGTACACCAGCAATCCAAAATCATCCAATGGCCCCGCAAGTTCAAAGAGGCCCTCTGAGGTCTAATTTTTAGCCTAGAGCAGAATTCAAAAGAGATAACATGGTAAAAGATAATTTCACTCCTATTGGAATATGTTACACCAGTTTATTTCATAGATTGAGAAAAATGAATGTTTTAAACCCAATTGAAAGAAGGATCCCAAATCCTTCTCCGAAGAATTTGGACTATTCTAGAAGATGTGAATACTGTTCTGATGCCCCAGGGCACGACACAGAGAAATGTTGGTATCTGAAAAGAGCCATTCAAGAGTTGATTAATACCCAACAGATTATGGTAGAAAGTCCAGGCACTCCAAATGTCAATCAAAATCCGCTGCTAGATCATAATGAAACAAACTTGCTCGATGTGATACTCAGTGGTGAAGATACTACGATTCCCTTTAAGCCGATTATTAAAATTAAAACTGATTTAGAAAAATCAGCAAATGTTGTAGATTTAACAAAAAAAAAACCTGCAGAAGCGGAGGTGGTGATAAAACCCGAATCATCGAGTGATCCCTTGGTGATGGGGAAGGAGATTTCAGAAAATATTAGGTCAAGTCAAATAAAGCCGAAACTCATTATTCCCGGAAGATCCAATAAGCCTCTTTTAATCATAAAAGGAGCTCCTGTAACTCCTATTGTTATTAAACCAGTATCACAGCTACCTATGGTTGATACCAAGGCAGTCCCTTGGAATTATGATCGCGTTGTGGTGATGCACAAGGGGAAAAAAGTGACTGAAGATGTAGATAAAGTAGGGGGATTAACTCGATCTGGAAGATGTTATGCTCCAGTAGAGTTAAGAAAGAATAAACAAGGTGGTGAAGAACGAATGACAGTCAAGAAGCCTGTCACTGATGAAGAAACTAAAGAATTCTTAAAGAAAATGAAATTGCCAGAATATTCTGTTATAGAACAGTTGAAGAAGACACCAGCACAGATTTCTTATTGTCTTTATTGATACATTCAGAGGAACACCGCAAGGCTGTAAAGAAGATTCTTAATGAAGCATGCGTTCCTAGTGAGATTAGAGTAAATCAGCTGAAAAAAGTTGTTGGAAGGATCGTTGAAGCAAATAAAATTACTTTTTCAGACGATGAATTGCCTATAGAAGGTACGGAGCATAACAAAGGTCTGTACATTTCTGTGAAATGCGTATATTCCATCATCACTCGAGTGTTAATTGATGGAGGATCAGGCGCGAACATTTGTCCTATGTCAACTTTACAAAAGTTGAATGTTAATATGGAAAGAATCCGACCTAACAATGTGTGCGTCAAAGATTTTGACGGATCAAAAACTGATGTCATTGGTGAAATAGAACTCATATTGACAATTGGGCCTGTGGATTTTTCTATGTATTTTCAAGTATTGAATATTTATGTTTCATATAATATGTTATTGGGAAGGCCATGGATTCATAGGGCTAAAGCAGTCGCATCAACGTTGCATCAAATGGTCAAATTCAAATGTGACAGGCAAGAGATAGTGGTTCATGGTGAAGGAGACTTATCAATGTATAAAGACTACTCTGTTTCTTCCATCGAAGTAAATACTGCCAATGTGTTAATTCATCAAGCTTCTGAGGTATGGTTGTTGAGCATATCCTCGAGGGGAATCTCATCGCAAGACCACAATTGTCCTCTGCATCTGTTATGGTACTGAATGAAATGTTGAAGCATGTTTTTGAACCAGGAAAAGGTCTAGGGATGTTTTTGCAAGGCATAGTTCATCCGGTAAACCTCTATGAGAACTTTGGTACTTTTGGTTTGGGATACGAGCCTACTGCTGAAGATATAAAGAAGGTTAAAAAGCGTAAGAAAGAGTCATGGTCACTTACCAAGCCGATACCGCTATTTCATGAGTCTTTTATAAAATTCAGTGATGTCGGATCCTCCAAGTTACCTGCTGCAGAATCAATGAATAATGATGGTACAGAGTTGATTGATCTTTTTCAGAATATGTTCATTGAAGCTGATATGGTTGAAATCGGGGAAGGTACTAGCAATGCAGATGTGCAGTTTGTCAGCCCTGATGTCCAGCTCAACAATTGGGAGGCCACTCCTCTCCCTATTATTAAGGAGTCTTGGTAGTTTGTTTGTTTTTCTTACAATCTTAGTAGCTTGTTTTTCTTTCTGAATAATTTTAGGATTGTAATTCATACCTTTACCTTGGTATTTTAGGTTAAAACTCTTTCTGGCTTTATTTTTAATAAAGTACAGTCTCCTTTTATTTTATTTTAGGTTAGATGTTTATTTATTTATTTTCTATCATACAGTTCTTTCTATGCCGATTCTAATGATGTGACATGCATGACGAATTGTCAACCAGATTTAAAAACCCAATCTAATTTTGAAATAATGAATAAGGAGGTTGAATACGATGAAGGAGAAGCATTTGAGGATATAAGCAAAGATTTCAAACAGTTTGAGAATAAGACAAATCCCAATTTGGAAGAAAGTGAGGCGATTAATTTAGGAGATCTTGAAAATATTAGGGAGACTAAGATAAGTGTACATGTTCAACCACAACAAAAAAAAGCTATAATTTAAGCTTTGCACGAGTATAAAGACATCTTTGTGTGGTCTTATGATGATATGCCCGGTTTAAACACTGATTTGGTAGTTCACAAGTTGCCAATTGATCCTACTTTTCCTCCTGTCAAGCAAAAGTTAAGAAAACTCAAAACTGACATGAGTGTAAGAATTAAACAGGAAATCACGAAGCAACTTGAGGCTAAAGTCATTCGAGTGGCCCAGTATCCTATTTGGTTGGCAAATATTGTCCCTGTTCCAAAGAAGGACGACAAAGTTCGGATGTGCGTTGATTATCGCGATTTAAATAAAGCAAGTCCGAAAGAAAATTTTTCACTTCCCAATATTCATATTTTGTTGGACAATTGTGCCAAACATGATCTTGCTTCTTTTGTGGATTGTTATGCGGAGTATTACCAGATCATTATGGATCCAGAAGATGCAAAAAAGACATCATTTATTACTCCACGGGGAACATATTGTTATAGAGTTATGCCTTTTGGATTAAAGAATGCTGGGGCAACTTACATGAGGGCAATGACCACAATGTTTCATGACATGATGCACAAAGAAATTGAAGTTTATGTGGATGACGTGATCATTAAGTCGAGAGAGCAATCTGATCATATCAAAGATTTGAGAAAATTCTTTGAAAGGCTTCGGAAGTATGATCTCAAACTTAATCCAGCAAAATGTGTATTTGGGGTTCCGTCAGGAAAACTTTTGGGTTTTATAGTCAGTCGACGTGGTATTGAGTTAGATCCTTCAAAAATAAAATCTATCCAAGATTTGCCTCCACCGAAAAATAAAACGGAGGTGATGAGTTTACTTGGAAGGTTGAATTATATCAGTAGATTCATTACTCAGCTTACGAAAACTTGCGAGCCAATATTCAAGTTGTTGAAGAAGAATGTTAAAGTTGAATGGACTGAAGAATGTCAAGAGACATTTGACAGAATTAAGAGAATTGTACATGTCTGTTTTAGATAATTCTTTTGGCTGTGTATTGGTTCAACATGATGTTACAGGAAGAAAAGAACAAGCCATCTACTACCTCAGCAAAAAGTTTACCACTTATGAGGCTAAGTACACTCTTCTTGAGAAAACGTGCTGTGCGTTAACTTGGGTAGCCCAAAAGCTGAAACATTACTTGTCATCTTATACTACTTACCTCATCTCTCGTATGGATCCTTTAAAATATATTTTTCAGAAGCCTATGCCCACAGGCAGACTTGCGAAATGGCAGATGTTGCTTACAGAGTTTGATATTGTTTATGTGACACTAACTGCAATGAAAGCTCAAGCCTTGGCGGATCATTTGGCTGAAAATCCTATTGATGAGGAGTATGAACCATTGAAGACTTATTTTCCAGATGAAGAGGTATTGTATGTTGGTGAGTGTGTTTCAGAAGATTGTCATTTAGGTTGGAAGTTGTTCTTTGATGGAGCTGCTAATATAAAAGGAGTGGGAATAGGAAAGAAAACAAAAGTGAAAAGATAAAGGAAAAAGGAAGAAAACACGTAAAAAAAAAAAAAACTCAAAGTAAAAAAAAAGAGAGGAAAAAGAGTTTGGATTTAGAGTTCGGAGTTTCGTTTGAGTTTCTGGTAGTGGTGCTTCTTTATTCGAATCAATGTATCAAACAGGTTTTTGTCAAATCTTTCCTACTTATTTTTATAAGTTTCGTTATGAATTGAAATATGAATAAAGTTATTTCAAGGGTTGTTTTATATAATTTAGTATGCACAATTTATTATTTATATGTAGTTTGAACTTTACATCTTTATTTGTTATTCATTTGTTTGTATTTTTGGAATGAAGTTAAACTTATTAATGTTAAAAGACATAAAGTTACGTTTAGTTGACACGCAACTAGCGATTAAGTTTGTGATATAAATTAATTCATGACTCATACATTTATGCATGCATGCAAAAATAAAATAAAATAAAAATAAAAATAAAAAAAATTAGTGACTAACTATTTGCTAGAATATTTTAATAAAATTGTCCTTTAATGATATTGTGGATAGCAAAGTTACGCACTAGTTAGTTTTGTGTCCCTTTTAGTTAATTTCTTTTCTACATGATTATGTTTAATTCTAGATGATTTTTGTATTTATTAATATTTATAAAGATATATTAGTGTCTTGTTAATTGATTAGGATCTTAGAGTTTAAAATTGTAGGCTCCTTTAGTTTTATATCCAGAGAGATGCAACGGCTAGGTGTAATTGTAATTTACTTAGTTTTGGGTTTGTCTGAATTGACTTAACTGACTCAAATTTGATAGTTTTCTAATGTTTTTGTCATATGCTTTGTTATTTCCATTTTTTATTATCATTATTTAAAAAAAATAAAATTGTCTTGATCATTTTTTTTTTCTTTCTCAAGTTAGATGCGCTATTGCTTTATTTCCTGGAAGTGTTTCATAATCACAAATTATTTTGTTGGTTTATTTTTTTTATTTTATTTTATTTTATTTTAATTTTAATTTCAAATCAAAATGCTGGCCTAGAATTGGAAATCCGTGACCCCCATTTTAAACAATTCTTCATTAGTTAATGTAAGATAGAGTAAACTGAGAACTGAGATCAAGATTCATCTAAGACTATCATAAATACTAAAAGAAGAGGGAGCAGAAATATTGTGAGGGAGGAAACAAGTTGTGGATTAGTTCAAGGTTTAAAAGAAAAGAATAAAAATGACTAAATTTAGCTACTCGAATTTATAAGAGACGAATGAACGCCTTTTAATGCTAGACAAGTTTTAGGCACGTTTGATATATTTATCTCAATTAAGAATGCGGTGTACGCATCTTTCTGAGACCTTTAAAAATAATTCGAGGATGCAATATTGCGCTTCAGCAAAGTTCGTCTTAAAATTAATTTTCACCAGTTTAATACAAGAGTTTTAAATAATTTTAGTATAATAAAATGAGCGATTTTAGGGCCTGCTAACACAATTTGTCAAAATAATTTTAGTTAAGTATAAGTTAATAAAAGCGACTGTGCTAGAACCACGGGATTCGAAGGGTGCCTTACACCTTCCCTTCGATCAACAGAATTCCTTACCCATTTTCTGTTTTCGCAGACCAAATAAGAGTCATTTCCTTTTGATTAGGGATTGAAAAAAAGGTGACTTGGAACACCAAAACTCAATTTCAAGTGGCGACTCTGTAAATAATTTAATCCCTATTCAATATCGTCACTTTAATTGGAAAAACCCTTCCACGGCTCTCGAGCGAAAAAGGGGGTGTGACAAGCCCGTTTGACACCCTTACCCCACATAACCCCTCCCGCTTCCCCAGCCCCGCACCCCACCCAGCCCATCCCCATCCCACCCAGCCCCAGGTAACCCCTTCCCCAGCCCCCCACCCCACCCATCCTCTCCCTCAGCCCCCCACCTCACCCAACCCCTCCCCCAGCCCCACACTACCCCACCTAGCCCTACGCAACCCCCTCCCTCAGCCCCCCACCTCACTCCGGCCCCACCCAGCCCCTCCCCCCACAATTAATTTAAATTAAATATTTTAAATATGTAAATCATATTTAAATTAATTAATTATTTAAGTAAAATTTATTTTAATTAGGTAATAATTTTAAATTTGGTAAATTAATTAATTTAAATAAATTAATTAGTTAAGAATTTTAATTAATTAATTTTTTACTAATTTAAACGTAAAATTTAAATTAATTAATTAAATCAATTTTAATATTTAAATAATTTTAATTTAATACTTTTATTTAAGTTTTTATTTTTTTATTTTAAAAATGATTATTCAAACTTTTCAAATTTTAAAAGCATGATTATTCAAATTTTTCTACAATTTATAAATTTTTCTTATTTAATTATATTAATTTTAATATTTAATTTGTTATGTAGCATTTTAAAAATGACTTGAAATTTAATGTAATACTTTTTCTATTTTTTTTTCAATAACGTGGTACGCGTGGCAGATGACATGGCACATATGGCAGCTGATGTAGCAGTTGACATGAGAGAGTGCAGCCTCCAAAAAAGTGTTTAAAAAATAGTTTTTTCGTGGGTTCAGGAGTCCAAATGACAAATATATAAGTAGAAGTGCCCAACTTACAAAATTGACATAGTATAGGGGTCCAATATGATGTACAATAATTGATAATTTAATATTTTCAAGATATACGAAAAATAAATTTGTTTGAATCTCAAAATTAAAAAAATTTCACATAAATTAGGACGGGGGAGTATTTATCTTCTTCCATTGAAAGATGGAAATCGACAAACATGAATGGCATAGGCACAAAAGGTGTCAAGTGGGCTGGGCAGAGCCAAATCGGAACCGGCCCGTTTAGTTTAACCGATTTGTGGGTCGATTCCGGTCCGGATTGGGGTTAGGTGGGCGGGGCCGGGCCGATTCCAGGTTCAACAGTAAAAATGTTGAAAACACCCTGAACCGGCCCACTTAACCCAACCTGGTTAAACCCACCTAAATCCGGTTAAAAATCGGTCAAACCCGTTTACAAAAAAATAAAAAATCCAATATACACTACATACACTACAATTATATACACTATATACACTTCAATATACATTATATACACTACAATTATACAATATATATTTTTAAAAAAATATATAAACAATTACACATATACACGTATCATTCAATAAACAATTATATATAACTATACGTATTACTTTAAATAAAACATAAACTACAAATCTACAATAGTACAATATATATATATACACTACAATATATATATATATATAGTTATAGTTATATACTAATTTATAAAACATATATACATTTATACGTTAAATATATACGCTTATAGAAGGTATATACACGTATATACGCACCATTCAATATATATCTACTGCTTTAAATAAAATATATACTATAATATACATATATATATACAACAATATGTATATATATATATATAATTACATACTAATTTATAGAACATATACACTTGTATACGTTAAAAATATACGTCTATAGAAGATATATACACATATATACGCACCATTCAATATATATCTACTACTTTAAATGAAGTATATACTACTTTAAATGAAGTATATACTACAATATATATATATATATATATATATATATATATATATATATATATATATATATATATATATATATATATATATATATATAGTTATATACTAATTTGTAAAACATATACACTTGGATACATTAAATATATACGTTAAATATACATGTGTATAGAAGATATATACAATAATATACAAAACATATACTACTTAATATAACAAATTACTAATACTTGATAGTTAATTAATGAATGTTGAATTTTATTGATTGCAAAATGATTCAAAATTTATAATTTACATGAATAAAAATCTACAAACTATGCATCATTTTTTCCAACTCATCCATGTTAATATTAACGGGAACTTGCTTAGGATAGTCAAAGTCAATGGGGGCAAACACATGCGTTGGACTTGATTCTGCTGAGTTCTCCCGTGAAGTCATAATTTCTTCAAATTTCTGCTCGTCATTCGGCTCCGGTTCCATTCCTTGATTTCTTCTTTCTGCTATAATCCAATCTCTGAGGCAAACTAGAACATTCATTGCATTGCTTCCCAATGAGTGTCGGTTGTCTCCAAGTTGCTGTCGTCCCTGACTAAAGGCTCTCTCTGATGCCACGGTTGACATTGGAACGTTTAAGATATCTCTAGCTAATCTTGAAAGCACAAGATATTGTGATTCATTATTCCTCCACCAATCCAATGTGTTGATCCGTCGTCTGCGATACTCTGGTGGCGACCGAAACAATACTTAAGCTCTTCCCGATAAGTTGATGTGTAAACTCCTTCGTCAACACTGTTCCAACAAGGTAAATCATAAAAAGAATCACGAAAACCACAATGTGCTGGTCTTTTAGAAAATGATTGCACCTCAGGAGGATGAGGAGCGACAGTTGGACTGATATGTGTCGGTACAGGTAAATCAACTAAATCAGCATAGTGGTATATAATTTATCTATGTAAGCATTTGCATCAGACGTAGCCGTCCACAAATCAGGTTATACTTGTTTAGAATTATTGTTAGTATTTATTTCTAAGTTATGACAAATAAGAGTACTAAAGTGGCACATGTATGGTATTTAATGCACGAACTTAGCATAGCACCAACCAAGAAAATAGGGGGAATCGGAAAAAAATATTTTTTTAATTTAGTAAACATGGCACCAACAATATTTTCATAACCTTCTTTATTTTTATATTCTTTGAGCAAACCAGAAATATCAGTTATATATCCCAAAATATTACAAATAGTAGGATAATAAGCACCGAAAAATTCAACAAGATCATTAATTACAACCCAATCAGAATCAAGTAGCATGCAATCGGCAGAATCAGCAAATGAACCACAATGTTTGTTAAAAGCTAATGTAATAGAAACTCTATATTTATAACAAGTTTTTAAGAAATCATACGTAGAATTCCATCTAATATCAATTTCCCCAGGCATCAATATCGGTGCAAGTCCATTTTCTCGATATTTAACTTTAAATTCTTTAATTCTCGATCTATGATTATTTCCTTGTATAAAACCAACAACAACACAGATTTTTCAATATAAATCTCAAAAAACTCAAGACCATCTTTTACAATTAAATTATATATATGACATGTACACTTAATATGAAAAATTTCAGGTAACGGCGGTGATAGCTTAGATTTCAACTTTGTTATAGCAATCTTGTTGTTAGATGCCTTATCAAAAGCAATACATAAGATTTTATTTTCGATGCCATAAAATGCTGTAACTTTATGTATCGAGTCAGCAATAAATTGTCCAGTAAGTTTACGATCTTCATCATATAAAAAAGTAAGAATACGTTTTTGCATCACAGAATTACTATCCATCCAGTGACAAGTATCGGTTAAATAATCATTTTTATTTACAGCACGATCAAGATCAGAAGTTAGGGATATTCTACATTGAATATTTTTTAACAATGTAGATAAATAAAAATAATATTGTGAATGAAGTCTAAAAATATCAGATCAACAAGTACTTCTAGGAATACCATTAAACATAAGATTATAAATTGCTTGAATATAATGAATAAAAACATCAGAAGAAGGAAAACTAAAAGGCAAACAACCTACAGCTACCATTTTTGTTATTTCTTCTCGGTCCCTCAATTTATTATATTTCTTCGTTATGTGATCGGTTGTTGGGTCCATTCTAGTTTGTGTGGGCCCACCAATAGTCTCACCACCTTGTGCAATTTTTAACTCTCTTTCGTGGTCTTCAACTAAATGTCTCATTAACGTACCCGTACCCCCTTGCTTGCCTCCTCTTTTATGCTTATATATTTTTTGACAAATATTGCATTGCACCTCAGTATCTGATATACGTCCAAAAAAATTTCATGCAGCACTAGTTTGTTTACGAGCTCTTGGGGCACGGGGAGGACGGCGAGGGAGATTAACCGATTCAGATCTAATGTTAGCATTTCCTACTTCGGGTGTCTCACCAATATTTTCATCATCTTCATCTAAATCAACCGCATCTACTTCATTTTCTTCTTCTATACCGTAATTTTCCTGAACTTCTAAATAATCCATATCGTGAGCACCTACACCTATTTCTTCCTCAAAAGGTTGACTAAGTGGTACAGGAGGCGAAGATACACGAGTATATCTAGTACTTGAAGTACCTCTATCGCTAGTAATTCGCTTTTTGCTATCACTACCACTTTCGGGATGAAAATTTTTGACACTTTTACCGTGGTTTCTTAATTTATCAATAGTATAAATCAAACTAAAAAATATTCAAAATACACAAAAAGTAATAAAAATAGATATTCAACAATTAATACACTAATTATAAATTAAAAGTAAGAGATGGAACAACAATACCAAATTTTGAAAGTATTCGAAGGTTGCGACTTTAGAAACTTTCACTCGTACTTAGTAATCGCAAAATTTGAAAAATTAAAGTGAGCACTTTAAAAATTAAATATATAGAATATTTGAGAATTGAGAAATGAGATTTGAGAGGATGAAAAATTGCGTGGAAAATGATTTGAAAGTGTAAGGTATTTATAGAAATTTTTTTGGGATTAAAAAATGATTTTAAATATATATATATTTTTTTATATTTGGGCCCAAACTAGCCGTTATAGCCGTTGGGGCAACGGCTAGTTTGATCCAATTTTCCAAAATCTTAGAAAAAAAATAAAAAAATTAAATGGGCTTATCCAGAACGGGCCGGTTAATCGGCGAGCCCTAATCGGATTGAGTCCGGTCCGGGTTAACCGGGCCCAAATTCAAAATCCAACCGGATCGAAACCCGAGCCTTTAAAGCCCTTGGGCTTACCAGGTCAGGTCAAACCGGTCTGATTTCCTTTAGTGAACCGATTCGAGCCGGTTAAAACCGTCCCGTTTGACACCCACAATTATAATAATACATGAAATGGTTTGGAAAATTAAATCATCAACATAAGTTTGGAGATTTTTAAAAATCAAATATACTTGGTGAGTTGAAACTTGAAAATGTTCGTATTTGAGTGCAATAAACTCAGTATCTTTAGTATGGAATTTAGATATAATTGTAAATATTAAAAATTAATATTAAGCCTATAATAATTATAAAAATAATATAAAAATGAACTCTTCTCATATCTATAATATAATCTGGAATTCGATACTTTTAGATTTGGTGCGTAGGTATCTCCCCTCTTGTATGTGACATTAACTCTGCAACATAACCTGACAAAAACACTTTATTCACAATGATTTCCTGCAGAATCAATATTTTCTTTCTCTTCTTTTATTTATACTATTTATTTATTTAAACAAATACAATATGTAACTATCTGGATCTTATGTTAGTATAAAAAAATAATAACAATACAGTGAAAATACAGAGAAGTTGTGTTGGAGAGTGAGGGGACCGCCAGCAAAGAAAGGGATATTATATATGGCGTCTGATTAGGGCCCCTAGGATTTAGTAACTTGGTTCCCACAGTATAGGAAACTGGAAAAATAATCAAAATCACCATTGTATCGTAAGTAGGAATATCTCATGAGATTATTTTATTTCTTTCTTTTCATGGGATAGTAATTTCATAATTTTAGTACAAATAATGAAATAAAATAATTTCAAAATTAAGTAACACTCTATACTAAATATGAAATAAAAGTAATCCTAAACTTTATCTGAAATTAATTTTTTTATCTCTTCTATCAAACAAACCCGGCATTTTGACAAACATGATAACATGTTCTTGCTTGTAATTGCTGTACCTAGTGGATTGACATCGCCAATAATACGAGTATCTTTTTTTCTATATTTATTTTGAAGTCTCGAATAATAGGTAAACTCAGAAAAAAAAAAAAAAAAAAATAACCTTTATTACAATTTTTTAGACTTTCAAATTTTGATTCCGACAGCTTTTGCTAGTTAATGATGGAGAAATTTTGGTCCATCCACCACAACCTTGAACGGTGATTGTCGATGATTTTTTTCAGATCTAGATCTTTCTTTTTGACTGATTGAAGTATATATGGTATTCAGAATTTATTTACCATATAATTAATCTAAATTCGTGTCTAAGTGTTTTAATCTCTAAAACTCGAAGTTGGTCATCTCCTCATTGTTTGCAATATAATTTAATTCATGAAAAATAAATTTCAATCACAAAAAAATATGAAGAAATAACAATTTTATTGCTAAACAATGTGGGTACAAATCTGTTCCTCCCTTGATTCTTCTCTCTTGATTTTTTCCGTAATTCGAGGACCGGTAATGACATATTTCTCAAACGTAGGCATATTTGAATTTGATATGAATTCCTTCATAATTCGAGGGCCGGCGTATTTCTCAAACGTAAAAATATTTGAATTTGATGGATTTGTGAATCTTTCGAACATAGGAATATTTGAATTTGATGGATTTGTGAATCTTCTTGATGTATTTGATTATCAAGAAGAGAGAGTCTTGACCTCTTTATGAATATCACATGAATTTATTAGGACTTTCAAGATCTTGGAGGCGTAATTTAGGGTTTAAGGTAGAGTAGCCAGGAAGCTAGATTTAGGATAAAGTAGCCAAGAAATCTAACAAAAATTGAACTCTTTTTGTAAAGTCAACAAAATTTCAATGTCTACACTCATCCTGATTATTTTTGATAAAAATGAATAGGGGTGTGCATCGGTCGGTTCGGTTCGATTTTATATATTATCGGTTCGGTTTATCGATCTTCAGTTTTTAAATATGCTAAACCAGTAACCAAACTAATAAGATATTTTTTATCGATTTTTGGTTTATCAATTTTTAGTCCTTAACGGTTCGATTTTTGATTTAACCGATATGAAAATACTCATAAAATAGAAATAGTAGTAGCTAACATGACAACCAAAAATCCTACATAATGTGTTTTAATTTACAAGAATCTTCAAGTTTGAACTAAATGTTACTAGGAGAAATTAAGAGTTTGTATAATTGAAATAATAGATTTGTTAATTGATAAAAATTAAAAAGAAATTAAGAGAGATATATAATAGGTCATACATACATACATATATATATATATATATATATATATATATATTCTTATTGGGTTATCAATTTACTCAATTAACCAATAAAAAAAAATTAAATCGAATCAAGAACCCAATAAATTTTTTTTATAAAATTATTAATAAATCGTTAACTTAATAATAATAAATCATTAATATTTTTAGCAATTCAATTTATCCATGGTTCAATTTTTGTAGACCCCTAAAAATGAAGTTCCTTTTGTTGTGTGGTTTGAATCAAGTTTCTGATTCCTTACAACAGGCAACAGCTACTGATTGAGCTTGAAACATGTGACAATGTTGTCATAATATCTGAATTTTTTGTTCAGGAAAAAGAAATTTTGGTTTAAGATTTTAATTTAATTATTGAAAAATGGATAGGACGTTGGTCCACAAAAATGTTTTTCATGCGAGGTTTAATGTAACGTCACCTACAAGTAAAGTCTACTATTATGGTGTAGATGTTTATTTTGATTGGAAATTTTTTATTTGAACTTTGAAGCACTATTTCACTATTTGGGATATACATATTACTAGCTCCTCCTATTTCAATTTATCTGTATCTTCTTTGATTTGACATTGACTTTTAAAAAATAAACAGGATTTTTGAATCTTGAGAACGTAAATAAAAGATATAAAAAGTATATTAAAATGTCATTTAATTTTAAAATGCTATATAAAAATTAAAAATTTTAAATTACGAAGTTGAATTAAAAAAAAAAAACAGACTAAAAAAGTACTTGTTATTTCAACTTTTTATGTACATACTATGATTTAAGGGTGGTAATGTTCAAATCTATATAATAAAACACACACAGAAATATATAAAAATACTCCTTCATCTATTTATATGTCTTATATTTTGAATTTTCTATGAATATTTTAATATATTCGACATATTTTTAACTTAAAGATTACGAAATTTAAAATATTTTCAAATTCTCTAAACTTGATGCATGTCAAATCAAAACCGGACTAACAATTGAAACAAAGAACGTAGCCGGCAAAGAAGAAAAGGTGAATCATGTTTGTCTACTCGAACTGATTGAAGAAAATTTAGTTGGGAAAGGGACGAACCAAACTCCATGATTTATTTATATGGTTCTTTAATTTAATTTTTTTTTTTTTTTGAATTAGAAATTCATGTTCCCCGTATTTTTGCATCTTCTTGATTAGCCAAAACGTCTGTAGTGCTTCTTATAAATGTAAGTTTTGTATTATTTCCAAGTTAGTATGGTTTTTTTTTTCCCTCCTGATACCAATTAAACAAAGTAAAATAAAATAATATTAAAACGTTGAATAATAAATAGTTTGATTATCATGAATTCAGTGGCTAATAAGCCACACTTATTCGAGGGATGTCTATTAATATCCTTTTACTGAAAAATTTGAATCTTCTTGTCTTCTTCAAAGATGCATTTCCTTTACACTTTGATTTGTTTAGTGAAAACTTGACTTTGTCACAGTATGGGACTATCGAAAGTTAAGAAAGGAGAATCAAAAGATCGATAAAAAAGAAGTTACACTAGAATATTGGGGCTTATTGGAGCACATTCAAAGGATAGAGACCGTGGATTTTCTTGTTAATTAACAAAAAACAATAATAATAATAATAAGATACGTTCTTTGGGAAGTTGCTCTTGCAATTGCATTTGATTTACTATATTATTTTGGTTATTGTTAGGAAAAAAAAATTAATAATAAAAAGATACTTTTTTGGGGAAGTTGCTCTTGCGATTGCATTTGATTTTGCTATATTATTTTGGTTATGGTACAGATAGAAAGGAGAAAAGAAAGAGCTCTACAACTTTTCATTAACTAAGCTCTTTTCCATTCTTTGAACATATACAACTAGGTTACCATAGACACGTAACCCTTCCAATAAAGTTAAAGAAGAAGAAAACCAAAACCAAAAAGTTGAAAGACAAAAAAACACTAGTTTGCTTTTTATGAAGATGATAATAATTGCCTTGTGTAGTTTAGTGACATGATGGTCCTGAATCCTCCATTTCAATTATCCCACACTCAGCAAGCCTCTTCTCCTTGTACACATACCGTCTTGAAAAAAACAAGAAAACCATCAAATTCAACACACTCAATGTTGCCAATAACCAATAGAAATCATATAGCCTTCCTTGGTTCAAATTATCAGCTAGCCATGGTTTGTTCCCTGTCACTTTGTGCACAATGGTCACCAAAACTGAACTAACGAAAAATCCAAGTGAGAGTGTACTTAAAAACAACCCCGTACTCATTGTCTTCATCCCTTTTGGACATTCTCTTAAGAAGAAATCAAGTTGTCCAATATATGTAAATGCTTCACCTGCCCCTACTAGCAAGAACTGTGGTACTAGCCAAAAGACACTCAATGGTACCATGGCATTTCCATTATTGGTCAATCCATGCAAATGTGCCACGTTTAGTCTCTTTACTTCGGTCAAAGCGGCTGCTATCATGGCTATAATCGATAGGACTAAGCCTACGGCAATCCGTTGCAGTGGGCTTAGCCCATGGGGGTTGTTGAGGACACGTCTAGCAATTGGCACGACTATGCGGTCATAAAATACACATGTCAAGAGGATACTCCCCACGAAAAAGAGTGTCAACGAGGCAGGAGGAATTTCGAATTTTCCTATGTGACGATCCATGGTTGTAGCTTGTGACACAGAAAATGTTGTCATTTGGGCATAAACAGTCCAAAACATAATGGTCGTAGCCCATGTTGGCAACATTCGTAGAACCAATTTTACCTCTTCAACATCAGTTAAAGTTGATAAATTCCACTTATTCACCACGGTAAATCCAGCAGATTCAGGGTCAATTACCTTAATAGCTGCCTTGTCCAAGAAACTGCAAAGAACAAAAACAAAACTCATGGTCAAAATCTCTATCCACTATATAATTGGAATTGATTATGCATTTGTCCTTCAATATGGACATTATTGTTAAAAACATTGAAAAAAAATAGATCCATGCTACTATGACACTACTACTGTCCCCCACTTCTTTTTCTATTTATGTATATTTATTAATTTTTGCTAGATGTAAAATTTTGACAAGTTGTATGGGCACAGGGGCAAGGTGGCATATGAAGATCGATTGGGAGACAGACTGGCTAAGAGTATCTCGTGATCTTGATTTTCTTTTAATTTATGAAGACCAAAGTATTCACTGAATCTCTAAATTAAAATATAAATTATTTTTTCTTTCTATTTGAGATGAGAAAAGTACTATATTTATGTAATTTTATCTGACATATGACATTGTTTTGCTACCCCAAAAAAGAGTTAAATAGCCTTGAAATTCCAATGTCTATCCGTTTCTCTTGATATTTTCTATCCTCTACCCCCTACCCCACCCCCAACAAATAAATGAATAATTAATTTGTTTCTCTAAGATCACTAATTGTATGTAACAACAAATCAGTCCACGGATTAAGAATAATGTGATCATATAGCAAGAAGTTTCAAAATTTACTGCCACGACAAATAGCTATATCATGGAAAGTTAGTCATAGAATTATTCACTCTTTTTTGTTTTTTAATTATTTAAAAAGGTGCATGTATGATTACCACCTTTTGAATTGCAAGCAAAAAAAATAAAAAATTATCATATCAATGAGAAGGAGGAAAAAAACCACTTGAGTTACTTTTAATAGTGCGCTCGTGTTAGTATATAAAAAATAATACTACTAATATCAACAATATAACAACCACAATTCTATAGGCAATAAGTGAGGGAGGTTATACTTTCCACACATATATTAAAATAAAAAATCCAGATTAAAAAAATACTAATTAAAGAGTTCAAAGAGGGTCTACTCCAAACTCCTTGGGGTGGTGGAGGATGGTTACTGTAGGCAACTGTTTATTCAATCAATCATATATTATAAGTCAACTTGCAAACTATAACAAAAATAAATCATAAATAGGTTTGCCCATTAATAAAACATTTCGACAAGATGAAATCTTTTGAGTGGAGGCATGGTGATTAATTGATAGATGGTGGTAGTTAGCTATCAAAGATTTGGCCTACCATTGGGATAAGTTCAAAGCACTTGAAATAATAATGCAAGGAATAATCAAAACCAACCAAAAATATTGATAACTTGCACATAAAAACTTCTTTTTTTCCAATCTAGAAGATATCAGGACATAGCACATGGTTTAGCAAGCATCATTTTCTCTTTCTAAAAATGTATAGAATTCATCAAGTGCTATTTTAATTTACAGGAGGATTAAACTACTACTACTATTAGCAACATGATTAATTAAGTCTTAGCTATTTTGTTTTTTCCTATCTATTGTTTGGTATCAGTTTTAGAGTTTGATTAATTTAATTCTTTTTCATTCTATGGGCTAGGAGTGCATGCTTTCCCGCTCCCTACAAGGTTTTTATTTATTTCGAGTTCAACTCTGAAATTATTTATTAATTAAGGTGAAAGCGATCTTATCCGTCCATGAAAAATTCCTAGTGGTAACTTTTAATTAGCTATAGAAACTCACTTCCAGAAAGTTTATTATATATAGAAAAACTACTCTAAAAATTGTAATAGGGGAGTTTACTAACCAAATTAAACAACAAAACCAAAGAAAACAAAATAAAGAGTTATATCCATACAATAGAAAAAGAGTTTAAGTTATATACACCATTAATATAAAAAAAAAACTTTACACTATCCGATCATCTTTGGATGACCTATAGTGTAAATTTTGTACACTGACGATTTATATAATGATAGTTAATACTGGAAAGAAGATAAAAACTCACCGATACTCTTTGCTGTGAGGCAATCTTTGTTTAGCTTTTTTATTTCCATCCCCAGGAATATCATCAATATTGAAAAGAAGTGAAGAATCAGAAGGCAATTCCATATGCCTTTTCCTAAAAGCAGCCACAAAAACAGAAGCAATTTGTGTCAATGGACTCCCCATAAGTTTCTTGAACCTATATTTTCTTGTGCCAGATAAGAAAAGCACCAAACCAATAACAATAGCACAGACACAAATTCCATAACCCCATTCTCTTCCCAAATTATCTTGTATGTATACTAATATTGTCACTGCACCTAGTGATCCCACATTGATGAAGAAAAAGAACCAATTGAAGAATTTTATCATTTGTCCTCTTTCTATTTTGTCCGTTTCGTCAAACTGGTCTGACCCGAACCCAGACACGCTGGATTTTAGGCCCCCGGTCCCTAGGGCCGTCATGTATAGCGCGATGTATAGGACCATGAGCTGTTTGCCATTTGCGGGGATGCATTCTGAGCTACCTGGCTCACACTTTGGTGGTCGGAGGCTTGGGATTATCGTCGAGATGGTCAAGATGGTCACACCCTACAATTCATCAAATCAAAATTTTTATTAAAGAGTTTCAGATCATAAAAAAAATAACTAGTTATAGTAGGTCGTTACCTTTTTTTAAGTTGCCAAATTAAACGTTTTTGTTTTTAGAAAGGTAACTTAAGTTATCATATTAGACCTTCATGATAAATTGCCTATTATTGTAAGTTAAGTAAAATTTTAGAGTGCAGTAAAATATATTATTTTATTAATAATAAATAAAAGTTGGACTCTCTTTGAAGAAAGAGAAATGATACAGAATCTTTTTTTTTTTCTTTTTAGAAAGATTCAACTAGGGGAGTTAATATATACTCTCTTCTTTTTTCTTCTCTTTCCACTTTCTCATTTCATAACCAACCATGTTCAACGCCCATGCTTGTTCCATTTCATTCTTCATAAAATAAGTTAATTTAAACAAAGTGTCATTATATTTTTTCTCATCTTTATTCCCTTTTCATTCGATTTTCCTCTTCTCATCAACATTTATAATATGCAATCTGAACTTCTTTAATATATTGATTCTTTAATTTCTTCATGGTTGTGGTTCTTACTCTTTCCATTTTCCTCATCACAGATTCTTTTTAAAAAAATAATTTTCTCATGCAAAGGTTGATTTGATGATGACCATATTGGTCCAATTTCAATCATGATGGCACTTAAAAAGGTGAATGAAGAAGTCACTTCAAAAAAGGAAAGATTTTCTATTTATGTTATCATCCAATCAAGATTCAAGAAAACTGGCACGTACCATTGCTTGAATAGTTGTAAAGATACCAATTGTAAGGTACCTGAAAAAAATAATTAAAAGTAAAAAATAGCAAAAAAAAATATGTTAGCCATGACATATCAAGTTTAATTATACAAACTTCCAAATTCTAATTAGGTATATATAGAAATTTACGAACCGTCCAAGAAAAGTGTCTGCCACAAAACCACCAAGCAAAGTGAGCATAAATGAAGTTCCAAGAAAATTTGTAACGTTGTTGGCTGAATTTGCATTTCCTAAATGCATTGTTCCAGTCAAATATGTCACCAAGTTTACAGCAATACCTAGCGTCGTTAGCCTCTCCACAGCCTCAACCCCTAGAAGAAAAAAAATACTAGTTGTCTAAGTCGAGTCCAGGATCAAGAGTCAGTAGGTCATCGAATGACCTTAATTTTTATCATTATGGTATATATATATATATATATGCGTGTACGTACAATATATTGTTCGAGCCTAAAGTGCTAATGAATTCAATTGAACTTACAGAACCATATCAGGGAAGGGAAAGGGAAATTAGTTACCTAAAATCATGGCAGCGCTAGTCCAACCGCCGGACGATGATCGGAGAGCTAGTCTGCCTTTATAGTCCCAGGCATCTGGGAGAGTTTTTGTGTCATGTTGTGTCTCAGGAAGTGCCATTTTTTAAACTATTTTTTTTGTTTTTGTTTTTGTGAGGAAGAAAGGTTTAAAGAAGTTGGAGATATTAAGAGAAAATAGAAGGTATCCAAGACTATGGTAAGATTCAATTGATTCCATTACCCTTTTATAGCCGTGGGTGTGGGGCTGGCTATTCATTTTATTTCTTCAGTTATTTTAATGCTATAAGTTTCTTAATTTCTTATTTTAAAAACAATTTACATAAAGTCCATTATCAGTGGGAATGGTAAAGTCCACATGATTGTTTTTGTTTTCCTTTTCTTTTTACTTTTTTGGAGGAAATTTCGTGGTCCCTTGGTTCAAAAAGTAACACAAAATGTTTGACAGTGAATGGCTAAATGCTTGTACCCATGAACTTAAAAGCCAAAAAAAGTGCCTAGCTAGCTAGTAAGGCAGTATACCTTTTCAATTAACAATCTAAATATCCCTTCAAATCGTTTTTACCTTCACTAAACAAAAAAGCTAATAAGTTCTTTGTGAATCTATTGTTAAATAGCTTGTAGCTAAAAAATTTCTGAAAATCTGTCATTAATCTGCTGCTATAGGACAGCGATGAATTTTACGACTTAACTATATAGTTTATTCATAGCTAGCTTTTTTTTTCCAATACTGCTTACAGCGAAAATATAACTAGCTCAGTTATGCCAATGTTTTGTCCATATCGAAGTAGGGGATATATGATAATGATAAAAGCTGCAGGCAAAGAACAGAGTGCGAAGATACACTGGTTGATGATATTTTTCAGTACTAAAAATTGACGGTAAAGATACAGTGCGAAGATAAGTTGTGATATTCCTAAATGATCGTTTCACAGAGTGTATAAAAATAATGCAGAATATAGTGTATTACTAATACTTGCATCACTAATGTTTGTATTAATTATACTGATATTATTTTTTATACATTGTTTGGTTTGATATATTAAAAATAATATATCTTACATAATTTCTATAAAAGAAATGTTTGTTTACAAAAGTATTCTTCTTTGAGTTTGTACACTTTTTTTTTTACAATAAAGTTCTTTTGTTATCTCAAACATAATTAGTATTGTTGAACTAATATATAGAGGTTTAGGATTAATCACAAGACTTTCGTCTTTGCGCATGAAATGTTACGCCGACGGATTAACATAGTCGAAACAAAATAGAAGATGTAAAATTAAGGAATTGTCTCATGAATTTTTTTTAATCTTTTTAAGCACTCTCGAAGCAAATTAAAAATATGTTTGGACTTATTTAAATCAACTATTCACTATTGTAAATTAAAATAATGGGAAAAAGAATTGTGAAATGTTTTGAGAAAATTTATTTTTGCAAATTAAAATGGTGAGAAAAGAAATTGTGAAACATTTTGAGAGAAAAATTGAGGGGTATTAAGGTCATTTAATAAGTTAATTCATGTGTTCAAAGTCTTTTTATTACCAATACATAGAAAATATTGTGTATTACTAATAAACACATCAATATACAATAAAATGTAGGGAAAAGGTACGAATATAAGCCTGAACTTTGATAAATGATACAAATATACCCTCTGTTATAATTTAGGTACAAATATACCCTTACCGTTAATGAAAAAGTGTGTATATACCCCTGAACTTTTATAAATAGCACAGATATACCCTCCGTCATACTTTAGATACAAATATACCTTTGTCGTCAATGAAAAGGTACGTATATACCTCTGAACTTTGATAAATGGTACAAATATACCCTCTGTGATACTTTAGGTACAAATATACTCTTGCCGTTAATGAAAAGATACAAACATACACTTCTCACTAACGGCAGGACACGTGTCACAATCTTATTTATTTGCCCTTTTTAATTTAATTTATCCTCACCCTAACTGAAAATAATTCTAATTTAACCCACAACCGATTCAAATAATAACCCAAATCCGACCTCGTCTAATAGAACCTCCAAAATGCATCTCTATTAATACATATTTATTTTTTCTTTCTCTTTCTATTAGATCTGATCGGGTTTGAGTTATTATTTGGATCGGGTTATGGGTTAAATTAAAATTATTTTGGGGGGTTGTAATAAATTAAATTTAAAAAGGCCAAATGAACAGGATTATGACACGTGTCCTGCTGTTAGTGAAAAGGGTATATATGTACCTTTTCATTAATACAAGGATATATACGTACCTTTTCATTAATACAAGAGTATATTTGTACCTAAAATATGTCGGAGGGTAAATCTGTTCCATTTACCAAAGTGCAGGGGTGTATATATACCTTTTCATTAACGGCAAGGGTATATTTGTACCTAAAATATGACGGAGGATATATTTGTACCATTTATCAAAGTTCAGGGGTATAGTCATACCTTTTCCGTAGAATGTATAACTAATACTTGCATTAATTATAATAGGCAAAAAAATGTACCAAATAAAGTACTAGTAATACCTATTAATTAATGCATACACTATATTTTTCAATACACTTTGCCAAACAACCCTAACTGATAAAACTATAAAAAGTATTGCTTCCACCACCACCACCCCCTCCCCACCCCACTTCTTTTTGTAGTATTATTTTTTTGGATCATGGAAGAAAACATTTTTCTAGAGAATTCACTTCTAGAAAAAACATTTAGCACCACCAAAAAGAAAAAGAAAAATTAGCACCACCAAAAAACACCCTGAAGCATATCAAGTAAGAGTTTCAAGTTATGTAAAATTGACTACCAATAAGTATATCAAGCCAGGTATGATGTTAACATTAAAAATAAAGAGATAACTTGCTGTGACATGTCAACTTAACTTGATAGTGTGTAAATCATATATGCAATCGTGTATATAACTTAAATTATCAAAACAAGAAGTTTTTATAAGTTGACAAGGGAACCATAACCGCTATCTCGGACATGGTAAAAACCCCGTAAACAACATTAAAGAGGTGAATTGTCCTAGACGACACTCTATTTTAGTGATCACTTGCTCAATCAACTCGGTCATTCTTACAAGATACAAAATCAATAAGTTACCATGCATGTTAATTTTAACTTCGAGTAAATGAAAATTGTTGTGGCGTAGAAAAATTCTAGATCTCGTAAAGAAAGGTGACAATGCAATTTGTTGCACTAATCACAAGATGTTGTATAGTTCTCAAGTATCTTGTGAGTAAAATATAACTTTACATAAATGGGTGATAGACATGAAAATTTGAGGATTTTCAGTATCCATTACATTTACCTGAAGAACAAAGCAAATCATTTCTATGGCCCAGGAATTTTACAACTTTTTGGTATTTTGTTTCTTAGCAACCAATAATTAGCTAAAATTGAAAAAAAAAAAGTCTATAGTTGTTGTATTCAAATTAATATTACAGGCCAAAAGATAATTCAACTCCTAAGAACTTTTATGTGGTGTCCATACATTCAAAAAGTAAAGATAGGGAAAGAAGAAGAATGCACCCAAACAATTGGGAAAATCACGTTTCAACTTTTTCCTGAAAAGTAAGCAATTTAAAATTTAACCAATATTATACTCTATCAGTCTATTGTAATTTGTCCAGTATTAATTTGACACACTCCTAAAATAATAATTAATAGAATGACAATTTATCATATCACCTTTTAAATAAAATAAATTTAATATTTTAAAAAATATATTGAGAAAAGACTACAGCTAATAATAATAGAGTAATTAGAAACTAAATGATAAATTATCTTTAATGTGCTAAACTGAACAACTAAAAATGAACATCTATTTTTAGTATAGTGGACAAGTAAAAATGGACGGATAATAATTTTTCGGATCAATATAGTGCCTTATAAATTAATTTAAACTTTATAATTTTCCAAAGGTGATCTCTATTTTAACATAAAACAGACTTGAAAAAGATAAGTATCTATTAAATCTGAATCATTTTCATTCTTTTTTGTTTTCAAATTGTAGACCCGTCGACCATTTTCACGTTTTTTCTCCACCATTGTTTGATAATATTTTTCAAATTTCCACCCAACACCACTTCTATAACATACCAATGGAGAAAAGGCACCTTAGCAAAGAAAAATCAAAGCAATTGCCAAACTTTAGGAACTGAATAGATACTAAAGACAAATTTACATTACTAATTGGAAGAAAATGTGAAATTGCCAGATTTGGACAGCTCAAGAAAAAGAAGAAGAATATACAAAAAAATAAAAAAAAGAGGCTAGCTAAAGATAATGATTCTTTTATGAGTGCTTTGACCTTATAATAAAGTTTGCCATTTACAACTAAGTACCAACAATTAGCATGTCTCACACGTTTTAATACTAATTGCACTACAATAATTTGGTGATTGTTTGTCGGTACAATTTTGTATAGTATCAAATGGCAGTAATTATAAAAATTTCTACGTACTGTCAGTAGATATAAGATAAATCTCATAATAAAAACGTTTTAGTCCTTTCAACGTAACGCTGTCCATATCCATCTCCTTCGAGGACCAAGGTTTCAGTATATTTGGATACAAAAAGAACATGACCTTTCATTTTCGATCTTTTTCATAGTACTGTTACTTTAAAATTGATTGAAAAATGGCCAAAAATATTAATTAGGCCCTTTTAGGATAAGTAAACCTATGGGGACACGATATATATATACGTGTAGAACAACTCATGTAAACTAATTAAAGTTGTTTCTTTGTATTCTACGCATCAATTATTATAGAATTAGATTGAAGGAATTATAATTTTCTGTCATAGAATATCGTTAAATCTTTCTTTTTCCGGGGGTTAATTTTTTCTCCAAGGTTTATCATGATTAATTATGGAATTAATGCCAAAATTGGACACTTTTAAGCAAAGTTGGTTACGCAAAGTGATCATTAACAATTTTATAGTGTTGCGACTATTAAGTCTTGACTAAAATTAGCAATTATTAGTTCAATGGCTAAGATATGTGATTTTCAATAATTAAGCATAAAAATATTTACAAAAACTCATTATAAAATGGCAGCTTATTAGTTTTCTTCTGTTTGTCTGCCCCAAACTGTCAATCAAGCTAATTAATTACTCTATTCATCACTTTTAATAGTCTACTAAACTAAAAACAGATGTCCATCTTAGTTCCTAATTTACCCTTATTATTCTTAACTATAGTCAGTTTCAAATCCATTTCAAAAACATTTGAATTTAGTATATTCAAATGGTGATGTCAGTGGCAGCTCAACCTCATAAAAAAAAATAAAAAATAGGCGGCCGCCTTAGGCCCCCCAAATTTGAGGCGCCTCATTTTTTACTGATAATATATTATAGATTTTTTTAAAGAAAATCAAATATTGTTTTTTAAAAAAAATAAAATTTTCATTTAAAAGGAAAAAAATATTAGAAGAAGTTCATATATTTAGAGTATTATGTCTCAAGAAAGATTACATCTATTGATTATATTATTACTTAAAAAAGATTAACTAAAAAAAATCGATTATATAATTTTGAAAATAGAGTTCATTAAAAAAGGGTTATTTTTTCTTTGAAACTTAAAACATCCGTTTGATTTTCGCTTTAGGCCACGAATATGCTTGAGTCGCTCCTGGGTGATGTAGTAAACGTATCATTCTTTTTATTATTTCTTAAGAAGTATGCTAATTAACCCCCTTCATGCGTGATTAAATTCTCTAAAGAACAAATTAATTAACCACTACTGTATAAGATACCGTAATCAAGTCCGTCTCTATTGTTAAATTATTTAGTTTATCAGTAAGTCGAATAAAAAAGTGAATGATGTATAGCTGTCTACTTTTGAATCTAATTTGAATAAGGAGCTCTTGATAAGATCTCCATAAATAATGGTTTGGATATTTAAACAAAAAATGTCAAAACGAAAACGTGGAGTTGAATAGAATCTTAGTGACATGGCATCCTCTGATTGGATAAGTTATACTGATGTAGTAATTCATACCATGCGTCCAACGGTGGCAGCTGCGGAATCTGCTAAAGTTTCTTAGTAAACAGGGATCGTTCAGTAATGACCATTAAGTCTTATATATTTCTTCACTTTCCTCTTACGTTTCAATGTGAAATTAGCTTAAATTATCATTTGCATCTCCATTCAGAAGTTAGCCAAGTACTATTAGCTTGTGTATTTAGAAACTCTCCTCTCTCATTGTATTCATGTATGAGATATATATACACCTTAATTACCATACATCTACGATACGAATAGAAGATGCGACTAGATTGTTATCGACTAAAATAAACATACTTCTTTCTTTTCTTTTTTAAAAAAAAACAAATTTACTAGACGAGATGTCCAGGACAAAAATAAAGATACACTACTAAATATCAATCTAAAAATTCATTAGCCCACTGTGACATGGGCACGCCCTCGCCGGCTTGCCCTTCGTTATAGCATCATTTACACTCCTGATCAAACGTCTTTGTTGAGATTTACCCTAGATATAAAGGCAGTATTAATATATTGGTTTGTCATAATTCAAGCCCATGCTATGTTTTGCAATTTATTGACTAAGAACATATCCTGTAAATTGTGTCTGGATAATTTGTTAATGATCGAAGATTGTTAAGTAAAAACAATATAAATGGGAAACAACATGATTATAGCATCAAATAAAACATGGAATTTTCTAAATGATTTGCTATGCAATATTGTAGCCATGTCCAACTGGCGCTCGACAAATTTTATTCCTTAAAACTCTGTAGTAACGTTTTCAATTTTGTTCCACAACATAATAAATAATCACGTGTTAACCAAGTTTGTACCCCTTTGAGCTTCAGTTCAGATTTCAGAAGCTCATTAGTTTCTCAACCAGCCAACTCATGAGAATCTCACCAGTTTAGTTAGGTGGCAAATCAGCTGGTTGGTGTTGAATTTTAGCAGATTAATATGAATTGAGTTAATAAATGAACGAATTATTGATTCGTTCAAAAGTTACTTAAGCTGAAATGGATTTAAGTGTAGATCATAATCTAATCCGCTCAACTTGTACTAAATTTTAATTGTTTTATTTGTTTTTTTTATAATAATTTTTTTACTACCTTATAAAATTTATCATTTTCTCAACTCTATATAACATATCAAATAAAAAAATTAAATCTATTTTAACATGATTTCTCAAGAATCAATTTACACGAGATGCCATCCCAAACTTGGACAATTTTACGTCGCGTTATGATTGATTTTATGGATCAATTTTACCACCTCCACTCACGAGCATGCTCAAAATTGAACTTTTGGAACGTAAATTGTATAACATAATTTTTAATATCAGATATATAAATTATAAATTTGTCGAATGAATCTGATATTAATATATATCACAGAGACCTTGGACTTAACTAAACCTAACTTATCAACTAAGAACACATAGTAAACAACAACAAATTCCCTCGACTATTCGAGACACATGACATGATGCGCACTTTCAATAAAAAGGGATGAATATTTATGGCACAAATTATTTTTGAATTTCAGTAGTGTAAAGTCAAAATTGATGCGCAATTAAATTATTTATTTTCTTCAGAAAAAAAAAAACATTTTGTATGGGTTTGACTTAAACCACCACTCCACACCCCCAACCCCACCCCACCCACTCCACACACACACCCCTCTTTTATGGTCCCCTTTTTTTTTTTTTTTTTTTTTTTTGTGTGTGTGTGCGTCAAAGTTCTTTTAAGTTTTAAATGGAAACATTGGTAGGGACCTAACTAACATGCATCTATCTTTCTGTCAGTTTCTATTTAAAACCTTTAATTGTTCTTTAATTTTCATTAATATCTGAAAAGAAAACTGGATAACTTGGATATAAGAACAATTAATAAGATGACAAAATAAAAGGTCAGTTTAAATTTGGAATTGTTACACTACACAAAAGGAGACCAGAAAACATTGTAATAACAACAAAAAAGAAATAACTTTAATCTTTATTTTCACAAAATTTTAGTTCGTATTCAATATATAATAAATGTATAATTAACGTATAAATTTGAGTTGGAAGTTGGAACATATAGTAGTTGCCGAATCATAAACATTTTGACACGCGTTAATTTTGAAGATTTGATCATCATGAATTGCAGGAATATATTACAAGTTTAGAACCACAAAAATCTGACTCATATTCCATTTAAATATTAGGATTTGACTAATGAAATTTTAGAAAAAAAAAAAAGAGAAAGAGAAAAATATGGAAAACAGATAACATTTGGTTTTAAAAGGACGTTATTGATCGGTTCTAATAGGACCCAATTCGACGTTGATTCATCGACCCTTTTACTCTCGAGTTAATAACTCAAATGGTCACTCAACTTATGATTTTTCTCTTACAAAGTTACTCAAATTTGATTCCTACTCCAAAAGTCACCCAACTATGAGTTTTTTTCTCAGAAAGTCACTCAACTTTAATTTTTACTTCAAAAGTCACTCAACAATGAATTCTTTTCTCAGAAAATCACTTAAACTATTTAATTAATTTTTTTCATTAAAATTTGTTATCATGTAATTTTTATTTAAAACAAAAATTTTAAGAAATAAAAAAGATTTTGATTTAAACAATCAATTTAGTGATCCGGCCGTATCCAAAATTTATTTAAATGGTTTAATTGAATATCTTTTTTTATTTCTTAGAATTTTGATTTTACTATTATTTTCTTGCCTAACGATTACTCTATACTATAAAGTGTATATAGTCATACAGATCATCAATTAATCAATTAATATCCTAAAACCACACTCATTTGATTGTACAATTTTTGCGGGGTAATTTTACTTCGTTGCAGTTTATATATTATAATGTACAAATATTTAATAACATTTGATAATGTTTTATATCATATCATTTTAGTTTAAAATCTATAACTATCCCTTTTATCAACTAATTAGGAATAGAATTTATTGTATTTATTTGATGCATATGTATATTATACAAGTGGTAATATAAAAAATTATA
Source organism: Capsicum baccatum var. pendulum (assembly GCA_030864225.1). Lineage (NCBI taxonomy): Eukaryota > Viridiplantae > Streptophyta > Magnoliopsida > Solanales > Solanaceae > Capsicum > Capsicum baccatum. The sequence goes on from CM061550.1 coordinate 15,505,023, forward strand.
TTATGATTGAAAATCAATTTTGTAAATAAGTATCACGTTGAAAGTTAATTAAATCTAATCAACTAAATGAATATGATTCGAAAAATCTTAAAAATTAATACTAACATTATAAGTGAATTGATATAAACTATTTAGGACATTTTAAAATTTCAGAGGGTTAAATATGGAGCAAACATTAGAATATGTAATAAATATGGTTCAAATACTTTTTTAGTTTTTTTAGAATTTTGGTTTTAAATAAAATTTTAAGTTAGCAAATTTTAATTAAAATAAATAATTAAATAAGTTGAGTGACTTTATAAGTAAAGTATTCATACTTCAGTGACTTATAAAGTGAAAATCAAAGTTGAGTGACTTTCTGAGAGAATGATCCTAAGTTGAGTGACTTTTGAAGTAAGAAATAAAGTTGAGTGACTTTTTGAGAAAAAAATTGTAAGTGCAGTGACTATTTGAGCTATTAACTCTTTTACTTAGTATATTCTTCCCTGAGAATCAAACTTATTACAACGAAATACATTAGTATATTCTAGAATATTTATACAATCATATATTACGTAGAAAATAATTATGACTCTATTTAATGCTGATATTAGACCTAAAGAACGGTAAATAAACAATTATAATATATTGAGTTATATTGATGGTGTAGAATTATTAAAATGAAAATAATATAGAAATGTGTTTTTTTATAATAATTTAATTTTTTAAATAAGATGATAATTATACATGGTATCTTAACAAACAGAGTTAGGTTATGGGGTGAGGATCACACGCTCACATTATGAAATATAAACAAAAAAATAGTTTTTATGTGCTTTCTTGTGAAAATGAATTAGGTTCGTATGTAGGAAGTGCGGTATAAACTACAATCACACAATAATAACAACATATTTAATATAATTTTACAAGTGAATTTGAAGAAGGTAATGTTTATATAGAACTTACCTCTAACTTTGGTATATATAAGAAAAATATTTTCTAATTTTTCATGTTCAGTTAGTCCAAATTTTGAATAAATATATTTGTTTAAATAAAAATAAGATCTTTAAAAATGAGGAAAGTAAATTCTCACTCAGAAATAAAAAACAAGTTAACAAGCAAGAAATTTTCCATATTGATCGTCTCATTCTTATCTTTCAAAATAACTCATCTTTACCCGTCTCATAGCCTCCATCCCCGCCACCCACGCTTCCTATCCCAACCCATCCCTACCTCGTAATAGATTATATATATGCAAATTCTTTAGAGTAATATAATTCTTTTACTTACATATTCCAAACGCAAAAAATACATAAAAAATCAAGCCTAAAAGTTTTAGAGAAAATATTTTCTTTACAACCTAACACAGCCTTGGATGAAATCATTGCACATATCAGCATAAATTCATATTTTATATATATCAGGATTACGTGCATATTTCGCAATTCCTTTGATAAGCACCGCAAGTCATTATTTTTTTTTTCAGAAAAGAGTTTAATTTTTTTTATTTTTTTTAAAATGATGGAACTGCAGATAGATTCAAAGATACAGAAAGGGAAAAAAAATTATTCTTTGCATATTCTTTCACGAGCTCCAAGAGCCAGCCTGCAGACAGGAAGTGCCAAATGGACGAATCATAACAATTATTTGAAAAAATAAAATTCTTGATCATAGAAGTCTACACCAATAATTCTAATTTCTTAATTTTGATATTAGTATTATAATGTATAATAGAGGATAGAGAACTTGCCCCCATGGACTAGCTGACTATAGTTAGTATTATTTTGAGAATCTTTTTAATTTATATTTTCATGTTTTATCCACTAGTAATAATACATGCATGTCTTTTAGTTCAATGTTGATGACATAAACAGAGTTAGGAACAAAGAAAAATAAGGACCCAAATCTTGTTTTAACTGTCAAATTTTCTAGGATGGTCTCATTAATTCAATCTATTTGATAGCCTATACATAATGCTTCCAAATAAATGAATGGCATAAGCTATATTTCATTTTCAAGAAAAGAGTATATTTAATCATCTTGGTGAAGGGGCGTTATGTTAGTTATCTCATTTCCTTTTGGAGTTATCACGTATATATCGGAGACTCGACTAATTTAAATTTATGCCGAAAATTTTTACTTTAAAATCAAAACACTCTTTAGGATAAACTCATTTTTAAGGTTCAAATATGAGAGCTCTGGTTAAATAAGATTGAACGGGAGTCGACGAGGAAAGTCAATTTCATATTTCCTTTGGGGAGAGAGAAGGTAAGATCGCGGCCGACTGGTTGGCATCTGAAGCTCTGAAGCAGTTGCCGAGTTATCAACACCTTTTGACCTGTCTGCCTGGACATAAGATACCTAAAAAAGAAGAAAGAAAAGGAAAACGGGAAGCCCTACGAGTCACTGAAACGACGACAGGTGTGCCATCCTAACTATAAGGTCCTCCCTTTCTCGGACGAGAGTCTTCTCCTCTCCTCACTTCTAATTCCCTCATCTTAGAGTTCTCGCTAGAGCAAAAGTAAGGCATGAGAATCTCAGTCGACATCTTCATGAAATTAATTATGTGAAGTTCGAAAAATTCAAGATGTCACCATTAGTGAGTTGCTTATCATGTTTAATTAATTAAGGTCGATTTGCATTTCACCACACGTAAGTCAATTAACATTAATTTTAATTAGTAAATTTTACTTTAATATCTCTAATTTTTTTTTTGTTTTCTTTCTGTAGGACCAATTAGAAGTCAATCTTGTGGTTACAAAGTCATATAAGATTTCTCTAAGTTAATGCTGACGACCATACTGTTGTTCAAGTCACTGTTAATATGTGGTGCTACTTGTTAACTAAGTCTTAATATTAGTTGAGGTGGCAAAATAGTTGATATTTTAATTCAGTTTTTATTATCCTCGAAAGCAATATAACTATTTGAAATATTATTATCTAACTCTTAAGTACTTTGTAGTCATATTATTTGAAGCTTTAATTAAGCCCCATAACAATAACTTACTTTATATTTATTGTTATGGTCCAAGTTGGGCGGATAGAATCAGGGGCGGAGCCAGTGTGCTTGATGGGGGTTCGGCCGAACCCCCTAACTTTTGCGTAGACCTTATATTTGTAATTAAAAAATTCAAAAAATATGTATAATTATATATGTCCGACCCCCCATACAAACATGGCTGGTAGTCCAGTGGTAGGCGCGTCACCTCCGCGTCCCTAAGATGGGGGTTTAAACCCCCAAGCTTTAAATTCTGGCTCCGCCTCGAAATAGAATAAGGATTTAATGAATAACAACTAAATCCAGTATTTTTGACACGAATCTCTATATATACATTATGAATTAATATAATATTCATAACACAAAATGCAGAAGGTTCAGCGATAAAAACTTTAAAGGTTAAACGCGTTAAGTATAAAGGTGGGTGTTTTGCTCTTAATGGTCGGTTTTGAGACCTAATTAATCACCATTTAACTATATATTACTACAACAATCAAGATTTTGGGTTGTGAACTAATGCACGTGAGATTTTGGGAGAAGAGTTGTTTTCACGTGAGTTAGCTCGATGGTAATTATACTATTATAGAGAAAGAATAATAATTTATTAACCTTAATCAAATGACTAATAAGTAATTATCAACTCTAACAATTATTAATGGACTCTATCCATTTGTGAAGCTGAAAGGGCAACCAAAGTATTATATTTTACTACAAATGTTTTTTAAATAATGTTGGATTTGTAGGCACAAATGTTTTGCTTTATTTAGGAAAGTATCATCCTAGGCAGGTCATCAGTAGAATAATTTGGCTAGCACTACGCGCATCTTGTCTACCTCTAACCCTGATTATGCAACACATAAATATTGAAATTTGTCTGTCCATTTATTTAATTTTTTGCAACAATCTAGTAATTAACAGCTTGCTTGCTAATCAATTATTAATTTGATAAAGAAATGGACCTTGGACCTAACTCAACCTCAAAAGCTAGCTCATGAGGGGAGGATTGCCCAAGACCATATAAAGAGACCAAGAACCCTTTAAACTCACCGATGTGGGACTCCAACATAATTTGATCATTTATGATAGAGAGCTTGGTATGATTACAAAGCGGAATCTAGGAGTAATAATAAAATTGTATCTGTTTGATCTATAGATTACGAGTTCGAATTATGGAATCAATCACTCATGTTTGAATCAGATCATATGAATCACACCTTTGGAACGTGAATGCAAAATATTTTGTGCGCCGAACTGCCTTTTAATTTAATGTGATTATGTTGTTTTTTGTACCTTGATTTAGCCAATCATAGGATTTAAAAAGAATCATCATGATATGTAATATTGTTCCATGCTAGCCTCATTGAAGCATGTTCGAATTTCCTCTTCACAATTTGAATTTTAATAATTTGATTCCAAGTCCACTTTCCTTTTCTTTTTTTTTTTTTTTTTCAAATGTTACTTTCCATTTCTAGTCATTGATCATATTCGAGTTTTCTCTTCTCCTCAAGTGGCTAATTATATTTTTCTTAGTCACCTATGATCGATTTTCCTCATCTCAAAATCGCAATTAGTTTAATTCTATTTGTAATAATAAGATATATAAAAAGATTACGTCCATATATATGAGTTTACAAATTGGATTGATAGAGACAATATACTAATTACTAAACTCGGTTCAATGCCCATGCATGTGAAATATTTCCTAGAATATATATATATATATATATATATATATATATATATATATATATATATATATATATATATATATATATATAATTCTATGCATAATTATTCAATAAATGGGTATATACTTTAATTAGTGAACTCGATACATATAAGACCTCGAGTGCAATTACTAAAGTAATATTTATAGCCATAGTTATTTTAAGTGATTCATCACTTCTAAAATACATATTAAATATTGATAATCGCTTCTTAGTACAGTTATTATTACTCCATATATTAGTTTGAAGTAGTATTGTCCTAAAAAATTCATAAACTATAAATCATAGATCCGTTTCTTTTCATGGTCATATTTAAGCGTTATTACTTGCTCACAGTTCACACCAGGGTATTCCAGTAGAGAAGAATATAGAATTGGAGATTTATGAGTTTTTTGCAACAACTTTAAATTAAAGGCAATAATAATAGTCATTGACATCCCCTAGAAGATGTTGTTAAAAATCGTCAATTCCTAATGAAATTGATATATCGAGCAGTAGGTTGATTACACCTACAATTGAAATGGAAATCGACCGTTTCCATATATCTAATATCTGGAGAAAAAACTATTACCTTCACATAAACCCGTAATCAAGCCTCTAGATCTCCGTTAGCCACGAAGTGAATCACATTTTTAATACCTTATAAAACAATTTTTATAAAGAAGAAACCAATAAATTTTGTACCAAACATTAACCCAATATGGCCGTTGGCAGGAATAAATGTGACTAACAGAATCTTTTCAGACAAAGTTAAAGAAGAATCAATCTGAAAAAAAATGAGTTAGTTACAAATTAAATACCATCTTTTCCAGGATTGTTCTTGTCTGGCTATCTATTATATAAACATCAAAATAATTAAATTTAGCTTTGTAGTAAAAGAAAATTTCACAAAAGAATGTAATGGGGGCATTGGAGCAAAGTTAGGGGAGTGTTAAATGAATTGATTGAATTGAATTTGGGCTGAGATGATCTAGGTCAAAATGGGTTAAATGATGAATCATAATCTAATCTGTCGTCTAACTATGTACTAACCAAATAATCTAATCTGTCGTCTAACTATGTACTAACCAAAATTTTATTTTCTTATAATTTGTTTTATTATCAAATACAACTAGCAATTTTTTTTTTCCTTTATGGCTATATATGACATCTCAAAGTTTTTGGCCAAATAGATCCAATTTTTAGATGTGCTGAAACAAAGTGAATTTTTCGAATGTATTGTCCTTATTTGGGACAACTGTTTAGGAAATGATTCTCTATTTACTTCGACAACTATAGACCCTTTAAACTAGGGTCCAAATGTTCCATTTTGAGCAAACTAAAAACCTTATGAGAAAATGTTAGACCATAGTCTAAAAAATCTGTCGATGTGAGATGATAGTTTAATGTTTTGCTCCATTGCAAGTTAAAAATAGGGATACAATTAAAATGACAGCCCCAAAACGGAACAATGTTGCATAAATCAACATGAATTGGATATGTCAAATTGAATTTAGTTGATAAATAGACAGGCCATCAACCCCTCCAAACTACTTCATCGCGCTAGCATGCATAGAGAGTTTTAAGTCAAATATAACTAACTCCAAGTTGATGTTTGACCATAAGGATTCTAAATACAATTTGGAATTGTATTTGAAAAACTAAAAAGCACGAAAAAAGTTGTTTTTATTTTTTTTCCATCTTCATTCTCTCGCAAAAATTCAAAAACAACTTCAGTTATATTCATGAACAAACACAGCTCCAACTCCAACTTTAGTTCCAACTTCAACTTCAAAATTTTTAATTTTCATGACCAAACGCCAACTAAATCTTTGCTTCACCCATGATGAGTCACGAAGTGAACCCCCATTGTACCTTTCAAAACAGTGCCAAAAAATATACATGTCAGCAATTTTGGTATAACACAAGTACTATAGTCACTTTTGTCCCCTACTTAGGAAGATCCCATTGCAAAAGCTAATACCAAAAAATCTAATGTGGTCCGTTGCTAGAATTATTGTGACTTTACAAGAATCATATTCTAATTAAATTGACATGCATGGTCTGTCTTCAGTGCATACAACTTGTAACTAAAATTTCTTGGATCAGTTGGTGTACCTTTTTGTGTTTAATAGATAGACTTTTGAACCACAAGACAATGGCAGTATATGCAACTTTGTCAATTTCTGCCAATTTTGCATCTTATAACGTTTACTTCTAGTCACTGTGGGTCAATTACAACTTTCTTTCAACTTCATTTCGTTTTCACGAAAAAAAAATGGAGGCCTTTTCTTTTTTCTTTTTCTTTTTCTATAACCATATGGAATTCAGAATCTATTGACTCAATCAACATTGATTTGCATCGTGTAGAGCCCTTTAAGATCTGGTAAATCACTTTCTATCATCGAATTTTTCTTGGGGACCTCGATCTGGTTGGCTCTTAACGAAAATAATCTTTGATATAGGGAGGGTTAATTTATGAAAAATATCTCCTTTTTTAAGGCCACCATGTAGATGTTGTCCCTATTTTTAAAAGTTGTCGTGCAAATATACCCTTTGAAACTTTTAAAAATACGGACAAAATCTACACTGTGGCCTAAAAAAAGGAGATATTTTCCGTAAATTAACCCTTCCTATTTCAAAGATTATTTTCGTGCCCAGACCAGAACCCCTGATTAAAAGAGATCACATCCGTCTCACCACACACCGTGTAACCCTTGGTTAAACGTTTTGTTCATTTGGATTTTGATGTCATGCTCATGACTTTTTGATATCAACCAACAGTTCACACTTCATACATCACTAGCTAAGCAATATATTAGGTAGAAACTTGTTTGTGAAAATATCCCTAGTAGATCAGTCTGACGAAGTTTGACGCCTACACAGCCAAATGGAATTATTGCCAAGATAGACAATCAGTATTTATATTTGTATTTTTGTCCCAAAAGCCAGGGAAAACAACCAAGTGGTTAGAATATTGAAATCGAATTGCGAAGTCACAATATTTTCAATGCCCTCTCAATGGGTCATTGCTACATTAACTATGTGGAAAATGAAGAAAAAAATTTACATTTATATATTTGTTATTTTGTTGAATAAATAAGCTAAACCTTGGTGGTGGAAAAAAATTACAAATAGCCACCACTTTTAGTCCTTGTTATTGAAAAATAACGATTATCTTTACAGCCTGTTTGGATGGTGGTTTCCCATGGTATGGTATGGTATGATTACCATGGGAACCATATTTGTTTTCATGGTTTTCTAAAAATGGTGGTATGGTATGTTACTATTTCATGGTTTGATAACCATGGAATGAAACAATTTATTGAACCACCAAATTGGTGGTGTGCCATGGTTTTCATTTTTCTTTTACAACTATACCCTTATATAATTTTCTTTAATTCTATTTTATCCTTATCAACAAAATACATGCTAAGACTACGCATTTGTTAACAAGGTCGAAGATTGTAAGACTTTCCTGTTAGCAATATAAAAATTTAAAGAGTGAGAAAAATGATCACAGTAATTTAGTAGTAGTAGTTTTAATGACAATAAAAACTCAATTTGATAAAAAAAAAAAAAATTGAAAATTGAAATGGAGGGAAACAAAGTAAATGCACAAAAAGCATATACATGGGAAGTGATTTTTGAACTCTACGATACATACATGTATACCAATTGTTTTATTGATTGGGAAGTACTTCCCGATTGCATTAGTTTGCGTTCGTCAAACCTTTGTTTAGCAAATATCCTTGTGAATTTGGCGTCTTAAAAGGATCATCGGGTAGCTATGAGAAGCATCAAGAAAGAAAGGACAACTGGTTACGCTAGCACTGATATGGATAAAAGAGTTGATATCTCAAATGTATTACAATTAGGGGCATTTTAGTAAATTTACCTGTTACCATACCGTACCATATCATCAAATCAAACAAAAAATCTATTATTAAACCGCAGTGAACGATACAGTTCATCCAAACTTGGTACTGTACCATACCATACTATACCATACCATACTACACCATACCATACATTATGAAACCATGACAAACCACCATCAAAGAGGCTGTTAGAGTTTCAAATTTAATAGGGGAAAGTGGATAAATATCCAATTTTGATGTTGTAATTCAATTTGATGTGTTTGTTTTAATTATTTTTTTTTTTTTGAACGGGTAGCCATTCGATACCACTTAATTCAGATGGCATATGGTGTTGGTAGTCAGTCTTAACAAAGTCTAACTTCAGATATTATGTCCGACATCTTATATAGTTGAATTCAAGATCAAATACTTGAAGTATTCAAGCACACATCACTGAAGTTCATGTAAGAAAAAAGTCGATCATATGTATCTAAATTTTTGTCATTTTTGCCTCACTTCAGTCATTTTTGCTTGTTATGAAATTTTAGACACTGCATGCCTGAAGTGGTCTACGTACAAAAAAATCGAAAAGGCTAGTACAAGTTAAATGACGATCTCAAAATTGGTAGCGCGTTGAAATTTTTTCAATTTTAACAAGTGGCAACACGCACAATTTTTACAATATAATGACAGCCAATTAGTGTAAGCCCAAGTTGCACCAAGTCCACTGTTCATGGGCCTATACAGCCTAGGGCCTACTTCCTTGATGGGCCATCAGGAGCATGACTCCTCATCCCAAACATACTAATTATACAATATATTTTGAACTAATTTTATAAAATAATTATGCATTATTGCATATCACATAATTTAATAACACTTGTTCCTAAAGTCAATGGTAGCATTCAAAGCAAAATATACAAGTTGAAATGAAAATTAAAAATAAATGCAAAATTGTGAACACAAACGAAAACGAGTGAGTAAAGCCAAACTAATTTCCTTTCTTTTGAATCTATCTAATATAATGTCTTAGCTTTTATACGTATATATGTATTAATCAGCTATTATTTTTAGTGTCGACTATATAGTCCAAGGGAATTTCAGAAAAAAAATAAATATCTTGAGGGTTGTGTTTCCAATTGCCTGGCAAATGCCGTTTTACATTCATTTTGCTATAATATAAGCTTTCATTGACCATAAAAATAGGTAAAGAACCCTTTGGTTAGGACTATACAAATTTAGTAGCGACAAAACATTATAAGAAAATAATTCATACCAAAGGATATGAGTATTTGCGCGAAGCTAGAGTGTGGGATGCAGGTTCAGCCGAACTCAATTGCTTTAGTCTGAATATTATATTTGTCTTAAAAAGTCCATTAAATATATATCAATTATTAATTTAGAATCCAGTGACTTTGAAAACTATAATTCAGAACCAATAAGCGTCAAATTTCGATTCCACACTTGAATTAGTATAAAAATAAGGAAATATAGTGGTACAAATTTAAGAACAATGTAAAAAACAAATTATGGCAGCTTTGGCACCGACCTTGATTTTGTTTGGAATGAATTTAATTTCATCTAATCCTGATTAATGGGTGTAGTTTAGTGAACAAGTTGCATGTACTAGGAGATAAATATGATCCACTACAAGGCTTACAGTAGGGACAAAAAACCCTACACATCTATATGGAGAAAAAGAAAAATGTAGTCCAAATAATAGAACAAAAATATTATCCATTTGATGCAAGATTCAATTCACGGGTGATACATACATACATACAAGTATATATTAGGGTGGGTGGGGGTGGGGGTGGGGTGAAGTGTAAACCATGAGAGCCAACAGAAATAAAAGTGGTTTTATGGATACTACTAGTATAATTATTTTCTTGTATTGTGTACATTAGTGCAGGGAAAAACTCTACCTATTGCCATGATTAGTGATGTTAACATTTGAGATTTGACCATTGGAGTGCCAACAACTCTCGTTCATCGATCCAATTTATATGATTTGAATAATGAGGAGTTTTAAGAAAGAAATAAAGATTTTTTAAAATTTATAATCTTGATTATGCTATATAACTTTTGAAACTTGTATCTTTAAACATGTATGTATACTATAACAATTGCATGGATATGTAAACTTTTCAATTAAGGATAAAATGAAAAACATAAAGCCGATTGTTTCTAAATATAAAAATATTTTATTTTTAAACAGATTAATAAAAAAAAATAGTGTCATGTAAATTAAAATAGAAGTAGTGTTATAAAATATAAAAGAATAAAGAAGAAGAGTAAAGAGAATAGAGAGTAATTCTTATTTCTCGTGAGGGTTAGATAACAATGAAGAAAAACTCCTTTATTTATAGGGGAAAACTAACCTTGGGATTTGTAACTTTACCATAAATAGACATACAATATATGGTAAAGTAGAGATATTCACTATATATGATAAATTAGACATTCATTATATATGTCAATACATTTATAATACTCCACCTTGAATGTCTAATTGATAGATAATATGCATATAGACTGCCTCATTAAAAACCTTACAAGGAAAATCCGGTGGGACAAAACCTCGTAAGGAAAAAAGAGTACAATGCGTATTAACTCCCCCTAATGAGAACATCCTTGAACCTTTGCATCCCGATCTTGTGCACCATCTTCTTGAAAGTTGCAGTTGGAGAAGACTTGGTGAATAAACCAGCCACATTGTCACTTGAACAAATCTGTTGCACATTAATATCACCATTCGTTTTTAGCTCGTGTGTATAGAAAAACTTTGGTAAAATGTGCTTCGTTTTATCTCCTTGAGTCCTCCGTTAAGTTGTGTTGTACATGCTGCATTATCCTCATATAAAATCATGGGTACTTTATCACATTTCAAATCACATTTTTCGCGAAAAAGATGTATCGTGGACCTCAACCACACATACTCTTAGCTTGCTTCATGAATAGCTATTATCTTAGCACGGTTCAATGAGGTGGCTACGATAGACTGCTTTGTATATCTCCAAGATATGATAGTATCTCCACATATGAACTCATAACCTATTTGAGACCGAGTTTTATGTGGGTTAAATAAATACCCAGCATCAATATAATCAACAAGATCGGGACTGCAATCTTTAGAATAAAATAAGATCATGTATTTGATTCCATTTCAATGTCTCCTAGCTAGTAGGAGCAGAACTATACCTTGCTAACAAATTAATCGAAAATGCTATCTTAGGCCTTGTAGTATTTGCAAGATATACGAGTGCACCAATTGCACTAAGATATGATACTTCGTAACCAATCCAAATTGGTATATTTCTCATTTCAGCAAATAATCTATTACTTTTGAAAACTCTCCAAGAGTTTCAATAATTTTCAAGTTATAAACTTATGCAATATAAGGATTATAGATAAGTTTTCCAGAAACTTTTATATGCTTCAAACATTTTAAATCCTTACAAAAATTTCATATGATTTTGTCAAGTGACAATATTCAACATTTCACACGTGACATCATCAAGTGTCTGGACTGCAAATCAAATAAGTTTTATGCTTACCAAGATTCATCCTTTCATGTCACTTGATAAATGTTTCTACGTCAGCATGCTTAAATTGACGTAGAATTAAGATCCTCGTAATCTTTTACAATATTGCGCCAATATTGTATCAATGATATTGATGATATATCAATTTGTGTTGGTTCATAGTGTGATATAACATTTTGTCACTTCATTATTTTCAGATACCTGAACCTCTCATAAGGTTTCATGAAGTATTATGTCGTAGGCTCTTCAAGAGCACATTACCTTCTTATTAGGATCATTTGCTCCTTATCTTTTTCAAGGATCATTTCATTTGAAACCAATTGATCTATCATGCTTCATGCATAAAATAGGAGTACTTGCAGCTTAAATATGAGATGCTTTCGGTATTTGACTTGAATTATCTTTTGAATGAGGATCTGATGATAATTCGTAACATATTTCTTAGCTGCTTATAATCTCCCCCTTATGTTAGGAAAACTAACATACATCCTCCATCTTATTTGAGGGATCCATCATTGTGCATCTTGGTATATTCATTAATCGTATACCGCACATCAGCTATTAGATGGAATAATTGGTTCGTGACCTTGAATAAATTGAGAGGGAAGAAATAATCATAATTTATTGACCTAATGCATACAAGTGTTATTGTATGCAACATATCATATTTTAAATCAACACATGAAACTTTGTTCTCATTAACAATGGTTTAGCTATTTATCGAAGGTGTTCAATGCCAAACCGATATTATCAAGATGAATTGTCTTGATTACACAATCTGAAATGCTCTTAACTCAATTTTATTGAGCAAGAAAATTTATGAATGTCAAACTGCAGGTTGACAATAAATATACAAATGATCATCTTATTGATGCATTTTCAAAATATATCACACATGATAGGTGAACGGACCCTTATTCACCTTTTATACTTTTCAAATTTTAAGGGATTCAATCCCAAAATTAGTTGGTCCAACCAACTTATCATGAGAACAAGCAATATTAAAAGTAATGAAGAATTTTCAAATTTCTTTAATATATGTTCAATACTCAGTATGCACATCTTTGGGATGTCACAATCGTTCATGTCAATTTATGAACTATTATTCTAGCAAACTCCAAGTGTACCATGACATGTACCTTTTACTTTAGTAAATTTCAAATTTACTATTACATGAATAAATTTCAGATTTACAACTTTAGAAGTAGATTTCAGAATAACTCTTCTAAATTATTCAGCCTCTTTCGGAGGTGAGTTGTGATATCATCACAATCAAGTGCACGTTTGTATGAATAAGCTTCTCATTCCCCTGGAATGGAATATAATCGTGCCTTAAGCCTATCAAAGTATAATATCTTACAGCCTCTTTTAAGATATTGCCAATTCAAGAGCAAATCAAGGCATACATATCGTTGTAGAGAAATTTTCTCTAACATATCTTATAATCATAATAAATGCATAAAAATATTATCACTTTTGATGATTATTATCATATTGTCCTTCCACGCTTATATCCGTGCATTCAATCACTTGTCTTGTTTCAGACATATCATGCACTGCTACCACATACACTGCAAGAATGAAGTAAGTTGTCATATTTCAGACTTATCATATATTACTACCACATTCACTTCATGGAATGGAGCATATTCAACGGGTCAGATTTCATCACTTTTTATCAAATACCCATTATTTTATCTTAGCCATCATAATATCATCAGTATGGTGCATTGAGATTCAAACTCAACGTCTTATTCATATAAAGGCGTCTTAAGCAATAAATCGATGGGACTTGAGCCCAATATCTTATCATTAACTAATGACATCAAAGTTCAATAGAACTTGATTCTTAATTTGGTGAAATAAACGAATCCAATTCATTTTTGTTAGGAACTGCCTCATTGGATCTGGTAGATAAATTAACCTTTATCTTGATCCAACATCACCAAGTAAACTTGTTTGTACGCTTAGATAGAATATGATGATAAGTGAGTAAAATCAAAATAAATTGATATTCAATCTACAAGATACATGCAATAGTAACATATTAACGTATTCTTAGTTGCATTATTATTCAATCAACATCGTAGGTTCATACACTAAAACTCAACGTGGGAGATTGCTACTAAAATACTAATGGAGTTTACTAATATATCTACCGTGCAGAATGAGATCAAACTTATAAGATTTTTTAGAATAAAATTTTACCAAATTAATAATATCTAAACAATATTAATTCAATAGCGATATGCAGGACACTTTTCAATTTTTTCATACTCAAAGCAGTAGTACTCGTATAGGTATAGTGCAACTGACACATGGACCAAGAACAGTTGATAAAAAAATCAACTTTTTCTACAAACCTTAGTCAAGGTTTCTGCAAATATTCATAAGGCACCAAAAATTAAAGCACAATAATTATACATACCTTTTCGTAAGTGATAGGTTCATCTATAGTTAGACACGGTAATTATTTGAGTCTCATGTTGATAACGTGTTATAAAATATAAAAGAATAAAGAAGAAGAGTAGAGAGAATAGAGAGTAATTCTTATTTCTCTTGAGGGATGGCTAACAATGAAGGAAAATCCCTTTATTTATAAGAAAACATTAACTTTGAGGTTTGTAACTTTATCATAAATAGACATACAATATATGGTAAAGTAGGTATTCACTATATATGATAAAGTAGACATTCATTATATATGCCAATACATTTATAACAAGTAGTATTTTTTAATCCTATTAGTTGGTATACTACTAAGCTAATATAGCATCTCCCAATATCTTTTTTTCATAAATAAAACAACAAATTTAGTTTTTGAACAAAGATATATCCAAGAGCAAATTAACTAAATTTAAACACACTGTACATCACATAGAGGTCGGGCAGACCCATATTTTTTGGACAATGAATTATATATAGCAAAATATTAACGGTCATTTGGTTCATCAAATAAGATAGAATATTTAGAAATTGAAACTAAATTATTTCAGACTTAATTATAGAAATTAATAATTAATTCGAAAATAAATTTTGCACTAAAATGACGGATCTAACTAACACAGGAAATATTACAATAGCTAATCACTATACGCAGAAACTTGTTCAGTTGTTCCCAGAGTATTTGCTAACTTCAGTTTAAGCTTTAAACAAACCAAACTCTAACCTAAGGTTTTTAGGCACAACCGCTAGCGACAAGCTCAATCAATATATATATATATATATATAAAGGAGGATCATAGTTATGCCTATGTAGCTGTTAGAGATGGTCTTACACATCAACCCGTCTAATTGGGCCTGTGTTATTGAAATGAGTATCCAGCTCATTTCTTTATTAAAGCTGGTTATATATATGTGTATTGAGTAGTTAAAGATTCATTTTTTTTCCAGATATTTTTACACAGGAAAGACTCATGATTTTTTTTCTATCTAGAACCTTTTTATCAGTTACTATTTTCTCCATAGATTTCTAGAAATTTTGACTTCACTGTATGTTTTTATGGTATCAGAGCCAGATTTTCTAAGAGATCTGCTTTTTCTCTATCACGCGGTGGTACCCTTGATTCACTTTTTTGGTCCTATTGTTGCATAGATCGATGGATTTTTTTGTGTGTTAAGCTTTGAACAAGATGGTTGGTCATATTTTCGCATAGATCAATGGATTTTTTTGTATGTTAAGCTTTGAACAAGATGGTTTCGTCACCTGAGGTTTGATTTCGGCTGGATTTTTGTGTATGATGTTTTGAACAAGCTGATTTCTTCGCCTACGGTTTGAATTCGTATTCGATTGATTTTTTCGGTTCTTATTTATTCTAGTTCTGGTGTTGTTGAACAAGGCTCACTTTTTCGAGTTTCTTTGAAGAAGATCGGTAACTTCTCCCCTTTGCACATTTAGGATTTTGTTTGTGTTTCAGTGTTGTTTGTTTAAGAGTAATGACTTTAGCTAGTCACAATACTCCATTTACTAGTGCCGGCCATACTGATACTATTCCTCATACTCATTTTTTATTCGTACTCTTTCGACTATTCTGAAATGGCTCTTGTTACCACGCCATTCAACGGTACTGGTTATGGTAGTTGGATGAGGGGAATGTTAATTTCCCTTTCTACTAAGAGGAAATTAGGTTTCATTGATGGCAAAGTAGTCAAACCCCCTACTACTGACCCTTTGTATGATGCTTGGGTTATGTGTAATAACATGGTTATTGCGTGGATTTTGAATATCTTAGACAAAGAAATAGCTGAAATTGTCATTCACACTGAAATTGCTGGTGATATTTGGAAAGAAATAGAAAAGAGATATGGTCAGGCTAGTGGTACAAAGGTGTTTCAAATTAGGAAAAATATTTCATCTATCACTCAAGGATCCTCTAGTATAGCCTTGTATTTTAATAAAATCAAACGACTATGGGATGAATTACATATCTCTATTGTATATCCCCCTTGCACTTGCGAATATAAGGATCAGTGGGTGAAACTAAAATAAGATCAGAAGGTACACCAATTTTTAGCTAGTTTAAATGATTCCTATGTTGGTATTAGGAGAAAAATTTTAATGATAAGACCTCTACCAGACATAGATAGTGTTTACTCTATGCTCATACATGATGAACAACAGTCGGAACTTCAGCTTTCAACTCCTGCCTTATTTTCTGAATCCACTTTCTTTACTGCTGGTGTGCAAAGGTTTCCTACTGAAACTTCCAGATATTCTCTTAAATACCCTGCTAGTGGAGGTAGCCAAAGATATCCTAATAGGGTTAATTTTGACTCCACCACCAGATATAATTTCAATAATAATATGTCCTCCATATTTTGCAAATATTGCAAGAAATCAGGACATCTTACTGAAAACTATCGTAAACTTCATGGTTCAAATGAGAATTTTCAGTACAATAAGGGCAAACAGGGTACTGGTATGGAAAGTTATGCACAAAGTCCAATACCTTCAGGGTTATCAACCACAGGATCATCCACTTCTACTTTTTCTGGGGTTACTACTCTTTCTCAGTCTGAGGTTTCTTTTCATGGTTTCAGCAAAGAACAACTTGATCATATTCTCTCTCTTTTTCAACAGAACAACATGCAAGACTCTGGATTTTGTGCTTTTGCAAATATTTCAGGTGTGACCAGCTTGTCTGCCTATAATATTTATTATTTCTTTGCATGTCATCTCTCTCAAATGTATGATAATCCCTGGATTTTGAACTCTAGAGCTACTAATCATATAACACCTCATAGACATCTCCTTAAAGATGTGAAACCCCTTACTATTCCATACCTTATCTCTTTACCTAATGGGTATAAAGTGAAAGTCACATGTATAGGTTCTTTACCTTTACAATCTGATATGATTCTCAATGATATTTTTTTGGTTCCCAGTTTCCATATAACCTCATCTCTTTACATAAATTGCTTTCCCAATTTGATTGTGTTGCTCATTTCAGTGCCACATCATGTGTTTTGCAGGGCTATTCTCTGAAGAATCCACTGTAAGTTGGTAAACTCTCCAATGAATTATACATTCTTCAGCTGAATGGTTCCAATCCACAAGACATTACTGATGATGTTCCTACTGCTTCTTCTCTCTCTTAATGCTGGTTCTGTTTTCAGTGTTTTTACCCCCATTCACAATGTAACAAATTTAGACTATCCTTCTTTACATAGTGATACTTTTTTTAATGAATATTGTACATATATTTCTTTCATTTATAAAGCAGGTTTCAATTCTGATTCATCTGTTCTATTTATTGCTTCTGTTTCAACTGACTATTTACCTTCTTTCTTCATGAGTCTTGATAAATCTAGTGAAGATTTTTTTTGACACCAAAGATTAGGGAATATGCCTTTTGCACAAATGAAATCCATAGCATACTTAAAATCCCTTTTACCATCCAAACAAACTTTTAAATGTAATATTTGTCCTATGGCTAGGCACTAGAGGTTGTCTTTTCCAGAAAGTTTCATTCACTCTATTAAGCCTTTTCAGCTTATACACCTTGATATTTGGGGTCCTTATCACACCCAAACCTACAATGGCTATAAGTATTTTTTAACTATTGTTAATGATTATACTAGATGCACTTGGACCCATCTTTTATCTGGTAATCCAATGTCTTTACATTAGTTAAATCTTTCTTTTTCTACATCCTTAATCGGTTTTCTATATCTATTTAAAATATTAGATCTGATAATGCTTTTGAGTTGGGATTCAGTTCTAAGGCAATTAAATTCTTTTCGAATCATGGTATATTTCATCAAACCTCATGCTCACACACTCCACAACAAAATAGTGTTGTAGAACAAAAGCACAAATATTTGCTTGAGACCTCTAGAACGCTACTTTTTCAATTAAAACTTCCTCTTAAATATTAGGGTGAATGTGTCTTGGCTGTCACCTATCTGACTAATAGATTTCCTTCTCCTTTGTTACATAATAAAACTCCATTTGAACTTTTACATGGATCTGTTCCCTCTTATTCTCATTTTCGCTGTTTTGGTTGCTTATGCTATGCTGCTGTTCTCATTTCTCAAAGGGACAAATTCTCTTCCAGATCAATTCCCTCAGTTTTTCTAGGATATCCTACTGGAAAGAAAGGATATGAGCTCCTTTCTTTGTCATCTCACAAAGTATTTTTTTCCAGAGATGTTCTATTCCATGAAGATATTTTTCCTTATGCATCTCCTTCTAAGTCTCATTTTTTTCTTTATTTCCCGTACATGCAGATGTTGATTCCTACATTTTTGTGTCTATTACTTCTCCTTCTCCTCCTCCTCCTGTCCTTCGTAGATCTACTAGGTCTATTCACACTCCTTCCTACTTCAATGATTATATATGCTCCTCTGTTTCTACATCCAGTGTACCATCTACATCATTTGAGGTTTCCTTGCTTGAACCTCAATCTTATAGACAGGCTGTAGCTTATCCTGAGTGGCAGACTGCTATGTTAAAGTAATTTCAAGCTTTAGAGTCAACTAAGACTTGGGATATCATGACTTTACCTCCTCGTAAAAGGGCTATCTCTTCCAAATCGGTATACAAGATCAAACAACGGGCTGATGGTTCCATTGAACATTATAAAGCACGTTTAGTGATAAGGGAGGATACCCAATAAAAGGGTGTGGACTATTTTAAAACTTTTTCTCCGGTTGTCAAAATGACCGCTATCAAATGTTTATTGGTTGTTCTTGTAAAGAAACATTGAAATTTTTTTTAACTTGATGTAAATAATGCCTTTTTACATGGGGACCTTGATGAAGAGGTCTATATGAAAATTCCTCAAGGTTTGGAAGTTCCTATTTCTAATTCTGGCCAGTTAGTATGTAAATTGAGAAAATCCTTTTATGGCCTCAAGCATGCCTCGAGGCAATGGTATGCAAAATTATCTTCGGCTTTGTTATATCGGGGTTTCGTTTCAAGCCTCAATGATTATTCTATTTTTAAGAAAGTTTCTGCCAATACTATTGCTATTGTGGCTGTTTATGTTGATGATATTCTATTAGTTTGGGATGATATTGCTGAACTTACTTCTCTCAAGTTGTTTCTTAGCGAGAGTTTTAAAATCAAGGACTTGAGCGACGCTCACTATTTCCTTGGTTTGGAAATACTTCGCCAGCCTAATGGACTTTTGCTTACATAACGCAAATTTGTTTCTGATTTACTTTCAGAGTTTCAGTGTTCAAATGTTACAGCTGTTGTTAGTCCCTTGGAGTTGTATGATAAACTGTCTGCTGACTCTGGTGATCTTTGTTCTGACCCAAGTCTATATCGAAAACTTGTGGGCAAATTGAATTTTCTGTAGCACACTCGTCCTGGCATATTCTTTGCGGTTCAACATCTTAGTCAGTTTATGCATTGTCCTCATTTGCCTCATCTTGAGGCTGGTTTACATGTTCTTGGTTATTTGGATGGTACTTCTAATCTTGGAATAACTTTGACTGATTCTCCTGATTTCTCTTTGACTGAATTTTGTGATTCTGACTGGGCTGGTTGTGCCTAGAACAGGCATTTCATTACTAGTTTTTATGTACTTCTGGGTGGTTCTCCTATTTCCTGGAAGTCTAAGAAGCAACGAACTATTGCTCTCTCTCAAGATGAAGTTGAATATCGAGCACTTCGAAAGCTTGTGGCTGAAATTTCCTGGCTTACTCGGTTACTTGTGAATTTGGTTTACCTAATATTTGCCCTATTGCTGTCTTTTGTGATAACCAGGATGACCTACACATTGCAAAGAATCCAGTCTTTCATGAGCGCACGAAGCATATAGAGATGGACTGCCATTTTGTTTGAGAGCAACTTGCTGCGGGGTTGATTTCTTTGCATCATATCCCTACCGCTTTTCGGCTCGCTGATATTCTTACAAAGTCGTTGACTGGTGTACAACACAGATTTCTTCCAAGCTGGGGATGGATTCCAGTTTGCTGGGGGATGCTAGAGATGGGCTTACACATCAGCCGTGTCATTGGGCCTGTGTTATTGAAATGAGTATCCAGACTATTTCTTTATTAAAGCTAGTTGTATATATGTGTATTGAGTAGTTGAAGATTCATTTTTTTTTCTAGATATTTTTACACAGGGAAGACTCATGTTTTTCTTCTATCTAGAACCTTCTTATCAGTTACTATTTTCTCCATAGATTGTTAGAAATTTCAACTTCATTGTATGTTTTCAGTGGCACCTCTCTATTTCCTCTATTTCTATTTATCTTTTTTTTTTTTAATTTTTTGACATTATTTTTTCTTTTTCTTTTTATGTAATATATTAAAATGCTTAAAACTCACTTTTAATATTTTTTTAATTATACCTATCCATTTACTCTCCTTTATTTGCCATATCTTTTTCAGTTTGTAGAACCAAAAAGACTACCATTAAATCTCTAAATAAATCTTACAAAATAAAATAATTTTTAACTTCCTTCTGATTTAATTTTGACGCCTCAATTGTCTCTATATAATATTTTCGGAGCTTCTTTTTACCTTCAAAAGTACTATATATTACAAATACTTGTTATATGTGACAAGAAATTTGGCGCACTGCTCATCAGTCAGTTTTTTTCTATTTTAATTTATTAGAGAAATAATTTGTGACACCAACTCAATCTCATTTGTATTGCAATCATCTCAACGATTTTGTGATTTTGTGTTTTATGGTTAAAACATCATCTTTTTAAGTTCTTTCTTTAGTTATTTTCATTTTTTATCTCTTATACTTATAAACTGGGTTCAACATATGAAGATCGACTTCTTGTTTTGTATAGTTATGCAATTAAATGGGGATGTTAAAGGAATACAACGTGAATCAAGATCTGAGACTAAGGTAATTCATATTATATAGTATAATATAAAGCAAAGTATTAGAAAGATAATGTGACATCTCCCTTAGATCGAGGATAATAATATCTTTTTTCTCATTTTTAATTTTTTTTCTATTTTTTTTATTTTTTATTGTTTAAAAATAAATATAACAACTACTCCTCCTCCATTCATTTCTATTCTTTAATGTAATAATTAAAACTTCTCAAAATTAGCTACTCCACTCACTCTTAATCTTTGTTGTAAAAATATTATAAAGGATATATTTACTTTCACTTAATATAGGAAAGAACTTTTAACAATTAATAAGAAGTTGAATGGAGTCATGTCATGTAATTACAAAATATAAAATATCTTTTTTTATCATTAAATCTTGAAAATTATTATACAAACATACTTGTTCAATATATGTTACTATCATCGGCATGCAATTGTTCTTATGAGTTGTTACATTTTATCTTCTCAGTTTTCTTTTACATTTTGCTTATTATTAAAATAATGTACATGTAGAGCGGGTCAAATTATTCAAAATCTTGAGGTAGATGCATTCTAGACGAATCTCACAATCGAAAAATAAAGTGATATACTTTTATTTTCTTTATGTTTTTCTTCTTCTTGATCGATACTTTTTGTCGTTTTCCTTTTTTTTTTCCTCAATAAATCTACAATGTTCATACATGTTCTACTTTTTACACATGTATATTGACAATTTTTAATTTGACAAAATTTTAAACTAAATCTAAGAATTAATATCCATATCTTTATTTTACTCATCAACGAATAATTGCAGAAAATAAATAAAAGAAATGAAGAGTCATAAAGTTATCAACAAACTTAATAATTTATAAAGACAATAAAGATATATGTTATAATGACCTGCTCTCTTTCTTTTAATTAATTTTTATTAATGTGCTAAAAGCGGGAGAAAAAAAGACAAGAACTAACCTATCAATTTTCTAATGCTCACCTACTGTTATCCGCTTAAATTGGATATTTTTCTTTCTGTAGAACTCTAATGATTCTTAAATAAATAAAAAATTTTGAGGTTATCAAGTAGCAATAAAATAAAACAAAGTGCAAAACCCAAAAGATTATTAGCACCTTCAAAATGCAGAAGGAGCAAAGAAAGATACATATGGTATTATTTTACAATTTAACTTATATTTGTTGTGATCTTTAATTTGTTGACTATGTATTATGCTCGATATCAACTTATGATTTGAGAATCGTGAAAATTAATCATCGCTGAACATTATTTTTCAATGCGTGAGAAAATATAAAACAATGAGATGTAAATTAATGAAATTGATTAATAGGTTTGAGGAGAATAGTATTCAAGATTATTGATATGGCAAAATTATGTGAGTAAATTTTTTATCTCTATATTTCTATTTTTAATTTCGAATGCGAATGGACATGTAATTTAGTGCCGACATAGTTTCTCAAATTTAAATATATTTCGATTAACATTATAAATTTTTTGTAAATTATCTTTTGAAAGACGGACCAATGAAAATGTACTTTAGTTTGTGATTATTGTAATAGTCAAATAATTGAAAAAAATAATTATGTTATAAATTTAAGGAGGTTTTATGACCGCGCGTAGCGCGGAAATATTCCCTAGTTTATATATATTACTACTATATATAAGGGAGAATCTTAAATTTTTGTAGTCCTCACAAGAGCATTTTAGATATTGCACTTCTTTAGTTAAGGTAAATCTCAACTTGTTTTAAATGAAGATCTGCAACTCCAAACACTATCCAAAGCTTCAACCGGAAGCTGAACTTCCTCGAAGCAACACTAAATGTGTTCAATCTAATCAAATATTTCATCTACAAATCAAAGGAAGCTAATGATACTCATATTAATCCTTTTTAAGACGGGTTAACAACAAGTTCAAAAAACGAGTATAAAAATGAAAGGAGTAAAATTAAAATTTTATTTTAGAAATAAACTCTCCAAGGATAAGAAAATCTACGGTTGAAACTTCAAGTAAAAATGAGTTAAAACGAGGTCCAAATTGAAGAAAAATCATTTTAATTTTTTTTTTTTAAATTCTCAAAATCTCATATTAAAACCAAGATTAAAGAGTGTTTTTGATGTTATGATTCAATGTAAAGTAATAAAAATAAAGTTTTGGAGCTTACCCAAGCTCAAATGGTAATAAAAAAAAATATACCAATAATTTTAATATAATTTTTTAACAAATATATCACGTAATATGAAATGAAGGAGTATATGGTAAGAGCTCAATTTCATGAAAAAAAAAAAATTCATTGTCCCCATTTTGACCTTAAAAGAACTTTGGGCATTCCTGATATTATTGTCCTCAAATTCGAGATGCCAAATATGGCACAAATAACGTCCGCTGCCCACTTATCGATGCTATTCTTTTTGTATAATAAATACTTTCTTCGTTTCATTTTATCCGTCTCAAATTGGTTAAGTTGATGTCCCATTTTATTTGTCTCATTTTACTTATCAAGATAAGACAAACTTTTCTTTTTATGTTTTACCCTTTGTATTAATTACCTTTTCTTTAAATTAAAATGTAAACATCATTTAATAAAGGTACTTTGGTAAACTAGTCATGTTATTTATTATTTTTCTTAATTATTGTGTCATCCCAATTTGGGACAAGTAAAATGAAAGAGGGAGTAACATACTAAATATCAACCTTTTTAGAAGTAATTATACTTTTTCCCACTTTTTTAATTACTTTATTCTCTCCCTATTAATATATACATAACATAACCGACATATACATAGCATTCTGTGTATATATTGGTATTTTTGTAATATGTTTTGAGAGTTAAATTTTTTTGTAATATTGAAAACATAAGTTGTGTATTTGTGTAATTTTTGGATTCTTTTTTTTATTTGTTTGGAAAGGACAAGTATCACGAAATAATTAGTACTCCCTTTGTCTAATTTTATGTGTCGTCATTTTTTTTTTGGCCCATCTCAAAAAGAATGTCACATTTTCTTATTTGATAACTATTCAATGACTTCATTTCCATTTTATCCTTAGTGAGAGTCACTTATTAATAAAAGTGAACAAAAAGTAAACATTAAAATAACTTTAAAAAAGACAATTTTGTAAACTTTACAAAGTCATCAGTTATTTCTTAAAATTCGTGTTTGGTTAAATAACGACACATAAAATGGGACGAAAACAGTACATTTTATTAGTGGAGGGTTATTTATGTCAATTTCTGTCTTTTAAACTAGCCATTATCATGCAATTTTAAATTTAACAGTTAATAAATACTGTCTTCATAGATCATTAACATAATCACCAATTGTCAGAAAATTTTTGTTTTGTAAAAACCAGGATAAGGGGGAACAGAGAAGTATCTACGTACGTCCTTCCTACAGTTTTAGCCAACTAATTAAGAAAACCATTTTATGGCATTCAAGAAAATAGGTGTTTAACTAAATTATCCGTATCTAGTTCTTAAATTATTAATTAATGACCATATGTTTTCTTGGGGTAACAAGGATGAAATTAGGGCGGGAAATGTTTTCTTGTTATACTATATGAGAAAAGGGAAAGGACATAGTCCCACCCATGCAGTCGGTCATTTTGATTCCACTAGTGATCCTTTCTTATTAGGATCATTTTGGTCCAAGTAATTCAAATACAGTTGATATATCATACTGATACAGTCCGTAAAAAAAATAAAGCAACAAATTTATGTATAAAAATTGTATCATCATTATATAAAATATTCTTTTTTTTTTAACTGGGAGTGCTGTATTTCATATCATAAAGTTCGATTACAACACAAGTATACCAGCTATCCTTCAAAAGAGTAATGAGCATTTACTTATTACTACTCCTATACATGGAGTTACATTAACTTACAAAAAAATTAGCCTTATCCACTTTTGATCTAATGCTTGGAACTTGTAATTTATCCATGATGAAGGGACCCTTTGCTTCTTTTGGGTGTTGTTGAGCCGAGAAATACATATTGTCAAGCCTGTGAGTCCATAGCCAATCAGCCAATTGATTTGCTTCTCTTTAGCAATGGGTAAGCTTGACAGTTGCTTGTCTAAGAAGCTCTGTTGTGTATTGTATGATTTTGTTCAATCTGAAGTTGCTCGCCTTCTTATTCTTAAGCATGTCAGTGATCACTGTAGAATCCGATTCTATTGTAAAATTGTTATACCCATTTTGTAAGCACCAATTTATCCCGTACCATGCCGCCTTGGCTTCAGCAATGTTGTGGTTGTCGCAATGAGCTTTAATAGAAAACGCCATGATTAGATCTCCATTATCATCTCTCAGAGCTCCGCCTAATCCTGCTTTCCCGTTGTTATTATTGAAGTTTCCATCAGTATTTAGCTTTGTGCTACCTGTGTCTGGTTTCTGCCAACAAACCACTTGAGTCTTGATGACAGGATTAATCTTATACATATCTTGGCAAATGTCTTTCCAAGGCAGAATTAGGTTGTATTTCTGAAAGGTGTTATAAATAGCCATTTGTAAAGACCTTCCCACTAAATTCTCCAACTTGTATATGCTAAATTTCTTTTGATTTCCATACCTGCAAGCACAAGTTTCTTTCCAGATTGCCAACAAATAACAATGGGAGTGATTTGAAGGATTAGCTGGTGAACATCATTTATGGGCTTCACTTGCTACCAAAAATTAATAACATGTCTAACAGACAAATGAGAATGTTTAATGCCAAGAGGAGAAACAAATAGATTTCAAATTTTACTCGTTATTGTGCCTTGACTAAAGACATGATCTATAGTTTGATCACGGGCAACTGTACAACAATAACATTTAGAATCTAAATGTTTTCCAAACTTCAAAATAACATCCTCAAAGGAACTTTCCTTTTCCAAATTCTCCAAGCAAGAAAAGACATTTTAAAAGGAATAGAATTGTGCCGAACCTTATTGATGAGAGGTTGTTTAGTATTTCTAGACCTCACCAAATTCCAGACAGTCTTGTTAGAGTACTTCCCGCTATCTGTGAGGTCCCAAAAAACTTGATCCTCTAAATTTGGGTTGCCAATGCCAATAGTGTTGATATGCTCACAGATATAGTCTGACAGAATCGTTTTAAGCTTATCAGTGTTCCATTTACCATTCTTGATGAAATTCTTGACGGGGAGTTTAGAGCTCTTAGACGCTTCAGGAATTAGATAAGCCATAGGTCCTTTACCTGTCCAATTGTCCCACCAAAAAGAGCATGTACCTGAATTGATTTTCCAAATCATGTGTTTCTCTGCTTCCTCTCTAACTTGAGTTAGATGCTTCCACGCATGAGAGTTCCCTGTAATCCATTTCTTCCCAACAACATGGGATCTAATACAATATTTATTATGAACAAACTTGGCCCAAAGGTGTAACACCCCGTACTTAATTACGTGCATTAGCCATTGTTATATGTGTTGGAGTATATGTATTGATCCTAAGTTAGGTATATATGAGTATTGATTATTTTGAGATGGTTTCAAGTGTATAGTTTGATTATATGTGTATAGGAATCGACCTTATTTATACCGGAATTTGCCCGTCGATGTTTCCATACGAAGGTTATTGAATAAGCTTTCCGACGATATAAAGATTTTCAAAAACGGATAAGTTTTGGATATAAGCGAGCACGTTCGAAACTATAAAACGGTGGCCGGGATGTGAACAGTAAATTAGTAGGAAAATACTGAGGCCTGCCAGTTTTTTGGGTCAACTTTGAACGATCATAACTCCCTCAATATAATGAACTGGGAGATCTACCATATATCACAAGAAAGATCTTTGAGTCTTCTTTCCAATGCAATTGGTTTCATCCAAATCCAACATCTGAGTAAGGAGTTATACTCGTTCTATTTCAGCCTCTCAAAACAGTTTTTTGTGAACAGTAAATTAGCAGGAAAATACTGAGGCCTGCCAGTTTTTGGGGTCAACTTTGAACGATCATAATTCCCTCAATATAATGAACTGGGAGATCTACCATATATCAAAAGAAAGATCTTTGAGTCTTCTTTCCAATGCAATTGGTTTCATCCAAATGCAACATCTGCGTAAGGAGTTATACGCGTTTTACTTCAGCCTCTCAAAACAGATTTTTAGGGTCAACTTCAAACGATCATAACTCCTTGTACAGGACGAACTGGGTGGCCTAATTTATATGAAATGAAAGACCTTTGAATTATATTTCCAATGATACCAATTGCACCCAAATCCGATATCGGAGCAAAGAGTTATGGTCTATCTACTTCAGCTTGTCAAAACGGTCCACCGGAGGACATATTTGACATTATTTAAATTTTAAAGGCACTTTGGTCATTTCCTATGATATTATGGACGGAAATATGTGTATATGTACATGTATATGAGTTCAAAAACTCATATCCATCATCAATCATAGGAGAGAACAAACCCTAGCCAAATTTGACCTTCAAATTACTTGTGATTCAACCGTGGAAAGTCCAAATTGATTCCGTAGTTGTGTTCATCGTCTCAAGGGCTTCGAGAAGCACCCCTTATTTGTGCCAACAGGACTTCATAACCCAAAGGGCCATTCTATGGTAAGGATGTAAATTATGTTGGTGTTATTTATATGGATATGTATATATATATATATATATATATATATATATATATATATGCATGTGAGCATAAGAAGTATGTTATTTGATTGTTGTTGAAAGATGATTGGAAATGATGTTGGATCATTCTGGTTGGATTATGTTGAATTGTGAAGGGATGATGTGGTATTGATGATATGATATTGAAATGATGATTATATATATATATACACATAAACCTATTGTTCAAGTTGGTTTTTGGAATGCTTTGCAAATATTGGTTGTGTGGAATTATGGAAGAGAATTGTGGTGTTGGGTTGCTAATACTAGATGCCAAATATTTCATTGTAGATAAATGATTTGTAAAGGCGGGAAGTTGTGTTGAATTGGTATCTGAATATACAACGAGGTATGTAAAGCATACTCTAACGATGTTCTTTGGCATGAAAACACCAATGTTCCATAAAGTAAGATTCCGATGGTTATCCAAACACATGTATTGTTCTACATTACCAATGAAGTTGTTTCCATTCTATAAAGTGTCAAAATGCTTCATTGATATACCAAAAGTCTCCTATTTCATTGTTGTGATATTGATGATTCTGAAACATATTGTTGATGTACCAATGAGTCCTTATTACACCGTTATTGTATAGAAGGTCTATTACTTGATTCCTATTGATGTATCATTGTTCCAAAGGTACTGAATTGGCATGAACACTAATGTAATAATCTCAAAAGCTTTTGAACTAAGTTATTGGAAAAAAATCTCTTATGTGTTACTTGATATATGTGTGGGTGGTATCCCAGGGGCATAAGCCTAGCATGGGTCGATCCCAATTGATATGTACTGGGGGCAGCCTAATGGTCACAGTACGGTACAGTATTGATTATTGTTAGGTGGTTGGAGATTCGGGAGGAGGAGGTAATGACGAATAATAATTGTAAAGAATGAAATGAACGAATGTATACCGTTCCACAAATGTGTTTGTATTCAAGAACCCAATTCAGATTAATAATAATGTACATGATCCTAAAAGTGTTTATGAAGTGTGGTTCACTTCTATTATGATTTATTCACATGTGTATGATTTTCTTGATCCCCCATATCACATATGATTATTTACAGCTTTACATACTCAGTACATATTTCGTACTGACGTCCCTCACGGGGGACCTGCATTTCATGCTGCAGGATCAGGTACTTCAGCTCATTCACAACATAGATAGGAGCCAGGTCATACAGCTACTGTTGGTGAGCTCCAGTTTACTTCGGAGCTTTCCGAGTCGGTTTCTTATATTTTGTTATTGTACAGGAGTCATGTGTGGGCGGGGGTTCGTCCCGACCCTAGTTATGTCATGTATATCCTAGAGGCTTTGTAGACATAAAGAAGGGTAAAGTCATGAAAGTTTATATAGTGATGTTATATTCGTATATGGGGTGGCCCCGACGGCCAGGTATTATATATATGTATATATATTTGTGCGTGTTGTGCTGATACAGGTAATTAGACCCTTTTATATGCAGCGAAGTGCTGCTTAAATTTTTGGTGACATGTAAGTGAAAGTACAGGTATTTGAACGGGTTCTCCCTGGCCTTCTCGGCTTCGGGTGCCAGTCCGGCCCGATGGGATTTTGGGCCGTGACAAAAGTGGTATCAGAGAGGTTCGTCCTAGTGAGTCTACAAAGCCGTGTCTACGTAGAGTCTTGTTTATCGGTGTGTTGTGCACCACATCTATAAACAGGAGGCTGTGGACATTTAGAAATTGTTTCTTTTCTTCATGTCTTAGATCGTGCGATAGAGCTTATATTGTATATGAAGTCATAGTTGACCACTGAGTCAGTTTGTTTCTCTTATTATAGTAATGATGCCGGTTACCAGAAGCAAGAATACCGGTAAGCAAGTAGATGTGGCTGCCGGAGAGGGGACTAGTAAGTCACCCACTATACCAGCTAATCAAAGTGAGGCTCCAGCTGAGCATGCATCAGAAACTTCCCCCAGTCCAGAAGAAATAAGGGGGAGGAGAACTATATCCCCAGAGCCACCTATTAATGTTGTTGATCAAGATCTTAGAAATGCAGTGCAACTTTTGACTCGTATAGTTGCTGGGCAAGTCCAAGGGCAAGCCATTCCTGTCGCGGGTTCTAGCAGTACTGATAGGGCGGCTAGTCTTCGGACACAAGATTTTCTTAAGATGGATCCGCCTACTTTTACCGGATCCGATCTTAACGAAGATCCACAGGACTTTATTGATCAAATCCAAAGGGCCCTAGAGGTGATGCATGTATCGGGCAGAGAGACAGTGGAGTTAGCCGCGTATAGATTCAAAGGTGAGGCTATATATTGGTATGAAGACTGGAAATGGTCGAGGGGCATTGATGCACCCCCAGCTACTTGGAAAGAGTTCAAAGAGGCATTTATTGATCATTATCTTCCATATGAGACTCGTCAGGCCCGTGCGGATCAGTTCTTAAATCTTCGGCAGGGTAATACAAGTGTGAGGGAGTATAGTCTTCGATTTAATTCCTTGTCCAGATATGCTCCTAATGTTATAGCTACTATGGATGGCAGAGTTCATCGGTATGTGAACGGATTGGATCCGTATTTGGTTAGGGATTGTACTATTGCTGCACTGAATAAAGATATGGATATAGCTAGGATCCAAGCATTTGCACAGAAAATGGAAGATCAGAGGCAGAGAAGAAGAACGCAGGAATTTGAAAGCGGATCTTCTAAGAGGTCCAGATCTACAGGGCAGTTTATGGCTCCACAGGGAGGTTTTAGACCTCAATTTTCTGCTAGACCACCTAGGCCATTATTTTCTTATTCTGCAGCTAGTGCTCCACCACAGCATCAGGGGTTCAGAGGCAGTCAAATTGGGCAAAGAAGTGAGGGTCATAGTTCGCGATCAGTGGGTTATCATGGGCAAGGGAATATGATCCAACTGAGACATCCTCGAGAGCCATGCAATAAATGTGGAAGGAATCATATGGGCGCATGTCGAATGGGAACAAATGTTTGTTATTGGTGCGGTATGACGGGGCATATGATGAGAGAATGCCCACGAAGGGGCGCAGGTGGTGTAGCACGACCTTCGGGATCAGCTGTTGCATCATCGTCACCGGTATCTTATTCTGGTAGAGGCGCACGACCTGTGGGTCACGCTAGAAACGAAATAAGAGTCGCCAGTTCCAGCGGGACTCAGAATCGCACTTATGCTTTAGCGGATCGACAGAATCTAGGGGCTTCCCCAGATGTGGTTACGGGTACGTTGTCCATATTTTCATTTGATGTATATGCTCTAATTGATCCCGGTTTTACATTATCATATGTTACTCCTTTGGTTGCTGGAAAGTTCAAAAGAACCCCCGAATTGTTAGATAAGCCGTTGGAAGTGTCTACCCCGGTTGGGGAATCTATTATTGCTAGAAGAGTTTATAAAGATTGTGTAGTAACTGTGTGTGGTCGAGACACGATGGCTAATCTCGTGGAACTAGAAATGGTAGATTTTGATGTTATAATGGGTATGGATTGGTTGGCGTCTTGTTATGCCAAAATTGACTGTTGTACAAAAAAGATGTATTTACATTTTCCGAATGAAGCAGTTATTGAATGGCAAGGTAAGATCGGCGCACCAAGAGGTAGATTTATTTCTTATTTCAAAGCAAGAAAAATGATTTCCAAGGGATACCTATATCATTTAGTTAGAGTAAGGGATACAGAAGCGGAGCCACCAACTCTTCACGTTGTTCCGGTGGTAAATGAATTTCCTGATGTATTTCCTGAAGATCTTCTAGGTTTGCCTCCAACGAGAAGTAGAGTTTGGTATTGATGTAATTCCAGGCACCCAACCAATCTCTATTCCTCCATATAGAATGGCCCCAGCAGAATTGCGAGAATTGAAAGAGCAATTGAAAGATTTGCTTGAGAAGGGATTCATAAGGCCTAGTATGTCCCCCTGGGGAGCACCAGTGTTATTTGTGCGCAAAAAGGATGGCTCGCTGAGGATGTGTATTGATTATCGACAATTGAATAAGGTGACTATTAAGAATAAATATCCTCTCCCAAGAATTGATGATTTATTTGATCAGTTACAGGGCGCCAAATGCTTTTCTAAGATTGATTTGAGGTCAGGTTACCACCAAGTGAGGGTCAAAGAAAAAGATATACCCAAAACAGCTTTCCGAACAAGGTATGGTCATTATGAGTTTCTAGTTATGTCATTTGGGCTAACAAATGCACCTGCAACTTTTATGGATTTGATGAATAGGGTGTTTAAGCCATTCCTGGATGTATTTGTGATAGTTTTTATAGATGATATTCTAGTTTATTCTAGATCAGAAGAGGACCATTCCAATCACTTACGACAGACATTGCAGACTCTTCGTGATTGTAAGCTTTATGCAAAGTTCTCTAAATGTGAGTTTTGGTTAAAGTCGGTGGCATTTTTGGGTCATATTGTATCTAGTGAAGGGATAAAGGTTGATGCTCAAAAGATAGAAGCTGTGAAGAACTGGCCAAGGCCCACAACGCCGACGGAGATTCGTAGTTTTCTCGGGTTGGCCGGTTATTATAGGAGGTTTGTTAAAGACTTTTCTTCCATTTCAGCACCTTTAACCAAGCTAACGCATAAAGCATCCAAGTTCCAATGGAATGATACGTGTGAGGAGAGTTTCCAAGAATTGAAAAATAAGTTGACTTCTACACCTGTGTTGGTACTTCCAGAAGGTACAGAAGGGTATACAATGTATTGTGATGCTTCTAGAATTGGTTTAGGATGTGTATTGATGCAGCATGGTAAAGTAATAGCATATGCTTCTAGACAATTGCGGCCACATGAGAAAAATTATCCTACACACGATCTTGAGCTGGCAGCGGTTATCTTTGCTTTAAAAATATGGCGCCACTATTTATATGGGGTTCATGTTGATATATATACTGATCACAAGAGCTTACAATATATTTTCAGTCAGAAGGATCTAAA
This sequence comes from Capsicum baccatum var. pendulum, assembly GCA_030864225.1. Classification (NCBI taxonomy): domain Eukaryota; kingdom Viridiplantae; phylum Streptophyta; class Magnoliopsida; order Solanales; family Solanaceae; genus Capsicum; species Capsicum baccatum. The sequence continues at coordinate 15,537,962 of CM061550.1, forward strand.
TCTGAGGCAGCGAAGGTGGATGGAACTATTAAAAGATTATGATGTCGATATTTTATATCATCCAGGGAAAGCGAATATAGTAGCTGATGCGTTAAGTCGTAAGGCTGTGATGATGCCTATAGAAAGGCAAGGGATGGTTAAAGATCTTCACCAGTTAGCTAGTTTGGGAGTTCGCCTTCTTGAAACTCCGGACAAAGAGCTTATCGTACATAATGCTGCGGAATCTTCATTAGTAGCTGAAGTGAAAGAGAAGCAATATGCAGATCCTATTTTATTACAGCTTAAGGAGAACATTCAGAGTGGTGCAACCAAGGCATTTGAGCTTACGCGAGAAGGAGTACTTCAGTGCCAAAACCGATTGTGTGTGCCGGATGTAGACGGGCTAAGAAAGAAGATTATGACAGAGGCACATTTTTCAAGGTATTCCATTCATCCAGGATCAACCAAAATGTATCAAGATTTGAAAGATATGTATTGGTGGAATGACATGAAAAGGAACATCGCAGAATTTGTAGCTGAATGTCCAAATTGTCAACGAGTTAAAGTGGAACATCAAAAGCCCGGAGGCTATATGCAACGCATAGATCTTCCAACTTGGAAGTGGGACATGATCAACATAGATTTTGTTACAGGTTTGCCTCGTACAGCTCGGAAATTTGATTCTATATGGGTGATTGTGGATAGGCTTACTAAATCCGCACATTTCTTACCCGTTAAGACCACTTACACAGTTGAAGAATATTCGAAGCTGTATGTTAAAGAAATAGTCCGATTACATGGAGTGCCAACTTCTATTATATCAGACCGGGGAACTCAATTTACTGCAAACTTTTGGAAGTCTTTCCAACGGAGTTTGGGAACACAAGTGAATCTGAGTACAGCTTTTCACCCTCAGACGGATGGACAAGCAGAGCGCACTATTCAAACACTTGAAGATATGCTACGAGCATGTGTTATAGATTTTAAAGGCAGCTGGGATGATTATTTACCTCTTATTGAGTTTGCCTACAATAATAGCTATCATTCAAGTATCAAAATGGCACCATATGAAGCTTTATATGGGAGGAAGTGTAGATCACCAATAGGATGGTTCGAAGCGGGTGAAACTCTTATGTTCGAACCGGATCTTGTGTATCAAGCCATAGAAAAAGTCAAGGTGATTCAGCAACGGTTGAAAACAGCCCAAAGTCGACACAAGTCATATGCGGATAGTAGAAGAAGAGGGCTAGAGTTTTCGTTAGGCGATTGGGTATTTTTGAAGGTATCGCCAATGAAAGGGGTGATGAGATTTGGCAAGAAAGGAAAATTGAGTCCACGATATATAGGCCCGTATAGGATTATTCGAAGATGTGGGCAAGTTGCTTATGAATTAGAGCTACCCCAGGAACTCTCATCAGTGCATCTAGTATTTCATGTATCGATGCTTCGAAAGTGCATCGGAGATCCGTACCTTATTACTTCTACTGAAGATGTGCAAGTAACAGAAGATCTTACCTACGAGGAGATGCCTGTTGCTATATTAGATCGTCAAGTTAAGAAGATGAGAAATAAAGAAGTAGCATCGGTGAAAGTACTTTGGAGAAATCAACAAAGGGAAGAGATTACATGGGAAGCGGAGGAAGCAATGAAATTGAAATACCCTTATTTGTTCAAAGATGAAAAAGAAGTGCAAGGAGTGGAACTGGGACACTAACAAGTAAGTTTTTACATATGTATAACATCTATATGATGACGTGAATATCAATTATGAATTCGAACTTGTTTCGGCTAAATAACTACATTCACATTCGAGGACGAATGTCCTTAAGGGGGGAAGGATGTAACACCCCGTACTTAATTACGTGCATTAGCCATTGTTATATGTGTTGGAGTATATGTATTGATCCTAAGTTAGGTATATATGAGTATTGATTATTTTGAGATGGTTTCAAGTGTATAGTTTGATTATATGTGTATAGGAATCGACCTTATTTATACCGGAATTTGCCCGTCGATGTTTCCATACGAAGGTTATTGAATAAGCTTTCCGACGATATAAAGATTTTCAAAAACGGATAAGTTTCGAATATAAGCGAGCACGTTCGAAACTATAAAACGGTGGCCGGGATGTGAACAGTAAATTAGCAGGAAAATACTGAGGCCTGCCAGTTTTTTGGGTCAACTTTGAACGATCATAACTCCCTCAATATAATGAACTGGGAGATCTACCATATATCAAAAGAAAGATCTTTGCGTCTTCTTTCCAATGCAATTGGTTTCATCCAAATCCAACATCTGAGTAAGGAGTTATACTCGTTCTATTTCAGCCTCTCAAAACAGTTTTTTGTGAACAGTAAATTAGCAGGAAAATACTGAGGCCTGCCAGTTTTTTGGGTCAACTTTGAACGATCATAACCCCCTCAATATAATGAACTGGGAGATATACCATATATCAAAAGAAAGATCTTTGAGTCTTCTTTCCAATGCAATTGGTTTCATCCAAATGCAACATTTGCGTAAGGAGTTATACGCGTTTTACTTCAGCCTCTCAAAACAGATTTTTAGGGTCAACTTCAAACGATCATAACTCCTTGTACAGGACGAAATGGGTGGCCTAATTTATATGAAATGAAAGAACTTTGAATTATCTTTCCAATGATACCAATTGCACCCAAATCCGATATCGGAGCAAAGAGTTATGGTCTATCTACTTCAGCTTGTCAAAACGGTCCACCGGAGGACATATTTGACATTATTTAAATTTTAAAGGCACTTTGGTCATTTCCTATGATATTATGGACGGAAATATGTGTATATGTACATGTATATGAGTTCAAAAACTCATATCCATCATCAATCATAGGAGAGAACAAACCCTAGCCAAATTTGACCTTCAAATTACTTGTGATTCAACCGTGGAAAGTCCAAATTGATTCCGTAGTTGTGTTCATCGTCTCAAGGGCTTCGAGAAGCACCCCTTATTTGTGCCAACAGGACTTCATAACCCAAAGGGCCATTCTATGGTAAGGATGTAAATTATGTTGGTGTTATTTATATGGATATGTATATATATATATATATATATATATATGCATGTGAGCATAAGAAGTATGTTATTTGATTGTTGTTGAAAGATGATTGGAAATGATGTTGGATCATTCTTGTGCATGGTTGGATTATGTTGAATTGTGAAGGGATGATGTGGTATTGATGATATGATATTGAAATGATGATTATATATATATATACACATAAACCTATTGTTCAAGTTGGTTTTTGGAATGCTTTGCAAATATTGGTTGTGTGGAATTATGGAAGAGAATTGTGGTGTTGGGTTGCTAATACTAGATGCCAAATATTTCATTGTAGATAAGTGATTTGTAAAGGCGGGAAGTTGTGTTGAATTGGTATCTGAATATACAACGAGGTATGTAAAGCATACTCTAACGATGTTCTTTGGCATGAAAACACCAATGTTCCATAAAGTAAGATTCCGATGGTTATCCAAACACATGTATTGTTCTACATTACCAATGAAGTTGTTTCCATTCTATAAAGTGTCAAAATGCTTCATTGATATACCAAAAGTCTCCTATTTCATTGTTGTGATATTGATGATTCTGAAACATATTGTTGATGTACCAATGAGTCCTTATTACATCGTTATTGTATAGAAGGTCTATTACTTGATTCCTATTGATGTATCATTGTTCCAAAGGTACTGAATTGGCATGAACACTAATGTAATAATCTCAAAAGCTTTTGAACTAAGTTATTGGAAAAAAATCTCTTATGTGTTACTTGATATATGTGTGGGTGGTATCCCAGGGGCATAAGCCTAGCATGGGTCGATCCCAATTGATATGTACTGGGGGCAGCCTAATGGTCACAGTACGGTACAGTATTGATTATTGTTAGGTGGTTGGAGGTTCGGGAGGAGGAGGTAATGGCGAATAATAATTGTAAAGAATGAAATGAACGAATGTATACCGTTCCACAAATGTGTTTGTATTCAAGAACCCAATTCAGATTAATAATAATGTACATGATCCTAAAAGTGTTTATGAAGTGTGGTTCACTTCTATTATGATTTATTCACATGTGTATGATTTTCTTGATCCCCCATATCACATATGATTATTTACAGCTTTACATACTCAGTACATATTTCGTACTGACGTCCCTCACGGGGGACCTGCATTTCATGCTGCAGGATCAGGTACTTCAGCTCATTCACAGCATAGATAGGAGCCAGGTCATACAGCTACTGTTGGTGAGCTCCAGTTTACTTCGGAGCTTTCCGAGTCGGTTTCTTATATTTTGTTATTGTACAGGAGTCATGTGTGGGCGGGGGTTCGTCCCGACCCTAGTTATGTCATGTATATCCTAGAGGCTTTGTAGACATAAAGAAGGGTAAAGTCATGAAAGTTTATATAGTGATGTTATATTCGTATATGGGGTGGCCCCGGCGGCCAAGTATTATATATATGTATATATATTTGTGCGTGTTGTGCTGATACAGGTAATTAGACCCTTTTATATGCAGCGAAGTGCTGCCCAAATTTTTGGTGACATGTAAGTGAAAGTACAGGTATTTGAACGGGTTCTCCCGGGCCTTCTCGGCTTCGGGTGCCAGTCCGGCCCGATGGGATTTTGGGCCGTGACAAAAGGGAATTTGAGGTTCTAAGCCTCCACCATCTTTTCATAGCAAGAGCATTACTAATATCTTTCATACTCCTAACACCAATACCAACTTCATCATAAGGAGAACATAGATTAAGCCAAGAACTCTAATGATATATTTTTAGCTTGGGACTACTCCCCCAGAAAAAATTGGACAAATGTTTTTCAGTCAAATTAAGAGAGCCTTTAGGAGGGGTTAGCGCAGAGAGAGTATAGATAGGTAAAGATTGAAGCACACTATTAATCAAGACGATTTTACCACCATAATACAGAAGCTTACCATGCCAACCATTAAGTCTTTTAATCACTTTGCCAACCATGAAATCAAAATACTCAAATCTTTTTTTGACCAACATATAAAGGATGATACAAGTGCGACTATGAAGATCAACATGTGTACAAGTGCAACAAAGGATCATCCTAGAAATTATAATATTGAGACGTGAGAAGGATCAACGACACACCAAAGTCGCCCTATTTGCTCATTTGTTATACTAGAGGGGCGCCCCCTTTTCATTAAGGGGCTTTTGGGCATTTCATCTTTTATGTAATAAGGAGACTATATATAGTTTAGTAGTAGGGATTTTTCATTACTTAGTTGATTATTGTTGTAAGTCTTGACATTTGAAACACCAAAGTCCTCTCTCTACTTGAGGCAACCCGAAACTTACAACTAGGATAACAATTCAAGGGTGAAATCTCTTGTGATTCCTTATTTTTGAGAAACCTTGGTGCTTGAGTGGTGGAATCCACTCTTCTGTCATCGTAAGAGTTAGGTGATCATGTGTGGAGGTGTTAGGGGTCTTAGAGTTTAATGTACTCTTTGGTTACTAGGATTTACACCACCTTTGTCTAACTATCTATCCCTTTACTTTTGTTGTCATCTTGTAGTAATTGTGTCTTGTCCTCTTGTAATCGTTGATTTTTGTTATTGTAAGCTTGTTGTTCATCACATTAATGTAGTGTTGTTGCTGTTTTGGTGTGGTTATACACGTTATTATCTCACCATTGTTGAAGCATTCTTGGATTTTCTTTTCATTCTTGTGTTATCATTCTTGGCCGAGACTTGGTTCCTTGGGCTCTCGGTTTGTGGTGTATTTTGTGACGTTTTGGGGGTTGTTTTTGTGTCTTCTTGGGGTTGTAAGGTATCATTTGGTAGGCTGGTTGTGTTCCTATGCTACCAATCTTGGTCTCTCTTAGTCGAAAAAAATAAAAATAAAGATTGAAGTGTTTTTGTTCTTGGCCGAGTGTTCTTGTTGTTGTTGTTGTGTTTGGCCGATATTTGTGTCTAGATTTGAGTGTGTTTTGTTGTCTTAGTTTGGTTATAGTGTTGGTTTTCTTTCTCCTCAACACTTATTGAGTCTACCAACCACATTCTTGAGCAAGATTCGAGTTATGTTGTAGTATTAAATGGATGGTTTCTTGTTGTTGTTGTTGGTGTTCATCTTGTATTCTTGTGTTGTGTTTAATAAGTTGTTGCTTGATCTTGAAGAGAGAAAAGAAGTATAAGACTTTGTGTTTGTTTTGAAAAAAAAAAAACAATTCCAAGAAAACACCAAAGTAGAAAAAGAAAAAGAGCCCTTCAAAAGGCAAGTTACCAAAAAAGAGTAAGGCACTTTTCAAACATTGACAAAAGAGGAAAGTGACAAGACTACCCCAAAAAGTTATCTTGCCAAAAGAGAGCAAGTTGGTAGAGAGTTGGTGGAAAGCTTTTTGACTCTTGAAAAGAAAGTCTCAAGTCTTGTAAGCCTATACCATAGACGAAATATCTTTCTCAAAGGTGTAGTATTAAACATCAAAGTCTTGGAACAAATTCTCTTCAACAACAACCTGTGTTTTTGTCTTGTAAACTTGTTTAGTTTTCTTGTTGTCGTTTGTGTGGTGTTGTTTCTTGTGGTTCAAAGACTTGAACCTTTGTTGGTGTGTTGTGTTTGACATTGTGGAGTGTTTTTGGTGCAATAGAACCCGAGACCTCACACTCTCAACCATGGGGGAACAGAATGCTACTAGTATCATTTTGGATCACCTTGATGCTATGTCCCGAGACATGGCTAGGATGACCGCGGGTATTGAAAAACTAGACTCGGATGTGGTATCCATGAAAGGTGAAATGTCAATTATAGGTGGAAGATTGGAGAGAGTGGAAATCCAAAGAAGCCGACCTTCTACCCCTCGACATATTTCATCAACTAGTACTCTTGAGGCCATGCACCAAATGTTATATCCATCGTTTACCACAAATCAAACCAACCTTTACACCCAAAACTGAGATCATGATAGACCAAGCCACCCTCCACTTCACCAAGTCCAACAAGAAGGATTTGGTACCCAAATACCACCACCAAACCCGAGCCCTCCTATTCAAACTCTACTTGACCAAAGACCTCACTATTCAAATCCAATCACACCCTGCAAGCTCCACTTAACCCAAATAGACTCGTCCATGTGGAGGGTTATGGTAGAGGAGAACAATATGCTGGTTATGGACCATATGATGATCTTTACATGAGAAGGAAAGAGATGAGGGGAACCCAAGGTGATCCAAGGGAAGTTCATGATCGAGAAGGAAGAGTTGATCTTTGGAGCCAACAAGGGAACCAAAACCAGGATGTAGGGCTAAATACCATCAAGGTGGGGCTTCCAACATTCAAAGGTGAGAGTGATCCAGATAAGTTTCTAGCTTGGGAAGTCCGCTTGTGAGAGAATCTTCCAAGTTAATGACCTTACCGAGGAGAAAAAGAGTTGTTATGCGATTGCATATCTTGAGGGTTATGCTACTATGTGGTGGGAGTATGTAAAGCGATTTGGCAATCTTTTGATTGAGAGGCAACCCCCTCATCGGTTTAGGTTAAGGTATCTCATGAGACAAAGGTACTTACCCGAGAGTTACCATCAAGGGCTCCTTGCTAAGTTGTATAACTTGAGGCAAGGGAACAAAAGCATTGTGGCTTACTATGATGAGTTCCAACAACTCATTTTGAAACTTGATCACCGAGGGGAGAAAGTGAGCCACGACATCATTCGATTCAAGGTTGGGTTGAATAGGGACATTGAATCACGGTTGACACTTCACAAGTTGGACACCATTGATGCCATCTTCCAAGCTGCCTTGGAAGTTGAGAAGGAATTATGGGAGAAATTGAGTGTCAAGCTCAAGGGGCAATCTCCCTCGGGTTGGCATAAGGACAAAAATGAACTATCTAATGTGGAGAAACCCGAGGAAAAGTCTGCCCAATCTGAGAACAAGGCTCACCAAAGGTACCCTCCGAGAAATAAAGGTAAACCACATTTCTCTTCTAGTTCAAAGGGCTTTCAATGTTTTAAATGCCAAGGTTGGGGACACAAGGCTAACGAGTGTACAAATAGGAGAAATGTTATCCTAAGGGAGGGAAAATTATACTTTTTTGGGGAGGAGGTGGGACTTGAATAGAAGGAGATTGATGATCAATCTCAAGATGGAGAAAAGGTAGAACCCGAGGAGCCAAAGGAGGGGGATGAGGAAGATGTTTGGCCGTGTGAAGGTGATATTGTAGTGCCTATGTATATGACAAGGAAAGTCATGCTTAGTGAGGGTATGGAAGAAGAATTCGAGAGTGAGGAGGATGAAGAAGGAGAGAAGCCGAGAGTTGGGATTTTGGGATTTGCCCACAAGGACTCTTTGTTGATTACTAACCGAGATACTAGCACTTTGCCTAGTATCAAATCTTCTTATGTGCAGATTGTAGAACATATAAGTACAAGGAGCATGCTTGATGATCTCATGGGACCCTTGATTGAACATACTAACCTTAGGAAGAACAGTGAAGAGATGATGCAAAGAGGAGAGCTTGTCGGTGATGATTGCTTGAATTTAAGGGCAAATTCCTCTCAAGATGGAGAGGATGATACAAGTGCGACTATGAAGATCAACGTGTGTACAAGTGAAGCAAAGGATCATCCTATGAATGTAATGTTGAGACATGAGAAGGAACAAAGACACACCAAAGCGGCCCTATTTTCTCATTTATTATACCAGAGGGGCGCCCCCTTTTCATTAAGGGTCTTTTGGGCATTTCATCTTTTATGTAATAAGGAGACTATATATAGTTTAGTAGTAGGGATTTTCATTACTTAGTTGATTATTGTTGTAAGTCTTGACATTTGAAACACCAAAGTCCTCTCTCTACTTGAGGCAACCCGAAACTTACAACTAGGATAACAATTCAAGGGTGAAATCTCTTGTGATTGCTTGTTTTTAAGAAACCTTGGCACTTGAGTGGTGTAATTCGCTCTTCTGTCATCGTAAGAGTTAGGTGATCGTGTGTGTAGGTGTTAGGGGTCTTAGAGTTTAATGTACTCTTTGGTTACTAGGATTTACACCACCTTTGTCTAACTATCTATCCCTTTACTTTTGTTGTCATCTTGTAGTAGTTGTGTATTGTGCTCTTGTAATCGTTGGTAGTTGTTATTGTAAGATTGTTGTTCATCACATTAATGTAGTGTTGTTGCTGTTTTGGTGTGGTTATACATGTTATTATCTCACTATTGTTGAAGCATTCTCGAATTTTCTTTTCATTCTTGTGTTGTCATTCTTGTCCGAGACTTGGTTCCTTGGGCTCTCGATTGTGGTGTGTCTTGTGACGTTTTGAGGTCTATTTTTGTGTCTTCTTGGGGTTGTAAGGTATCAAAGGACAACCAAGATAAGTAAAAGGGAAGCTTTTATCCATGAAACCAGTGCATTTTCTAATTCTATTAATCCTTTGTGTAGAAGTTTTAGGAGAAGAAAAGAAAATTTTATCAGTATTAACCAATTGTCCAGAGCAATTTTCATACTTATTAATAGTATCCATGATGAGACTTATGGAAAAAGATTTACCGCTACTAAAAATTACGATGTCATCTGTGTAGGCTAAATGGTTAATAACATGACAATTAGGGGGCATTAAAAAGGAAATAAACTTATCATGGTAATTGAGATTGTTAAGGGTTCTGGACAAAACCTACGCCGCAAGGATAAATAAAGAAGGAGATAAAGTATCTCCTTGTTTTAATCCTTGAGAGGAAGAGAAAAAACCATAGCTACAACCATTGATAATCACAGAATATCAATTCTCAGAAATAAGATTAAGCACCAAGTCAGTCCACTTTTTAGAGAAACCAAATTTAGCCAAAACATCTATAACAAATTTCCAAGACATTCTGCCATACGCTTTCGTCATGTCAAGTTTAATAACAACATTGCCTCCTTTATTGGTTACATAGAATATTCATTATTTAAATATGATGTACATAGAATTTGTATCATTTGTTGTATAAAATATGTATATATTAAGATCCATATAACAATTGTATACTTATAGTATAGAATATATATATATATATATATATATATATATATATGTGTGTGTGTGTGTGTGTGTGTGTGTGTGTGTGTGTATAAGATACGAATCGAAATTGTATCAGTATTGTACAAGCTGCCAATAAATGGCTAGAAAATGAAATTAAAATTCAATGGTCATTTTGTGTCAATAGTTTAGCCGAAGTGTTTTTTGTGTCCTTTTTCCTAGAAATTTTTGGCCCAAGTCAATATACCTTTATTCGAAAATAAAAAATGTCGTCGTAATATTAAAAGTTTGATACTATAAACTAAAAAGATAGTCAAAAAGTACAATTACAAGTTATACATTTAATTCATATCAAGATGCATGACACAATGAGCACCTTCAAATAAAATGTTAAATTATTTAGTTTGAATCTTATTGAGCAAAAGAGTGCTTAATATGTCAAGCCAGAGGGAATAAACTCACTCTTACTTTGTTGGAATTACTTAGTCTTAGTATATTCTTTCATTGTATTTTTGTATTGGTTTTTTCTTCTACATTGGGCTTTGCACGCCATTTATTTATACACAATTTTATGCTTTCCATTTAGAGAAAAGGACACTCTATAGCACTTTTTAAAACAAATAACTCAAGTTTGAAAACTTTTCAAAAAGTGGCCAGTCGGATATACTATTTCTGCTTTATATTCATTTCCTAATTTGGATCATTTTGGCCTACGTAGTTCATATATAGTCTATATACAATACTGATACAGTCTATATACAACACTAATACAGTATTCAACTTGGGCAATTCGACCCTTTTAAAAATATTTCAATTTTTTTTTGCTATAAATTTTTTAACTGATCAAATATTCTGTTTTTTTTTATTGTTTAAAAATAATAATTAAATTATATAAAAATGATATAATTGTTAAATAGAATATGTATCTATATAAGATATATGCATAGAAATTGTATAGTTCTATCAAATATGTATATGTATAAAATATATATAAGAGATATATAGAAAGTGTGTGAAAATTATATAATTGTTGTATAAAACGTGTAAAAAAAAGTATAGTTATTGTACAAATTGTGTATCAAAACTGTATAATTTTCGTACAAAATATTTATATGTATAATATATGTATAGAAACTGTATAGAAGGTGTGTAGAAACGGTATAGAACAAGCCAGCAAATTGAAATGGCTAAAAAGTGGAATTTAAATTCCATGGCCATTTTCATGGAAATTGTTTAATTTAAAGTGTCGTTTCTGTCCTTTCCCCTTCCATTTACACGGGTAAGGCCCACATATATGTTTAGGGGTAGATAAGATATTTTAGACAACAAGTTGTATTTTCTCATTTTGGTTCTACCAGATAATAATAAAAGGTTTTTCCAACTTCTCTCTTCTTTCTCTCTCTAGAAGTTTCTAGGAATTCATGTATTTCTCTTCTTCATCAACCCAATTATCGAAAGTTAACATGGTATCAAAGTCTGGATTGTGATCGATCTGGGTTTTCTCTCTCGATTCATATCAATTTGGGTCGTTATTGCTGATTTTTTTTGGATTCTAGGCTTTCTGAATTTTACTCGCCGGAGTCTCTTAGGATCGGAGGTTATCGCGGCCGTATTACTAATTTTCAGTTACATTTGCTGATTTACGTTACGAAGGCCGTTTCTCTTTTCGGTTGTGAAAGAGCCTGGTATTTCCTTCCCATTTTGCTTCGAAGTGAGCTTAATAGCTCAATATATCGTGTTATCATCGATTAAGCTTGCTCAGTCTTATTGTGTTACTGTGTTGTTGCTGATCAGTTTGATAGCCTGCTTGACTCATTTTTTGCATATTTGTTTGTTTGGACTGTTTCTGTTTGAGATACATGGATAGTGTTCCAAACTCTTCTTCTTACGACAATTTCACTATCTCTCCTAGAGATGAATTCCATAAGAATGACTATATTCACTCTTGTCATCCCCTCTACGTCCATCCCTCTAACATTCTAGGGGGTTCCCTCATTGCAGTTCCTTTTGATGGAACCGGTTACACCAGCTAGAGATGCTCTATTTTAGTAACTCTCTCAGTACATAACAAACTTGAGTTTGTCGATGGTATTTCTGTGCGACCTTCTCCCGATTCCCCTTTAGCAAGGCAGTGGCAGCGTTATAATGACCTGGTTTTGTCCTGGCTCTTCAACTCTTTAACTAAAGAAATTAGTCGGAGTGTAGAGTACTCTGAATATGCCAGTCAAGTTTGGACTGAACTTGAAGAAAGATATGGTAAGGTTAATGGTGCTAGAATCTTTGAGTTAAGGAAAGAACTTGCACATATTTCTAGGGAGCCTTAGATATTCCCTCATATTTCAATAAAATAAAACAACTCTAGGATGATATCTCTTCTATATCCACTAGGCGAGCTAGGTCCAACACCTGTAGTGCTAAACTCTTGTATCAGGAAGACGAAGATGAACAGAAGCTTTATCAGTTCTTGTTGGGACTAAATGATACTTATGCTCAAGTTATGAGTCATATACTTCTGATGAAACCCCTACCTTCTATCAATGTGGCCTATGGTCTTTTTTTGAATGATGAGAGACAAAGAAAGGTTTCCGTTTCCCCATCCCTGTCTTTTTCTTCACCCTCTACCTCCTTTAGTGCTGGAGTATTGCGTAACCCTTTTGTCTCTTCTAGGGTTAATTTTGATAATCCCAACACTAGGCCACCTCTGATTTGCAAATATTGCAAGAAATTTGGTCATAGTATTGACAAATATTACAATTTATATGGGTTCCCACCTGGGTTCAAGTTCACTAAATCAATGGGTTTTAAGAAGACTGCAGCACATGCTGAAGCTGTTGTTCCCAGCATTCATGAACCCAGTCATGGTCTTCCTGGACTCACTCCTGATCAGCATGCTCAGTTGCTGAATTTATTACAACAGACATAGCTCTCTTAGTCCAGACCTGTTACTTTTTCATCTTCTTTGCTGGCTTTTGCTGGTAAATTGGTGAACACTTCTGTTTCCCAGTCCTGTATGCTCTCTTTTGCAGATATATTTTTATGGATTAGACTCTGTAGCTTTTGATCACATGACATCCCATAAGAAACTTCTCTTTGACATTCAAGCCTTACCTTTTCCTATTCTTGTTTCTCTTCCTTATGGTTATAAGGTAAAAGTTACTAATAAAGGTTCCATGAACCTTTTTCCCAATATTACCCTTCATGATGTGCTTTTTGTTTGAACTTTTCAATATAATCTCAATTCGTTTCATAAATTACTGCACCAAATTGATAGGATTGTTTACTTTACAAGAACTTTGTGTGCTGTACAAGCCCTTTCTCTAAGATGCCACTGGTTCTTGGTAAAGTGGATAATGGTTTCTACAAGCTAGTGATGGCTTCCCCAACATCTTCTGTTCCTGATATTTCTCATATGCCTTTTGTTTCTGCTTCTAGTTTTCATAATTGTAATGTTTCTAGCTTAGCTTCTAATTCTGTAGCTACTCTTGTACCTGTTTCATATAATAATAATAGTAAAGTTCATGTTCTTTGGCATTACAGACTTGGTCACATTTCCATGTCCAAAATGAGACACATTTCTATTGTCCAGCCTATTGTAAGTGCCAAACAACATTTTCCTTGTCCTATTTGTCCCTTAGCTAGACAGTCTAGGTTGCCTTTCCCCGACAATTCCATCAAGACTACTACTCTATTCTAGTTGGTCCATGTAGACACCTGGGGTCCTTATCATTCACCTACTTTTGATGGGTCAAGATACTTCTTGACCATTATTGATGATTTCTCTAGGGTAACTTGGACTCATTTGATAGTTGCTAAGAGTAATTCCTTTGACCTCCTTAAAGTTTTCATCCTCGTGGTTGAGACTCAGTTTAGTTCCAAAGTTCTTACCATTAAAAGTGACAATGCTTTTGAGCTAGGATCTAGTGTTCTTGGTTCTGCTTTCTTTACCTCCAAAGGTATTCTTCATCATACTTCTTGTTCTTATACTCCACAACAGAATGATGTTGTGGAAAGAAAACACAAACACCTACTTGAGACTGCTAGGGCTTTGCTTTTTCAATCTTCTCTTCCCATTAGATTTTGGGGAGACTGTGTCCTTACTGCCACCTACCTTATAAATAGATTTCCCTCTCCTCTTTTACAACATAAGAGCCTTTATGAGGTGTTTTACTCTACACCTCCTTCTTATTCTTATCTCAAGGCCTTTGGTTATTTGTGCTATACCTCTGTCACTATCCCTCATAAAGATAAATTTGCTCCTAAAGCCATTCCATGTGTGTTCCTTGGGTATTCTTTTGGTAAAAAGGAGTATAAACTGTATAATCTCTCTTCTAAATAATGTTTTATATGTAGAGATATTGTGTTCTATGAGCACATCTTTCCTTTTGCTTTAACCAAATCCTCTCCCTCTCCCTGCTCTCATGTTTCATTTGTCTCTTGTTTTGATGAAATGTTTTTCCCTGTTACTCCCCCTTCTGCCCCTACTGAGCCTACTACTTCTGTACCTGACCATACTTATTCTGTTCTTCCTGTTTCTGTCCCTAACCATACTTCTTCTGTTCCTCTTGTTCCTGCTGCTGACACTGTCCCACCTTCTGTTCCTATTAGACATTCTTCCAGACCTCGCTCTGTTCCCAAATACCTTCATGATTACTTTCTTCCTTCTTACTTAAGCTATACAGCTGGTCAAGTCTAAAGTTCTATTCCTCTTTCTTCTGTTGATGAGCATACTGTGGTGGAACCTCGAACTAGTGCTCAGGCTGTTGCCATCCCTGCTTGGCAGGATGTTATGCAGTTGGAGTTTGAGGCTTTAGCTGCAAATAAGACTTGGGATATTATCCCTTTACCACCTAGCAAGAAGCCCATTGGTTGTAAATGGGTTTACAAAATTAAACATAGAGCTGATGGTAGTATTGAAAGGTACAAATGTTGGCTGGTTGTTAGGGGGACACACAGATTGAAAAGATTGATTTTCATGTAACTTTTTCACCGATTGTCAAGATGTGTATAGTTAAAACTTTGATTGTTGTTGCTATAAAGCAAAAGTGGCCTTTGTTCCAACTTGATGTTAGTAATGTTTTTTTATATGGGAATTTGGATGAGGAGGTTTTCATGAAGCTTCCCCCTGGACTGACTGTTGACTTTCCTGGTGTTCCTCTAGCTTGCAGGCTCCGTAAGTCCCTTTATGGGTTGCGATAGGCTTCACGGTAGTGGTATGCCAAACTTTCTCAAGCTTTGTACTCTAGGGGTTATACACATTCCCTTAATGATTACTCTCTCTTTAAGAAAGGTTCTGGTGATTCTTTAGTGTTGCTTGCTATACATGTTGATGATATCATTCCCATTGGTTGTGATTTGGCTGAGATTGCTGCTCTTAAGGATTTCTTGCATTCCACTTTCTGGATTAAAGATTTGGGATCGCTTCACTATTTTCTTGGTATTGAGGTTATTTACACTCCATCTGATGTTTTACTTCATCAGAGAAAATTTGTTCATGACTTGTTACAATTAAATAGTAAGGACTGCTCTCATGTTATTTGTCCTCTTGAATTTAACACTAAACTCCAAGCTGGAGTTGGTGATCCTCTTCCTCATCCTGAGGAATATAGATGTTTGTTTGGGAAATTCAATTTCCTTACTCACACACGGCCTGATATTTGTTTTGCTGTGCAACACTTTAGCCAATTTATGCAGCATCCTTGTGTACCACACATGAATGCTTCTTTGCATTTACTTCATTATCTGAAAGGTACAACTGATTTTGGAATATTCCTCTCATCCTCTCCTGATCTATCACTCACTCTATATTGTGATAGTGATTGGGGTGCTTGTGCTGATAGTTACAAACCTGTCACCGGATTTTGTGTTCTATTTGGTGGTAGTTTGACTAGTTGGAAATCTAAGAAACAGACCATTATTTCTCTTTCTTCAGCTGATGCTGAATACAGGGCTATGAGTAAGGCTGTTGCAGAAGTTACTTGGCTCACTCTCTTATTAACTGATTTTGGCCTTTCGGGGTTGACTCCTGTGCCTTTATTTTGTGATAACCAGACTGCCATCCACATTGCCAGAAATTCGGTATTTCATGAACGAACCAAGCACATCGAACTGGATTTTCATTTTGTTCGCACCAAGCTGGCTGATGGTTTGATCTCCTTGTCTCATACGTCCAACTCCACTCAGCTGGTTGACATGTTCACCAAGTGCCTGACTGGCTCCCAACATCATGATCATTTACTCAAGTTGGGAGTGGTTTCCCCTCCAACTTGCGGGGGTGTTGGAATTACTTTGTCATAGTATATTCTTTCATTGTATTTTTGTAGTGGGTTTTTCTTTTACATTGGGCTTTGCACGCCATTTATTTATACACAATTTTATGCTTTCCATTGATACGGGTAAGGCCCACATATATGTATAAGGGTAGATGAGATGTTTTAGACAACAAGTGTTATTTTCAAATTTTGGTTCTATCAGATAATAATGAAAGGCTGCTCCAACTTCTCTCTTCTTTCTATCTCTAGAAGTTTCTAGGAATTCATGTATTTCTCTTCTTCATCAACCCTGTCACACCCCATTTTTTTTACCGCATCCGACCCCTGCTAGGCAGTTGGTTTTAGAGAAAATGAGTTTTTCCAATTATAGTGACGTTTTGAAAAAGGGATTATTTTATTTACAGAGTCGCCACTTGGAATTGAGTTTGGGTGTTCCAAGTCACCTTATTGAATCCCTATTCAAAAGGAAATGACTCTTTAATTTTTATTATTATTTTTTTTTGGTCTGCGAACTAAAAATCCGGATAAGGAATTCTGTTGACCGAGGGGAAGGTGTTAGGCACCCCTCGAGTCCCGTGGTTCTAGCACGGTCGCTTTAATGACTTACGTCTGGCTTAAATTAGTCTTTTGGATATATAATATTTATTGGCCTAAAAGTTGTTTGCCTCCCGCTTTTAATTTATTTTAAATTATTTAAAACTGCGTTGATGCGTGGCTTACCGATAGTAGTACTTTTCGGCCTCACCACGGGTTTTGGTACATTTCTCGCACCTTTGGGGCATTTATGGATCGTCCCATTTTTCCAAGTCTAGATAATCTCCTAACAGGTATAGAATCTACCCAACCCGGTTCAAACGACTTTAAATGGTATGTTAATTTTATTATAACGAATGATCGGTGGTAGCCGGGCTTTCTAACTTCCTCATTAACCTTTTTTGTACATTAAACTTTTTAAAGGATATTTTATTGAATCATAGGTTGGTTGGAATTGGTTGAAGTGCTCCTTCCAATGATAGCAAATTAAGTTTATAGTCTAATATTTGTAAAGAAAAGGACAAAAAGTTCCCATTAAAAGCCAAAGTTAAAAAAAAAAATGGAACATTAACTAAAGATGATTTTTAGGCATGAGTTTACGTGCATGCATGCATGCATGAATCCTATGTTCGGAACATTAACTAAAGATGATTTTTAGGCATGAGTTTACGTGCATGCATGAATCCTATGTTCTATTATTTTTTTTATGTGTCCTCTTTTCTATTTTTACGTGCATGCATGCATGCATGAATCCTATGTTCTTGTTCTAGTTTAAACACAATTACACTAATCGTGCACTAATTAGATGTACCGCTATGTCTTCTAACATTAACAACTCTAAACATTATCTTACGCAAAAATCGAAACCATTTTTATGAATATTAGTTCAAACCAACAAACAAATTGTATTATTTTTTTTAAAATGTTGAGCACAAACTACGCAAAAGTAATGAAATATACACACTAGATAACATAAGAAATCATTGAAAATAACCTTATTCATACTTTTACTTTAATTTTATGATTTTTAAAATCTAAACAAACCTCAAATTAATAACATCGAAATTAAAATAGGTTCAACACATGTGAGTTTAAGAAACTTCATAATATTGAATCAAGTTTCATACAATCGTTTAAACTACATAATAAAGGAAGATTAAGGGTTACCTCTTTCGAAAATAATTCCTAACAACAACAACAAGAAGCCTCGAACTTAAACCGTGACCAAAACTCAAAGTCTTTTGATGTGAGGAATTTTTGTTTTTTATTTCCCCTATGTGTTCCTCTTTTCTTTTCTCAAATTAGTCCATATGTCTCTTTGTTTTTGAGTGTTTTATGTGTGTGTTTATATAGAGAGTGTGTGTGCTTGAGTGAGAATGGGAGTTGAGGGAATAATGGGGGAAAGATGTAGTGGAGGTAATGGGAAGGTTTAGTGGGAGAATGGGGAAAGTGGGGGTAATGGAAAGTAGGGTAGTTTTTAGTTTTAATGGGAAAGTTAGGGGAATGTTGGAGGTAATGGGAAGTAGGGTAGTTTTTATTTTTAATGGGAAGGTTAGGAGAATGTTGGAGGTAATGGGAAGTAGGGTAGTTTTAGTTTTTTTTTTTTTTAATTATTATATTTTTTTCAATATAAAAATAAAAATAATAAAAAATATAAATAAACTAAATGGCTAGTCTTAAAAATATTATTAAGAAATATTAATATCACTAGATTCTTTATTAAAAGTTAAAAGAGGAAAATAACATAATTTAATTAGTTTTTATTTATTTATTTATTTAAAATAATAATAAAAACTTATCTAAAATGTGATTCTATTTTTGTATATATTTTTTTTTTTTAAAAAATATTAAACGAACCTCAAAAATAAGATAAATTTAAAATAAAAATAAAATAAAATAAAATAAAAATTAATCGAACATTAAAAATGGTATAAAAATATTAGGTTTGGGTCAAAAATTAGGTGTTTACAGAATGTCCCTCTTTGCTTGGAAATATGAAGAATTTTCAAGCAAAGAAGTAAACATGACTAATTTTTGGCTCAATCCTTTATTCAATATTAATACGTAAATAAGTGGGAAAGAGGTGTGACCGAGCCCTGGATTTGGGCATCCTACATATCTCGGGTTATAAGAGAATCAGATCACGTGTAGTTCAAATAGGTGTAGGAATGAGTGGATGAATTTGAGAGTCGATTTGAGGTCCCGTCGAGTTTTCGGTTCGTGGCTCTTTCTATTACATCAGAAAAAGAAAAATGAAACTAAAAATGAAAGATACAAAATTCTATCTATTCTAAGTGTCTTGATTCTCTTGTTTCAGATCTTCTTCTTGGATCTTCAGTTATCGCCTCACCTTCTTCTAGTGGGTACCTCGATCCCAAGATTTGATCTTGAAGTTAGGATTTGAGATTTGAACCTGCAACTTGGATTGAGTCATTGACACTCTGCCAAAGAACAGTCCATAGAATACTTTGGATGCTTATTCTTCTTATCAAAAGCTAAAAAATGTCTTTTGAGATGTTGGGCTGCTACAGATACAGAGCTGACTCTAACTATCTTCAACCTGATCATTCTTCTATATTCTGACCGGAGATGAAATTCCATTCTTGGATAAACCTGTGCTTCGCAGAAAACCTGCAAGCCATCAAAGAAGACGAAACAAAACAAACAAAATTTTCTGCCCCAGTTTACACTAGGAAAATTTTGTGAGTTATTAGAAAAACTATAATCTAAAAATAAATGAATGAATGGATAAAATTTTAAGCTAGGAGCGTGATAATATAAGGACCCTATTCTTAATGATGCAACCAAAGGAAGTTATCCTAATGAATGCATGGGAAAGAAATAGGATTTTTGATTATAAAAATGTGATTAGGGATTGTCATGCCCTGTGAAAACATGAAGAAGAAAAATAAGAAGATTTATTTCCTAAAATGCCAACTAGGGGATGGCACCCTATGAAGATAAATAAAATGTCAACTAGGGGATGACGCCCTATGAAGACGAAAAAGATGTCACCAGGGGATGGTGCCCTATGAAGATGAGATAAGATGTCAACTAGGGGATGGTGCCCTATGAAGACGAAAAAGATGTCAACTAGGGGATGGTGCCCTATGAAGACGAAAAGGATGTCAACTAGGGGATGGTGCCTTATGAAAACAAAAAAGATGTCAACTAGGGGATGGTGCCCTATGAAGACGAAAAGGATGTCAACTAGGGGATGGCGCCCTATGAAGACGAAAAGGATGTCAACTAGGGAATGGTACCCTATGAAGACGAGATAAGATCTAGGGGATGGTGCCCTATGAAGATGAAAAAGATGTCAACTAGGGGATGGTGCCCTATGAAGACAAAAAGGATGTCAACTAGGGGATGGCGCCCTATGAAGACGAGATAAGATGTCAACTAGGAGATGGTGTCCTATGAAGATGAAATAAGATGTCAACTAGGGGATGGTGCCCTATGAAGACGAAAAGATGTCAACTAGGGGATGGAGCCCTATGAAGACGAAAAAGATGTCAACTAGGGGATGGTGCCCTATGAAGACGAAAAAGATGTCAACTAGGGGATGGTGCCCTATGAAGACGAAAAAGATGTCAACTAGGGGATGGTGCCCTATGAAGACGAAAAGAATGTCAACTAGTGGATGGTGCCCTATGAAGACGAAATAAGATGTCAACTAGGGGATGGCGCCCTATGAAGACGAGATCGGATGTCAACTAGGGGATGCCGTCCTATGAAGACGAGAAGACGTCAACTAGGGGATGGCGCCCTATAAAGACGAAAAGGATATCAACTAGGGGATGGCGCCCTATGAAGATGAATAAGATGTCAACTAGGGGATGGTGCCCTATGAAGACGAGATAAGATGTCAACTAGGGGATGGCGCCCTATGAAGATAACAAAGATGTCAACTAGGGGATGGTACCCTATGAAGACGAAAAAGATGTCAACTAGGGGATGGTGCCCTATGAAGACGAAAAGGATATCAACTAGGGGATGGCGCCCTATGAAGATGAATAAGATGTCAACTAGGGGATGGTGCCCTATGAAGACGAGATAAGATGTCAACTAGGGGATGGCGCCCTATGAAGACGAGATAAAGATGTCAACTAGGGGACGGCGCCCTATGAAGACGAAATAAGATGGAAACTAGGAGATGGCGCCTTATGAAGACGAAATAAGATGTCAACTAGGGGATGGTGCCCTATGAAGACGAGATAAGATGTCAACTAGGGGATGGTGCCCTATGAAGACGAGATAAGATGTCAACTAGGGGATGACGCCCTATAAAGACGAAAAGGATATCAACTAGGGGATGGCGCCCTATGAAGATGAATAAGATGTCAACTAGGGGATGGTGCCCTATGAAGACGAGATAAGATGTCAACTAGGGGATGGCGCCCTATGAAGATAACAAAGATGTCAACTAGGGGATGGTACCCTATGAAGACGAAAAAGATGTCAACTAGGGGATGGTGCCCTATGAAGACGAAAAGGATATCAACTAGGGGATGATGCCCTATGAAGATGAGATAAGATGTCAACTAGGGGATGGTGACCTATGAAGACGAGATAAGATGTCAACTAGGGGATGGTTCCCTATGAAGACGAGATAAAATATCAACTAGGGGATGATGCCCTATGAAGATGAGATAAGATGTCGACTAGGGGGTGGCGCACTATAAATACGAATAGGATGTCAACTAGGGGATGGCACCCTATGAAGACGAATAGGGTGTCGACTAGAGAATGGCGCACTATGAAGATGAATAGGATGTCAACTAGGGGATTGCGCCCTATGAAGACGAAAAGGATGTCAACTAGGGGATGGTTCCCTATGAAGACGAGATAAGATGTCAACTAGGGGATGGCGCCCTATGAAGACGAGATAAAGATGTCAACTAGGGGATGACGCCCTATGAAGACGAAATAAGATGGAAACTAGGGGATGACGCCCTATGATGACGAAAAAGATAACAACTAGGGAATGGTACCCTATGAAGACGAGATAAGATCTAGGGGATGGTGCCCTATGAAGACGAAAAAGATGTCAACTAGGGGATGGTGCCCTATGAAGACAAAAAGGATGTCAACTAAGGGATGACGCCCTATGAAGACGAAAAAGATGTCAACTAGGGGATGGTGCCCTATGAAGACGAAAAGGAGGTCAACTAGGGGATGGCGCCCTATGAAAACAAAAAAGATGTCAACTAGGGGATGGTGCCCTATGAAGACGAAAAGGATGTCAACTAGGGGATGGCGCCCTATGAAGGCGAAAAAGATGTCAACTAGGGAATGGTACCCTATGAAGACGAGATAAGATCTAGGGGATGGTACCCTATGAAGACGAAAAAGATGTCAACTAGGGGATGGTGCCCTATGAAGACGTAAAGGATGTCAACTAGGGGATGGCGCCCTATGAAGACGAGATAAGATGTCAACTAGGAGATGGTGTCCTATGAAGATGAAAAAGATGTCAACTAGGGAATGGTACCCTATGAAGACGAGATAAGATCTAGGGGATGGTGCCCTATGAAGACGAAAAAGATGTCAACTAGGGGATGGTGCCCTATGAAGACAAAAAAGATGTCAACTAGGGGATGGTGCCCTATGAAGACGAAAAGGATGTCAACTAGGGGATGGCGCCCTATGAAGACGAAAAAGATGTCAACTAGGGAATGGTACCCTATGAAGACGAGATAAGATCTAGGGGATGGTGCCCTACGAAGACGAAAAAGATGTCAACTAGGGGATGGTGCCCTATGAAGACGAAAAGGATGTCAACTAGGGGATGGTGCCCTATGAAGACAAAAAGGATGTCAACTAAGGGATGACGCCCTATGAAGACGAAAAAGATGTCAACTAGGGGATGGTGCCCTATGAAGACGAAAAGGAGGTCAACTAGGGGATGGCGCCCTATGAAAACAAAAAAGATGTCAACTAGGGGATGGTGCCCTATGAAGACGAAAAGGATGTCAACTAGGGGATGGCGCCCTATGAAGACGAAAAAGATGTCAACTAGGGAATGGTACCCTATGAAGACGAGATAAGATCTAGGGGATGGTGCCCTATGAAGACGAAAAAGATGTCAACTAGGGGATGGTGCCCTATGAAGACGAAAAGGATGTCAACTAGGGGATGGCGCCCTATGAAGACGAGGTAAGATGTCAACTAGGAGATGGTGTCCTATGAAGATGAAAAAGATGTCAACTAGGGAATGGTACCCTATGAAGACGAGATAAGATCTAGGGGATGGTGCCCTATGAAGACGAAAAAGATGTCAACTAGGGGATGGTGCCCTATGAAGACGAAAGGGATGTCAACTAGGGGATGGTGCCCTATGAAGACGAGATAAGATGTCAACTAGGAGATGGTGTCCTATGAAGATGAATAAGATGTCAACTAGGTGATGGCGTCCTATGAAGACGAGATAAGATGTCAACTAGGGGATGGTGCCCTATGAAGACGAAAAGGATGTCAACTAGGGGATGGTGCCCTATGAAGACGAGAAGGATGTCAACTAGGGGATGGTGCCCTATGAAGACGAGAAGGATGTCAACTAGGGGATGGTGCCCTATGAAGATGAAAAGGATGTCAACTAGGGGATGGCGCCCTATGAAGACGAAAAAAATGTCAACTAGGGGATGGTGCCCTATGAAGACGAAAAAGATATCAACTAGGGGATGGTGCCCTATGAAGATGAGATAAGATGTTAACTAGGGGATGGCGCCCTATGAATATGAAAAAGATGTCAACTAGGGGATGGTGCCCTATGAAGACGAAAAAGATATCAACTAGGGGATGGTGCCCTATGAAGACGAAAAGGATGTCAACTAAGGAATGGCGCCCTATGAAGACGAAATAAGATATCAACTAGGGGATGGTGCCCTATGGAGACGAAAAAAGATTATGATTTTTTTTCTTTGTTAGAAAAGAAAAAAAATACCCCAGCCTTGAATATGAGGGGTTTTATTATTATTATCATTATATTGATATGAACCTAGAATTATAGGAGTATAACAAAAAAAGGAAATTCAAGAAAACTTAGCTTGCTATACTTGTTTTTTCCTCACTAAATTTCACAAGCTTGTTTTGCCCCTGTTCAAACAAAAAGAGGAAAAACAAAATGTGAGTTTTAAAATTAATGGTTGGTTTGTGGCCTTGAGTTCCTTGGAGGTTTTCCTTATCTCTGCCCCAACTTGATACAGTTGATTCACCTAATTGGTTGGCGAGCTTGATTCTTTGTTTTTCAAATTCTGTTACACCTCTGTTTGTTTCAGTACGATTCTGCTCTTCACTTTCAAATGCTTCACTCGTAACACTTGTCTTAACTGGCTCTCTGTCCTTGTCAAGGTGGTAAACGCCGAATAATCTCTGCTCAATTTCACTGGGATCCATGGTCAATTTTGTGCGTTTTTCTTTATTTTGCATTTGGTGCGAGACTTACCCATAAAAAAAAAGACGTGTAAAAATGAACTAAGGAAAAATCAAAAAAAGGAATAAAAAAAAGTGTTTGAATAGAAAGTATTTCTACCAGTAAAGTAAAAAACTTATTTGGGGGTGTATAGTGACTTCAATAACGCATGACACACAATTTGGAGTAGATATTTGATCCTTCAAAACTGTCTAATCTCAAATTAGGCTGCACCTTTCAAGCAAATCAAATTATCCTTCTTGGTCTTTGTCCTGTCATGATAAACTTTGTTTGACTAAAGTCATTCCTTCTAGGATTTTCTCAATTGACCTCTATAGTTTGGATTGTCTCGTTCATCATTGTCTTATGGCGCCTCTGAGGGTTTTCACCAATAAGATTTTTTTTTTTTTTTTTTTTTGATTTTTTTTTTATTTTCTTTTTTTTTTTTGATTTTTTTTTTTGATATCTTGTTTTGTTTCCATGGGTTTTCACCAATAAGATTTTTTTTTTTTTTTGAATCTTGTGGTGCCTTCATGGGTTTTCACCTACAAGCCCTTTTATATATATATATATATATAGAACACACAAGGCTTGACATTCTCAAAAATTGATCGGAAGGTCTTTAATGGACAAAGGAAAGGATTTTTTTTTTTATTTAGGATAAATTACAACTTGGGAGCCATGTAAAAGTGACAATAGGATATATATCTCTTTTTTTTTTTAAAATACCAAGATTTTTTTTATTTTTATTTTGTCGGACCGAACCCCAAGATAGGGCTGCCTACGTATCCATTTAGGAATCAGGTCGAATGTAGTTCAATAGCAACTCATAATCTTCTTCTTTTTTTTTTTTTTTTTTTTTTTTAGGATAAATTACAGCTTGAGAGCCATGTAAAAGTGACAATAGGATATATATCTCGTCTTTTTTTCTTTTTTTTAAAAAAATACCATGATTTTTTTTTTTATTTTTATTTTGTCGGACCGAACCCCAAGATAGGGCTGCCTACGTATCCATTAAGGAATCAGGTCGAACGTAGTTCAATAGTAATGCATTATCTTTTTTTTTTACGGCTCCAAAGAGGGTAAGCAAGGAAAGGTAAATAAGGCTCGAAGGGCTGACAAGAGATTAATGGCATTTAGTTAAGTAGAACGATGGCCTTTCGTCATCTCAACTTGAGAATGTTAAGCACAAGTGTGTCAAATATAATATCTTTTGACTGAATCGGCATTGATAGCTTTTCTGTCATTTTTTCGTCCAGATCTGCAAGCTGCAAAGCTCCATTTGATAGTACTTGGTTAACTATGTATGGACCTTGCCAGTTTGGAGCAAACTTTCCTTTAGCCTCTTCTTGGTGTGGAAGGATGCGTTTTAAAACAAGTTGGCCGACCTCGAATTTTCTAGGACGTACCTTCTTATTGTAAGCTCGCGTCATCCTCTGCTGGTATAATTGACCAAAGCAAACAGGTTTCGGTGGGACCAGCACGGGAGGATTTGCCAAATATTCTTTAATCTTATCAAATAATTCTTGACATTCGTCTGTCCATTGGATAGCAACATCCCTTTTTAGCAATTTAAATATCGGTTCGCATGTAGTGCTGAGCTGAGCAATGAATTTGCTTATATAATTCAGTCTTCCAAGAAAAATCATGACCTCAGTTTTATTCTTCGGAGTCGGCAATTCTCGAATGGATTTTACCTTGGCGGGGTCCAATTCAATGCCTCTGCGGCTCATTATGAAACCCAAAAGTTTTCCGGATGGAACTCCAAATGCACACTTGGCTGGATTGAGCTTAAGATTATACTTTCGCAACCTTTTGAAAAATTTCCTCAAGTCATCTACGTGATCGACTCGTGTCTTAGACTTGATAATGACATCATCAACATATACTTCTACTTCCTTGTGCATCATGTCATGAAAAATAGTAGTCATAGCTCTCATGTACGTAGCTCCCACATTCTTTAAACCAAATGGCATGACCCTATAGCAATAAGTACCCCACGGGGTGGTGAAAGCAGTCTTATCTGCATCTGTTTCATCCATCAAGATCTGGTGATATCCGGCATAGCAATCCACGAAAGATGGATCTCATGTTTAGCACAATTATCAACAAGGATATGAATGTTGGACAGCGGAAAGTTATCTTTAGGGCTTGCTTTGTTCAAATCCCTATAATCAACACAGACTCTGATTTTACCATTTTTCTTCGGTACGGGCACCACATTAGCCAACCATGTGGTGTACTGAGCGACCCTGATCATGTTCGCATTCAATTGCTTCATGATTTCCTCTTTGATTCTATCGCTCACGTCAGTTTTAAACTTTCTTTGCTTTTGCTGGACTGGTGGAAAATCAGGGTATGTAGGCAGTTTGTGGACTACCAAATCCGTGCTTAGACCCGGCATATCATCATAAGACCAAGCAAAGACATCCTTATACTCGATCAAAATCTGAACAATAGCATTCCTGATATTCTGATCTGCATGGATGCTTATTTTTATTTCTCTAACCTCCTCACCCGTTCCCAAATTTATTACGTCAGTGTCATCTAAATTGGGTTTGGGCTTATCCTCAAATTGATCCAATCCTTTTTTGAATTCCTTATCAGCTTCACTTTCATCGTATTCCTCTACCGCTCGGTTTGCTGATTCGAGATTAGACAACTTTTTAGGATCTAAATATGAACTCCACGTACATGCCATGTTATCGGAGCCAGTATTAACATAACTAAATAAGAAAAATAAAAATTAAAAGAGGGAAGAAAATATAAATTTACTAGAAAACGTGAATTTAATTTCATTGAATCGGAAAGGATAGAAGGGTTATGAAAGTAGAGCAACTAAACTATGTGGACTACAACCCTGAGAATAGTCCAAAATACAAAAGAAAGAAAAACGAAACAACAAAATAAATTACCAAGACTCCTTCCTTGTGGGGAGAGGAGTGGCTTCCCAGTTAGTGAGCTTGATATTTGGCTCGACGGACTGCACATCCGCATGGCTAGGGCCTTCACCTTTCTGAACCATGTTTACTTCATAAAATATTTCCTTGAGGCCTTGACATATTTCATCCACATCCTTGTTAGTATATGGGTATTGATTTTCTTCCTTTTGAGCTTTCGTGAAAGATTGGCTAATGTGTGGAACTGGACTTGTCAATTTCCAAGCCTTCTTCTTCTGCTCTTTTGCCCATTTTCTATCTGCTGCGGTAGGATTAAAGCCTAAGCCAAAGGAGTTGTGGCTTCCACACGGATCTACAGGGTTTATAATTCCTTGCAGCAAAACCCCTAATCTTTTTCCCGGTTCATGACCATTTTGTAGCATTTGGCTAGCCACCATGATTGAAGTAGAAGAGAGATGAGGCCCTGGAATCGGCGTACCTTCCATGACTTGATCAGATCTCACGATTTCAAAGGCTTGATAAATGGGAGATTCACAACCCCCTTTTATTTTGATACAGGTTACAGAAGGATCTCGATGTATGGGAAGGTCATCCTCTCCATGTACAATGATTTCCTGATTGTCGTGTTCAAACTTAACTACTTGATGCAAAGTAGAAGGTATGGTTCTGGCCATGTGGATCCATGGTCTTCCTAAAAGTAGGTTGTAGGAAGTATCCTTGTCTATTACTTAAAAGGTGATCATAAACTCTACTGGTCCAATAACCAAAGCAAGATCTACTTCACCAATTGTGTTTCGTTTTGCACCGTCAAAAGCCCGAACACATACATTATTGGACCGAATTCAATCTGGGCTGATTTTCAACTTTTGCAAAGTAGAGAGAGGACAGATATCTACTCCTGAACCTCCATCAATCATTACCCCCTTTTTTTTAGATCAATTAATTTACTTAAAAAAAATGGTCAACATTCGATATGGCATTTCCTATAATGCAACAAGTAGCTCATAAAATGCACATGATGGTCTCAAAAGGCGACACCTGACCTAGATGAACCCGACCCCAGGGTCGAGCCCCACTAAGTCAAAAAAAATACACATAATATAAGTAAAACACAGTCTATTAGGGATAGCCATGTCTAAGCTCCGGTTATGCTAGGTTCAACCTGGTGGAGTTAGGTATCTAGACTGTCAATGAAACGAGCGGACAACTCGAGTCGGCAAGGGACAGCTTTACCGGTAGCAGGGCTTTCCGGCCTCACTGTTGGTCCCTTTCCATCCTAAATCATGGGTGACTACAGAATCCTTCCCAGGAGCGTTGCCGCATCTCTGGTATCTAAAGCTCGGGAGCGTATACCGCATCTCCGAATATACAGTATCTCAGAAGACTCAGATGGGTGCGCGAGAGAAGACAGTTTATATTGCAATTCAAATAATATCAAAGCGATAAACATGTAGGCAAAGAACACATTTAGGCCAACAATATATAATATCAAAATTAAATAAAGCCAAACAAGTCAATATGAAAGCTCGAATTCTGGTTATATCCCCAGCAGAGTCGCCATCTGTCACACCCCATTTTTTTTCACCGCATCCGACCCCCGCTAGGCAGTTGGTTTTAGAGAAAATGAGTTTTTCCAATTAAAGTGACGTTTTGAAAAAGGGATTATTTTATTTACAGAGTCGCCACTTGGAATTGAGTTTGGGTGTTCCAAGTCACCTTATTGAATCCCTATTCAAAAGGAAATGACTCTTTAATTTTTATTATTATTTTTTTTTGGTCTGCGAACTAAAAATCCGGATAAGGAATTCTGTTGACCGAGGGGAAGGTGTTAGGCACCCCTCGAGTCCCGTGGTTCTAGCACGGTCGCTTTAATGACTTACGTCTGGCTTAAATTAGTCTTTTGGATATATAATATTTATTGGCCTAAAAGTTGTTTGCCTCCCGCTTTTAATTTATTTTAAATTATTTAAAACTGCGTTGATGCGTGGCTTACCGATAGTAGTACTTTTCGGCCTCACCACGGGTTTTGGTACATTTCTCGCACCTTTGGGGCATTTATGGATCGTCCCATTTTTCCAAGTCTAGATAATCTCCTAACAGGTATAGAATCTACCCAACCCGGTTCAAACGACTTTAAATGGTATGTTAATTTTATTATAACGAATGATCGGTGGTAGCCGGGCTTTCTAACTTCCTCATTAACCTTTTTTGTACATTAAACTTTTTAAAGGATATTTTATTGAATCATAGGTTGGTTGGAATTGGTTGAAGTGCTCCTTCCAATGATAGCAAATTAAGTTTATAGTCTAATATTTGTAAAGAAAAGGACAAAAAGTTCCCATTAAAAGCCAAAGTTAAAAAAAAAAATGGAACATTAACTAAAGATGATTTTTAGGCATGAGTTTACGTGCATACATGCATGCATGAATCCTATGTTCGGAACATTAACTAAAGATGATTTTTAGGCATGAGTTTACGTGCATGCATGAATCCTATGTTCTATTATTTTTTTTATGTGTCCTCTTTTCTATTTTTACGTGCATGCATGCATGCATGAATCCTATGTTCTTGTTCTAGTTTAAACACAATTACACTAATCGTGCACTAATTAGATGTACCGCTATGTCTTCTAACATTAACAACTCTAAACATTATCTTACGCAAAAATCGAAACCATTTTTATGAATATTAGTTCAAACCAACAAACAAATTGTATTATTTTTTTTAAAATGTTGAGCACAAACTACGCAAAAGTAATGAAATATACACACTAGATAACATAAGAAATCATTGAAAATAACCTTATTCATACTTTTACTTTAATTTTATGATTTTTAAAATCTAAACAAACCTCAAATTAATAACATCGAAATTAAAATAGGTTCAACACATGTGAGTTTAAGAAACTTCATAATATTGAATCAAGTTTCATACAATCGTTTAAACTACATAATAAAGGAAGATTAAGGGTTACCTCTTTCGAAAATAATTCCTAACAACAACAACAAGAAGCCTCGAACTTAAACCGTGACCAAAACTCAAAGTCTTTTGATGTGAGGAATTTTTGTTTTTTATTTCCCCTATGTGTTCCTCTTTTCTTTTCTCAAATTAGTCCATATGTCTCTTTGTTTTTGAGTGTTTTATGTGTGTGTTTATATAGAGAGTGTGTGTGCTTGAGTGAGAATGGGAGTTGAGGGAATAATGGGGGAAAGATGTAGTGGAGGTAATGGGAAGGTTTAGTGGGAGAATGGGGAAAGTGGGGGTAATGGGAAGTAGGGTAGTTTTTAGTTTTAATGGGAAAGTTAGGGGAATGTTGGAGGTAATGGGAAGTAGGGTAGTTTTTATTTTTAATGGGAAGGTTAGGAGAATGTTGGAGGTAATGGGAAGTAGGGTAGTTTTAGTTTTTTTTTTTTTTAATTATTATATTTTTTTCAATATAAAAATAAAAATAATAAAAAATATAAATAAACTAAATGGCTAGTCTTAAAAATATTATTAAGAAATATTAATATCACTAGATTCTTTATTAAAAGTTAAAAGAGGAAAATAACATAATTTAATTAGTTTTTATTTATTTATTTATTTAAAATAATAATAAAAACTTATCTAAAATGTGATTCTATTTTTGTATATATTTTTTTTTTAAAAAAAATATTAAACGAACCTCAAAAATAAGATAAATTTGAAAAAAAAAAAAAAAAAAACCACACACATGCACACAAAAAGAAACCAAGAAACCAAAGAAATCAAGAAACTAGGAAGAAAGTTCTTTTAATTTGGAGAATTGAGGTTGGGTTTCCGTTCAAGTTGTTGGTGAAAATATCTTGCTTCGATACTTGATTTCATTTGTCGTACAGGTTTTTATCTCATCTCGTACAATTTATTTTATAAGTTATGGAATCTAAGCATGAATGAAGTTATTTCCATATATTTTATATTATTATTTAATGTGTAGTTTTGTCATTTCTTTATGTAATTCACGTTTTACGTTTCTATTTATAATTTACTTGTTGTAAAAAAAATTTACGATTGATTAGATTGGTTTAAAATTTTAAATGAGATAATTATTAAAAGTTATAGGTGTTTTAATATGTAAAATTGTATTAGTTGACATGCATTTAGTATGTTACTATGTTAGAGATCACAATTAATGATTCATGAATGCATGCATGCATGCATGCATGCGAAAAAAAAAAAAATCAAAAAAAAAAAAATGAATGAAATGAGAAACATGACATGTTAAGAATAAAGGTTTTTTTTTATTTTTATTTTTCGTCATGGAATGCATTATCGGAAAGTGCAGAAGAGTGTTATGCAAATGGTATGGATTCTTTTGTATCAAAGTCAGTTACACTCCAAAAATTAAAGGAGAGTCTTCAAAAGTATCTACCATGACATCTTTCCTTGTAAATGTATGCACCTACCTGTACAGGAATAGAAGAAGAAAAAAAGCAGTAGTATAATTTTAAAAAGAAAACTGGCATGATTATATATATATATTTCATGTTAGTTCAGTTATGATAATTTTGTTAAATATAACTTTATTAATTAACTTTATCATGTGATTATGTTATTCTGATTTTCATTAGTTTTGTTTAGCCTATATATAATTTTGTTCACCAAGCATAAGATTAATCTGTTTAAGAAGATTTATTTATATAGATATATAAAATGAGCGATTTAGGCCTTAACACAATTTATTGAAATAATTTAAGCCAGACGTAAGTCATTAAAGCGACCGTGCTAGAACCACGGGACTCGAGGGGTGCCTAACACCTTCCCCTCGGTCAACAGAATTCCTTATCCGGATTTCTAGTTCGCAGACCCAAAAAAATAAAAATTAAAGAGTCATTTCCTTTTGAATAGGGATTCAATAAGGTGACTTGGGACACCCAAACTCAATTCCAAGTGGCGACTCTGCAAATAAAATAATCCCTTTTTCAAAACGTCACTTTAATTGGGAAAACCCATTTTCTCTAAAAAACCGACTGCCTAGCGGGGGTCGGATGCGGTGAAAAAAAATGGGGTGTGACAAACCCGATTATCGAAAGTTAACATACGTTTAGGCATCATGCACGTGGAACTAATTAACATTAATTTTAGGGAAAAGGGATCACATTTATCCTTTAATTTTCGAATATTATCTACTTTTAACCTCGTTATACTTTAATAGCGTATATATTTCAGTCGTTCGCAAAATATTCAAATCAATCATTGTTTTTAACGGCAAGAAAAATGATTAAATGAGAAATTAAAATCCAAATATTGATGAATTAGAAATTCAAGTCAAGAAAGAAAGCACTAGTAAACTACAAAGGAGATGGAATAACAACCCCTTCGTACAAATTAATCATCAAGTGCTAAATCCTATGTCCAAACAAACAAGAACTACACAATACTAAATGAAACTTCAACAAACAAAAATAGAAATTCCTAGATTAATGCTACAACAACAAAGGGAAACACTTCACGTTAAACACACTACAACAAATTCGACTATAGTTAGTCGCCAAAGCAAATAAAAAAGTCATCACTAGACATTTTTTTCGCGCTTCCAATCTAAGGGTCGCTAAGAATAGTCATACCAGTGAAACTTGTTTGTCACGACCCAAAATAGAAGCATTTGTAGCTGTTTATTAGGCACAAATGAAATCAGATGGGAGATTTTTGCCACAAGTATTAATAAGCAAGCTAAGTGCAATTGGAATATTAATCTTAATTCCAAGAATATTAGCTTTCAATGCAGTGCAAAGACAAATAGCAGCTTCAAGATCCAAAAGTCCACCTAGTACTGAACAGCAATGCGGGTCGGGTGGGTTTCCAATGACTGCTCCGACCGGCCCGTTTAGCACGTTGGCACATACACCTAGTTTTAGGGCATCTCTAGGGCAATGACCCTTGGAGGGGCTTGGGTTTGGGTTCGGGTTTGGATTAGGGTTAGGGTTAGGGTTTGGTTTAGGAATTGGTGGATTGTTGCAACCACTCCAGCAACCACTTACAAGGGTAAAGAAGAGAATGTTGAAGCATAAAAAGAGGGTTGGTAAGTATCTCTTTGAATCCATGATAAAGAAGAGCACACTTGTGTTTTACTGTATTTGTGAGGTTAATTTAGTGCATGGGTAGAGAAATTGAGGTG
Organism: Capsicum baccatum var. pendulum; assembly: GCA_030864225.1. Taxonomy (NCBI): domain Eukaryota; kingdom Viridiplantae; phylum Streptophyta; class Magnoliopsida; order Solanales; family Solanaceae; genus Capsicum; species Capsicum baccatum. The sequence continues at coordinate 15,571,201 of CM061550.1, forward strand.
TGTATTTATAGGCAAAATCGTGTCAAAGTCTTGTGTAAGAAATTTTTACATTATCAAGTCATTTTTATATTTTCTAGCAGATAATTTATTTTATTTTCAGATTGGAAGTTTATCCTTTAGATATTCTTTGGATAACATGATAGTATAATATTTTTTTTTATGCTAAAGGTATACTCTGTCTCAATTTATGTGGTATTGTTCAGATTTCGAGATGAAATCTTGATTTTGAAAACTATATATATAAAAAAATACTATAAGTCAAAAAGTTAACAATTCAAAATATTGATAAGATGTATGAAGAAATTGTGGTTAAGAAAAACTATTTAGCTCTTAAAATTTAAAAGATGTCATATAAATTGAGCCGTGGAGAGTACATAACTTTAAATTTAATTCTATAAAATGATTGAGAAATGAACCATAGAATTTTGGCATGCATGCAGACATGTGAACTAGTGCTAGCCTGGAACAAAAGGTAGCTAATAATTTAAAAGCAGTGAAATTCTGGCCCAAATTAACTTGGCTGAGCTTTTTGTAGATCTTTTTCTTGAAAGGTGAATGTTTTAGTGCTAGTGGAGCTATTTTATTGTTTCTTGGGGATCACAAGATGGACCAAACCAATAGGCAATAGGTACAGAAAACACACCCGTGACCAGCCATTGGCCTTGTAATTTGTGTCATTCTTTCTATACTTCAGATTATTTGATCCCTCCATTCTAAAATTCTTACCATGCATCAACTAAAAAGTGGTGTTAAACTGAATGGATAATCCATAAGCATGTTATTTAATTTGACCTTAACTGATCACATCTATGATCTTCAATTGTAGATACTTAAATTTGTATAAAGTTGAACAAGTAGACACACATGTTTTATGTGACATAATACACATTGGCTGTCATGTAGGACAAGAATTGGTCACGTAGGATGCCACATAGGACATATGTGTCTACTTGTTCAACTTTGTATAAGCTTAAGTATCTACTTGTACACACCTAAAGGTGGAGGTCATAAATATAATCCGAGACCAAGTTAAAGGGCATGTTTTATATATTGTGAGTTGTGCCTAACTTAGTTATATTAGGTGAATATTAGGCGGGTATCAATTATATAAGATGAGATTGCATGAAAAAACTTGTAGCAATGCTTAGTCTATCAACATTATATATAGCTATGTTTTATAATTTTTTAAAATTATAACTACGTTTAAGTGCATATTTTTTTGTTTACTAAGAGTTTTTTTTTTCCTTCAAAAAAAGTATTGTTAGGCCGACAATAAGAATAGGGGAAGTAAAAGAATAATGGAACAATGGGAGATGATGTTGGTGTTTACCGCAGGTTCGGTATCGTTAAATTTCTACGTGAATTAACAAGCATGTATTACGATTCGGTCTTGTTATAGATTCAATTTACTAGCAGGTGATAAAGGAAGTCAATTAAATATGAAATAAACAGAACAAATAAGTAAACCAAACAACTTTGAGCAAGCATTTACTATAATCCAAGGTTTGAACTCTGCTCTAAGTACTTGATTCAAAACAGATATTTTTAAAATAATTAAACTAACTGTAGTTTCCCTTAGCAAAACAGTTGGCCTTGTCTTTTCAATTCATTCCAACCAAAATCTTGTTTGCTTCAACAAGAAACTATGTTCCTATTTGTACCATGCTCATGCATTTCTTTAAATTATTTTTTCTGTTTGTGTTGGGTTCTACATTTCTGTGTACATAATTTTGGCCAATCATCATCACATCTTGCGTTAACTTTTTTGGTTGGGTTAGATCCGATGTTTTTTAATCATAGTATCAAGGCGACTCTCATTCCAATTCACAATTTATCCATGTTTGGCCTCCATTTTATATTATATTCTTCGCGCTCCAATGCGGAGGTGTTGAGCCCACATTAGTGGATTAAAGAAATATCTGATCTGTTTATACGATCTTGGATAAATCTCACCTTTTAAACTAGCATTTAGAGTTGAATTATCCTCAAAGTCCGTTTCTGTGTAAGTTTGGATAGAAGTCCTATTGATCCATAAGTTAAGAGATGGATCGAGTGTCTATGCTTTGTTAATAGCAAGCACATTACTGCAAAGCACTTCCCATTAAATTCAAGAAAATGTTTGTTACCATTCAAACTGTGAATGATTCAATTAAAATGTATGAAGCCCAATCCGCTGTGTAAAGGCCTATGAAGTTGAGTTAGGGGTGTCAAGTGGGCCGGGACGGAGTTGAGTTAGGGGTGTCAAGTGGGCCGACTCGGCCCTTATAACTAACCCGGTCTGATTTGACCCGGCCCGGTAAGCCCTAGGGCTTTAGGGTTCCAGGTCCCGGGCCGGTTATTTTTTTAAAATGGGCCTGGCTAATCCAGCCCGGACCAAGCTCGGTCCAGGTTCGCCGATTAATCGGGCCGGCCCGGATACCTTTTGGGTCAAACTAGCCGTTGGCCCAACGGCTATATAGCCGTTTTTGGGTCCAAACGGCTAGTTTGGGCCCATTTATTAAAAAAAAAAAAATTAACTTTAAAAAATATTTTTTAATCCCAAAAAAATTCTATAAATACCCTACAACTTCAATTCATTTTTCACACAATTTTTCACTCTCTCAAATCTCATTCTCTCTCAAATCTCAATTCTCAAATATTCAATATATTTAATTTCTTAAAGTGTTCACTTTAATTTTTTAATTTTTAGTTTACAAAGTACGAGCGGAAGTTTCTAAAGTCGCAACCTTCGGATACTTCCAAAATTTGGTATTGTCGTTCCATCTCTTACGTTTAATTTTTATTTATTGTATTAATTGTTTAATATTTAATTTTATTATATTTGTGTATTTTGAATATTTTTAGTTTAATTTAATTTATATTATGGATAAATTAAGAAACCTCGCTACTAAAGGTGTTAAAATTTTTTGTTCCGGAAGCGGTAGTGGTAGTAAAAAGCGAATTACTAGCGGTAGAGGTAGTTCAAGTAGTAGATATACCCGTATGCCTTCGCCTTCGGTACCGCTTGGTACACCTTTTGAGGAAGAAATAGGTGTAGGTGCTCACGATATGGATTATGTAGAAGCTCAGAAAAATTACGGTATAGAAGAAGAAAATGAAGTAGACGCGGTTAATTTAGACGATGATAATGAAAATATTGCTGAGACACCCGCAGTAGGAGATGCTAACGTTAGATCTAAATCAGTTAATCTCTCTCACCGTCCTCCCAGTGCCCCAAGACCTCGTAAAAGAACTAGTATTGCATGTAATTTTTTGAACGTATATCAGATATTGAGGTGCAATGCAATATTTATCAATAAATATATAAGCACAGAAGTGGAGGCAAGCAAGGGGGTATGGGTATGTTAATGAGACGTATAGCTGAAGATCACAAAAGAGAGTTAAATATTGCACAAGGTGGTGGGGATGTTGGTGGGCCAACGCAAACTAGAATGGACCCAGCAACCGGTCACATAGCGAAGAAATATAATAAATTGAGGGACCGGGAAGAAATAGCTAAAATGGTAGCTGTGGGTTGTTTGCCTTTTAGTTTTCCTTCTTCTGATGCCTTTATTCGTTATATACAAGCAATTTATAATTCTATGTTTAACGGTATTCCTAGAACTACTTGTCGGTCTGATATTTTTAGACTCCATTCACAATATTGTTTTTATTTATCAACATTGTTAAAAAATATTCAATGTAGATTGACCCTACCTTCTGATCTTGGTCGTGCTGTAAATAAAAATGATTATTTAACCGTTACTTGTCATTGGATGGATAGTAATTTCGTGATGCAAAAATGTATTCTTGCTTTTTTATATGATGAAGATCGTAAACATACTGGACAATTTATTGCTGATTCTATTGTTAAAATTGCCGGATATTATGGTATCGAAAATAAAATTTTATGTATTGCTCTTGATAATGCTTCTAACAACAAGACTGTTATAACAAAAATAAAATCTACGCTATCTCCGCCCTTGCCTGAAATTTTTCATATTAAGTGTGCATGTCATATATATAATTTAATTGTAAAAGATGGTCTTGAGTTTTTTGAGCTTTATATTGAAAAACTTCGTCTTGCCGTTGATTTTATTCAAGGAAATAATCGTAGGTCGAGAATTAGAGAATTTAAAGTTAAATGTCAAGAAAATGGACTTACACCGATTTTGATGCCTGAGGAAATTGATACTAGATGGAATTCTACGTATGAATTTTTAAGAACTTGTTATAAATATAGAATTCCTATTACACTAGCTTTTAACCAATATTGCGGTTCATTTGCTGATTCTGTTGATTGCATGCTACATAATTCTGATTGGGTTGTAATTAATGATCTTGTTAAGTTTTAGAAAAATTTTATGTAACTACGGTTGAATTTTCCGATGCTTATTATCCTACTGTTTGTAATATTTTGGCATATATAACCGATATTTCTGGTTTGCTCAAAGAATATAAAAATAAAGAAGGTTATAAAGAAGCTGTTGGCGCCATGTTTACGAAATTTAAAAAATATTTTTTCCTGATTCTCCCTATTTACTTGGTTGGTGCTATGCTAAATCCGTGCATGAAATATAATAATATGTGTCACTTTAGTACTCTTATTTATACTAACTTAGAAATAAATACTAACCATGATTCTGAACAAGTACAACCTGATTTGTGAACGGCTACGGCTGATGCAAATGATTACATAGAAAAATTATATAATCACTATGATGATTTATTTGATTTAGCCGTACCTACAAATATCACTCCAACTGTCGCTCCTCATCCTCCCGAGGAGCCATCATCTTCTAAAAGGCCGGCACGTAGTAGTTTTTCTGATTCGTTTTATGATTTAAATTGTTGGAACAGTGTTGATGAGAGAACTTACACATCAACTTATCGGGAAGAGCTGAAATATTATCTTCGGACGACACCAGAGGATCGCAGACGACGGATCAACACGTTGGATTGGTGGAGGAGTAATGAAACACAATATTCTGTGCTTTCAAGATTAGCTAGAGATATCTTGAATGTTCCAATGTCAACCGTTGCCTCAGAGAGCGCCTTTAGTCAGGGACGACAGCAGCTTGGAGACAACCGACACTCATTGGGAAGTAATGCAATGAATGTTCTAGTTTGCCTTAGAGATTGGATTAGAGCGGAAAGAAGAAATCAAGGAATGAAACCGGAGCCGAGCGATGAGCTGAAACTTGAAGAAATTATGACTTCACGGGAGAACTCAGCAAAATCAAGTCCAATGCACGATTTTGCCCCCGTTGACTTCGATTATCCTATGCAAGTTCCCATTAATATTAACATGAATGAGTTGGAAAAAATGATGCATAATTTATAGATTTTTCATTCATGTAAATTATAAATTTTGGATCATTTTGCAATCAATAAAATTCCCCAAATTCATTCACTCCTTAGTCCTTGTTTTTTTATATTTTTTCATTTAACGATTTAAAATTTTAAATTGAATTTCTAGTTTTCTACTTGAAATTAAAAACTTACTTCTAATATATTATTAATTTACTACCAAATATTATTAATTTATTATATTAAGTAGCATATGTTTTGTATATTTGTGCATTTATCTTCTATAGAAGTGTATATTTAACGTATACATGTGTATATGTTTTATAAATTAGTATATAAGTATATCTATATATATTATAATGTATATATAATGTAGTATATTTTATAAGTAGTAGTATATATACATTGAATGGTGCGTATACACGTGTATATATCTTCTATAGAAGTGTATATTTAACGTATACATGTATATATATTTTATAAATTAGTATATAAGTATATCTATATATATTGTAATGTATATATAATGTAGTATATTTTATAAGTAGTAGCATATATGCATTGAATGGTGCATATACACGTGTATATATCTTATATAGATGTATATATTTAACGCATACAAGTGTATATGTTTAATAAATTAGTATAATATAACTATCTATGTATTGTAATCCATGTATATTGTAGTATATATTTTATTTTAAGTAGTACATATACATTGATTGGTGCGTATATATGTGTATATATCTTATATAGATGTATATATTATACGTATACAAGTGTATATGTTTTATAAATTAGAATAATATAACCATCTATACATTGTAATACATATATATGTATATTGTAGTATATATTTTATTTAAAGTAGTACATACATATTGAATGGTGCGTATATATGTGTATATATCTTCTATAGACGTATATATTTAACGTATACAAGTGTATATGTTTTATAAATTAGTATATAACTATATATATATATATATATATATATATATATATATACATACATACATAGTATATACATATATATTGTAGTATATATTTTATTTAAAGTAGTACCTATATATTGATTTAAAATGAATTTCTAGTTTAAATTAAAAACTTACTTTTAATATATTATTAATTAACTATCACACACACACACACACATATATATATATATATATTGTTGTATATACTTTATTTAAAGTAGTACATATTTATTGAATGGTGCGTATATATGTGTTTATATCTTCTATAGACTTATATCTTTAATGTATACAAGTGTATATGTTTTATAAATTAGTATATAAGTATATATATATATATATATATATATTGTAGTATATACTTTATTTAAAGTAGTACATATTATTGAATGGTGCGTATATATGTGTATATATCTTCTATAGATGTATATCTTTAACGTATACATGTGTATATGTTCTATAAATTAGTATGTAAATATATATATATATATATATATATATATATATATATATTGTTGTGTATATATATATGTATATTGTAGTATATATTTTATTTAAAGCAGTACATATATATTGAATGGTGCGTATATATGTGTATATATCTTCTAAAGTAGTATACATTTAACGTATACAAGTGTATATGTTTTATAAATTAGTATGTAAGTATATATATATATATATACATATTGTTATATATATATATATATATATATATATATATATATATATATATGTATATTGTAATATATATTTTATTTAAAGTAGTACATATATATTGAATGGTGCATATATATGTGTATATATCTTCTAAAGTAGTATATATTTAACGTATACATGTGTATATGTTTTATAAATTAGTATATATATATATATATATTGTAGTGTATATATATATATATTATACCATTATAGCATATGTTTTATTTAAAGTAGTACGTATAGTCATATATAATTATATATTGAATGGTACTTATATATGTGTAATTGTTTATATATTTTTAAAAAAATATATATTGTATATTGGAGTGTATATAGTGTACATTGGATTTTTTATTTATTTTTTAACCGGGTTTGACCAGATTTTAGTGGGTTTGACCGGGTTGAGTTAAGTGGGCCGGGTTAGGGTGGATTTTAATTTTTTTACTGTATGACCTGGCCCGGCTAGCGTAAAAACCGGCCCTCAACCTAGTTAAAATGGAAGGGCTGGTTCCGGGTTGGCCCGGCCCGGATCGTTTGACACCTATAAGTTGAGTCCATTATTGTCAGGGAATGAAAATATACAGTCCAGTACCAAGTACAGTTGTGTACTCATTTCTGAAGGGAAAATTGACCGATTGAGACAGGATAGATGCGATCGATCGATGGAAGGGACCTAATTTGAAGAAGAAAGTCATTTATGGACCACGAAATGGGTTCAGAAGAGGTAGTATTCATTATACAAACATTGTTTAACGAATTTGCCCGATTGCCGATTCAACGTTTTTGCTAGAATTGGCCCATCATCAACTCATAGAAATTAGGCTCCAAAAAACTCTGCATACCTAAGGAAAGATGTCAGAAAATTGCAAGTCTCTCATTGACGTGGTTCCACTAGAAATATATTTTAATGAATTACAGATTAGTTTAGTCAGTATAAATACAAGAAAACACTATGCCAACGACCACAACTTGAGCTGGGGATCTTGTCCACATTCATGAGAAGAATATTCTTAATCTTATTAAAATTCTGCTCAAGTCCACTTGCTAGGTTCTAGTGAAGCCCGTGACTAGATTATTAAACTATATTCCATGATACCAAGATCGCACAATCTACGGTCTACAAGTTTGAATCGTGAAATTAGACATTAATATTTGTATCCCTCTATATATCAATGTTATTCTATCTTGGCATATGAACGCAGGGTTGGGGGAAAAGTTGTACTCCATTTACACTGTCAGTATATAGATATATAGAATAACATTGATAGAGGGATCAAATAAAACAATGAGAATATTAGGTTGGGACTAAATTAAACTAGGAACATGGCGACTAGTATTAATTTTATTTTCAGATATACTTCCAAGATCTACTAGATTAATATACTTCTTGACAGCTAAAATTCCTTGCTTACACACATGGGGTTAAGAATGTTTTCTTATTATTCTTCTATTCTCCCTCCTTATGCATGCAGCCTATAAAAACCCAACAATCCTTTTAACTCATCATCACAAATTTCAATATATTTCTCTATTACTAAGTTTAAGACTCCACAAGATGGCTAAGTCACTTGCCCTATTTCTTCTATTCAACATCCTATTCTTCACAGTGGTGAGTGCATGCAACACTTGCCCTGGCCCTAAACCAAAACCAAAACCAAAGCCAAAGCCAACGCCGAAGCCATGCCCTCCTCCTCCTTCAAAAGAAGGGGGCAAATGCCCAACAGATGCCTTAAAACTAGGTGTTTGTGCTAATGTGCTTAATGGTTTATTGAATGTAACACTTGGAAAGCCACCTGTGGAGCCATGTTGCAGTCTTATTGAAAATCTTGTGGATTTGGAGGCTGCTGTTTGTCTTTGCACTGCACTTAAGGCTAATATTTTGGGGATTAAACTTAATCTCCCTATTTCCCTTAACTTACTTCTTAACGTTTGTAGCAAGAAGGCTCCAAAGGGATTCACTTGTCCATAAATGATTCTATCTTTTTTCTTTTTCTTCTGAAGTTGGTTTTTGATATTCATTTGTTTAGCAGTTTCTGATGTTCTATTTGTCTATGCATTAAACATCTTGTTAGGTGCAAGTTTGTGATTTGTTTTGGATTGCTTATTGTTGGAAAGACAACTGTTTGTGTACCCTTTGGAAATAAATATAGTATTTCTTAGTATCACTTTCAGTTTGTATCCCTCTCTACCAGCGACAGAGTTAGAATTGTTCACTAAGGGAATTAAAGATATAAAAAGTAAACGCGAAGAACTCAAAAGAGGTTCAACATCTATTAGATATATATAAGAAAATAATTTTAATCATATCTAAATAGTGTAATTTTCCGTTGAATGAACCCCCTTAGCCCTACCTAGCTCCGTTCCTGCTCTCTACTAATGATGGAGTACTAGATACTTCTGTTTGTTTGGGCAAGATTTTTCCTTGATAGATCTCAGATAAATATGTCGGAACACCTTGTGAGCTGTGGCTTGAGAAAAATGAGTCCATAGACCCTCCCAAGTCTTTAATTAAAAAAAAGAGACAAGTGGGTCCCACAATCTTATTAAGTTAAAAAAATAAAGCCGCTTGAACTTCGACCACTACAGTAGTTGTCTCTACAACTCCGTATACTTGTTGAACAACTTTGTGCAGTAGTCGAACAACTTTGATAGTTGTTGAACAACTTCGCAAAGTTGTCGAATAACTATCAAAGTTGTTCGACAACTGCGCAAAGTTGTTGGAACGAAAGTATTAAAAAAAAAACTGAATTCTTTTTTGTCCCTTTTACCTAATTCTTAAAACTTGAAGGACCCTCACTTAATTGGGAATTTCCCTTTTAATCCAAAGTCCTCTGTGGCTTTCTTGAAAATTTAATATGCCCGTTTTATTCCATATCAGATAACAGGAGCTTTCATGCCAAAAAAGATATTTTCAAAACTTATTTTGTCATTCAGACAAGAGTTTTGAAAAATTTGTCATATACCCACTTAAAGTCACCTCCTCATCCTATCTTTCTAACTCAACAAATTCACCTACACGTTTCTAATAATACACTTCAACCCACACGATCATCCAATCTTTCTAACTTAACAAATTCACCCACAAGTTTCTACTAATACACTTTAATCCACTCCATCATCCACAATTATATAATACAAAAATATCTAGGTTTCCAAAAATAACTAAATTTTTTTTCAAAATCTTAACATAGAAGGTTTTTTCCCTCCAAAAGCTCCTATTCAAGCCAATTTTCCGACGTTATTTTTCGGCAATCAGCTCTAAATCAGTCCACAAACATCATAAGCTTGTCTATTGTATTCATTGTTACCCCATTTGTTTTCTATCTTCTCAAAGACACTTTTCACCATTGTTAAAAAGCTTTAAATCACTCACATTACTCAAAACCTGTTTAGAAAGTATATTACAATAGCTCAGGCGACTCCAAGTTCATTTCTCTATTCCATAAACCCAACGATCGTTGATTAGAAGCCATATTTGCAATTTTAAGATTTTTGTATGAATATCTGCTCAGTCATCGACCATGCATATATCCCGATATAGACCATCAGAATAATTGACTGTCGACCAAAGCTTAATTCTAGGATGTCTATTACAAAATTTGTTCTGATTTTTGCTGAATTCATGGGAGAATGGGAAAAGACTCCCAAATATTGAAAATGAAGATCTTTTACCAAGGTGACACTGCCCATTGCTGTTTTCCGCAATGGTTCATACGATGACTTAGTTGCAAGCGTAATAGAGAGCGGGGATCTAGATTGCGCTCCGAGCGACGTGGCGATTAATTATCTAATGCATTCATGGAAAAATGTGCATCCTACGATCATAAATAATGATATATGCGTGTCGTTTTACATGATGGATGTTGATGCAAATGGCTTTAGGCCTATTTTAAGGATAAGTGTAGTTAAGAGGCCATTTGAAGGATCGTTGAATTCATCACCACCCCCATCTCGGCGCCCGACAATCTACGATGATTTGAATAATTATAAGAACGATGGCGATCATCCAATTAATATGGAAGATGATTCTATGCATATGGAAGACATTTCATCGGACTCGCAAGATGCGAAAGAAGATTGTGGAACAGGATCACAACCAAGACATTCCTTCACTGATGGAACCAATTTCTATTGTGATCAAATGTTCACCGACAAGAAAGAGATCAAAATGCTACTAGACAGAGAAACAGTGAGGCAGTCTTTTAATTATTTTACGGAGAAGAGCTACACCAATTGTTGAAGGAGAAATGTGTATCTCTTGGTTGTGGTTAATTTTTGCGGGCAAAGAAGTATATTGGGTTCCACACGTACGGTGTTGAACACGCCACGAGCAGGCATAAGAGAATCTCATCCAAATTGATTTCTTCACTATGAGTAAATCATTTTCGGGATGGTAAGGGTCCAAACATAAGAGAAATTCAGAGGACTGTGTTTAGGGAGATGCATTGCAATGCAAGCTATTGGATGTATTGGAAAGGAAGTGTAATTGCGAAGAACATTATTCGCGGGACACTGGAGCACAGATATGCTTGCTTGCCGGCTTTTTTTCCACATGGTGGAGTTATTGAATCCCATGTCTTCTTACTCTATCATGGTAAACAGGATGAATGGCTCGTTCGTTTACTACTTTTTAGCATTTAGAGCTTGCATATGGGGATATGCCCATATGAGAAAGGTAATTGCCGTTGATGACACACATTTGTATGGCAAGTGTGGGGTGTGTTACTGAATGTCGTTGCACAGGACACCAAATATCATATCTTTTCAATTGCCTTTTGTGTCGTGGATAAAGAGAACGTGAAGTCTATAGTACAAGATGAACCAGATCTATGTGTCATCTCCGATAGGCACATTAGCATTACCAATGCCTTCTTCTATATTTACATTCATGCGGATCATGGACTTTGCATGAGGCACCTCGCTGAAAATCTTCGTGTAAATCAACACTGTGGAGAACATCTTTATCTATTGTATGCCGCGACAAAGGGTTATTCTCTTGATGAGTTTAGCGAGCATTTTGCAGAATTGAAGAATAATTGTTCCGAGGCAGCACATGTCCTTGAAAATGTGCTAGATTTTGAGAAATGGAGTAGAGAACACTTCCCGAGCAATAGGTACTGTTGACACCTAATTTTTGTCCTCCATGACTAAATTTAACCCTGATTTTCTTCAATTTTTAATAAAATTAATATATTTATTTCATCCGAATAAATGCGCTCTAAAATATTTATTTAGGTTAATTTTGTCATTTAAGTGATGATTATACATTTTCGTATTCACATATACGAGATCGTATAAATTTTGTTACTTGAATGAATATTTTTATCAAAATTTGAGCTTTTACGGAGATAAGCTTGAAAATTAATTCGAACGGATAAAGTCTTGATTTAAACATAATTTACTCTCAAAAAAAATTTATTTGGATAAATATGTGTTTGATTTTATTAAATCAAGAAGCTCGGGATTAAAAGAAGTATTAATTCGTATCGAATTTTATTTTAATTTAGCCAATCTATTAGATTTGGCCGTAATTGAAATCAAATTAGCCATAATTGCAATGCAATCCGCCAATTGATTTTTAATTTGGTCAAAATTAAATAAATTTGGCTAAATTTTAAATTCTAATTGGGGTTATATTTTAAATAACCTTAAAATTCTCAAAAACTCTCATAACTTCTACCCAATTTTCACCAAAAATAATTTCAAATTTGTACTACATTGTACAATTCCCCTCTCAACCTTGTCCTTTTTCTAATTTTGAAATTCAAAAATCGTATTACATTGTACAATTTTCCCGCACATTATCTTCCACCTCACCTTATCTTCAATTTTTAAAATTTTAAAAACACCCCTAAATGTTTTTCTCCCACATTGGAGGATGAAAAGAATTGAATCCCCACCCTTTTCTATAAATACTACCACTATTTTTGTAAAGAGCAAGTCTAAAAGCCAAAAAGAATTGAAAAGCTTTTGAGCAAATAGTTGAAATTTTTTTTAGCTAAAAGAAAAGTTTCAAGGTTGGAAAAAAAAAGCTTTGAGCAAAGAAGAGTTTTTATTTTAGTAAAATTTTTTTTCCATGAAATTCGTGGGCTAATCGAAGTTCTTGAGTTAAAAGCTTTCCGGTGGTGATCAAGACTCCGAAGAAAGCTTGTAGTTCCGTTTTGCTGCCTCAAAAAAGGTAAACACACCTTTTCGTTTTTTTAATTATCATTTTTTTCTTCATCTTTTTCTTCTTCGTAGTTCATAGTTATAATTTTGCTTGCTGGGATTGTTTGCTTTAGATGGTCTTGAAGGCCATAGGACGCTGTGGTATCGATATTATAGTTATTTTCATGTTCATGGTATGAAAATTAGCTAGCAATAGTTGTTTCTCCTTTTTGACTTTATTCTTTGATTATTATAGATAAAGTTTCAATCTTTGCTTAAAAGATGTACTTATGCTTTGTTTAAATTCATTGTTAGCGGATATGTTTGTTTTTTGCATGTAAAGTTGTTTCCTTTATATTGAAAAGAATAGATAATATTGATTGTTTTCACCTTTTTGACTTTATTCTTTGATTATTATGGATAAAGTTTCAATCTTTACTTAAAAGACGTTCTTATGCTTTATTTAAATTCATTGTTGGCGGATATATTTGTTTTTAGCATGTAAAGTTGTTTTCTTTATGTCAAAAAAAAAGTTACTATTGTTTGTTTTTCCTTAATAAAATAGTAATTGGTTAAGTCAAGGACTTGTTATTTGCTATGCTAATTATTTTAATAGATTTCAAAATCCTCATATGAGAGATAAGTGCTAGCTTTATTTTTCAACCAAAATGTTTATTCCTCTTTTTTTTTCGCATATTGTTTTGTCAAAATGGTGAGAAAGTTTAAATTTTTGTGGCTAAATAGAATTATTTAGATATTTCTGAGTCATGCATAGTATGATTGTTGAATGATATTTCAATTTTAGAGATGCTAAACGTTTATTCTAATTTTCTTACTCTGGATTTTTATATGTGCTCTTTGTGTGTGTACTTGATTCATGTCTCTCTTTGATTCATAATATCAAAAGAGAATCAACGATGTCTTAGAAAGATAAATCATAGGTCGTTACATGTTTTCCCTAAAGTTGGTGATGATAGGCGTATTTACACGCCTAAAGTACCTTAATTTACCCATATTTTAGCTAAGTTTTGAGGACAAAATATATAATTCCTGCACTTTTAGTCGTTTTTCCTGTAAGTGAGCTAACCAACGTGATTAGCAAGTTTTCAGGTATAAATGATGAAGATTTCAGCATTTTGTGGACTGTTGGACGCCAAAGGAAACCTCAACGTAAGAAGGACGGCGGCTTCTGGAAACTGGTGGACTGAAAGTGATACATGGAGAACTTGTCCCGGGCAAAAACAGTATTTCTAAAGACTTGGGGATCAGCAGTAACTTAGTAGGATTAGGACAAGGATAAAAACCCTATTTCAGTAGGACAAGGATAAAAACCCTATTTCAGTAGGACTAGGACAAGGGTGTTATAAAAACCCTTATTTGCTGAATTTTTCGGCATTCAATTCATTCATCCTATTTTCTATTCAATTCTATTTTTCTTTTATTCGACATTTAGTTCTTCACGTTACTTTCTGACAGAGAAAGCACGACTCTTGTGACCAACATGAGATCATTCTAGTTTTGATATGATGCTGATGTTTATGGTGATCTCTGTTGCACTCATGAGTAGCTAAACTTCTCTGTTAGGGTTATGGAAGCCTTATGAGATACTATCTATTGCTATGAGTTTGTGAATTCTTGACACGTATGCTGCTTATATCATTACTCTCTTCATCTTAATTTAAATTCTTGTGGTTGCAAACATATAGAATACGTCAGTATAGCATTAACTTGTTCGAAAGAAAAGTTACATGTCTGGAAAAAAGAGAGTGACAAGGAAATAGGGCTACCAACCCCTGTTTAAAAGTTAGTGCCGTAACTGGATTAACCTCTTGGAGAATTCGTACCATTAGTTATACGCTTTAAGATCGAAAGAGTTAAAGTGAGATAATCCTTGATGGTCGAAAGACGCTAGGATTTACTATAGAATACGAAACTCTATAAGCGCATGCATGTCTGAATTCCGCATAACTCAGAGCCAATAGATACGTAGAACTCATAAGGTGGACATAACCCTAACTTACAATTATCATTGATTAAAATCTCCGTTTTTACTTTGCTATTTTGATAATTTTACTTCACGCATAAAATCCCCCCTTTTTCCGCAGAACTTTCACCAAAAGTCTACTAATCGTTGCATACTTAGTGACCGAGTATTCCCTGTGGGATTCGACACCCAACCCAGTTGGGTTCTATATTTGACGACGACCGCTTACACTCTTACGAGAGCTGTAGTTTGAGCGTTATCAAATTTTGGCGCCGTTGCCGGGGAATACGGTTGTCAACTAAGTTTGTGATAATTACTAGACCCTTTGGTCAAAGATTCTCGTACTTTACTTTTAGTTGTTGTTTTTGTTTTCTGCAGGTTTTTGTTCAGTGCATGCCAAATACTTGAAGTTTGGGACCACCATTATTACCCATAAACCCTGAACCGCAACTTATTGGAAGGATGGATGCACAACGTGACATTGAGAGAAGGGCTGCTCAACAGGAGCAGGCTAGACTAGCTGCGTTGGCCGCTGCCCAAGTACATCAACAGAATATTGATAACCCTGGGCGGGCAACAAATCCTGACGATGAGGACCTAGGTGATGACGAGCTACTAAACCCTAGGCGTGATGCTGAGGTAGCGACACCTGCAAACAGAAGAGATCGTCAAGCCAAATTTAGGCCTGAACGTCGTGCTATGCAAATGCCTTTCGATGATGATGATGACGACCTGGACGGAGCTAGTGCCACAGGAGCTATTATTCCTCCGCCCTTGGCACCTGGAGCCAAGTTCAACATCACTAGCACCATGATTCAGTTATTGCAGCTCAAGGGACTATTTGGTGGACTTGCAGGTGATGATCCGAATATGCATCTGATTAACTTTATCTCTACATGCAAGTCATTCGACAATCCAGGCGTTGGGCAGAATGCAATTCGGCTGCGCTTATTTCCATTGTCTCTATCTGGGGAGGCGACTCTATGGTTGAACGGGCAAACTCCTGACTCTATCACTAATTGGAGGCAACTGAAAGACGCTTTCCTAGAAAGATTTTATCCGCCATCCAAGAGAGCACAGTTGAGAGATGAGATCAGCAATTTTCGACAGCTTCCAACTGAAGCTCTCCGCGAAACATGGGAGAGGTTCAAGATGAAGCTTATGAGGTGCCTAAATCACCATATGACCAATGTCCACTTGATGGAGATATTATACAGATCTTTGAATTCGGTGACTAAGCCAGTAGTTGATAATGCTGCAGGAGGGTCATTCATGGACCTTACCTTTATTCAGGCAAGTGATATGCTAGATCGTATGACAAAGCAAAGTAGAGCTTAGCATACCAGGGATTCTGAGGTAGCAAGCTCTACTATATCTATTGGCATGACTGCAGAACAAAGGCGAAGAGAGGGGGAACGTGATCAAGATATGGCGCACATGAAAATGCAGATGGATCTTCTTACTAAACATTTATTATCAGGGAAGACCAAAAAAGTCAAGGCTGTTGTGACACAGGGAAGAGATGATTCCGAGTCTGAAGAAGAAGCAAATTACTTGAATAATCAGGAGGGTTTCTGAGGCAATGCCCAAGGAAACCAAGGTCGGAACTATTATGATAAATCTGGATACAAGGACCGCGATCAAGGGAGTTAGAAGAATAAGACTGACAGGAGTGGTTTGTATGTTCCTCCTGGAAGCCGTGAAGCCGCTGCATCTGGCTCTGGGAGGATGTCAATGGAAGATATGTTGGCTAAGCTGGTGAAAGGAGTGGAGACAACCAACACGGGAGTAACTGAGGTAATAAATGATTTGTCCTCAATGAAACAATTAGTTGACTCGCATTCCACTGCAATAAAACAGCTAGAACAACAAATGAGTCAACTATCGACGACATTCAATCAACGAAAAGCTAGCACTTTACCTAGTGACACTGTCCAAAATCCAAGGAATGATGGATCATGTATGGATATTACTACCCGGAGTGGTAAGGTGTTGGAAAATCCGTACAAAGGCAAGCAGGTAGTCGATAATATAGAGGAGAATGTTATTGATGAAGCAGAGTTTGAAGATGCCGTAGAAGCTGAAGTGAGTGCTCATAATGTTACACCTAGACGTCACCCGCCTGAAAAGAGTGATAGTCGGAAGCAAGATAAAAAGGAAGTGGTGGAGAAAACGATTCCTCTTCCACCACCACCTTTTCCTCAGAGACTGAAGAAGAAGGCTGATGACACTCCTGAAAAGGTTGATAATCGGAAGCAAGATAAAGAGGAAGTGGTGGAGAAAACGATTTCCCTTACACCACCACCTTTTCCGCAGAGACTGAAGAAGAAGGCCGATGACACCAGGTTCAGTAAATTCATGACTATGTTGAAGCAGCTGACCATTAATGTTCCTTTAGTGGAGGCGCTGGAACAGATGTCTGGGTATGCTTAATTCATGAAGGACCTTTTGACAAAGAAACGGGCAGTAAGCTATGAGCTGGCAGATAATGTTCATCATTGCAGTGCAATTGCTACAAGATCGCTAGTTCAGAAAAAGTCAGATCTTGGTGCTTTCACTATTCCTTGCACGATTGGATCGTTGGATTCTGCTAAGGCATTGTGCGATTTGGGAGCTAGCATCAATTTGATGCCGCCATCCATTTACAGAAAGTTGGGGTTGGGCGACCCTACACCGACCAATATGCGGCTCGTGATGGCAGATAGGTCGGTAAAACGACCTGTAGGTATCTTGAATGATGTGTTGGTGAAGGTTTCTACCTTCATCTTTCCTGCAGACTTTGTTATTTTGGATTGCGAGGTGGATTCTGAAGTTCCCATAATCTTGGGACGTCCTTTTCTCGCAGCCGGAAGTGTGCTTATTGATTTGAGAGCTAATGAGCTTTTATTCTGGTTGAATGACGAAGTGGTCCATTTTGATGTATGCAAAGCAATGAAGCAACCACGCGATATGAATGTGTTCTCTGTCGATGATGTTTATTATGAGGATGAGAAAGAATTATCTTTAGAGAAGCAACTTACTATTGAGTCACTATCTGATGTGCTTTCGAATTGTGAGCATGAGGATGTTGAAGAATATGAAAAAACCATTTATTCTCTAACAGGAATAAAGTCCTATTTTCATGCCCCTAAGAAGCTGGACCGTGATATTAAGAATCGACCTTCACCAACAGTGAAGACTTCCGTTGAAGAGCCACCAGTGCTAGAATCGGAAGAGCTCCCCAGTCACCCAAGGTATGCGTTCTTGGGAAGTGAAAATACACTTTCGGTGAGTGTTGTGGCTGATTTAGGTGAACAGCACGTAGAGGCTCTCATCTCTGCTCTAAAGAGGTACAAGAGAGCCATGGATTGGACTATTGATGATATAATTGGTATCCCTCCTGGGATATGTATGCACAAGAGTCATCTCGAAGAAGATTGCATGCATACAAGTAAGCACCAGCGTCGTCTGAATCCATTCAGAAAACGATGCACTATCTATCTCGATGAAGTCTAAGAAATCGAGATAGCTATGTCATGCCGCGATAATAAATCAAGCGCTTGGTGGGAGGCAACCCATCGTTTTTAATTGTTTGGTTTTTCTAGGATTTTTTCGAGCCACGACCAAAACTAAGGCGCTTGATGGGAGGCAACCCATCGTTCTAATTGTTTTTGTTGTTTTTGAGTAAGTGTAGGTGCAAGAGGTATAAAGGAGGAGATTGGTTTCAAATCTTTATTTCGAAGTGTTTCATGTTGAAGGTGGTAAGTTTTGAATGAAGAAGCAAATGTTATGGGTTAGGCATTGCCTATGCAAATCTAGGCAATGAACAAGGCAAGGCCTATGTAAATCTAGGCAATGAACAAGGCAAGGCCTATGCTATGGCCTTTGGTCTATGAATCTAGAATGCCATAGCATAGGCGCCGCCTATGCCAAAGCCTTTGGTCCAACAATGCCATAGCATAGGTGTCGCCTATGCCAAAGCCTTTTCTCTCTGAATCTACAATGCCATAGCATAGGTGCCGCCTATGCCAAGCATAGGCAAAGCATTAGGCGCCGCCTATCCTTACTCTTTGGTCTCCTAACCCGAGTTTACATGGGTCAAACCCGATCCATAGCTTGTTCTATAAATAGATCTTCAACATTAGAACAAAACACACTTATTTGCTCAAACTAGGCGCCGCTTTTACTCTCCAAATCTGTCAAAACTTTTCTTTTTGCTCATCTAACCTTGCAAGATTATATTCCGAGTCCATCACCAAGTAAGTTCTTCTTTTATATTCCGTAAAGTGTTACAATACTACGCTTATAACGATTTGTTAGATCTTGAATTGGTGTTGGTGATTTGAATGTGGTTAGTTTGTTATAATACAACTAGTTGAGTGAAAGAATACGTGTGGGTGTTCTTGACTTGGTTCCGACTTGTATTTGATTGTTATACACTATCGTAGATTCATGGAATCGAAATGGTGAAATTAATTGCATAATCTTCAAACTTGAATGCTTGAATGTTTGAGTGACTCGTTCATCGAGATAAAGATCATGATTGAATACAAGAATGAGATGTTGTGATTATTTCTATGCCATAACTTGATACAATCTCTATGTAGTGGTCTTGTTCAAAAAGTGCATTCATCCAAACATGAAAGTATAGTCAAGATTACATGAAATAGAGTTGGAAAGGATAGTTAAGATGACATGAAAGTATGACTGTGATGAACATATTGTTGGAACATATCGCCTATATGTATGTCGATGAAGTCTGAGTAATCGACATCACTCACTTAATTAGTTTGTACAAACAAATTAAGTGTGGGGTGGCGCCACTACTGTTTGTGTGTCGATTAAATCCTCCGAGATGAGCTACCATGAATCCATTCTAATCACAGGTAGAATGGCACCAAAAGGAAGACAAGGAAAAGAAAAAACGTCCACCTCACAGAAAGGTAAGAGAAGAGGAAGAAAAGAACAAGCTGAATCCTCCGTGCTGCAAATACCTCGACGCACTCTTGGAATCAAGTGGGGTACATTTTGTGGAACTTCTGAGGATGACGACTCCGATGATGATTCCGATGCAGGGGGTATGACCCCAGACATAGAGGAGGAGTCCGACTAACCAGGTTCTTCTTATTTATTTTCCACTGAGGACAGTGTGTCTCGTCTAAGTGTGGGGTGATGGTATTTGTATGTTGTATTTCTTTGCCTACCTACATTTATTTATGTTCATTTGTTTGGTTTTTAGTAGTAGTTAAATTTTCAAAAAAAATTTCCTTTCCTTAAGTTTTTTTTAGATTTTAAATGAAGTACATGAAATTGTTCTGATAGGCGGCTTGGTATTATGACAAGAGTTGTGCTAAAATCATTACTATTGAGAGGTTTAGGCTCTAAGTGTGACTCACTATGTGATAAGTGTGTGGTTTAATTCCTTCATTTGTTGGGTCAAGGGTCTACAATACTCCTAATAAAGTTGACCATGTGCCTTGTGTGTGTGAGATTATAGTATACTCTGTGTTTGTGGCTGATGCTAGAACTTGCCTGGTGTGTATGTGAAGAGAAATAAAGAGTGTAAGTTTAGGAGATGATTTAGGCATTTCTTTGGCAACCTGTACTTGTTTACCTTCTTTTTACCTACCCGTGGACATTATCCTAGTTAACCCCCTTTGAGCCTTTAGCCATTTTCTTTGACAGCCTCATATGTAAGCCTAATCCATTTTTTTTCAAGACCATAATTTGATCCAAATTCCTAAGTGCTTTAAATTGTAAAGTCATGTGACAAAATAAGAGGAAATTAGGTAAGAGTGATGCCTTAGAATGTATTGGTACTTGAAATTGTTGTGAATAAGAATGGCTATCATAGAGATGGTTGATATGAAAAAAAAAAGAGAAAGAAAAGAAAAAAGAAATAGAAAACTAAAAAGATAATTGTGTTTATGTTCAAATGACGAAATAAGGTGAAAGGGGTGTTACATGAAAGAAAGGTAGCAGGATTGTTTAAAAGAGAGCGTTAATGACACAATGTAGTGGATTAAAGTGCTTAGGGAACATAGTCACTATTTCTGGCCAAAATAGTCCTACCCGTCCCTTAGCCTACATTACAACCTGCAAAGACCTATTTGATCCTAAGCTTAGCATTCTGATATTAGTGGAGCATGACACTAAGGGCAAGCCTATGGTCATCAGTTGCAACATAAGAATTCTTTGTGAGAGTGAGAGCAAGGAGATACCCATGTTTCGAAAAATGCAATACTTGTGAGTGATTATGGGTGATATTTTATGTGAGACACACATGGTTGATGAGTTTGGGAAGTTTGTATGATTCTTTGTGCCTTAACTTGTGGATACGAATTAACCATCATCACGAGTCTATGTTGGAGGTTGAATTGTCTCTAGTAGTGATCAGAAAACTACTATTTGTTAATAATCGCCGTGCCTGTCTTGATGAATATTTTGTGTTGTTACTATGAAATCCTAAGTAGATGTTTATGTGGACATAATATTTTGTTCGAGGACGAACAAAGCTTTAAGTGTGGGGTGTTGATGATAGGCGTATTTACACGCCTAAAGTACCTTAATTTACCCATATTTTAGCTAAGTTTTGAGGACAAAATATATAATTCCTGCACTTTTAGTCGTTTTTCCTGTAAGTGAGCTAACCAACGTGATTAGCAAGTTTTCAGGTATAAATGATGAAGATTTCAGCATTTTGTGGACTGTTGGACGCCAAAGGAAACCTCAACGTAAGAAGGACGACAGCTTCTGGAAACTGGTGGACTGAAAGTGATACATGGAGAACTTGTCCCGGGCAAAAACAGTATTTCTAAAGACTTGGGGATCAGCAGTAACTTAGTAGGATTAGGACAAGGATAAAAACCCTATTTCAGTAGGACTAGGACAAGGGTGTTATAAAAACCCTTATTTGCTGAATTTTTCGGCATTCAATTCATTCATCCTATTTTCTATTCAATTCTATTTTTCTTTTATTCGACATTTAGTTCTTCACGTTACTTTCTGACAGAGAAAGCACGACTCTTGTGACCAACGTGAGATCATTCTAGTTTTGATATGATGCTGATGTTTATGGTGATCTCCGTTGCACTCATGAGTAGCTAAACTTCTCTGTTAGGGTTATGGAAGCCTTATGAGATACTATCTATTGCTATGAGTTTGTGAATTCTTGACACGTATGCTGCTTATATCATTACTCTCTTCATCTTAATTTAAATTCTTGTGGTTGCAAACATATAGAATACGCTAGTATAACATTAACTTGTTCGAAAGAAAAGTTACATGTCTGGAAAAGAGAGAGTGACAAGGAAATAGGGCTACCAACCCCTGTTTAAAAGTTAGTGCCGTAACTGTATTAATCTCTTGGAGAATTCGTACCATTAGTTATACGCTTTAAGCTCGAAAGAGTTAAAGTGAGATAATCCTTGATGGTCGAAAGACGCAAGGATTTACTATAGAATACGAAACTCTATAAGCGCATGCATGTCTGAATTCCGCATAACTCATAGCCAATAGATACGTAGAACTCATAAGGTGGACATAACCCTAACTTACAATTATCATTGATTAAAATCTCTGTTTTTACTTTGCTATTTTGATAATTTTACTTCACGCATAAAATTCCCCCTTTTTCCGCAGAACTTTCACCAAAAGTCTACTAATCGTTGCATACTTAGTGACCGAGTATTCCCTGTGGGATTCGACACCCAACCCAGTTGGGTTCTATATTTGACGACGACCGCTTACACTCTTACGAGAGCTGTAGTTTGAGCGTTATCAGTTGGCCATGATTTGGATGTACGAATCATTGTTAATGTCACCTTAGTTGGATTTTAAAGATTCTCGTTCTTGAAAATTTAGCCTTTATTTTATTTTATTAAATAGATTAGTGTCTATGTCCGTTCAAATTTAGAAGTCCTGGTTATTTTTCTTTGTAAGATCTCATAAAGTTGTAAGTCTAAAATTCAGCTCCCTAAGCTTTACAAGCTCCAACACTTAGAAATTTTTAGCTAAGTGTTCAAAGCTTAGTCTCATTTTAGTCCTCCAAACTTCGGGGATTTATTTGATGACCTTTCCGACCTCCGTTTTTAGATTTCAAGTTGCGTTGCGATGGGGCAAGGTCGTAGTACATCCCGGGTGAGTTTCAAAATTTTTGAAGTAGCGTAAGGGTACGTTTGGTGTGCCAAACTAGTAGCCAAAGGCTATTAAGGGTCACCGCCCATGGTGTAGCCTTTGTGGGCAAATCAGCACCAAAGGCGCCGCCCTTTGTGTAGCCTTTGTACTCAGTTTTTCAGCATTACACTTTCGTTTCTTGAGGGTTAATTTGGTAATTCTCCCACCCCTATATATATCAAAAACACGTGATTAAGGCATAAAAACACCAAAATATACTTCTTTTCATCAATTTCTCTCAAGAACAAGAGCAAGGGTTTCAATTTGAAGACCCAAATCCAAGAGATTTCACCGTAGATCGTTAAGGAACTTTCATCTAAGGTATACGCTGTGTTGATTTATGGATTCCTTCCATCCATAAATCTCAAGAACCCTATTTTAAATTATGCACCTCGTTATTAAGTTGTGAGTTGATTTGTTCATGTAATTGATGTTGTAAAATCCCCAAGTTAGGGTCTTTGTGTGTTTTTATGAAGCTATGATATTATATGAGTTGGAAACATGTAAATTTGGCTGTTGATGATGAATAATTTGATGATTACACCTATGGCTAAGTTGTGCATGTAAAGTGTTTGATAAATTGCCTAAGAAATTAGAAATCATATATTATAGCTAAATTGTGGCCTAAATGACCTATGCATGCTATACCCTTATGAAAACAATGACTTCTATGATATTGTATGCATTATGATTGTTGATGGGATGTTCATGAAACTAGATTTAATGGACTTATGGCATGTTGTTATAAGCATTCCCTTACATGTATAAAATTTTGAAGACTGTGTAGTATGAAATCCCCAACTTATGGTACTAAGAATTGTGGACTTTATTTCTATGATCAAGAATTGTCATGATATGTCAGTTTCCTTCTATCGAGTCTTGGGGGTACTTGTACCCAAAAAATATAGTTGTGTGCTTAGAGCCAGTGTCATGTTTTCACGACACTCTCAGTCAAGCCATGTTCAGTAGAATTCATTCAGTCATGTGACTCAGGAAAGTCAGTAACTCAATAATCTCAGTAGTATTTTATCAGTCAATGGAACTTCATGAACCCAGGTGCAGAGTCTATTCAGATGGGAGTAGGAGTTAGCACCGAGTGAACCTAAGTATGGGAATACACACTGTCAGATGAGGGTGTGATTCTTAGAAGTCATCCTTGCATTCCAGAACTATGTAGCCAGCATAGTTTGAGACATCAACACTATCAGATGAGGGTTGATGAGGTGGATAAGCACTGTCAGATGAGGGCCCCACCATTCTCTTTTGGGGACACTGTCAGATGAGGGTTACCCATAGCTTCTGTCTACCAGTGGCGCGGTATTGAAACCCTTCCAATCAGGGCACAGATTGGACCCCAGCTCAGTTATTATAGTGCATTTGGGGAATGTCGGTTAGATAACTACTTCCCACAGTCTCAGTATTAGAACTCATATTGTTCTTCAGAATTTAGGACTATCAAATACAGTCAACTCAGATACATCACGAAACTCAACTAGTTCCATCAGATTTGGGACTATCAGATATAATACTCATGTTATCAGTCATATTAGTCATCAAAAATCAGTTACCAGTCATTTTAGTTATCAGTAAATTCATGTTATCAGTCACGTATTCATGCATGTATTCTCACGTTCATACTAGTCAGTTAGCCAGTATTATTCATGCATATGAACCCATTCATTCAACCTACTTCACATGCATACCAGTACATTCAAAGTACTGACGTATTTGCTCTTGGTGTCTTATACCATAGGTTTAGAGACACGAGCTCTAGAGCATCAGTAGATTCCAGATATCAGCAGTCAGTTAGCAGTGAGTCCTCATCCTCTGAGAATGATATGACTTGTTACTTCATTATTACAGTATTTAGTTATTTCAGTCGGCGGAGTTAGTTGGGGACATGTCCGATCAACTCCTTATCCTGACAATTCTGTTTTAGAGGCTTTTCAGACTATTATGTTCAGACAGTTATCTCAATTATTTTAGGTATTTTATACCCCACTAGATGTTATGTTTTATCATATTTGAACCTTATTGGCCTTTCAGCCTTTATTTCTGCATTTATTTAGTATATTATGCAGTGTAAAGGTACAGATATCAGTCATGGGTTAGCTTGTGGTCCTTTAGGGTCATGAGCACCGTGTAGCCTTTCGGATACCAGATTTGAGACATTACAAATTTTGTATCAGAGCCTAAGGTTCAATACAGTCCTAGGAAATCTGAAATCCGCATCTAGTAGAGTCTTGTACATGGGCATGTTGCGTGCCACATTTTTGTGCAGGAGGCTATAAGATGTTTTAGGAACAGTTTCCCTTCTTTTGGTATTCATGTCATGCTAGTGAGTATAATCTCAAGTCAATCTCTCAGTCCATTTTACTTCTTTATTTCAGAACATGCCTCCCAAGAGAAGAACCCAGCATATCCAAGAAGATCCCTTGGATGAACATATTTCTCATGCAGAGTTCAGGGCCACATTCACTACTCTTTCTCATTCAGTTGCTGCTCAGAATAAATGATCAACTATTGTTCCGGCCAACCTAATGGCCAACTCAGCTGTAGCCAGGATTTGGCACTTCACTCGAATGAACCCTCGATCCTTTCTCGTGTCTAAGTCAGATAAGGATCCTCAGGAATTTATTGATCAGGTTTAGAAGGTGACAGACATCATAGGGGTGACTACTATTGAGAGTGTTGAGCTAGCTGCATATCAGTTACAGGATGTGGCTCATACTTGGTTCAAACAGTGAAAGTTTAAGAGGTTAGGTGATGCAGATCCTATAGAGTGGGAGGAATTTATTATTGCATTCTTAGATAGATTCTTCCCCCAAGAGCTTAGAAAGATAAGGTGCTAGAATTCATCAACCTCAGGCAGGGCAACATGACGGTGAAAGAGTATTCTTTTTAGTTTACTCAATTAGCCAGATACGCCCCTCATGTGGTTGTAGACAACAGGACCAAGATGAGTAAGTTCGTTTCAGGGGTGAATGATAGCGTGGTAAATGTGTGCAGATCTGCCATGCTGAATAGTGACATGACTTTAGCTAGACTCATGACTCATGCTCAGTAGATAGAAGATCAAAAGATTAAGATAGGGGAGAGTCAGAGTAAGAGAGCAAGGACAGTTAGTTTCAACTTTGCTCAGCCTAAATTAGAAAAAGAAAACCATTCTTAATTTTGTCCTAAGACATCAGTTCCATCCCCTCCATCATCCAGTGCTCCAGTGCCAAAATTAAAAACTGGCAACAAAGATAGGGCGTCAGGCTATAAGTCTCAGGGCAATGTTAGTAGTGCCCGAACCAATCCCCTTTGTCAGACTTATGGTAAGAACCACAAGGGTGTTTGCAGAGCTAGCGGGGATGTTTGTTTTGGTTGTGGAAAGCCAGGCCACAAAGTCAGAGATTGTCCCTAGTCAGGTTATCAGGGTCAGAAGAACCGTTTCTCAGCTCAGTCTGGTCGCCCGAATAAATAGGGTGCCACTTCTAGCGCTACTAGTGGGCAATGTCCAAATCACCTTTATGCTCTTCAGACTCGACAGGCTTAGGAAAATTCTTCTGATGTAGTTACTGGTACGTTACAAATCTTTCATGTGCATATTTACGCTTTGCTAGATCTAGGTGCTTCTTTGTCCTTTGTTACTCCCTATATAGCAGGCAATTTTGGAACCAGTCCTAAAATTCTAGTAGAGCCCTTCTCAGTTTCTACCCCAGTGGGTAAAACCATCATAGCCCGATGGGTATACAGGAACTATCGGATTATGATATTTTAGAAATTCACTTTAGAAGACTTAGTCGAATTAGAGATGACTAATTTTGATGTCATTCTCGATATGGATTGGCTTTATTCTTGCTATGCTACAGTCAACTGCAGAAATAGAATAGTCCAGTTTCAGTTTCCTAATAAACTCGTCCTAGTGTGGAAGGGTAGTGTATCCGCTTTCAGAGGTCAGCTTATTTCCAACCTTCGGGAAAGGAAAATGATATTTAAGGGATGTGTCTATTATCTTATTCGAGTTAAGGACTCTAGTTCTGACACTCCTAGTCTTGAATCGGTCCTAGTCGTTAATGAATTTTTAGATGTCTTTCCCAAAGATCTTCTAGGAATTCCTCATGAAAGAGAAATAGACTTCGGCATTGATCTTCTTCCAGATACTTAGCCTATATCTATTCCTCCATACAAAATGGCACCAACAGAACTCAAGGAACTGAAAAAACAGTTGAAGGATCTCTTAGATAAGGGATTTATCAGGCCCAGTATTTCTCCATCGGGTGCACTAGTCTTATTCGTGTGCAAGAAAGACGGTTCTCTCAGAATGTGCATTGATTACCGCCAGCTCAATAAAGTAATGGTCAATAACAAGTATCCTCTTCCCAGAATCAATGACTTGTTTGACCAACTTCAGGGTGCCAGCTATTTTTCTAAGATAGACCTTAGATCTGGTTATCATCAACTCAGAGTCAGAGAATGTGACATTCCGAAAACAGCCTTCCATACACGGTATGGTTACGTCAAATTCTTAGTTATGTCCTTTGGTCTTACCAATGCCCCAACAGCTTTCATAGACTTGATGAGCCATGTGTTCAAGCAGTACTTGGACATATTTGTCATAGTCTTCATAGATGATATTTTGGTCTATTCCTGCAGTGAGCGTGATCATACAGACCATCTCTGAATCGTACTTCAGACTCTCGGAAATCATCAGTTGTTTGCCAAATTTAGTAAGTGCGAGTTTTGGATAAGGTCAATAGCATTCCTTGGTCATATCATTTTTGGTGATGGCATTAGAATAGATCCTTAAAAGACCAAAGAGGTAAGAAACTAGACCAGACCTATCTCTCAATCAGACATTAGGAGTTTCTTGGGTTTGGCTGGCTATTACAGGTGGTTTGTTGAGGGATTTTCTTCTATTGCATCCCCTATGTCCAGGTTTACTCAGAAGAAAGTCAAGTTTCAATGGTCAAATCTTTGCGAGAAGAGTTTTCAGGAGTTGAAGACTCAACTCACTTCAGTACCAGTCTTAGATCTTCCTGATAGTTCAGATGGGTTCGTAGTGTATTGTGATGCATCCATAGTAGGTTTGGGTTGTGTCCTCATGCAGCATGGTAAGGTCATATCCTATGCCTCCAGACAGCTTAAACCCCATGAGAAGAATTATCCTACTCATGATCTTGAGTTAGCAGCCGTAGTATTTGCCTTAAAGATTTGGAGGCATTATCTATACGGTGTTCATGTAGATGTGTTCATAGATCATAAGAGCCTTCAGTATGTCTTTTCTCAGAAAGATCTCAATCTTCGTCAGAGAAGGTGGTTAGAGCTCTTGAAGGATTATGACATGAGTGTCCTTTATCATCCAAAAAAGGCCAACGTGGTGACTGACGCCTTCAGTAGACTGTATATGGGTAGTGTTGCTCATGTCAAGGACAGTAAGAAAAAGTTAGCTCAGGAAATCCATCAGCTTGCCAGACTGGGTGCTGCTTAGTCGACACAGAAGAGGGTGATATATGGGTTCAGAGTAGTTCAGAATCATCTTTAGTTTTCGAGGTGAAAGAAAAGAAAGATAGAGATCCCAACCTTGTTAAGTTGAAAGAGTCAGTCAAGGATCATAAAATATAGGTTTTCTCCTAAGGGGGAGATGGTGTTCTGCGTTATCAGAGTCGTCTGGGTGTTCCAGGTGTAGATAACTTGAGACAACAAATTCTTGTAGAAGCGCATGGTGAGCGCTGCTCTATTCATCCAGGGGCCACTAAGATGTACCGCAACTTGCAGAAGATCTATTGGTGGAGTGGGATGAAGAGAGATGTTGTAGAGTTTGTGGCTATGTGCTCTACATGTCAGCAGGTTAAGATAGAGCATCAGAAGCCTAGTAGTTCCATGCAGGAGTTTACTATTCCTACTTGGAAGTGGGAAGCGGTGAACATGGATTTCGTGATGGGTTTGCCTCGAACTCATCGTCAGCATGATTCAGTTTGGGTCATTGTAGACAGGATGACCAAGTCATCTCATTTCCTTCCAGTTCATACCTCCTATTCAGTCAAGGATTACGCTAAACTCTACATCAAAGAGTTGGTCAGATTGCACGGTACTCCATTAGCTATTATCTCAGAAAGAGGTGCCCAATTCACCTCTAACTTCTGGAAAGCATTCCAAAAAGGTCTTGGTACCTAAGTCCATCTCAGTACAGCCTTTCATCCTCAAATAAATGGTCAAGCAAAAAAGACCATTCAGACCCTAGAAGATATGCTAAAGGCGTGTGCAAATGATTTCAAGGGAAGTTGGGATGACAACTTGCCTTTGATTGAGTTTGCATATAACAATAGCTATCATTCCAGAATTAATATGGCTCTATTCAAAGATCTTTATGGTAGGAGAGGCAGATCTCCAGTTGGTTGGTTCGAAGTAAGTGAGGCCTTAGTGATAGGGCTTGACTAGTATTCGATGCCTTACAGAAAGTTTAGTTGATCAGAGAAAGGCTTCGGGCTGCTCAGAGCTGACAGAAGTCTTATGCAGATGTCTGTAGAAAGGATATCGAGTTCGATATTGGTGACTATGTCTATCTGAAGATCTCTCCCATGAAGGGAGTGAAGAGGTTCGGTAAGAAGGGAAAGCTCAGTCCACACTATGTTGGTCCCTTCAAGATTCTCAGTCGTTTCGGCAAAGTAGTTTATGAGCTCGTGTTGCCTTCAGATCTAGCCTCGGTTTATTCAGTCTTCCATGTCTCCTTGCTCAAGAAATAAATAGGTGACCCATTAGTCCTAGTACCTATTCAGAGCATAGATGTTTAGAACAGCCTCTATTATGAAGAGATTTCGGTCGAAATCCTAGACTATCGACTCGTAGACTGAGGAACAAGGAAGTCCCTCTAGTCAAAGTTGTTTGGAGAAATCAGTTCGTTGAGGAAGCTATTTGGGAAGCAGAAGTAGATATGCGGACCAAGTATCCTCACCTCTTCTCTGCCAACTCAGGTCAAGCTCAAGGTAACAGTTCTCCTTAAGCTTTTCAGATTCATATCCAGTATTCATTACAAACTTGATATCTAGTTTCATGCTCATGTTCCCATTATAACCTCAAGTACCATTGCATATTCAGTCATGCATTCATGTATCGGTTCAGTCATATAATTATACATTAGATATGTATTCTGATTTTGAGAAGCTTAGTTCATCAAAACACTAGTCATGTATACATGAATCAGTTATACATGCATCAGATATGCATGTTCGATATGTTCAGTTTATCAGTTATGTAAGTCATGAGATCATGTTTCAGTCATTCATGTTTAGTTCATGTTCAACTTATTGTTTCCCCTCTCAGTCAGTCTCATTCGAGGATGAATGTTCCCAAGAGGGAGATATTGTAAGATCCCGTAAATTTCTAAGTCTAAAATTCATCTCCCTAAGATTTACAAGCTCCAACACTTAAAATTTATAGCTAAGTGTTCAAAACTTAGTCTCATTTTAGATCTCTAAACTTCATGGATTTATTGACGACCTTCATTTTTAGATTTTCAAGTTGCATTATGATGGGGTAAAGTTGTAGTACATCCCCTGCGACGGGGCAAGGCCACAATTAAAGGATTGCTCAAGAGAAGAAAAAGTAAAAAGTCATCCCAAATTCACCATAGGGCGATAAAAACAGTACATGTATAAACCAAGAACACAGACAAACAAACTCAACCAAAACCATCTTTATTGCTAAGAGGACCATAGCATTTAATAACTGATGACACACGAGATAGCATACGCTGGCGTCGAGGATATCATCAGCATTAAATATCTAATGACACGCTAGATAGCATACGCTGACGTCGAAGATATCATCAACATTAAATATCTGATGACATGCAAGATAACATATGTTGCTGTCGAGGATGTCATCAACATTAAATATCTAATGACACGTGAGATAGCATACACTGGTGTCGAGGATATCATCAGTATTAAATATCTGATGACATGTGAGATAGCATACGCTGGCGTCGAGGATATCATCAACATTAAATATCTGATGACACGCGAGATAGCATATGCTGACGTCGAGGATATCATCAACATTAAATATCTGATGACATGCAAGATAGCATACACTGGAATCGAGGATATCATCAACATTAAACATCTGATGCAACACAAGACAGCATACGCTGGCATCGATGATATCATCAGTATTAAATATCTGAAGACACGCGAGATAACATATGCTGGTGTTGAGGATATCTTCAGCATTAAATATTTGAAGACATGTGAGATAGCATATGCTGGCGTCGAGGATATCATCAGCATTAAATATCTATTGACACGTGAGATAGCATACGATGGTGTCGAGGATATCATCAGCATTAAACATCTATTGGCACGCAAGATAGCATACGCTGGCATTGAGGATATCATAACATACAACATATGTTGACACGCGAAGATGGAATACTCTAGCATCGAGGATATCTCATCATTTCATGAATCAGTATCTAAATACATCAAAGGCACGAAACTCAAAGGGATATTTTAAAGTCGTTATCTGAAGAGGAATGACATATGAGGTTTCCTAAAAATTGATAATTTGAGGAATCATCTATAAGTCATATTATTTGAAATAGGATAGTATGCAAGATCACCTATGAGTTGATACTCCATAGTTCATCCGTAAGTCAACACAACATCCTAACCGGATAGTGTGCAAGGTTACCCAAAGATCGATAGTTTGAAAGTTATTCATAAGTTGCAACTAAATCCTTACCAGAGAATATGCGAGATTATCAAATTGATAAGTCCAAGGGTTCTCTATAAGCCACATCATATCCAAGATCAATTATGTGCAGGATTACCCAAAGACTAGTAATTTGAGGGATATTCATAAGTCATATTATATCAAAGGTTGTATGATGTGCAGGAATACCTGAGAGCCAGTGATTAAAGGTATATCTATAAGTCATCTCTTATCCAAGGTCAGATAATGTTTAGGATCACCTAGAAGCTAGCAATTCAAACGATATTTGTAAGTCACCTCATGTCCAACGTCAAATAATATGCAAGATTATCCAAAGATTAACGATTCAAGGAAAATCTATAAGTCATATCAATACAAAAGATGCGCAAGACTTACCCGAGGTCACCTACAAAGAATCATTGTCAATAACTAGAGAATTATCATTCAACATATAACCATCATTATAGGTGACCAAAAAGGGTTGCCACATTAGCATAAGATTATACGGTTGCAGGGACCGTTCTGCATAAAGTGTCGTCGGTGTCCAAAAGGATGCCCCACTTTTCAGACATATTCAATCGAAAAATGAGCTAATTATGAAACAACCAAGAGAGTTGTTGTATCTGTTATTGCAAGTTATTTCTTTCTAGATAGGTAGATGAGAGGATGACTTCACTTTTCAGGCAACAACTCAGTGGAGATATGGTAAAAAATATATACCCCTTTTGTGAATTGTGTTTAGCACTAATGATTTTTGTTTGAGAAATTGTCAATAGCATCCGAGAGGACAAAAATCTCAAAACAAAACCACAAGTGTGGACCACTTCAAAAAGGACATAGCACAATGTGAAACTCTTTCTTAGCAGCAATACGGGACATAGTATAGAGAGTGACGTCAAACTCTTTAGGCGTGAGCTATAGAATGATCACCACCACCATCCAACCATACCCCTGTTATAAAGCATGTGGGTATTTTGGGTATTCTGGTTTCAGCTTCATCTTTGAGACATTTCTAAACTCATACGCAGGGTAACCTTCTCTTTCTTTCAAATTTGGGTGACAACATACCTAGAGTTTTTGAAATTATGGCCAGCTAAGTTCTTACCTATGGATGTGAAGAGCTCCACATTCATGGTTAAGAGGTTACAAGCCACTTTTCCGCAACTTGATCAACTTGTCACTCATCTTGAAACAAAGATCGTCTAAAATAAAAGACTATCTTTTCTACCAATTGAGTCAAACTACAAGCAGTTTGATTTCCTGAGTTTTGGGGATATGTAGGCTGGTCTCTATGTAGAAAACACGACTATGTTCCAACCTCCTCCCCCCTCAAATCTCCCATTTCTATTTTCCCTTTTTTTGATTTCGAAGGGTTGGAAAACATTGATTTTGACTTTTTAAACTATTTCAAAACATTAAAAAAAAATTCAAAACAATCTAAGAAATCAGAGAGTCGCCACTTAATTTACTTGAAAAAAATTTAGAAAACTTTTAAAAAAATAAAATCTAAGTCTCAAAACAGAAAAAGACTTAGGCTTTTAAGAAAATCCCAGGTAAGAGATTTTTATTAACATTTTAGGAAGGTTTTTAAGGCACCTAAAATGTCTGCCAACTTGAGGTTATCCAGACTATTTGAAAACTACCTTTGACTAACTTTGAAAAAGAGAAGTTGGTTTTTGAAAAGAAAGTGATTTAGGAAAAACCTGTATAAAATCAATTTTGACGAATTAGTAAGGAATTTAACTAAGTCTGAGAAAAGAAATAACAAATAAGCATAGAAAGGGGGTAGGGGAAATTATGAGATTTGGGCTTTTAGGCCCAAATCCACTTGCACTTGTCCTAGACTATTCATTTGGGCTTTTAGCCCATCCTCACCTGTTCTAATCTAGATTTTTAGGCCTTTGGCCCACAACCTGCTTCACCTGTATTAATTTACAACTTTGGCTTCGAGGCCCAAAATGAATAAATAAATGATTAATGAATAAACAAAAAGAAAACAATAATAAAAATCGAGTCTTTTCAAGTCTCTTAGAGACCTCATCAATGGGTTTTGACCCATTTTTCTTCTTCGTCAATCTTCTAGCACCCGCACTCCATATAATCGACCTTGAGTTTAAACTTCAAACTTGACTCGAAGAGATGGACCTCATTGACCCATTACAAAATGCAAGAGGAGAGGAGTCCATTTGGAGTCGAGACATTTTTGCATGCAATGAAAAGATAAAGAAATTAATATATGTTCAAGGCATAAAAGTGACATATTTCAAAGCAAAATAAAATATCAAGAACCAATTTTTGAATGACAATGATAAGCAAACTTGCACACGTATAACAAGAATGAGAGTTTATAGATAAAATGCAAAGCAAAGACACCCACTTACATGCCTCATGATTTATGTTCATATTAAGAATGACTAAAGGTAAAAGGAAGAAGGTCATATTCAATGAATTAATGCGAGAACAAACAACGTAAGCTTGCGAAAGTAAAGGGATGAGGCAATAAGAAAAATAACCATGGCTTCTAAAATTGAACAAACATAAACACTAATCCATATAACAAAATAAAATAATGGCTAACTTTTCAAGAACGAGAATCTTTAAGCAACTAAGGTGACATTAATAATGATTCGTACATTCAAATCATGGCCAACTTTAGGGAAAATATGTAACGACCTATGATTTATCTTTCTAAGACATCGTTGATTCTCTTTTGATATTATGAACTAAAGAGAGATATGAATCAAGTCTTTACACACACAAAGAGCTCATATAAAAATTCGGAGTAACAAAATTAGAATAAAAGTTTAGTATCTCTAAAAGTAAAATATCATTCAACAATCATACTATGCATGACTCAGAAATATCTAAATAATTCTATTTAGCCACAAAAATTCGAACTTTCTCACCATTTTGACAAAACAACATGCGATAAAAAAAGAGAGGCATAAATATCTTGGATGGAAAATAAAGCTAGCACTTCATCTCTCAAATGAGGATTTTGAAATCCATTAAAATAATTAGCAAGCAAATCACAAGACCTTGAATTAAACAATTACTATTTTATTAAGGAAAAACAAACAATAGTAACTATTTTTTTTTACATAAAGAAAACAACTTTACTTGCTAAAAATAAATATATCCTCCAACAATAAATTTAAATAAAGCATAAGAATGTCTTTTAAGCAAAGATTGAAATTTTATCCCTAATAATCAAAGAATAAAGTCAAAAAGGAGAAAACAATCAATATTATCTATTCTTTTTAACATAAAGGAAACAACTTTACTTGCTAAAAACAAACATATCCGCTAACAATGAATTTAAACAAAACATAAGTACATCTTTTAAGCAAAGATTGAAACTTTATCTATAATAATCAAAGAATAAATTCAAAAAGGAGAAACAACTATTGCTAGCTCATTTTCATACCATGAACATGAAAATAATCATAATATCAACACCACAACTTCCTATGGCCTTCAAAGCCGTCTACAACAACAATTCTAGCAAACAAAATTGCAACTACGAACTATGAAAAAGAAAAAGATGAAGAAAAAAATAATAATAAAAAGAAAGGTGTGTTTACCTTTTTTGGGACAACAAAATGGGACTACAAGCTTTTTTCAGAGTCTTGATCACCACCGGAAAGCGTTCAACTTGAGAAATTTGATTAGCCCACAAATTTCATGGAAAAGAAAAAAAATTACTAAAATAAAAACTTGATATGAGTATGACCATGAGGATGGATGAGAATGAGTGCGTATTTAATCCGTCCAAGGAAGTGCACAAGTGAAGTGTAAAAGAGGGTCTAAATGCACTAAAAACAACCCCTAAGTTACACTTTATGGGCACCTCACCTTTGAGGGGTATTGTGGTCATTTTGTATTCTATTTTGTAATACACTATATATAGAGCCTCTTATGATTTTTAGTCTTAGTTTTTGTTGAATATGAAAGTGTAACACTTATAAACATCTCTCTTAAGAGAATGACCCTCCTTGGCTGAAATTGTAACTAGGAAAATCAACTTGAGTGTGGAATCACTCGTGTTGGATTCAAGCTTGGAAATATTGGATGCTTGGGAGATCGAGGTCACTCTTGTGCCAATGTAGGAGTTAGGTATTCGTTGTGTGTATTGTTAAAGGTCCAAGAGTGGAAAAAGGCTCTTGGGTTTTTAAGATTACACCTTCATTTTGTCTAACTATCTATCCTCTTGTTTGTTGTAATCATTGTTTCTTATTTTTGTTAATGTAACCCGTGAGGTGTTTTTATTGTTACCACTTTTTTGTTGTTCATATTGTCTTCATATTATTGTTTTTGTTGCTATTTTGGTGTGATAAACACCTTCTTCATTTCATTATTGTTGTTGTCATTGTCAAATTCGAGTGAGGTCTTCAATCGGTCCAAGAATCCTTTTGATTAGTGGACTATTTGGGGTGTGTTTACTATTCCTGTGGTTTTTATTGTATCATTTGGAATCAGAACATGGCTTGATCTTGTTCCTACAAGATCAAATCTTGGGCTAGCTCACTTGAAAAAAATTGAAATCTGAAAATTTCAGAAAAAGAACAATCTGTCCATTTTCTGTTCTTGGTCAAAAATTATGTTATTGTTGTGCCTTGGCCGAGATTTTTACTTGTCTTGAGTATTTATAGTGTTAGTTTTGTTCTCCACTAACACTTTGAGTATAAATCTAAGTTTGAGCTTCTATTTATTAAAGTTGTAGTCGTGAACTTGGACTTGGCTGATTTTGTTATTGAACATTGTTGTGGTGGACTGTTTTGGCCTTGTGGCCTTCATCTTGTTGTTTTTATAAGCTTGGCCACGTGATATTGTTGTTCATTGGTGGCCTAAGAACCAGTTTGTTGAAGTTGTAGTTGTCTTGGCCATGTGTTGAAGATATTGTATTGTGAAAATTGAAAGTTGGTTGTATGAAATTGTTGGTGTTCTTGGAGATTGTTGTTGGTTGTTCTTGATGATTGTTGATTTTGTTCTTGAAGTTTTTCACAACCTTCATAGCTTGTTAAAATAAAGTGAACCTTTAGATCTATTAAGGTGAAGGGAAAAAGGTGAAGCTTTGTTAGTCTTGAAAGACTTACCATCACTCATCAACTACTCAATCACATCACAACCACTTTGTAATAACTTTCCATGATTCAAGGACCCATGTTTTAAGGAGAAGTACAAGTAAAGTCAAAATCTTGAAAATTGAAAAAGGCTCCAAGACTTATTTTTTCCTCCTAAAATAAAATTTTACCAATCCAAATTAAATTTTTGACCAAGACATGAATATTTGAGAATAACAATTCGTTAGTAAAACCGCAACCAATACGTGGCTGCCACGTCAAGTTACTGTTCACGCATCAAATTTTGGCTCAAATTTTAAATTTTGTAGTTTTCGTTTGTTGTTTCTTAGTTTCAATTTTTCTGGTTCCAATACTAATTGGTAAACTAGTACTCATCTACTAGATTGTTAGTTAGTCTTTGTGTTCGTTTCTCTTTTGTGAATTTGTTGTATCTTGTTGGTTCAAGTTCGTAAACAAATTTTCTTTGAGTCAACTCAAACAAAAATCCATTCCTAACATGAGTAGACTCTACCCTCAATCACTCACGAAGTACAAGACGACTTTCAACACTTGTGAAATCAAGTATGAGGTAAAACCGAGAGTGAGAGTGTGGTGAGGCATTTTGAACTAACAAGTTTGTTTTATTGTTTATTGTTATCCTTTGCTTTAGGTACCATGGCTGCCACTAATCTTGATGCCACGTTTGATCGCATTAATGACGATATTGAAGAAATGAAATGGCACCTGGAAAGGCTACGCCAATTGTTACCTAAACTTATCCCACAAAATCCAACTTCCCTTGTCCAAACACCTTGTGCCGAGAGCTTTTCGAAGGAAGAGGTGGGGTACCCCGACCCACACCAAGGTAAAAAGGAGATTGAAACATCTTTGGTACTTGATTGTGAACTTATTGAGAGTGAAGCACTTGCTAGTTCCAAATTTGTCCGTGAGATAGATCATGCTCTCTTTAGGTTTAATGTTTTGTTTGAAGATAATATAAACACTCCTAATGAACCTAGTGGTGAAAATGACGGTATAGCTTGCCTTGAAGGCTATAGCCGATATGCTAACCCACTATGGTGTGACAACATTCCTCCTAAAGATGGAAATATCTTCTTCGAAGATGAGAGTACTCTTATGGGTAAGGAATGTGTAGTCTCGAAAATGAGTACTCTTGGTGTGCATGATGATCAATTTACTATTAAATGTAGTTCACTACTTGAGCATGTAAATGGAGTGCTTAAAAATTCTCAAGTTAGTGATGGTGTCTATAGAATTGATGTTGATAATGCGCATGACTCTTTGAACATTTTGTGTGGTAAAAGCATTGCAATTAGTTTTAGTCATAGAGATCATGTGTATGAAATGGTTTTTATGCATGAATGTGGGAGTGAATTCTAGGGGAAGGAAGGGCTAGCCTCGGCTTATGCCCTTGGCTAAATTTTCCATTTGATCTCGGTACCATCTTAGGGTGGAAAAGGATGACTCTCGGACTATTTTTCTTTTGTCTTGATGCTTCTCCAAGCCATTTTGTTTGTAGCAATTGTACTAATGTTTTTATGATTAAAACAAAGGACTCGTGTCTATACTTCAAATTTTTCCCACCTCAGTATGGCATGTTGATGTGTTATTTTTTCTAACCCTAACCTCTCATATCACGAGGATATGTACTTGTTTCTCTTGATTTGCAAGGTACGGATTCGAGGTCGAATCCTTTTCAAGAAGGGGAAGATGATACGAGTACGACCACGAGGATGGACAAAAATGAGTGTGTATTGAATCCGTCCAAGGAAGTGCACAAGTGAAGTATAAAAGAGGGCCTAAATGCACTAAAAATAGCCCCTAAGTTACACTTTATGGGCACCTCACCCTTGAGGAGTATTGTGGTCATTTTGTATTCTATTTTGTATACACTATATATAGAACCTCTTAGGGGTTTTAGTCTTAGTTTTTGTTGAATATGAAAGTGTAACACTTAGAAACATCTCTCTTGAGAGAATGGCCCTCCATGGCCAAAATTGTAACTAGGGAAATTAACTTGAGTGTGGAATCACTCATGTTGGATTCAAGCTTGGAAACATTGGATGCTTGGGAGATTGAGGTCACTCTTGTGCCAACGTAGGAGTTAGGTATTCGTTGTGTGTATTGTTAAAGGTCCAAGAGTGGAGTAGACTCTTGGATTTTTAAGATTACACCTTCATTTTGTCTAACTATCTATCCTCTTGTTTGTTGTAATTGTTGTTTCTTGTTTTTGTTAATGTAACCCGTGAGGTGTTGTTATTGTTACCACTTTGTTGTTGTTCATCTTGTCTTCATATAATTGTTGTTGCTGCTGTTTTCGTGTGATAAACACCTTATTCATTTCATTATTGTTGTTGTCATTGTCGAATCCGAGTGAGGACTCCAATCGGTTCAAGAATCCTTTTGATTAGTGGACTGTTTGGGGTGTGTTTAGTGTTCCCATGGTTTTTATTGTATCAAAACTCTTCTTTGCTCAAAGTTTTTTTTCAACCTTGAGACTTTTTTTTTCATTAAAAAAAATTTCAACTATTTTCTCAAAAGCTTTTCAATTCTTTTTGGCTTTTAGACTTGCTCTCTACCAAAATAGTGGTAGTATTTATAGGAAAAGATGGGGATTCAATTCTTTTCATCCATCAACGTGGGAGGAAAAACATTTAGGGGTGTTTTTGCAATTTTAAAAATTGAAGATAACATAAGGTGGAAGATAATGTGGGGGGGAATTATACAATATAGTACAATTTTTGAATTTCAAAATTGAAAAAAGGACAAGGTTGAGGAGAGAATTGTACAGTGTAGTAAAAATTTGAGGAAATTGGGAAGAAGTTATGAGAGTTTTTGGGAATTTTAGGGTTATTTAAAATATAACCCCAATTAGGATTTAAAGTTTAGCCAAATTTATTTAATTTTGACCAAATTAAAAATCAATTGGTGGATTGCATTGCAATTATGGCCAATTTGATTTCAATTATGGCCAAATCTAATAGATTGGCTAAATTAAATTAAAATTTGATACGAATAATACTTCTTTTAATCCCGAGCTTCTTGATTTAATAAAATCAAACACATATTTATGCAAATAAATTATTTTTGAGAGTAAATTATGTTTAAATCAAGACTTTATTCGTTCGAATTAATTTTCAAGCTTATCTCCATAAAAACTCAAATTTTGATAAAAATATTCATTCAAGTAACAAAATTTATACGATCTCGTATATGTGAATACGAAAATGTATAATCGTCACTTAAATGACAAAATTAACCTAAATAAATATTTTAATTTTATTAAAAATCAAAGAAACTCAGGGTTAAATTTAGTCGTGGAGGGCAAAAATTAGGTGTCAACAGGTACGATGTGATGACCACAAACATCGCTGAGTCGCACAACCCGGTGTTGATGGATGAACGGGAGTACCCTGTATTTCTAGGAAATTTGGTGAAAAGTTTAGGGAGCGGCATACCTTTGTTGACGGTACAAACAACAAATTTATGTCTTGTGCGGAAAAGATCCTAAGGGATAATAAGAGTGCAAGCGACTCCTTGTATGTGACTAATGAAAATTGGGGTCTCGACCAATTCACCGTGTTAAGAAACGGTGTCACTTCCAAGGTCAATCTCTTGGAGAGGAGTTGTTCTTGTAGGAAATATGACTTGGTGAAAATGTCGTGCGAACAGGCGATGGCCGCTTGGCGAGCTAAGCATGGCGATGGCAAAGGTTATGGTAACTCCATCTACGAGTACTCTTCGCCAATTTATAAAGTTGAAACTTACCTCCTCGCATATTTTGAAGCTATTAACATTGTCCCTCTAGAATTCAGACTGTGCCACACGAATTACAAGACATTACAATTTTTCCAGTCCCATATGATCGCAAACTTGGAAGGAACAAAGTCAAATGCGTTAAGAGTGTGGGTGAAACATTCAAGTCCAAAAGGAGGAATAGGTGTTCAATATGCAAGAAATCTGGGCACAAAAGAACCACATATAGCATGGCCAACAAATGTTAGATAGGTTTCTTTTCTTCAGTTGTAAAGCTATTCTTTTGGGGGTTAAATGTGCATTTGTTTATAACTTAACGTTCAGTTGTAATTGACTTAAAGCTTTGTCTACGGTAGACATCGTCATTCTATGATATATCTTGTACACAGTCT
This sequence comes from Capsicum baccatum var. pendulum, assembly GCA_030864225.1. NCBI lineage: Eukaryota > Viridiplantae > Streptophyta > Magnoliopsida > Solanales > Solanaceae > Capsicum > Capsicum baccatum. The sequence goes on from CM061550.1 coordinate 15,612,380, forward strand.
ATTAAATATTTTGTATTGCTTATATGATTACTCATCAAACACACTATGTAGGTAATTTTTATCGCCATATCTCTCCAATCGATGCATTGGATCATTATTTCCTGTTCTCAATTAATTAAAAGCTATAAACACGTCTGTTCATAAGAAAAACCGTTGGTATACACAAGGTAAGCGTTTTTAATTTCCACACGTGTCGACTGACCATGGATTGGGAATATGGAAGGCCACCTTCTATGAGTCTATAAGTACAATGCTTATTTGTATGTGTAAATTCAGTTCTACCTACACCCAAAACTTCAGAAACCCTCATCTTCTTCATCAAAATTAAAATCATGCCTGGTTGAAGAATTACCCTATGCCCCATAAGATGAGTTCTCCCTCGTCACTACGATCTGCTACTATTAAGAAATGATTTTGACCGACTTTTCCATGGCCTGGGCGAAGACCGAGTGTACTTAAAGCGTGAGCTCCGTCATGTTGCTCCTTTCCTGAGGGCAATTCTGGAGAGGCTAGAAATGAATAGCAATGACTACATCATCCCCACCCCCCACCCCCCAAACTTAGTTTAAATTTTTATTTTATTTTATGTTTATAAGTTTTTTTGTTTTGTTCAATGTTGAAGAAGCTTTCTCGGTAGAATTTTGTTAGAAGAAAACTTCTTCCTTTTTGTTGTTTGATAATGAAAAATATATGTACTACAATGAACAAGATGAATATAAGTATTTCACTTTCCAAATTATGTTTTCCTTCTTTTTCATGATTGTTGTTTTTTGTGTTGATTATTATTCTGTACAACCAACTTTTCAAATATTGATTCCTTGTTCAATGAATACTACTGTAGATTGACGATTAAATTCACGGAGAGTAAAAAATGATATATAGTCTATCATCGATCTTAGACTCCATCACTCCTCAACCAAACATAATAATCGATCGTAGACCATATGAATCAATGGGCCATCAGTAGCTTATAGTTTGAAAGAAAATAATTAAATTAAAAAAAGTTTAAATAGATAATCATAAAAATTAAAAAAAGTTTAAATAGATAATCACATGATTTGGGGATGAAATAAAATAATTAAATTAAAATAAGTTTTAAAACATAATCACATGATTTGGGGGTGGTGAATGGAAATAATTAAATTAAAAAAAAAAAGGTTTAAACACATATTACATGATTTGGGGGTGGTTAAACAATCTTGGACTGTCGGTGACACTTAACAGACTGCCATCGATGTTAACCCATGTCAAATTTATGTAAAAAATATATTTGTGCTTTGAGGGTCTATCGATTCGTTTGGTCTACCATTGATTTACAACGTAAGGAGTGCATCGATTGATCTCCTGATTATTCGTAGACCACTAGAGATCTATGTATAAGGTAAAGACCATTACTTGGATGTTGTTTAAAAATGAATAAATAAATTAAAAAAAATTAGTGTGGATTTCTACACATATGAAGGAGTATAAACAAGTCATATAAACATATTAGAGCTTATACAAATTAGGGATAGTGAATTAAGAAGTGTGTGAAGGGTAGTGGTTGAACAAACAATATCCTAAGAGTAATGTTTGTTAAAGCACAAGTATGTTTTGAGGATGTTGATTGCATTTGATGACTACCTATTCCACATACTTCTTCAATCACCACTCCCAAATCAAAAGAGTATGTGGAATGGATAATGGTTGAACAATCATCATCCTCAGAACATACTTGTGCTTTGACAAACATTACTCTTAGGATATTGTTTGTTCAACCACTAACCATCCACACACTCCTTAATTCACCACCCCTAATTTGTATAATCTCTAATATATTTATGTGACTTGTTTACACTCCTTCATATGTGTAGAAATCCACACTATATTTATTTTTAATTTATTTATTAATTTTTAAGCAACATCCAAGTAATGGTCTTTACCAGTATACATAGATCTACGCGATCTACGAATGATCCATAGATCAATTGATGCCCTACCTAAAGTGTAGGTTTATGGTAGAGCAATTGAATCGATGGACCCTCAAAGCACAAGTATATCTTTTACTGAATTATTTTTTTAAAACACGTTATTGAGGTTCCATTGATTACTAGTGTCTACGGTAGACTTTAGTAGCTCGTTGATGACTGACATAGGTCATGATCTATGACAGTCTATTAAGTGTCACCAACAGTTCAAAAAACACAATTACTGTTCCAACGGTAACAAATGGCTAATTTTGTACTCCTTCAGTGTTAACACTTCTTTTTACTTCATATATAAAGTCCTTCATTCCTCATTATTTTATTTCATCCACTTTATTTTTATTTTAAAATTCTACAATGTCTCAAGCATCTCAAACATCCAATTCTAAAAAGACTCTAATTTGTCAGTGAAAATGCGGCTGTCTTGAGGATGTCACGCATGGACTCAAATTCAGATGGCAAATTTTATAACTGTGCAATTGCGAAGGTGAGTCATGTATGTCTTTTTTATAAAGTTAGGTAAATCATTATGTAATTATTATTTTATTCTAGGATAATGGCGTATGCTCATTTTTTAAATGGCTTGACGAGGTATCACCTCCAAGCAGTCTATCAATGTTGAGTTTGGGACCCGAGATATCAAATTTTCATGGCTTGGAGAAATTTAATCTACTACAAAGGCTCTGAGAATGCGAAGAAAATAGAAATTTTCTCATGACTTTGTTCAAAAAAGCTGAAGAGTAGAGAGATCACTTTAAAGTATTGCTACATGACACCAAATAGAGAGGGATCAACCAAAACAAAAATTGGTTTTGGCCGAAGAAAGAGAGAATGGCCTAAAAATGATACTATGTGCTATAATGCTAGTATTCGTTTTTTGAAAAAAGGGTAACATGTATGTAGTGATATTGAATAAATAAAAATACTTCTATTTTTTTAAAATATTAATACAGTTTTTCATAGAATCATAGTTGATCAAACAACACATCAACTTAAAATCGAGTAGCATGCTAATGATAGACTATGAAAGCAGTATACGAAAGATTAAATATGCGTTCTATAATGTCAACCATACACTGTACCAATTATGATAACACAATGCATATTCAAATTCCACACAACAATCCAGTTTGATAAAAGCAGATTCAGTGCAGAATCATAACAATTTTCATAAAATAAAAGAATGTTCGTCATATCCTACCAACAGATCATTCAACTCCCATATTTGTCAAATAAAAAATAAAATTGTCATATCCTAACAACTGATCATTCAACACAGTAACAATAGTAGCATTCAAATGTCATTCTTCCCATTTTTCTCAACAACACAAATTTTATTGTATATTTCACCAACGATATCCATAACCACATCTTATTTGTCTGCTTCTTCTTTTTCTTCTTTCTGTTCATCTTTTCTGACTTGTCCTTCTTCTTTGTCTACTGCTTCTTCCTTTCCATCTTCAGCCTCAACTTTTTTCTCAACATCTGCAGCTTCTTTCTCACCTTGTTCTCCTTGTTTTTTAACATCTGCAGTAGGTGCTACTTCTTTCTCATATTTCTTTTCTTCCTCAGCTTCTTCTTTTTCTTCACCTGCAGCTGCTTCTTTCTCATCTTACTTTTCTTCCTCAGCTTCTTCTTTTTCTTTACCTACTGCTTCTTTCTCAGCTTCTTCTTTTTCAGCTTCTACTTCTTGTTCACTAGCTGCTGCTATTTTTTTAGCTTCTTCTTTTTCCTTGCATATTTCTTCAGCTGCTACTGCTTCTTTCTTAGCTTCTTCTTCTTCTTGTTCTTCTTCTTCTGCAACTGCTTCTTTTTCAATTTCTTCTTGGCTCTTATCTTCTTCCATTTCTTCTTCTTCTTCTTCTTTTTCATCCTTATTTTCTTCTTCTTTTTCCTCTTCTGCCACAATAGTGGCCAACTCATCCATTTTGCTCTTTTTTTCTCCTTCTTCATTCCTCTTTGATTCAAAAAGGTCCACATGCACTGTTAATCATATTACAAATTATTACTAATATTTAAAGCTGAAAATTCATTAACTACATCAATTATTAAATGAAGTTACCTCGCTTATGTTATCGCTCATCCTTTTTCTTTTTCTTCAGTCTTTTCTCTTTGATATAGGCAACAATATCCAACACCTCTTTCTCGAGCATAACAACACGTTTATGAAGATCCCCATCGACAGAGGTGCCTGCTACATCTTTTGAGGTTCTCGGAGAAGCGTCATCACTAATGCATACTCCAATGGGGTTACCACCCAAATCCCCGCCATCATCACTGTCCTCATTTGAAGTAAGGAAAGTTACCCCTTGTAAATCTTTCTTCAAGACATCGAGGATGTTATTATTCACCCCATATGTATATGGCTTAAATGTAATCATGTAATCCATTTTCGTCTCACGAATAGTAGGGATGATGTAAGGGTGCACGTCTACGAAAAATTAATTAACAATTACATAACATTCGATACAATAGTAGTATTATTGCATAATAAAAAATAAGTTCATACCTTGGTAACTTTTACTTTATACTTGAATGGATCACCTTCAATTATCTTGTCACTTTTTCTAGTGTGCCATCTGAGGATGCGAGGAATGGGAAAGGGCTCATCCATTGATTTTCTAGCAAATTTTTCAACATAAGGAAAGGCCTCATAGATCCAAACTATAAGCAGTAAAGTAGTGAAAAAATAACTCAGAATCTATGACAGAGTATAAATAAAATAAGAATCTATGATAATCTCACTAAAGTATTCTGCTTCTCATCAAATACTTCCCTCTGCTTCTTTAGGTCACTTTTCTTCTTTAGATAGTCCATGGTCAGTTGAAATGTCTATTTCCCCCACGGATAACTCTAAAAAAAACTCAAAGAATCGATCATTCGATTGTTTTGTGTCGACAACCTTCGTTGAATCTTTTGCAAGCAACATGGTATGCAAGAACCATAGTAAACAACACTTAAACTTCTACTCCTTGTTCAGCTTTCTCCCTCTAATCAAGTGTAACAAGTTGGCCGTCGTAATATTTTTATTTTTCATCACCTTAAAGCAAAAATGCCCCCCTTTACTAATACCTTCTTCATTTTTGATTCAACGGGTATGATGAGCAGTTTAACTCCGTGATCAAACAAAACTCTTTCAATCCAAAACAAGAAGGCTTGTGGTTCACGTAGAACCACATCTCATGACCCATCTTATCGTTCTTGTCGTATCACAATAGTGAATAATGGACCATCTGCCCATTGAATTTGAGATGTTCTGGCAAGTTTCGCAGGTGTCCAAAACAGGTCCGCTTGAATCTTTTCTTTAAGTCCTGATCGATAATAATTTGCTTAAATTCTTGATAAGCAGTCATATTTTATCTGACTGATATCTTTGCCGGGAAAGATCCAAGCTCGTCCATTATCGTTCGCAGGTCATACCGCTCCACGAAAATGAACCTTGAACAAGATGGCACAGACAAGGGATCATTATCCCCATCGGCACTATTTTTTCCACTTCCCTCTCTCTCTTAACTGTCACCACTAGCACTACACTCAGCAATACTTCCTCTTTAATTTTCTTCCTTTTTGAGACATTTTCAACTGCCTCAGTTTTTCTTTGTCTACTGCTACAGCAGAATAAGACGCGGTACCAACTTTTTTGTCTAACACTAGGTCTTTTTCTACCTATTTTCAACAAAATCTATACCTACAGAACAAATCTGGCATTTTCAGTTCATAGACCACAAATCTACTAACAGAAACAACTCAATGCTCAAATGAAAACCCCTAAAAAACTAAGAATTACCCCTCCATTAAACAATTCACTATAGAAAAATATCATAACTGAACCAAAATCCAACATGCAATATCAAAACTCAACTATTGCTAAAAATCAAACTATTGCTACAAATCAAACTAATTAGCTATTAATCTTTCAATTTTCACTATTTCAGCTATCATATTTTAAAAGAATTTCATACTTCTAAAAATTTATTTCAATCTAGGGCATTCTTATTTCATAGACCACAAGCCTATGGACTGAAACAGGTTACTGTTTAAATCAAATTGTCAAAATAACTCTTAAAATAACAATTATTCCACCATTCAATACTTCATTACTAAAAGGCCAAACCCATCGGTGGCCCCATAAACTTGGTACAAACTTTCACTTAGGTAGCTCAAGTGGACGTTGTTCACTTTTAACACCTCAAGTATCCATAAAGTGTGTCACTTTGACACCTTTTACTGATTCAACAAAGAGAGTGTACTACACTCGCTTTTAGGCGCGTTTTAGGGTATATAACATATAAATAAACCAATTATAAAAGGACATTTGACATTTATATAAAAATAATTATTATATAATTAATTTAAATTAAGAAAAGAATTAATAACCCCACCCCACCCTTATGCCATCTTCCTAACCACCCCACCCCACCCCACCCCATATCATCTTCCTCAGCCCACCCCACCCCTAAATCGTTGTTGACACCCTCACCCCAAAATCATCTTCTCCCACCCTCCCCCACCCCTATCCATTAGTTTTCCACCATTTTTTTTTCTTAATACAATTGATTTTTAATAATTTGGAAGAATGCAAGTGTAATACCCCGTACTTCTACCTAGCTTAAATTCATCCCAAAAATGTCAAAGACTTATTTTAAAGATGAATTCACTTTTATACATTTGGTATTTTCAAGATTTTCACTTTTTACCGCGTGAAAAAATGAATAAGCTTTCCAAAGATATAAAATTCGCCTAAATCCGATAGTCGGGTAAGAAGTTATGACTATTTCAAGTCCCCGTCGTAAAACAGCGTCATGTTAGTCAGTGGCGCACCGAGCCTAAAGCGAAAATGGAATTTGTCAACTTCCAGTGAATCTTCACAATTTCAATGCATCACAAAAAACTTCCAGGTCCTAGTTGTCCAATTCCAGTAGGGGTCCGTGATTTGTCCCGCATTTCTCCATAGCCAGATTTCAGAATTTGTATGGCACCACGATAGCTCTGCGTCTCGCTATCAACCCAGTTCTCAATTGTCATTTTTCAGTGACACGGTGCGATAGTGCTGCATTGCGCTAGATACAAAAATCGAGATTTTAATCAGTTTTGAGTTTTTAATGTCAAGGGCCTTTAAGTTTTTTTCCATGGCCCTAATCAGTTTAAGCACGTACTTAGCCCTAAAGTTACATGGTAATACCATTACTCATCCAATTTTTCCCCAAATTGAGTTACTCTCTCTCTCTCTCTCAAGCCAAGAAACCCTAGCTCTCAAGAATCAAGGTAAATCTCAAGAAATCCACCCAAGGACTCCAAGAACCTTCAAGGTTTCCTTTTTAAGGTATGCATAACATTCATTCATGGACTCCTTTCGTCCATGAAGCCCAAGAATCTCTTTTCAAAGTTCAAATATATGGATTTTTATGAATTCCATGTTGGGTTTGTTTTTGTTCATGTTGATAGTGACCAATTGAATTCTAATCCATGTTTGGTGATAAATTTTAAGTGGAATTAATTATTATAGGTGTAAATTCATGTGAACCCACATGATTAAACCCTTGAATGTTGAAATTAGAACTGAATCATGATGTTTACTTGTTGCGTAATGTTGTATACATATACTATGCTCACTATGTGTTTGATTAAATGTCTATGTGAAGAAAAAACGTCATATACAAGTATGATAATATGAAATCCCCCTTCATATACAAGTTCATGCATGTCAAGTGTCTGATGAAATGTCTTAGTCAATGGATTATGGATATATGTGTAGCCATTGTTGTACTTTAGAATTTATGCCATGAATTACTTTCATGATATCGAGTCCTGGGGGTATTTAATACCCAATAATTTAACTGTGTGCCTAGAGCCAATGTCATGTTTCCATGATACTCTCAGTCAAGCCGTGATCCATAGAATTCAGTCAGCCATATGACTCAAGAAAACTCAGCAAACTCAATAATCCCAGTAATCTCCAAAAGCTCAGTAATTCTGTAATCTCAGTAGTATTCTGCCAGTCAATAGAACTCAGTGAACTCAGTTTAGTTCAGTTAATCATGTTCAGTGTCCATTCAGATGGGAGTAGGATTTAGCACCGAGTGAACCCAAGGATGAGGACACACACTGACAGATAAGGGTTTGATCCTTAGAAGCAATCCTTGCATTCCAGAACTATGTAGACAACATAGGTTGAGACATCAACACTGATAGTTGAGGGTTTATAAGATGGATAAAAACTATCAGATGAGGGTCCCATCGTTCTTTTTTGGGGACACTGTCAGATAAGGGTCACTCACAGCTTATCCTTATTAGTGGCACGGTATTGACACCCTTCCAATTGGGGTTATTGATTGGACCCTAACACAACTATAATACCTTATTAGGGGCATGTCTATTAGATGACTACTTCCTACACTCTCAGTCTCAGTCACAGTAATAGAACTCAGATAGTTCTATAGAATTCGGGACTGTCAGATAAAGTCAACTCAAAATAGTACCAAACTCCGATAGTTCCATCAGAACCTGGACTGCTAGATACAGTTGCTCAGTATCAGTTATTTCAGTTATACTAGATATCAATGACTCATGTTATCAGTAATCAAACTCAGTAGTCATTACCATCACAAATTCAGTTATAGTCACTTTTCATGCCTGTATTCTCACATTCATGTTATTCAGTCAGTTAGAATTGTTTATGTATTTGAACCCTTTGCATTCAACCTACCTCACTTGCATACCAGTACATTCAAACATACTGACGTATTTGTGCTATGGTGTTTTATACCATAGGTTCAGAAGCACGAGCTCCAGAGCATCAGTAGCATTTCAGTTTCAGCAGTCAGAGTTAACAGTGAGTCCTCATCCTTCGAGGACATGATCATTACTTAATTTCTTCATAACTTAGTTTATTTTAGTAGTTGGAGTTAGTTGGGGACATGTCTCATCAACTCCTTATTCAGACAGTTTAGAGGCTTTCAGACTAGATGTTTTCAGACATTGTTTCAGTTTTGGTATTGTTGTACCACATTATTCAGAGATAGTTTTTATCAGATGTTTATCAGTTTTGAACCTTATGGCTTTTCAGCCTTTATTTCTGCATTTATATATTATATTATGAAGTGTTCAGGTACATATATCAGTCATGGGTTAGCTTATGGTCCTTTGAGGTCATGAGCATCGTGTAGCGTTCTGAGTACAAGATTCGGGGAATTAAATAAAATTGGTGCAGATTGTAGAATTGAGAAAATGGCAAAAATGGTCCATATATTGGTATTTGATAAGACTATCATGGTGTTTTTGAGAAAGTGGCAAAAATGGTCCATATGTTGAGAAAATGGAAAAAATGGTTTTCATCGATGGAACAACAGTGTTTGCTATTGTTGGCTTGGTAAATGTGTGCTATATATTTTGAATTTGTTGAGAAGTGAATTTTTGTTGGCAAAAATGGCTTCGAAGTGAATTTGCGCTGATGGAGCTCCGGTGTTGTCTTAGCGGAGGTGCGGTTGTTGGCTTGGTTGGCGGTTGGGAGATAATGGAGAAGATGACTTTAGTGTTTGGGGAGTAGGGGTGGGGGTGGGAGAGGGCAAATGGAGAAGATGGCGGGAGGGGGGCGGCCATGTAGAGAAGATGACTTGGGGTGGGGGTTGCTGGGGGGATGGGTAGTGATAGAGAAGATGACTTTAGAGTTTGGGGGTGGTGGGGTGGGGTGGGGTGAGGGTTGGGTTGTCTGCAATAAAATTAAATAATTTTATAATTATTTTTAAAAATGTCACGTGTCAGTAATTAATTGGTTCCTTTAATTTAATTGTGTGTATATATATTAATAAGTTGGATAATTATTAATAATCATGTATTTTGGCCTTTTGTTTTTTTAAAGTAAAAACTAATTGTGAATATAAATAATGTGGCAATTTAAATGAGTTGGCACAAATCAATTGGTCGTTTTGTCCACGTTGGTAGGGAGTGCAACACACACAATGTGTTGATTCAGCAAAACGTGTCAAAGTGACACACTTTGTGGCTACTTGAGGTGTCAAAAGTGAACAACGTCCACTTGAGGTGCCTAAGTAAAAGTTCGTGCCAAGTTTGAGGGCCACCGATGGGTTTGGCCTTGCTAAAAAGAAAAACATAACTAAACCAAAACTCCTTAACATAAATTTTAAAATTCAACACCATGATCGACGAAAAAATCTGTCAAAATTGTCGAATCAAACCTCAACCATTGCTTCGGAATCAAACTAATTACCTATAAAATTCTCATATTTTAACTACTTAATCAACCAAATTCAAAAAATAAATCTTTTCTATATCACTAAGAAATGAGTAGCAATAAACCCCGTTTAAATGGATTTAAAAATAATTGAAACTTGATTTTAACTAACCTTACAAAGAAACAACGAGCCCTTAGCAGCTGGAGAAGAAGGAGAATGGAAAATGGCATTTTGGGAGCAAGTTCTTGGAATAGCGGGAGTTGAGAGAATTGAAGAGGAGAGAGAGAATTTTTTTTTATATTGGAAGAAGTGGAGGGTGTTAGGTGTATTATATTAAATTCTAAAAATTGTAAAAATAATGAAATGGTCTCTTGGCCCACGTGTAGACCCCACTTTTACAACTTCTTCCCACTTTTTTCATCCTAACCCTAAAAATTAAATGGAAAATAAAATGGGTGGGTATATGACAAATTAGTTTTGGAAAGTGGGTACTATGCCATTTTTTTCAAATAACAGAGTATCATATGCGGAGCCAATTTAGGCGAAGGATGATTCGATGCATTTGTTGATATAAGTGTATTTGTATGTTTCTGTGACTTACAAAAACAAATGCATTATTTGTATCTGCATGAGTATACAATTGAAGCATGATACAGAGTGAATACACAAGGAATATATACATTCGATACGATTGTATTTGTTGATACAAGTTGATACAAATGTATTTGCATGTTTCTTTGACTTATAAATACAAATATATCATTTGTTTCTGCATGTTTTGCATTAAGATGATTCTGCGGTGAGTATATACAATTGCTAAATATGTATTAGATAGTCCTTTTATGAAAGTTGTCATCTGGATATGTGTCGTAGAAACCCACCATAGGATTTTAGGTTTTCAGTGCTCCCTAATTCTCTAAACATTCATGGTTTACTAAAATTTTCCTTTAATACCAAAACAATTTGCAAAAGGTACAGGTGTGGCCTAGTGGTAGTGGTTTAAGAATCATTATCAGGTCTCAAATTTAAATCTCATAGAAGTCTAATACACTAGGTGATTTTTTTGTAGCCTATTGATGAGCTTGGTATCTGTATAAGAAGTCTAAAACACAAAGTGATTTCTTTGTAGCCTATTGATGAGCTTGGTATTTGTTGCTATTACTGGTGAGGGATTGTAATGACCCTTCAGGACATTTTTCATATTAATGTTTATCTTCACCGTTTGAGCTTCTCTATAGCTTCTCCAAGTTATTTGTGACTTACTGGAATCGACAGTTCGATTACCGGGTAGTTCGTTTGTTTTTTAGAGCCAATTCCCTGTTTAGAAGTCTTCACTGGTTCCAAATGACCACCTAGTGAAAACTTTAGTGAAACAATCTCGGATGCAAATTCTGACTACGACAGCAGATCCAGAATATAGATTTTAGTTTAGGTATACCTTTGGTTCGGGTTCTAATGTACCAGATCTCATTTCGAGCTATTGAGCAAAATTTATGAAAAATGAAACTATAGGTGTGGGCTCTACTTTTTGCCGAAAAGATGTCGGATGAAAGTTTTGATGATTCCAATGAATTTAAAATGTGGTTTACACCCGAATTTAACTGTTGGATCATATATTTTGGATTCTGAATAAGTTCCGAGGTCAAAAATAAGTTTTTGACTTTGCTGGTAGCCCAGTCGCTGACTGCGGATCTCCAAAGCTGGTGGGGATATTTAAACACCCTATAGGTCGCATTTTCCACAATTTTCACTCATCTTTTAGAGCCTAAAACCCTAAATAGGCATGATAACTCAAAATTCAGTCTTATGGGTGTCTAGGGAGCTTGATAAACATCTTTTATCATGATTATCATCTGGATTAAGGTAAGATTTTATCACTTTATTGGTGAATTTCTTAGTTCTTGACCCAAAATCCTAATTTAGCTTAGGGCTTGATTTAGCCCTAAATTTGATTTGTTTTCACCAATTCATTGAGGGTTATGATTCCTTGGTGATATATGAGCATTGGGTTGACATCGGAAACACGATTTCCATATGTGGGACCCACTTGAGGTTTTTGGTGTCATTTTTGGACCCGAAGCCCAATAGTTCAATATGGATATCATTAGACTCGTATAAATATGTAGTTTATATTTTTGATAGTGTGATGGCATTTTTGGAATTGTGAAGTAAAGACGAGCATGTGGTGCTTGAAGTGTGATTTTGCGGTTTAGCCTTGAGGTAGACTTCTGTCTACTCTTCTTCATGGATGATGTATGATATATATTGCGTATGAATGTGAATGTTAAGATTGATATTGGATAGAATGACTTAGTATTGAATATACATATAAGTTTGGGGATTAGATGGGGATTTTAACCTGTAGGTTGAATCACTTAATACCCTTGTAGAATCCCATTGCCTTCTCCCCAGTTTGGGTAAATTTGTAGCATGGATATGATATAATGCTATGCTTGGAATATGGCTTTAGCATTTGAAGCATGATTTGTTTATTTATCCTTATTGGGCTAGTGTGATAGTTTTGGAACCGTAAGTTTGGTAGAGTTGACTTAAGTATCCTTGTTTCTAGTCGAAGTTACTATCTTAGGCTTTAATATGGATTTCTTGACATCTAGAAGATGAAGTAGATACCTTAGCCTATTTTGGGGCATAGTATGCCTAATTATAGAAATTATGGATTAAAAGTGGGATCGTTCGGCCCACTTAGGCCTAAGCTTATGTTAAGTCTTGTGGACTTAGTAGTGGATGTTAGACTTAGATGAGGCTAGTAAACCTTAGAATAAGGTTACATCATAACTTGGTAACTTGTATTGATGTTTCAATATTGTGGTTTTTGAGTTACGATTATGATACTACTTGTGAAAGTGATATTAGGCATTTAGAGATGATATTCCTCCTAGATACATTATGTGGCCTATGGAGATTGTATTTCCTTTTAGACTTGATGATTGTCCTATAGAGATGTTATTTCCTCTTAGACTTGATATTTGGCCTATAGAGTTGCTATTTCTTTTAGTCATGATTGTTGGACCTATAGAGATAATGGTCTTTTTAGATATGTAAATTGTCTTAGAGAAGCGATATTCCTCATTGTCTTGACGTGTGACCTATTGATATATTATAGTCTATGGAAAATTACACGTTTATCTATATTATGCCTCCTAGATGTGATATGCCTCTTGTGTGAGAGATGATAACATATTTATTGATATTATGCCTCCAATATGTGAGATGATTAGAGGTATGCTACGGCTTATACATATAATTATTGATATGAGTTTCGGAAATGTATATGGGCCTAAGGCCATGATTATGATGTTGTGATTATTCCGGATAAATTAATGGGCTAAGGGTCGTGTTATGGTACTGATTAAATTCCAAGAAGTGTTTATCATTATGAATGATATGATTACGATTTATGAATATGTATATGTTTGTATACACATCCCTCCGATATAGGACGGAGGAAGATGCAGTATGATGCTTATTATTCCACTGATTGAATACTGGTGATGGCATGCATAGGTTTGGCACGTTCATGATTATTTACCATTATAAATGATGTGATTATAGCTGAAATGTGATCTTATGGTTGTTCTTCTTGTTAGACAGTTAAGCTATGTGGTAACTAGTTGTCTATTAGCTGACTATTGCACTTGATGACTAGGAAGCTAATGTATTAGTTAATGAATCTTTCTTAGTTGGAACATGGTAGATAACGATGGTTAGTTAATCAATGATGATAGTTAATAAAAGATGGTTTGGCGATAAGTAGTAATGTGTTGTCTAGTAATGATTAACAAAAATAGGATGAAAAGTTCATACTAATGAATGGTTGATAAATGACGGTTTTGATCTAATGATGAGCCTAGACTAGATGTTAGATGTTGACTATTAAATCAATAGTGGTTAGTTGTTATCCCGTGAATAAGGGTTATGTGAAGGATAATGTTTAGGCTAATAACTAAAGGTTATGTGATGACTAGAGAACTAGCGGTTTAATAATAACAAGTGTTGGTTAGCTAATAACGAGTAGTTGGGATGTATTGATAAGATAGATACCTTTACGATTATGAGTATATCGGTTTGCATCTGTGCACGTATTATATGCCTATATTTATGTGTCGATAGTTATGATGATAGATTGAAACCCAACAAGGCCGGAGGATATTGTGATGACATACTGATACCCAAAAAGAACGAAGGATATTATGATGATATTGATACTCGGTTTGAGTCCAGAGAATACTATTGAGATGATATTGATACCCAGCAAGATCAGAGGATATTATAATGATATTAATACCTGGTTCTAGTTCGGAGAATACTATTGGGATGATATTGATACCCGACAAGGCCGGAGGATATTGTAATGATATTGATACACGATTCGAGTCCTGAGGACACTATTAAGATGATATTGATACCCGACAAAACCGGAGGATATTGTGATGATATTGATACCCAGTTTGAGTCTGGAGGATACTATTGAGATGATATTGATTCTCGAGAAGGTCGGAGATTGATTACGATGATGATGGTCCTGATGAGGACAGTTATTATGAGTTGTGATATTGATGGTATACTCTACATTCATTCTTGCATGTGCATCACCTATCACCAGTATGCACCTCTATCTATCAGCCGGTATAGGACAGTTGCATATATATGGGTGAAGAATATGTCTTATGTTATTGTATTTTGATTAAACCTTCCAAGTTTGGGGCGTTGGGGGTACGCATAGGCTTGACTAGGTATTTAGTTTTCCGGAGTAGCCAATTATTTATGATGTTATTGATATTGTTATTATCATTGTTATGATCATTATTATGGCTAGCCTATGACAGATTGGGCATGGATTTGGTATTGGGTATTGAGTTATGTCTTCATCATTTGCGATCTTATGATTACATTACTATGCACGATTATTCTATGTCTAGCCATATAGATTAGAAATCCTGAGTATGTTGGTATTGAATCCTAATAGTATTATAATGAGGTCTAAAAATGAGAACATGACGATCTAGGTTATGTTTGAGATGACCTCTTGTTTATATGTATTATTTATATTTATAGCTATATAAAGTCATGGTACTATTGAATATCTCTTTCTTCATTGTTCATATTGTATAGTTGTTCCTTTTCCTTGTATATTACAATATATCTTTCTTTCACTCTTTATTAGTATATTGACATATGATATACGGTATAAATTTGGCATATATTAAATGTAGCTGGAATAAGATAGTTTACCTTGATACTTCCTTAGTCTTATTATGTTAGACTCTTGGACATGAATAGGGTGGTTATCCCTTGTTATTCTCATTGACTTGTTACATTATTTATGGCCTCTTAGTTGTAGTTTCCATTCTGTTTATATGTTGTATATATCTACTTTATCTTTGGAGCTCAGTTGGCAGTTGCCTACTGAGTACCATTCGTTTGGTACTCATGCTACACCTCCACAGCCTACAGATCATAGTACAAGTTATCATCATTGATGTGTGCATTGTGTGGAGTATCCTTGATTCAGAGACTTAGAGTGAGCTCCTGATGTTCGGAGTATTACTTATCTCTCTCTTATGTATTAGACTAGCCTCTAAGTTGTATTCAGAGGTAAGTTGATCAGTGTATTTCTCCTTGATATATCACTTGTGTACTCTTATTATGTTTAGAAGTTCTTGTACTGATACCACGAGGTTTTGGGATTTGTCTATGCATTGATCTTTATCTCATATATTCTGCATTCTTTTCCTTATGTCATTGAGTAGTTCGTTACTAGCCATTTTGAACTATAGGTTGGCTTGCCTACTGGTGAGTTATGGTAGGCGCTATCATGACCTGAAAAGTTTGGTCGTGACAAAATTGGTATCAAAGCCTAAGTTTCTTTGTTGTATTAGTGCAAGAGCTATGTGTTTGTAGAGTCCTGCGAATTGGTATGAAGATGTCCGTAACCTATCTTCGGGAGGCTACAATGACATTTTAGGAAATTTACTTCTTGACTCCTTATCATGTGTCCTCATTCCTATGAACCTTGAACATATTCTTTGACTTTATTCTATCCATGATGTACGATGCTATATTGTCAACAGATGCAGATTAGACTCCAATATAGGTTTTTTAGAATTTCAGTGCAACATCGAACTAGAGAGTCAGAGATGGATATCGAAGATCTTTAGCGATAGCTAAAAAAAATTTGGGCTAAGTCCCCATCATACTTGCGGAGTGTGGTATGGTTCGTTGGGCCATGGTGACCATTCTGAATTATGAGGGGTAGTATCTCAAAGTATTCTAGATTTTTGGTTTGGTTGAGTTGTGATGAGACACCATTCAGAGAATGCCCCTGGTATGAGATAAGTGATCATCTAGAGTTAGCATGTATTCCCCGCCAGCCTAGATTTCCTAAAATAGGTTGTGATATAGGAAGTTTGGACATAAATTTATGGATTTCTCTCAGCATCAATTGGCTATCCATTTGGGCTTAGTTTATGTTCTCCCAATAGTGAAGCTTCATGAAATGCTATGACTATAGAGAGACCAACTACTAGTCTAAGGAGTATCCCTAACATAAATTCCAGTTATTTAGCTCATTCAGATCAACTCGTGATGTTGTGGCATCTTTAGTTATAGATGGTGTATTTGGCGCCTCAGTTGATAATTCAGTTAGTCGATCCAATTTAGACTCGTTCAAATTTATTTTCCCTATGCTCGTTAGTCATGTGGCTACAAATACTGCCAAGATTGGTGCATTTTTACTTCTCACATTTATCTCTTATTATATGTATTAGGGTTTTCATACCCATTGATAATTATATGCCTTGATGAATTTATATCGGTCATTATGTGCCTTATTGTTAAATTCATGATTATATTACTACTCCGTGGTTTATTTCTTTTATTAGTGGATGGAGTAGATCTATATTGATATGTTTTCCCTATGGGTGTGGTTTTGGATTTGATTCTCATTTATCTTAGCAAATTAGCCCTGTTGTGGCCCTTGAGTAGTATATGATATTGATGTTCATTTTGGTATCGCCTATTCAGAATGTTGATCTTGATATTGCTATTGCTATTGCTACTACTGTGTGAAATTATTGATATTACTTTATATTAATACTTGATGTTGTTACATGATGAATTTGATTCTCGCTGGTTAGCTGTATAGACTAATGATATCTAGTTAGAGTTTCATTTTCTTGTGATACTAATTGGTGGCTAGAGTAGATATAGCCTGAATTGGTGATTTCTTTCCCCTATCCTGGTGAGGTTAACTGTGTTCCCTCTTGGTTAGCTATATTAGATTTGTTCGGGCATGTGTTGTGGTATCAAAGGTAAGTTGACCTTCCATGATTTTTGTGAATTTGAGTCGGCAATTTAGTTATGTTGCCCATTTTTGAGTTTGAGATTCTTAGACTTACCTCCTGGTTTGTGAAGGATTTTTTTTTGGGTATCCCTTCCAATATAAGTTATTTGTGAGATGGACCAGTTTAAGATCCGATCTTCATTTGTGGCTATTTCTTTGTCCGATAGTGATATGATATTGACGTTAAGATGTCATGGATTCACTCATAGGTAAGTTGGGTTCATTCTCTTGTTATGGATTGCCTTGTTGTTAGTGTGGAGATTAGATAATCTTTTGTCGTTGTGATATGATTTTGTCTAGAGGAGTTGGAAGATAAAGGCAAGTGACCTTTCCTGTGATCGCTTCTAAAGTTGGAAAATTACAAACTCTATAGCTTGCGTTGTTGGCACTTTGGTGGTTGTCTCGACTTTGAACTTGTCCTTGAGATTGGTATTTCTTCTTTGATGATGCAGTTCTTTGGTGGATTCAGGAAATCCCCATTTCAACATTTATTTGGCCTAGTGAGGCTTGGTGGAGTAATTTTCCTCGATGATATGTGTTCATGGCTATTTTTTTACCTAGATAGGGTATTGTATTGGTTAGGTTCCGGCTTAAATTGCATTTCTCCGAGTTTCTAAAGTGTTTGCCTTTACTGGTGTGGTCTTTAGGTCTTGGGAAGTTTGAGTATGTTTTGATAGCTCATGCCCTCCAGCAAATATGGGGTGCGTTATTTGCATTTTTAGTCGATGATTTACCCTTTTAAATGATTTCTGTATTGTGGCTTGGTATGATTTATCTCAGATATGTTAGATTTAGATACTAAAGTCGATTTGAATGGTTGGTAATCATATAGGTTTATTGGTTCAGTTTTGACTTGATGCTTTGGAATGGAGATTGGGAAGTATGATAAATTTGGATCATTAGTGCCTGCCCATTCTTAGTTTTGTTTAGATATTTGAGACCGAGTGATTCAGCCTTAGTATTGAGATTTCAGCTTGGTATTATAGAGCTTGCATGCAACTTTTGTTTTAGACTTGTCTTCGTTCAGATTTCATTTATAGGCTGGTTGAGCCTACTCTGTGGTTTTCTATTCGGTCTTCTTGACGTCGGTTGGATTATAGTTGATAAGTGTTCAGATGATAACCCATGGGCCCTATATTAGTTATTTCAGTTTTGACCTCGAGATTCAGTTTCTTTAGGAATTTTGGATGATTTACTCCGTGGGAGTAATATACCCGAGTTGGATTTCGTATGCCTTTATTCTCGATTGGTGGAGCATCCTGGAGCGAAATATTCAGTCATAAGTAGTTATACCTTGAATTTTGAAATTTCAGTTTGATTTTCATTTAGACTGGTTGTAGCATTGGCATGGATTGTATTTCTTGATTATCTCCATTTGTATCCCCAGATAGTGCCTTATGAGCTTATTTCCATGTTTTTCTTATGGACTTTCAGTGGATCAACTTTAGTTCTTTGATTTCTCCATGATGAGATGGAGTCGATGAGACTTAGGTGATTTTCCTCGTGGTTTGGAGTTGAGAGCATGTGTAAAATTGTTAAGAAATGTTATTTTTGGGTTTGGAGTTAGTTTTATGACTTATGTCTTGGTTTGCTTTTGGATTGGATGAGCCTTTGTTAATTTATATGGATATAGAGATGGTATCAGCATGATGTGATTTAGATGTGCGTGCATCAGCCTTTCCAGCTCAGTTGGAGGCCAGTTAGTAGTTAAGTTGAGTTGGCTATTTTGGAAGTAGAATGAGAGTGCTTGTTGAAAAAGGGATACTTATGGCAAAATCCCTTAGAAGTGTTTTCTCTACATTGAGGCAACCTGGGAAGTCGTTCTTAGAGCATGCGAGCCCAGTACCTCATTCTTTCAAGCTTTGATATTCTTTCTATCCGTTGACTTTTGGGGACGAAACTCCTTTTAGTGGTGGATGTTGTAATGACCCTTCATGTCATTTTTCATATTTATGCTTATCTTCACCGTTTGAGCTTTTCCATAGCTGCCCCAAGTCATTTGTGACTTGTTGGGACCGACAGTTCAGTTACCGGTCAATTCGTTTATTTTTTAGAGCCAATTCCCTATTTAGAAGTTTTCACTGGTTCCAAATGGCCACCTAGTGAAAACTTCAGCGAAACGATCTCAGATGCAAATTCTGACAACGCTAGCAGATTCAAAATATTAATTTTAGTTTAGGTAGACCTTTGGTTAGGGTTCTAATGTACCAGATCTCATTTCGAGCTATTGAACGGAATTTATGAAAAATGAAACTATAGGTATGGGGCCCACTTTTTGCCGAAACGATCTCGAATGAAAGTTTTGATGATTCCAATGAATTTAAAATGTGGTTTACACTCAAATTTCACTGTTGGATCATATATTTTGAATTCCGAATGAGTTCCGAGGGTCAAAAATAAGTTTTTGACTTTGCTGGTGGCCCAAACAGCGACTTCGGATCTCCAAAGCTGGTAGGGGTATTTAAGCACCCTATAGGCCACGTTTTCCACCATTTTCACTCATTTTTTAGAGCCTAAAACCCTAAATGGGTATGATAAATCAAAATTCAGTCTTATGGGTGTCTAGGGAGCTTGATAAACATCTTTTATCATGATTATCATCCGGATTAAGGTAAGATTTTATCACTTTATTGGTGAATTTCTTAGTTCTTAACCCAAAACCCCAATTTATCTTAGGGCTTGATTTAGCCCTAAATTTGGTTTGTTTTCACCAATTCATTGAGGGTTATGATTCCTTGGTGATGTATGAGCATTGGGTTGACATCGGAAACACGATTTCCATATGTGGGACCCACTTGGGGTTTTTGGTGTCATTTTTGGACCCGAAGCACAATAGTGCAATATGGATATCATTAGACTCGTATAAATAAGTAGTTTATATTTTTGATAGTGTGATGGCATTTTTGGGATTGTGAAGTGAAGACGAGCATGTGGTGCTTGAAGTGTGATTTTGCGGTTTAGCCTTGAGGTAGACTTCTGTCTACTCTTCTTCATGGATGATGTATGATATATATTGCGTATGAATATGAATGTTAAGATTGATATTGGATAGAATGACTTAGTATTGAATATACATATAAGTTTGGGGATTAGATGGGGATTTTAACCCGTAGGTTGAATCACTTAATACCCTTGTAGAATCCCATTGCCTTCTCCCCAGTTTGGGCAAATTTGTAGCATGGATATGATATAATGCTATGCTTGGAATATGGCTTTAGCATTTGAAGCATGATTTGTATATTTATCCTTATTGGGCTAGTGTGATAGTTTTGGAACCGTAAGTTTGGTAGAGTTGACTTGAGTATCCTTGTTTCTAGTCGAAGTTGCTATCTTAGGCTTTAATATGGATTGATTGATATCTAGAAGATGAAGTAGATACCTTAGCCTATTTTGGGGCATAGTATGCCTAATTATGGAAATTATGGATTAGAAGTGGGATCGTTCGGCCCACTTAGGCCTAAACTTATGTTAAGTCTTGAGGACATAATTGTGGATGTTAGACTTAGATGAGGCTAGTAAACCTTAGAATAAGGTTACTTCATAACTTGGTAACTTGTATTGATGTTTCAAGATTGTGGCTTTTGAGTTATGGTTATGATACTACTTGTGGAAGTGATATTTGGCATTTAGAGATGATATTCCTCCTAGATACATTATGTGGCCTATATAGATGCTATTTCCTCTTAAACTTGATGATTGGCCTATAGAGATGCTATTTCCTCTTAGACTTGATATTTGGCCTATAAGTTGTTATTTCCTTTAGTCATGATTGTTGGACCTATAGGGATGATGGTCCTTTTAGATATGTAAATTGGCTTAGAGAAGCAATATTCCTTATTGTCTTGATGTATGACCTATTGATCTATGATATTCTATAGAAAATTACACATCTATCTATATTACGCCTCCTAGATATGAGATGCCTCTTGTCTGAGAGATGATAACATATTTGATATTATGCCTCCTATATGTGAGATGATTATAGGTATGCTATGGCTTATCCATATGATTATTGATATGAGTTCCGAAAATGTATATGGGCCTAAGGCCATGATTATGATGTTATGATTATTCCGGATAAATTAATGGGACAAGGGCCGTGTTATGGTACTGATTAAATTCCAAGAAGTGTTTATCATTGTGAATGATATGATTACGATTTATGAATATGTATATGTTTGTATACATATCCCTCCGGTATAGGACGGAGGAAGATGCAGTATGATGCTTATTATTCCACTGATTGAATACTGGTGATGGCATGCATAGGTTTGGTACGTTCATGATTATTTACCATTATAAATGATGTGATTATAGCTGAAATGTGATCTTATGGTTGTTCTTCTTGTTAGACAGTTAAGCTATGTGGTAACTAGCTGTCTATTAGCTGACTATTGCACTTGATGGCTAGGAAGCTAATGTATTAGTTAATGAATCTTTCTTAGTTGGAACATGGTACCTAACGATGGTTAGTTAATCAATGATGATAGTTAATAAAATATGGTTAGGCGACAAGTAGTAATGTGTTGTCTAGTAATGATTAACAAAAATAGGATGAATAGTTCATACTAATGAATGGTTGATAAATGACGATTTTGGTCTAATGATGAACCTAGACTAAATGTTAGATGTTGACTTTTAAACCAATAGTGGTTAGTTGTTATTCCGTGAATAAGGATTATGTGAAGGATAATGTTTAGGCTAATAACTAGAGGTTATGTAATGACTAGCGAACTAGCGGTTTAATAATAATAAGTGTTGGTTAGCTAATAACGAGTAGTTGGGATGTATTGATAAGATAGATACCTTTACGATTATGAGTATATCGGCTTGCATTTGTGCACCTATTATATGCCTATATTTATGTGTCGATAGTTATGATGATACATTGAAACTCGGCAAGGCCGGAGGATATTGTGATGACATACGGACACCCGGCAAGACCGAAGGATATTATGATGATATTGATACCCAGTTCGAATTTGGAGAATACTATTGAGATGATATTGATACCCGGCAAGATCGGAGGATATTATGATGATATTGATACCCGGTACGAGTCCAGAGAATACTATTGAGGTGATATTAATACCCGAAAAGGCTGAAGGATATTGTGATGATATGGATACCCGATTCGAGTTCAGAAGAAACTATTGATATGATATTGATATCCGGCAAAGCTGGAGGATATTGAGATGATATTGATACCCGGTTTGAGTCCGGAGGATACTATTGAGATGATATTAATTCTCAAGAAGGACGGAGGTTGATTACGATGATGATGGTCCTAATTAGGACAGTTATTATGAGTTGTGATATTGATGGTATACTCTACATTCATTCCTGCATGCACATCGCCTTTCACCAGTATGCACCTATGTCTATCAGCCGGTATGAGACGGTTGTATAGATATGGGTGAAGAATATGTCTTGTGTTGTTGTATGTTGATTGAACCTTCCGAATCTGGGGTGGTGGGGGTACGCATAGGCTCGGCGTAGCCGGTTATTTATGATGTTATTGATATTGTTATTATCATTGTTATGATCATTATTATGGCTAGCCTATGACATATTAGTCATGGATCCGGTATTGGGATTGAGGTATGTCTTCGGCCTTTGCTATCCTATGATTACATTACTATGCATGATTATTCTATGTCTAGCCATATGGATTAGAAATCCTGAGTATGTTGGTATTGAATCCTGATAGTATTATAATGAGGTCTTAAAATGAGAACATGACGATCTAGGTTATGTTTGAGATGACCTCTTGTTTATATGTATTATTTATATATATAGCTATATAAAGTCATGGTACTATCGGATATCCCTTTCTTCGTTGTTCATATTGTATAGCCGTTCCTTCGCCTTGTATATTACAATGTATCTTTCTTTCACTCTTTATTTGTATATTGACCTATGATATACGGTATAAATTTGGCATATATTGAATGTAGCTGGAATAGGATAGTTCACCTTGATACTTCCTTAGTCTTATTATGTTAGACTCTTGGACATGAATAGGATGGTTATCCCTTGTTATTCTCATTGACTTATTACATTATTTATGGACTCTTGGTTGTAGTTTCCATTCTGTTTATATGTTGTATATATCTACTTTATCTCTGGAGCTCAGTTGGCAGTTGCCTACTGAGTACCATTCGTTTGGTACTCATACTACACCTTCGCAGCCTACAGATCATAGTACGAGTTATTGCCATTGATGTATGCATCGTGTGGAGTAGCCCTGATTCAGAGAATTAGAGTGAGCTCCAAAAGTTCGGAATATTACCTATCTCTCTCCTATGTATTAGACTAGCCTCTAAGTTGTATTCAGAGGTAAGTTGAATCAGTGTATTTCTCCTTGATATATCACTTTTGTACTCTTATTATGTTTAAAAGATCTTGTACTGATACCACGAGGTTTTGAGATTCGTCTATGCGTTGATCTTTATCTCATATATTCCACATTTTTTTCCTTATGTTATTGAGTAGTCTGTTACTAGCCGTTCTGGACTACAGGTTGGCTTGCCTACTGATGGATTATGGTAGGTGCCATCATGACCTGAAAAGTTGGGTCGTGACAGGGATTGTATGTGCCCACAAGCTCACCTCAATGTGTCATGGAATGTTTCACTTCAAGCAAAATAACTCCTTACAACTTGGGCACTTCGAGTGCATCACATACCCATTGCCGCACTCGTCCACAATCAAAACCATACGTGTATTCGGGCAGTAACAGTACTGAGGTAACCCTAAAACATAGGACTTACACAACATGTCACACCATTATTTAACAAAAAACTTGTCACCTACTAGATTTTGACATGATATTGGGTCCAAAAAATGGTTGCAATTTTGATAGGGACATGGAATGTTTCTAATGTTGTCATCAAGCTTAATTGTGATGTACTTTATGATACAGTCGGTACAGAATAGATAAACACATAGGTTTTGATTTTTGAATTTTTTGTTGGGTGACAACGTTGGCTCCATACAAATTGCGCAGGTGAATGGTTCATCATGGTCATGATGTTCATCTGCTAATTCTAAGACTACTTGCAAAAATTTTAGAATCTAAACAACTCAGTTGAGAGCTTCATGAGTGGTTCGAGAGAAGGTCAACCAATGATTGATAGGCCATTCCCTCCCTATCCGTCTCTTAGTCCCTCATTTCACTAATTTGTTGTTACCGATTTATTCAAGACATAGACTCTCCATTTCTTTGTCTTATCAACGCAAGTGTTCGTCAAGGATGAAAGCCTCCAGATGATCCAGCTTATTTGTTGGATAGGTTAGCACCTTCTCATTTAAGAGATGCAGCAAAACTACGTTCTCATTTGAGTTCTCTTTCTCAATCCATTCTAAAAAAAATGCAAGTACAACTACTCTATTTTAGAGTATATCCAGCTTCCATCCGGGTTTCAATTAGGATTGTGGTCCTATCTAAAAGAAAGATCCTATCTTGCCTCCCTGAAATAAAGGGTTTTAACTACCTCTGAAGAGGTCTCTCTCCTTCTGTTCCTACTCCGCGCAGGCCTACCATGCTTCACGCTTGCGGTGTGTTCAGGATACGGTCTTTTCCAGTAGTGTCATCCTCCCCGTTGGTTGTATGGGCGGGTTGTCCCTTGCTATGTTCTCTATTTTGTTCTAATTGATTTCGGTTGAGTTTTTTTTGTTCTGATTGATTTCGGTTTAGTTTTTACTGTGTGTATTCAGGGTGACTCAAGGATAAGGCTAGTAAAGCCTTTGCTTTAGGCCCCAAAATCTCAAGGCCTTAAAAAATATTTAATTTTTAACTTTATAACTTTATTTTATTTTTGATAATATTGAATATAGTAAAAAAAAAATGATATCATTCAATAGAAATATTGTGAAATTTTTAATTAAACTACTCAATTCTTTATAATAATAAATATTATGTTTACAATAACATCCAAGGTAATGTATTGAAAATGCATGGTTAACGTATTATTAACTTGAATCAATCCTTACTATTATAAATAATAATAATATTGCTATGTGAAATATAATACTACACTAAAAACAACAAGGAAAAAGGCTCAAATATACCACTGAACTATCAGAAATGACTCATTTATGTCATCCATTAAAAGTTGGGCTCATTTATGCCATCGCTGTTACAAAACTGGCTCATCCATACCATTACTTTTAACAGCTGGTTTTTAGAAAACAGCTTTACCATGTGGCGGCATATTAGAGGTTCACGTCATATTTTTTTAATTTTTTTTTAAATTATGTTTTTTAAAAAAAATATTTTTTTTTGATGCATTAAAATAAATCCACCCAACTTTTTAATCCATTAAAAATTAGTTTGATCTATGACAATTAGGTTAATAGTAGAGTCAAAATTTTCATTAAAAGATTTTAAAATAACATAAAAATATATATGAAGAAATCAATGAACATATATATATATATATATATATATATATAATATTAATTTATTTTATACTCCCATACAAATATATACTCCCATGTTATCTAACTTATCAAAAATATATTGGATTTACTTTGTTTTTATATATGCCAACTGGTCTTAGACTATATTCTACAAATTTCATGTCATCTTCATTTTATTCTTTCTTCTTAGATATTTATTTCTTTAAAGAGAAAAGAACAATAAAATTTTGGAATTAATCAATTCATTGAATTAAGTATATAATGAAATGATAAAGACTATACATACATAATACTTGTGAGTCGTAACTTGCATGCATGACTTATATATTATTTTTATTCAATTTCTAATTAGGATTGAACCACTTAAAATTAATTATATAAGGATATAAAACTATGACATCTCACCAATTTTTATATAACTATATCATTAAATCAAATTGTAATTTAAGAAAAACATAATTGTAATTTAGACAAATATTCTACCTCCAATGATTAATGTTGATTGTCAAATAATTATCTTAATATATGATTGTGTCAAAACATTAAACAACATATTAAAAAAGATGAAAGGGAGCAGTATAATGAGTGTTTGAGAGAACAATGTCCCACGTGAAAAGTAAAAAAGAAATGAAATTATTTATAAAATATCGGATATTTAAGGTCTGTTGAAAAAAAAATGTCAATTTGGTTCAAAGCAAATGATATCATACAATATTAAAAGTATTTTATGGTAATTAATTAGCACAATAATTGATATCAACGTCATTGTACTGAAATTTTGCAGGATGGGTATGAGGATGATAGAGTGATGGTATGAGACGTATTGTCTTATTGTCTTTGCTTTTCTATGGATCAATTTACTATATTTGACCACAATTTTAAGCCGCATACAACCAAAAAAAAGTCGATGAGCTTGGTAACTATAAATACTCGGATGATATGAGGCGATACACAAATAATCTCAAAATTAACTCATTAACAGTAATTAATGAAGTAAAACTTAGTTCAAAGGGAGATGATCATATTATTGATCCGTATTGTGAACAGAGTCACACGTGAAAGCCAGAAAAGGAAAAAAAAAACTATTGATATGGGGCAATATATAAATAATCTCAAATTTTAAAAGCATAGGTAATTTTTAATGGATCAAAAAGTTGGGTGGATTCTTTTTAATGCATTAAAAAAAAAATTAAAACAATTAATTTTTTTAAAAAAATGACGTGGACCTCTAATATGTCGCCACGTGGCAAAGCTGTTTTCTAAAAAACAGCTGTTAAAAGTAATGGTATGGATGAGTCAGTTTTGTAACGGCGATGGCATGAATGAGCCCAAATTTTAACGAATGGCATAAATGAGCCATTTCTGAAAGTTCAGTGGCATATTTGAGCCTTTTCCCAAACAACAATTATGAAAAAACAAGAAAAAACAACATTAATTTTTTATTTATAATGTATATGTATATTTTTAAGGTCTCATATTAAAATTTAATTTTAGGTCACTAATTTTATTGAAACGTCCTTCATAAAGTGTTTTATGACCGGTTACGGGGTGGAGGGTATGCATGGACTACCACAAGTTGAATTTTTGGATTGAAAAGGAAATACTTCTCTTTGCCATTTATGGAGCAAATACTTAGCCGGGCGGAATTTCTATGGCCCGGCCCGGATAAGCTTATTTAATTTTATTTTGTTTTTTTAAGATTTTGGTAAATTGGGCCAAACTAGCCGTTGGCCCAACGGCTAGTTTGGGCCCAAATATTAAAAAAAAAAGTTTTTTTTTATTTAAAATTATTTTTTAACCCCAAAAAAATTTCTATACATACCCTACACTTTCAAATCATTTTCCACACAATTTTTCATTCTCTCAAGTCTCAAATCTCATTCTCTCTCAAATCTCATTTCTCAATTCTCAAATATTCTATATACTTAATTTCTAAAGTGCTTACTTTAATTTTTTTAATTTTACGATTACTAAGTATGAGTGGAAGTTTCTAAAGTCGCAATCTTCGGATACTTTCAAACTTTGGTATTGTCGTTTCATCTCTTACTTTTAATTTTTAATTAGTGTATTAATTATTGAATATTTATTTTTATTACTTTTTGTGTATTTTGAATATTTTTTAGTTTGATTTATACTATGGATAAATTAAGAAACCTCAGTAAAAGTGTCAAAAAATTTTGTCCCGAAAGTGGTAGTGGTAGCAAAAAGCGAATTTCAAGTACTAGATATACCCGTGTGCCTTCGCCTCCGGTACCACTTAGTTAACCTTTTGAGGAAGAAATAGGTGTAGGTGCTCACGATATGGATTATTTAGGAGTTCAGAAAAATTATGGTATAGAAGAAAAAAATGAAGTAGATGCGATTGATTTAGATGGAGATGATGAAAATATTAGTGAGACACCCGAAGTAGAAAATGCTAACGTTAGATCCGAATCGGTTACTCTCCCTCCCCGTCCTCCCCGTTCCCCAAGAGCTCGTAAACAAACTAGTGTTGCATGGAAATTTTTTGAACGTATATCAGATACTGAGGTGCAATGCAATATTTGTCAAAAAATATTTAAGCATAAAAGAGGAGGCAAGCAAGGGGGTACGGGTACGTTAATGAGACATTTGGTTGAAGACCACGAAAAAGAGTTAAAAATTGCACAGGGTGGTGAGGCTGTTGGTGGGCCCACACAAACTAGAATGGACCCAACAATCAGTCACGTAACGAAGAAGTATAATAAATTGAGAGACCGGGAAGAAATAGCAAAAATGGTAGCTGTAGGTTGTTTGCCTTTTAGTTTTCCTTCTTCTGATGCTTTTATTCATTATATTCAAGCAATTTATTATCCTATGTTTAATGGTATTCCTAGAAGTACTTGTCGGTCTGATATTTTTAGACTTCATTCACAATATTATTTTTATTTATCTACATTGTTAAAAAATACTCAATGTAGAATATCCCTAACTTCTGATCTTGGTCGTGCTATAAATAAAAATGATTATTTATCCGTTACTTGTCACTGGATGGATAGTAATTTTGTGATGCAAAAACGTATTCTTACTTTTTTATATGATGAAGATCGTAAACATACTGAACAATTTATTGCTGACTCGATACATAAAGTTGCAGCATTTTATGGTATCGAAAATAAAATCTTATGTATCGCTTTTGATAACGCTTCTAACAACAAGACTGCTATAACAAAGTTGAAATCTAAGCTATCACCGCCGTTACCTGAAATTTTTCATATTAAGCATGCATGTCATATATATAATTTAATTGTAAACGATGGTCTTGAGTTTTTTGAGATTTATATTGAAAAAATCCATCTTGCTGTTGGTTTTATACAAGAAAATAATCGTAGATCGAGAATTAAAGAATTTAAAGTTAAATGTCAAGAAAATGGACTTGCACCGATATTGATGCCTGAGGAAATTGATATTAGATGGAATTCTATGTATGATTTTTTAAAAACTTGTTATAAATATAGAGTTCCTATTACATTAGCTTTTAACCAACATTGTGGTTCATTTGCTGATTCTGCCGATTGCATGCGACTTGATTTTGATTGGGTTGTAATTAATGATCTTGTTAAGTTTTTGGAAAATTTTTATGTAGCTAAGGTTGAATTTTCTGATGCTTATTATCCTACTGTTTGTAATATTTTGGGATATATAACCGATATTTCTGGTTTGCTCAAAGAATATAAAAATAAAGAAGGTTATGAAAATGTTGTTGGTGCTATGTTTACTAAATTTAAAAAATATTTTTTTCCGATCCCTCCTATTTTCTTGGTTGGTGCTATGCTAAATCCGTGCATTAAATACCATACTATGTGCCACTTTAGTACTCTTATTTATTGTAACTTAGAAATAAATACTAACAATGATTCTGAACAAGTACAACCTGATTTGTGGATGGTTACGTCTGATGCGAATGCTTACATAGATAAATTATATAACCACTATGCTGATTTAGTTGATTTAGCTGTACCGACACATATCAGTCCAACTGTCGCTCCTCATCCTCCCGAGGTGCCATCATTTTCTAAAAGGCCGGCACATTGTGGTTTTCCTGATTTCTTTTATGATTTACCCTATTGGAACAGTGTTGACGAGGGAGCTTACACATCAACTTATCGGGAAGAGCTTAAGTATTATCTTCGATCGCCGCCAGAGGATCGCAGATGACGGATCAACACATTGGATTGGTGGAGGAATAATGAAGCACAATATCCTGTGCTTTCAAGATTAGCTAGAGATATCTTGAATGTTCCAATGTCAACCGTTGCATCAGAGAGCGTCTTTAGTCAGGGACGACAGCAACTTGGAGACAACCGACACTCATTAGGAAGCAATGTAATGAATGTTTTAGTTTGCCTCAGAGATTGGGTTAGAGCAGAAAGAAGAAATTAAGGAATGGAACTAGAGTCGAATGACGAGCAGAAACTTGAAGAAATTATGACTTCGCGGGAGAACTCAGCAGAATCAAGTCCAATGCATGGGTTAGCCCCCGTTGACTTTGACTATCCTATGCAAGTTCCCGTTAATATTAACATGGATGAGTTGGAAAAAATGATGCATAATTTGGAGATTTTTTATTCATGTAAATTATAAATTTTGGATCATTTTGCAATCAATAAAATTCAACATTCATTAATTAACTATCAAGTATTATTAATTTATTATATTAAGTAGTATATATTTTGTATATTATTGTATATATCTTCTATACACATGTATATTTAACGTATGTATTCAATGTATCCAAGTGTATATGTTTTACAAATTAGTATATAACTATATATATTTACATATTGTAGTATATATAAATGTATATTGTAGAATAATATATATTTTATTTAAAGTAGTACATATATACTGAATGGTGTGTATATATCTTCTATAGACGTATATATTTAACGTATACATGTGTATATGTTTTATAAATTAGTATAATATAACTATCTATATATTGTAATACATATATATTGTAGTATATATAGTTTATTTAATTTTAAAGTAGTACATATATATTGAATGGTATGTATATATCTTCTATAGAAGTATATATTTAACGTATACATGTGTATATGTTTTATAAATTAGTATGTAAGTATATATATATATACTTTATTTAAAGTAGTACATATATATTGAATGGTGCATATATATGTGTATATATTATATCTTCTATAGACGTATATCTTTAACGTATACAAGTGTATATATTTTATAAATTAGTATATAAGTATATATATATATATATATATATATAGTACATATATATTGAATGGTACATATATATGTGTATATATCTTCTATAGACGTATATCTTTAACGTATACAAGTGTATATGTTCTATAAATTAGTATGTATTTATATATATATATATATATATATATATATATATATACACACATATTGTTGTATATATATATGTATATTGTAGTATATATTTTATTTAAAGCAGTACATATATATTGAATGGTGCGTATATATGTGTATATATCTTCTAAAGTAGTATATATTTAACGTATACAATACATGTGTATATGTTTTATAAATTAGTATATAACTATATATATATATATATATTGTAGTATATGTTTTATTTAAAGTAGACAAGTAATATATAAATATTGAATGGTGCGTATATATGTGTATATATCTTCTATAAGCGTATATATTTAACGTATAAATGTGTGTATGTTTTATAAATTAGTATATAACTATAACTATATATATATATATATATATATATATTGTAGTGTGCATATATATATTGTACTATTGTATTATATATTTTATTTAAAGTAGTACGTATAGTCATATATAATTATATATTGAATGGTACGTATATATGTGTAATTGTTTATATATTTTTTTAAAAATATATATTGTAAAATTGTAGTGTATATAGTGTATATTGAAGTGTATATAATTGTAGTGTATATTGGATTTTTCATTTTTTTTTAAACGGATTTGACCGATTTTTAACCGGATTTGACTGGGTTTAGGTGGGTTTAACCGGGTTGGGTTAAGTGGGTCGGTTCAGGATTGTCTTCAACATTTTTACTGTTGAACCCGGAACCGGCCCGGCCCACCTAACCCCAACCCGGACCGGAACCGGCCCGCAACCAGAATAAACTAAACCTCCCGGCCCGGGCCACTTGACACCCTTATGACACATTCACATTCAAGCGGATGGCCTTGCTTGTGCAACGCACCGACAACATTTTTGTGACTTATCTTTATATTTAAAATTTATGAGTTATAAATGAATAATGACACAAGGTGTATTAGTATTTGAGTTTCAAATTTAATTTTATATTTTAATATAGATATTAAATTTAAATTAAGGTTATCGAGTTCTGAAAATTTGAAACTCAATTTATACTTTAGTATTGAGTTTTTTCACATACAATAATATTTATAGTAAATGGAAAAAAAGAACTGAGAGATATGTTTAATTTCTGCCAGGATATGTGCAAAATGATTGGTTTCATCCAGAGGGAAAATACAATGTAAAAAAAGGATATCAGTGGAGGATGGGGAGCCAACAGGTGTGGCCATGGTGGAGGGGAGTGTGGAATAGAACCACTATTCCCAAGCACAGCTTTATAACAGAGTGCAAACAAGGACCAGGCTAGCAAAATGGAAGGTATGCCAAGAAGTTAATTGTCCCTTATGTGATGATGCCCCATAAACTGTAGAACACTTGTTCTTTGAATGCACTTAGGCTCACAAATGCTTGGATGGGACATTGGAGTGGATGAAGATCAAATTACAGAATAAAGCGATACAGGGGATTTGGAAGAGAATGGCACGATCCACAGTGGGAAGCAGAAGTCGTGGGATGATCTAGGCAATAATAGCTGCAATAATTTACCACATATGGCATGCGAGGAATGAAGCTCTATGGAACAAAGCGGTACCAAGGCCTCAGGTGATGATCAAACACATACAGGAGGAATGTAAGTATAGGAATTTTACCTTTATACAGAGACGAAATAGCAGAAAAGATAGACAATGGATAGGTAAATTGTATATATAGACAGGGATGATTACAATCATAGCTATGCGGTTGGGAGTAGCTTATGCTAGGGAGGTGGTTGGTTGTTTGTATTTGAGTATGATGTACGTTGTGGATTGAAAGATAATAAAATGTGTTTGTTCGACCAAAGAAAAAAAAAAGAACTGAGAATCTTAGCTTAAATAAAACATATTACATGTAAACTTCAAAAGATAACATTTATTTTGAGAAAATTGGATACAATGAAAAGAAGGCAACTAGTAGTAGTACAAGCATACAAAACACCAAACACATCAAAGAAAGTACTAAATATGAATTGGAAATTTGCATTATGCGCATTGGAAGTTCTTCGGGGCATATTTGCCACAGTTGTTGAGCAACAAGCTGAGAGAAAGTGGAACGTTGAGATTAATTCCCAACACATTGGCTTTAATAGCAGTGCAAAGGCAAAGAGCAGCATCAAGGTCAGCAAGTCCTCCAATTAGAGAGCAGCATTCAGTCTTGGCTGGGCTACTTCCAATAACAAGGTGCAATAAGTCATTCAACAAATTGGCACACACTTTTAGCTTTAGTGTGTCCTTTGGGCACTTACCCTTTGATGATGGGGTGGAGGGGGTGGAGGGGGTGGAGGGTGTAGGGGTAGGGTGGGGCTTGGGGTGGGGTTTAGGGTGTGGAGGTGGTGGGCATGGGACATTAGTGGAACTAACTATAGTGAAGAAAAGAATGTTCAATGTAAGAACAAGGGCAACTGATGATGCACCAAGCTTAGCCATTGTTCAAACTTACTAATTAGCACTTCAAACAATTGAACGTGGCTAATTAATAAGTAGCGAAAATGCTGTTTGCTTGATGATTGAAATGATGAAAAGAGTGTCTATTTATAGGTAAAAATTTTGATTTTTTTTCTATTTCCTTTTTTGAAAATTGAGAGGGGCACATGTGGATAGAGAGAATATTGTTTAGGCAAGCAGCTATCCAGTTATCAACTTGAATTTTTGTGGATTTTATTAGTTGTCACTACGATATCTTTTTCCTCAAAGATAAATTGCACACCATTATTTTCACATGGAACTTACGTTATTCTCTCCAATTATTTGAACATTGTTCTTGAACATGTGCCAAGACCTGGACAGGTTAATCCATAGTTTGAAAGTTAATGTAGTAAAAAAAAGGGCACCCCGATGCACTAAAGCTATCGCTATGCGTGGTGTCCGGTGAAGGGTCTCACCACAAGGATGTATCATACACAGTCTTTCCTTGCATTTCTGTCAGAGGCTGTTTCCAAGGCTTGAACCCGCTGTTAATATAGAAGAAAAAAATTATCTGTAATTTTTTTGAGTTTTAACTAATTTACAGTAGTGGAGTTGCAAGATATTTTTACACGTAATGTTTTTTTTTTTTATTTCCTATCTGATGTTCGGTGCGGCGGTGCCCACATTAGAGCAAGAGTTGATTACAATTAGTAGCTTCTTATAAATATGGGTTGATAACATGCAAGATATGATAAATAATGAACTGTTGAAGCGGTAAATTATATTAATAGATAAAAGTTATATATATATATGACACAGTCATTTTATATATAATTTACGTCTATCTTTTTATAATAACTACGTATGTGCTTATATGTCAATATTGATTATCAAATTAAACTTGGTTACCTAACACTAAAACACAAAGTAATTATGGCCCTAGAGCAGGATGATATATTGTAGTGATATGTGAAGTAATATAGAAGGTACAGTGGTAAGTTATTCTATCATTCTATGATAACCACATTTCACGTATTATGATAAACTTAGATATTATTATACTTTAACTTGAGATCGTTATAAAAATTTATTACTTTAAATTCTAAATCCATCACTTTTTTGAGCAATTCAAACAAAGAATCCTAAAATAATGACACACTTCACACATCTCATCCTGCTCCTTAAGGCAGAGGCTGACCTACATTGAGTGTAGGGGTGCACGTACACCCGCTAGACTCGAGAAAAACTCTGTATATATAGTTCGTATATCTATATATATATCAAGATGTTATATTAAATATATGTCGTGCACCCATAGAAACAACTGATTTGGCCGATGAGATGGTTGTGCTTGCCACTTGAAAGTTGCTCTTTTTGCGTTCGAACCCCAACAACAATGTGTCTTTATTTGCTCCTTTTTTCATTTTCCAAATTACACTGTCTGCAGCATTATTGTGCAAATGTATATATTTATCTTTTGATTAAAAAAGACTTCCTACTTAGTAGTCGTTTATTTTACACCTTTTCTTTTTTCTTTTATGTATTGTGGATATTATTGACCTATTTTTTTATTTTATTTCAAAATACAAGCTTCTCTCCAACTTTAAAAGGTAGATATTCTCCCCAGCTTATACAGTATAATATTTATTTTCTTTAATCTTTTGATCATTGAGTTATTTTTTATTTAAAAAATTAGCAATTTAATGTTCGAGATAGGCTTAAATCGAACATTACCCGTTGCAACCATCTGACAAACGAATCTCTCGAATTTCATATTTTTCAAAAACTTTCTATTATTGTTCAAAATGTGAAAGTGTGTTGAATTTAAATACGGTGAATAACACACTTTTGTCATATTAAATCTAATTAATGATATTCAATAATATTAAAATTTTGCTTTTAAAATACTATAATTAATAAGTTTTTAAAGAGTTATATGTCGAACTTTGACACTATTAATTACTATATTTAAATATAGAGGTGCACCCGTCAAGTTTAAATTTGAGTTCGCCTCTGCCTTAAGGTATACAAAATTCAAAACTTCTCTCATTAGGGTTCATCACTTCCAAGTCAATGCATTCATCTCATTTTATTGGAAGAAAAAAAAATCTAAAACGCTGTTTTCATTTAAAAATATATATATATATTTGTGCACTAGTCGAATAATACTTCATCCTAAAATATTTGTCAAGTTTTATTTTCTGAGGATCAAATTATATGAATTTTAATCAAATATTATAAAATATATTATTTTTTATTATAATGATATGAAAGAATTACAACATATAATATCTTTTTTATAATTCTATTTTAAAATAATAAATTAATTTAATCTAATATATCTTTGAAGATTAAACATATTAGTTCTCAAAAAAAAGAAAAATGTGACAAAGTACGTGCTTTGAAACAGTTGGCATCTAAGATAAGTCTAATCTCCAATGTCATTTTTTTTCTCTTTTGTCGAGGAGATTATGTGGCTTATATATTTTTAGTTTTTCGTCAATATATGAGCTAAGTCAAAGCACAATATGGAAAAAGAAAATTATTAGGAAAAACAATTATTCCCTTGGGTCAAAGTGTCAGCATATTAAGGTTTCCAATTAATTTTTTATAGTATCTATCTTTTGCACTATTATATGTGTGGCATTGATAGATTAATGTGACAAAAAATAAAGAAAAAAATCACCGCAAAAATTGACAATCTATCGTCAAAGATGCTAATGCAAATTGCAAAGTTATGATTGGACATGTTCATTATTAAAAATATTTACGCTTTAATTTTATATATTTGACAATCCATAATCACAGGAATTCAAAGTAAACCTAGTTGCTCGTAGAGATTTGAAAAATATGTCGGCCTTGAACTATTACACATTCTAGAATCTAGAATTTTTAGATTTTTACATGTAAATTCTTAGGAAATTAATTTGGAAATAAATTCTAAATAAAATCCTCATGTAATATGGACTTTTATAGTGGTGACAGGAATAGGTACATTTTTCTACATTTGTTCATATATTCATCATAATTTCTTGTATTTTGACACGAGTTGAATAATATATATGTATGTGTTCTTTGACTCGACTTCAGCTAACCGTTATGTCCTTCAATTTTGAATGTACACAAACAGACACATATTTTATATGATAATTCGTATGAGATGCAATTAGACTTTATATTTCGTATGAACTTTAATTTTTGCCCTCAAATTAAATTAATTGCCTTTAATTTTTTTCCTTCAACACTTTAAGTAAAAAAGAATTGGACGAAAATATTTTGACACTAGAATAACGAATAACTTTCACTTGACATAACTTTATATATTTTGTATCATAAATAAAATGTAAGTTGTGTCTTAAAAGCATAAAACATTATGCCGCTTAACTCCAACAGAATTAATGTGGGTCGAGGTAAAAGTTTAGTTCAAAACCCACAAGTCATGCAATAAACGACATAACTTAGTTTCTATAGTATGTCGAGCAAATTAGATACTACACAACTTATGTTGGATAACTTAATTCCTACAAAACTTATATCAGATAAGACAGAAGTTCTCCAAACTTACGTTGAACGAACTTAGGTCATAGAAAAGTATATTTTGGCTCACATTTTTTCATTAAATGGCCAACAAAGACAAAAATTAAAGATTATCGTATTTTAGGACAAAAATTAAAGATCACCCATGCAAAA
Organism: Capsicum baccatum var. pendulum; assembly: GCA_030864225.1. Lineage (NCBI taxonomy): Eukaryota > Viridiplantae > Streptophyta > Magnoliopsida > Solanales > Solanaceae > Capsicum > Capsicum baccatum. The sequence continues at coordinate 15,649,786 of CM061550.1, forward strand.
ACTTGTTTTGGAACTCGAGGAGTATGAAGTCGGTATTGGTATGGATCCATTCCCCAGCCCAAACTCATTTAGACTTTTGGGTTTACTGGACTATCCCATATTTTTCGTAGACGAATTGCATGAATAGCCAATTTAGGGTCTCCATTTAAGATATAGCCGAGTGAATGAAATATGGCCAAACTTAGTCATTTCAAAATTAATTTCAGGTATTCGAAGTTGAAAGTACAAAAATACGTGTATGAAATCTAGAGGCAAGTTTCTACATTTTGCATGAAATAGTTGAATTATTAACAAGGAAAAATTGAATGCCTGTATTTCAAGTTTCAACCATAAACTTCCCATATAAATATTAAAAGTTAAGCTTGTCAAAGCCTTGGTACTTGAGACGTATGTCTGGAATTTATGTTTGTAGTACGTAATACTTGTTAACAATATCAATATATCAATTCACACCGACTCATCGTAGTTCGGTAATTTAATGAGGCAATACTTTGTAATTAAAAGTGTGAGAAAAGGTATCTTTTTCTTCCGAACTTGTACTCCCAACTCACTTTAACACTTAAACTTAATTTCTGTTTATTTACCTCCCTTAACATCTTTAAAGTGAATTAAAATCCCCCTTTAACTGCTCCCGTGTTAACAAGCGTCTTTGGGCGCGTTAAAATTCATTTTTCTGTCTATTTAATTTCTTTTAAATATTCATTTAAAAAAAATGCATGTATTTGTAAAAAAAAAAAAAAACTAATATTATATTTAAAATATAATTAAAAAAAATAAAAATAGACACCTTTTATTCTTTCTTCTCCAAAACATCAACAACACTCAAATTCCTCCATTAACAACCTCAAATCCATTCTCCATCAACACTCTTCTTCAATCTTTTTCATTTTCCTCCATTAACACCATCAAAGAACAACCACAAAGACACTAAATTAAAAAAATAATTCTATTGAACACCTTTTATTCTTTCTTCTCCAAAACATCCACAACACTCAAATTTCTCTATTAACAACCTCAAATTCATTCTTCATCAACACTCTCCTTCAATTTTTTCATTTTCCTTCATTAACACCATCAAAGAACAACCACAAATACAATAAATTAAAAAAAAAATCTCCATTAAACACCATCTCAAACTTCAATCCAACTCCCTCAAAATTTGAACAAAAATTAAATTAAATTGATGATTTTGTCTTTGAACCACTTACCATCAATGAAATTTCTTTTAATTTCTACTTTTGTCGTCATTCTCCTCGTTTTGTCGTCATTCTCCTGATTTTTAGTTAGTCCAAGAGAACTGCATAATTCAAAAATTCACATAAAAAATTTTTATTCTCCATTGCTCTCCTTTAATTTCTCACTTTTTCCTTTGCAAATAAGAAAAATGGATTATAGTTCTGCACTTTGATTTGTTTTTTATACGTGAATTCACAAGAGATATATTAGAAAAGTATATAACTGAGAGTTGTTGAAATATTTTAAAAGAAACATAAATGGAGAATGACGACAAAAGTTTGTTGAATTTCTACTTTTTCAAACTCCAAACTTGAATTAAAAAATAAAATAAAATATTACAAACTTGTTTGTAGGGGTGGGGTTGTGGCTAGTGGGGATTGAAAAAAAAAATAGAGGTATTTTTGTATTAACAAGAAAGGAGGGAGGGGGGATTGGAAGGGGAGAAAGAGCTAAGAAGGGGGACCTATTTTGCTGGGGAGGGGTTGCGGGGGAGCAAGGGGGGGCGCCGGAAGAAGACGGAGGAGGGAGGCTGAAGAAGAAGGAAAAGTACGAGGGAGGGGATGCTGAAGAAGAAGGAAAAGGAGAGTGGAGGACATTTTTATTTAATACTTATATATATTTTTAAAAAAATACACAAAAATAATATGTGTGAAATTACCTTTTTTAAAAAAATTATAAATTTTTACGTGGTAATGATGTGGCGTTGACGTGGCGCTGGAGTGTGGAGAGTGTAACACACTCTTCGTTATGAGAGTAATAACTAATTCACTTTAAAGATGTTAAGGGGGTAAATAAATGAAAGTTAAGTTTAAGTGTTAAAAGTGAATTTGGAGGACAAGTTCAGCGGGGGGAAAAATGTCTTTTTTAAAAGTGTATATGCAAACACATGACATGCATCTATTAATTTGATATAAATATCCGAATAAACTCTTACGAAATGAGATTATCAGTCTGGAAAATAATTAAGGTACATCACCTGCTAATTAAACATGTTAAAATACACAATGTAAAATTGTCAGCGTGCGTAAAATACACCATTAATACTGATTTAAGTAGCATGACATTCTGGGGGGAAAAGTCACGGGCTACAAAATGAAACAATTAAAATTGGTGGATTTTGGAACTCAGTGAGAGAAACATGGCAACTTGTTTTCCTTCTTCACATGCCCCTTGATGATTCCAAGATCTATCAAAATATTCTATTTGCCAGCCTAAATTCCTGACCTTTTTCGATTTTTTAGATCATGTTTGATCTGTATTGGACTTGATTAAATATGAATATGTGCGTTGCAAGCCTCATTTCTGAAGGTGACGCTCTCAACAAGTTTTTTTTTTTTATTTCTGAAGGCTTAAACCTGAGACCTCTGATTAATTAGGATGACGAATCTCAACCATCCGCTGCCACAACTCATGTAGGTTAAATTCTTGACTTAATTACACATGGATTAAAAATAAAAGGGTGGCCCGGTGCACTAAAGTTCATCTATGCATGGCCGGGGTCTGAAGAAAGATCGAACCACAAGGGTTTATTGTACACGATTTTATCCTACATTTTTATAAAAAATTTCCACGACTTGAATCCGTGACCTTCAGGTCACATGTATTAAAAATGTTTTTCTTATTATTCTTTTAATCACTCCACCTTATACATGCAGCCTATAAAAGCCCAACCATATTAGTACACTCTTCACCATCAGAAATCAACTATCATTTTCTCTAAACAGTAAATCAAATCTTGCAAAATGGCTAAGTCACTTGCCATCTTTCTTGTATTCAATGTCCTTTTTTTCACTGTGGTTAGTGCATGCAACTATTGCCCTGAACCTAAACCAAAGCCCAAACCACAGCCAACACCAAGTCCATCTCCTGATACACAAGGCAAATGCCCAACAGATGCCTTAAAACTAGGTGTTTGTGCTAATGTGCTTAATGGTTTATTGAATGTAACACTTGGAACTCCACCTGTAAAACCATGCTGCAGTCTTCTAGGAAATCTTGTGGATTTGGAGGCTGCTGTTTGTCTTTGTACTGCACTTAAGGCTAACATCTTGGGGATTAACCTTAATATCCCTATTTCACTTAGCTTACTTCTTAATGTTTGTAGCAAGGATGCCCCAAGGGGATTCACTTGTCCCTAAACAATTTTGCACCCTTTTCTTTATTTTTTTTTGTTTTGTTGAAGTTTGCTTCTGGATTTTCATTTGTTCTTCCATTATTCATGGGGTTAATTTGTTTTAATATTTCGTTGTTGGAAATTAGAATTAACTAGCGCCGCTTGCGCTATTTGTTTGTACGTCCCATTGAATTAATATATTTCTTCGTGTGACACTTTTTTTTTTTTTTCAAATTATGATTTTTATCATTTTTTGTATTGTACTACTAGACTCTTTTCTCATTAGGGTTCTTTAATTCTTATTTTTCCGTTGCTTATGATATATTTTTGTTGAATCTATTAGAAATTAACTAATTCCACCACACATATTAGGAACCTGGTTTCAGAAATTGCAGTAAACAACAAATAGTAAAATAAAGTGCAATGCAAATTTATCGTGGAAAACTCCTTGCTCAAGGGAGTAAAAAATCACGTAATACACTATGTAGGATTTCACCATCAATCCCCACTAATTTCAAAGAGTTTTGTTCAAGATTACAATCCCTACTACTAGAAATTACCCCTATTACAATGACCTTTTTTTGCAACGATTCCAAAAGCGTTGCAATAGACCTCTATTGCAATGGTTACAACCGTTGCAAAAAGAAATTATTCTAATAAAACTATTTTATAATATAATTGTTGCCATCATTGAAGAACCATTACAATTGAGTGTCTTATAGCAACGGTTGTACGAACCGTTGTCGTAGAATCATCTATGGCAAGCTTTATTGAATAAAAAATGTTATTACAACGGTATAATTATTCCCACCAAAAAATTTTGTTAAGTCTGCCGACAAAAACCCTTTATTCTCCAATCCAACAAAAAAACCCTTTCATCACTTTTCATCTAGCATACTCCAATCCGTCAAAAAAAAATTCACTAAGTCCGATCCACCACTGCTTCGACCACCATTCTTCTCCGATTGTACCACTATTCCGACCACCGTACCTTGATTTCAATGCTGCTCTGGCCACTACTGTGAGTAAGAATATGTATTTGAATCCCAAGTTAGGTGGGGTTGGAGGTGGGTTGGTATCTCTGTACCTATCAATTTTAGGTACACTTTCTGTTTTCGCATTATATTTTGGGTATTTTTGGCTCTAGATTAGAAACAAACAAAAATGGGTATGGATCGAGAAGGAGGATCCTCCGGATCTTGTAACTATTTTGGTACCTCCACAGGTTCTGGACAGATCTCTAAGGACAAATATTACTATGGTTTCTTCAATGCAGCACTAAAATTGCCTGCTCATTTTACATTCGGAGCTGTTGTTGCCTTTTATGTAAGCTTCATTCATGCTCCCACAACTTCATCTTTTATATAATTGTGCAGTCTTGTTCAACATTGACATATTTTGATTAATTTTATGGGATATATTTGTTACTTTCCATTAGCATATGTACCGAATAACTCTATAGGCTTGGACGGATAAGGAAAAAGAAACAACAAATATCTTAATATCTTTGCCTCTAGTGTGATTGATTTGAAAATGAGATTTCATAGTTCTCAATTCAGACCACGCATGCCCCATAACTAGCACAATTTCGGTATTACACTCTGCAAATTATGTATAGTTTAATATCAAAAATCAAATGTTGTATGTATTACTAATTAATCTCCAAATAACTGGAAATATGATTGATTTCTTTTTCACTGAATTATTAACCTTTATTGTAAAGAATCATTTAACTTTAACGGCTTTAAAATCCATTTCAGAATGTTGGCGTACATTATGATACGTGGAATTCAGGAGTTCTAGGTCCAGTCACATTGAGTGGTCTCAATGTGGGGTCAAGAGACTTGGCAAAAAAAAAAAAGGTCCTACAAGGTTTGTTCATATAACCATTAGAATAAAATGTAGAGTGTCGATGCTTGAATAATCGATGATTTTCTTGTTCATAAGTTGGTCTAAAAGGCGAATCACTAAGTCTTCACACCTTAAGTGGCAGTTCTTCTGTTGAATGGGTTCAAGGTTCACTTGTGGCTCAAAAATAACCCCTGACTTGGTACAAGGTATTTTACAAGATGCTTATAATGTCAACTACTACATATAGACGTGTTTATATCAATCTTAAGATGTTGCATAACATGTTTTAGTGCGACAGCGCATAGTTAATAGATTAATACATTTTCCAGGCAACATTTAACACACCTGGAGGATTCAACGAGAAGAAATATCAGACTAATTGTGGACAACCTTCTCAAAGATGGTAAGCGATATCTATAATTCGTACAACACTTAGTGAAGTTAGTACTGGATCAACTTTCTGTGGAGAACTTCACACGACAACTTAATCCGATGTTCCATACTCAAGACTTCGCAAAACTAGTAATTTCAGGCATCATATCCCGTGATCGTGGCTGAAACCAAGTGGAAACCTATTGGTAGTATTTGAAGAATGGTGTGGTAATCAAACAGGAATTTCTTTAGTAAGAAGATCAAGATAAAAAGTTCAATTCTGGATGCGACAGTGTCTTGTGGCGTGGCTATTGGGCAATGGTGGAGCCTTCTTATGCTAAGGGGTGTCAATTGACACTCCTTCCTCGAAAAATTACGTTGTTTAGTTAGTTTAAGTTTTTAATTTTCAAGTACGACATACTTTTGTGTAGAGGAGAGAAGTACCATGAACCGGAATACTGAAAATTTGGTGAGGAGGGAAATCAGTATTTTAGGCATGCAACTGGACAAATATATGTGATCTCTAAGGATTTGGCTACCTACACATCAATCAATGGGTACACCTTTTGCTTCATAAGTTTTTTTCTGAAGCTTTCAGTTTATTGCATATCCATGTGCTTTACTGGTCACAATCTACTGTTTATTCATAAAGAATTTCTCGTCAGGCACATTCTCCATGATACGCAAATGAAGATGTTTCTCTTGGCTCTTGTTTTATTGGGCTTGATGTTAAACACATTAATGAACGAAATTTGTGCTGTGGAACACCCCCAGGTAAGAAGTTAACGCCTATGACATACTTGGAAAAATAGGAGGTTTGAAGGTAGGGAGCGGAAGCAGGTCACCACAGTACAAGGCAGCTGGCCTCTCCACTAGAAGGGTCTCTCTGCTCTGCATTGCCTACTTCTGCTTAGGTGTTTTTGTTGTCAACAGGTACACTACCAACCATTTCCCTCTTTGCTCTTGAAAAATCCTATCTTTTTTACTAATAATGTTATCAAGCTCGACTTTTTGAAACTCGGGCTGAGACCAGGTTAATAAATACTTAGCACATTCCAGGAACAAAAATAGGAATATATCTGCTTTTTGTTCAACTGTTGCTGGGTGCCATCTCAGAATGATATATGTACACAATGGATTAGTATATTAAGGTTGTGCAACGACCTTCTTCTGTCTTACTTGGATTAACTAAATTGTATTTCTTCCACAAAATATAAAGCTACTTATAAGGTTCAGAATGTTACTGTCAAACCTTCCTTAGGGAGACCAGAGTCTAATTTCTAAGGTATAAAATGGGCCCATGGTCTGTCTTTAAAACTAGATATGTTATATAGTGGTGAACTCGTTAGTGGTGCACCCATATTCTAGAAATCCTATGAGAGAGCTCGTTAGCTTTGACTAATTTGGTTGAAGCCGTTGGCATATTCAGAGATACTTCAAGTTATAAACTTGCATATTCGGTATCTTTTGATGGGTCAATTATCAAGATTTCATAAGCATATAATTTAAATGGACATGTCTTTGAAGATTCCACCTGTTCTTTGATTCCATAACTTCATGGCTTTCCGTGTATTGTAAATGCGTATATTTGTCAATTTATAAGAGGGATTTCCTACATTTTATTTAGTGTTGATAGTTACTATGTGTTAATTGATAGTATTGCTACGTAGTTGTATTCTACGTATAATGTTAAAATTCTGTGTAAGTTTCTTGCAACATCTTGTATGCCTTTGACAACACATTGAGTTACTTTTTCTTAGGTTATTGACAGTGTCTGGTCCTGTTAGAATGGTGAACGATGATTTATCTGTGGAACATATGTCACAGGAATTTCATCCTGTTCTTGAGTGCGAGAAAAAGGCAAGTCAGCAGGAACGTGGCGTTTTAGGCTTCATAGTCTTACAAAATAAGTAGATAAAGTGATTCCCGAGTTGGTTGATGTTGGTGCAGGATACTTCTCTGGTAGCAGGAGATATTCTCTTCCAAGTTTCTAAAACACACTATGTAATCATGTAACTTTCCATGCCCTCCCTTCAGTGTATAGGTTCCAAGCTAGTAATTATATTCATTAAAAGGAGAATTAAGTTTTGAATCTCACCTTTAATTCTATTTAATAATCCGATATCATTGTGTGCCACAAAAATTTTAGGGGATTGGACAAAACAATATCTTCTCTGTAAATGAAGCTTGCTTCCGCTAGAGCTGCTAAAATAGAAAATGAAGAAATATCTACTCCTGATAGGAAATCAGTAATTGAGCCTTTGAATAACCGTTCTAAGGATTTCTTTGTAATGGGAATCATTACTGTTTTCGTATTAATAATGGACTGAGATGATGACCAGGGCAACCCAGGTGGAGTCTTAGATCGTGCTATAGATGCTGAGGATTCACAACATAATGATTTCTTTCGACTGGTAAGTTCTCTGTTATAGTGCATATCATGTAGAAGTATTAATGCTTATAAGATAATAGAAGGTCCACACTAATTAGGACAGTACAACATGAACTACATAAAATCGAGCTAACTCGGGCTGCCTATAAGATATTTCATTATCCATGTTGCATCATTTGAACACGACTCTATCCGATATTTAGAAATTTAGGTTCTCTATGTTTATACTTTCATATAAATCTCTAAGAAGATTTGAGTCCTAGCGAACATTGGACCTAAGTAGTACAAATATGACTAGATCATTGGTGATATTTCCCTCTGTGCGAGCATGCTTTTGTGTCCAAAACTTGTTATTTTGTTCAATTTTAATCACTGTGAATGTAACAATGGTTAACTTCTAATTTATGTGAATGTATGCCTTGGTGGTTATTATGATACCTATTTGTATAGGTAAGATGTATCGACTTTGTTGTGTTACAGAAATCTGTTTTATCCTTTTTTGTTTTGGATAAGTAGGAACTGTCTTATCCAACCATCAACTTTAATAAGTACTAAAATTTTGACCGTAAATTACTATGCTCATGTAGTTTACTTTGTGATTCACTTCCATGTCTAACTACCTAAGCATTGGATGTGAGATGTTCTTAATTGCTGATACTTAACATGATGCACTTGGAGCTGTTGAAACCTCCACAAGCCTAGCACTCACCTTCCGTAATAGATTGTCACAAATCGGAGTTAAGATTAGAGTTCAATTTACATTTTACTATAGATAAAAATGGGTCAAAAGTAAGATATAACTGGATGTTCTGGTATGAATGATATTTTATCTTTTGAAAGGGAGTCATGAAGATGGAATTTGGACATCAAACTTGAAAACCTCTTCGAAAATTTCTTTTAAATGTTCTGTAGAGTTGTCCCAAATTTTTTTTTGATCAGTAATACAAAATTGTATTGTAACTAGAAAATGAATTCGAACTTTTGAATAGAAAATCAAAGCTGAAAATTAATGTAACTTCACCCATACTTTACACCGTCTGACCATGAGACATTATACTGGAAATAAGACTCATTTGGTTGTGCAACCTGAACTCACCTCAGCCCCTCTTATGTTTTATTCTGAAGTCACTTTTACTAATACATAAACATAAGTGTTACTTTTTAGATGCAGAATTTAAGTTACAAATCTTCGAGGTCAAGTCTTTCTTTCTCTAGAAATATCTATAACATTGAAGTTGGTTTACATATTCCAACATGTTAAATTAGATATCTAAGGCTAAGTTTTCTATGCTGGTCCATTTCTTCTCTTTAAAATTCTGTTGGTTCCATCTTTGGTTCATCAGTGAACAAGAAAGGTAGATTTTTGTTCAAGATGGTTGATATCTGATAAACAATTTATCTTTTTGATATTGCAAAAGTCTTAGCCCCTCTTTTTCCTTGTGCCTGTCTAATGTGTGATGTTTTTGTCAATTAAACAGACCTGATGTTCTAGGACAATTCATGCCTTTGGTTGGGATGGAATGGTCACAGATAGGTGTTGCACATCTCTTTTCGGCTATCAAGGTCCTTAGACTTTATTTGTTTTCTCTTCTCCCCTTCTTTTGTGGCATATTATTCAAACTTCTTGCTGCTTCTGCTAATTTTGTAGTTCTGGCAAGTCATATGTCATTATATACCAGTTTTTCTTTTAATAATTTGTATAAATAATTTATTCATTTGCTATTAAGATTGTTTATGCTCTATTTATAGGTGTTCTTCTATGTTTCAATTTAAAATTAAATATGTTGTCATTTAAGTGCTAATTGAGATTATTTTCTCTTTTTATAGATGTTCAAAATGAAGGAGGAGATGAAGAAAGTGACGAAGAAATTGACCTTACTTGAATAAATTTACGAATTATTGAATTTTGTGAAACTTATCGCCACTCAAACTTGATACATTGTGGGAAAACTAATGACCGTTTGACTTTAATATTTTTGCTTTTGGATTTAGATTACTAGTTTGTTGGATATTTTAATTTGAGTTATTATTAATGAAAGATTTTGTTGTGATGTGCATATATAATTGTGTATTAATATAATTCTCTCTCTCTATATATATATCAATTGGTATTTGAACTAGCTACAATAAAAGGTGGCAAAAAATATTGCAAAAGATTCGAAAATCGTTGCAATAGGTGTCAAAAACCGTTGCCATAGGTAGTGAATAATTGTTGCCAAAGATCAATAATTGTTGCAATAGGGTTATTGCAACGCTGTTTTGTCGTTGCAATAGACTCTATTGCAACAGTTCTTCACCATTACAAAACAGTCAATTGCAACATCTCTCAACTGTTGTAATATAGTATATTGCAACGGTTAGAAACCGTTGCAATAGACTGTATTGTAACGGTGAAGAACTGTTGCAATAGATAATTTGAACCGTCTCAATAGGAGTTACAAAAAACCATTGCAATAGATAAACCTATTGCAACGGTTTTTGTAACCGTTCTTTTGTCACGCCCCAAAATTTCATCGGGCAGGACTGGCACCCGAAGCCGAGAAGGCCCGAAAGAACCCGTTCAAATACCTGTACTTTCACTTACATGACACCAAAAATTTGGACAGCACTTCGTTGCATATAGAAAGGTCTAATTACCTGTATCAGTACAACACGCACAAATATATATATATAATACTTGGTCGTCGGGGCCACCACATATACAAATATAACATCACTATATAAACTCCCATGACTTTACCCTTCCTTATGTCTACAAAGCCTCTAGTATATACATGACATAACTAGGGTCGGGATAAACCCCCGCCCACACATGACTCCTGTACAATAACAAAACATAAGGAACCGACTCGGAAAGTTCCGAAGCAAACTGGAGCTCACCAACAATAGCTGTATGACCTGACTCCTATCTATGTTGTGAATGAGCTGAAGCACCTGTGCCTGCAGCATAAAATGCAGGTCCCCCGTGAGGGACGTCAGTACGAAATATGTACTGAGTATGTAAAGCTGTAAATAATCATATGTGATATAGGGGATCAAGAAAATCAGACGCAAGTGAATAAATCATAATAGAAGTGAACCACACTTCATAAACACTTTTAGGATCATGTACATTATCATTAATCTGAATTGGGTTCTTGAATTCAAACACATTTGTGGAACGGTATACATTCGTTCATTTCATTCTTTACAATTATCATTCGTCATTACCTCCTCCTCCCGAACCTCCAACCACCTAACAATAATCAATACTGTATCGTACTATGACCATTAGGCTGCCCCAGTACATATCAGCTGGGATCGACCCATGCTAGGCTTATGCCCCTGGGATACCACCCATAAACACATAAATAGGGATCGACCCATGCTAGGCTTATGCCCCTGGGATACCACCCACACGTATATCAAGTAACACACATAAGAGATCTTTCCAATAACTTATTTCAAAAGCTTTTGATATTATTACATTAGTGTTCATGCCAATATAGTACCTTTGGAACAATGATACATCAATAGGAATCAAGTAATAGACCTTCTATACAATAACAATGTCATAAAGACTCATTGGTACATCAACAATGTGTTTCAGACTCATCAATATCACAATAATGAAATAGGAGTCTTTTGGTATATCAATGAAACATTTTGACACTTTATAGAATGGAAACAACTTCGTTGGTAATGTAGAACAATACATGTTTTTGGACAACCTCGGAATCTTACTTGACGGAACATTGGTGTTTTCATGCCAAAGAACATCGTTAGAGTATGCTTTACATACCTCGTTGTAGATTCGGATACCAATTCAACACAACTTCCCGCCTTTACAAATCACTTATCTACAATGAAATGTTTGGCAACTAGTATTAGCAACCCAACACTACAATTCTCTTCCATAATTCCATACAACCAATATTTGCAAAACATTCCAAAAACCAACTTGAACAATAGGTTTATGTGTGTGTGTATATATATATATATATATATATATAATCATCATTTCAATACCACATCATCAATACCACATCATCACACCAAATCCCTTCACAATTCAACATAATCCAACATCATTTCCCAATCATCTTTCAACAACAATCACATAACATACTTCTTATGCTCACATATATATATATATATATATATATACATATCCATATAAATAACACCAACATAATTTACATCCTTACCATAAAATGGCCCTTTTGATTTCGAAGTCCTGTTGGCACAAATATGGGGTGCTTCTCGAAGCCCTCGAGACGGTGAACACAACTACGAAATCAATTTGGATTTTCTACGGTTGAATCACAAGATAATTGGAGTTGAAATTAGGCTAGGGTTTCTTATTTTCTATAATTTGATGATAATTGATGAATATGAGACTAATTATATGTATATAATGACCAATTTTCGTCCATGAGGTGATGGAAAATGACCATATTGCCCTTAAAAATTTAAGTAAATCCGAATCTGTCCATGGTGGACTGTTTTGACAGGCTAAAGTAAATCGGTCATAACTCTATGCTCCGATATCGGATTTGGGTGAAATTGGTATCTTTGGATAGATAATTCAAAGGGCTTTCATTTCATATAAAGTAGGCCACCCAGTTAGTCCTGTACAAGGAGTTATGATCGTATAAAAACTATCATAAATACATCCAGGAATGGCTTAAACACGCTATTCATCAAATCCATAAAAGCTGCGGGTGCATTTGTTAGCCCAAATGACATAACTAGAAACTCGTAATGACCATACCGTGTTCTGAAAGCTGTCTTGGGTATATCCTTCTCTTTGACCCTCACTTGGTGGTAACCTGACCTCAAATCAATCTTAGAAAAGCACTTGACGCCCTGTAACTGATCAAATAAATCATCAATTCTTGGGAGAGGATATTTATTCTTAATAGTCACCTTATTTAATTGCTGATAATCAATACACATCCTCAGCGAGCCATCCTTTTTGCGCACAAATAACACTGGTGCTCCCCAAGGAGACATACTAGGCCTTATGAATCCCTTCTCTAGCAAATCTTTCAATTGCTCTTTCAATTCTCGTAATTCTGCTGGGGCCATTCTATACGGAGGAATGGAGATTGGTTGGGTGACTGGTATTACATCAATACCAAACTCTACTTCTCGTTCAGGAGGCAAACCTGGAAGATCTTCAGGAAATACATCAGGAAATTCATTTACCACCGGAACAACGTGAAGAGTTGGTGGCTCCGCTTCTGTATCCCTTACACTAACTAAATGATATATGTATCCCTTGGAAATTATTTTTCTCGCTTTGAAATAAGAAATAAATCTACCTCTTGGTGCGCCAATCTTACCTTGCCATTCAATAACTGTTTCATTAGAAAAATGTAAATACATCTTTTTCGTACAACAGTCAATTTTGGCATAACAAGACGTCAACCAATCCATACCCATTATAACATCAAAATCTACCATTTCTAGTTCCACAAGATTGGCCATCGTGTCTTGACCACACACAGTTACTACACAATCTTTATAAACTCTTCTAGCAATAATAGATTCCCCAACTGGGGTAGACACTTCCAACGACTTTTCTAACAATTCGGGGGTTCTTTTGAACTTTTCAGCAACCAAAGGAGTAACATATGATAATATAGAACCGGGATCAATTAGAGCATATACATCAAATGAAAATATGGACAACGTACCCGTAACCACATCTGGGGAAGCCTCTAGATTCTGTCGATCCGCTAAAGCATAAGTGCGATTCTGAGTCCCGCTGGAACTGGCGATTCTTTTTTCATTTCTAGCGTGACCCGGAGGTCGTGCGCCCCTACCAGAATAAGATACCGGTGGCGATGATGCAATAGCTGATCTCGAAGGTCGTGCTACGCCACCTGCGCCCCTTCGTGGGCATTCTCTCATCATATGCCCCGTCATACCACACCAAAAACAAACATTTGTTCCCATTCGACATACACCCATATGATGCTTTCCGCATCGATTACATATCTCTCGTGAAGGTCTCGATTGGCTCATGTTCCCTTGCCCATGATAACCCACTGATCGCGAACTATGACCCTCACTTCTTTGCCCAAATTAACTGCCTCTGAACCCCTGATGTTGTGGTGGAGCACTAGCTGCAGAATAAGAAAATAATGGCCTAGGTGGTCTAGCAAAAAATTGAGGTCTAAAACCTCCCTGTGGCGCCATAAACTGCCCTGTAGATCTGGTCCTCTTAGAAGATCCGCTTTCAAATTCCTGTGTTCTTTTTCTTTGCCTCTGATCTTCCATTTTCTGTGCAAATGCTTGGATCCTAGCTATATCCATGTCTTTATTCAGTGCAGCAATAGTACAATCCCTAACCAAATACGGATCCAATCCATTCACATACCGATGAACTCTGTCATCCATAGTAGCTATAACAATAGGAGCATATCTGGACAAGGAATTAAATCGAAGACTATACTCCCTCACACTTGTATTACCCTGCCGAAGATTTAAGAACTGATCCGCACGGGCCTGACGAGTCTCATATGGAAGATAATGATCAATAAATGCCTCTTTGAACTCTTTCCAAGTAGCTGGGGGTGCATCAATGCCCCTTGACCGTTTCCAGTCTTCATACCAATATATAGCCTCACCTTTGAATCTATACGCGGCTAACTCCACTATCTCTCTACCCGATACATGCATCACCTCTAAGGCCCTTTGGATCTGATCAATAAAGTCCTGCGGATCTTCATTAAGATTGGATTCGGTAAAAGTAGGCGGATCCATCTTAAGAAAATCTTGCATCCGAAGACTAGCCGCCCTATCAGTACCGCTAGAACCCGCAGCAGGAATAGCTTGCCCTTGGACTTGCCCAGCAACTATACGAGTCAAAAGTTGCACTGCATTTCTAAGATCTTGATCAACAACATTAATAGGTGGCTCTGGGGATATAGTTCTCCTCCCCCTTATTTCTTCCGGACTGGGGGAAGTTTCTGATGCATGCTCAGCTGGAGCCTCACTTTGATTAGCTGGTATAGTGGGTGACTTACTAGTCCCCTCTCCGGCATCCACATCTTGCTTACTGGTATTCTTGCTTCTGGTAACTGGCATCATTACTATAATAAGAGAAACAAACTGATTCAGTGGTCAACTATGACTTCATATACACTATAAGCTCTATCGCACGATCTAAGACATGAAGAAAAGAAACAATTCCTAAATGTCCAAAGCCTCCTGTTTATAGATGTGGTGCACAACACACCGATAAATAAGACTCTACATAGACACGGCTTTGTAGACTCACTAGGACGAACCGTCTCTGATACCACTTTTGTCACGCCCCAAAATCCCATCGGGCCGGACTGGCACCCAAAGCCGAGAAGGCCCGGGAGAACCCGTTCAAATACCTGTACTTTCACTTACATGTCACCAAAAATTTGGACAGCACTTCGTTGCATATAGAAGGGTCTAATTACCTGTATCAGTACAACACGCACAAATATATATATATAATACTTGGCTGTCGGGGCCACCACATATACAAATATAACATCACTATATAAACTCCCATGACTTTACCCTTCCTTATGTCTACAAAGTCTCTAGTATATACATGACATAACTAGGGTCGGGATAAACCCCCGCCCACACATGACTCCTGTACAATAACAAAACATAAGGAACCGACTCGGAAAGTTCCGAAGCAAACTGGAGCTCACCAATAATAGCTGTATGACCTGGCTCCTATCTATGCTGTGAATGAGCTGAAGCACCTGTGCCTGCAGCATAAAATGCAGGTCCCCCGTGAGGGACGTCAGTACGAAATATGTACTGAGTATGTAAAGCTGTAAATAATCATATGTGATATAGGGGATTAAGAAAATCAGACGCAAGTGAATAAATCATAATAGAAGTGAACCACACTTCATAAACACTTTTAGGATCATGTACATTATCATTAATCTGAATTGGGTTCTTGAATTCAAACACATTTGTGGAACGGTATACATTCGTTCATTTCATTCTTTATAATTATCATTCATCATTACCTCCTCCCGAACCTCCAACCACCTAACAATAATCAATACTGTATCGTACTGTGACCACTAGGCTGCCCCCAGTACATATCAACAAGGATCGACCCATGCTAGGCTTATGCCCCTGGGATACCACCCATAAACACATAAATAGGGATCGACCCATGCTAGGCTTATGCCCCTGGGATACCACCCACACGTATATCAAGTAACACACATAAGAGATCTTTCCAATAACTTATTTCAAAAGCTTTTGATATTATTACATTAGTGTTCATGCCAATATAGTACCTTTGGAACAATGATACATCAATAGGAATCAAGTAATAGACCTTCTATACAATAACAATGTCATAAAGACTCATTGGTACAACAACAATGTGTTTCAGACTCATCAATATCACAATAATGAAATAGGAGTCTTTTGGTATATCAATGAAACATTTTGACACTTTATAGAATGGAAACAACTTCGTTGGTAATGTAGAACAATACATGTTTTTGGACAACCTCGGAATCTTACTTGACGGAACATTGGTGTTTTCATGCCAAAGAACATCGTTAGAGTATGCTTTACATACCTCGTTGTAGATTCGGATACCAATTCAACACAACTTCCCGCCTTTACAAATCACTTATCTACAATGAAATGTTTGGCAACTAGTATTAGCAACCCAACACCACAATTCTCTTCCATAATTCCATACAACCAATATTTGCAAAACATTCCAAAAACCAATTTTTGCCTCTCTCCGATTTCTCACTCTCTTCTCGATCTCACTGTTTTGCTCTCATTCCCGTGTGCGTGTGTGTGCTTAAGCATGTGTAGTGCATTTTTCGGTGACTAAACGGTAGCTACAGTGACCGCCGAAGCTTTCTCAGTGATGATCCCGATCGATTTCCGATGAGGAACTCACCGGAAATAGTCATACCCAACGCCTTTTCTCTCCTTCTCGATCGATTTCAGATCTTTACCCCTTTCTCCCTCTCTCTCCGATCTGTCCCTCTCCTCGATGGTGTGTGTGGCTGTGGTGAAGGGAATGTGAATCCTGGTAGAGAAGATGATTTTTGTCTCTGTCGAATGGTTGTGCATTTGTGGTGAGGGGAATGTTAATCTCTATCGCTGGCCTTTTATTGTAGTGGTCAGATGTGTAAAAACATCTGAGAGGGTAGTGGTGAGGTGGGGTAGAGTTTGTTAGGATAGGGTAGGTAGGTGTTGTTTTTTAGTTGGAGGGATAAGGGTTAGATGTCTATTTTTGTTTGGGTAGGTTGCTAGGATAAGACAAAATTAGTTAGGAGATTGTTATTTTTTTGTCATTTTGTGGAGGGATTATCACACAGGTGAGGGTACACGGTAGGATAACATAAAATGGGTAAAAGAGAATAAAATTGAACTTTAAGAGGACGAAATCATGTGTCTACAACGCATACTCAAGAAATACATGCATTGAAAAGGATGGTACATACCTGACTATAAATAAGGAACCAAGTTCCCCTTTTGTAAGCTCCTCTTTAATTTTTTGATGCAATTTGTATGAAAGCAAGGGTAATATCCACAAATCTTTTAACCACTGTCAAAGATGTGTCAAAGGTGTGTACCTGCAATAGTACGAGACTGAGTTATTAGATATACATTATATGTCCAATCAAGAATAAAATTATTTATTTACTAGCCAATTATTAAGGAAGTTATGATGATGTGTCAATGCTTCTTGATAAGACCAAGATCCAGGAAAACGAAAACGAGGTTCACAATATGTTGAACCCTTTAATCATCGGAATAGTTCCCCCTCTTTTTTTGTTCACCATGCATAGTCTAAACAATTGTTCCCCTTGTCTCATATATCTCCATAATGATATGAGGATTACCACTGAGCTATCAATCTAATCATTTCATAAACTTCTTGGGAACCAGATTCTTCCAATATTGTCCATTCATATCCTCATAATCATCTCCAGCACTACTAAATCTATCATTATCAACCTGCTCTTAAAGATCACTATCATCAAGATTGCCATTCACAAGACTAATTTTTTTATCATCTTTTTTCAAAATTAAACTAACTAGGTTCCTGTTGCATAATTTTTCCAATGCTATGAGCAAACCTTCAATATTGAAGTTAGAACATTCTAACATTTTTCTTGATTTTTTGATCATTTTGAGCATTTCTTCACTGTATTTCGTGTTGGAAAACTTATGAAATAGGACTTTCATGACTCCTTCATTTAGAACCAGGTTTCAGAATTTGAGTTTTTATTTTGTCATGCATCTAAAAGATGCTCAACAAATTATGTTTCAATCCTTTTTCCTTTCCAAAGTCTACCTTGTAACCTTGGAAATACGTGAGTGAGAGAAACTTTCTCGCATTTTAATCATGTGTACGAAACATGTATTATTCAGATACCATGATTTATCTTTTCCTCTCATCTTCACCTGAAACACTAGTTAAAGATTAGTCTTAGGTACTCAGATTAACTTGGGCCCCTTCGTGTGAATAAAAGGATGAATGAGATCTCTTCTAGATCAATAAGGCAAATAAGAGGATGGTTTCTTTTTAAAATTTGCATGGTAAGGACCTGATTTCTTTTTAAGAAAATTAGAACGATTCATCTGACAAGAACCAGGTCCCTTTTTGACAAAATTAATATTTTTATGATTTGACCGAATTTGACCTTGATATTGATTTCTAAGATGACCTTTCTTTCCACCGTGAGTACAAAATTTTAATCTAGAAGAGTTACCTTGTGAGGACTTGTGTTCTTCAGGTTTAAAACCAATCCCATGTCTAGTGATGGTTTGACTATCCTGAATTTGAGTTAACAGTGTTGAGGACCTGGTCCACTTTTTATTGTGTTCTAACTCATCTTTAGTCCTTGCAAGATTTTCCTGCAGCAACCTATTCTTTTTAGTAAACTCTTGAAGATTTACAATCAATTTCATGATGTCATTTTCTAAATATTGTTGAAAAGTGGTTGTCTGGCTTTTTCCTTTAGAAGAAAATTCCTTTAAAGAGATTTTCAAGGAATAGTTTTCTTCATCAAGAATTTGATAGTCCATTCTTAAAGATGCATAATCACTTATAAGCCAATTCTTGTCAGAACAAGCAGAATAATAGGCATCAATAAAAACATAAGCCAAATTTTCAAGTTTTCTTTTAGAAAAAAATTTGAGTTCAGGTTTAAGATCAAGAAAACATACCTCGGATTCTCCTTGTTCAGTATCACCATATGAATCTTATTTAGTATCACCATATGAATCTGAACTTGTCATGTGTGAAAGTATGGCCTCCTTGAAATTTTCTTCCTGTTGTTCACCATCCGAATCAACAATTGCAATAAGTGTTAGAGTGTCCTCATCATCAGATTACACCATAGCCGGTAATGATTGATTTTGTGGTTCTTCATCTCCAAATTCATCAGAAGAGTTTTCCATTTTAGCAAGATCCCCTTTAATAGCAACATCAACTTCACGTTTTGTCATTATTTTATGTGATAGAAGAACCAGGTCCTTCTTTTGTTCCTTAGATTTTTCTTGATTTTTGTTTTGTGCCACTGTCCATAAAGGATAAAATTTGATGAAGTGTTCAGGACTGCCACACTTGTAACACACTTCATCATGATTTTTCTTTACATAATTTCTCGGAACCTGATTCCTATTTTGCGAATTCAGGCTTTTCCTCAACACCTTTTAAAATCTCCTAGTCATGTGTGTCAGATTCTCAGGTTCAAAATCTACCTTTTCAGTAGATTTTAGAACCAAATTATTTTGCTTTGTGACCCCAATAATTTCACGTTCTTGATTTTTATCAAGCTCATACGTTTCCAAGTTTCCGATGAGCTCATCCATGGTTAATGTGTCCAAGTTATGAGCCTCAGAGATAGCTTCAACCTTACATTCCCATAACTCCGGCAACACACTGGGCAATTTTCGAACGGCCTTACCATTGGGATCAACTTCACCTAGAAAGTAGATCCCATTAATGATTGATATGAACCTGGTATGCAACTCCTGATTAGTCTCTCCTTCCTTCATCCTAAATAATTCATATTTTCTATTTAGTATATCAATCTTAGACTTCTTCACTTGACTAGTACTTTCATGAATTGTTTGCAAAGTGTCCTAAATTTTCTTTGCAGTGGGACACAAGGATATCCTATTGTACTTATCAGGGACAATTCCACAGATTAAGATTTTCTGGGCCTTTGCATTATTTTGAACATTGATCTTGTCATTATTATCAAATTCCAATCTCCCATTATGAACCAGTGTCATTCCATCTTCACCAAGCTTCATTGGGATTGTTGGTCCATCCAATACAATATTTCAGAGATCATGATTTTCTCCAATAATGAAGTCCATCATCTTATTCTTCCACCATCCATAATATTGTCCATTAAAGAGGGGTGGTCGAATTTGCGAAACACCTTCTTGAGATGTTGGTGGGGTGGCCATTTG
Organism: Capsicum baccatum var. pendulum; assembly: GCA_030864225.1. Taxonomy (NCBI): domain Eukaryota; kingdom Viridiplantae; phylum Streptophyta; class Magnoliopsida; order Solanales; family Solanaceae; genus Capsicum; species Capsicum baccatum. Next base: position 15,670,209 of record CM061550.1, read on the forward strand.
ATCCTTTTCAAGGTGCTAGCCTTTAATTGAAAAGACTTTCTTTGATACCAACTGTTAGAAATTAACTAATCCCACCACAAGTATTAGGAACTTGGTCTCAGAAATTGCAGTAAATAACAAATAGTAAAATAAAGTGCAACGCAAATTTACCGTGGAAAACTCCTTGCTCGAGAGTGTAAAAAACTATGACCTACACTGTGTAGAATTTCACCACCAATCTCCACTAGTTTCAAAGAGCTTTGTTCAAGATTACAACCCCGCAATCCTAGAATCTAACTCTTAACTCACAACTCAACAGTTTACTACAACTGTTCAACCCACTATATGAGCACTCCAAGAAGTCAAACTCACTTCTTGTTACAACTCCTCACAAACAAGAAGTCAAACTCGCTTCTTGTTACTCAGACTCACAACGTTCAATAATAGAAAAGATTACAACTCAGAATCTATCCAATTACAGACTCAAAACTCATCAATTTACTCCAACTGATGATATCAACAAAGACTACTGACTCTAGCCTTAAACCTCTCAAACTTCAGCTTTCAGTAATGCAAACTTGAACAGAAACTGTGAACCAGGTTTCTGTTTTGCTGTGATGAGGTCCTGCAGTTTTTGCTTAGATGACTATTGCTCTCAAGGTGATATATTTTGTGGATGTGCAATAGGTGCGGATCTCAATGATCTTCATGCCATATATATAGTGGAGATTTGTCATACCCTAGAATATTATGGACTAAGAATCCTTCTCCAAATGGAACATAGTTTCCTGTAAGAAATTAGGTGATTCCTTTCCTTATAAGGAGATTGCATCATATAAGGAAACTTTGAATCCTCTTTAGACTCTATTTCTTCTTTTTATTTCCTTCCTTCTTTGCTCATTTATTTCATTCTTTCTTTGCTCCATTCTAACCTTGTTTGCTCCTTTATTTATCTTCTTCTTTATTTCATGCCTCCAATCTTCCTTATTTGTACTTGATTTCCTTATGTACTCACGTCACCTACTCTGGGACCTGGTTCACAACTGTTTAGAGACCTGGTTCACAGGATACAACATACAGAAGACAGCAAGTAGTAAACCAGGTTCTTATTTGTCAATCATCAAAACTACAAACATATTCTCTTACTTTCCAACATAATGCTTTCTCATGAATATACACAACCTCTATAGACATTTAGGAGTAATACTTATCCTTGTTCAAGTTCACCCACAACACTTGGAGATGACTAGTCGAACAAGACTATAGGTATGCTGGTTGTTAAGACACTTTCCCAATATTTTTCAATATAATGAAACGTCAAGAAGTAGCACAAGCTCTAACCAGGATTGTTATTTTCTTTGTTGTCAACCGAAATACTAATTTAAAAGAAGAGTAGTGTCATACCAAATTCAAATCTCTCGAAGGAAAATTCTGCAATTCATCATTGAATTAGGACATCAAATTATTAGAAAGTCAAGCATGCACGGAAACCAAAGAAACAAAACATGTCCGTCGTTGGATCAAAGAATGCGAACCCAAACAGCCTGAGCATAAGCACAATCACCCAAAACATACATGGACTCATCCGTTACTCCACAAGCCATGCAAGCTAACTACCCAGGGTCGGATCTAAAATTTAAAGTTTATGGGTTCCTTAAGCAAAACAAAAATCCAATATAGTGCTTGAACCAACCACCAAGAGGTTAAAGAAGCTTTAGTATGCTCCGTCTAAAGCCACTAAACCAATAACATACTTTATTTATGTGTTCCTTACTTATAATTCTTATATATCTACTAGATTTCTCAATATAAATACAAGATCTACACGAACTGGTGTCACACTCCTTTTTGAATAAAAAAAAGATATGTATTTTAAGTTCGAAAGGGTTTTATTATTAAAGTGACAAAAATGAAAAAAAAATTGTTTCGAAAAAAAAAGGATTATTTACATTATTTTTTCTTATTCAAAGTCGCCACTTGGCATAATCCGGTGTGCCAAGTCACCTTTGAAAAATCATTTTCGAAATGGTTTCACTCTAAAAAATGATCCGCGAACAGAGATTTCGGCTAAGGAATTCTATTGACCGAGGGAAAGGTGTTAGGCACCCCTCGATCTCGTGGTTCGACCACGGTTACTTGGTGGAGCGTATCGGCTAATTTGACATTACAAATGTACAAAACACAAACACACAAAACAAGCAAACAAACAAATCACACAAAATTCAAAACAAACCAAAATAATGTTCAGTCCAAATTATACAATCCAAAATAAAAGAGGTGTTGAAATATAAAACCTATTCTATTCTAAACTAATTCTAAACTAAACTCCACCCGACGTTCCAGGCCTTGATCACGAGCCTCCTTTGCGTACATGCTACTTCGGGGCATTCCCCGGATAAATTAATACAAATCCTTCGGGGCATTCCCCAGCCAAATGAGTACAATTTAAACTTTTCGTGCAATAAAGTAGAAAGTACCATTCACACACATATTCAAACACTCCAACAAATCGTTATTCCTAAATTTGCCTACCCGGCCTACGTTTTCCTACCAAGTTTAGCGTATAACAATTCTATCATGTTCAACATTATCAATACATCAAAATTAATCACTATTCACTTTCCTCCATTTTTAATCCTCACCCTAATTCATTCTCAACCACGTGATTAACCCATTTCAATACACAATCCACCAATCGAGAATAATGAAAATTCACCAATCATGCTTAGCACATCACACACCCAAATGTCACCAATAGTTCACATCAACAAACAAACCACGGTATCGAATAACACGCAATCACAATCACATAAGAATTAAATGAAAGAGAAGAAAGAATTGGACCTTAAATTTGAAGCTTTCAAACTCAATGTTATTCGAATAAAGAGAGTCTGCACCCGAAAACCTCGAGCCGAACCTTAACACCAACAATCCAACTCGTCAAATAATGACCCATTCACCGTCACTTTTCACGCCGTACTGTTCACCGATACTGTTCACCGACGCCCTTTTTTTTTGTTGTTGTTGTTCTTGTGAGGAAGATTCTTTTGTGATTGTTGTTATTGTGGAGAAAATGATGATCAAAGAATGAGCCTCCTTTTTCCCTCTTAGAAATTTTCTTTTATAATGGGAATAGATTTATTATGATGTGGGAATTTTGGTGGATCCCCCATATATTCTTTCTTTGTGGACAAGAAAAAAAAGGGGGGGATCACATGGGTAGTTAGGGTGGTGATGGTGATGTATCATTTTTAATAGGGAGGGGTTGTTAGAATAAGATAAAATTACTTAGAAATTGTTATTTTTGTCTTTTTGTAAAGGGGTAATCACACGGGTGAGGGTACACACTAAGACGAGGGTAAAATAGTAAGAATGCTTTCGGGGAGGGATCAAATTATGTGTCTATATCATGCCCCTCTTTGCAGGTAAACAAAGTGTTTTCATACAAAGAAGTAGACAACGAGACAGAATTTTGACCCGACCATTATTCACAGGGAAGAAACAAAAGGAAGAAGGACGACCAAGTTGGAGAGTCGAGTGAGGTCCTAACGAGGCTCTGGTACACGACTCTATAATTACATCAAAAATGAAAATTAGAAGTTAAAATATAAATGAAATTATAAAAATCCTATCTATACAGCTTCTTTTGGACTCCTGACTTAAGTTTCATCACCCTATTCTTCAGGCGGGCTCCTGACTTGCAATTTCTTCAACTTGTTGCTTGGTTTTCCAATGTTTCACCTCATTGATTAACTTTCAATTTCTTCACCCTGTTCTTCAGGCGGGCTCCTGACTTGCTATTTTTCAATCCGTTAACTTTCATATTTTCACCTTGTTGCTTTGTTTTCAACTTCTTTAGCTTGTTGCTTGAATTTTCATTTATTCACTCTGTTCTTCAGGCGGGCGCCTGAAATCATATCAAAACTAAAAGAAAATTATCCCAAACAAGAATTATTATAAAGAGAAATTTCGTTTGCCAGAAAAGTAAAGTTCAAAAAAAAAGAATTAAATTTTTGCCCCAGTTTATTATCAAAAGACTTTTGGGAAAGTCACATCATACTTACTTGCATGTTGAAATGATGAATCAAGACTCTGACTAAGAAATGCATCTCTTGAGAGTAAAATTGAATAACCAAGCCTAGGAAGTGCGTCTCCTAAGAATTAAAGTGAGGGATTCTAACTAGAAAGTGCGTCTTCTAGAGATACAAGTTTTAGTTAAAAAGTGTGTCACCTAACAAATGAAAACTAACAATAAAGTGCGTTTCCAAAGGATTAAGTGCAATAACTTGACTAGAAAGTGCATTTTCTAGAAATCAAGGGGACTGCTAGGAAGTGCATTGCCCAAAAGCAAAGTTCGAATTACCCAATCAAAGAAATGTATCTCCTTACCAATGTTGCTTGAATTATCAAAACAAGGAAGTACATCTCCTTACCAATGCCGCTTGAATTACCAAACCAAGGAAGTGTGTCTCCTTACCAATGCCGCTTAAATTACTCAAACAAGGAAGTGCTTCTCCTGACAAATGTTTCTTGAATTAACCAAACAAGGAAGTGCATCTCCTTACAAATGTTGCTTGAATTGCCCAAGCAAGGAAGTGCGTCTCCAATGTTGCTTGAATTACCAAAACAAGAAAGTGTGTCTCCTTTGGAAGTGCGTCTCCTTATGATAGCGTTTGAATTACCAAAATAAGGAAGTATGTCTCCTTACAAATGTTGCTTGAATTGTCCAAATAAGAAAGTGCGTCCCCTTACAAATGTTGCTGGAATTACCCAAACAAGGAAGTGCATCTCCTTACAAATATTGCTAGAATTACCCGAACAAGGAAGTACGTCTCCTTACAAATGCCAATCGAATTACCAAACAAAGAAATGCCTCTCCTTACAAATGTTGCTTGAATTATCAAACAAGGAAGTGCATATCCTTACAAATGTTGCTTGAATTTCCCACACAAGCAAGTGCGTCTCCTTACAAATGTTGCTGGAATTACCCAAACAAAGAAGTGTGTCTCCTTACAAATGCTGATCGAATTACCAAACAAGGAAGTGTGTCTCCTTTGAAAGTGTGTCTCCTTATGATAGCGCTTGAATTACCAAAATAAGAAAGTCTGTCTCCTTACAAATGTTTCTTGAATTGTCCAAACAAGGAAGTACGTCCCCTTACAAATGTTGCTGGAATTACCCAAATAAGGAAGTGCGTCTCCTTACAAATGTTGTTGGAATTACCCGAACAAGGAAGTGCATCTCTTTACAAATGTCAATCGAATTATCAAACAAGGAAGTGCGTCTCCTTAAAAATGTTGCTTGAATTATCAAACAAGGAAGTGCATCTCTTTACAAATGTTGCTTGAATTTCCCACACAAGCAAGTGCATCTCCTTACAAATACCGCTTGAATTACCAAACAAGAAAGTGTGTTTCCTCACAAATGTTACTGGATTTACCAAATAAGGAAGTGCGTTTCCTTACAAATATTCCTGGAATTACCCAAACAAGGAAGTGCGTCTCTTTACAAATGTTGCTAGAATTACCAAAACAAGGAAGTGCATCTTCTTACAAATGCCGCTTGAATTACCATGGGTTTGAATACCAAATATGTGCAACAACATTGCCTCTTGCATTTGTAGAAGTGAGAATATTACGGCCCTTGATGTTTAGGCTTTGAAATCCTTGATTCGAAGGTAGCATGTGTTCCTATTTCATACAAAGAAAACTTGTTAGTTTAAAAACATGGTGGTTGATTTGTGGCTTAGCTTTCACAGCAATCGTTTTTGCCCCCGTCACATTTAACCTTGCTTCCAACCATTAACATAGGTCGTTGACTTGCTGCATCATTGACCCAAACTCAGATTATTAAGAGTGACTCTGAAACAAAAATAGTATCTCTGCTTTGCCATTCTCCTCAAATAAACCCTTTGAACCTTGGTATTTTCATGAATTTTCAGACTTGTTTGTTGACAAAATTTGTATACCTTATTTCGGCTAACAATCATGTCTCTTTTATGTGCTGACTTTTGTCTTGCTTTGTGAAATTGGAGAAACCGGTAGTAGTTTTGAAATATTTCCTCACTTGTTTTGACAAGGACTTGACTCAAAGACAAGAAAAAAAATGACAGTGATTTTTATTTGGACAACTGACCCAAGAAAAATAAAAATAAAAATATAAAGAAGAAAGAAAAGACAATGAATGTCCCCATTTGAAACAAAGAAACAAAAAATTATCTAAAAATGATTGTCAACTCTAATGATTATGCCATGCATTTTGGATTAATCTGCCTGATCTTTCCATCCACACCTTCCACCAATTGTTGTTGGGTTAATGGCCTTGAAACTGAGTTGCTTCCTTGGGCCAATTACATTCGGAGACCTCATTCGGCTAGTGGCACCTTGAAGGGTTTTCAACAACAAACCTCTCTTATTTTTCTCTCAGCTCACCATCGTTTTATGGTTCCTGTGAGGGTTTTCACCAATAAGACTCTAATTTTTATTTCTCTCTATATTCCTTGTGCTGAGGAAGACAAGTAGTTCCCAAATACATCATTATATCCCTTGCATGCTTTGCCTTAACATCCCTAAAGATTAATCTGAAGGTCTTTCTTTGGTTGTAACTTGGCTTTTGGATATGGTTAGAAAGAAAGGATGGCATGAGGCCCAAACGACACTTGAAGTGGGTTAGGACTTACAACTTTTGGAATCGACTCAAACAATGAGGATTAACTCATTCCCCAATTTCTTTTGACTAGGCGATTCTAAATTGTTTATTTGGTTGGACCGAGCCCATAGTAGGGCAGCCTACGTATCTGTCACACCCCAAAATCCCATCGGGCCGGACAGACACCCGAAGTCGAGAAGGCCCGGGAGAACCCGTTCAAATACCTGTACTTTCACTTACATGTCACCAAAAATTTGGATAGCACTTCGTTGCATATAGAAGGATCTAATTACCTGTATCAGCACGACACGCACAAATATATATATATAATACTTGGCCGTCGGGGCAACCACATATACAGATATAACATCATTATATAAACTCCCATGACTTTACCCTTCCTTATGTCTACAAAGCCTCTAGGATATACATGACATAACTAGGGTCGGGATAAACCCCCGCCCACACACGACTCCTGTACAATGACAAAACATAAGGAACCGACTCGGAAAGCTCCGAAGCAAACTGGAGCTCACCAATAATAGCGGTATGACCTGGCTCCTATCTATGCTGTGAGTGAGCTGAAGCACCTGTGCCTGCAGCATGAAATGCAGGTCCCCCGTGAGGGACGTCAGTACGAAATATGTACTGAGTATGTAAAGCTGTAAATAATCATATGTGATATAGGGGATCAAGAAAATCAGACGCAAGTGAATAAATCATAATAGAAGTGAACCACACTTCATAAACACTTTTAGGATCATGTACATTATCATTAATCTGAATTGGGTTCTTGAATTCAAACACATTTGTGGAACGGTATACATTCGTTCATTTCATTCTTTACAATTATCAATCGCCATTACCTCCTCATCCCGAACCTCCAACCACCTAACAATAATCAATACTGTATCGTACTATGACCATTAGGCTGCCCCAGTACATATCAGCTGGGATCGACCCATGCTAGGCTTATGCCCCTGGGATACCACCCATAAACACATAAATAGGGATCGACCCATGCTAGGCTTATGCCCCTGGAATACCACCCACACGTATATCAAGTAACACACATAAGAGATCTTTCCAATAACTTAGTTCAAAAGCTTTTGAGATTATTACATTAGTGTTCATGCCAATATAGTACCTTTGGAACAACCATACATCAATAGGAATCAAGTAATAGACCTTCTATACAATAACGATGTCATAAAGACTCATTGGTACATTAACAATGTGTTTCAGAATCATCAATATCACAATAATGAAATAGGAGCCTTTTGGTATATCAATGAAACATTTGACACTTTATAGAATCGAAACAACTTCGTTGGTAATGTAGAACAATACGTGTTTTTGGACAACCTCGGAATCTTACTTGATGGAACATTGGTGTTTTCATGCCAAAGAACATTGTTAGAGTATGCTTTACATACCTCGTTGTAGATTCGGATACCAATTCAACACAACTTCCCGCCTTTACAAATCACTTAGCTACAATGAAATATTTGGCATCTAGCATTAGCAACCCAACACCACAATTCTCTTCCATAATTCCATACAACCAATATTTGCATAACATTCCAAAAACCAACTTGAACAATAGGTTTATGTGTGTATATATATATATAATCATCATTTCAATACCACATCATCACACCAAATCCCTTCACAATTCAACATAATCCAACCATGCACAAGAATAATCCAACATCATTTCCAATCATCTTTCAACAACAATCAAATAACATACTTCTTATGCTCACATGCATATATATACATATTCATGTAAATAACACCAACATAATTTACATCCTTACCATAAAATGGCCCTTTTGATTTCGAAGTCCTGTTGGAACAAATAAGGGGTGCTTCTCGAAGCCCTTGAGACGGTGAACACAACTACGGAATCAATTTGGACTTTCTACGGTTGAATCACAAGATAATTGGAGTTGAAATTAGGCTAGGGTTCTTTATTCTTCAATAATTGGATGATGAATGATGGATATGAGGCTAAGTTTATGTATATAATGACTAATTTTCGTCCATGAGGTGATGGAAAATGACTATATTGCCCTTAAAGATTTAAGTAAATCTGAATCTGTCCATGGTGGACTGTTTTGACAGGCTAAAGTAAATCGGCCATAACTCTTTGCTCCAATATCGTATTTGGGTGAAACTGGTATCGTTGGATAGATAATTCAGAGGGATTTTATTTCATATAAAGTAAGCCACCCAGTTCGTCCTGTACAAGGAGTTATGATCGTTTGAAGTTGACCCTAAAAATTTGTTTTGAGAGGGTGACGTAAAATGAGTATAACTCCTTACTCAGATGTTAAATTTGGATGAAAACAATTGCATTGGAAAGAGGACTCAAAGATCTTTCTTTTGATAGGTCGCATCTCTCCCAGTTCATTATATTGAGGGATCTATGATCGTTCAAAGTTGACCCAAAAAACTGGCAGGCCTCAGTAGTTTGTGTGCAGGAAATTTTCCTGCACATTTACTGTTCACAACATCCCGGCCACCGTTTTATAGTTTTGAACGTGCTCGATTATATCCGAAACTTATCCGTTTTTGGAAATCTTTATACCGTTGGAAAGCTTATTCAATAACCTTCGTATAGAACCATCGACGGGAAAATTCCGGTATAAATAAAATAAAAAATTAATTCCATATAAATAAGACCAATACATGTACTTGAATACGCCAATACATGTACTTGAATATGGGGTGTTACAGTATCGCACCCTCGAGAGAGGAGAATCAGGTTATGCGTAGTTCTGGCAGCTTGTTCTTTCACTTGATTCTAATTTTTTTCTTTTGTTGACTCTTTTCTCTTTGGATTTTTCTGACTCTATTTGTCTTGACACTTTTTCTTTTTGGACATATTTTTTTTTGAACTTTTTCTGAATCTATTGTTTTGCTGATACTTTTCTTTTGAGCTTTGCTAACTATATTGATTCCAAAAGAGGGGTATGAAATAAAATAGGACTGAAGCTCAAATGGTGTAAACAAAGGATGACACGATGTTTGGGTAGCAGAATGAAATGCCTTCGTCATATCAATCCTTCGTCAAAGAGGCATTTATTGATCATTATCTCATATGGAAGATAATGATCAATAAATGCCTCTTTGAACTCTTTCCAAGTAGCTGGGGGTGCATCAATTCCCCTCGACCATTTCCAGTTTTCATACCAATATATAGCCTCACCTTTGAATCTATACGCGGCTAACTCCACTGTCTCTCTACCCAATACATGCATCACCTCTAGGGCCCTTTGGATCTGATCAATAAAGTACTGCGGATTTTCATTAAGATCGAATCCGGTAAAAGTAGGCAGATCCATCTTAAGAAAATCTTGCGTCCGAAGACTAGCCGCCCTATCAGTACTGCTAGAACCCGCGACAGGAATAGCTTGCCCTTGGACTTGCCCAGCAACTATACGAGTCAAAAGTTGCACTGCATTACTAAGATCTTGATCAACAACATTAATAGGTGGCTCTGGGGATATAGTTCTCCTCCCCCTTATTTCTTCTGGACTGGGGGAAGTTTCTGATGCATGCTCAGCTGGAGCCTCACTTTGATTAGCTGGTATAGTGGGTGACTTACTAGTCCCCTCTCCGGCAGCCACATCTACTTGTTTACCGGTATTCTTGCTTCTGGTAACCGGCATCATTACTATAATAAGAGAAACAAACTGATTCAGTGGTCAACTATGACTTCATATACAATATAAGCTCTATCGCACGATCTAAGACATGAAGAAAAGAAACAATTCCTAAATGTCCATAGCCTCCTGTTTATAGATGTGGTGCACAACACACCGATAAACAAGACTCTACGTAGACACAGCTTTGTAGACTCACTAGGACGAACCGCTCTGATATCACTTTTGTCACGGCCCAAAATCCCATCGGGCCGGACTGGCACCCGAAGTCGAGAAGGCCCGAAAGAACCCGTTCAAATACCTATACTTTCACTTACATATCACCAAAAATTTGGGCAGCACTTCGCTGCATATAAAAGGGTCTAATTACCTGTATCAGCACAACACGCACAAATATATATATATATATATATAATACATGGCCGTCGGGGCCACCCCATATACGAATATAACATCACTATATAAACTTCCATGACTTTACCCTTCCTTATGTCTACAAAGCCTCTAGGATATACATGACATAACTAGGGTCGGGACAAACCCCCGCCCACACATGACTCCTGTACAATAACAAAATATAAGGAACCGACTCGGAAAGCTCTGAAGTAAACTGGAGCTCACCAATAGTAGCTGTATGACCTGGCTCCTACTGGTGCGGTGTATGAACTGAGGTACCTGTGCCTGCAGCATGAAATGCAGGTCCCCCGTAAGGGACGTCAGTACGAGATATGTACTGAGTATGTAAAGCTGTAAATAATCATATGTGATATGGGGGATCAAGAAAATCAGACACAAGTGAATAAATCATAATAGAAGTGAACCACACTTCATAAACATTTTTAGGATCATGAACATTATCATTAATCTGAATTGGGTTCTTGAATTCAAACACATTTGTGGAACGGTATACATTCGTTCATTTCATTCTTTACAATTATTATTCGCCATTACCTCCTCCTCCCGAACCTCCAACCACCTAACAATAATCAATACTGTACCGTACTGTGACCATTAGACTGCCCCCAGTACATATCAATTGGGATCGACCCATGCTAGGCTTATGCCCCTGGGATACCACCCATAAACACATAAATAGGGATCGACCCATGCTAGGCTTATGCCCCTGGGATACCACCCACACGTATATCAAGTAACACATAAGAGATTTTTCCAATAACTTAGTTCAAAAGCTTTTGAGATTATTACATTAGTGTTCATGCCAATATAGTACCTTTGGAACAATGATACATCAATAGGAATCAAGTAATAGACCTTCTATACAATAACGATGTAATAAGGACTCATTGGTACATCAACAATATGTTTCAGAATCATCAACATCACAACAATGAAATAGGAGCCTCTCGGTATATCAATGAAACATTTTGACACTTTATAGAATGGAAACAACTTCATTGGTAGGGTAGAACAATACATGTGTTTGGATAACCATCGGAATCTTACTTGATGGAACATTGGTGTTTTCATGCCAAAGAACATCGTTAGAGTATGCTTTACATACCTCGTTGTAGATTCGGATACCAATTCAATACCACTTCCCGCCTTTACAAATCACTATCTACAATAAAATATTTGGCATCTAGTATTAGCAACCCAACACCACAATTCTCTTCCATAATTCCATACAACCAATATTTGCAAAGCATTCCAAAAACCAACTTGAACAATAGGTTTATGTGTATATATATATATATATAATCATCATTTCAATACCACATCATCAATACCACATCATCCCTTCATAATTCAACATAATCCAACCATGCACAAGAATGATCCAACATCATTTCCAATCATCTTTCAACAACAATCAAATAACATACTTCTTATGCTCACATGCATATATATATATATACATATCCATATAAACAACACCAACATAATTTACATCCTTACCATAGAATGGCCCTTTGGGTTTTGAAGTTTTGTTGGAACAAATAAGGGGTGCTTCTCGAAGCCCTTGAGACGATGAACACAACTACGGAATCAATTTGGACTTTCCACGGTTGAATCACAAGATAATTAGAGTTGAAAATTAGGCTAGGGTTTGTTCCTTCCTATAATTGATGATGAATATGAGTTTTTGAACTCATATACATGTATATATACACATATTCCCGTCCATAATACCATAGAAAATGACCAAAGTGCCCTTAAAATTTAAATAATGTCAAATATGTCCTCCGGTGGACTGTTTTGACAAGCTGAAGTAGATACACCATAACTCTTTGCTCCAATATCGTATTTGGGTGAAATTGGTATCATTGTAAATATAATTCAAAGGGCTTTCATTTAATATAAATTAGGCCACCCAGTTCGTCCTGTACAAGGAGGTATGATCGTTTGAAGTTGACCCTAAAAATCTATTTTGAGAGGCTAAAGTAAAACGTGTATAACTCCTTACGCAGATGTTGGATTTGGATGAAACCAATTGCATTGGAAAGAAGACTCAAAGATATTTCTTTTAATATATGGTAGCTCTCCCAGTTCATTATATTGAGGGAGTTATGATCATTCAAAGTTGACCCAAAAACTGGTAGGCCTCAGTATTTTCCTGCTAATTTACTGTTCACAAAAATCTGTTTTCAGAGGCTGAACTAAAACGAGTATAACTCCTTACTTAGATGTTGGATTTGAATGAAACCAATTGAATTAGAAAGACGACTCAAAGATCTTTCTTTTGATATATGGTATCTCGCCCAGTTCATTATATTGAGGGAGGTATGACCGTTCAAAGTTGACCCAAAAACTGGCAGGCCTCAGTTTTTCTGCACATTTACTGTTCACATCCCGACCACCGTTTTATAGTTTCGAACGTGCTCGCTTATATCCGAAACTTATCCGTTTTTGAAAATATTTATATCGTCGGAAAGCTTATTCAATAACCTTCGTATGGAAACATCGACGGGCAAATTCTGATATAAATAAGGTCGATTCCTATACCCATATAATCAAACTATACACTTAAAACCATCTCAAAATAATCAATACTCATACTTAAACTCATATATACCTAACTTAGGATCAATACATATACTCCAACACATATAACAATGGCTAATGCACGTAATTAAGTACGGGGTGTTACAATAACTTGGCAGAGTTGGCACACGCTAGTGTGGATAAGATGGGGGTTGAACATATGGTTGCGTATTATACACTTGATATGGAGATGGGGGAATGGAATATAATAAATTTTGGGAAGGATTCTGTGGAACTTGGCTATAAACTTGGGTTTGAGCCCGTGGGTAACGATGGTATGGTCCTCTTGCCCGTGCCTGTTGTCTAACTATAATAGCAGATGCATCTTCCTCATTTTTCTTTCCTCCAACACTTTTCGAACCTTTTTGAATTGATTGAGTAGTCGCTTTCAATATTGCAAAACTCACAATGTGACCATTCTTAATTCCATCCTCTATCATCTCCCCCATTTTGAGGACCTCAATAAATGGCTTGCCTAATGTAGGTAACAAATGTTGATAATATATTTCATCTTGTGCTTGAATAAACACCTCCACTATCTTGCTTTCTTTCATTGGCGGTTTTACTCTAGCAGCTTGTTCGCGCCATCTGATCGCATGCTCCCTGAAACTCTCAGTATTCTTCTTTTTTATACCAGTTAGGGATTTTTCGTCAGGTATCAACTCCACATTGTATTGAAATTATTGCACAAATCCATTAGCAAGGTAATCCCAACTAATCCACTTATCAATGTCTTGGTCAACAAACCATTCTGAAGCTAGACCTGAAAGACTCTCACCGAAATAAGTCATGAGTAGTTCTTCCTTTCCTCTAGCGCCCCTTAGCTGGTTGCCATAGCGTCTCAAATATGCTACAGGATCACCATGTCCATCATACTTATCAAACTTTGGCATTTTAAAATCAAAAGAAAGATGTACACCTGAAAACATGCACAGATCTTTATATGAGACACTTTTGTACCCCCAAGTCCTTGCAAGTTTTTCATAGTCAGTTCCAACCTTCTCAATTTTCTGGCTATTTCCACTTGTTCTTTTTTCATAACAGGATTCTCAGTATTAGAGGAAATTCAGGCAGTTGAGGGCAGTCATAAGGACCAGTCGACTTAAATGTGGGTTCGGGAGCGTAATGCTGATCACTAAAAATATTCAATACGAGGTCGCTTGTAGAGTGAGGAATCACAACCGTTAGATTGACATTAAAAGCAGGAGCTTCAGACGGGAGTGGGGCTGCAAAAGCATGAATAGCAGACGGAGCCGAGCATGTGGTAATTTTGCATTGAGGAGTGAGGAAATGAATATTAGAAATGTTTGGATACTGTTGCCCCGGAGTAGGTCCTGATGCATGTTGTGGCGTGTCGACCAAAATAGGAAATTGTGCATGTGACACTGGAGGCAAACTAGAAACATATTCTAGATTATCTGTGGGAAATGGAGGAGGCGGCAACCCATTAGCCCAAGCTCGATGCATTTCTATCATTTGCTGCCTCAATTTCCGAATCTCTTCATTAGCTCCTACATTCTCATTCCCCAAACTCCCTATCTATTTAGTGACAACAAACTCGGTATCCTTATTTCCCATAACTTTCTCTATGACTTGGAGCAATATGGAGGACCAGCCAAAATGTCACAAATCAACCACCTTAAACTAACTGGACAAGAGATAGCAAATGGTTAGAGTTCAACAGTTTTTCAAAACCTCTTTTTTTTTCCTTGAAAAGATCACCGAACCCAAGAAAGACGCCTACGTATCTCACTCCCAAAAGAGGAGAATCAGGTGTGCGTAGTTCGTGAAGTCTTGCCAAAATGGCCGATTAAAATCTTTTTCTTTCTTTTTTCTTTTTCTTGAAACTTTAAAAGAAAAGCAAAATAAAAATCTGTCAAAAGAAATGACGAAAATATTTTTGAATTATTCGGCTTTAACATCCCTATACAAAATAAACCTATGATTACCAAAGAAAATCTTATTGGGTTTTTGATTTTGAATTTCATATGAAAACGAAACTTGAACCTATTAAATGAAAAATCTTTTTTGTAGTTTTCTTTTAAAGAAGTATATGAAACGCCTACTCTAAATGGAGAGTGAAGAAATATTTTTGAATTTTTCAAATAAGATCCCCGAACCAACAATAGGCTGCCTACGTATCTCACTCCCGAAAGAGGAGAATCAGGGGTGCGTAGTTCATCCAGATTGGACATTTAATGATTAACTAATAGATTGACCCTAACTTAAGAGACACAACCAAAGATAAACAAATAAAATCTTTTTTGAATTTTTAATTAGACACTTCAACTAAAACTGACACCAACAATTACGAAGGAAAATCTTTTTGGCATTTTCACTATATAAGACTGTATAAAGCTCCTATTGAAAGGAAAAAATACTTTTGGAGTTTTCGAATTATGAATGCTTACTAAAGAAATAAAAGAAAAAAAAATTAACGTTTTTGATTTTGTGGGAAATGAGTGCAAAAAGTAAAAAAATGATTTTTTTTTTATTTTTGAATTGTGAAAAACAAAAGCCATAAAGAACCCTAAAAACTACCAAATCTTTTTTTTTTCTTCACTCTTTTTTTCTTCTTTTTTTTTCAACAATTTCTTGCCTACACACTTTGCTTCTAACTCATGTTTTTGCCCAAACCAGTCTGTCAAATAACCTCTTTACCCTCAAAGATGCAACATTTAGCACGTAGGGATGCCTTAGAGGTGAATCTCCTACAAAGGGCCAAGTAGGCCCTGCTAGGTCTTCAATATGATGCACATAAGCATAATCTAAAGGATGACCTACGTTGGGGTTCACTAACAAGGCTGTTCGGGGAGCGTATGGTCGATAGTGGCTGCTTCGCTTTCCACCTACTCCATAACACCGACGGTTCCCCTCCCCCCTAAAATAAGGGGGACTCAACTAGAGGTCTTGTACAACACGTGTACTACGGACTTGTTGCAGAAAGAAGGCCTGGGGGTAGACATATGATGCCAGATATAAAAGCGGTAACACATCGGATAAATATTGTACACAAAGAGCACGAAAACATTCCACAATGATAAAACAATAACACAAAACAACACAAACAAAATGTTTATACACTTATAGTGCCAAACAAAGCCGATACGACTCCAAAATAAGCTCGAATTCTGAACAAGTCCCCAGCAGAGTCGCCAGAGCTGTCACACCCCTTTTTGACCAAAAAAAAGATATGTATTTTAAGTTCGAAAGGATTTTATTATTAAGGTGACCAAAAAAAATTGTTTCAAAAAAAAAGGATTATTTACAATATTTTTTCTTATTCAAAGTCGCCACTTGGCATAATTCGGTGTGCCAAGTCACCTTTGGAAAATCCTTTTCGAAATGGTTTGACTCTAAAAACTGATCCGCGAACAGAGATTTCAGCTAAGGAATTCTGTTGACCGAGGGGAAGGTGTTACGCACCCCTCGATCCCGTGGTTCGACCACGGTCGCTTGGTGGAGCGTATCGGCTAATTTGACATTAAAAATGTACAAACCACATAAACACACAAAACAAGCAAACAAACAAATCACACAAAATTCAAACAAACCAAAATAATGTTCAGTCCAAATTATACAATCCAAAATAAAAGAGGTGCTGAAATTTAAAACCTATTCTATTCTAAACTAATTCTAAACTAAACTCCACCCGACGTTCCGGGCCTTGATCATGAGCCTCCTTTGCGTACATGCTACTTCGGGGCATTTTCCGGATAAATCAATACAAATCCTTTGGAGCATTCCCCAGCCAAATGAGTACAATTTAAACTTTTCGTGCAATAAAGTAGAAAGTACCATTCACACACATATTCAAACACTCCAACAAATCGTTATTCCTAAATTTGCCTACCCGGCCTACGTTTGCCTACCAAGTTTAGCGTATCACAATTCTATCATGTTCAACATTATCAATACATCAAAATTAATCAATATTCATTTTCCTCCATTTTTAATCCCCACCCTAATTCATTCTCAACCACGTGATTAACCCATTTTAATACACAATCCACCAATCGAGAATAACGAAAATTCACCAATCATGCTTAGCACATCACACACCCAAATTGCACCAACAGTTCACATCAACAAACAAACCACGGTATCGAATCACACACAATCACAATCACATTAGAATTAAATGAAAGAGAAGAAAGAATTGGACCTTAAATTTGAAGCTTTCAAACTCAATGTTATTCGAATAAAGAGAGTCCGCACCCGGAAACCTCGAGCCGAACCTTAACACCAACAATCTAACTAGACAAATAATGACCCGTTCACTGTCACTTTTCACGCCATTAATGTTCACCGGTACTGTTCACCGGTTACTGTTCACCGACGCCCTTTTTTTGTTGTTGTTGTTGTTCTTGTGAGGAAGATTCTTTTGTGATTATTGTTATTGTGGAGAAGATGATCATCAAAGAATGAGCCTCCTTTTTCCCTCTTAGAAATTTTCTTTTATGATGGGAATGGATTTGTTATGATGTGGGAATTTTGGTGGGTCCCCCATATATTCTTTCTTTGTGGACAAGAAAAAGGAGGGGGATCACATGGGTAGTTAGGGTGGTGATGGTGATGTGTCATTTTTAATAGGGAGGGGTTGTTAGAATAAGATAAAATTAGTTAGGAATTGTTATTTTTGTCTTTTTGTTAAGGAATTATCACACGGGTGAGAGCGCACACTAAGACGAAGGTAAAATGGTAAGAATACTTTCGGGGAGAGACCAAATTATGTGTCTAAAACTGGTCCCCGAAAACTCCACCAAACCCTCTGAATCCGCTTCTGCAAGTACCCTTTGAAGTAAAATGTCAATAGTATATAGATCTCTCCTAGTTTGTAAAAGTCTTACCTTGGCCTTACAAACAAATTAGGAGCAACCGAATTTTGTCAAGCCCTAATAATCAACCTAGCTCAGTTGATTTCCAATATTTTTTGAAGACACGTAATTTTGTCCGCCCAAATATTAATTTCTACTCATTTTTACCTTTCCCTCTTACCTCCTACCCAATAAAATATAACCACTACCCAACCACCCAATCCCAACATAATCATCATACTCACCACTACCCAACCACCCAATCCCAACATCATCATCATACTCACCACTACCCAACCACCCACTCCCAACATCATCATCATACCTACCCACTCCCAACATAATCATCATACTCACCACTACCCAACCACCCACTCCCAACATCATCATCATACCCACCCACTCCCACTACCCTATATTTACCCCACCCCCCACTCTCTTATTCTCATCTCCATAAAACAACACACTCCATTAATCATCTTCTTCACAAAAAAAACACACACACACACACCACACACAACAACCACAAGAAAAAAAAAATAAAAAAAAAAATAAAAAAAAAATCTGCACATCTCTCTACCTTCTCTGAAGGCTCTCTCTCTAAAACTCTACTCTCTCTTCCACTCTTAAAAATTTCGTTCGCCGCCAATCGGAGCTCCGACCACCACAACACCACCATATTTTCCTACTCTCTATCATATCTCTCTCCCCAAAACTAAAAAAAAAAAAAGAATCTGCGGCGATCGACCGGAGCTCCGACCGACGCCATCTCCGAACCACTGCCAGATCCGCTGCCGTCCGACCAGATCCGGCTAGCTGGACGACCGCCAGCCGCCGCAACCAGCCGCGGCTCTCCGCCCGTTTTTCTATCACCGGAACTCCTCGGATCCCGATCTACGTTTTGGAGTTGTCCGGTTTATTATTCTAACACCAAGTTTGGTTTGCTCATGGTGAGGTTCTCCGGTCGAGTATTTTGGTCTTCGAATTTCTTTATTATCGATAAGGATTAATTCCATCGAGGTCCATTTCTTCTAACCGAATCTTTAATTTATTTTGACTTCTTATTGATGTTGTGGATGTGAATGATTTATTTGTCGTGTGTTTGGTTTGAATCCTCGTTATTTGTGTTATGTTTGATGTTGGATTTCGGATTATGAGATGTGATTAAAAAATCGAAGCATGCATTAATTATGTAGTTTAAATGGAATTCGGGGCGCGGAAAAATAATAATAATAACAAAAAAAAATCATTAAAGTGAATTAGGATTAATTTTGATTTGTTGTTGTTTTTGATTCGTCGTTATTGTTACTTTCACGTGTAATTATCAATTTTGTGATAGTATCATGGTAAGTCAAACGGGTAGGCAATCGTAGGTTCGGGTAGGCAAAATTTAGGAATAAGTGTTTTGTTGAATGTTAGAATGTGCATGTGAATGTTTCTTCCTAGTTTGTCGTATCTAATTTAGATGTATTTATTTAGCCGGGGAATGTCCCGAGATCACTTGTATTTATTTACCGGGGAATGCCCCGACGTATCATGTTGATAAAAAATGATCGTGATGAAGGCCCGCGGCGTCGGGTAGGACATTGGAGCTTAGATTTAGTTTTAGATTAGAATTTATATTTTCGTATTTTCTATTTTTCGGACTGTATAATTGGACTGGAATTTTACATTTTTGGACTGTCTTATTTTATTATTTTGTGTTCTTTTGTGTGATTTATACATTCCATAATGCCAAAATAGTCGATACAATCCACCAAGCGACCGTGGTCGAACCACGGGATCGAGGGGTACCTAACACCTTCCCCTCGGTCAACAGAATTCCTTAGCCGGAATCTCTGTTCGTAAACCGGTTTAAGAGTCAAATTGTTTTCAAAAAGGATTTTCCAAAGGTGACTTGGCACACCAGATTATGCCAAGTGGCGACTCTGAATAAAAATGTAAATAATCCTTTTTCGAAACAAATTTTCATTTTCTTGTCACTTAAATAATAAAACCCTTTCGAACTTTAAATATACTCCATTTCTGGAGTACGCGTGCAAAAAGGGGTGTGACATCTTCTGGCGACTCTGCTGGGGAACAAAAAAAAAAAAAGTTTTTCAGAATTCGAGCTATTTTTGGAGTCGTATCGGATTTGTTTGGCATTACGAGTGTATAAGCATTGTTTGTGATTATTGTTGATGTTATTTTCACTTTTGTGTGTTTTTCGTGCTCTTTGTTTATAGCATTTATCCTATGTGTTGCCGCTTTTATATCTGTCATCATGAGTCCACCCCCCGACCTTCTTTCTGCAACAAGTCCGTAGTACACGTGTTGTACACGACCTCTAGTTGAGTCACCCTTATTCTAGGGGGGGAGCCGTCGGTGTTATGGAGTAGGTGGAAAGCAAAGCAGCCACTATCGACCATACGCTCCCCCGAACAGCCTTGTTAGTAAACCACAACGTAGGTCAGTCTTTAGGTCATGCTTGTGTGCATCATGCGGAGACCTAGCAGGACCCACATGGTCCTTTGTAGGAGACTCACCTTTAAAGCATCCCTACGTGCTAACTGTTGCATATTTGAGGGTAACATGGTCATTTGACGGATTGATTAAAAAATAAATAAAAAAAAAAAAGTAAAAAGTGAGTCGAAAAGAAAAAAAGAGAGGAATTTCGTAGTTTATTTTAGAATTCTTTATGGCTTTTGTTCTTCACAATCCAAAAAAAAAAAATTCAAAAAGATTTTTTTTATGTTTTGCATTTGTCTTTTCAAAATACCGTAAAAGCGAAAAAAAAAAAGTTTGTTTGCCTTTTCTACTTATTTGTCAAAAACAAAAATGTCAAAAAGATTTTTTTTAGTATAATTGGTGGTATCAGTCTTGGTTAAAACGCCTAGTTAAAAAAAAAAATCATTTTTGAGTGTGTCTCTTAAGTTAGGATCAATTTATTAGTTAATCGTTAATTGTCCAATCTGGACGAACTACGCACCCCTGATTCTCCTCTTTCGGGATGTGAGATACGTAGGCAGCCTATTGTTGGTTCGGGGATCTTATTTAAAAAATTCAAAAAAAAAAGATTTTCTTCACTCTTCATTTAGAGTAGGGGTTTTATATATCTCTAAAAGAAAACTACAAAAAGATTTTTCTTTAATAGTTTCAAGTTTCATTTTCCTATGAAAAAAAAAATCAAAAAAAAAAAAATCAAAAGTTTTTCTTTGTTAATCATAGTTTTCATTTTGTATAAGGATGTTAAACCTAAAAATGAAAAAAAAAAGAAAAAAAACTGTTGTGGTTGGTTTGTGGCATTTTGGCTGATCCTCCATATTGCTCCAAGTCACAGAGGAAGTTATGGCCAACAAGGATACCAAGTTGTCACTAATCAGATAGGGAGTTCGGGGAATGAGAATTTGGGAGATGCAACTGCCATTGCAGTTGGACAACAGGCATGGGCAAGAGGACCACACCATCATTACCCACGGGCTCACCCAAGTTTATGCCCAAGCTCCACAGAATCTTTACCAGAATCCATTATATCCCATTCCCCCACCTCCATATCAAGTGTATAAGGCGCAACCTTATGTTCAACCTCCATCTTACCCACACCGGTTTGTGCCAACTCTCTCAAGTCATCCTCCAACTCCACATACATACCGAAGCCCTTCTAGGTCTTGTTTTTAATTAAAGCTAAATAATGAAATGAGACAGAAGGCGAAAGATAACTTCACACCCATTGGAGAGTCGCATGTAAGTTTATTCCAGAGGTTGGTACAACAGGACATGATCACTCCTCTCCTCGGGTATACTCTCGACCCACATTCAAGAAGTTTTGATCCTAATGTACGATGTGCATATCGTTCTAATATTCAGGGTCAGAGTATTGAGGATTGTCATGCTTTGAAAAGAGAAATTGAAAAGATAAATTCAAGATAAATCAATCATGATACAGATCTGACAGTGAGGAAATCTCTAGCCATGCTGCTATGCAAACCAGTGGCTAAGATGTCGGGCTGAGCAATTGAGAAGTCACCCCTCTCCCTACTAGGAAGAGGCTTGGTAGCTTGTTTTGTTTTATTTTCTGGTATCTGAACTATCTCAGGGTTGTAGTTCGGGATCTATCTTGTTTTTTCCTTTTGTTTTTTATATTCAAATCCTTCTATCTTTTGTTTCAACTAAATGAAGTGTCTCATTTTCCTTTGTGCTTTAAATATGTGTCGTTTGTTTGTTTTCTTTACTTAGTACATTTTGTGGTAAACTCTAGTGATATGACATGCTAGTGAAATTCTCAGGCAGATCTTAAAATCCAGTTTAAGCATGAACATTGAATCAGAGGGTTAAAGTTAGAAAAAGAGAGCATATGAGAAAATAGATAGAGTGCTGAGACATTTGGTGACAAGTTAAGGCAATCATTTTTGAGAATCACAAGAACAACTTGGTCATCGATCGAAAGGTAAGTCCCAAATAGGTCAAATGGTGGACGTGTGATCCCTATATCAAGGTTAACAAGAAGATAATCAGCTCTACAGAAGTATGAATTACTAGATGTAAGGGATGCATAACAAAGGTAGAGTTGTATCTTTGACAAGTATATAAAAAGAGGTGAAACACACGTTCGAGGCGAGTTAGTCTTGTAAAGCATGTCATAAGTGATATTGGTCATGTACTTTCTCATTGCATGCTATACACTTGCATTCTCAAGGATTGATATGATGAAGGCATTTCATTCTGCTATCCAAATATTGTGTCATCCTTTGTTTACCCCATTTGAGCTTTAGTGTTATTTTGTTTCATACCCCTCTTTTGGAATCAAGATAGAGTAAGCAAAGTTCAAAGAATAGTGTCAAGTAAGAAGGCAAAGTCAAAAAAAAAAAGAGAAGAGAGAGAAATGTTTCCAAAAAAGAGTGTCAAGAAAATGGAGCTAAAAAAAAAATCACGAAGTGAAAAGAGCGAATAAAAAAAAAAGAAAAGAAAAATCAGGTCACAGCAAAAGGGCAAGTAGCCAGAACTACGCATGACCTGATTCTCCTCTTTCGGGGGTGAGATACGTAGGCTGCCCTACTAAGGGCTTGATCAAACCAAATAAATAATTTAGAATCACCCAGTCAAAAAACTGGGGCATGAGTTAATCCTCGTTGTTTGAGTCGATTCCAAAAGTTGTAAGTCCTAACCCACTTCAAGTGTCATTTGGGCCTCATGCCATCCTTTCTTTCTAACCCTATCCAAAAGCCAAGTTACAACCAAATAAAAGACCTTCAGATCAATCTTTGGGGATGTTAAGGCAAAGCATGCAAGGGATATGCTGATGTATTTGAGAACTACCTGTCTTCCTCAGCCAAAGGAATCAAGAGAGAGATAAAAAAAGACAGTCTTATTGGTGAAAACCCTCACGGGCACCATAAGGCAATGGTGCGTTAAAGAGAAATAAAATGAGAGAGTCTTATTGGTGAAAACCCTCACGGGCACCGTAAGGCGACAGTAAGTTGAGAGAGATAAAAAAGAGTGTCTTATTGGTGAAAACTCTCGGGCACCGTGAGACGATTGTGAGTTGGGAGAAATTAGAATAAGAGAGTCTCATTTGTAAAAAACCTCGCAGACACCATCAGACAAGGGTGAGCTGAGGGAAAGACCCTTCAAAACATCACTAGCCGAATGAGGTCTGAATGTAGTCGGTCTAAGGAAACAACTCAGTTTCAAGGCCATTAACTCAGCAATAATTGGTAGAGAGGTTGGATGGAAAGATCAGGTAGCCTAATCCAAAAGGCATGGCATAATCATTAGAGTTGACTGTCATTTTTAGAAATTTGTCATTTCTTTGTTTGAAATGGGGACACTCATTGTCTTTTCCTTCTTCTCTTTATTTTTATTTTATTTTTCTTGAGTCAGTGGTCCAAATAAAATTCATTGTCGTTTTTCTCTTGTTTTTGAGTCAAGTCCATATCAAAACAAGTGAGAAAAGAATTCAAAACTGGCCACCAACTTCTTCAATTGCACAATGCAAGACAAAGTCAGCATATAAAAGTGACATAATTGGGAACTTATGAAGTACCAAGGTTTGAAGGATTTATTTAAGAAGCATGACAAAGCAGAGATACTGTGGTTATTTTGGAGTCACTCCCAATGATCTGAGTTTGGGTCAATGACACGACAAAGCAGGGGCAAGTGTCAGCAATCTGAAACAAAATGAAGGGAATGAACACTAGAGCAAATGCCTGGAAAGCAAAATGCTGCAAGCTACCACCAAGTTTTAACTGACAAATTTTATTTTTTTTTTGAAACTGGGGCAAATTGGTTTTACTTAATTCAGCTACCATTGGAGATGCACATCCATGGGATTTTATTTTATGTTCAGGACCCTCCTGGAAAATGGGACTTTATTTTATGTTCAGGACCCTCCTGGAAAATGGGACTTTATTTTATGTTCAGGACCCTCCTGGAAAATGGGATTTTATTTTATGTTCAGGACCCTCCTGGAAAATGAGATTTTATTTTATGTTCAGGACCCTCCTGAAGAATGGGACTTTATTTTTATGTTCAGGACCCTCCTGAAGAATGGGACTTTATTTTATGTTCAGGACCCTCCTGAAGAATGGGATTTTATTTTATGTTCAGGACCCTCCTAAAGAATGGGATTTTATTTTATGTTCAGGACCCTTCTGAAGAATGGGACTTTATTTTTATGTTCAGGACCCTCCTGAAGAATGGGACTTTATTTTATGTTCAGGACCCTCCTGAAGAATGGGATTTTATTTTTATGTTCAGGACCCTCCTGAAGAATGGGACTTTATTTTTATGTTCAGGACCCTCCTGAAGAATGGGACTTTATTTTATGTTCAGGACCCTCCTGAAGAATGGGACTTTATTTTATGTTCAGGACCCTCCTGAAGAATGGGACTTTATTTTTATGTTCAGGACCCTCCTGAAGAATGGGACTTTATTTTATGTTCAGGACCCTCCTGAAGAATGGGATTTTATTTTATGTTCAGGACCCTCCTGAAGAATGGGATTTTATTTTATGTTCAGGACCCTCCTGAAGAATGGGACTTTATTTTTATGTTCAGGACCCTCCTGAAGAATGGGACTTTATTTTATGTTCAGGACCCTCCTGAAGAATGGGATTTTATTTTTATGTTCAGGACCCTCCTGAAGAATGGGACTTTATTTTTATGTTCAGGACCCTCTTGAAGAATGGGACTTTATTTTATGTTCAGGACCCTCCTGAAGAATGGGATTTTATTTTTATGTTCAGGACCCTCCTGAAGAATGGGACTTTATTTTATGTTCAGGACCCTCCTGAAGAATGGGATTTTGTTTTATGTTCAGGACCCTCCTGAAGAATGGGACTTTATTTTATGTTCAGGACCCTCCTGAAGAATGGGACTTTATTTTATGTTCAGGACCCTCCTAAAGAATAGGAATTTATTTTATGTTCAGGACCCTCCTGAAGAATGGGATTTTATTTTATGTTCAATGATTTTACTTCCTTGTTTTGATAATTCAAGCAACATTTGTAAGGAGACGCACTTCCTTATTTGAGTAATTCAAGCGGCATTGGTAAGGAGACGCACTTCCTTGTTTTGGTAATTCAAGTGACATTGGTAAGGAAACGCACTTCTTTGTTTTGATAATTCAAGCAACATCGGCAAGGAGATGCACTTCCTTGATTGGGTAATTTGAATTTTGCTTTTTAGGTGGTGCACTTCCCAACGTAAATCTTGACTCCTAGAAGATGCACTTTCTAGTCGAGTTGTTGCACTTAATCCTTAGGAGACGCATTTCTTTGCTAGTTTTCATTTTTTAGGTGACACATTTTTAACATAAACTTGTATCTCTAGAAGACGCACTTTCTAGTTAGAAGCCCTTACTTTAATTCTTGGGAGATGCACTTCCTAGTCTTGGTTATATAATTTTGCTCTTAAGAGATGCATTTCTTAATCAGAGTCTTGATTTATCATTGCAACATACAAGTAGGTATGGTGTGATTTTCCCAAAAGTCTTCTGATGATAAACTGGGGCAAAAAAAAATTAAAAAAAAGAAAAAAAAAAAAAATCAATATCTATTTTTGAAACTTTACTTTTCTGGCAAATAAACGAAATTTCTCTTTATAATAATATTCGTTTGGGGATAATTTTCTTTTTTAGTTTTGATGTGATTTCAGGAGCCCGCCTGCAGAACAGGGTGAGAAGTTGAAAGCATAGCAACAAAGTGATGAAATAGCAAGTCAGGAGCCCGCCTGGAGAACAGGGTGATGAAATAACAAGTCAGGAGCCCGCCTGAAGAACAGGGTGATGAAATAGCAAGTCAGGAACCCGCCTGAAGAACAGGGTGATGAAATAACAAGTCAGGAGCCCGCGTGGAGAATAGGGTGAAGAAACGAAAGTCAAGCAACAAGTTGGAAGAAATTGCAAGTCAGGAGCCCTCCTGAAGAATAGGGTGATAAAAGTCGAGTCAAGAGTCAACAAAAGCTGTATAGATAGGATTTTTGTAATTTCCTTTATGTTTTAGCTTTTAATTTTCATTTTGATGTAATAACAGAGCTGCAGACCGGAACCTCGACGGAACCTCACTCGACTCTCCAACTCGGTATAGTCTACTCCTCTTCCAAGCCTTTGAAATACCCGTGACTTGATTCCCTCATAACTTGGGTGGGTAGGCTGTCCAAATTCAAGACCCGATAGTCCTTTTTTTTTTTTCTTCTGTTTCTTCTTTGAATAATGGTAGGGACAAAATTCTGTCTCGTTGTCTACTTCTTTGCCTGAAAACACTGTGTGTTTACATTCAAAGGGGGCATGCTGTAGACACGTAATTTTGTCCGCCCAAATATTAATTTCTACTCATTTTTACCTTTCCCTCTTACCTCCTACCAAATAAAATATAATCACTACCCAACCACCCAATCCCAACATAATCATCATACTCACCACTACCCAACCACCCAATCCCAACATCATCATCATACTCACCACTACCCAACCACCCACTCCCAGTATCATCATCATACCTACCCACTCCCAACATAATCATCATACTCACCACTACCCAACCACCCACTCCCAACATCATCATCATACCCACCCACTCTCACTACCCCATATTTACCCCACCCCCCCACTCTCTTATTCTCATCTCCATAAAACAACACACTCCATTAATCATCTTCTTCACAAAAAAACACACACACACACCACACACAACAACCACAAGAACAAGAAAATAAAAAAAAAAAAAAAAAAAAAAATCTGCACATCTCTCTACCTTCTCTGAAGGCTCTCTCTCTAAAACTCTACTCTCTCTTCCACTCTTAAAAATTTCGTTTGCCGCCAATCGGAGCTCCGACCACCACAACACCACCATATTTTCCTACTCTCTATCATATCTCTCTCCCCAAAACTAAAAAAAAAAAAAGAATCTGCGGCGATCGACCGGAGCTCCGACCGACGCCATCTCCGAACCACTGCCAGATCCGCTGCCATCCGACCAGATCTGGCTAGCTGGACGACCGCCAGCCGCCGCAACCAGCCGCGGCTCTCCGCCCGTTTTTCTATCACCGGAACTCCTCGGATCCCGATCTACGTTTTGGAGTTGTCCGGTTTATTATTCTAACACCAAGTTTGGTTTGCTCATGGTGAGGTTCTCCGGTCGAGTATTTTGGTCTTCGAATTTCTTTATTATCGACAAGGATTAATTCCATCGAGGTCCATTTCTTCTAACCGAATCTTTAATTTATTTTGACTTCTTATTGATGTTGTGGATGTGAATGATTTATTTGTCGTGTGTTTGGTTTGAATCCTCGTTATTTGTGTTATGTTTGATGTTGGATTTCGGATTATGAGATGTGATTAAAAAATCGAAGCATGCATTAATTATGTAGTTTAAATGGAATTCGGGGCGCGGAAAAATAATAATAATAATAAAAAAAAAATCATTAAAGTGAATTAGGATTAATTTTGATTTGTTGTTGTTTTTGATTCGTCGTTATTGTTACTTTCACGTGTAATTATCAATTTCGTGATAGTATCATGGTAAGTCAAACGGGTAGGCAATCGTAGGTTCGGGTAGGCAAAATTTAGGAATAAGTGTTTTGTTGAATGTTAGAATGTGCATGTGAATGTTTCTTCCTAGTTTGTCATATCTAATTTAGATGTATTTATTTAGCCGGGGAATGTCCCGAGATCACTTGTATTTATTTACCGGGGAATGCCCCGACGTATCATGTTGATAAAAAATGATCGTGATGAAGGCCCGCGGCGTCGGGTAGGACATTGGAGCTTAGATTTAGTTTTAGATTAGAATTTATATTTTCGTATTTTCTATTTTTCGGACTGTATAATTGGACTGGAATTTTACATTTTTGGACTGTCTTATTTTATTATTTTGTGTTCTTTTGTGTGATTTATACATTCCATAATGCCAAAATAGTCGATACAATCCACCAAGCGACCGTGGTCGAACCACGGGATCGAGGGGTGCCTAACACCTTCCCCTCGGTCAACAGAATTCCTTAGCCGGAATCTCTGTTCGTAAACCGGTTTAAGAGTCAAATGATTTTCAAAAAGGATTTTCCAAAGGTGACTTGGCACACCAGATTATGCCAAGTGGCGACTCTGAATAAAAATGCAAATAATCCTTTTTCGAAACAAATTTTCATTTTCTTGTCACTTAAATAATAAAACCCTTTCAAACTTTAAATATACTCCATTTCTGGAGTACGCGTGCAAAAAGGGGTGTGACATTTTTTAATACAAAAAAAATGCCCAGGATTATATTTTCTTAGAACTTCATACATCAAGGCAACAATGAAGGAACTACTACCTCTATTTCTCCTGAAAAATTCATACATGATCTCCAAGCTATTCACTTGAAAGCGAAAAATTATCCAGTAATTAAATCCAGTCTCCATTATGCTCAAAAGCGTCCACTAACCTTCAATAAAAAATATGTTCAAAAATGAAAATATCAACAACCTTAATTAAGAATAAAAATATTATTTATTCATTACACCACACTCTTTCATGATTATACCCACATTCTCTCTTTCCTATTTAACTGTCGCATTGGTTTTTTTAAGAAAATAAAAAATATATATAAAATGTGTATAATTTGTCAAGTTACTCTTAATTAATTATTAAATTTATGTTTAAAGAACTGAGCAGTATTAAAAGAAATTAATTCTACTTCCTTGATGTTAACGGTATAATTAAAAATAATTCTTACTTCTATTCTTACATTTTTAAAGTGATAATTATTTTGAGATAATTTTTTTAATTAAAGTTACTGTTAATTTGGAATGGCGTAGGTAATACTTTTAATTTTCTATTATATAAGGTGGAGCCCTTGGTACCTTCCTATTGTGCCCGTGACTCGAAGAAAGTCCTAGATTCCCACTACACCTATCAAAATTTGCAACTTGAGCCATATACTTCAACAAAGAAATGACCATGCTTTCGACTAATTAAATAATTATTCTATTTTCCCAGATTTAATCACACAAAAATCCAAAGATTAGAAGCCACCAAGAGTCAAAATATTCAGCATAAATTCTGCTAAACCTATTCTCATTTGATGATTTGGATCAAGGGAACTAAATGATTAAGCATTGATTTGACCTCATCTTTGCCTTTTAGGTAAAAGTGAAAATCTAACAGAATTAAAGATGAGCAATTATCAAAAATACAACCTAGAAAGAACAAAAGAAAACTAAAAAATTGATCAAGAGAGAAAAAAATTAAGTAACATTATGCAATCATGCATCTCTTTAAACCTTAATAATCAAATGTCACTACTCTCTATTTTTAACCACTTTTGGTCCTTATGAGGAAGAATATTGTACAAGACAGAACAAAGATGAATTGAACTTCATCTTACTTATGGCAAAAGCTAAATATCAAATGAACACGCCAAACCAAAAATAAAGAGCAAAACTACAAATCCAATATTAAAAAGTATACATTACTACCAAAAAAAGAGAAGGATTAGCAATAATGGATCATCACCTATGTCGGTAAAGAGTAAATATTCTTCGTTAATCCTATTTAACCATAGATAAGCAAGAAGCAATTTTTGTGGAATCATCAGGTATATATGGGTACTAGCTAAGAGGTACAAATTATTTTTTTTATATATAGTGATGTTCATCCACTGCACCAAAAAAGATATTTAGTGGCATTTAGTTAATGACAATAATTTTATTATCGTTAAATTATATTTTTTACAGGCAATTATAATTATACTATTTAGCATGCACTCTTTGTAAATGCCCCTAAGACCTATAACAACATTAAATTCAATGACAATTAATTAACTAACTGGTAAAAGCTTTAAGTACATTCTTTAACGTGTATATTTATTGCCACAAATATCTTTATTGTTGTAGTGGTCTAAAATATTTAGGAAAAGGAAAACACAAAAACGCTACATCAACTCAAGTGTATTTAATACCAATGATCCTATTGAGGTTCATTAACTCCTCAGGATTGATAATGTAAGGTCTCGTCTCCTGCTTATACTTATTCCTATTGAGAATTTTATTTTTATTTTAATAAAAAAATCACTAGACACTCTATTTAGTGGTATAAATTTTCTTTTAAAAAAAGTATTTAGTAAATTAGTTATAAAATTTATCATTAATTTGTTGCTAAATAGCCCGTAGCTATCAATTATTTTTTTTTAAATTGTCCTCATCCATCTTTAAATAGAATTAGCAAAGAATTTAATTTTTGTAATTTAGCTAAAGAATTTGTCTATCACTAATTACTGACTTTTCAATATTGTAAGTGGTAGCTCGTAGGTAGATCTAGTATATATTTTCATTTACATCTTAAATACGCATACATTTCTCTTCCAATATAATTTCCTTTTCTTGTCTTTTATTCATTACGTGTAGACTCTGTCGACGAACATGGCAATTTGCAACACTTCACTTCTAATAATAATACATTTTCAAGTTATTTGATTAATCTTTGCTTGTGATGCCAGCTAAAACCTAATTTAATTAGGGGTGTGCATCGATCGGTTCGACTCGATTTTACATATTATCAGTTTGATTTATCGAGTTTTAAATATGTTAAACCAAAAAACAAATCAATAAGATATTTTTTATCGATTTTCGATTTATCGGTTTTTAGTTCTTAACGATTAGGTTTTCGGTTTAACCGATAAGAAAATACTTATAAAATAGAAATAGTAGTAACTAACATGAAAAAAATCAAATCTCAGTTGCAAACAAAAATCCTACATAATTTGTTTTAATTTACAAAAATCTTCAAGTTTGAACTAAATGTTTTTAGGAGAAATTAAGAGTTTGTATAATTGAAATAATAGATTTGTTTATTAGTAGAGATTAAAGAGAAATTAAGAGAAATATATAATAAGTCATATATATATATATATATATATATATATTCTTATTGGGTTATCGGTTTACCCAATAACCCAATAAGAAAAAAACAAACCGAACCAATAACCCAATAATTTTTTTTTATAAAACCATTAAAACCCCGTTAACCCAATAACAATAAACCAATAACATTTTTATCGGTCGATTCGGTTTTTGCACACCCCTAAATTTAATGCTCGCTCCGTCTCAATTTATGTGTCACCTTTCCAATTTCAAAGATTCAAAACACATCTATCTTTAATTGAGATCTTAATTTTTTCATATATATTTTAAATATTTTGAATTATTAATTTTTGTAGAGTATTTTTAACGTAGTTTTCAAATATATAAAGTTTATTTTATAAAACTTGAAGATTTTATATCTAAATTCACGATCAAACTTAAATTATTTGACTCTCAGGAAACTAAAAATGTCACATAAACTGAGACAAATGGAAGTATTATTTATTATTTTCCATGACTACGATGTGTAATATTGAATTCCTATAAATACCAACCTTCTATAATCTTTTGTAATATCAACCAAAGCCAAAAATAAAAATCTACTTTAAAGTTTAAACACCTAAGTTAGAAAATATGGCTTCCAAGAAAACTACTACTCTTGCTCTATTTATCCTTGTGAACCTTCTTTTTTTCTCTCTTGTGAGTGCATGTGGCACTTGTCCAAGTCCAAAACCAAAGCCAAAGCCAAAGCCAAAGCCAACTCCAACTCCAAAGCCAACCCCGAGCCCCGGCTCAAAAGGCAAGTGCCCAATCGATGCACTAAAATTAGGTATTTGTGCTAATGTTCTTGGAAATTTACTTGGAGTTGTACTTGGAAATCCTCCAAAGAAACCTTGTTGTTCTCTCATTCAAGGACTTGTTGATCTTGAGGCTGCTCTTTGTCTTTGCACTGCCCTTAAAGCAAATATTCTTGGGATTAACCTTAATGTCCCTATTTCTCTAAGCCTTCTTCTTAATGTTTGTGGCAAAAAAGTTCCATCTGGCTTTCAATGTCCTAATTGAACAAACAACTATAACTACGCCTCAGTTCTAAATAAGTTGGAGTCAGCTATATGAATCTTCATTTCGTCACTATTACATATTTCGATTTAGTTGTTTGGATTTTTGTTTTGGTCCTAGGTATGAACTTCTCCTATTAAGGATAAGTTCTAGTGTGTGGAATTTTCTTGTTCCCTTTGTAGCTTGAAATAAGTTCCTCTTTGTATTTCCTAATGTACTTTTTATACTTCACAATATACAGAAGTCTATTTTGTGGTAAGGTTTTAATTTTTTCGATTCTCCTTATGTCAATAAGTATATGTATATGAGTGCTCTATTCATATTTCTAATTGCAGTTGATATAATTAACATCATTTGTCACCTCTATTAACTTAATCTAATAAGATATTTGAGAATCGCAAATATTAAGTGTTTAAGTACTTGAATACAAGCAGAAGAGGTACATTTAACTAGGGCAAATATTCAACTTCAAAGCTACTAGGTAAGAGATCATGCACAGGTCACCAGTATAACTCAATAATTTTGATTCAGACATTTTTAGAATATCACTTAATCTATATCTATAATCTATAATCTGTAATTTATATCTATATCTATAATTTATAATCTATATCTATATCTATAATTTGTATCTATAATCTATAATATATTAAAAGTGTGAAGACCCTTAGAAAAGTGATTTAAACTTTTTGTCCTTCATTAAAAATTTCCGCAATAGATAAAATCATCTTTTTACATCATAAATTTATTATATAATTATATTTATAATATTAATTCCTAAAATATATAAAACTAAGAATCCTAAAATATATGATAAAATAAAATATAATATTTATAAACTACTAAATATATGGTAATCCCCCCTCCCCCTTCCTCATATTTTCCATATTTCCCGTAAAGAATTATTATCCGAAAAGAAAAAAACATTAAAACTACCCTAAATAATTTGTTTAGTTAAAAATATAATAAATTACCTTAAATAATTTAATAGCATAATTAATTGTTACTTTTTCCAAAAGAAAAATAACTTTTTTTCATATTTAAAGAATCCCTTTCTTAGAAGAAAAGAATTTGAACTTCTATAAATTGATTATTATTCCTTTCACATCAACGTAGAGATATTATTCTCCCAATATTATAGTTTTCTTTATATCAGTCATGTGTAGATTTAATTTATTACAAATTATGTTTTATAATTTCTCTTTGTTATCGTCATTCAAGATTTCTTTGTTTCTTGATGATATAAAGAAAAACTAAATAATAAATATTTGCATTATTCTTCATCTTTCTCTTTTTTTTTTATTTGTATTGTAGGAATATGCAGTTTCTCAACAGTTTATAATCAAGTATTTCAGTTATATTTTCTATAAATTTTATACTGTTAAGCTATAACTTTATGATTTTTTTATGATTAATAATTAAAGAAACCTAAAATATATGATGAATAAATTTCTCTTTTTTATCGCCGTGCAAGATTTTTTTGTTTCTTGATGATGTAAATAAAAAATAAAGAATAAATATGTGTATTATTCTTCATCTTTCTCGATTTTTCTATTGATGATATATGCCTTTTTTTTCTTTTCTTTTTTTCTATTTTTGTTGCAGGAATATGTAATTTTTTAAAGGTTTATATCCAAATATTTTTTTAGTTATATTTTCTATAAATTTTGTATGTTAGACTATGACTTTGTGATTTTCTCTATAATTAATAATTAAAGAATCTTAAAATATATGATAGTAGGAAATTAATAACTTAAGCTCAATAAAATAAAATTATTATTTTAATAATTTATTTGTGCGAGGAAAAAAGGTATTACTAATTCAATAATGCATATTATAAAATTAATTATAGTAGAACACACAAATTAAAAAAAAAAAAAAAAAGTAACATAGAGAAAGTCTTAAATACAATGCTTATTTATCAAAAAAAAAAAATTGTATTATAGTTACTTTAAAATATTTAGTCATGTCAATAGTTTAGAATTAAGTGTTTAGGTTTATTTGAAATAATATGTTAAACAATTTATGAAAGAAAAATAAAAAATTTCGTAGTTTGGTGATTTTCTTTGAAGAAAAAGCTTTTGAATTTGGATTTTTATAAATTGAGAATCATTCCATTTTGCGACAATATGACAGGAAACAAAAATAGATTAAAGTGATTTTGACAAATTACTTCTTGAAAATTAACGAATGAGAAAAGATGTTGTTGCAAGTATAGTTTTTATCTTAAATGTTTTATGTTATTTTTTAAAAAAGTTGTTTACATAATACTCTAACATACACACATAATTTATCTTTTCATAAAAATTTATTATTAATTAACGCGAGACACACGTGTGTTTGACTAGTATATTATAAAAGTAATTTACTCTAAACTCGATAAGTTATCTTGGATTGGTCTCTATTGGAGATTATTGTACGTACTAGCAAGAGATTTCATGACTACAACCTAGCTAGTTTACAAGTTACAACCAAACAACAACATATTCTCCCGTACCGTACGTGAGTTTGAAGTTTGAACTTTGAACCGAAGTGACGGTGTTTGGATTTCGAAAGTTAAAAAGGAATTATTTTAATCATAATTCTTTTATATGTATTCTTTAAATTTAGTAATTACTAAACATAATATATTTTTTTACGAAGTTTTTAAAAATGTAAATTTATTTCAAAAAAGTAGAAGATTCTGCATGCAAATATATAATCAAGATTAAGAAATCTGAATATGTAAAAGCGAGAAAAAATGTCACATAAATATTATTAGGACGAGTATATTTCAAATGTTGAAAAAGAAAAAAAGGAACTCCAATTCAAAAGAAATTTGATTGTCATACTTTAATCTGGATCAGATCTATGCCATAGACATAATCATAAATTAAACTGGTCTCCACGAAATTACAAATTTCACCCATTTCTCGTACCCAAATACCAAGCACATCGATCCTTAACAAGGGTCTATTTTTGTAAGAACTTTATAAATTTATTTTTATTTTTATTTTTACTCATACAGATATCTGAAAGTAACACTCTATAAAGTATTTGTAAGTACTATGGTCATCCATTTCCTCCCTTCACAGTTTTTCTACAGTATTACTAGTCATAAGAACAAGAGCTAAATAATGGATGATAATTCAACTCATGCAACACGAGCTAAATAATGGATGATAATTCAACTCATACAACTCATAATTAATATTCCATCCGTTTCAATCTGTTCGACCCTGTCAAGGTTCGAACCCGGGTTGTTAATGTGAAAATGCACATTCTTGGCCATTACTAGACTATGCTTTTCTAGCTTGTCAAGGGTGTGCAACAACATGTATATAACCATAAATATCTATATTTAACCTATATACTCTAAAAAAAATTCCGACGAAGGGTGTTCATCTGACCACCCTTCGTCGGCTGTGGCTCCGCCACTGATTAAACCTACTCTTCTTTTTAGTCCGCTTCAAAAACGATGATCAATTTTTTTTTTAACAATTCTTAAATTTCAAATTTCCATGTGACATGCTTAAGATCACAAAATTAAAGAATATTTTAGTACATCTGACATATTTTTAATTTAAGACCATGAAATTCTAAAAAAAAATATTTCTTAAACTCCGTGTCAATCTAAAATAGGTAAATCAATTTGAAACGGATAGAATATTATGTTCATTTATCTGTTTGTCCATTCAAGTCATTTCAGTTTTTCCGTTTCTTTTTTTTGGGGGGTGGAATCAGAGTAGACTTAGGAAAGTGATTTATCATTGATTTTTTTCATATAAATGGGGCCAAGGTGCTTTGGCAAATTAGCCACAAGTGAAAGTTCATGCATTACTACTATATATGTACTACAAATTAATGGTGGATATTCACTAGACTTAGTAATTGATCTTGACATCCAACATTCTTTTTCATATAAAATGTCTTGTTAAACTTTCTTTTTACGCGGTTCGACAAATATGGCATGCAACTTGGATACTCAAATTACGACTATATATGATAATCAACTTTAATTATATTGACATATTGGGATTTGGTACGAAAATCGAATTTCAATTTTTACAACTTTGTTTGTTTGCAATGTTTTTTCCAGAAAAGAAGCTCTTTCTTTTCAAATTTTGAAAAAGAAAAAAGAATTTCAACTTCGTTGAAAACGTGAAAAAATACAAAAAGAAAAAATGCAAGAAAATGCACTTAATGTGCAAGTACTTCGCTCAAAAGGAATCAAGTGTGTTGAGACGAAGTCAGAATTTATAGTTTATGCGTTTTATATTCTAATTTTTTAAAGTTATTGAGTTCAATATTAATAATT
The DNA here is from genome assembly GCA_030864225.1 of Capsicum baccatum var. pendulum. Classification (NCBI taxonomy): domain Eukaryota; kingdom Viridiplantae; phylum Streptophyta; class Magnoliopsida; order Solanales; family Solanaceae; genus Capsicum; species Capsicum baccatum. Next base: position 15,706,996 of record CM061550.1, read on the forward strand.
TAAATATATTAAATAAATTTCTTAAGACAAATATAAAATTTAGATCAAAGTTATGAGTTTGCCCCGTGTGCATGCAAACTTAGTAAAGTACTTCTAGTTGGGTATATCCAACTACTTTTGCAAACGACTTTTTTGAATAAACTGAAAACCTATCCACTAAAATTGCTTCAAAAAATTCAAAAAAGCTGCTCAATGTATGACTAAGTACCTTTCACTCGAAAAGAATCCAAGTGCATGTGCAACTTAGTAGGTACTAGCTTGGCATATCCAACGATTCTTTGCATGATACAACAGTCCACTAAGATTCAACCCTTTATCATTGATCTACTTAACAAAGATAATAACTGAAATTACATAAAATGAATACATCAACACATTAATATTATCAAGTTCTTGAATTCAATTTATGCAGGAGCGAAATACAAAACATAACAAAGACACAACTCTCTTAGGATCATATCGTTTACACCTAGAGAAATTAAAAACAAGACTAGGGAACTCGTAATTATTTGCATTTTACCTCTAACGTACCTTGCAAAATACTACAACAAAAGAACAACATAATTAAAAACCTTAGTAATTCAGACAAGAGGAGGACATACAAAACCAGGAGGAGGAGTTAAACCACACGTTGCAAGAACTGAAAGTGCCAGTGGAAGGAAAATATTAAGGTTTAGAAGTTTAAGCCTTATAGTTGTGCATAGACAAATAGCAGCTTCTAGCTCTAGTAGTCCTTGTAACACTGGGCAGCATATATGTTCCACTGGATTCCCTATCCCAATATGCACTAATCCTCCAAGTACATCAAGGCAAAGTCCAAGTTTCAATGCATCTATAGGACACGTGGCAGGCGGAGGCGGAACAATACCTGGAATGCCTCCGCCTCCGCCTCCACCTGGTGGGCCGCCACCGGGAGGTGCGTAAGGAGGATATCCGCCACCACCAGACGGTGGTGGGAATCCTCCTCCAGGAGGATTTGTTATTGGTGGGAAAATTCCGGGAGGGTTTATTATTGGTGGAAGAATGCCAGGTGGCCTTGTGATTGGTGGTACGATGCCAGGTGGCCTAGTGATTGGAGGGATTACAACAGGAGGATTAACTATAGGTGGTAAAACTCCAGGTGGCGGTCTAGTCACTGGGGGTGAAATGCCAGGTGGACGAGTGATCGGAGGTGATACGACAGGTGGAGGAAAGACGATAGGTGGCAAAACCTTAGGAGGTGGACCACCGTGGTGAGGTGGCGGTTTGGTGGTTGGTGGATGAGGACGGGGAGTCGATGGTGGAGGGTGGGGTCTACCGGGAGCCTTAGGTGGATGAGGGTGATGATGACCTGGAGATTTTGGAGGATGTGGAGGACGCGGAGTAGCGCCAGGTGGACTAGGTCGTTGGTAAGGTGGATAAGGAGGAGTACATGGGCATTGACCAGATGAAGCATAAGCTGGTGGTAACAAACATATTGACATGAAAATCATACACATGTAGAACATTGCTGAAATCTTTGATGAACCCATAATGCCTCCTTCAATTTCTTCTTCTTTTGGGGTTCTAAAAGTGTGGATGCATTATAAAAAAAAACTTTTATGTTCTTGATTTTTCTTATACACTATAGTTTATATAGGTGAATATATGTGTAACCCGTGAAGGGTTATTACTTGAAATTGAAGTGAGAAAGCAACACGTAGGTGGAGGAATTCCAAAGTGATAGGTGTTGCAATTGAAATGAATACTTTGGATCTATGTTCTTTCATTGCAAGTTGCAACCTTCAATATCCAATCCGTGAATACTGATTAAATAGTCCGTGAATAGTTTGCTTTTAGTACTGTATTTCACAAAGTGTTCATTTTGCACAGATTTTAAGGCACTTCATGTACTGTGCATTACATATTGTATTCTGGAGTTTCTCCTAATTTGTTTGGATATTGAATCCTCCTACTAGAATGCTAAGCTTGAAAGGGAAATTAAATCTGATCTTCTTTTCTATCGTTCTGAAAATAATTATTTGGTACTTCACATAACTGAAAATACTATGACAACAAAATATTTTTTGTTGTATATATAATAATAATAAATATTTTTTACACTATCAAGCGTCCCAAAGAATATCTACTGATAACTCTCGATATAACTTTAACTCTTCTTTAATTTTATAGACCAAAAACATCGGCCACAAACGCCTGCATTCTATAAGTTAAGCTGTAATCTGAAATATTAGCATGAAATCTCAATTTAATTTGATTGAAATGTCTCTTTAGCTTGCTCTAAAAAAAAAAAATCGAACAGTAAATAGTGAAGTATTCGTCTTGTTCATTTCACCAAGGCATCATGTGAACCTTTTTGAGATTCTTTCAACTTTGAGGTTTCAGTCTTTCAGACTGGAAAAGGGAGCAAAAGAAAAACTTTTATTTTGGCCTCCACACTCCACACCAAAGACAAATAAGTATGACGAAAAAATTATTGCAATAATTACCACTCGATCTATTGACTTTGATATTTAACACATATACTATTAGTTTGTTTGTCTACTTTAACAACAATAACAACAAAAATAAATATTCAGTGTAATTTCACAAGTAGAATTTTGAGAGTTGATCGGATTTCGTTTATCCAAACTATTTTGCCCTATCTTTGTGGGTAAAAGTTGTTTCCAATCGACTCTTAGTTCAAGAAAATCATTTTTTAGGATAGATTTGAACAACATCATATACGAGTGAAATAAGTCATGATGAGAATATTGAAGAAAAAATACTGAGAGTATATAATCAATGTATACACACATTACCTCTCGAAAAATGATTGATAAGCTCAATCATCCAAAAAAGGAAAAGATATATACACCTATACATAATCTCTTCCATTATAGGAAAGTAAAATCAACTAATAAAAATATTAGCCTTTGTTAAATTTTTTTCTATTGCTGAATACTTGTTATCTATCTAGATGAAATGGCCCTTAGCCTCTTTTGATAATTAACCAAGAAACTGTCATCCGAATTGATTTTGACTCTGTTTGCATCAAGTTTAATCCAGTTTAATTCATTCTTTCAATGATGTATATCACACATCACTAACCAAGTATGCCTTCTAATTAATAGGAGTACTACCAAAATCAAGATCGATAAACTTATCTAGCTGAGTTGATTAGCTACTTGAATTTTCACATTGTTAGTGAAGATTATCCTTCCCCTTCCCCTTCCCCTTCCCCTTCCCCTTCCCCAAACCCCAATAGGAAAAGATAAAAAAAGAAGCTAATATTAAGTATTGCTTTTCCACCAGAAATGCTATAAATAACAAAGTTAAATAATCCATATTTTTACCTTTTTCTGAAAAGAGTTAGTTTTGAGTGTTCTAGGAAAAAACAAAGTTTAATTAATCACCATTCACATGTCTTATTAGTCTTTACGCACCATATTCTTCGGTTTGAACTAATCAAGAATTACGTATTAAACAACTCATGACTTATATCTTTCTTTGGACTATTTTTGTTGGATATGAACAAATATCTCATATATATTAGTAGTTAAATAAAGGAAGTTGCATATAATATGCAGGAAATAATATTTTTAATGATATGGACTGCGTACGTATAATTATTGTTGTTGTGTGACATTTTTCGATAAAATCATGTGTTATTAGTTTGAAGAGATACAAGTAAAGAGATGACAGAACAATAGTATAGGCTCGATTTACTCTCTTTATTGGGTCAATAGCTTTTTCCACTCTTACACATCTAACCTATTTTTATTTTGTCAAAATAAAAAAAGAAGTTATTTTTATTATATTGGAGTTTATTAAGTTATTCCCTTAGTCTAAATTACAATTTTTTTTGTGTCACAAAATGTCCTCCCACTTTCAACAATCATGCTACTTTCAAGCATTTCTGTGGTTAAGTTTGCTGCTGTTCCCACTTTAGTAGTTACTATATTTTTTAAGTGTACTTTCTTAACTTATCAAATCCAAGAAAGTAAGAAATATCCCCTTTCTCTTTCTCGTTGAGCTTACCCGTTTTGAAAGACCAATTTTCCTAGCGAAGACATGCATGCATGACATTCATTGTTGACGTATTAGCAGAGCGAGAAATTCTGATAAGAGAATTCAAAAAGCTGGAAGAATATCATACGTGTGATTTGTAATTGTACCTATGACCTAAAGTACGGGGAATTCAAACAAGAGAATTCAAAAAGCTACAAGAATATCATACGTGTGATTTGTACCTATGACCTAAAGTACGAGGAATTCTAACAAGAGAATTCAAAAAGCTGCAAGAAAATCATCATACGCGTAATTAATTTATAGATGTAACCTAAAGTAGGTAATTTTTGAGTCACATTTGATCAGAATGTCGGACGATATAATAATATCGAACTCCGAAACGATAGTATGTTATGCACCAACGATGATAACCACAACTGGGATATGGCAAGGTGATAATCCTCTTGATTATTCATTGCCACTTTTCATAGTGCAATTGACCTTGGTGGTGGTTGTCACTAGACTTCTCGTTTTCATCTTGAAACCAATTCGTCAACCTCGTGTTATTGCTGAGATTCTTGTAAGTAATTTATACAATTCTCCAGAATTTAATTATATGATCGTACCTATTTTCATTTTCATTATTTGTCAAGCATACGTCGTTTCATAAGGGGGAAACCCTTGATGTAATCAATCGTTGTGTGACCTGAGGTCGCAAATTTAAGCATAGTTGATAACCTCTTGCGGAAACATGAGGTGAAACTGCATATAGTAGACCTAATATGGTCCAACTTTTCCTCAGAGCCCATGCACAACGCGAGAGCTTAATTAGAGACCATGTATGCATTTTATAGTGCACTAATTTAATGGTTGTTAGGACAATTACAATTGTATCTCTTATTTCTTGTTGGATAAAATGATCTAGAGTTGAGTATATTATTGGTAAAGCAAATTCGACTATAAGAGGAGTAAATGTCATAAAAGACTTACGCCTATTTGTTATTGGTGTTGGACAATCTTTTCCTTTGGTACAATATAGTGATAAAATAAGTAACACTCATATCCTTATTAATGAATCGTCTTTCTGCTAAACAGGATGGAGTGAACTCATAATATATTTCTATGGAAGGAATAACATAATTAATCTTGTTAGTTTGTTTTGGAGGACTGCTATAATCTTGTTAGCTTTGTGTTATAAACTACTTGTATATTAATATTGTGCAAAATGGTGGCAGGGTGGTGTAATTTTAGGGCCATCAGTATTGGGAAGAAGTAACAAATTTGCTGAAACAATATTTCCTCAGAGAAGTGTTATGGTTCTTGAAACAATGGCAAATATTGGCCTTCTTTACTTCCTTTTTCTAGTTGGAGTAGAAATGGACATTGCTGTGATTCGTCAAAATGGTAAAAGATCCTTGATTATAGCAATAGCAGGAATGATATTGCCATTTGTAATAGGGAGTTCATTCTCCTTCTTGTTGCATGAGAAATCACAAAATACCAAAGAAGGAACTTTCATTCTCTTCCTTGGCCTCGCGCTTTCTGTTACTTCATTTCCAGTTCTTGCTAGAATCCTCGCGGAACTCAAACTTATCAACACTGAAATTGGGAAGCTCGCGATGTCTGCTTCACTTATTAATGATATGTTGGCATGGGTTGTCTTAGCTTTTGCTATTGCCTTTACTGAGAATAAAGACACGAGTTTGGCTTCTCTTTGGGTGATCCTCTCAAGCATTGCCTTTATTTGCTTATGCTTTTTCGTAGTTAAGCCATTGATTGGAAGGAGGATTAAACAGACCCCAGAAGGCGAATCGATTAGTGAGTTCAATGTATGTCTCATTCTCTCAGGGGTTATGATTGCTGGATTCATAACAGATGTTATTGGAACACATTCTGTTTTTGGTGCTTTTGTCTTTGGTTTGATTATCCCTAGTGGTCCTCTTGGTTTGACCCTTATAGAAAGGCTAGAGGACTTTGTTTCGGGGCTTTTGTTGCCCCTTTTTTTCGCCATTAGTGGTCTCAAGACAGAGGTTAGTGCTATTGATGGAGCAACAACATGGGGAGTTTTATTTGTTGTTATAATCCTGTCTTGTGCTGGCAAAGTAATAGGTGTAGTCCTTGTAAGTTTTTTCTACCAAATGCCGTTTTATGAAGGCCTTTCTCTTGGTTTCCTCATGAATGCCAAAGGCCTTGTTGAGATGATTGTGCTCAATGTTGGTAAAGACCAAAAGGTAATGGTAATTGTAACACATATACTTTCATCTATTTCGTGGAAAAACCCTCTTACAGAAATGCATGGTAAGGCCGAGTACAGTAGACCCTTGTGGTCCGGCCTTTCCCGGACTCTATGCATAGCGGGAGCTTAGTGCACCGGGATGCCCTTTTTACTTTTATCTATTCGTCATTACACAAAACTCAAAAGTACTAAATACTTGTGTAAATGCAGGTTCTTGATGAAAAATCTTTTGCTATAATGGTGATTGTAGCATTAGGCATGACTGCAGTAATCACCCCCATTGTGACAATGGTCTACAAACCATCAAAAAATTTCACCCCATACAAGAGAAGAACAGTTCAAAAAATAAAATTGGATAGGGAATTTCGAGTAGTTGTCAGCATCCACACCCCTAGAATCGTTCCAACAGTTATCAGTCTTCTTGAATCTTCCTGTCCTACCAAGAAATCACCAATATGCGTATACGCCCTACACCTTGTCGAGCTCACTGGCCGTGCATCTGGAATGCTTATTGTCCATAACATGAGAAAATCAGGGAGGCCAGCTATGAACAGGACACAAGCTCAATCGGATCACATCATCAATGCATTCGAGAACTTTGAGAAAAGTACAGGATGTGTCTATGTGCAGACTCTCACTGCCGTCTCCCCTTACCCCACTATGCATGAAGACATTTGCGTCATAGCTGAGGAAAAACGTGCCGCGTTAATCATCGTCCCTTTTCACAAGCAACAAGCAGTTGATGGTGGACTCGAAGCTACAAATCCAGCATTCCGAACAATTAACCAGAATGTATTAGCAAATGCACCTTGCTCCGTTGGAATACTAGTTGACAGAGGCTTAAGTGGATCTGCAAGGTCCACAATGAACCAAATTTCTCATCATGTCGCGGTGTTATTCTTTGGAGGACCAGATGATCGCGAAGCATTAGCCTATGCTTGGAGAATGAGTGAACACCCAAACGTTAATTTAACTGTTATGCGTTTCCTCCCTGGAGAAACCGTAATTGAAACAGAAAGACCAGACTCAACCAACAGCAGGAATGACCATAGTATACTAACAGTTGAAACAGAACGCGATAGGGAAAAACAGCTCGATGAGGAATATGTAACACACTTCAGGACGAAAACAGGTAATGATGAATCAATAGCTTACATAGAAAGAGTAGTGAATCATGGAGAAGAAACAGTAGGAGCAATAAGGACTATAGATAACTCACATGACTTGTTCATAGTTGGTAGAGGACAAGGCACTATCTCCCCGTTAACATCAGGGCTAACTGATTGGAGCGAATGCCCGGAGCTTGGTGCTATTGGGGATCTATTAGCTTCTTCAGATTTCGCGATGACTGCTTCAGTATTAGTGGTGCAACAATACGTAGGAATGGGTTCAGGGGATCCCTTAGCCACTCCGGATAGTCCTAGCCAGCATTCCGAACACGTCAACATTGAACAAACGAATCGTAGGTCACATAGCAGCTATACGTCACAAAGCAGCTATAGAGAACAACTACAACAACAACAACAACCTGATTTTCATTCACAACATTGAAAACTTGGTAGGATTCTTGTCCATATCAATTATTTTTTTTGTTAACTATTCTTGAATTTTGTTACTTGTAAAATGTAAAGTTCTTTTATGCTTCCTACTCTCAACATATCATTCATACTTGATGTATATGGTATTCCATTGAAAGAGTAAAGTGAAGATAACGTATGAAACAGTTTTATTTTCCTTTGTTGCTTCTATTGTTCTCTTGGTTCCAATTTTAAACATTACGATTATTATGAATGTCGGACCCTTAACTCCAAAGGTGAAACTAGAATTTCTAGAATATGGATGCGCTACTAATGAATGGCGATAAACAACTTAGCATTCAACCAAGTGCACCATTCAAATCCTTTCCCTGTGAGGGCACTAATTCGAAGAAGAACATTGTGTAGATAAGAAAAGGATACTAATGATAATAAGCAATTACAAAACTCAATTGATTTTCATATTTATCATGGATATTTTGTTTCATTAGTAGTAATGTATATAATGAATAAATCACAACAACAATCACCTTGACCTTGTCAACCTTGATGAAATATTGCAAAACTAAACCATCTTATTTTTATTTTTTTTGAATTCTAATCCATCTTATTCAACCTATTACGTTGAATTATCTTTTCTAAACAATGAGAAATTTAGTGAAACATAAACACCTTAGATGAGTTTCTAAACGCTTGTTCACCACCTTACCATATTTATGCCTTGTCACAGTTCTTCACATGATTCAAGATGAAGTTTTAAGTTTTGTGCACTGTCAGTGTACAAATATTCTACACTATCAGATAATTTGATATGCTATTTTAAGTTACCCAATTATTTACATAAAAATTGGAAAAGGAAAATTAGGTAACTTGCAATAGCAAGTCAAATTTACCTGATAATGTAGAATGTTATGAACACTGACAGTGCATGAAACTTAAATTCGGATGGATATCATACCCTAACCCCTTCCAATAGAAGGTGTATCCTCAAATTCAATTTGTTTGTTTAGTTTCGACTTGTCACGAAGTTAAAAAAAAATAAAGATAATTTTTGAATTTTGTGTTTTGAACTAAAGATATAGAACATATCGAAATATTCTTAATCTTATGTTTTAAACGTGACATGTGAAAGGTTGGAATTAAATAGTTGTCATAATAAGAAAGAGATATTATTTTTTAAATGGATTATTAAGACCGAAAGTAAGACGAACAAATTGAAATTGAAAGGAGAGAGTGGCAATCTTTGTGCAAGTATTTTCAATTTCAGAGTGTCCTCAACATGTGACTTGTGGTATAATTGTATGATATCCTTCCTCAATTGTTCATCAAGCCCTACTAATGGTCTTCCATTATTCCTCAGTTGATCATGTACAAAAGTGTACCCTTGATATCAGCTCTTCTATTTCTGACTCATCAATTTTTCATCCATGCTCCAGTTTTATTTTTTCAATTCCAAGGTATTACTAACATGGATTGTGTTGCAGTGGTAAGCCTCTTCGCCCTTAATCAGGAGTCTCGGATTTGAGTCCTGAATATTGAGAAAATCCTGTTGGAAATCTCACTTCCAAACTAAGCGTTACAGTGCTATATCCGAATTAATCGAAGCTCTAACGCAAATACCGATCGAACAGGGAATAAAGAAAAACATGTTAGTCTTGATGGTGGCAAGTAGAGTTAATATTGTCACATGTAGCCTAGAGGCTATTCAACACGAAATATTTTTCTTGTACTCGATCATGTATCAAAACAAAAAGGGTAATGTTTCTTTTATACAAGATTTATCACTTAATTAATATTATATAGTATTTATGTTACCTTAGTTAATCACTTAATCTTGATAAATAAACATACTTTAGTTTATACACTAAAAAGGGCAGCCCCGTCAAAGCTCCCCCGAGTGCGAGTCTGAAAAGAGTCGACCATAAAAATCTATTGTATACAATCACTTTAGTTTATATAGTTCTATGTATGCTATTTTTTGTAATTTTTCCTTTCTTTTTCCTACCGTATACTACATTTCTGCAGATGTAAAAACAGTATTTTGGCTGTTTGTTTTTTCTTAATTTTCCGGTACCCAATATCTGCATTAATACCCGATTAAATATGAATTCATACATTACATAGCCTTCTTTTAGAAATGACTTTTTAACAAGATCTTTTTTATTCTCAGAGCTCAAATTACGAAATTCTGATTAAACATAAAGAATGTCAATCATCCTATCACGGCTATATAAGCATACTGTGGCTGGTTTGGTTGGCGTTTACTTCAAAAAAGATGCTACTATAATTTAATCTTTAATCATCGACAAAACTCACATGTGAACCTAATCAATTGGCAAACTTTTTGTCATCAAGATTTTTGTTTTTGTATTCTTAAATTTTTTGGCATCTAAATAAACTTTCAAGACATTATACTTAACCAAGAGTATCTCTCAACAGCATCTCCCTCTATTTTCATTTGCGTTTAAGTTATATACAATTAAAGTATTCCAATTATTTGAGTTTCATATCTTAATTGTTAGGTGTACGAATTTTTTACCTGAACTATCACCAATTATCTATCAATCATTCCTTAATTATCAATAGTTCACTTTTCCTACCTAAATCATGGTGATATTTCAGATAGGAAAAGTAAATAATTGATAATGAATTGTATTTGATAAATATATTTAGTGATAGTTCATGTAGAAGACTCACGACAGTTCAAGTATGAAAATGAAAATCGGGTATTTTACCTGTGATTTTGACCCTTCAATGTTAAATAATAAAAGACTAAAAGTGCTTAATCAGATATCACAAGAATTGAAATTAAAATTTATTAATAATTGAGTGATCAAAATATTATCTAACCCGTGTAAAGATTCTCACATGTAAGACTCCTACAAACTAAAAACAGAAATTATATAGTGAAAATAAAAGCTACATTTAACAATAGATAAAGTTATCAGATAATAAATATTTAAAAAAAAATTACGCAGCCGATATATAAAAATAAAATTCTCTTCCCTTAACCATTAGTTATATTCTTTTTCCTAGCCCTAGACTTCTTACCAATGTGATGATATAGGGACATTAATTAAAATTGTCATGTAACGTTATAGGTCGACAAACACTTGACAATACTAAATTGTGGTCCTATAATGCCATATGTTATACGTGTTAAAATTTATGTAGTTGAATCTAGAACATCCATAAAATTGTGGTCTCCTTTACTAGCCATGTGTCATTTCCACAAAAGATTAAGACAAATTGAACACATATGGAGTAGCTTTTTTACATTTCTTATCGAAACAATTCACAGGATATTCACTATGATTTTTGTAGAAAGAAAAACAATTATATTCACATGATAGTTCGGGAACTAGTGAAAATCGAATGACATTCTAATGATAAATAAGAAATAAAAGAGATTGAGAAAGATAATGATTCAATGAGAGTTGAAGAAAAGACCAGAGGAAAGTCTTAAGAAGATGAAAATGTGCGGTGAAATGCTTACGATTCATCGATTTTCTATCAGAAATTTGAATTTGAATCTGAAAATAAATAATTCCTTAACAAAAAATAATGACGAAATCAGAAATTTTATCAAGTGAATTCAAATAAGAAATACATTAATATATAAATTCTTTTATGTAAAACGAATTCAACAAGTTATATTTACATTTAAAAAAAGACCTATATAAATAATTTTCCAGGAATAAGGAGATTTTAATTGAATCTCTTTCACTAGACAATGATTCATTATTGATAGAGAACGTTTTAGTATCTACTACCTATCATTAGGACCTTCTTGCTATAATTTAAACTAATTGGACCAGTAAATTTCATTCATCCCATAATTAATCTTGAATTAGAATTATTTTGCATTGGAATATTTTGAATTTCATCCTTCCATGCTTCATTTAGTCCAGTCCCTCCATGCGACTAACATTGCAAATTAATTCTTTTTACGACGCGAGAGATGCTTCCTTAATAGTTACTATTTCGACATTACGTAATAATTTTGACTTAAATTTTATAAATGAATACTGAATTTGTCTATTTATTCATGTCTCCATCATATCAGGAGTTTAACTAACACACATCGATGGTGTAATGCAAGTTTAGAACTAAAACTTTTATTACCAACTGATAGTTGAGATATGTCTTTTTCTCCCATGTTTTGTTTGCAAGGTAATTAGTTAGTCCATTCCTTCATGTAAACTAGCTTTTCAAATTAATTCTTTTTATCACTCCAGAGGAGCTCCCATAATAGTCATGATTTATAACTTAATAATTTTGATTCAAATTTAATAGATGAATAATTAATATGTGGATTAATTCATGTCTTCGTCATCTCAAGAATTTAACTAACATAGGTCGATGATGTAATGAATATTTTATATTATCATATCATTCTTATATATTGTAATATACATATTTGTCTTATTTTCAGAATTACATATCGCACTTTCATGAATGATTGTTTGTAATTAACTACATTTTGCATGACCTGATACACTGACGGTATAAATATTTTCTTACATTATCGATGTATATATAACTTTAACTGCAATATCAAAGCATGATATATAAAAACTCGACAAATATATGTCATTTATTACTCATGATGATACAACAATAAGAAAGGCAAACAACTAGCTAGCCTTCGTTCTAAATATACTGAATAAACTACATATAATAATTACTCCTTTGAAAATAAACAACTATATAAGCGTACAAAACACCAAAACACACACTGAAACAAAATACAAAATACTATATATGAAAGTGGAAATGTAGCTAGCTTGATAAATTATGCACATTGAAAGTTCTTGGGAACATATTTGCCACAATTGTTGAGCAACAAGCTGAGGGAAAGTGGAACATTGAGATTAATTCCCAACACATTGCCTTTAATGGCAGTGCAAAGACAAACAGCAGCATCAACATCAGCAAGTCCTTTAATTAAAGAGCAACATTTAGTCTTGGCTGGGCTACTTCCAATGACAAGGTGCACTAAGTCATTTAACAAACTGGCACAAGCTTTTAGCTTAAGTGTGTTCTTTGGGCACTTTCCCTTTGATGATGGGGTGGATGGGGTAGAGGGGGTGGAGGGGGTAGGGGTAGGGGTAGGGTTGGAGGGTGGTGGGCATGGGACATAAGTGGAACTAACCATAGTGAAAAAGAGAATGTTCAATGTGAGGAGAAGAGCAATGGAGGCAAACTTAGCCATTTTTTTAAAAACTAGCACTCTCAACAAATGAATGTGGCTATTAGTAGTGAAAATGGTGTGTTTTGGTGTTTGAAATGATGAAATGAGAGGGTATTTATAGATAAAAATGATCGATTTTTTTGGCTATTTTTTGTCAATTTTTTGAAAACAAAGAAGAAAATTGAGTGGCCCGCGTGGGCTATTGCACATTTGCACTACAATTGTAAGAGATTATCAAGGCAACACAAATTAAGATAAGACTATTATAGAAATGGTGGGGATGATTGGGATTCCGCTTTTAATCAAAGATCTCGAATTTGAGTTTTGAAAATAAAAAAAATAAAAAAAACTTATTGGGAGTGCCGTCTCAAGTGATGAAATCTACAATATGCAAATTTAAATTTAATTGGGTTGTAATACAAATATACATATGAATTTTAAACAAAGAGATAAGACTATTACGAATTTTAAGCTTGGAATTTTATGAATCTAATTAATCTTTTATTATTTATCTCTTGAATTAATATACACATTTAACCTTCCATTTTCACGTGAGACTTGCATTATTCTGCTTAACAGAGGAAAACCCAGGATTTGAAGAGAGGGGGTGCACCATTATTTTTAACATAGTCATGTCGACTATCAACTACATAATTTGACATACAAATCTTTTAAACTTAAAAATTATAGAAAAAATTATGGGCAAAGTATAAACTTCAAAATGATCAAATGATATTAATTTAGTACTAATACAACAGAAATAGACCATCCTTTCATACTAGACATCGACGCGTTTTCATATTCTGAAAACTATCAATGATTGCATCATTGCTTATATTTACAAATATATCCTTCTCAATTTAACAAATTAAACAATCCCTTAAAATGCATCACCAATACTGCCACGCAATTCATTCTTGATATGCTTCATGGATGAGAAAGCTCTCTCTACAGTTGCAGTAGCGACTGGTAAAATCAACATCAACTTCATAAGTAAATACACAAGAGAATAAGTCACCACAAGATTTGCATTAACCAATGCTTCTGCCAAATCACCAATTCCTTTCAAATTAGAGAATATAGGATCAACACGTCGCATGTGTATATTGAAAGTATCAAGTTGGTAATTAAGCTTTCGAATCTTTGATTCACCAAACTCATCCAGATAATGTTTGACCAATATCATTATTTGTTCCTTATCAAAATTAGCAAGAACATTAGCTGGATTCAAGCTTGCCATACCAAGGAGCAAGTTACCACTCACAACATCAAAACGATTATTAAGCTCTTGAAATTGCAAGTCAATTATAGCATAAAAGAGCTCAACACGTAAGTGATGTGAGTAAGTAAAACTAGAAGACCTACTCTTTGACTTTTTGAAAAGATAAAAATCATCCATCTTAGGCATCAAGATTTCATGCTTATCACAAAATACACAAACTTCATTCATCAGAGAATCTCATCTATCATCTCTCAACAATTGTAATCTTTTCTTAGTAATGTCAAGAAATGTCATGGCATTGACAATATCTTGCTCTTTCCTTTGTAATGATGCACTTACCTCATTGGAGATCACCAATATCTTCAACATCAAGTGAAGTAAGAAAGCAAATTCAAATTTATTGATCATAGTCAAAAAAGCCCCGGCTTGTAATCTATCATTGGGATTTGAGCCTCCACATTTAATCGCATCAAGCACATGAGCTATAGGTGAAAGTAAAACAATAAATTTATCCAGTGTTCTAAAATGTGAACGCCCTACGAGTGTCACCTGGCCTTTGAAGCCCTTGTTCTTGATTTAATCCTTTTCCACTTTGAACTTCACCACTTTCTAGGAGTTGCTCCAACATTTCTGCTTGATGGTCTCGAAGTTGATCTCTGCGCTTAAAGGATGCTCCTACCACATTCAACACATTAATAATAACATCAAAAAAATCATCTACGAGGAAATATTTTTTGGCAACGGCTACAAGTATCAATTGCAATTGGTGAGCAAAACATGCAATTGGTGAGCAAAACAATGAATGCAATATGCCGATGGAGTTTCCTACAAAATCAAAGCTTTAAGACCGTTCATTTCTCCCTGCATGTTACTAGCCCCATCATAGCCTTGTCCTCATATTTTAGATGTACTTAAAGAGTGTCTCATAAGAAAAGAGCATATTGTTTCCTTCAACATTTTTGTCGATGTATCACCAACACGAACAATAGAAATAACTCGCTCATTCACTTTACCTCTTTTGGTAACATACCTTAATGCAACGGCCATTTGTTCATTGTGTGATATGTCTTTGGATTCATCAACTAAATCCCTAAAAAATCTCCATCTAAGTCATCAATTATAGCTTTCACGGTTTCTTGAGCACAAGCACTCACAATATCCTTTTAAATTTTTGAAGAAGTCATCATAGCATTTTTTGAAGCATGTTTTAAAATAACATTGGTCAAATCGGGAAGTATTTTTTCTAGCCATTTCAAAAGACCTAGAAAAGGGCCTTCATTTTGGAAAGATTCACTTTCATCGTGACCTCGAAAAGACAATCCGAATTTCAAAAGGAACTTTGCCATGTTAGTTGAAGCCTCTAAACGAATACGATGCACACTTCTTATTTTTTCAGATTGTTTGTTCAAAGCAACTTGAATTGATTGATATTGATTCTCAAAATCTAGCATATTACTGAAACATCTTCTATGGACGCTATTTACTTCGCCAACGTGTAATTGAAATCGCTCCAAACTATGATTCCAAGTCTTAAAGCCGGTTTTTGTGAAAAAATCACCTGCATTGCCCTTTACATAGTCATTTTTGAATAAATAGCAACACAAACGAAACACAGCATCTTTCTTCACACTATACTCCATCCACCTAGAATATGAATCCTCATACCACATCGAATTAAATCGACGCATTTTTTTTCCAATTCTAGTTTGAGGAAAGTCGGAAAGAATCGGTTGACAAGGCCCTTGTTGAATATAGTGCCTTCTCACTTGATCTCGTATTGTAGAGTCACATTCATGAATTGGTTTTCTTTCTCCGGAATCGAATTTTAGTGAATTCACATCAAACTCTTCTATAAGAGGATAAGAATTGTCTTTAAAACTAGAGCTTGGTTGAGGAGAATAATATCTATCCATTTCAATTCACAAGAATCAATAACAAATTCCTACAAAATAAAAAATTCATCGAGAATATAAATAAAATTAATTATTTATTTTTAATCAAAGTCCATGAACTTAAATAGAAGCAAGAAAAAAAATATAAATAAATTTTACACACTAACTTTCTAGCAACAAATAGATATTAAAAGCATTTATGATTTAACATTACCTAAACTTAAATAAAAAAAAAATGAAAGGAAGAGATGTATACCTGTTAGCATCAAATGAAGAATTGAAATTGCTCCTTGTTACCTTGTTTGGCTTTTGGAAGAATTTGGAAAATACCGAATAAAGCTTGAAATTTAGAAAAAATTACGGGGCTTGGGACTGGGGAATATTTATTACCTAGATATATTAATTAAGGGTAGTGTGGGGCCAGCTGAGGTGGTTGCCTGGCTGGTGGTAATTAAATGTTAAGTAAATGAAAAAAAAGGGCATCGATCAGGATTCGAATCCGTAACTTTGGGACTCGATGGATGCTAACATTTGAGTTCCGAACCAGTGCACCCAGACATGTTTTGCTATTGAGGGTGCACAATTAAATATATTAACAATTTAGTAGGATATCTATACATATATATACGATTTTAAAAAGAAAAGTTACCGGGTGCACGTGCACCCTCGCGAAATCATATGGTCCGCCTCTAATTGGAGCCTGATTAAATTTGAATTTGCGTCGAAAAGTTTCACATTGGAGGGTAAAACGCTTTCTAATAAACGCAACTTCGTATTCAGGTGGACTCAAACCCGAGACCTATGGTTAAGGTTGAAGGAGTATTTATCACTCTACCACAAATCTTTATTTATTTAGGTACAATACGCCACTCTTTTCTTATTATTTCGTTTAAAAAAATGACACCATTTTAATATTTTAAAACAATTAACTTTTAAAAGTTTTCATTTTACCTTTATTAGCTTGCTTTAATGATATAATATTTATGCCATATTTAAATTTATAAGTTTCAAAAAAAATAGCTTCTTTTCTTCTTAATTAAACTCCATCTAACTCTACGGTGAAATATTGCAATATAAACTAAAACAAATAAAGTAATACTATATTCTTAACGTTTATAGGATATTCTTTTCTTCTATAGTATTACAGAGAATAAAAAAATACAAAAGGAGAAGAAGAAAGAAAACATTGTGATGATAAAAATCTGAAGCTAAATAGAATTTGTGTGCTATCAGCTCAGAGAGAAGAGAGAGAGTAAGAGAGAGAAAGAGAGGAAATTGATTCCCTAACTCATGCTGAACAAAACAATAACCGTGTCTGTATTGAACTGTATCGAATGAATATATTCTTCTCTTTTATATGCATGCTACATTATTGATAGTTGTACATCACTAACTAATCAGCTAATTAGTCTAATTAGTTTAATCTATATTAACTAACTCTTGTGCCAACTGTACAATGCAAAGAGTCAATTGTACAATGCAATTAAGTCACTGTTTTTGTTTCATTACTCCCCCTTAAGCTGGCATGTATGAACACATCCAAAACACCCAGCTTGGAAATCAAATATTCATGTTGTGATCTAATCAACCCTTTTTTCAAAATATCTACTTATTGCTCATGTGTTCTTAAGAACAATAGTTTAATCAATCTCATTTGGATCTTCTCCCTAATGAAGTGACAATCTATTTTGATGTGCTTTGTTCTCTCATGATATACTGAGTTTGTTGCAATTTGTAAGGCTTCTTTACTGTCACAATATAGTTCTACTGAAATTTCCAGGTCTTCTCCTAATTCTTTGTACAATTCTGTAATTCACACTATCTCTGAAATTGTAGAAGTCATGCTCCTGTATTCTAACTCTATTGAACTTCTTGAAATGGTTGTTTGTTTCTTGGACTTCCAAGATATCAGAGAATCACCATGTTTAACTAGAAAACCTGTCAATGATCTCCTAGTGTTTGGGCATGCTGCCCAATCAGCATCACAATATATTGTCAGCTTGTTTTATTTCCTGCTACTCATCAATATTCCCATTACAGGCTGCCTCCTTATGTATCTCACCACTCTTAGTGTTGCTTCCATGTGAAATCTCTTTGGTGCTTGCAAAAACTGACTTAGCATTTGCACTGTAAAACATATGTCTGATCTTGTTAGAGTTAGGTAAAGCAATCTACCAATCGATCTCTGATATGATCTCATATCTTCCGATACTGGATCATCTTTTACCCCAGCTATTTCATCCATTTCTCTAGTAGTTAGTCTCGTATTGTTGTCCAGCGGTGTCCAGGAGGGCTTTGCTCCAGTAAGACCAACTTTCTCTATCATTTCTAGAGCATGTTTTCTTTGATTCATCAATATTCCTTTAGCAGACCTGCTAAATTCTATCCCTAGAAAGTACTTTAGAGTTTCTAGGTCTTTAATCTTGAACTTAGCATGCAACTTTTGCTTGGTCTGCTCAATTAACTTAAGTCATTCCCTGCTATCATCATGTCATCAACATAAACCAGAATGATTACAATTTTCTCATTGTGTCTTCTTATGAATAATGAGTGGTCTAGTTTTCTCTGCAAGAATCTTGAAGCAATCAGTGCATCTGTAATTTTCATATTCCATTGTCTGCTTGCCTGTTTAAAATCATACAAGGATTTAACTAGCCTACAAATCAGTCCATGAGATTCCCTTTGGCTAGAAAATCCTTCAGGCAGGGTCATGTAAACTTTATCAAAGAGATCACCTTGAAGAAAGGCATTATACACATCCATTTGATGGATATGCCATCCTGAAGCAACAACAATTGACAATACACTTCTGACAGCAACAATTTTCACCACAAGTGAAAAGGTATCTTGGTAATCAAGGCCCTCTCTCTGGTTATAACCTTTAGCCACCAATCTAGCCTTGTATCTTTCTACTTCACCCACCAATAGGATGCTTTCCCGGAGGCAGAGAAACTAACTTCCAAGTATAATTGGCTTCAAGTGCAAGAATTTCTTCTTGCATTGCCTTGATCCGCTTAGGATCAGAACAAGCTTCCTTATATGTCTTGGGTTCAGTAACACAAGAAAAAACAGCCAAATAGTATTGATAAGTAGGTGAAAGATGAGCATGACTTAAAACCTGAGAAAGTGAATATAAAGTGCTTACAAAAGCATTATTGGAGATGTAATCAATCATCCAAGTAGGCTACTTCTTGGTTCTTGTGGATTGTCTAGGAACAACCTCAACAGGCACATTAATAGCTACAGGAAGTGTGTCATCAACATCAACTAATATGGTGTTACATGCAAGTGGTCAACAGTTGCATCATGATCAGCCTTAATAGGAGAATGAGGTAATATTTCATCAACCTATATTGAGTCTTGAGAGATTGGAATAAAAGGATCAATAGAGAAGTCCAAAAATATAGGAGTAGAAAGAGACTTAGTTTGAAAAGGAAAAATATTTTCCTTAAACAAAACATCTCTCGACAAAAAAAAAGAGTGAGTAACTAAGTTATATAGAACATAGCCTTTAGTTACTGCAGAGTACCCCATATGAACAGAAGGGATTGCTCTTGCATCAAACTTATCCCCTGGAAGAAGCTTCTTGACAAAGCACAAGCAACCTAATATTCTTAAATGAGTGAGAGTAGGGATATGACCATGAAAAACTTCAAAAGGAGTCTTTCCCTCCAAAGCAGAAGAAGGTAATTTGTTCATCATGTATACAGCTTCCAAAATACAATGTCCCCAGAACTTAAAAGGTATTGAACCCTGAAATATGATTGATCTGGCTAGCTCCAAAATATATCTGTGCTTTCTCTCCACAACTTCATTTTGTTGTGGAGTGTAAGCACAGGTTCTTTGATGCATTATCACATGGGTGAAGAATAAGGTATGACAATGTGCGTTCACAAATTCAGTCTCATTATCCGACCTAACCATCTTTATAGTTTTGTAAAACTGAGTTTGCACCAATTGAATAAAGTTCTTCAAAATCATGAAAACATTACTTTTTAATTTACGAAGATAAACCAAGTCATTCGAGAATGATCATCAATAATTGTCAGGAACAATCTATAACCATCAAATGTTTGAACATGAGAAGGGCCCCAGACATCCAAATAAAGTAAATCAAAAACAGCTGCAGACTTAGTTTCACTAAAGAAAAATGGCATCCTAGTATGTTTAGCAAGAGGACATATATCACATGTATCTAAAACAAGTTTACAATCATCAAAAGTAACACCAAAAAGTTTCTGCATGGCTCCAATAGATGCATGTCCCATTCTCTTATGCCACAACAGTATATCCACCTTTTTTTAGAGCAATCAATCCCTTAATAGGTTGAGCATGCTGTTGTTCTTTCACTTTGTGTTCAAGTAAGTATAATCCATCCTTTTCCTTATAGTCGCCAACACTTTTTCATTAGAGAGGTCCTGGAATATACAGGAAGGAAGAAATTTGATTGAACAATTCAACTCTTTGGTTATCCTGGAGACTGACATCAAATTATACCTAAAATCAAGTATATATAATACATTTCTAATGGTGTGATCATTCAACACCTCACAAGAACCAGTATGAGACACATGAACCACTTCTTTATTAGGTACGTGAACATTTTTGTCACTAGCACATATTTGTGTTGGTTTTAATAAATCAATATTAGAGGACAATGGTTTTCTGCGCCTATATCAATTATCCATTTTGTCTTATTATCATTTACACAAGAAGCAGAAGCAATATCTATGTTTTCAACCTCTGTAACACGAGATGCAGAAGAGTTACCTCCCATGTTTTCTGCTTCTAATATAGACAGCTTGCTTATGCTCGCTGAACTTTCTCCTGCATGTTCTTTCTCAAGAGATTGCATCACCTTATTCCAGTAATAAAGATTCTCTAGCATCTTCATCATTTTGTCATAGTGAGGATGAGTGTAAGAAGGCATCTGTAAACCATGATGGCCATCATCATCAATTGACACTCATTTACCATGTGTATAATCTGGAAATCTAGTAGCCTCTTCCTTCACATAGTAAGTTCTGCCTCTAGCATCATCTCCTCTCATACTGTATGACTTATTTCTAGGATCTTTATCTCTCATGTTAAAATAAGCACTAACTCCATTCTTTCTTTTTGACTTGAAATCAGGGGAATTACCATGAAGTTTGAAACAACCATCCATAATGTGACCAGTCAACTTAAAATACTCTCACTTAGAATTCCAGTGAGGATTCCTTTTATACTTATTAGAGGTGCTACTTTTGTTACTCATTAAAGCAGTTATCTCTGCATTTTCAGAAGGTCAATGGTATGAGCAATCACCT
Organism: Capsicum baccatum var. pendulum; assembly: GCA_030864225.1. Lineage (NCBI taxonomy): Eukaryota > Viridiplantae > Streptophyta > Magnoliopsida > Solanales > Solanaceae > Capsicum > Capsicum baccatum. Next base: position 15,728,353 of record CM061550.1, read on the forward strand.
TTGGCTTTCCCTCTCAATCATCATAGAGTATGCTTGATTGACAGATGGAATTAGGGCTAACATAAGAATTTGCCTTCGAGCTTGTTCATATGAGTCATTGAGTTCCATTAAAAACTGTAACAACTTTTGCCTTTTTACAAATTCCACAAATTCTCGTGACTTCTCACAATCACAACCCGGGAATGGGGCTAAACAATTAACTCTGTCCAAAGCAAGCTCAATTTAATAAAATATTCAGCAATGCTACTAGTACCTTGAGAGGCAGTTACGATTTCACGATGCAACTGAAAAATCTGCGATCCATCAACTTTATCGAATCGCTCTTTAAGATCATTCCACACAGAGGATGCATTTGAAGAGTATACAATTCCACTCAACAATTCCTTCGAAACACAGTTCATGATCCATGAAAATACGATTTCATTACGATGCTCCTATAGATCAGCTAGATTTGGATCAAAACTTGCTCTTCTACATGTGTCATTGATGAATCCCAACTTGTTTCTTCCAAGTATTGCAATCTTCATCGTCGACTCCAGACAGAGTAGTTTTCAAATCCTGTCAACTGTATAGAAATTTACAATATTCCAGAAGTATCCGACTTATTGAGATACAATGGATGATTGTGCTTCAATTTTTCCGACAGAGTATTATCGACTTCCACCGCCATTCCTGTCCTAAATTGTTTTCTTCTATCTCTTCTTCAAATCAGCTTACGCAGACCATATTAATGACTTTAGGCTCTGATACCATGAAGCTAAATAGAATTTGTGTGCTATCAGCTAAGAGAGAAGATAGACAGTAAGAGAGAGAAAGAGAGGAAATTGATTCCCTAACTCATGTTGAGCAAAACAATAACTGTCTCTGTATTGAACTGTACAGAATGAATATATTCTTCTCCGTTATATACATGCTACATTATTGACAGTTATACATCACTAACTAATCAGCTAATTAGTCTAATCTATATTAACTAACTCTTGCGCCAACTGTACAATGCAATTAAGTCACAGCTTCTGTTTCATTAAGATCTCAATTGAGATAAAAGTTAAACTTTCTGAGTCCTTCCCATAATTAATTTGACGACGATTCATCATTAGAAAGAATGGGGAGAGAATATGTTTTGATGCATAATATAGGTATATATGTTACTGGACAACAACAGAGAGTTTGCTCGGATAGTAAGCACCCCTTACTTCCAACCCGAAGATTGTAAGTTCGGATTACTAAGAGAGCAAAAAGGATGAAGCTCTTAAGAAGGGGTAAAAATAATGATTTGATGATAATAAAAATAAGTACAGTTCAATATCTTTAATTTGAGTGATCTAGTTTAATTTTGCTGACCAAAAACAGTCTAGTTTAATTTATCTTTAATTACTTTTAAAATGATTTAATGTGTACAAACTTTTTACACCATCAATGCATAAAGAATAATGTCAATATGGAAAACGATGGATCATTTGCACGACCTATCAAATTTCCAAAAGAGACAAGGAGCCCTGACGCGTTTATTTAAGACTATTTGTGAGCCTACTGCATAAAAAATCTATTCGTTGCGTGTCGAATGAATGGATTGAATTTGAATTTTCATCGATTAAAAAATTAAAATGGAGTAATTTAATAAGTGAGTGGGTGATCGAGTGGATTTCTAACCAACTAATTGTTAAATATTGAGTTAATTTAATTTCATATATTAAATCAAATTAATTCTTAACAAGCTAAAACTGTTACATAAATTGAGATGAAGACACTAATATATAACACATTTTTTAAAATAAAATAAAATTATATGTTAAGCAAAAAGCCCACTACCCCATGAAATAAGTCGCAAAAATGAAAAATCTTTTTCGTAAGTCGTCTAATGGTGCTCAATTTAGCAGATTGTTTGGATGATTGTTAGCTATTGTATTATTTCGTATTGTGTTGTTGGTTTAATTATAATATGTATTTTAATTATTTTTAAAATTTTATTATACTATATTGTTAAATTCATCGTTGTGTAACGATGAAATTTTTCATTTTATATAGCAATTGATGTGGTATGATGATACCGTTATTCTTTTCCATTCATTTTATTCTTGGTTATTATTTAATAATTGTGTTTCATCCTTTATTCTTAGCTTTTTCATAATAACTCTACATGTATCCTATGTTTTTTTATAGATTTATCCTTCAAACCGTTGATATGTCACGTTATATAATAACAAAAAAGAAATAATTTACTCGAACGTTATATTCGTAAAATAATAAAATACAACAAAATATGATATACACTATGAAACCAATCCTAACAATCATCCAGACAAAACTACAACACCAATAACATATTCATGGTGCATGCATGTGACCTACAAGTGAGATCTTGAGAGATTATGACATTCATAAATCTTATTTATCGTATCTCTATTTTAATAAGCTATTACAGATAGACACTCGGCTGAAAAGAAAAGTTTTCATATGTGAATTAGAATATGACTACGAAAAAAGAAAAAATAGAAGCAAAAAGTAAGAAGTTCTATGACAAAGACTTCAAAGTACAGCCAATCACATTGAGACCCCATTACCAAAATCAAACCGTAAGGATCGGATAACTGCAGACTTCATTTTCAATCCAATTAAATGGGGTCATTTTGTTATACATAATTAATAATTGTCGTGTATATATATATTGTTAATATCCAAAGTACTATCAGTTAAATATATAAAAAGGACAAAACTAAAAAGAGAGGGTATTCTGTCAACTTTGATGAACTTCTAGACACGTATTGAGGCATCTTAATTATGCATGAAAACCAACAAACAGATATAGCATAGTGAATTCATGTGGTTTACATTTAATATTCAATAAAAAAAAATAAAAAAAATAACTATTTTATTTTATTTATTTAGTTTTGCAATAATTCTCAAGTCCGTGACTCAAAAGTCCAAAATCCATGTTTATTTTATTTAGATTACGTATTATGAAAGATAATAAATTGCTAACTTTAAGTTCAAAGAAATCATTTAATCCTGGATTAGGAGCTAATTAAAGGGTCATTTGGCATAGCCGGATTGGACAAATTGCAATTATTGAAATTCGAGAATGATGAACGTATTGATTTTTTCAGACTGATATCTTGGCAATTAGAAAAATGAAGAAAACAAAATTAAAAAGCCAAAAATGTGTATCCACAATGACCCTAATCAAGGGATGTGCTTTCAATTTACTTATTTGGATGGTTGTTACCTATTGCATTGTATAATGTTTTGTTTGATTATTAATTAAATTTTATTGTATCATAAGGTTAAATTCATCGTTGAGTGACGATAAAAAGTCCTATTTTATGTAGCGATCAATTTGACACCATGGTCTCGTTACCTTATTTCTTTTATTTTGTCTTTGTTTATTATCCAATAATTTTACTTTATTCTTTATATTACTTTTTTTTATAATAGATCTACCGGTACCCTACTTTTCTTATAATTTTAGCCTTAAAATTGCTATGTAACATTATATAACGACGAGAGAAACAATACAATCAATCTAAATATAATATTCAGCGTAATAATATAATACATATAATATAATTAATATATATTATATATTATAATATAATATAATATAATACACTATGAAACATAAGCAACCAGCATTCTAACAAAGTAAGGTGGATGCCCTAAACAGGGGAAGAAAAACCACACGTTCACTGCAAAAAATAATATTGCAACTTGCAACAATGCGTTGGAATTTAACGCGGAATCCCATTTGTTTGAAAACCAAAAGTCTTTTTTATATTTTGTTTTACAACTAAAAACAAATTAATGAATGCAGCGACTGGGACTTTTGTATCCTAATGAGATGCTACTTGTGTAGCTCAATTAAGGAAATTATTTAAGATTTTGTAGACTTCGATTCGATGTGACAAGTAAACGGGGTATGACCTTACCGACTGTTGGGTTCAGTCGATTCAAAGATATTCTTACATGATGTGATATTGCATGCTTGGTTCAAATCTGTATGGTGATATTCAATGGCGGAGCTAGAATTTCCATTGAGGGGTTCAGCAGTATATATACGAACTAGTCGAAGGGAGTTCAACATCTACTATATATGTATAAAAATATTTTTAATCATGAAAAATAATATAATTTTTCGTCGAAATGGGTTCGGATTAAACCCCCTGGAGCAAAGGTGACTCTGCCACTGGTGATACCCAAAATGCATCACATCGGGGAGGAGCCAAACTTTTGGTGCTCCAGCACTCAGTAAATTTGACATTAGGTATAATTATATAAAAAATGTACAAAATCTGATATAAGATTTAGAAAAACACTCAGTAAACCAAGAAGATAGCTGGGTGTTTTAGTTTTCAGGCGGAATCTTAAAGCTTGGGACGTCAATATGCATGTTCGAACCTTCCATGCACCGACGATCCCTAAATTGTGGATCCGCCACGGCATCACACCATTAAGAAATAATATACTATGTAATTTTCGAATCTTTTTAGCTACCAATATAAAACTTTTATTAGCAAACCCAACACCAACTGCTTCAAAATGGAATAATGCAGGTAGTATATCTCTGACAAACATTAATCTTAAAAGTATGTTTCTATTTATTTTCAGATAATGGTAATGGTTAGTTCAATTTTAGCGCTTCGACTATTTCATTGAGCATTTACTTTGACACTCATCAGAATGATATTTGAGCAAACTCTACTAACTAAATTTTAGACAAAATTAAATTAAGTGCATATTTTTTTTTAAATCTCTAGTGTTTGAATTCTTGGTTCCAACTTTCAAGGATGAGGACACCTATCTCATTATCACAAGCCACATACTTAGCTGCAATTTTAAATCGATTTTTGAAGAGCCTTTATTACTACAAGAGAAGTTTTCTTATTTTAGGTATATAAATTTTAATTTTACCTTGTTAGGTAGGTAATTGAACCATCACCAATATTGTAAAAGTTCACATCTAATAAGATTATTCAGATAGGAACCCTTCTACAGTTGAAGCTTGCCAACTTTTTTAAAATGGTCGAACTGTCCAAAAGATAATGTAGGTATTACACAATTAACCTGGTGGTCATAATAGGTTAAACCCAAATTAACCGTCAAAATTATGTAAAAATAACATTTACTGATCACTTTTTAATCCTAGTTTCGTAAGTAGTCACAAACTCCTGAAAATGAGAGTTGTCCCTTACTTGTGGACCAAATTGGGCCGAACGAGATATTCAACTACTTGTCAACCCAGTTGAAAAGCCCAATACAAAGTACTCAATGCTCCAACTAAAAGATGAAATAAAAGATCTAGAAATTACATATATATATATATATACACACACAAGGTAACTTTACTTTATTACATAAAATCTCATATTGAAAAATAAATTATAAAAATTTTAAATTAATTACTTAAATTCCTAACTTTTTTATTTTCTCTCTCTTCCTTCTTATACATCCTAAATAGCTCCATAGTTTCCTCCTAAAATATTGTTAGCTACCTTATCTCTCCAATTATTTATCTGCATTAAACCTTCTTACCCACAAATTCCGATCTACAATAATCTCTCTCAAAAAAAAAATCTTCTCTATTTTCTCCGTCCAAAATCAACAAAAAATTTTCTGGCCAAAATTATCTTTTCTTCGGTCAAAATCGACAGAATTTTCTCCATTTTCATCAAAAATTCAGAAAAAAAACTGCAATTTCATCCAATATAAGCTTCTCTGAATTCGGGAATATATGCTTCTTTGAATTTCATCAAAAACGAATTAAGTTGAATCTTCTCCATTTAATGGTTGTGTATTATTATTTTCGTTGTTGGTTTTGTTCTTGGTTCTTTTGATTATGAAAAACCCAATTTCACAGAGAATCGTTCGAAGCACCGAAACGATCCAGTAACAATGAAGAAATTGAGGGAAGTTGCCGGTTCAAGTTCAAACAAAAAAACTCTAAAATCGTCAAGTAAGAAAAAGGTTGATGATTCTGGACGACCACGTCTGCCGAAGGTTTAGTTATCACTAAAATATGTATTAGTAGCACTATTCTATGTATATAATTTCATTATACAGTTGTTAAGATTATATAGTGAATTATATAAGGTGTTCGTATACATGTGAAACAGTATTAGATTATATTTATTACTTGTATAAGGTTTACACATACATGTGAAACTGTTGTATGAGGTTGTCTTTTATTTATTTTGGCGGTACGATTCTATGTATAAGATTTCACTATACATGTATTAATACTATATTATTAATTGTAGAAGGTTTACACAAATATGTTTAATAATGAAAAAAATTCAGAAATAGCAACTATAGAGCCTTAATTGTAAGTTTTATAGCAACCCTTTCAAAATTACAAAAAATAGCAATATATATTTTGTATTTGATTAAACTGTTGTTAGTTAAATACATATACAATTAAAGATTTTGTTCCTAATTTAACTCCAATCTATTTTAGTTTAATATGGGAAAAACGGTTCCTTAATTTAAGGAACATTTAATTTGACAGATTTCTTAACCTTTTACAAATATCTTTCCTTTAATGACTCTATTTTAACCACAACCATTATTTTACAGCAACATAATTCAAAATTCAAAAACTTTTTTCATAATCTGCAACTCATATCAATTTTAAAAAAAACGACTGCTTTCAAAATCTATGTGCATCGCCTAATGTTTTGAGAAGAGTTTGATAAGACAACGCTGCAAATACAGGTATCAATAAACAAATATGATTTTGTTTGTGAATTTTCGAATTATATTTGTGAAAATCGCTGAAAAAATCGTAACAACAATGGTTTGATCAGTTCTCGAACAAAGTGGTTTGATCGATAATTTCTTTTTACAAATTAGAGTTTTCCATCACGTTATGTAGGTTGAATATTGATATACAATTGTTACAGTTTATTTTGTATTTTTTTCCATTTCAATTAAACAATTTGTTCTTGTTGGATTTCGCTTCTAAGTTTTGTATATAATAATAAGTTATTGTGTCAAAGGGTTTGAACATTGTAGACCTGTAATAATCGTTGATGCAAGTCATCTCAGAAAACTGTATACTGGTACTTTTGTAACTGCTTATACCATGGATGGAATCGTAAGTCCTTCTTATATATGCATTTAACATTACATATACTGTCAGCTATATGTATTTGTAAAATACATAAGCAGTCTGTTTATATGATCATTGGTAGTTACTTTTATGTATTTCAATTTTCATATGTTGCCAGCAATATGAATTTCAAAAATATATATGCACTCTGTTTTAAGTGTTTGATTGCATTTATTTTTTAAAAAAAATAAATATGAAGGCCATATATTTCTAAAAATACATATTGAGACATACAATATACATATGCAGAGTTGGTAAAATACAATTGCTAAACTGGAACAATTACAAATGTCAAATGAATAATTGTTGTTATAATTTTAATTTTATTTTAATAATTTCAAGTTATACCAGCCTCAGAGTATGTCTATACAGTACACGACAAGGATAAACATTTTACTGTTTGCCTTAAGAAAAAAAATTCTTGCCATGCATTCCAATAGGACGAGATACCGTGTGTGCATGCTTATGAAGTACTTGATAGCAAGAATTTTCAAAAGGGATCATATTACTCTGACCTATACAAATCAAAAATTGTGTCAAGAACGTATGATCTTCCCATTTATCCTATACCACACAAATATGATTGAGTGATTCCACAGGAGATATTGGAGGAGATAGTTTTGCCCCCAAAATACAAGCAACCCCCTGAAAGACCTGCAAAGAAGGATCGTGAAAAGTCGGAAAGAGATATGTTCGAGAAGAAAAATAAAAATTACTATAGTTCATGTGGATTTAAAGGTCACAATTGGTGTTCATGTAGGAAATATAATAAATGATAAGTTAATAGTTGTATTCAGTTCAAAAGCAATTGTTTTTTTTATTGATTATTTTATGATTCTAAATTTTGATACAAACTTTTGATGATGTTGACTTTTTTGTAGTTAAATTGTTGCAAATGTTATCATCATGAATATATTTTATAGGACATATACCATTATTTATTTATACGTAAAAGAGTGTACACCATACAAGTCAATTTTTTGGTATGAAAAATACATATGAGATTCTAATAAAAACTATATCGATCTATAAAAACTAAAAATAAGTTAACATATATTTATGTAATAATTAAAATTACATTTAATGACTTATCAATTACTTAATCAGAACTTGAAATTCATTTGTTTTTTTAAAAAAAAAAACATATGCATTAATCATAAATAAATATACATTATTCATAGATATATACGAATAACTATGTATGTATAAATCATAAATACATATGCTTCTTAAAAATACATAAACTTATGCAAAACAATACAACAACTTTGTATTGTTCGAAAGTATATGTGCATAACTGGAAAAAATATATATGCATTATTCAAAATACATATGCATTATAAAAAAATACATATTCATACTGTGAAAAATATTATATGCAACCTCAACTTACCTTATATGTATTACAAAAAAATACATATGCATACAATACAACAACAACAAACCCAGTGTATTCCCACCTAGTGGGGTCTGGGGGGGTAAGATGTACGCAGTCCATACCTCTACCTCTGAAGAAGTAGAAAGGCTGTTTCCGATAGACCCCCGGCTCAAGACAGTCGCCACACAAATATAAAGCTAAATATAAATATAAATATAAATATAAATATAAATCTAAATATAAATATAAAGTAACGCATGGTAGTAGGAAACATCGGGAAGCACTCAGATACATAATAAAACATGGAACACCGAAATCGTAACAAGAAGAAGAATAGGAATAGGAATAAAAATAAGAGTAGGAAGAATAACAGGAATAATCCCCCACTCCCTACCCTTGCGCCCCCAAACTGGCCCTAGTCTTCTGCCCTAATCCTCGCCCTCCAGACCTTCCTATCTAGGGTCATGTCCTCGGTGAGCTGTAACTGCTCCATGTCCCGTCTAATCACCTCTCCCCAGTACTTCTTCGGCCTACCCCTACCCCGCCTAAAACCATCCAACGCTAGCCTCTCACACCTACGGACCGGGGCATCCATGTCCCTCCTCTTCACGTGTCCAAACCAACTCAATCGGACTTCCCGCATCTTGCACTCCACTGGAGCCACCCCAACCTTCTCCCTGATAGTCTCATTCCTAACTCTGTCCCCTCTAGTCATCCCACACATCCAGAGCAACATTCGCATTTCCGCCACCTTCATTTTTTGGATGTGGGAGTTCTTAACTGGCCAACACTCCGCTCCATACAACATGGCCGGACGGACTACCATCCTGTAGAATTTGCCTTTAAGCTTGGGCGGCACCTTCTTATCACACAACACCCCCGACGCGAGCTTCCACTTCAACCATCCCGCCCCAATACGGTGCGAGACATCCTCGTCAATCTCACCGTTACCCTGAATCACGGACCCGAGATACTTGAAACTATCCCTCTTACATACCTCCTGCGATTCCAGCTTCACTACCACCTCATCCTCCAACCTCACGTCATTAAACTTGCATTCCAAATACTCTGTCTTGCTTCTGCTCAACCTGAACCCTTTAGACTCAAGAGTTTGTCTCCACACCTCTAATTTGTCATTCACACCCTTTCGGGTCTCGTCAATCAGAACTACATCGTCTGCAAAAAGCATACACCAAGGCACTTCCCCTTGGATACTCCGCGTCAACACATCCATCACCAAAGCAAACAAAAAAGGACTAAGAGTAGATCCCTGATGCAATCCTGTCAAGACAGTAAAATGCTCTGAGTCTCCTCCCGCCGTCCTCACCTGCGTTTTCGCTCCATCATACATATCTTTAACTGCTCTGATATAGGCCATCGGGACTCGACTCACCTCCAAGCATCTCCAAAGCACCTCCCTGGGAACTTTGTCGTAAGCCTTCTCTAGGTCGATAAACACCATGTGCAGGTCCTTCTTCCTTTCCCTATACTGTTCCACCAGCCTCCGTACCAGGTGAATTGCCTCCGTCGTCGAGCGCCCAGGCATAAATCCGAACTGATTTTCCGAAATAGACACTATCCGTCTCAGCCTCCCCTCGACGACTCTCTCCCAAATCTTCATAGAGTGACTCAATAACTTAATCCCCCTATAGTTATTGCAACTCTGGATGTCTCCCTTATTCTTATAGAGAGGGATTATGGTACTCCACCTCCATGCCTCGGGCATCCTTGCCGTCTTGAAGATTTCGTTAAACAGACCAGTCAACCACCTTACCCCAGCCTCTCCAACGTACTTCCAAAACTCCACCGGTATCTCATCCGGCCCTGTCGCCCTACCCCTCCGCATCCTGCGAACAGCCTCTCTAACCTCCTCTACCCTAAAACGTCTACAATAACTAAACTCCCGACACTCAGCGCTCCAGTTCCCCTAACACAATAGCTCTATCCCCTTCGTCATTCAAGAGCCTATGGAAGTACGACTTCCATCTATTCTTAATATGGCTGTCCTCCATCAAAAATATAAATACACTATTGAAAAATACATATGATGACTGAAACATATATATTCATTACTGAAAATTATACTTAAAACTGAAAATCACATATTCATACCAAAATATGTGTAACAATAACATAAAGTAAGATCGAACAATTCTATTTTAGAAGCATAACGATCAAAAATCTAACAATCACATAAAAAAATATTAAGATATCATCTTTCAACTATATCTTAGTCCTCCTAAAGTTCAATGTTGCCAAATACAACAAATACAAATAAACTTCAAATATCATGCACTTCAATATCTTCTGTTAGCCCAATATCTCTAGGAGGCCTCATTGGTGCTTCATCATCACTTTCAGCCTTCTCATCTTCTTTTCTCGAAGCATAATTTCACAATCTTAAAATAGATCTCGTGCGAAGAAGATTTAGATCAAAGTCAATAGTTGAAACACAATCATCAAAAGTAAGGCACTCAGCATATGTCACCATATATAAAAACTTAGAAGAAACAAATACAAAATACATATCTAACCCGTAGCAAATGCATTACATATAATTACAACATACAAAATACATATCTTAAAAATAACAAATACATATCTCCACACTACAATTCCATATCTTCACAATAACTCTCACATAAGCAGATAATTTATCAAATATATATATATAATACATATATGACCATACAGTCCAAAAAAATTAAAATACAAATGCATAAAATTTTATGAATACATGAATGGTCCAAAATTTAAGTTACCAAGAAAAGAATACAACTGAACATCAAATACAAATCTTCTCAATAACTAATACAGATATCCTACACATATCTTAAATACAAAATACATATATTAAATATGTTATACATAACAAATACAAATCTTATCGGTAAAAAACCTAAATACAAAATACATATCTTAAATATATAACAGATACATATCATCTCATTAGCAACTGCAATTTCATATCTTAATAAAACTCAATACTACATACACACCTTATAAATTGTATATATAAAATACATATATGAACATGTTGTCCAGAAATTATAAAATTTTACAAATAGAAAAATACCTCTTCCACTTTCTCTTCTTCAGATTCATAATCAGATAAAAAAACAAGACTTGAAATTTGACTAGATTATCCTTTTTCATCCGATTTTCTCTTTTTCACCAATTTTTAAATTTTTGTGGGTTTTGGGGATGAAGATTTTCTCAATGCTTTTCGTTTAATGATTTCCACAATCTTTTTTGGATCGTTACGCTAATTCGATCTCACCTCTACTTTGCTAACACCTCTCTTAGACTGAAAATTAGTAGAAATCAAGTTAATTTCTTCATCTTGTGTTAAATCAAGACTAAACGATGGTAGTTCATCGGACCTAAAATTCATCGGTGGAATCCCACTAACTGAACTACTACGATTTGTATGTACTGGCATTATCGCGTAACTTCAAAAATTTCAAACCGTAAAAAAAAAAAAACGCAAAAGAAGATTGGAAAATACCGAAATTATTTTACAAAAAAAGAAGTTATATGAAAAAAAAAAAATAGCATGCATTAACTGTAAAATCATCTTCCCTTAATTATTGGGGAACAAGTTTATCCGAAATTAGAGAGCAAATAGCGATTTTGAAAAAAAAAAAAGTTAGAATGGAGGAAACTGAAATAGGTAAATTGCTTGAAAATAGGTAAAGAAAAAGTAATTGGTGGAATCCAGAAATAGGTAAATTGCTTGAAAATAGGGTAAATTGCTTGAAAATAGGTAAAGGAAAAGCAATTGGTGGAATTCACATGCTTAACTCTAGAAAAGCCAAAATATTGCTAGTTTTGACATAAGTTGTAATTTTAAGAAAGTGTTGTTATTAATTGTAATTAAGATCTTAAGGTTGCTAGCTTCTGTAATTTATCCTTTAATAATGTACTAAAATTTGGTAACCTTATACATGAAATTATATTGTATGGAGATATCGTAACATTGAATTGGTTGATCCATACAAACGCTTCACTACATGTATATTAATTACTATAGCATAAAACGATACAATGATAGTTGCAAAATAAAAATTTCTCACAAAAATATTGTACGATGATATAGATATCATGTCAAAATATTTCATCATACATAAGTTTATATGTATGATGAGTCATTATACATTAGTATACCAGATTTTTACACATTTAATAATGTATAGGAACAATCAATACAATAGTAATTACATTAACCGCAGTAACATATTAAAAAACGAACTTCTTTAAAAATCTATAACAATCAAATTTTTCATATTTATTCAACATATAATATAATACAATACATATCAGGAAAAAAATAACAAAACTTAACAACTATAATACGACAACCGCAATTTCTATTAAAATATGTATTAGCAGCACTATTTTATGTTCATATTGATTTTTTTGAGAACTGAAGAAAGCAGTAGAAGATGGATTTTTTTAACGCAATTTAACAAAGAAGAAAATTTAATGTGATGTTTAACATATTTTTTGAATTTAAATTTCACTTATTATATTTAATAATACACCACTAAATGTTGAGCAATTAATGGCGTGAATTAAGGAACAGGTTGATATTATCAAATTTATTTTTATTTAGATATAGTCTATTTAGCTTTATCATATATTCCAGCAATATATGAGGGTTGACCAGATGTATAAGTATCTTTCTCAAAATAGGGAGAGAGAAAGGCTGAAGGGATTTTATATAATTACTTTCATTTATTAAAGGATTTACGTAGTTTATACAAAAAGATTAAAAGAAAAATATTTCTTCGCACATTGTACTAAGAATTTGTGGGATCTTGATTTGTCGTCTACGCTGAGTTATTGATCATATCACACGTATTTGCGTCAGTATATATTGACCCAAACTAGTTTTTAAACCATTTAATTGCACCACCTGTCTTTGGACTTGGTTTCAGTTGTTGTTCTTCAAATAATGGTCTTCGATGATCGGGGTATTCAAACCAACTTTCACGCAACTCACTAATCGAACTTATGTCTAGTGAGACATGCATTCTTTAAGAGCACGAGACATAATTTGTGAGTTATCATGATGTGAAAATATAAACTTATGCCCTACTAAAAAGTTAATTTGACTTAACGGGCAAAGTTTTTTATTTTTTTTGATTAAGAAAAATCGTTCTTAAACAGCAGCCGAGCAAGCGATGACGACATGAGGCACCTCTTGGTTCTTGCCTCACTTTCCAGTAATTGGTTAATCATTTTGCCAATGGGGGGAATATTTCCATTAATCTTCAAGAATACATAGAGCCATTACTGCTAGTGCTGAATATTGTTTAGTAGTAATTCTTAAAAACTATACATAGGCAAATATAGGAAAGCCAAAAGTACAGAACAAGTGTAACCTTGTGCACCTCTTTAAAGCCAAATTTCACAATAAAATCGAAGACCAATTCTGCTACCCACGTTAATTACTAAAAGAGCTTTAAGTTTTGCTTCAACGTAACTGTCAGATAGTTTCTTCATTCTTGCACAATAAAACAAAGGTTACTGTAACAGAAAGATTAACTGTAATTGGTGTTCATTGTCATATCAATCATCGATGTGAATTTCGTGTACTATCTCAGCTACCATAGAAAAACAATTATTTGATCTCAAAAGGACGGTCAATCTACTTAACTTTAAGATTATATCTAAGATTCCGGAACTAGCCAAATCAAAACTCTTAAATATGAAAAGATTCAGCAGAAATGGGACAAAAGCAAAAGTAACGTCAGTCTGTTGGCTGCAAATGTCGAACCAAGACTTATTTTCACTGTTTCAAGCCCTTACACAGTTGATTATACATGACTAGAAATGCAGGAAGCACATTTGTGGATCCAATTGCAACTAGCTCCTAGCTCAAGGTTCTCCACCAAGCTCCACTCTTAAGTTGTCGTATGGATAGACCTTTGGTGTCTGCTCATTAAAAAAACAGAAGTTACAGAAAGAAAGAAAAAGAACAATGGCCAGCCAGTAAAGATGAAGATAGGGGGGGAATTAAAAGCAAGAGTTTTATGATAATCAGAGAATAAGAGAGGTCGCAAGCAGTTAAGATGGATTATATATAAAAGTAAAAGCGCCTTCACAGAGTATGCAATCCCTTGGAATTTATATTTAACATTTGATAGTGGGATCGCATGGCCAGCATTACTTGCTGAAAGCCATCTCTAGTTGCACAATGAAAGGAGGGAAAGAGCCCATGTGTCCTACGCGAGCCCTTCCCAACATCCTTAAGGGAAGAAGGGGGCGATCCAATGACTTCTCCCTACTAGCAGGTGGAAGTCGCGCGTACCCCTCTCAAATGCTTTCACCAAACGCTTAGGTTATTGATAAGGGCCAGTACTGCTCAAAACACAATCTCAAATTTCCTTCCCCCCCAGATGCTTTGAATATAAGAAAATGATAAATACTATCAACTATGTTACAGACAATCACTAAGATGCAACCTCAGAAAGTGTCTAGACAGTCTCATACATTTTCTAGTACAACTTGTGGAACTTTAATCACGTTAACTAGCAGGTATAGTGTCAAATCTTAAGCTGCTGTAGAAGAAGCCAAGAGCAGTCTATATTATTGAGATGATTAAGGATTCAAGATTCTAAAGAAGGAAACTCTAGTCCACGTCCTTAACTCTGACATGTTTCTGTAACCATTTTCGGCACTTGCATGAAAAGTGAATTCCAAAAGCATAACAGCACCCAGCATCTGTTGAGCATTAATATAGCTTCATTCGAACGTGAATTCTCTGCGCCCCCCCGCGCACACACACACAAAAAAAAAAAAAAAAAGAATCCAAAATTTTCTGCTACATCGTACTACTTGAGTGAATAAGTCTAGTCTCTTGCTTATGTATTTTTTTTCATTTTATTTTAGAATATAACTGTTTACGATCTTGCAAACAAACACCCATAAACTCCAACAAGTACCATAGAACATATTGAACACATTGATATCTTCACAAACTTCCATAGATAGAGCAAAGAAAGTGCAATGTAGTTGTGGGAATAGCACACAGCAAATTAGTAACAATACTGCGCAAATCTAGTGGTGTGTTATCCCATTTTGTTGTTTGTTTTTATGTCTTTTGTTTCTTATACTGCTATTTTTCCTGAGCTAGGGGTCTATCGAAAACACCCTTTCTACTTCATCATCTGACGTAGTAGTGTGGACTACGTACAATTTACCCTCCCCAGACCCCACCCCACCCCACCACCCCACTTCTCTGTGGGAATACACTGGGTATGTTTTGTTGTTGTTGTTACTAAGACACAGTGATAACTTGGATCTTTAGGCAGCATATAACATTCAACAGAGAAGTTGATTATTAAAAAGAACACAACATCAACAAACAACCTGAAACCATTATACTATTTTCTAAAACAATAAAGCTTAAGAGAGTTCTTTTAATGCCTACCTAATCAAATCACAACCAACATCAAACAACTTTATGAATACAAACAAAACCTAGACAATGATAGCATAACTCATATTAGTAAAGGACATCTAGTTGGATTACCGCACAACAAAATAAAATAAATAATAACTTGCATATGAAAATTCTACGTGGACTAATCTATCCCTGATACGAACCTTCAGCAAACATTTATCATCTATTGCCACTTCATCACACAAAGTTAAGTATATTTGACAGCGTAAAACTTTGGTTTCTTCAATGACTTACAATCTGACCAAGTAAACAAAGACATATTTGTCTTAGATGAAGTAAAAGGGATTTCACTAAAACAGCATCCAGAGTGTGCAAATTACAAAAAGGATAGCACCAGTACAAGGAATCCTCTACTAAATTTAGGTCAACGTTCTCCCTAGAAAATACTTCCCTAAGTATTTACTACAACAACACACGAGAAAATAGGATAACATTTTCCTCCATACCAAACACACCATTAATGAAGAAGTGGCAAAAGGAAATGTCCATGGAAAAAAACTTAGGATATGAAGCTCTAATTGATCAAATCCAGGTGGAGAATTCAAACCCCAAGATACTAGCGCTTGCAGAGCCAGAATGGGAGTTAATTAAGGTCAAGAAACGAAAAGGTGTTAAGGTGGTGCACTGAGGAAATGCAGATTCTAGCTCTAGCAATCCTTGAAGTACTATACCACGGATATTTTCCCCATCCCACTGGGGCGATCTTTATTTTTGAGAAGTAATGAAAGATCCAAATGGTATGCTATTGTAGTTAAAAAAGATCTTAAGGCATTATAACTAGTGGTGGATTACTGGATTGACTACAGGTGGTGAAACATCAGGCAACCCCCCTATTCACTGATGGTTTGGTTGAAGGTGCTGTGCACCAAAAGTGCGAATTGACAGGGTGAGAGATCGAGAGAATCAGGCAGATGCTCTGAAGGACTTGTTAGGCACTAGGCATCTCTTAAGATTGATAGAACAAAGTACGTGAATAATTTGGCAAAGAATAAGTAATACTCTTTTCTGGTTTTTTGATTCTAGCATTACATAATTCTGCCATAATACCACAATATTTCAACATTGATTTTCCCAACTTAAAAGGAGAAGGTCACATAATAAACTCTAATAATCCACATGATGCTGGTCATTTGGCCACAGAACAAAGAAACCACAGCTGCAAAAGAGTTTTTCTTTAGTTTTCATCCAACACTAAGCTCAGCAAACACCTCAAAGTAACTTAGCCACAAATCGACACAGTAAACAACACACAAGTACATCTATTGTAAACACACTCACAACAAAGTGCAACTCACATCTGGACAACATAGTACAGTAATGTCATGTCATCAAAGCATAATTGATTCACATTAAAATGGAAAAACTGAATTAGAATTCAATAAACGTATACTTACAAATGGGATTTTGGAGGCCTTGTCATTCCAAACAGCTAACAATCCAATCCCAGCAAAACAACTCAATCCACCACACAACCAAGCCAATGCCTCATACTGACATTAAAAGCAGTTCAAGAATCTTCAATTATCATACATACTTAATTTGACTAACAAAAGAGAAACACAGAAAATAGTAAACTGTAAAAACCATGAAGATGATTCAAATACTAATCCCCCTTTCCAACAGATACAAAATCCTCGGATCACATTGCCGATTCGAATACAAAATACAAATCTTAAACCAAAAAGCTAACCTCTCCAACTAGATATAAAATCTTCAAAGTTTAATTACCAAATCTTCAACTTTTAATCTACTATCAAAATTAAAAATGTAAAACATGAAAAACAATAAAAATGGGATTCCAATAACAAGCTTTATCAAAATATCTAACCTTTCCAACATCAACAAGCAAATCTCCAATAAATAACAACATACCCATTATGATCCCACGAAGTGTAGTCAGGAGAGAGTACACTGTATGCAAAGCTTACCCCCTACCTTATAGGTCAAGAGGTTGTCTCGGATAAGACCCTCAGCTCAAGGGAAAATAGTCCAAACCAATCCAGAAAAAGAAGTAACACAAGTACAAGAAACAAAACAGAAACTACAATACTATAATACGATAATCGAGGTATAAGTAACAACACAGAGTAACAAAAATCAAAGGACCAAAGGACAAAAACTACCAAAGCAATTAATACTATGGCTACTAATATAAAAGGGACACAAGACTAACACACTATACGCTAATCCATATCCTCCACGCCCTCCTATCTAAGCTCATATCCTCGATAAGCAAGCAAATCTCCAATAAACACTAAAACCAATTCAACAAAAAAATGAAAAATTTTAAACAATGGCAATTAAATGGGAATCCAAAAACAAATCTTCAATTACCAACAAAAAAAAATAAAACCTTTCCAACAGTATCTACTATCTGATCAGATAGTAATAGAACAGAAACTACAATACTACAATACAATAATCGAGGTACATGGAACAATAGAGAGTAACAGAAATCAAAAGACAAGAACTACGGAAGCAATAATACAGTGGCCACTAATATGAAAGGGCCACAAAACAACGCACTGTTGCCTACTAGCCTTCTACCCTAATCCATATTCTCCACGCCCTCCTATCTAAGCTCATATCCTCGATAACCAAGCAAATCTCCAATAAACACTTAAACTAATTCAACTAAAAAATGAAAAATCATAGACAATAGCAAATGAAATGAAGATCAAAAACACAAATCATAAAATTAAATAAAAAATCTAACCTTTCCAACAGTATCTGCTATTCGATCAATACACGGCTCCGGAAAAGGCGTTCCATTATCCCATATAAGTTCATCATTCACTTGAAGCTACAAAATAAATAAATAAAATTAAAACAAAATTAGGGTTTACAAATCAAATTTTTTTAAAATTAAAAATAAAAAGGTATAAGTACTGTATATAATATATTTATACTATATCATTTACCGGCTTATCAGGTACAATGTGTTTGCCGACGGGAAGGCCCATGCCGGCGCGTGTTCGAAGAGAAGATGCGACGGCGCGTGAAACGACGCCGTTACCTCCCATGATGCGTGTAGCTGCATTGCTTAATCTTCCGGCCATTTTTCGATGATCGGAAATTGTTCGCTTATCGCCGATGGTTTTTTCGTAATTCAACGATTTGTGATTCAGCTCACTTTTTGTTTTTTCCCTAGTAGAGATTTGTGATTCGGGTAATGAACTCAAACGACGTCGTTGAGGTGTTTATCTATTTTATGTTTTGATCCTTGTTTTAGTGTGAGTTGCAGAAACGGAACCAAAGTTTACTAGTTTACAAATACGTCCCTCTAAAGATGGAAATGTTGGAAAAGAAATGTACCTCTATATATATAATAGAGTAAACAAGTTAGCATAAAATTATGCCAAGTGGCATATTGAGAACTAGTCACTTGATATTTTGGCAACAAAAATCTGTTTTCTTGGCAATAAAATTTATTTAACTGATTAATTATTTATTTTATATATAGATTTTCAAATTTTCATATCTATTTTCATATTGTGGTAAAAAAATATTGAATGACCATTATTATTTATTTTTATTCTATTATATCATATTTTCATATTGTGATAAAAATAATTATAATTGACTCCTATGAATAAACACTATTATAATTATTTATATATTTCAACTCTTTATATATAATAAAGCAAAATGTTTGATGAATATTTTTGTTTATTTTTATTCTATTATTTCATATTGTGATAAAAAAAAATTAGAATTGATTCCTAATACTAATAATAAACACTATTATAATTATTTATATATTTCACATCTATATATATAATAAAACAGAGAAGTTTGCATAAAATTATGTCAAGTGCCATTTTGAGAACTAGTCACTTAATATTTTGGCAACAAAAATCTATTTTCTTGGCAACAAAATTTATTTTACTGATTAATTATTTATTTTATATATAGATTTTTAAATTTTCATACCTATTTTCATATTGTGGTAAAAATATTGAATGAACACTATTATTTATTTTTATTCTATTATATCATATTTTCATATTGTGATAAAAATAATTATAATTGACTCCTATGAATGAATACTATTATAATTATTTATATATTTCAACTCTTTATACATAATAAAGCAAAATGTTTGATGAATACTTTTGTTTATTTTTATTCTATTATTTCATATTGTGATAAAAAAAATAATTAGAATTGACTCCTATTAATGAACACTATTATAATTATTTATATATTTCACGTTGTGGAAAAAAATAGTTAAGTTTGACTTCTATTTAACTAGTATATAGATTATTTCATAAATATGTAAAAATTTAAAAAATCTATATATATAATAAAGCAAAGAAATTTGCATAAAATTATGCCAAGTGGGATATTGAGAACTAGTCAATTGATATTTTGGCAACAAAAATCTATTTTCTTGGCAATAAAATTTATTTTACTGATTAGTTATTTATTTTATATATAGATTTTTAAATTTTCATATCTATTTTCATATTGTGGTAAAAAAGAATATTGAATAAACACTTATTTATTTTTATTCTATTATATCATATTTTCCTATTGTGATAAAAATAATTATAATTGACTCCTATGAATGAACACTATTATAATTATTTATATATTTCAACTCTTTATATCTAATAAATCAAAATATTTGATGAATACTTTTGTTTATTTTTATTCTATTATTTCACATTATGATAAAAAATAGTTAGAATTGACTCTTATTAATGAACACTATTATAATTATTTATATATTTCACGTTGTGGTAAAAAATAGTTAAGTTTGACTTCTATTTAATTAGTATATAGATTATTTCATAAATATGTAAAAAAATTAAAAATTCGACATAAAAATTTCGTCAATTGCTCCTAATTCCACTGTCATTAGGAGTAACAACAACAACAACAACAAACCCAGTGTATTCCCACCTAGTGGGGTCTGGGGGGGGGGGGGGGGGGGTAAGATGTACGCAGTCCATACCTCTACCTCTGAAGAAGTAGAAAGGCTGTTTCCGATAGACCCCCGGCTCAAGACACGAGACACGAGACACCACACAAATATAAAGTAACGCACAGAACAGGATTTCATAACGTAAATACGGCACCCATAAGTAGTAGGAAACATCGGAAAGCACCCAGATTCGTAATAAAACATGGAACACCGAAAGCATAACAAGAAGAAGAATAGAAAATAGGAATATAAATAAGAATATAAATAAGAATATAAATAAGAATAGGAAGAATAACAGGAATAAAACCCCCACCAAATACTTCCCTACCCTAACGCCCCAAACTGACCCTAGTTTTCTGCCCTAATTCGCGCCCTCCAGATCTTCCTATCTAGGGTCATGTCCTCGGTAAGTTGTAGCTGCTCCATATCCCGCCTAATCACCTCACCCCAGTACTTCTTCGGCCTCCCCCTACCACGCCTAAAACCATCCAACGCTAGCCTCTCACACCTACGAACCGGGGCATCCGTGTCCCTCCTCTTCACGTGACCAAACCAACTCAATCGCACTTCCCGCATCTTGCACTCCACTGGAGCCACACCAACCTTCTCCCTGATAGTCTCATTCCTAACTCTATCCCCTCGAGTCATCCCACACATCCAGCGCAACATCCGCATTTCCGCCACCTTCATTTTTTGGATGTGGGAGTTCTTAACTGGCCAACACTCCGCTCCATACAACATGGCCGGGCGGACTACCATCCTGTAGAAATTGCCTTTAAGCTTGGGCGGCACCTTCTTATCACACAACACCCCCGACGCGAGCTTCCACTTCAACCATCCCGCCCCGATACGGTGCGAGACATCCTCGTCAATCTCACCGTTACCCTGTATCACGGACCCGAGATACTTGAAACTATCCCTCTTACATACCTCCTGCGATTCCAGCTTCACGACCACCTCGTCCTCCAACCTCACGTCATTAAACTTGCATTCCAAATACTCTGTCTTGCTTCTGCTCAACCTGAACCCTTTAGACTCAAGAGTTTGTCTCCACACCTCTAATTTGTCATTCACACCCTTTCGGGTCTCGTCAATCAGAACTACATCGTCTGCAAAAAGCATACACCAAGGCACCTCCCCTTGAATACGCCGCGTCAATACATCCATCACCAAAGCAAACAAAAAAGGACTAAGAGTAGATCCCTGATGCAATCCTGTCAAGACAGTGAAATGCTCTGAGTCTCCTCCCGCCGTCCTTACCTGAGTTTTCGCTCCATCATACATATCTTTAACTGCTCTGATATAAGCCATCGGGACTCGACTCACCTCCAAGCATCTCCAAAGCACCTCCCTGGGAACTTTGTCGTAAGCCTTCTCTAGGTCGATAAACACCATGTGCAGGTCCTTCTTCCTTTCCCTATACTATTCCACCAGCCTCCGTACCAGGTGAATTGCCTCCGTCGTCGAGCGCCCAGGCATAAATCCAAACTGATTTTTCGAAATAGACACTATCCGTCTCAGCCTCCCCTCGACCACTCTCTCCCAAATCTTCATAGAGTGACTCAATAACTTAATCCCCCTATAGTTATTGCAACACTGGATGTCACCCTTATTCTTATAAAGAGGGATCATGGTACTCCACCTCCATGCCTCGGGCATCTTTGCCGTCTTGAAGATTTCGTTAAACAGACCAGTCAACCACCTTACCCCAGCCTCTCCAACGTACTTCCAAAACTCCACCGGTATCTCATCCGGCCCCGTCGCCCTACCCCTCCGCATCCTGCGAACAGCCTCTCTAACCTCTTCTACCCTAAAACGTCTACAATAACTAAACTCCCGACACTCCTCTGAATGCTCCAGTTCCCCTAACACAATAGCTCTATCCCCTTCGTCATTCAAGAGCCTATGAAAGTACGACTTCCATCTATTCTTAATATGTCTGTCCTCCATCAACACTCTGTCATCCTCCCCCTTAATGCACCTCACCTGATCGAGGTCACGGCCCTTCCTCTCCCTAGCCTTAGCGAGTCTAAACAACTTTTTCTCCCCTCCTTTCCCCTGTAACCCCGCATACAGGCTCTCAAACGCGGCCGTCTTAGCTGCCGTGACTGCTGACTTAGCCTCCTTCCGAGCTAGCTTGTACTCTTTCCTGTTTACCCGCTTCTCTTCTTCGTCCCTGCTCTCCACCAACTTAGCATACACCTCTTTCTTGGACCGTACTTTCTTCTTCACCTCTTCATTCCACCACCAATCCCCCTGATGGTGCTCGGCCCGGCCCCTAGAAACACCCAACACCTCACTTGCCTTCTCCCTGATGCACCTAGCCGCCCTATCCCACATACTATCCACGTCCCCCCTACACTCCCACACCCCCATTCCCGCCAACTTCTCCCCTATCTCCCACGCATTCACTGGCGTCAAACCGCCCCACTTAATTCTAGGTCTACACTCCTTACTCCTCCTCTTACTATTCGTCTTTATACCCAAGTCCATGACCAAGAGCCTATGCTGGGTCGAAAGGTTCTCACTCGGGATGACCTTACAGTCCCTACACAACACCCTATCCCCTTTCCTGATCAACATAAAGTCAATCTGGGTCCTGGCCATCGCGCTTCGAAAGGTGATGAGGTGATCGTCCTTCTTCGGGAAGCCCGAGTTCACCACCACCAGCCCAAAGGACCTTGCGAACTCCAAAAGGGTAGCCCCCTCTTCATTTCTCACCCCAAAGCCAAAACCACCATGCACATCACCAAAGCCTCCCGGTATCGCGCCGATGTGCCCGTTGAAATCTCCTGCTACAACAATCTTCTCTGAGCTAGGCACGCCTCTCAGCACCTCCTCCAAAGCCTCCCAAAACCGCAACTTCTCCTCCCCCTCCGAGCCCACTTGCGGCGCATAGGCGCTACACACATTCAGGGTAAACCCTCGAATGACCAACTTAATAGTCATCAACCTATCGTTGATCCTCTTAACCTCTACGACCTGGCCTCTAAGCTCTTCATCTACTAAGATGCCAACTCCATTCCTCCGTCTCTCGCTCCCAGAGTACCACAGCTTGTAACTATCCACATCCCTAGCCTTAGACCCTACCCACTTGGTCTCTTGAATACACGCGATATTGATCCTCCTCTTCTTAAGAATCTTCACAAGCTCTATAGACTTACCCTGAAGGGTCCCTATATTTCAAGACCCAACCCTCAGCCTACCAACACTATCCCCCTGCCCTCCCCTACCGCCCCCACAGCCATACCTTGGCCTCCCTCTCACTCCCGCCCTTACCGCATCCCCCGCCCCCACAACTGCCCCACACCCCAACCCCCTCAGACATGACCCTATCCAACCATTACCGCTCACAGCCACTATATAGGAAAATATAAGAAAATATACTCAAAGGCAAGAAACGACCACAACAACAGCAACAACAGACAACAGTCACAGCAACAACAAACAACAGACAATAGCAACAATAAACAACAGATAATATCAACAAATCGCAAGCCGATACCCAAACAAAAGCAGTGCAAGAAAACAACCGCAGCCACAACGACAGCAACAACAGATACGGACAATATCAGTAAATCAACTGCAAATCAGATTAAACTAGCAGTAAACGGGGAATAAAATGAAATAGCGAGAAATGAAATATCAAAGGTTAGAGATCACCGGGTCGCGCTTGTAGACCAAGCCGGAAAACCCGAACCCAGCGTTGACCGGGTTCCGGTGAGTTCCGGTGCTGAGATGGAGCTGCGGCTGCTGGAGGCCGGCTGAACTGGTCGGCGGCGTCTGGTCGGCGTCCGGGTGCTGCAGTTGTTGGCGACCGAGCAGCTGGCCGGTGACGGCGGAGCTGCGGCGGCGACGGTGGCTGGCTGGGGCCGAGCTGCGGCTGCTGAGGGGTCGGTCGATCGGCGGCTGCTGGAGGGGGGGGCGGTCGATCGGCGGCTGCTGGAGGGGGGGTCGGTCGGCGGCTGCTGGAGACCGAAGGGGGGGTTGGGGGGGTGGATCTCGCCGGATCCGGCGATGGGGGAGAGAGGGAGGGGTCGGGGGTCGGGAGGGGTCGGCGGGCTGACGCCGAAGGTGGCGCCGGTGGCCGGCGACCGGAGCCGGAGAATCGGGTCGGGTCAACGACGACGGTCGACCGGAGGTCGGCTCCGAAGGTCAGCGACGGCGACGGGGCCGGGGACCGAGGAGAGAGAAGATAGGGAGAGGGAGAGGGAGAGAGAGAGAGAGAGCCGTTGGGAGAGAGAGCCGTTCGTCATTAGGAGTAATTTCACAATTTGTATTCTAAATATATATTCCAATCAAGCTATAGGGGTGATTCCACAATCTGTATTCCAAATTTCAAGTATATATTTCAATCAATCAAGTGATTTAAGAAGATCATCTGTCAATTACTCCTAATTCCACTACCATTAGGAGTAATTCCACAATTTGTATTCCAAATATATATTCCAATCAAGCTATAGGAGTAATTCATCAATCTGTATTCCAGTTTTCAAATATATATTGCAATCAAACGATACTCCTAATTCCACAATTTGTATTCAAATTTTCAAATATATATTTCAATCAATCAAGTGATTTAACAAGATCATACAAATGGTAGATGGACATGGTAAGTGAATTGTAAATTTCCTTACTCCCATGGATGAAAAGTAGATGGCTATGCTAAGTGAATCGTATATATATTAAATCAAACCGTTACACTGCCAATCATTACCATATATGGCTATGATAAGTGCTACTAAATTATAATATAACTAATCATGAGGCAATAATTTTATATGAAAAAGTAATATATTTTCATCATATATTCTGATCATAGTTGATTCTAACTAATTTTATAAAAAAAATCATATAATTATAAAAGAAAATGCATATTTAACATAATTATTCTTAGTTAAGATAACTGTTATCTTGAGAACTAACTATTTGAAATCTTATAACAAAAAACTATCATTTCATAACAAAAACTATTTTGTTTATTATTTAAATATTAAATATTATTTCATATTGTGGTAAAAAAAATAATTAAAATTCATTTCTATTAGAAGAAAACTATTATGATTTAATATTATTTCCTTTAATTTATTTCATATTGTGGTAAAAATATGGTAAAAAACAATTAACATTCAATTCTATTAGATGAAAACTTTTATGATTATTCAATTATTTCATATATATATATATATATATATATATATATATATATATATATATATATATATATCATTTGGTATCTGTTTGGAAAATCGTTGTTACTTGAAATAAACACAAAATTCAATTACCTTCACTTCTAATTAAAAAAATAACAAAGGGGCAGGGATAAAAATAGCCCAAGTGACATCTTGAGAACTAGCCAGTAACTAAGTTTGACTAATATTGAATGAAAACTACAATTACGGAAAGAGAGATAATTATGTAATCAACTAAATATAAAAATTACAGGAGATGTAGTGCACAAAAATAGAAAACTTTAAGTATTTACTTTTCATCAATTCTATATTAATCAGAATTAAAGCATAATATTTACATTTAAACGATTTATACTTGAGTTGTAGGTTAAAAATTATAAATTGCTAATAAAATTATTAATGCGTATTAATTTTCCTTTATAGATAGACCTTTTTCAACATGTTAGGTCATTCTATAAAACATTTACTATATTGTGTATAATATTATCATAAAACAATAATTTACATGACATGAAATCTTTTTTTTTCCATATTAATGAATTTAAAAAAAAAATATAAAAGAAAACGATTTATAGTAAATTTCAATCAACATCGATTATTTCCTTTTTTAGCTAGAAATATTTTTGTTAATTCTACCTAAACAATTTATTACTAATTTATTGATCAAAAATGGTAAATTGCTTACAGATTATAATCTCAATTAATTCTCTTCCATGCAGGGATTTTTTTCACAAATAAACAAACTTATTCATTTAAATCACAGCCTTTTGCATGACCAAATTATTTGATCAATTTTATTTTTTTTACTTTGTTTAGATTTCTAAGTAAATATTAATATGGACAAGTTATTTCATATTTAAATTATCACATTAATTATATGAAAGTTATTAATTGATTAGCAGTCAAGCAACATATATGGTAAAATAATATTGTAATTAAGAGTCATTTCTATATAAAAATCTCTATGTAAAATATTATATATATGTGAATTCTAACTCCACAATATCAATCTATGAGATTATCTGAAGAAGAAAGCATAGAAACAAGAACTCGCTCGACTAAGGAGGATGTTTTATTCATCTCTTAGTGTATTTCCACAGAAGAAAGAAAAAATCATTGTTATGTACACATACGGTTCGATAGAGAATTAGTTTTGAACTTCTCGGTTATTTTTCTTTGAATACTATTCACTCACATACTCACTATCATATTCTATAATGATTTAATTATTGTAATATAATTTCTTCTGCAATTTGTAAAAAAAAAACAAAAACTGATACTAATTGCTTAAGGATATGTCTTTTGTTTTTTAATTTATTTTTGAGTAGTTGATGATTTCTAGATTATGAACCCAACTAATTTTATTTTCTTATTTAGTCTTGCTATGTTTTTTTTTATCTTCCAATTAATAGTTGTATTCTCTTTCCTGTATTTTTCATTTCTTCGATTTTGTTTACATTTTTGAAATTTTTATTATTGATGTGATTATTCATTAAACTTAAATGATACTGCTTTCTTTTTCTATATAGTTTTTAGAAGAAATTAAGATACAAAAAGCTAACAGAATTGCAAATTATTGAGTGTCATTTTGAGAAAAGGTGAATTTTCTATTTGATTTCAAATGAGGTTGTGAATACGTGTGTATGTGTGTGCGTGTGTATATATTGGTGAAATATTTATATATACATCTATATACATAATAAAGGTGTATAGTCTAGACTAAATTTAAATCAAGTGGCATTTTGAGAACTATTTTCTCAAATTCTTACAATAAAAAATAATCATTTTATAACAAAAAATTATTTTATTGATTATTTAAATATTTAATATTATTTCTTATTTCATATTTTGGTAAAAAATAACTAATATTTATTTCTATTAGATGGAAGCTATTATGATTTGATACTATTTCATTTAATATTATTTCATATTGTGGTTAAAAACAATTAAATTTCATTTCTGTCGGATGAAAACTATTACGATTGTTCAATTATTTCATATTAAGATTAGTAGTTAATTATGTCGTATTATTTTGTGTTTTTATTGATTATTATTTATTTAATATTATCTCACATTTCATATTGTGGTAAAAATAAATGATTGTTCAATTATTTCATATTAAGATTAGTAGTTAATTAATTTATGCTTTGTGGATTATTTATTATTTATTTCATAGCTTTCGTATGTTTAAAAAATGTATGTAATATTAGTTGTGCAATTACTTGACATATATGAAAAGACATATTGATTAACTCAATTTGACAGGGTAATCAATTACAATTAAGAGACATAATTGGAAAAGAAGTATTTTAATTGAGATGAGAAACTTTTAGATGGAAGGATGTAAAATTTTGAATTCAAATAAAACAAAAATACGAATTTAATTGAAAGATAGTTAAATTAGATATTACTACTATATTGAGACTAATCCAACTAATTAAACAATCTTTGTATGAATTTCACTAATTACATTTTTGTATAATAGAAAATAGTTAATTGCCAATCTTGAAACAAATATTATCAAATGCGGAATATGATAATATAGATGTCACCAATATCTGGTGCAGTGAATGGGGTTGCTCCATCCTTAACCAGTGGTCGAGGGTTTGACCTGGGTATGGAGAAAACTCTGTTGGGAGCGCTGCCACTTTAATGGGCCCTGCAACGTGCGATCCGAATTAGTTGGGGCTCCAATAAGGGCACCGGACACCGGATGAAAAAACAAACAAACAAAAAATATAAATGTCATCCCCTAAAATATACAAATAATATAAATAATGATATTAAAAAATTATGATTTCATTACTACTGAGTAAATCAAGAAAGTATTACAAGAAAAATTTGTGAATTAATAATCAATTATCAATCAAACAACTTATATGAAAAAAGTTTAATTGACATTTTAAAAAAAAATATTTCAACTTTAGTCGTAAATAAGTTTGACCTATTTTTGTAAAACAATAAATGAATAAATATAAGAAAATCCGTAATTAGGAAAGAAAATAAGTGTTACCTTATTTGAGTGATTAGAAAATTATAAATATAATTAAATAATCAATTGATTATAGTCAAATTATAATTTTATAAGAATTTTTTGAGAAATAAATCAGTAATTGAGAAAAAAATTAACTGTTACCTTTTTAAAATTCTTCCCCAAATTATAAAGGGAACTAATATCAAATTAATATAATAAAACTATAAAAATATGAGAAATTTATGGGATTGAATTTTCGAAATTATAAAAGTAACTAATATCAATTGTTTCCGTTTTTGAGTCCTTTATGTAATTGTACATTAATTAAATATAATCAAGATATAAAATTATGATAGATTTATGGTAAGTAGATATTTATAATATTAATAAATAATTTTATTTTCATCAAATTAATTAGATGAAATTGATGTAAAAATCAGTTAATGTTGAGAATTATTTAACAGAAAATATATGCAAAGTTACGTAATTGATATACATATATTGGTAAAATCAACAACGAACATTGACTACTACTTTAGACATAAATATATTTTGGAATTTACAACATTAAATTTAAGGAACTTGAGTTTATATATTATGATAATAAAATTGATTCTTATTAATTAAAATCAATTAGTTGATTGTGTAGTCATATTACAATTATGTCGTACATTATTTATTTAATGAAAATACATATAATTAATTAACTTATTTTATGCAATCTACTATGAACTTATTAATTCAAATGAAATAATTTTTAAATGGTAATTTAGGACTATAAAAGAAAGGAGATTATTTTGTTGAAATTTTAAATTAATATGTATTAATCTATTTTAGTGGGGTATTAGTCTTCAACAAGATCTCCACATTTAAATGGAGTAATTGTATGGATTTAGCATCTCTTATGTATTCAAAAAAATAGAGACAAAAAAATATAATGCCATAACATTTTTGAATTATTTAATTCATTTATCATGTTTTAAAATATTGTTTATATCAATTCAGTGATGTTTATATGCAAAAGTTAAATTTTGAAAAAATAAATATCTTAAGTTTTATAATTTAAGTTAATTTGTGTACTAATTTTAAAAAGTTAATTTATATTTTATATTCTATTTTTATTATATGAAAAAATTGACCTTATATGGCTATATATACTATTTCAATAACACAAAAATATTGTCTCTCTCTCTCTCTCTCTCTCTCCCTCTCTCTCTCTCTCTCTCTATGTTATTGTTATTGATCATTAACCTTATTGGTATTTATCAAGCTTTTCATTGTGAATATGTAGAAATAAGAATTGTCAATACTTTGCTAAATTTTAATTCAAATTTTTCTTCATAAATTCCAGGCTTTAAATATAAAGGTTTCAACATAATATCACACATATTGATAACATATTATCAATATTTCAAAATGAGAGTTCAGCAGAATAATATACATATGAGAAGGTTGAACAATGTAATCACAATGTAACATAGGTTTGAAACAAGAAAATCATTTGTTGAAAATGATTTGAATTATTCGTAGTAATTTTTCTTTCTCGAGAAAATTAAGTTTGTTAATTTTTTAATCTCTTTATACAAATATAAATTTATACTATTAATAATATAATTTCTTGATTATATATTATTTTGAGGTCTTGCATAATTATGGTATAAAAATGATTGATTTTTTTATTTTATTAATCGTTATTCAATATCATATTTTGGTATAGTAAAAGATCCGCATATTGAAAGATTGTTGTCACTAATTAATAATGAGATTTCAAGAAGGAAGAAACCTATGAGAAGGCCACTATATATTCAAACAATATAGGTTTGAAACAAGAAAATTATTTGTTAAAAATGATTTTAATTATTCATAATGTTTTTCTTTCTTGAGAAAAATAAGTTTGTTACCTTAGTGATTTCTTTATCCAAATACAAATTTTCTAATATAGTCTCACTAAATAATGAATCTATTAATAAAAACAAAAAAATATATCAATTTTTTTGACGCGAATGAAAAGTAAAAATTTCAAGATATTGCTTGAGATTATTATGTGATTTATTCGTTTAAAATTTTAAATTTTTTAAAGATAAATTTTATCTCTTTTTTATATTTAGTATTATGATCATATTTTGACTTAAATGCGAATGTTATAAATGGTATAACTAGAACGATACTAATATTTTTTCTTTATACTTGGTCTCCTTTCAATATTCGTATATAGGTAAATATTTTTAACAAATTCAAATTGATTTTATCTACTTTTTTTTTATTTTGAAGTAATTTATTATGAATTATCTGTTATGAACAATTCAAGAAACTATAATTGATTGGAGATTTTGACTTGCATTTCATTAGTTTATGGTGGCTTATTTATTGGTCAATGAAATATTTTTTTATGCTTTACTATATGATAAATTTGTAAATCTAAATTGTTTTTTTAATCTATCTTTGTTTAATAATTACTTTTACTTAAATATTATCCGCACATCATGCGGGTACTAATTCTAGTTGGGTTTAAAAACATTGTCATGTGATTTCTTAATTTGTTTCGTTTTCTTTTAATCTTACAAAGCCAAAACATTGAACGAGTTGCTTCAATTTATCCAAATCAAATTTTAAAAATTTCTTGCTAAGATTTTTTATTTTTAAATTCTTAGTAATATGACAATAAAGTATTAAAAAGCCTCATTTAGTGAGAATTAATTAAATTTGTTTTCTAGATCCGCAAAATAAAAAAGGTAAAATGATTCGGTGGACCCTTATACTATATCCGTTTTGTAATGTGTACACTTCTACTTAAATGTTTGTCATCTGAACCCTTGAATCCACTAAAAAATAATATTTCAAATCCTTTGACCGCTGATCAGGCTATGTGGCATTAAAAGTGCTGACTAGGACGAGGTGCGAGTAGGGTCAATTTTTGATCAATTTTATATTAAAATAATTAAAAAAAAATCAAAATAGTATTTAAATAAAAAAAGTCTTTTCTTTCCCTCCATCTTTTTAAATTTAAAAATAATATATATATATATATATATTTTCTTTTTTTTTAAAAAAAAAACCCTCCCCAAGCACCCTCCCCGTCCAGCCCACCTCACCCTTCACCCCTCATCCACCCCCTTCCCCAGCCCCCTCCCCCCGCCTAGCCACCACCCCACTCCTCACCCTCATCCAGCCCCCCTCCCCCTCCCCCTCCTCCATCCAGCCACCCCCACCCCACCCTTCACCCCTGTCCCCCCATCCAGCCATGGCTGCCATCACCATTAACACCCCCGCTCCCACCCTCATAGCCCAAAGGATCTTTATTCGTCATCATTTTCTTCATCATCATATATCACAAATTATCCAGAAGACAGTAAGATGTCTTTGTTGTGGTTGATTTGTTATTGTTGTTCATTTTTTTTAAAAAAAAATTATATATATCCCTCAAGAGGGTCTTTGCTGTGGTTGATATTGTTGTGTTTGTTCATTGTCAAAAAAAAAAAAAATTGTTATTGTTTTAACTTTTAAAAATTTTTCATTCACTTTCTCAATTTAAAATTTTCATTTTGTTTAGGATTAATTTTGTAACTTTTACATATTGTTAAACATATTTAATAAAAATTGAAAATTCATTATGTTTGAGTATGTGAATTTATAGTTAAAATTTTAAATTAATTGGAGAGAAATTTTAATTATTTGAAATAAATTTGATGTTTAGTTAAATTTATTGTGTTTGTGTATTAGAATTTATAGTTGAAAATTTAAATTAATTTAAATTAAAAATTTATAAAAGGAATTTATTAATAAAAGGAATTTATTTAATTAAATTTATTTTAATATTTAATTAAAAATAACATAAAATTTAATGTAATACTTAAAAATGATGTGGCGGCTGATGTGGCAGCTGACGTGGGCAATCAAATTTAATGTAATACTCAAAAGTGACGTGGAAACTGACGTGACGCGGTTGTGTTACACACACCGTCAGAGGGGTTTAAATTATTATTTTTTAATGGGTTCAAGGGTCCAGATGACAAATATGTAAGTAGGAGTATCCACATTATAAAACGGACACAGTACAAGATCCACCGTACCATTTTGCCAATAAAAAATAAAGTTTAATTTTTTTATTCATAAGATGATTGGGACAAGTGCATTGATATCTGCTTAGAGGGTTGTCACCTAATATATAATCAGAATATAGAGTATTTAATACCATTGATCTCAAAATCCACAGTAGAAGGGGGTTGCCCTTATTATGTACTAGAGAAAAATAAGATGTATTACTTCTCTCTTGTTGAAGCAGTCATTATATCTCGAAAAGTAAGAATAATGACCAAGTCTTTACTGCCTCTATTTCATTTCATTTGGTTCTCGTTGATTTGATACATTTTTTTATAAAATATATATATATATATTCTAATATCAAATTAATTTTATTAATAATATTTTGTAACTCTTAATATAACTACATATTACTCTATGTTGTTGGTTTTATATTCAAAAACAACAGCATATCCCCAGTGTAAGTGTTGTGCGCAGACCATACCACTACCTCAGGTGAAGTAGAGAGGCTGATTTCGATAGACTTCAGGCTTAAAACCGATAACAGTATAACAAACACAAAAAATAAGTGCAAATTAACTAACACCGCTAGCAACAAGATAATACTACCACCACAAGATAAAAATAAGAACTATCTAACCTAAATCATAGACATCACACAGCACCAAGAATAAAAAACTACAGACACAAAAGAACGCTCCCTAATTGTTACTGATGAACTCCCACCCCCTAACCCTCTACCCTAATCCGCGTCTTCTACACCTTTCTATCAAATATCATGTCCTCCGTAAGTTGTAACTGCTCCATATCATGCCTAATCACCTATCTCGAATATTTATTCGGTCTACCTCTACCCCGCCTAAAACCATCCCTAACTAGTATCTCACACCTCCGCACTGGAGCATCCGAGCCCCTCCTCAGCGCGTGTCCGAACCAACGTAACCTCACTTCTCGCATCTTATCCTTCACTGACGCAACTCTCATCTTCTCCCGAATAATCTCACTCCTCACCCTATTTTTCCTGATATGTCCACACATCTATTGCAAGATTCGCATCTTAAGAGTTGAAAAAAATATAACAAAATTTTCTTAATTTTATAAATTAAATAAATAATTTAAAATAACTTTTTTTAATATATATATCAAGTAAAATGAAATGAAAAAGTATGATCTTTAATTTTAGTAGACAATAGATGGAAGAGAAGCAAAAGATATTGAGGTCAATTGGAAGGTAAAAAGTTTATTCTTGCCAGATATTTCCAACAAGCTACTCTCTCTGTTTCTTTATTTAAAGTGTTCCTTTTAAATTGTAGTAATTTTAGTTTTAAATAAGTATATATTTAAATCCGTAAGAATAAATTTTCAAAAGAAAGACGCAAAAATATATTGATTATAGTCTTCTTAATATGTCTTTGAGTTTAAATACAATAATTAATGTCAACTTGAAAAAAGATAATAGCATTTAATTAGGAATAAGTTAATAACCTTTAATTTTTTAGAAGTGAGTGTTTTATTTAAAGGTGTATCCAAGCCAAAAGGAGTATTTACTTAGAAATTAAAGAGTAAGGCAAAATGCTCTTTTGAATCCCTGTACCATGTCAGTTTTGTAAGTTGGACACTTCTACTTACATGTTTGTCATCTGAATCTCTGAACCCATTAAAAACAGCTTTTTAAACCCTTTGTCGGTCTACTCAGCTGTGCGCGTTGCACAATCGCGCCACATCATTAATTTTGTGTAAAATAATTTTCACGTATGAAATGACGTGTGTAGAGTATAAATAGTAAAATTTGACCTAAAATTTAGGTCATTTTAAGCCTTCTTATTCGACTCTCTTCTCTCTCTCTCATCCGAAATTGAAAATTAGCACGGTTTTAGGGTAATTTAGGCCGATAGTTGTTGAAGCTTCTTGCAATCCTTATAAGTATTTAACATTTTGGCGTAGTTGTAGTATGTGGTTGTTTATTATGAAGCTAATTGTAGTCGATTAAATGGTGATCCGTTCTACTGATTTTAGGATTTTCGAGATTACAAACTTTTTTCTGTATTTTTTTGTGTGATTTTGTTCTTTTCCGTCTGTAGTGTTATTGTAGGTAGTATTTGTAGTGATGATATGCCCTCAATAACATGAATTTTACTCTTTTTGAATGTGTTTTTGATCTTTCCATATTTTTTTTGTAGAAAAGAATTCCAGTAGTAGCTGTGCCAGTCAACCAAGTATACAAGCCAGCACTAGTACTACAGCTGCTGCTGCTTTGAGAGATGCAAATGCTTCAACAGCTGCTGAAGAGATGCCTGTAGATGCTAAATCAAGCAACAGAAGGCCTACAGGAAGGCCTTCAAATGCTCACAGTGCACCAAGATGTTCAGGAAGGCCTGCAAATGCTTACAGTGCACCAACAACAGTGGATGTTACTGCTACACAATCTAACACTCAGCAGTCTACTAGTGGTATTGGTGCCCAAAAGAGGAAGACTAGTACAACTTTGAGAGGTAGTGTAAATCTGACATATAAAAGACCAAGGCAAAAGAAGCAGGCTTTGGTGTGTTGTTTGGACCAAGTGGCAGTGTAGTAGATAGGGTAAGATTCATATAATGTACTTTACATTTAACTAATTTTAATTAGTGCATGAATAACTTTTTTTTTTTACAATCTGGAAATACTGATAGAGTATTGCATAGTCCAACACTTATTAGTTCGGTTTCAACCAATATTGACTTGATTTTCAAACCAAATCGACTAAGGTGGAAAGGTGGAGCTGCAGTAACTCAAAGACAGCTACAACAACAGAGTAACAAAAGATCAAAGGCAAAATTATCTACAACCACTCAAGCCACATCAAACACTCAAGCCACCAAGAATCAGTCCACAACAAGAACTCAAGGAACACAATAGTGTAATTATTTTTCTGTATTGATCCCAAGTGTTGTTAAGACATGGTTCATTTCTCATTTAAGATGTTGTTAAGACAAGCATTTTCATGTTAACTCTTGTTAAGACATTATATATTGCACATTTCTATGTTGGCAATGGTGCTTGTCATTAAATTTTAATTTCATTTCATTGTACATACCAACTACATAGATCAAGCCATCTTAAATAATACAACAGATAGAAACCAGATGACAACAATAATGATAACAGTGATATCAATACTAATTCTTGGTCTTTCAAGTCTTCCGTGCCTTCCATATTTTCCCAGTTCTTGTTGTCTTCGTTGCCTTCGATGTCTACCTTTATATTATTCATTTTCATTGGCCCATCAAAAGAATCCACAACCAGTACCAACTCGATATTTTTGACAGCCCCAAAACATTATTCCGGGATTGGTTGGTGTTCTTGACATCTTAAGTTCCGCGTAAAGTCCACAGTAACAAATTCAAACTGTCATGGTGTTGCAAAAAATTACATAAAAAATTAAATTTCCAATATTACAAGCATAACAGGAAAAAAAAAATTAAAGCACAAGAACTTGGAGAGAGAAAAAATATAGAAGAAAAGATGAAAATAAAGCTGTCGGAACAAATGAGGAAGGAGTATTTAGGTAGCATTTATAGTGCACTTTTTGACCGTTGGGGTCCTTTATTAATTGGCTGACGCGTGGCCGGAGTGTAAAACACACGCTCCTATATGGTCTCAGCCACATAGAATGCCACATCAAAAATTGTGTTTAAAAAATTATTTTTTAATGAATTCAGGGGTTCAGATGACAAACATGTAAGTAGAAGTGTCCAACTTACAAAACTGATATAGTACAGGAGTCCAGAAGAGCATTTTGCCAAGGAGTAATATATGCATCAAATCGCATACTTCCTCGGCCCTCCGTCCCATTTTACTCGTCCCAATTTGACATTGCACACTGATTAAGAAAAAATAATTAATAACATGGCTACTTTACTATAGTATCTCTATTAAATGATATTTATATTTTAATTTGGAGATAAAATAATTAATACTAAGGGTAAAAAGAAAAAAAATTATCTTGTTTTGATTAATGAAAAATGACAAATAAAATTAGAAAATTTGGGACAAGTAAAATGAGACGGAGAGAGTATAAGAATGTAGAATGATGGAATTGGTACCATGCCAACCAATTAGTTGATGGTTTCTTCAGGGAAGCCAATTTTTAGTTTAACTAACTAATAAATTTCTATTATATAGGAGAGGTGCAATTACCAAAAAACTTCTTCACTCTCACTTAATTACATATCATGCCCCAATATATAATAATTTCATTATTTCATTATAATGATTTAAATATTTAATATATTCTATTAATTTATATTAATTAATTATAACTACATATTGGAAGTAAAAAAAAAATTATTTATGTATTTAATTGGCTATCATGTTCAAAACTAATTTGTTACCACGAATCGCAATAATTAATAACTTAAAATATTTAAACGACATATATAAATTTTATTGACTCTCATTATTTTAGCAATGCCACATAAATTGAGATAAAAGAAAAAGTACTGCAAATCATAATAATTAACAATTTTAAATATTTAAAGATATATAAAAATTTTAGTTGATTCTCAAAATTGTATCGAAGCCACATAAATTGGGACACAAAGAGTAAATATTATTTGATAATTACGTAAAAATTATTATAAATCACAATAATTAACAAGTTAGAATACTTTTTAAAAATAGATAAAAGTTCTATTCAACTCTCAAAATTTTATCGGTGCACCATAAATCATGACAAAATAAAAAATTATCTTAATTAATTGCAACTAAATATTTAAAGTAAATCAATTTTATTATTTTAATTGACTTTTATATAGAAAATAATCTTTTCATTTATTTCTTTATTTTAGTCAATTTAAATTTTAAAATTATTTTTTTCTTATATAGAAATACTAATATTTAAACTTAACTTTAAATTTTTAAAGTACAAAATTAATAAATTTAATTTAATAAAATAAATTTTTAATAAATATTTTCTTAGAATTTGTGTTGGGCCAATATGTATCAAGTTAAAAAAAAAATAAAAAAAAATATATAGTGAAATTTCATTATTGTGAAAGATAAATATAATGCACTATCTAATAATGTTTAATAATATCATATTTTGCATATGCAAATATAGCATCCCGTATTTAATTAATATACTATTTCGGTGAATTATCGACGATTACTACTGGATATGATAAAATTATATTAATTTTTATAATAACAACATAATCAATAGCTTTTAATTAATTATTATGAGTCATCTCGGTATTAAGAAAATAAATAATATTTAATGAAAAATAAAATAGACATAAAATGCGAAATTAACTCTTAATGTTTTAAATTAAATTTTCGTCTTTCGAACGATGATTTTACTATATCACTGCTTATTATAAGCCATTTATGTATTAGTAAAATAAGATTAACAAAATGATATGTCAACATAAAATATTTGATTGACTATCAAAATTATATTAGTGCCACATAAATTGGAACGGGACAGAAGAAGATATAAAACAACATATATTGTTTTAAAATGAAATAAAAAGTATTGTAAATAACAATAATTATCAAAAAAAAAATTGACTGATTTCTGCTGCTTCAATCGTGATTTTAATGTATCACCCGCAATTAATTATTATATGTCACTTATGTATTGAAGAATTAATAATATTGAATCCACGATTTTAATATATATATATATATATATATATACTATGAATAAAAAATTTCATGATATTTTTTTAAAAAAATAAAAATTACTACATATATTCAAAGGGCAAAAGAGTAAAAACACTCAAGAGATAAATGTAGAGAAATCAAGAAGCACTAAATGGATTATTAACATTTATAACATTCAACACATTTCTAAATATTTTCAAATTCTTCTTGAATCAACACATACACATAATAAAAATAATAAATAATAATAATTACATTTTACTATATCACCCCTAATTAATTATTATAGTCATTTAAGTATTGTGCCACATAAGTTGAAATAGAAAAAAATATTATAAATCACAATGATAAAAAATTTAAATTATTTTAAAAAATATAATTGGCTATCGCTGACACAAAATTTTGGACAAGGAGAGTAGCATATATTATTCAAAAATTACATAAAAAGTATTATTATAAATTACAATAGTTAACAACTTAAAATATCTAAAAACAATTTAATATATTATATATTTCAAAAAAATTACATGAAAAATCCTAGAAATCACAATAATTAACAACTTAAAAAATTTAATAGATATAAAATATTTGGTCGACTCTTAAAATTATATTAGTGTCACTAAAATTGAAATAGAAGAAATGTATTATAAATCACAATAATTAAAAGCTTAAATTATTTTTAAAATATAATTAACTATCAATGCCACAAAAATTTGGACAAGAAAAGTAACGTATATTAATTTGAAAATTACATAAAAAATCTTATAAATTACAATAGTTAACAACTTAAATTATCTAAATACATATTAAAATAACATATGTTGAACTCATGCTAGATTTTGGATGAATCCTAGAAAACATATGCAATCCTTTTATTAAATTAATTTAAATATATTAAAATTGAAAAGATAAATAAATATTTTAATGTTGAACCGTGCTGACACGGGTCATGCTCCTCTAGTGCTAGTACAAGTTAAGGCAAGAAGGGAATAAGCTTTGGACTAAGGCTTTTTGACAAACCATGGAATTAAAGTTTTAATAAATACCGCTCGCAGAAACAATGCTAAACAATGGCCTGGTTTTAATTAATTCAGTGGGCATTATCTTATAATGCTAGGACAAAAGAAACCCCTACTACTACTACTACTTTTCATGGTTGAATTTTATGAAATGTTCATGTTAATAAACCGTGTTTATAAAGGATATTAAGTAGCCGTTTGAGCATAAAAATTATTTTATTTTTTTGGGAAAATTATTTTAATTTAGTGAAAAAAATAAAATCAAGATGCGTTTGACCATGGAAATTCCAAATACAATTTTGGAATGGTATTTGAAAAAGTGAAAATAACTTTTTAATTTTTTTCACTCATACTTCTTTCACAAAATTTCAAAAACAACTTTAATTTATATTCATGGTCAAACACAACTCCAACTTCAACTCCAAAAAGTTATTATTTTCATGGTCAAACAGGGCCTAAATAAGTAATCGTACTTCCAGTGTACTCTAGCTAGCTCATTTAATTTGATTTTATTCACACTTTTTTTTTTTTAAAATCACCTTGTTATAAGCACTGCTTCAGGTTTGACCATCATGCAGCTTATATTCTTCTGGTATTTCAGCATATATAGTGAGGTCAAATGGGTCTCATGATATAAAAATTGTTTAATGAGTCTTTTTCGACTTATGTTTAAACTTTAATACTACGTGTAATGGGTCTCAAAATGACATGGGATACCAAGTTTCTTTTTATGGGTCAGAGAAATATTGGAAAATTCCAATTGTTTGTAGTGCGTTATCATGGAGTAATACGTAAAAGAGATGACTTATCTCACAAGAAATTCAATTTATTCCAGAAACCTTAAATTCCATTTGACGTGATTTTCTTGAATTGGGTTCCAAGAAATTGTCATTAATACTTCCTGATTTTTTTTATTTATCACATTTTAATTTGATGTATTTATTTAAAAAATAGTTATTAATATAAATATATTATCATAATATCTCTATTAGTTGATATTTACTATTATATTTTAAAATTAATTTAAAAATAAATAAATAATTTAAAAAATAAAATAAGACGCATAGATCTATAGCTAATCAGGAAACCACCCTAGTTTTTGAAGCATTAAACATGGAGCAAAAGTAATGGCCACAATGCGTTTTCAAATGCACCGTGTCAAATTAAATTCCCACCGTCGTCATCATATTTCAGGTAAGTTTTATTTTCTTTCCTCAAACTTCATCGTTTATTTATTTTGATTTGATACAAAATTATTTAACAAAATAAAAAATATTTTAAAATTATGACATCATGTCTTATAATTTTTTGTTTTCAAACATGTTATATAAAAATTAAAATTAAAAAATTACAATAAAAATATTTTTTTAAAATATATTAATAAAAAAATAAGTCAAAGAAACTAAAACGAATAAAAAGTATGTTTTGAATTTTATTTTTTTAAAAGAAATACATGTTAAAGAAGATCTTTTGTGAGAAGTTTCTGTCAATTGAATTATATAGTTTGTAGTAGCTCCTTTGATTGTACTTAGCTCCTTGACAAAGATTATAAGTAGTAATATGTGAGTAATTCTTTCTTCATTTTTATTTATAGATTAATTTTGATTTGATATAAATTTTATAAAAATCTTAAAATATTTAAATAATTTTAAATTAAATATTAAAATGTATTTAAAATTTTAAATTTTAAACATATTTTATAAAAAGGAAATTTGGAAAAAGTTATTAGAAAAGAAATGATCTTATTTGGAACGAATTAAATAGGAAAATAGCCAAATAAATTGAAACTTTTTTTCCAAGGCTTCTTGGAAGATTGACCGTTGAAAAATCCCATATACTTTACCAACTTCCCATTACTTTGTTCCCTCGGTCTAAATCTCTCTCAATATAACTGCAAAAATTCTTCTTCGTTCACCATTAAACTCCAATTACAACGTTAATTTCTCTGCTTAATCACACAACTAATCTTTTCTTAACACACAATTAGTAAACGAACCATGCAAAAGAGCACTTCATCTTCATCACTTGGTCCGGGTGGTTTAGACCTGAGCCAAGCATTCTTCAAGTCCATTTCCCATACTGCCCCTCCTTCACCGACTAAACGCCAGACAAAAATCTCGGTCATCGGCGTTGGTAATGTCGGCATGGCAATAGCTCAAACCATCCTCACACAGGACCTCGTCGACGAGCTTGCACTCGTCGACGCTAAGTCCGACAAACTCCGTGGAGAAATGCTGGATCTTCAGCACGCGGCAGCGTTTCTGCCACGTACGAAAATCATTGCGTCGGTGGACTATTCGGTTACATCCGGGTCGGATCTTTGTATTGTTACTGCAGGTGCTGTTGGATCTTTCTGTTTAAATTAAAATTATTAATAATAAATCTTTTGATGAAAAGGTGCTGAATGGTGGATCTTTCAATGGGTGTCTTTTCATTGAATATTTGTTTTTTCACTATAAAAATTGA
Organism: Capsicum baccatum var. pendulum; assembly: GCA_030864225.1. Taxonomy (NCBI): domain Eukaryota; kingdom Viridiplantae; phylum Streptophyta; class Magnoliopsida; order Solanales; family Solanaceae; genus Capsicum; species Capsicum baccatum. The sequence goes on from CM061550.1 coordinate 15,770,572, forward strand.
ATGGCCTGCACTAGCATTGATTAAGTTTATTATATATAATATTTTATAGATTAACAGTTTACAAAACTCTCTTATTTCCAAGGCATCTTTATAGAAAACTTTTTCAAAATAGTGCAGGTAAGTTTATATTATAGGGTATAATATTTTGTAAATCAACGGTGCACGAAACTCACTCTTATTTCCAAGAAAACTTTTTCAGAGTATTTTCTTTCCCAAAAGATCTAGTTCTGATTTTTTTTACTTTCCATAAGGATTTCTTCCGCTAAAACTATTTGTGTATAATCCCCTAACAAACTCGCAGAAGAAAGGAAAATGCATTTTGCACATGTTTGAAGCCTCAATTATGTGTTCATTGTTGGTATTGTCAAGTATTCGTCTTTGTGTTCTTCTTCCTATAATTCTTGTGTTATTGGAATATATTTTTCCAACAGGTGCACGACAGAATCCGGGTGAGAGTAGGTTGAATTTGTTACAGAGGAATGTTGCTTTGTTTAAGAGTATTGTTCCGTCGCTTGTGAAGTATTCACCGGAGACAACATTGTTGGTTGTTTCGAATCCGGTAGATATTTTGACGTATGTTGCTTGGAAGTTGTCGGGTTTTCCGGCGAATCGGGTTATCGGGTCGGGTACGAATTTGGATTCTTCCAGGTTTCGGTTTCTGATTGCTGATCATCTTGATGTTAATGCCCAGGATGTCCAGGTTAGTGTTTAATTTTCTATTTTGATACTTGGACGTCTAACAATACTTAGTTCAACCATGTGATGCTTGTATATGCTAGGCATACATTGTTGGAGAGCATGGTGACAGCTCAGTGGCACTATGGTCAGGCATTAGTGTAGGAGGTGTGCCAGTCCTTAGCTTCCTGGAAAGGCAACAAATTGCCTTAGAGAAAGAGACACTGGAAAAAATCCACCAGGCAGTTGTGCACAGTGCATATGAAGTGATTAGTCTGAAAGGCTACACATCATGGGCAATTGGCTATTCTGTTGCTAACTTGGCTCGAACCATACTTCGCGATCAACGAAGGATTCATCCTGTTTCGGTTCTTGCTAAGGGGTTCTATGGCATTGATGGCGGCGATGTGTTCTTGAGCTTGCCTGCACAGCTTGGAAGAAGTGGAGTTTTGGGCGTGACGAACGTGCATCTTACCGATGAAGAAATTGAACATCTTAGGAACTCTGCTAAGACTATTTTGGAAGTGCAGAATCAGTTGGGAATTTGAAATGGAATTACTATGCTGTTTTTGTTGAATTTTGTTTGCTTAACTTTGTGTTATAGCAGTTGGTCATATGATATATTGGCTGCCTGCTAGTGCTCTGTGGTGCTAACTTTGAAATAAATTGTAACAGAACCTTTGATGCCTGTTTTAATAGAAATTTGATTTTATCATACTTCTATATGCTTGAGATATAATGTATAGCAGCTTTGCAACTTGTCTTTGAACAACTTGTTATGATTCAAAAAGTTATTTTTGGATGTTCTTAGCAGAGGGCATTTTGCTCTGGCTAAGGTGAAGGGAATTAAGATTATGCATCCGATGGTAGTTCACCATTTGTAAATTTCAATATCACATCATTTCATAGGTAGATTCAAGATTTAAAAGATTATGAATTGCGGCAAATGATTTCATAGGTAGATTCAAGATTTAAAAGATTATGAATTGCGGCAAATGAGTTCATAAAAATATTATAATAATAATTGAGTCGCATTCAAACATTTATAAATATTTTATGAATTTTTAACAAATATGCAGATCTAGACAAAAGTTACCGACCTTGGGCGGTTCTGTAATCGGAAAAGGCTCAAAAATACCTTGAACTATCCAAAAGAGCTTAAAAATATCCTTCGTATCCCTCCCTCTAACAGAATTCGGAAAAGGATCAAAAATATCCCTGAACTATTTGAAATAGGTCAAAAATATTCCCTGTTAAATATTTGGCTCAAAAATACCCCTCCCTAAATGAAATTAAATTATTTTGATTATTTCGTTAATTTATATAAAGTTCATCATTTAATTTATATTTCGTTAATTTCTTTAAGTGAAAACTTATATTTCGTTAATTTCGTTAATTTATATTTCGTTAATTTCTTTAAAGATTAAAAAGATGTAAAGTGAAAAATACCTTTTTAGAATAAATGTATGTTTATTTTTCAAATCAAATTCAACCAATTTATATTATAATTCAAATACTTTTTTCATTATCTTATTTTTAAAATTAAAAAAAATATGTTTATGTAAAAAAATTAAATATTAGGGTTAAAAAGTTAAAGTTAGGGTTTAATTCAATCGAAATAATTTAATTTCAGTAAGGGGAGGAGTATTTTTGAGCCAAATATTTAACAGAGAGGTATTTAACGAAATTAAATTATTTTGATTATTTCGTTAATTTATATAAAGTTCATCATTTAATTTATATTTCGTTAATTTCTTTAAAGATTAAAAATATGTAAAGTGAAAATACCTTTTTAGAATAAATGTATGTTTATTTTCCAAATCAAATTCAACCAATTTATATTATAATTCAGATATTTTTTTTAATTATCTTATTTTAAAATTTTAAAAATACTTTTATGTAAAAAAATTAAAGTATTAGGATTAAAAAGTTAAAGTTAGGGTTTAATTCAATCGAAATAATTTAATTTCGTTTAGAGGATGATATTTTTGAGCCAAATATTTAACAGATGGGTATTTAACGAAATTAAATTGTTTCGATTATTTCGTTAATTTATATAAAGTTCATCATTTAATTTTTATTTCGTTAATTTCTTTAAGTGAAAAATTATATTTCATTAATTTCGTTAATTATATTTCGTTAATTTCTTTAAAGATTAAAAAGATGTAATGTGAAGATACCTTTTTAGAATAAATGTATGTTTATTTTTCAAATCAAATTCAACCAATTTATATTATAATTCAAATACTTTTTTTCATTATCTTATTTTTAAAATTACAAAAATACTTTTATGTAAAAAAAATTAAAACATTAGGGTTAAAAAGTTAAAGTTAGAGTTTAATTCAATCGAAATAATTTAATTTCGTTAAGGGGAGGGGTATTTTTGGGCCAAATATTTAACAGAGGGGTATTTTTGACCCATTTCAGATAGTTCAGGGGTATTTTTGACCCTTTTCTGAATTCCGTTAGAGGGAGGGTTATTTTTTAGCCAAATATTTAACGGAGGGGTATTTTTGAGCCAAAAATCTAACGAGGGGTATTTTTAAGCTATTTCAGATAGTTCAAGGATATTTTTGAACCTTTTCCGTTCTGTAATTAACCCTCTTGATCCACCCCTGGATATTATATCATCTCATCTTGTTGAATCCCAAAGATGTTTTGTCATATCCGCGAGCATTAAGCAGAGTGTCTTTTTAAAATAATCACTCTACTTTCAAGATATGGTAAGATCTACCTACATTCTATGAAATCAATAATCTAATAAAAAGTTTATACAATCATTAAAAATCATTAATTCAATAATATAATAAAATAAATTAATAATATTTTAATTGATTAGATTTCAAATAGATTCGATTTTTTTATGCCCCTAATTTAAGCCCTCTGATATTATGCAATTGACGTGATAGTGGTCCAAGCCAAACCTTCCATCACCTCCTCAGGGACCTAGACTCTGGTAAATGGCTTAGTTTTTAAAAAAATATAAAAATTCATCAATAATAAAGCACCAGGAGCTAGAATTTCGATTTTAGGAGATCTAATATAGAATATAATGATAACATAGTATTAGTAACTAGGAAAATTGGTCGCGCTTCGCGCGGTGATAAAAATTTAATTATTTTCTTCAATCAATTTTATATTTTCTTTTAATTTATTTATGTTGTGGTCGTCCTAACACTTCATGATATTATTAAGTGATTACTTGTTGTTCTGCTTGCATCAACATCTTCATGTGTAATAACGGCTAAAAGATTTACACCCTCAACGTCCAACATTCATTCATTTTTTTCTTTAAATCCTTCATTATCATCAAACTTATGCACCTTACTGTTCTTTATGAACACCTTGTTAATATCTAGAATACCTCGGAGATCCATCTCCGTAAGCATATTACTTTCGATCTTCTTAAGGAATACATCAATCCACAACAAATTCATCCAATTCACCTTTTGGAGCTTCATCATTCATAATACGAATTCGAAGGATCAGTTTTTCTGCATTATCATCATTAAAGATACAGGTTAAGTCATCATCGAATTAAAGATTGATCTTTTCAGCAATGTTAGCCATATTAAGTTTCTTATCTACCATCATTTCACGATTTAACTCAATGCGAAGCAACCACGAGGAGATTTTGTTCAGGTCAATCTCTTTATCTGGCATTTTATAGTATGACTTGACGAATTCAACATCTTCCTTAATAAGGGTGCTCATCTAGATCATATCACACTTTTGTGGCTTGAGTAACGCTCAACAAAGTGGTATATTCCAAGGCACACTAGACAGTTTTGGCTCTCTCTTTTGTTTTGCCTACCTCAGGTTTCAAGTACACAGAAAGAGAAGGTGTTTTGATCTTCTTCGCAACAATGATAATCTCCCCCAACCTTGGCACACCAAGCTTAACATTCTTGGCACTCACACCAGCATAATGAAATGTATTAAGAGTCACTTGTGTGGCAGGTTGACCAATAGACTATGCAGCAACACAACCAATAATCTCTTCTGGTTTTACAAGGGACTGCAAGAAGCGAGACTCTATCTCACCAACTGCTCATTCAAAAGCCTCTCGGTTAAGCCTATACTCCTTCAAAACCTTTTTGCTCGCTAAGGCACTACGGAGTAAGATATTGAAAAAAAGAGTGGCATTCTTTTGAGACACCATGCTGAGGTAGTCATCACGAGGAACAACCTTGATACTCTCTTATAATTTATCAATAGCTTCTACAATCTTCATAGGATACATATCGAAGGGCCTCCGAAAATCTATCTTAAGTATCTTTTGGGCATTCAAGACAAGCCTCTGAATGTTAACAGGAAGTGGCCAAGAATCGTCACCTGCTACAACAATCTCTGTCCCAAGCTGGTGTCTATCAGCTTCAAGCTTTTGAACCTCTGCATCAAACACACTGCAAATCTCCCAAATACTTTTTAGATCTTTGACAGTTTCGGGCAACATGTAACTTGGGTTCCAGTTAGGATCATCTATCTCATATACATATAGGGCATCAAATGTTGATCTCCTTGCTTTCAGAGAATCCAACTTCTGTGTCTCAATCCAAACAGAATCTATCCCATCTTCCCTATACAGAAACTGGATGACATCACCCAGTGAATTCCTAACAGTACCATCATACTTGACCATGATATCCTCCATGGACTTCACTAAGAGCCTCTGGATGTACCCGGTCTCAGAAGTTTTCACAGCAGTATCAATCAGACCTTCTCTACCACCCATAGTGATATGGAAATAATCACGGATATGGACTTATGAGAGTGCATTTTGAATCCGAGAGTTGGTGTGTGCAATTGAAGTGCAAAAGAGAACCTAAGTGCACTAAAAATCAGCCAACATATTACACTTAATGGGCACCTAAGTCTCTAAGGAGCCTTTTGGTCTTTTTGTATTTTATTTGTAACCTAGTATAAATAGAACATTGTAGGGATTTTAGACTTAGTTTATTGATGATGTTGTAAGTCTTAAGACATTGGAAAACACAAGTCCTCTCTTCTCTTTGGAGGCAAAACCAAAACTAGGATACAACAATAGGGTGAATTCTCTTTTGTTGTTGTTTGCTTGGAAACATTGATGCTTGAGAGGTGGATTCCGATCTTGTGTCTTTGTAAGAGATAGGTTTATTATTGTGTGCAGTGTTGAGGGTCCAAGATTGTCCATTATTGGGTTCTTAAGATTATACCTTCATGTGGTCTATCTATCTATCTATCTATTCTTTTGCCTTCTTATAATCTTGTTTATTGTTTGTGTTGTAATCTTGTGTTCTTGTTGTTATTGTTAAATCCGAATCTTGTGTCTTCTTTTTTATCATCTTGTGTTAATCTTGTTCTTGTTTCTGTTTTGGTGTTAAAATACACATTATATCTTGTATTCTTCTTGTTGATAGCAAATCTGAGAGTGGTCTCCATCTTGGTCCTCGGATCCTTAAGATTGTGGACTGATTTGGAGTGTGTTTTGTGCCTTTCGTTGTCATTCTTGTATCATTTGGTATCAAAGCATGGATTGATCTTGTTCCCACAAGATCAATCTTGGGCTTGTTAGTGGAAAAATAAAAAAAATGTTCAAAACTAAAAATTTCAGAAAAATAACAATCTGTCCGTGTTGTGTTCTTGGCCAAAAAGTGTGTTCTTGTTGTGTCTTAGCCGAGGTTTTTACCTGTATTTGTTATCTCTAGGTGTTATTTTTGTTCCTCACTAACACGTTGAGACTATATCTAGATTTGAGCTTTAAAAATTGATGTTGTTGTTGTGAACATAAGACTTAGCCGAATTGTTGTTGAAACATTATTGTAGTGGACTGTTTTGGCCTTGTGATCTTCATCTTGTTGTTTTTCTAAGCTTCGCCACGTGGTATTTTTGCTCATTGGTGGCCTAAGAACTATCTTGTTGAAGTTGTCATTGTCTTGGCCTAGTGTTGAAGATATTGTATTATGAAAATTGGAAGTTGGCCGTGTGAAAATTGTTGGTATTCTTGGAGATTGTTGTTGGTTGTTCTTGGTGATTGTTGATGTTGTTCATGGAGTTCTTCACAACCTTCATAGCTTTTTAAAATAAAGTGAACCTTAGATTTATAAAGGTGAAGGGAAAAAGGCAAAGCTTTGTTAGTCTTGAAAGACTTACCATCACTCATTAACTAGTCAATCACATCTCAACCACTTTCCAACAACTTTCCATGATTCAAGAATCCATGTTTTAAGGGTAGTACAAGTCTAGTCAAAGACATTTGAGTCTTGAATTTTGAATTGTAAAGAAGCTCCAAAGACTAGTTTGTATTTCCCCTAATTGAACAAGTTCCACCAAAGGTCCTAAATTAAAAATTGACCAAGACTTGAACTTTTGAAATTAACAACTTGATAAAACCAAACCAATACGTGGCTGCCACATGACGTTTTACTGTTCACACGACAAAATTTTAAGCTCAAATTTTGATCTTGTAGTTTCATTGTGTTGTCTCTTTAGTTTCGTTTGTTGATTCCATTACTAATGTACGAGCTAGTACTAGATTGTAAGTTAGTTTTGAAACCGTTCTTCGTGTTAACTTTACTTTGTGTGTCTTAATCCTTTGAGTCATTGTAACATCCTTGTATTTTTTTCCTTACTCTTTGGAGTCGTTTTCAACGTTGGATTCACCTCTCAACACCTTTGGGAGTACAAACAAGCTTTCAATACTTGTGAGATTGAGTGTGAGGGATCCGAGAGACCCGAAATAAAAGAGAGAGTGATGATGTTTTGTATAACTAATGTGTTTTCTATTTTGTAGGTAACTTCTTTGCCAAAATGGATACCATTTTGGCCCACCTTGATGCTATTGCCCGAGAAATAGCTAAGGCGAATACGGGTCTTGACAAATTGGGATCGGATATGTCTACTATACTTGAGAGGTTGGATCGAGTAGAGAGTCGAATGAATTCTCATGATTCTACTTTCGAAGCTTTACCTCAAGCAAGCAATCCTCCAAGACCTCCACCAAATGACATAGACAAAAGCCAAGCAACCAAATGTCCTCCAACCCGAGATCTACATAGGTTGATCCCTCCTCCATACGATTAAGTCCAACAAAAAGGACTTGGAAGTCAAATCTCTCCCATCCAAGCTCCACAACCGAAGCTTCACTTTACTAAATTAATCCTCTCAATCGAAACTCCACTATACCAAAGCCGACATATCCATGTAGAGGACAATGGTAGAAAGGAACATGACGGATATGGAGTCTACGACGATGCTTGTATGATGGTAGGAGACTTATTTCGGATGAGATTGAAGACAAGGCTCAAGATAGAGAGGAAGCCAAGATTCAAAATGAAGATGTTGGCCAAGACTTGTGTTAATGTTTTGCAGGCTATTTTGAGTGGTTTATTTTAAAGTGGCCGATTGAACGAGGTGAAGCCGTGAATTTGTGGATAAATTTCTCTCAAGATGGAGAGGATGATACGGGAATAATCACGAATATGGACTTATGGGAGTGCATTTTGGGTCCGAGACTTGGTGTGTGCAATTGAAGTGCAAAAGGGAACCTAAGTTCACTAAAAATCAGCCAACATATTACACTTGATGGGCACCTAAGTCTCTAAGGGGCCTTTTGGTTTTTTGTATTTTATTTGTAACCTAGTATAAATAGAACATTATAGGGCTTTTAGACTTAGTTTACTGATGATGTTGTAAGTCTTAAGACATTGGAAAACACAAGTCCTCTCTTCTCTTTGGAGGCAAAACCGAAACTAGGATACAACAATAGGGTGGATTCTCTTTTGTTGTTGTTTGCTTGGAAACATTGATGCTTGGGAGGTGGATTCTGATCTTGTGTCTTTGTAAGAGATATGTTTATTGTTGTGTGTAGTGTTAAGGGTCCAAGATTGTCCATTCTTGGGTTCTTAAGATTATACCTTCATGTGGTCTATCTATCTATCATTTTACCTTCTTGTAATCTTGTTTATTGTTTATGTTGTAATCTTGTGTTCTTATTGTTATTGTTAAATTCGAATCTTATGTCTTCTTTTTATCTTGTGTTAATCTTGTTCTTGTTGCTATTTTGGTGTTAAAATACACATTGTATCTTGTATTCTTCTTGTTGATAGCAAATCCGAGAGTGGTCTCCATCTTGGTCCTTGGATCCTTAAGTTTGTGGACTGATTTAGAGTGTGTTTTGTGCCTTCCGTTGTCATTCTTGCATCACATAGCATGGAAGAAAAACTCTTGTGGGGTGAGTCCCCGGAGATATGAGTTCTCCACAAAACCACGACTTTCTGGACCATAATCATCCTTGGTAAAATGAGAAAGAGTACGATCTATAAACCCAAAAGGAATACGTTTCCCCTCAACATTCTATTGTCCCACACAAACAGTCATCTAAGATATATTGATAAAACTTCCCTTGGACCCAGTTGTAATCATAGCTATAAGATTATTGCTCTCTGATAAACTCTACTCTGCACTGCTTCCAACATCATCACAAGCCTTATTCAACACCTAAGATTACCGAAAAAAATTATTACAACGTTATCACACAAAATCAAGGAAAAAAATGAATGGCCACATACAAAAAGTACCTGGTTCACTCTTTTCTCGAATGATTCCATCATTGTTCGCCCTGGTTCGGCTTCTAACTGCTTTTCTTGAGCAACTTTAATAAGTTCTTTGACTTTTCTTTTTGCATTAGAGATAGTTTCATCAATTTTATCCATAATTAAAGCATCAACAATTGTATCTCCTATTCCATTGCTAAATGCTTGCTGAAGAAGCCAATAATGAAGAAACCAGTAAGAATGTGTTAAGCCGGGATAAGCGATGAATAAATTGTTTTTCTTTCTTCTGTCTTCTTCAATTAATACACTCTATTTTATGAAATTTTACTTGCTACGTATATTAAAATCTATATCTTATACTATTTAAATGCTAATATTCAATGATGAAAACTACTAATCGACTTATGGAGAAATAGATTATTCACAGGATAAGAAAATATGATCTATCATCATGCTTACATGTAGGAGGTTAATTATCACCTCATCATCTTGTATCTCTTATTCACCATCTCAATTTGTCTGCATCTATTACATATATAAAAAATATTTAACCTATATGATTGGTTAAACTAACAAAGTTAATTAAATAAAAGAACAATTGAAGAAGTAACATGCTAGAATATCATTCATCTATATTGAATTGAATGCATATACTTACAATTTTCAGTGAAGAACCTTAATAACATATGTTAGAATACTGGAGATGTGTTCTTCTACTTTTGTTTTGGATCTCATTCTCAAAGAAACTACTTGTAAGATAATATGAGATTATGGATCCATTTTAATATGTAGATGCTTCAACAAAGGAATATTAAAGGTTGGAGTAGTTAATATTTTCCGCAGTTAATATTTTGTACATCTCATTACCAAAACCTACTTCAAATGCTTTGCTCAACATAAATCCATGTCTACAGAACTCCTCCGGCGGAAGCGCTCGAACTCTCACAGCACCTGAAAATCGCCATTAGCGATTCCTTAATTATCCAAAACATATAATAATTTTTCATCAACTTGATTCGAGATTCAAACTTCCAAATTCTGTTCATGATTTCAAGCACAAAAGCTTTAATTTTTTAAAACAGAATTATATATCACATTCAAAAACTACTTGCAACACCCCGTATTCAAGTACGTATTCAAGTACGTGTATTGGTCTTATTTATATCGAATTAATTTTATTTTATTTTATTTATACCGAAATTTGCCCGTCGATGGTTCCATACGAAGGTTATTGAATAAGCTTTCCAACGATATAAGGATTTCTAAAAACGGATAGGTTTCGGATATAATCGAGCACGTTCGAAACTATAAAACGGTGGCCGGGATATTGAGAATAGTAAATGTGCAGGAAAATTTCCTGCACACAAACTACTGAGGCCATCCAATTTTTTGGGTCAACTTTGAGCGATCATAACTCCCTTAATATAATGAACTGGGAGAGATGCGACCATGAAAAGAAAGATCTTTAAGTCTTCTTTCCAATGAAATTGATTTCATCCAAATCCAACATCTAAGTAAGGAGTTATACTCGTTTTACTTCATCCTCTCAAAACAGATTTTTAGGGTCAACTTCAAACGATCATAACTCTTTGTACAGGACGAACTGGGTGACCTACTTTATATGAAATGAAGCCCTTTGAATTATTTTTCCAACGATACCAATTTCACCCAAATCCGATATCGGAGCAAAGAGTTATGGTCGATCTACTTTAGCTTATCAAAACAGTCCACCAAAGGACAAATTTGACATTATTTAAATTTTAAAGGCACTTTGGTCATTCCCTATGATATTATGGACGGGAATATGTGTGCATATACATGTATATGAGTTCAAAAACTCATTTTCATCATCAATCATTGAGAAAGAACAAACCCTAGCCAAATTTGACCTTTAAATTACTTTTGATTCAACCGTAGAAATTCCAAAGTAATCCGGTAACTGCGTTTGTCATCTCGAGAGCTTCGAACGGCACCTATTATTTGTGCAAACAGTATTGCATAATCAAGAGGTGAATTCTAAGTTATGAATATTGTTTGCCTTTGTTCTCTTCCATATGTATATGTGTGATAGAGGATTATATGTATTGGTTGTTATTGAAAGGTGATGGAAATAGGGTTATGGACTATTTTGCATGGTTTGGTTGTATTGAATTGTGGAAGGTGGATATGTTAATTGGGTTATGGAAGGTGGATATGGTAATTGAGTTATGGAAGGTGGATATGGTGATATACTATTGAATTGATGATTATTTATGTCTATGGCTTAATTTGGTTTAATGGATTGGTTGGAAGGATAAATGAATCCAAACTTGATATTGGAGGATGTTGTATGAATATGCATGGCATGTGAATGTAATTGAAGTATAAGAAGGTTAAAGTGACACCCTTTATGGTGTAATTAAGGCTTACTACTTAACCACTAGTTTGGTGAATTCAAATAATTGAATTGTGACGTTTGGTCGCTAATACTAGATTGCTATATATGTTCATTGTAGATAAGTAATCCGAAAATACGAGAAGTCCATTTGGAACTAGTATTGAAGGTTGACAGTCAGGTATGTAAAGCATACTCTATACCATATCTTTGGCATGAAATTGAACAATTGCTCTAATAAGAAAGTTTCCAAAGTTATTCAATAACATGTGATCCATAATGGTTTTGTATGATGTCCTACGTTACCAATGAACTTGTTTCCACCCTACAAGATGTCAAGACATTCCAATACTTACTTGTTTTCCAAATCTTACATGTTTATTGCACTAATGAATGTCAGAAGGTATTCGGTTACTCAAACAAGATCCATGTGCTAATAATGACTCCAAAACGTTTCATTGATATACCAATAAGTTCCTACTTCATTGTTATGACATTGATGACTCCAAAATACTTTATTGATGTGCCAATGTGTTCTTACTTCATTGTTATTGCATTGATGGTCTATTTATATGTCTCTTATTGATGTATCATTGTTTCGAAGTATAAAAAATGTGGTGGCGACCGAAATAACAATCTCAAAGATTAATTGAACTAAGTGATGGAAGTTCTCTCTTATCGGGTAGTATCCCAGGGGCATAAGCCTATCATGGGTCGATCCCTAGTTATGTGTTTATGGGTGGTATCCCAGGGGCATAAGCCTAGCATGGGTCGATCCCAGTTGATATGTACTTTAGGCAGCCTAATGGTCACAGTACAGTAATGATTACAAAGATGATAGGAACGAAGGTAAAGTGATTGAATAAATACAATGTTCAGGTTGTCACAAGTTCTAGTAAGTGTGGTCCACTCCTATTACGATTTATTCACTTGTTTCTGATTTTTATTGAGCTCCTATATCATATGTGATTATCTACAGCTTTACATACTCAGTACATATTTCGTACTGACGTCCCCCACGGGGGACCTGCATTTCATGCTGCAGGCATAGGTACCTCAGCTCATACACCGCACAAGTAGGAGCCAGGATACCCAGCTGCTTTTGGTGAGCTCCAGTTTGCTTCGGGGCTTTCCGTGTTATATCCAGTCACTTTTGGTATTGTATAGTAGTTAGTTATTGGGCGGGGTGTGTCCCGACCTTAGTTAAACTCTGTGTATTGTCTAGAGGCTTTGTAGACCTAATGTACAGTCAAGGTGGTGTTTTGTTAATAGACGTGATGGCTCCAACGACCAAGTATTTTATATACATATATATGTGTGCTTGAGCTTATACAGGTGATTATTTTCTTTTATATGTGACATGATGCTGTCCGAATTTCGGGTTGTCATAGAGGTATGCATGAGAAGTATAAGGTTATGAGCTGGTTCTCCCGGGCCTCCTCTCCTCGGTTACGGGTGCCAGTCCGCCCCAATAGGATTTGAGGCGTGACACTACTTAATAGCACTATAAGTAACAACTTGAAATATGTAAAAAGCATACAAAGAAATTTCGGGGAAAGAGCAACCTGTTTGACTCTCGAAATTCTAACGGGGTCAAATAAATTGGTACGGAGATAGTAGGTGACAATAAAAATGACATGAAATGTAGTAGTTTAGCAGCAGTACTACCATTAGTAGCTTCAAAGTCGCGATTAAAAACTTGTCCCATTTCCTCCACAATTGTGCATGTTTAGAGTGGTTGAGCATTGTGAAGATTTATATCGGTTGGTTTATCATCATCATCATTTTCTACTTTTTCAGAGGTGGTTACTGGTAGATGAATAGACGGATCGACGAACCTAAAACTAACGAACAACAGACCAATGACAGTGACAGCTACAGTGTCGATGAGTGTCTGGTGGAGAGAGAATGGCCTCCGACGAGATCCTACGTGAAACCTCATTTCCTTTTTCACCCTCTTAATATTTCTCTCCCCTGGCTAGCTTTTTAATTTTTCACTGTGAACCTAGGATCCAATCTTTCCTTTTCCTATATCTGTAATGTTTTAATTAATATGAAAGAAAAAAGTAAAATGCTAATGCTGGCCTCTTAGACATGCCACATTAGCATGGTCTTATTTCTCTTTTATATATAGGCAAAATGACCTTCTGGATCCCTGTACTATGTCGATTTTGTAAGTTGAACACTTTTACTTACATGTTTATCATCTGGACCCCTGAACCCACTAAAAAACAACATTTTAAACCCTTTTTAGTAAGTGTAACACACTCTCCCCCACGTCAGCTGCCACGCCCGCCACGTCATCTACCACGTCATTTGTTTCAAATGTTACAAATTGTTTTTACCAATTGTTACAAATGTTAATAATTCATTTGGTGTTTCTTGATTTCTCTACATTTACCTATTGTGTTTTTTTACTCTTTTGCCCTTTGAGTATATGTAGTAATTTTTATTTTTTAAAAAAAATATCATGAAAATTTTTATTATTAATTTTTGAATACATAAGTGACTTATAATAATTAATTGCGGGTGATACATTAAAATCACGATTAAAGCAGCATAAATCAATCAATTTTTTTTTATTAATTATTATTATTTACAATACTTTTTATTTCATTTTCAAATAATATATGTTGTTTTATATCTTCTTCTATTCCATCCCAATTTATGTGACACTAATATAATTTTGATAGTCAATCAAATATTTTATGTTGACATATCATTTTGTTATTCTTATTTTTCTAATACATAAATGACTTATAATAAGGAGTGATATAGTAAAATCATCGTTCGAAAGACGAAAATTTAATTTAAAACATTAAGAGTTAATTTCGCATTTTATGTCTATTTTATTTTTCATTAAATATTATTTATTTTCTTAATACCTAGATGACTCATAATAATTAATTAAGAGCGATTGATTATGTTATTACTATAAAAATTAATATAATTTTATCATATCCAATAGTAATCATCGATAATTCACCGAAATAGTATATTAATTAAATACGGGATGCTATATTTGCATATGCAAAATATGATATTATTAAACATTATTGGATAGTACATTATATTTATCTTTCACAATAACAAAATTTTACTATATATTTTTCTTTATTTCTTTTTAGCTTGATACATATTGACCCAACACAAATTCTAAAAAAATATTCCTTAGAAATTTATTTTATTAAATTAAATTTATTAATTTTGTACTTTAAAAATTTAAATTTAAGTTTAAATATTAGTATTTCTATATAAGAAAAACATAATTTTTCTATATAAGAAAAACATAATTTTAAAATTTAAATTTACTAAAATAAATAAATAAATAAAAATATTAATTTTGTATATAAAAGTCAGTTAAAATAATAAAATTTATTTACTTTAAATATTTAGTTGCAATTAATTAAGATAATTTTTTATTTTGTCATGATTTATGGTGCACCAATAAAATTTTGAGAGTTGAATAGAACTTTTATCTATTTTTAAAAAAGTATTTTAACTTGTTAATTATTGTGATTTATAATAATTTTTACTTAATTATCAAATAATATATTTACTCCTTGTGTCCCAATTTATGTGACTTCGATACAATTTTGAGAATCAACTAAAATTTTTATATATCTTTTAAATATTTTAAGTTGTTAATTATTATGATTTGCAGTACTAAAATAATGAGAATCAATAAAATTTCTATATGTTTTTTTAAATATTTTAAATTATTAATTATTGTGATTCATGGTAACAAATTAGTTTTGAACATGATAGTCAATTAAATAAATAATTTTTTTTTACTTCTAATATGTAGTTATAGTTAATTAATATATATTAATAAAATATATTAAATATTTAAATTATTATAATAAAATAATAAAATTATTATATATTATGACATAATATATAATTAAATAGAAGTGAAGGATTTTTTTGATAACTACATGATAGGTGGTGGAAACCTCGTCTTCTGTATAATTGAAAATGAAAAAATAGAGGGAATAGTAAAGAACAGTGCACCGTCCTTTCAATCAAATGGTGGGCCGGGGTAAGGTAAATAAAGACGTACTACATTTAAATTTTTTGTTAAATTAATATAATTTTTTTTTATTTTATTTGATATATTATATATAGCTATAATAAACAAATAAATAATAAGTTTATTCAGTATGAGGAATTTATAAAAAAACAATAAAATAATTAAATTAATAAAAATTAATCAAATTTGATTATAACCTATTACCCTTTATATAAAAGAACAATAATAGGTTTTGTATATATAGACTACTCCCTCCTTTCTTTTTACCCTCCGCACCAAACGAACTCTAGAAGGGTCAAAGGAGCGACGGAGAAAAAAGAAAGCAATGGCTTCTCCGGTGACACTTCCGATGTCGAGTCCACAATCAACGGCCAATAACGGCGGATCCCAGCCCCCTATTGCAACCCCCGCATTCCGTTCATTTATCTCACGTTTCTCATCATCCATCCGTCAGGGTTTCGCCCAACGCCGCCCTTGGTTAGAACTCGTCGATCGCACATCCTTCTCCCGACCTGATAGCCTTTCCGAAGCCGCTTCACGTGTTCGCAAGAACTTCTCTTACTTCCGTGTCAATTATGTTACCTTACTAGTTGGCGTACTCTCTCTTTCGCTTCTGTCTCATCCTTTTTCTCTCCTCGTCCTCATCGCTCTTCTCGGTGCTTGGTTTTTTGGATATCTTTTTAGACCTTCAGATCAGCCTGTTGTTGTTTTTGGACGTACTTTCTCTGATCGGGAGACGCTTGGGATCTTACTCGTGTTCACCATTATTGTCGTGTTTTTAACGAGTGTTGGATCGTTGCTTATATCTGCTCTACTTGTTGGACTCGCTATTGTTTGTGCTCATGGTGCTTTTAGGGTTCCTGAAGATTTGTTCCTTGATGATCTTCAAGAGCCGGGGGTTAATGCTGGATTCCTTTCGTTCCTTGGTGGTGCTGCCTCCTCTGCTGCTGCTGCCGCTGCACCCGCTGTTGCTTCTCGTGTCTAGTAATCGGATCTATTTGATTATTATGAGGTTGGTTTCCAGCTTCTAAAATTAATTCTCCGTAGAAATTTTGTATCTAGATTATAGATCTAGATTGGATCTGTAATTTCCAGCTTTTAGATCTGCATTTTAATTCGTGTTTATCTGTAAGTTGGTGGATCAAAGGTTAAATTTTTTGTAACAGATTCATATATGATTTTGGGACGTAGATGAGGATTGATTGATTATTCCACGGACTATGACCTTGTTGAGTTGGCTTTTTATTTCTCTTACTTTTACTATCTTGAAATTGCAAGTGAATACAAAAGCTCCATTTAATATTACTGATTGTTTTGATCTGTAACGATTCAAAATACTACTCTTGTAGTTGTACAGGTACAAGAGTTAAGAACATTCCACTTGCATAATGTGCTTGCTTTTCTGTAACAGTATGCTTCTCGATTTAATGCTGAGGCCGTAAAGAATTTACTTGTACGCTCTCAACGACAGGAAGATAGCCAAAAAGAAGTTTAACAGTAATTACATCTCGATATTACAAACATATGCATTCGATCTAATGCTTAAGCTAGTCAGCATAAAAATCTGTATGGAATTTGTATAAAGCTTTGGGTAATTGTCACTGTGTAACATGTTGACAAAACTCTAATTCTTTTGTAGATAGAACAAGAACTAACATATTAGTTCTACCAAGCAAAGACTTCCAGAAAGGCAGGTATATGTATATGTTAGCTGTGAGACTATTGACACATATATAAGCAAAATTATTAATCTATAGATGTATGAGGATGACTAAATAGTTTATAGAAAATTCTGGTAAATCACATGAACGATCTGGTCTTGTTTGAGTAACAAAAATTCGAACTATTTCTTTTTCTTAGGTAGGTAACAATCATTAGAAGCTTTATAAATTGAACTTTGACCTTGCATCTCAAGAGACAAACTGGGAGATGTGTTCTGAAACGAGGTCCATCTTCCATGTATTTAGTGGTCAAAATGAGAAGAAAATTGGATACATTCAGTGTACTTGTGACATACCTCCTCCTTTCTGTTGTGAGATAGGAACATAGGAGTTATTTGGGCACTTATTTTATCTTTAAGAAGTTTTTCTTTTGGCTTAGCTCGTCAAGAACCCAGGTAATGGGAGCTGAAGTAATGTTAATATAAAATGCTTAGGGCAACTCAGGAATGGAATTATGGAGGAACTGGAATAGAGTTTGTGGGTCTACTATCTACTGTACTGCACAGACTAACTTCTTGCTAAAGGGACTCTTATTATTTGTGATGCCCAGCTAGAACCAATGCACTCTTAGAGGAAGCTCATCTCGATTGAGAGTCTCAGAAGTGCATGTGCTTGTGCAAGTCCTAGGATGGGAGGTAGATTATTTCTCCACAGTTTACCTAGGAATGTTGCTGGGTGAACCTTAAAAGGAAGAAGCAGATGTCCATCCCAACATGCAGAGGGTGTTAAGTTTTCCATTTTGGTTGAGGGCATGGGTTGCCGTCTTCTTATAATGATGTTGTGTGATCCTCACTCCATAAGTTAACTTTTGAGATTTACCACCTGGTTGAAGGGAATAAATAGTTGTCTCCTCGTATGGTAATATGGTATTGGCCAATCCTCGTCCCATGGGCTAGTTTTTGAGATTGAATTTGGTTTAAGATCCATTTTCTTCACAATTCAAAAGTTTGAGATCACATTAGGGGTACAAAAACTTATATACAGGTGGAAAATTTGCATTAACTAAAGCACTTTGGCTAGTATTACAACCTACTACATGTCCTTGTTCAATTTGCATTTTTTTAATGGCTAAGTTACTGCACCACGTGCAGTTTAATTACCTGTAGGACATGAGAGAGGAGGAAAATAATTCGTTGCTGAACTGTAAGTTGGTGACAGGTGACATCTCCGGTCAACAATGGAATTGAATCAGTGTTTTTCTGAGAGGAAAATTTGAGAGTTCTCAAGCTCTCCTAGAGAAGTGGTCATGGAGGTTTGGCATTGATGAGGATAGTGGTGGGAAGTTATAAAAGCATGACACTAGGGGTTGGATGAGAAGACAGATTACTAGCACGCATATGTAGAGGATTATGAATGGACGGGAAAAATGCTATAACAAAAGCAACAAATAAAATAATAAGTATCACTATTGGAAGGGAAAGAAGGATTGTTTCTTCAAATGCCATATTGCTTGCTAATGCTACCAAAATGGTTAATGACTGATTTGGAACGTAACTTTAGCAGCAGATAACCTGAGATTGAAGAACAGGATGCACGTTAGCTGGTTTTCCTTTACATTGTAGAATCACCGTTAGCTGACCGAAGATTCCTTTGATAGCCCTTTGTTGTTAGTTTGATAATGCACAAAAATAGTGAACAAAGGAGATATCAGAGAACAGCATGGGATGTTCTCCCACAAACTGTTACTACGTGTTGTTTGGAGAAAAAATAAACCATAGGAATTTTTTTTTGGATAATTGTGGTGTCCGGGCCAAATATTTGGGGCATGAACATTATTCCTTCTTGTATGGATTATTGGATGAACTTTGTTGGTAGGATTACATGCCTTACATCCCAGTTATGTGTACGTCTTCTATGTGGGAAATTCCTCTTTTCTGTAAAAAAATCCTCATCAAATGAAAAAAAGGGACCTATAACCCACTCTTGTTTTTCTGACAAAAGTTATAACCAAATCTTTTACTTCCACTCCTATCATCCTTCCTCTTTCCATTCCATTCAAACACGGCATAAGGGAGTTCTCAGTTTACTTTACTCTTTATTTTTGTTGTCCTCCAAATGTCTACCATATTCATGCCTGTTTCTAGACCGTCTTAACCATTCTTGATCTTCTATGTCCTAGAGGTCTTTTTTGCTAAATTTGATCTGAGCAGTTCTTGTTTTATGTTCAACTTAGCAAGAGATTATCCATGTTCCTTGTTCTGCACTAAGGTTTGATTTTAGGTTTATAATTTTATATTCTTGTTAAGATGTTCAACAATTTGCGAATTCCATTGCATTAAAGAAAGTTCAAAGTTCAACCTTGAATTAACGGCTTCACTAGGCCCCTTAAAGATGTTTGAAGGGTGTGTGGTAGCATGAATTTCTGGAACAAATTGACAATTGCTATTCCAATGCAATAGCCTGAAAAATCTCATACTTGAATTTCTTTCGTTGCTTCTTTAGGTGAATGGTTTACTAAAGTTTTAGATTCTCAAGAGCAACTCTAAAGTAATTCCTCTAGAGTCGCAATGAATGTTTTAACTACTTTTGCCCTTTGGATACCTTTCTACAAACACGACAATTGAAAAGCACAACTTTTTTCTCAACTGATGGACTTGTTTTATACACGACAATTGAAAAGCATAACTTTTTTCTCAACAGATGGACTTGTTATATGCATTCTTTTTCCATTGATATGCCTTTTGATTGTTGACTTTTTCCGGTCATTTATTTGCTGGGAGAGACCAGAGTTGGATACTCTTTAAGTTTCTGAGGTCTTTTTTCATTGATATGCCTTTTGATTGTTGACTTTTCCAACCATTTCTTTTCTGGGAGCAACCAGAGTTGGATACTAAGTTTCTAAGTGTTCTGTGGGGTCTTCGTTATGTTTGAGCACTTCATATAGAATGACCTTAGAAACTGGATGCGTTATGCAGTGAGAGTGAGGGTGGTTCCTGAGGAGATATCAGCAAAGCTGACTAGTAATGAACATGATGCAGTCACATGTATAGTCATGAGGACTGACATACCAATACTCTGTCTCTCTGTTCTTTCGCTGAAATTGTCATAATGTTTTCCAAGATTCTTCTGCTTACAGTTTTAACACATCAGCTGTTCCTAGGTCACTGTCCACATTAGTTAATGAAATATTGTGCAGCTCGTCAATGTCACTACATTCTTTAATACAGCATCTGATGGTAGCTGATGCCATATCAGCTTAGCTTTGGAGCTGCTTCTAATGAACGCCTCGATTAGGTTAATAATCACTGTAATGAAGATATTAACTTGGACTAGAACACTTCTGTTGTAAATCATTGATTCCTTTAATGTATTGTTGGTTAAAACACACAATATCTGTCTTTCTTCCCTTCTGCACTCATTTGCATCACATCAAGGTATATTAGCTAGTGCAACCTTCTTGTCCACTGATGTCTGCTGTAGCTTGAACAAATTGGGCCCTGCGGTCTATTTGCCAGGGTCAGATTCCTGTCACTCTCTTGATTTACACCAATTGCTAATAATTTTGTGATTTAGAATGTGATGCATGTTGAGGGGTCCCCAGTTTTCCACTTTTAGATGGAAAGTGGACTATTTGGTATGTGTTTACTCTCCATCATTCTCTTCAATAAATGGACTCTCTATGCTATTCATTATGCCAGTTGTGCTGCTGCTTTCTGTTCCTAAAATCTGTATCTGTCAATGTTGTTGATCCAGAAATGTAGCCTGCCAGTTTTCTCACTTCTTCATTACCTCGCATTAGAGGCCACTTTCATGAAGTGTTTGTGCCCCTTTATTGCAACATTACTACACGTTCGCCTACAATTAGATTACATGTGAGAAGCTTTCCTTTCTGCAACTATAGGCGGAAGAGGTTAGGCCACTGCAACTTGTTCAACGATTAACAAATTATGTTTTGCAGCAAAAGCTAATTTTTAAAGTGATAAGTGAAGCTATACTGTAATTGATGAAAATCTCTTGCAAATACATTTATTAAATTCTTCAGCTGTAGACATTCACCATTTAAAGCCAAACATCAATATCTTACCACAAACTTGTAATCATTCATGTGATATCTGAGTTTTATGTTGCAACAGTAGGTCCTAACTATTATGGAAAATAGTTGTGTACTACTATATCATTGTAATTAGTTCTAATTTTAGCAGGTGATTTGGATGATGCAATCGCGAGCTTAATCCCGACTTCTTCTGGTTTGGAGGTGGTGAGGTTGATCTTAAAACTGAGGATCAGGACATCAGAATTCATCGATTTTGTGAAACCATTCATTGTCAACTGTTTTAACATCCCCATTTTTACCATGTAAGACTCAATTAGGTAAAAGCATGGGTAGCCATAGGCACTTTTGCACCTTGAAACCTGCAAAATGCTTCTATGATTTTCGCTCCTAAATTAATTTCCAAGTTTTGTGACATGATTGTTGTTCGTCAATAGTTAGGTCCGTCTCACTTGCATTGGGATTTGTGGTTAAAGGTGGAGGAATATCAACCATCTTACGACGTCCCTTGGTGGTGCAATGATCACATAGTTGCCACATCTCAATACTTTATTGATTTCGATACGATAGAACTAGCAACTGCAAGCCCAATTGTCCTGCGCTCTAGTTCTATAGAAAGAATTATGTTGGTCTCATTTTTAACTAATTGATGAGAGCAAGTGATTCTCCGCAAGTGGGGTATGGGGAGAGTGAGTAGTGTGTATGTAGACCGAGCCTCTTTCTTTAAATAGGAGGAGAGGCTACTTCTGTTACATTTAAACAATTTGCAATTTATCTCTATGTATCAATTTCCTTTTAAGTGAAGTCCTTTTGAGGTGCAAAATAGAATACTTATCCAAAGATATGACATTCAAACACATAAGTTAGGATTTAAGTAATGTACACCGTAAATTGTAATAGTGACAAATTTTAGTCTATAACTATAGTTTAATTTGTTGTGTTGTTACTCATCACTTTTGTTTCTGTAGTTACCAATCACTACTCATTACAGAGATTACTTATAATTGTCTCTTCATTTAATTAATTGTGTAAATATGTTATACCATCAGCATATAGAATTTGAACTTGATTTACGGCGATTACTATGAAGTAAACAAGTATATTAAGCATGTAAAATCTTTCACTAAATATAAAATTAAAACCACAATATAAATATAAAATTAAAACCACAATATAATCTATCTATTCCAACGGCAGGAGTGCTCATTAAACTTTTATAGAGTTAGATTTTTCAGATGGTCACTCAACTCTTACTATTTCATAAAATCATATTTTTGTCTAGTGATAGAAAATTAACGAAACTTTGAAATAATAACTAGTATAAATGAGAAATCAATCGAACTTTTACGAACTACAATACAAGAACTAGAGTGACAAATAACGAATTTGTTTGCCTGCTTATGGTTGTTGGATATAATAAATGACAAAAATAGATTTGGTTTCTTGGATAGCAAATGCAAAGCACTAAAAGAAGGGAACAAACAACAGAAACTAACACATAACTGTCTCCATCATTAAAGAAGAAAACCAACCAACACATTCACAACAGAGAGACCACCACTACTGCTATACTTTTGCCCCTACATATTTACTCAATCCTCTTATATACTTGTCACATTTTTCGTTTGCAATAACAATAATATATTTATCGTATTTTCATAAAATGGGGTCTGAAAAAGTTAAAAGACCCCCCTTAAAAATCATGTAAGTTTACCTTAATACTCTTATTTAATTTCTTTAATCTAATTAATGAAAAGTGTGCTAGCTGTTCAGGGCAAAATAGAAAAATTATATTCAATTACGTCGTGATTTTCTAAATAACAAGTTGTGGAATATCTACTTTTAATAAAAATGACAAGTATTTAGAAACGGAGCGTATATTTGTATGCACTTTTATAAAACAACGTACACTTGATAAAAACAACACACAATAATATGAGGGACCATATTCATCCACATCATGCCCTCTTTCTCATATTCAATATAATAATATCACCATATGCATTAATGTAACACGTGATCAATATAATAACACTGATATTTCTTGCTAGGGCTTTTGCAATTCTTAGTCATTTCTATTTGTACATACATGGAGTAGTATTCTCATCTAGGATTCTCCTTCATTTGCCAAAACAATATTAATAATTATAATTAAAAAAACACAAACTGAAGACTGACAGTCTCACATACGTATACATGTACGTATAAACAATAAAACAAAATACACAATGTTTTAATGTTTTATGTTGTGAATGGGTGGTTTTCTATGGGGTTGTGCATAGTCCATAACCACTACGTCTTCCACAGGATCCTTTTCAATGGAGTTCACTGCTTCTTCCTCATGTTGTGTTGATGGTGGAGATTCTAGCATCAACCGCGATTCTCTATTCAGTATCTGCATGCATATAAAGCTTAGTATAACGATTTAACTTATATACATCGATAGTGAAAGAACACATTTTATATTTAATTGTATGTAGCACATAAAATTAGATATATGAACTATCACGTGAACATGCATAGAAATATTGCATACTTGTCGTCACTAAAATGAAACACAACAAATTAAAAAGAGAAAAAAAAAATAGGATTCTTGGGACATAAAAACATGTTCTAGTGCATTCAAATGTGTGGTCTAGTGGTTCAATGAAGTTGGGTTGAGTACCGCGAGGTCTATTATTCAATTTCCAACAGAGACAAACATTAAGTGATTTCTTCTCATCTGTTCCGGCTTCGGAGAACAGAGTTAGCTGCTAGTGCATGGGTGGTTACAGGTATCCCGTGAAATTAGTCGAGGTGCGCGCAAGCTGACCCAAACACCACAATTATTTATTTTTTTTCTAAAAAAAAATGTTCTAGTTTTTCTCATAATTAAGAATGAGTGTGTAAAATTCGACTCTTTCAATAGTACTACTGTACCATAGTACTAATTCTAATTAATTACTCAATGGCATAAATTAATTAAAAATCAATCCTATTGTGCAGAGCTAGAGATAGAAAAATTAATTAGATCTTTTTACCTTTACTTGAGCTCCCTTATGAAACGAAATGATCTTGACCTTGTTTCCTGATAGTCACACACCACATATTTCGTCATATATAGAAGAATATACCAAAGGGTAAATTAACGAAGAAAAAAAAAAGAATTACATATTCATGAATTTAAAAGGAAACAAACTTTTTTCCCTCTCTATTTTTCTCTTTAGTTCTTGAAAATATTGTCACAACCTTCTATAGTTATTGAGGCAAATTAAGTTTTTAATGAGATGGTCATAACTTCAACATTATATATATATATATATATATATATATATATATATATATATATATATATATATATATATAATAGGTAAGAGATTTTGCCGCATAGGTTCGAGTCTCACCGTCATATTTACATATGATCAAAATGAATTATCATGTGTTTAGATAATCAATAAAAAAATCAAATCTGCGATGGGGGTGTTGAGGTATAATTAAATAAAAGTAAGTAGATCTCTGAAAGGAACTATACAAATTACAAGGTAGGAAAATTGACATATGTTTCAACAAGAAAGGAAAAATTTAACGTGACAATTAAATATAATTCTTATCCAAAACTATACCTTTATTCTCTTCATCAACTAATGCCTTTTGTGAAACAATTGAACTCTTTTTCCACATAAGTTTTCCATCATGATCTCCTCCAATATCTTCAGACATGATTATTCTTCCTTCTGTTTTTGATCTGTCACTAGTCAAATATGTAACATCCTGCAAATAAATAAGGGCAAGTTACATGTATATTTAGCCGATCGATTAGAATAATTACATTCGCTAGTCAAACATACACTATTTTGATCATTTATGTATATGACACAATAATATACGAAAAATTATACATCTGCTGGCTATTATTTTGGTGAGCGATTATAAATCAGATCAATTTTCTAATTTCTCCATCAAAAAGAAAAACAAGATAACATAAATAATACAAACCTTGCTAGAGAGTAGTATGTTGTTTTCTTTGTCATTAATACTTGCTAGTGGTCTTGCACTACATGCATGGAGAGAAATACAAACCAAAAGACAAACAAGAAACTTAGACATATTGAACATTTTCATTTCTTTTTCTTTTTGGGCAAGCTTATGATGATCT
Source organism: Capsicum baccatum var. pendulum (assembly GCA_030864225.1). Taxonomy (NCBI): domain Eukaryota; kingdom Viridiplantae; phylum Streptophyta; class Magnoliopsida; order Solanales; family Solanaceae; genus Capsicum; species Capsicum baccatum. The sequence continues at coordinate 15,796,035 of CM061550.1, forward strand.
ATAATAGGGTATTATTTTCTTGTTGCAAATTGGTAACTAGGGTTGTTTGGGATATTGCTCAATGAATTTTGTGGGCATATAAGTAGTGGGAAAAGGGCAATGAATAGCATTAAATGCAGGTTTTGTAGGGAGATGAACTTAGAACATGCAGGTGCTTGGATATGCTCAGCCTTCACTACATTTTTGAAGATATTGGCGGCCTCCCCATGTCTCCCTTTCCTTTAAACTTCTCAAACAACATGGGCCCACACCAATTTATACAAAGACAGAGATGGATTCAGAATTTAACGTGTTCACTTTGATTTCCAAGGTTTTTATTGTCGCACTAAAGTGTCCGCTATGCGCAAGGTCCGGGGAAGGGCTCCACTACAAAGGTGTATTCTACGTTGCCTTACCTTGCATTTCTGTCAGAGACTGTTTCCAAGGATTGAACCGGTGACCTCCTAGTCACATGGCAGCAACTTTACCAGCTACTCCAAGGCTTCCCTTCTATTGCTGGCTCATTGTAAATTTAAAATTATGAGTTCAAACTTAGTACTCAATAAGTCAATAACAATAATAACAACAACGACATGTCCAGTATGATTCCTACAAGTTAGGATACGGGAAGAATGAGGTGTATGCATACCTTATCCCTAGCTTGTGTGAGGTAGTCACACGTATGTATAATAGTTCAATTGTCACTTTACCACCCTAAAGTTTATTAATCTAGATTTTGTAAAGATGAAGTCATTCAACTTTGCTTCAGTAATCAGAAATTAAGTCAAACTACTTATAACAAAAAAGCCACTCAATTTTCCGATCCCCAAGTATCATAGACAGTCGTTACTAGTGATTTTTGTGGCTTGCTGACACCTTCTTGTGTGTGATTAACATTAGTAACTTTACGTGACTTTTTATAACAAAAAAGTTACTACATAGTTTACTCACTTTGTAAGATAGTAAGAAAAGTTACATGATTTATTCATCACGAAACATAGTTTATTCACTTTTGTACAATTGAATGAAAGTAAAATGATCATCTTTAACATCTAACTCTCTGGATGGATGATAGAATGGAAGTTGGAGAGAGTTTTTCATAAATTGCTGTAAATGGTTGGCTGAATATTCTTCTAGGTTTTTCACTATTCTGAGTAAATCTAATTAAGTTCCTTTTGATCAAGCTTTATTTGTCATTTTATTCATGTCCTAACTAGGTATAGTGAGGCTACTATGAAATATTTATCCATGGGTGGGGCAAGCTCAGGTTTATGGTTTCTACAAAGATATGCTCCCTTTAATAATTTAAATTATTACAAGCGATGGTTACACAGTTCAATATTTAAATTATTAGAAGCGATGGTTACACAGTTCAATATCTTATTAGAGCAACAAGAAGAGGTCTTGATTTCGAGTATCACCTCTACCACCCGCAAAAAGAATTTTCATGTGTCTGAAGTACTAGCTAATTGATCTTAGTTAAAATTTTACAAGTCGATAGAGGTACAAAGAACTTAACAAAAACACATGACAAACACAAAGTAATGGAGTCAAAAATCTGTCTTAATGATCTTCACATGTAGGTAAAGGTTTATGTTGTTCATTCTCTTGTGATTGGAAATCTTTCATAACAACCAAATCTTCATGTAATTAAGGTGAATCATTTAATATATAGTTTGCATAATTACATTAATTTGATCTTAGCAGAATTCATATATTATACTTTTAATAAATAAGAATAAGAGAATTCTAGGACATGCATGTCCCATGTGTTTCTGCAGGATATCTACCACCCTTTCATATCTTTATTTTGGATTTTCAGCATGGCTTTGTAAATGGCACTCCTTGCCTTAGTAATTACTTTTGCTGTGTTTTTTTTTCCCCCTAACATTAAACTACACAATTTTTGTCATTTTGCTAACCTTTTTTAACAGGATACAACAACAATATACCCAGTGTATTTCCATCAAGTGGGTTCTGGTGAGGGTAAAGTGTACGAAGTCCATCCCGGCCACTATCTCAGATGAAGTAGAGAGGCTGTTTCCGATAGACCCTCGGATAATATTATCAATACATACTCGGCAAAAATACAAGTTGGGGAGGACATTGGAGCTCGATCTGTTACGTAGTTTAGTTATGTCCCTAATTTGTTTTACGAAAATATAGTTTCTAAAATTTTGGCCCATATCATTTGCAAAACACTGAAAGAACATACAATTTTTGTCATCTTTCTAACCTTATATTATAGCATTTGTAAGATATTGTTTTTGGTTAACATGATAATATTCTAAATATATACTGGCAAAATCAAAAGTACTTTGGGAGAGTACTCTGATAATAATTCCTAAAATATTTGCCTATACATTACACACAAACATCAAAGGGATTAGAAATTTAATTTTGTCATCTTGCTATCATTGACCTATAGTCCTAAAGGTTGAAAAAACTGGTTCAGTAGCACATGCATTTGTTTTCTTGCTTCTAAAGTTGTTGTTCAACACTTACGAAATCATACATGAGTCTATTATCAATTCCTAATTTTCATAAGTACTTAGCTCAATGTCAGGTTTGAACATAGAAAATATTATGCAATCAGAAGTCAAAAGATATCCGAAAGATGTGAGATAAGCTAGCATTTTGTCTAGCATGGAAAAAAAAGAGAAAAAAAAAAAAGAGTTCACGTTTTGTTTTGTGTTGTTAGTACATAAAATATTTTATATTATCAGGTAAACTCGATCTACTATTACAAGTTGTACAATTTTTAACTTAATAGTATTAAAAAAGTTTGTATACAGACAAGGGCAAGTATGCCAAAACAACTTTTTTTCCAAACTATTTTGCCAAATACTCAAAAGTTTTAAAACATTGGTCAAATACCCACATAATTCCACCTCACCATCAACTTTTCCAACTTAACAATTTCAGCCCCAACTTTTATATTATTCACTTTAACTCAATACTTCCAACTTAATAAATTCACCCACAAGTTTTTAATAATACACTTCAACATACTCCATCATCCACCATTAATCCATTATATATACAAAATATCTAGGTTTTCCAAAAATATTAAAAAAAAAATTCAAAAGCTAAAAATAGAAGGTGATTATTTTTTCCTCCAAAAAGCTCCGATTCCGGCCACTTTTCCGGCGATTAGCTGCAAATCAGTCCACAAATATCATAAGCTTGTCCATTGCATCCATAGTTACCCTATTTGTTTCCTATCTTATCAAACACACTTTCCACCATTGTTAAAAAGTTTTAAAGCACTCACATTACTCAAAACCATTTTAGAAAGTGCATTATAGCATCTCAGGCGACTCCAAGTTCATTTCTCTATTCCATAAACTCAACAATCATTGATTAGAAGAAATATTTACAATTTTAAATTTTTTGTACGGATATCTACGCAACCATCGACCCGTCATCGTCAGTCATAGACCGTGCATATAACCCAACATAGACCGTAAGCATAATCTACTGTCGACCAAAGCTTACTTCCAAAATGTCTATTGCAGAATTTGTTCTGGTTTCTGGTGATTTCATGGGAGAATGGGTGGAGACTCCCAAATATTGAAAATGGAGATCATTTACCAAGGTGACAATTTCCATTCCTGTTCGCCGCAACAATTCGTACGACGAATTCGTTGCAAGCGTACTGCAGAACGGGGATCTAGATTGCGCGCCGAGCGACGTGGTTATTAGTTATCTAATGCATTCGAGGGAAAAGGTGAATCCTACAATCATAAATAGTGATGTACGTGTGCTGACGTACATAGTGGATGCTGATGCAGATGGCTTTAGGCCTATTTTGAGGATAAATGTAGTTGAGAGGTCCTTTGAAGGACCGCTGAACTCATCAGCACCCCCACCGCGGTGCCCGTCAGTCGACGATGATTTGATCGACGACGATTTGAATGATTACGAGAATGGTGGCGATCATCCAATTAATATGGAAGATGATTCTATGCATATGGAAGACTTTTCATCGGACTCGCAAGATGATGAAGAAGACCGTAAACGACATTACAACTGGGACACTTCTTCTCCAACGGAACCAATTTCTATTGTGGTCAAACATTCATCGATAAGAAAGAGCTGAAAATGCTATTAGACGCAGCAACAGCGAGGTAAAATGTTTATCTTGTGGTTGTGGCTGGTTGTTGCGGGCAATAAAGTATGAGACCTCGGACAGATTTCACATATACAAGTATGTCGGGTTGCACACATACGGTGTTGAACACACCACCCGCAGGCACAAGAAAGTCTCATCCGAATTGATTGCTTCAGTATGCATAAATAATTTTCGGGATGGTAAGGGTCCAAGCATAAAAGAAATTCAAAGGATCGTGTTTAAGGAGTTGCGTTGCAATGCAAGCAATTGGATGTGTTAGAAAAGAAGTGTAATTGCGAAGAACATCATTCGCAAGACACCGGAGCATGGATATGCTTGTTTGTCGGCTTTTTTCCACATGGTGGAGTTATTAAATCTCGGGTCTTCTTACTTTATCATGGTAAACCGGATGGATGGATCGTTCGTTTACTACTTCTTAGCATTTGGAGCTTGCATACGGGGATATGCCCACATGAGAAAGGTAATTACCGTCGATGGCACACATTTGTATGGCAAGTATGAGGGTGTTCTGTTGAGTGCCGTTGCACAGGACACTGAAAATCATATCTTTTCAATTGCCTTTTGTGTCGTCGACAAAGAGAACGATGCTTCTTGGACCTTCTTCTTCCAGAAGATAAAGTCTATCGTAGAAGATGAACCAGATCTATGTGTCATCTCCGACAGGCACATTAGCATCGCCAATGTCTTCTCCCGTGTATACAGTCGTACACATCACAGACTTTGCATGAGGCACCTCGCTGAAAATCTTCGCATAAATTAACACTGCGGAGAACATCTTTATCTATTCTACGTCGCGACAAAAGCTTATTCCTTGGATGAGTTTAGCGATAATTTTATGGAATTGAAGAGTAAGTGCCCCGAGGCAGCACATGTCCTTGAAAATGTGCATGATTTTGAAAAATGGAGTCAAGCACACTTTCCGGGCAACAGGTACGACGTGATGACCACAAACATCGCCGAGTCACTCAACTCAATTTTGATGGATGAACGGAAGTACCCCGTGTCGTACATATTCAATTTAATTGCTAGAAAATTTAGCGAAAAGTTTAGGGAGCGGCATGCCTTTGTCGATGGTAAAGAGAACATATGTGTGCCTTATGCGAAAAGGATCCTAAGGGATAGTAAGAGCGCGAGCGATTCCTTGTATATGAGTAATCCAAACGGGGTTCTCAACCAGTACACGGTGTTCGGCAACGGCGTCACTGCCAAGGTCAATCTCTTGAAGAGGATTTATTCTTGTCGGAAATTTGACTTGGTGAAAATGTCGTGTGAACATGTGATGGCAGCTTTGCAAGCAAAGTATGGTGATGGCGAAGGTTATGGTAACTCCATCTACGAATACTCTTCACTAATTTATAAAGCTGAAAGTTACCTTCTCGCATACTCGAAAGCAATTAACGTTGTCCCTCCGGAGGCCGAATAGACTGTGCCACAGGAATTGTTAGACACTAAAATTTCTCCACCCCCCTACGCTCCCAAACTTGGAAGAAAGAAATTGAAACACACTAAGGGCGTCGGTGAGACACTCAAGTCCAAAAAGAGGAATAGGTGTTCAATATGCAAGAAATTTGAGCATAAAAGAACCACGTGTCAAATGGCCATCAAATCATAAATAGGCTTTTTATTTTAGCTTCAGTTGTAAAGCTAAATATACATTTCTGTAGATTTTAACCTTCAGTTATAATAGACCTAAACCATTGTCTACGGTAGACTACGTAACGTCTATGGTGTATATTTTTCAAGGTCTACAAAATATTATGTATTGATTATATTATTCCTCATCTAACACACTATCTTGGTCATTTTTATGCCTTATCTCTCCAATCGATGCAATGAATCATTATTTTCCTTATTTCCCGGCTTAATGAAAAGCTGCAAAAAACGTCTATTCAAGAAAAAAATCGCTGGTATACGCAAACCAAACATTTTCTCTTCTCAAACACTTTGACTGACCATTGGGTGGACATATGAAAGGACGCCATCTATAGGTATATAAATACATGGCCTATTTCTACGTAACCCTTCACTTGTCTCTAAATCCAAAATACCAGAAACCCTCTTCTTCTTCACCCAAAACCGAAATCATGCCTGGTCGTAGAATTGCCCTTCGCCCAATCAGACGAGTCCCCCCTCGCCACTATGATCTGTTACTTCTTCGAAATAACTTTGACCGTCTTTTCCATGGCCTGGGAGAAGATCGACAGTACTTGAAGCGTAAGCTCCGCCAAATTACTCGTTTTCTTCATGCAATTCTGAAGCATCTTGGAATAAATGACAACGACTACATCACCCCCCACCATCTCCATAATTTAGTTTAATTTGTTATTTTAGTTTATGTTTTTAAGTTTTTTAGGTTTGTTCATTGTTGAAGAAGCTTTCTTGTAGGATCTTGTTAGAAGAAAGCTTCTTCTATTTTTTCTTTTTTGCTGTAAATATTATTATGTAATGCAATGAATAAGTTTAATATATGTATGTTTTAGTTTGTTTTAACATTTTGTTTACCATCTTTGTTGTGATCCCTTGTTTTTTTATGTGGCGGTTATTCTTCTGTACAAACAAAAACTCGAATCAAATATGTATGCTTTGTTCAAATTACACATGGTTTATCATCAATCGTATACTCAGTCCCTCCTCGACTGGACATATCAATCGATCGTAGACCATGTGAATCGATGGGTCATCGGTTAAATTAAAATAGATAATAACATATTTTGGGGCTAGTAGAAGAAAATAATTTAATGAAAAAAGATTTAAATAGATTATCACGTGTTTTGTGGCTGGTGGAAGAAAATAATTTAATTAAAGATGATTTAAATAGATAATTACATATTTTTTAAATAGATAATCACATGTTTTGTGGCTGGTGGAAGAAAATAATTAAATTAAAAATAATTTAAATAGATAATGACATATTTTGGGGCTGGTGGAAGAAAGTAATTTAATTAAAGAAGATTTAAATAGATAATGTTGGAGTGATGGTGGCACTTAACAGACCATCGTAGATCATGACCTATGTCAGCCATCGATTAGTCTGGTCTACCGTAATCTTACACCTTTAGTAGTGCATCGATTGATATCATGATTATGCGTAGACCACAGTGATCTATGTACACTGTTATAGACCATCACTTGGATGTAGTTAAAAATGAATAAATTAATTAAAAATAAATATAGTATGAATTTCTACACATGTGAAGGAGTGTAAATAAGTCATATAATCATACTTGTGCTTTAATAAACATTACTCTTAGGATATTGAACATTCAACCACAACCCATCCACACACTCCTTAATTCACCCCCCTAATTTGTTTAAGCTCTAATATGATTATGTGACTTGTTTACACTCCTCCACATGTCTACAAATCTACTCTACATTTATTTTTAATTAATTTATTTATTTTTTAACTATATTCAAGTGATGGTCTATAACAGTGTACATAGATCACCGTGGTCTACGCATAATCATGATATCAATCGATGCACTACTAAAGGTGTAAATCTACGGTAGACCAGACTAATCGATGGCTGACATAGGTCATGATCTACGACGGTCTATTAAGTGTCACCACCACTCCAAGATTATCTATTTAAATCTTTTTTAATTAATTTACTTTCTTCCATCAGCCCCAAAACATGTCATTATCTATTTAAATCATTTAATTTAATTATTTTCTTCCACCATCTCCAAAATATAAGATTATCTATTTAAATCAGTTTTAATTTATTTATTCATTTTTTAACTATATCCAAGTGATGGTCTATAGAAGTGTACATAGATCACCGTAATCTACGCATAACCAGGATATCAATTGATGCACTACTAAAGGTGTAAGTCTACAGTAGACCAGACAAATTGATGGTTGACATAGGTCATGATCTACGACGGTCTATTAAGTCTCACCACCAGTTCAAAAAAGAAAAATTACTTTTCCAACGTTAATAAACGGCTACTTTTTGTAAGCCATCAGTGTTAACGCTTCGTTTTTACTTCATATATAAGGTGTCCATCTCTCATTATTTTATTTCATTCACTTTGTTTTGTTTTTAAAAATTCTATAATGTTGCAAGCATCTCAAACATCCAATTCTAAAAATACTCTAATTTGTCATTGTGGGAATGCGGCTGTCTTGAGGATGTCACGCACGAATTCAAATTCAAGTCGTAAATTTTATAATTGTGCAATTGCGAAGGTGAGCTCTGTGTATTTTTTTAAAAAAGTTAAGTTAATCGTTATGTAATTATTTTTTTTTCCTAGGATAATGGCACATGCTCGTTTTTTAAATGGATTGATGAGCTATCTCATACAACCAGTCCATAAACGTTGAGTCCGGGACTCGAGACATTAAATTTTCAAGGCTTGACAAAATTTAATCTACTACAAAGGCTCCAACAATGCGGAAAAAATAAAGATTTTCTCATGACTTTGTTCAAAGAAGTCGAAGAATAGAGGGATCACTTTAAAATATTGCTACATGACACCCAAATAGAGAGGGATCAACTAAAACAAAAATTGATTTTGGCTGAAGAAAGGGAGAATGTCCTAAAAATGATGTTATGTGCTATAATGCTAGTATTCGTTCTTTGAAAAAGTGTAACATGAATGTAGTGATATTGAATAAATATTAATAGTTCTATTTTTCTATAATGTTAATACTATTTTTGATAGAATCATAGTCGATTAAACAACACGTCAACTTAAATTCGACCAGTAGGCTAATGATAGACTATGCATACGGTATATGAAATATTAAGTATGCATTCTATGATATCAAGCATACAATATACCAACTATGACCACACCATGCATATTCAAATTTCATGCCACAAATCAGTTTGACAGAAACAAATTCAATGCAGAATCATAACAAGTTTCATAAAATAAAAGAATAATTATCATATACTACCATCAGATCCTACAACCTTCATATTTGTGAAATAAAAAAAAATTATCATACCATAACAACCATAATTCAACAACACATTAAACGGCTTAGGATTCAAATGTATTTTTCCCTAAGTTCCTCATGATCAACACTGGTGTTACTGTTGATTTCATCAATAATATCCATGACCACATCTTTTTGGTCAGCTTCAACTGTTTTTTTCTCAAAAGTTGCAGCAGCTTCTTCATTTTCACCTTCTTCTTTTTTTTCCAGCTTGTGCAGCAGCTAGTGCTTCTTCAGTTTCCTTTTCTTCCACACCTTCTTCTCTTTCTTCACCAGCAGCAGCTGTTTCTTCCTCAACTTTTTCTTTTCGTTCACCTACTGCTTCTTTCGCAACTTCTTCTTTGTCAGCTTTGTTAGCTTCTTCTTCAACAGTTTTTTCTTTTTCCTTGCCTTCTTGTTTATCTGTTGCCGCTTCTTCTTATGCTTCTACAGCTGTTACTTTTCCACCTTCTTCTTGGCTCTTATCTTCTTTATCATCCTTCTTTTCTTCTTCTTTTTCCTCTTCTTCCACAACAGCGGCCAACTCATCCATTTTGCTTTTTTTTTTCTCCTTCTTCATTCCTCTCCGATTAACGAAGGTCCACATGCACTGTATCATCATATTACAAAGTGTTACTGATATTTAAAGCTGAAAATTCATTAACAACATCAAATTTTGAATGAAGTTACCTCTCTCGTGTTGTCGCTCACCCTTTTCCTTTTTCTTCATTCTTTTCTCTCTGATGTAGGCAGCAATATCCAACACCGCTTCCTCGAGCGAAGCAACACACCTATGAAGATCCCCGGGGAATGAGGTTCTGCTGCATCTTTAGAGGTGCTCGGAGAATCATCATCACCAACATGTACTCCAACGGGGTTACCACCCAAATCCCCATCATCATCACTGTCCTCATTTGAAGTAAGGACAGTCACCCTTTCTAACTCTTTCTTCAAGCCATCGGAGACGTTATTTTTCACCTCGTCCGTATATAGCTCAAACGTAATCATGTAATCCATCTTCGTCTTATGAAAAGTAGGGATGATGCACGGGTGCACGTTCTACAAAATATCAATTGTCAATTACATAACATTCGATACAACGGTAGTATTATTGCATAATAGAAAATAAGTTCATACCTCGATAACTTTTTCCTTATACTTGAATGGGTCGTCTTCGATTATCTTATCACTTTTTGTAGTGTGTCATCTGAGGATGCGGGGAATGGAAAAGGGCTCATCCATTGATTTTCCAGCAAATTCTCTAAGATGAGGAAAGGCCTCATAGATCCAAATATGTAAGTAGTACAACAGTGAAAAAAATAACTCAGATTCTATGACAGAGTATAAATAAAATGAGAATCTACGATAAACTCACTGAAGGGTTTATGGTAGATATCACGAATGCCCAGGGAAATCCGAATAGAGCATAGAATGCCTTCTGCTTCTCATCAAATACTTCCTTCTGCTTCTTCAGGTCACTTTTTTTCTTTAGATAGTCCATGGTCAGTTGAAATGTCTCTTTCCCTCACGGATACTTCTCGAAGAAACTAACGAATCGACCATTCAAATCAGTTTTGTGTCGACAACCTTCGCCGAATCTTTTGCAAGCAACATGGTGTGCAAGAACCACAGTAGACAGCACTTGAACTTCTGGTCCTCGTTCAGCTTATTCCCTCTGATCAGGTGTAACAAGTTGGCCGCCGTGATGTTTTTATTTTTCGTCGCCTTAAAACAAAAATTATCCCCCTTTGCTAACACCTTCTTCATTTTTTATTCACTGGGGTATGATGAGAAGTTTAGCCCCGTGATCAAACAAAACTCTTTCAAGCCAAAACAGGCAGGCTTGTTGTTAATGCAGAACCACATCTCATGACGCATCTTATCGATCCTGACGCGTCACAACAACAAATAATGGACCAACTGCCCATTGAACTTGAGATGTTCCGGCAGGTTTCTTAGGTGTCCAAAACTGGACCGCTTGAATCTTTTCTTCAATTATTGGTCGACAAGAACTTGCTTAAATTCTCGATAAGCAGTCATTCTTGATCTGACCGATATCTTTGCCAGAAAAGATCCGACCTCGTCAATTATCGTTCGAAGGTCATACCGTTTTACGGAAATGCACTTTGAAAGATATGGCACGGATAAGGTATCATTATCCCCATCATCACTATTACTCCCACTTCTCTCGCTCTCTTCACCGTCACCACTGACACTCCGCTTGGCAATATCTTCACTAGAATCGACGTAGTCGCTTATCTCCTTTAACTCCAAATCTGATTCAGACACCGTCTCTTCAATTTTCTTCCTTTTTGAGATATTTTCAACTGCCTCAGCTCTTCTTTTTCTACTGCTGCCAGCGGTACCGAATTTGCGTTTAGGAATGATGTTTTTTTTTTTACCCACTTTCAACACAATCTACACCTGAAGAATAAATCTCACATTTTCAGTTCATAGACCACAAGTCTATCAACAGAAATAACTCAATGCTCAAATGAAACCCCCCCCCCCCCCAAAAAAAAGATAACAAATACCCCACCATTAAACAGTTCACTATACAAACATACAATAACTGAACCAAAATCCAACATGCAATATCAAAACACAACAATTACTAAAAATCAAACTAATTAGCTATTAATATTTCAATTTTCACTATTTCAGCAATTATGTTTTAAAAGAATTTCATACGTCTTAAAATTGATTTCAATCTAGGGCATTGTCATTTCATAGACCACGGGTCTACGGACAGAAACAGGTCGTTGTTCAAATCAAAATGTCAAAATAACTCTTCAAACAGTAATTATCCCACCATTCAACACTTCATTGCTAAAAAAAACCATGACTAAAAATCAAAACACCAAATTCGAAAAAAAAAAAAAACTACATCACTACGAATTGATTAGCAAAAAAAAAAAACGTTTAAATGGATCTAGAAATGATCGAAACTTAATTTTAACTAACCTTGCGAAGCAACAACAACCCCTTAGCAGCTGGAGAAGAAGACGAAACGAAAATGGCTTTTTTGGGAGAAGTAGTTTCAAAAGCGAGAGTTGGGAATTGAAGAGGAGAGAGAGGGTGAATTTTTTTTAATATTGGAATAAGTGGTGGGTGTTAGGTGTATTATATTAAATTTGTAAAGTTGTAAAAATGATGAACCCTTGGCCCACGTGTGGGCCCCACTTTTTTCACTTTTTACATCCTAAACCTAAAAAATAAATCAAAAAGAAATTAAGTAGGTATTTGACAAATTAGTTTTGGAGGATTCCTTCTTTGCCAATTATTCCCTATAGACAATATACAAAACTTAAATTCAAAGAAAACAAAAAAAGTAACGGCCTCTCCTTTGATATGCATGTATTTCATTTTTGTGCTCGTCTTGGACTTGGCCGTGACTCATGCAATGCCAGCATCATAAAAATGATACTGAGAAGATTATTAGTAGCATGGCCTTAAGTAAGAATAGCATGCACAAATCGAGAAATGATTTATTTTTATGATAGAATTCCATGATATTAATAATTTATCGCAACCTCATATATAATTTGAAGAATTATAGAACCAGTAATTTATCATCAAATGTTTTATAAGAAATATATTAGTTAGTCTCGACTCATGCATGTTGATCACGTGTGAGAAGGAACTAGATGCTTGCAAAGCAGAGACGGATCTGAGAGATAACTTATCGGATATATATACAAAAACTAGATAATTTTATATAAACTTTAAAATTTTGATAAGCTTACTAATATAAGATCAAGTAGGGAAGATAATTGGTTCTGCATGCAGGTTATAAAACTGACATAAAGAATAGTGAAAATAGGAAGACAGACATGGTTTGTAGTGCAATTGACGTTTGTTAACACCACCTATGAATTATGATAAAAGTAATAGACAAATGAATATAAATTATATATCTAAAGAATTTTTAACTATAAGTGTAATTTAGTTCGTTATAACACACAATTATATTAGAGATAGAATTCCACCTATGAATTTGATAGAATTCGAATACTTTGGGGAAAACATGTATTTGTGTTTTACAAAGCATGTATAATCTACTTTTTCTAAAATTAATAGGACTCATAAACTCAAAAATTTTAAATATGATTCCACATTAACATGTTAGAGTACCATATTTTATTTGTAAAAAGAATTGCACTTTTGGTTCCTCAATATTGATGAATCTTGATTTTGATCCTACTAAGTTGTAATATTAGGCAAGTAGTTTTAACCTTTAATTAACTAAAATGTGTATTTGTATCTCTTTAGTCTTTATAAAGGAATTAAAGATGTAATATTTATATTATTTTTAAAACTATATTATCTTTACATATGAATAAATGATTCGAATTTAACATACTACGTCTATATCAATAGCGATAATTAATTTTAAGATTCACGAGGGGGAGAGGAATCAAAGTCGTCCATATATCGATTAATTAATAATTAAACATGCATATACCTAAAGAGAAATTATATGGCCCAAAATAAAAATTGTCTAACTAACCTAACAGCTTATAATCAGTCAAAAACGAGAGGAAAATGAAATAAAAGACCAGTAGGCTAATATATAAACATATGGGACCCTAAAGGGAATGGGAGTTGGGACCTCAAGGGAGAAAAATTTATGATTATGGGGAGACAAACCAGCATGGCCATACCGCCATTGTCACTCAGATCAACAATCCATGACATGGGGTCCCAATCAATATATGCCACGTGGCACATAGTCCCATGTGCCCTAGTCATGTGAAAATAAACATTGGTCACCTTCTCCTTATTTAACATATCAGATCGAGGATTTGAAGTTTATAACACTGATTCTAAATTATTATCATTAGTTTGTATTCATTGTCTTTTTGTCATAATTTACATAAGGTGTTCTTTGTTTTCTCTTAGATTGGTCCAAGTGGCAATTCTTACTGCAGAAACAGATCAAGTCATTCTTCTCCTTTCCATGCCAATGGATGAGTATATTAGGGCTGGAATGCTCTTTTATTATGTACGTGAATTATTCAGTTGATTATTTGATTGCACTAGTTTCATAGTCATCCTCTTTACAGTGTCACGTCGATCAACTCTTCTTGTTAATACAGGAAATCAAACTCTATTTTAAGGTAGAGTTTTTAGGGTCCTATAATGGTATTTAATTGGGCAGAGAGATTAGCTAGAGAGTATATTTGAAGCTTGTGAGGACCCTCAGCACAAAAGAAAGTGTCGACACTAAATTATCAGAATGAGACATCAAAGTAGCAAGATACAAAACAAATATAGTAAAATATAATAATACACATTAAAGAATAAGAAACTGGGCTATAACTAAATAATATTATTAAAAGGGCAAGAGAAGGGGAGGAGGCTAGCCCACTCCCTTTCCAACACTCAACTACCTACAAACCTTCTACTCTAATCCTCGACTTCATACTTTCCTATCTAAGGTGATCACGTCCCTTGTTAGCTGAAGTCGTGTCATGTCTTGTCCAATCATCTTTTTTCGGTTCTTCTTCGGTCTATCTCTACCTCTTCTAACTCTTGCTACAACCTCTTCTCATATCTGAACCATCTCAGTCTCACTTCCCCGTCTTGTTCACCACTGATGCCACTCTCACTTTGCCCCATTTAATTAATTTGTTCCTAATCATATCTATCCAAATGTGCTCACATGGACATTCATCTGAACATCCTTATCTCCGCTACCTTCATATTCTGAACGTTAATATTCTTGACTAGTCAACACTCTGATCCATGCAACAATATATATTGGTCCAACTACTAGTCTTGTGGTGTAAAACAAGCCACATATATAAATTGTGTGCGTGGCTATAAATGATCATTTGAAAATTCAAAATTAAATTATTTTTAAATATAAAAGATATCATTCTTTTTGCACTGACTAAAAAACAAGAGTGACAAATAAATTGGGAGGCATGGAGTAATAGATTTCATAAAATAAATATAAAACTGTTGAAATGTGTGATCATCTCATTTAAATATACTTAAATTGTTAGAGAGTGTATAATTTTATTTAAATAATTAGTACTCCCTCCGTCCATCAATAATTGTTCATTATTGATTTGGCAAACAAGCTACGAAATAGTAAATGATAGGAGTACTGGATACTAATTGTATTTAATAACTAAGGGTAAAATGAGTAGAAATGGATAAATTATCCATTGATTTTTCAAACTGGACAAGTATTATTGGACATTTATTTTTAGTATTAGAGTGGACAAGTAAAAATAAACAGAGAGAGTATATCTTTTAACATGTCCCCGTCCATGAGGTCTAATTCTTTTTCATACGCCAAAAACATAAAAGTCCTTTCAAACCACACTCCGTATACTCTGATATCATATTGAAATATATGAATCTATTTTATCTTAAAGTTTAAATTATTATAGAAATCAGTATACTTATGTCTTTTAACAAGGATTTAGAACAAAACTATTGAATTCGGTCCAACCACTGCCTCAAAGGTACATCATGCCATGCTCTCCTATCCCCTCCTCTTTCTCCAACTGCTGACAATTTTAGTGGTTCGAATGAAATCTTCATATGGGAAAGACCTTTGATGTTTTGGCTTAATTGTTATTTGGGTAGTCTCTCCTATCAGGTTGGCTTAATTCTTGTATACCTTAACAACATAATATATATCATGAATATGATGTGTTACTAGACGTGTTTTTTCCTGTTTGTGCCAACTTAAGTTGACATTAGCCTCCCCTGTCATTATCTTGGTTTGGTTAAGATATCTCACTATTAGTCCTTCTGTCTGTCTACATATGTATGTATTGAAAGGGATTTGAAGTGATTAGCACTTTGTCCTGAGTCGGGATTCTATCGAAAATAATCTCTCTACTTCATCTGAGATAGTGATATAGATTGCGTATACTTTACCCTCTCCAAATCTCAATTTGTAGGAATACACTGGCTATGTTGTTGTTGTTTATATAGAAGTGATTAGCACAATCAATCTTGGATAAGATGAGTTAAGAGAAAGATGAAAGTTTAGCACTACTTGTCCACTTGTAGCTTTCGATATGCATGCACTTGTGACTGGTCAGTATTGATTCAGAAATTAAAAACTTAAACTTTCATCAACTTCGAAAAATTTACCCACTTAAGATCACTATATTTAGCATTTTGCCATTAACATAATGCTTTTTAACTTGCCTAACTAAGATGTCATATATTAAGCTAATGATAAAGGAGATCAGTATTTCTGACGTGGAATATAAAATAAATAGTAGTAGATATGAATTCATACTTCAAAAATACAATGAATACGGCTGAGAACTTTAAAGGTTGAGTCCATAATAATACTTAAATTTGAATCGGTTGTTATCCATCTTTAAATCAACATTGGATATTGCTAAAGCATTTCATTAGTCAAAGTTGTTCATGTATAAGATTTCACAAGTTGCTCGTCTAGTTAGCAACTTCAATATTATCAACATTGTCCATGTATAGAGAGTAGAGATTATTATATGTTAGAATTAGTGAATACAGAAAGAAAAATATCAATGTTTTGGAAAATGAGTGACCTCTATTATGCTTTCACAAACACAAGTATCAGTTTTTCCAAGATCGTACCAAATACAAAAGATGTGGGCTTATGTTGCTCAAACTCTTCAAAAGTACCAGCGAATACATGTCAAATTCTCCAAAAGTAACGTATTTCTAGTTCTGGTGAAGCCACAAGATGGTAGGCCAATGATGCTCCCTTTGAAAATATCTCCCCCCATAAGTCAACATCTGAGACCAATTTGTCCATCAAACTGAGAAATATTTCATAATCTTCCACAAGCTCTTTGACACCATGTTTCTAGGCACAAGATTTCTCACAGGATTTGTTTTCATCATTAATTAAAGTTGAATTTGAATAGTATGACTTTCTGAAATACAGGAATAAGGGCACTTCATTGATAAAGATAAATACATGCCATCAAAAAACCCTCCTAAATCAAGCCATGAAGCTATCAAAGGCGTGCCTACTGACACCTGTCAAGTCTTCGTCTAGCTATCAGAGGCGTGCCTACTGAGACCTGTCAAAAGTCCTCGTCTTGCATGCCGCCTGTTTTTATTTGCTCTCAATCATGTGAGAAAAGATTAGTATGTGACTTTATTCTCTTAGCCTCTCTTAGTTTACTACTGGCCTTCCTGAACTCCCAAGGACGCAACACTTTATTTCATTTCTACGGCTTCTTATTTACTGGTCTTCCCAAACTCCTACGAGGGGAGTCAAATTTTGGAATAAGCTCCTTTCTATGTACAACCCATTCGAGAGTTTAAGCTCCTAATTCGATCTATGGCTAAGTTGTAGTGTACTCAAAGGCGAGGAGCTCCAAAAAGTGGAAGCGGTCGCCTCTAGACTAAAAGGGAGGAAGTTCATAAGGATATTTTACCGGTAAAAGTCTATCCTCAAAATTCAACAAGCTCTTACGTATAAACAAAGGAGCAGAAACAACTAGAATAATTCAAGATCAAAACCCAACAAAGATTACAGAGAAAGAACAGGTTTAGATTTTCTACTCGTTTTACTGGTAAGAAAAATCAGTGTTATAGTGGTGAATAAATTGCCATAGCTCTAATAACGGTTAGTAATGGCTAGAAATAAAGACTCATTATATGATTAGTATGACACATTAACTTTCTGAAGGATGAATTTGGAAGAATGAACTTAAGACATTATTTATAAGAATGAGTTTTGACACTTCCTTTAGAAATATCACAAATTCAAATAGAATGCTGAAAATAGAAAAGCAATCAAGAATACTTAGGCATCCCATGGTTGTCCTTTATAAAATCGCAACTGATTCGGACACAAATACAATCTTTAAGGAGGTCGGATCCGAATAAATTATTAACAGGGCAATGCTTGTGTTTTTAACTATACATAAATATATGCTATACATGAATTTTACCAGCATAACCTTGAAGATTTTGGAAGCGAACGAAAGATAATGGCAGCAGGATAGGAAAGTGTCACGGGGGAAGTGTAAGCAAATGAACAAATGTCACTAGCGTGAAAGCTACAGCTCGTTCACACCCCCGAATGTGTTTTCTCCACTGTAGGTAACATAGAGGAAACCGTCTTCATCCTTCTTCTCATCGTAGATTGCAGACATGATCGCCCCTGAAAAACTAAGCGCAGTTAGCTCACTTCATAGTAAAAGAGAGAATTGCTCTCCAAAATCCGAATTGCTTATGGCAAGCTTCCAAAAGCCAGATATTAGTAAAGGAAACACACCTGTCGGCGGTAGGACATTGTCAATAAAAATGAATATTGCCTTTTCTGCACTCAATTTGATTCTTTTGCGGATGACATAGACAAACTGCCCGACTGTCAAGTCAGCTGGCACAAGGTACCTGTAATTTTGCCAAACACGAAAAACATGAATCAAGTTTCTGCTGGAGTCCTAAAACCAGAGATCGTAACGAAGTATGCACTTGTTTGGTAGCCCTTCCATTTCAATTTGTTTGTCTAGTTTTGACTTGGCACGAGTTTAAGAAAGTAAAGAAAACGCTTGAATCTTGTGATCTTAAACATGTCGTGGAAAGTAAGAATTAAAGAGTTGCCAAAAAAGGAAAGATACATTCTTTTTGAAGTGGACTAAAAAGGAAAGTAAGATAAACTATTTGACGGATGGAGTAATTAAGATAGTTGTGGCAGCAGCGGTGATAAGATGATGAAAACAATAATTACTGAAGATCTGAACCACTGGAAAATAGAAATCATCCAAAGCTACTTCAACACCATGGGCTATATTGACATATTGGTGCTGCTTATGTACACAGAAAGAAGGCTCACGCGTATTGTGGTGTCTCGTTGGCAGGAGAGAACAGGTGTACAACGGAGGAAGAAAATGCCATAGAGTTAAATTTGAGATGTTTGTAAATTTGACTCGTAAGTAGAGATGACAATATTCATCTCATCATATCACATGAATGACATCAATTATCACCTAAAACTGGCAAAACTAGATGTTTGGAACAAGGCAGCAGGACGCACGACTAAGTTACAGAAAAGGTCAATTGTCAATCTGAAGGGGAAGCAACAACTGAAAAGGAACACACGAAATGAAGGAATGAGAGAGAAACATTTTCTGAGAGGTAATATGATTCTGCCATGGCTGTAGCACAACCGAACCGAACATATATATAAGTAACACAAAAAAAAAAAATTGTAGGTTGTCGGTGCTTAAAAAAGCTAACTTGTAGGTTGTCGGTGCTTACTTTTTCTTATCGATGTTGGGAATCTCACTTTTTTCAGCCTTTTCAACTATCACCTGTATATTACATAAATACTGTGAAAAAGGAGCACTACAGTATTCTGGATGGATTGGCACATAATGCCAAATAAAACAAATACTAAACAGAAATTCACAAGTCAAAATTGGAAAGTACCCTCGTTGGACGCATATCCAGTTTGAGTTTAAACAAGACTCAACTATGACAATAATATAGTTGGCACATAATACCAAAGCGAACAACTATAAGTATTTCGTAACGAACAAATTTTGAAGTATTTGTCCACTGAGGATTCATGTAGACCAATTAAAGCTGATTGGGATATGTAGAGGAGTCGTTGCAGTTGTTGTTATATACTTCTACACATGATTCCAACATCTCCAGGATTCAGAATCTAAGCAACTGTGTTAGGTGACAGTAAGTGATTAACGTGCTTTCCCTATTAGCTTGAATTTTGACTTATTAGTGTCAAGGTTGTTCAACAATATTTTGTTATTTTTTTTCATTTATAACCGTGGTGTCCGGGCCAGCTTGCGCGCACCTCGACTAAATCCATGGGATACCTGCCACCTCCCACCAGCATCAGGTACCAGGTAACTCTGTCCACCAAGGCTAGAACAGATGGGAAGAAAACACCTAGTGTTTGTCTCTGGGAACTGAACCTGAGACCTCATGGTGCTCATCCCAACTTCATTGAACCACTAAGCCACACCCTTGGGTGCGGGTTGTTCAACAATATTTAAACTGCATAATGGTTAATATCAGATCAAATCTACATACTTTTGTGATTAAAACTTTGACTACATAAGCTTACTGCTTTGCCCTCACGATTCTTTCATCTCTTACTTTTGAAGTTTAGGTCTTGCTGATTGATCAACTGTACCTGTTGCCATTCTTTCTTCCTTCAAATTTTCAGGTAACACATCCATCTACTTAAGGATCTCATCTGCAGTAAAATATCTCTAGCCATTCACCTCTAAAAAACTATCAAACCCATTTCAGTACACAAGAAAGCCTCATGACTCAGGGAAGGAGAGAAGGGGGGGCCTTTGGACACGGAAAAAGCAAACTAAGATTCTGACTTAGTTGTCGACTTGATACAGATGAAACCGCCAGCGACATTGGAATTGTGGAACTAGGAGTTCAGGCAAACAGAACAGATGGTACCAAGGAGACACGTTTAAGAGAATGTGTTGTTACCTCCATTGTTTTTTATCAAAATTGATAAAGCATGTTTTGAGTGTGTTCAATAACTTCACGTTGTATTATCCTTTTCTATTGTGCATTCAAGTCTCAGAAATGAACAGGTAAACACGTGTTTCCAATAAAAAGGAAACTCACCCATATTCTTCAAACTCTAGTCTGTTCACTCTATGTCCCGAGAGTCCCAGTTGGTCGGTGAGTTAGTTGTGGTATTAGGTGTACAGTGGTACAATTTTGGTTCTCTTCCCGGTCACCACGTGATAATACTTATGTAATTGAGATGGTACTTAAATTACTAGATATAGAACATGCAGCTTCTATGGCAATCACATTATACCTTATCTTATCCATTATACCTCATGAAGGTAAAGAGACTATTTCCAAAAGATCCTCGGCTTCAAGAAACGCATTCCAACTTTATACCAGTCGACTCCAAATCTGTTTAAAGATAATCTCACCACAGACAACTTGGCATTATACCGATGCCAATGACTCAAAGCCCATTCAGAAATACACCCACAGGAAAAACAACACATGTAGTTTATACTTTATACTACAAGGCAATCATTCAAATTTCAAAACGATCTCATCAATGAAATCAGTTAATCACATTATTCACAGTGAAACTAGTAGCTACCACAGAAGAAAAATACATTCACATAAAATTTTATTCTCACCGGAATCCTATCAGGGTATTTTTCCCTAATCCTAGCAGCCTCAGCACGCCTCTTATCTGAACATCATCCAAATCAACAGTCAAAAAAATCAGCAACACCCGCAGTTCTTTTTCATAAAGTAAAGTCAGAACATAGCAAAAATTACGGAACGCTAAAAAAAAAAATCTAAAACAAACCAAGATCATGTTCTTGCTTGAATGAATTCTTAGACATTTTCCTGAATCAAACAGTCAAAAGAAGCAACATTATTAACTTAATTAACATATTATCCCAGCAGAGAAAAAAAAAAAGAGTAATTTCTTTCCATTTGTCCTAGTCTTAGTAGATAGACTTATATGGTACCCCTGTTCCCAATGGTGGCAGGTACCACGTATAATTAGTCGAGCTGCACGAAAGTTGATCCGGACACCACCGTTATCACAAAAAATCATACTCCCTCCGTTTCAAGAAGAATGATCTACTTTCATTTTTAATCTGTATCAAAAAAATGACCCCGCCCCCTCCTTTTTTTACAATACTTTAATATCAACTTTCCACGTAAGATGTTTAAGACCACAATATCAAAGAACATTTTAGTACATTTAACGAACTTTAATTTAGAACCACAAATTCAAAAGTTTTCTTTATTCTCTTAAAACTCTGTATCAAGTCAAAACTATGTAGTAATTCTTTTTGAAACGGAGGGAGTACTTAATAATAATAATAATAATAATAATAATAATAATAATAATAATAATAATAATAATAATAATAATAATCCAATTGCCTTACAAAACAATCAGCTACTTCTTCCAATACAAAAACTTCAAATTAAGCATTTTTCAACCTAAACTAACACAAAACTAAACAAACCCACAAAGAATCTTTAATTTTTTCTGCTTCTAAAACAACTCCATCAAGAAAAGATTCATAAAAAACAATCACAAAAAATAAAATACATAATCCTAATTGATAAAGCATGAAAATCCTGAACTATTAACAATAAAATAAACATCAAAAATCAAGGAAAAAATATATAAGATTAATCAAAAGGAGTAAAGAACTAACCTTTTTTGTGAAATAATGATTTGTCAATAGAGAGAAAAAAAGAAAGAGATAAAGAATGAAGGTTGAGTAAAATGATGACTTTGCTTTTGCTTTGTTTTAGGACTCTTTTTTTATTTTATGTATAAATAATGATTATCCAAAACTCTATTTTTGTTATATACTAATAATAGTTTATTTATACACGGAAGTATTGGGAAACATTACTGTATAAGTACTCTCATACGTAGAAATAGCCGTGGGATTCAACAAGAAAAGACCCAAAAAAAAAAAAAAAAAAAAACTAATTTAATTGGAGATTAATGAAGGGAGCTGCTTCGATGGTAAGCAGCATACATTTCAATTTTTTAATTTAAATTTGTGAGTTTAAATCATCAAAAAATCAAAAAGATAAAAGTTTAGGAAAGAGAGAAATACATACATACGTATATATATTTGTCTAGTTCGTTCATTTTCTTCTATTTATGTTTTAGAGGTAGAGGCTTCTTCCTTATTCTTATTTTTAGAAGTTTTTGAGATAATTTTCAATTCTAATTTTTCTAGTTTTTCTCTTTGTCTTTTCTCGAGAAAATTAGATATAATTTTTTCATCAAGATTTCCTTTCTAATGGGTTCCCTTATTCGAAATTTTCGACATAAAAATTTAGTCTACACACACTCTCTCACTTTTAAAAAAAATGAACTAGTTTGATTTGATACAAAATTTAAATAAAAAAAGAAGACGTTTGATTTTTATCATTCTAAATTAAAGCTATGTGAAATATAGTAAAATATCTTTTAATCTTCTGATTTTTAAATATGTCATGTGTAAAGTTCAAACTAAAGTATTTTCAAAAAAAAAAGTTAAAATTAAAATATTTTCAAAAAAAGAAGAAGGATAATTCATTTTAAAACGAATTAAAAAGAAAAATAAGACATTATTTTTTTAACAGAAAGGTATAGATTATATAGTTGTTGGGTTCTTTAAGTGAAATGACTAAAAAGAGTAATTTATTATATCAAAAATTTTTACTACGTGCGATATTCTAAAAAAAAAAAGAATTATAAGAATCTATTTTACTCGAGATTTCTATAAAAGATTATAGATATTAGGGGTGGGCAAGGTATGATATATACCAAATTATCATATCGAATCGAATTTTTTGATATCGTGATTTTGATATTATGGTATTTGATATGGTATATGATATACATTTTAAATTTTTTTGGTATATGGTATGGTATTCGATATTTACAAATGACATACCAAAATACCGAATAACATACCGAAATATATATAATTACATAAGTAACTTTTACATATATATATACACACACACATATATATACATATACATATATATATACACACACACATATATATACACATATACATATATATATATATATATACACACACACACGTACACACACAAATATAATACTTAGTATTGGTATAAAAATGTTTAGACATTAAAACTTTCGCTACTATATCTTGATTGAAATGTCTTTTTTGTGTATTTGACTAACAAAAAGAATTGTTTGTATTTTTTTTTCAATATTTCTACATGTGTATTTATGATACAATTAAGACGTGCTTTTGAAAAGTCGAAGTAATAAAACTCTAGTATACGAGTATATATTATCGAAGTTGTACAAACTATAGTTACCGATTACCATACCGTAAAATATCGAAATCAAACGTCAAAATACCGAACCATACCAAATTAATATGATATGGTAATGGTATAATATTTTTAAAAATTTAATACCAAAATTACCATATCGAAATTTTAAATATCGTACCATATCATGCCCGCCCCAAATAGACATAATCATTTTTTAAAGAGACAGAGAGAGAGAGAGCGCAACCCGCTGATTTTAGGGAAATGATTATGTTAATTTATTTTTCTTTTTTCTTTTTATCGTTTTTGTATCTTTTACTTTTGAATAAATTTTAAAACCAAAATTAATGAATTCTAATAGTTATTCAACCTCAAAGTCAAATTAATCTTTGAGGTAATTCTTTAAGATAAAATTTCACAAATAAAAACTATCTAGCCTTAATTATAATTTTTATAGCAATAGTTTCATAATTATGAAAAATAGCAAATTGTATTTGTATTTAAGTAAAATATTGCCATATAAATACATATACAAATATATATGTATTACTCATAAATACATATGCACAACTGAAAAATACATATTCGTCTATTACTATGAAGTGGGTAAAATATTGATACTTTTGCTATAAGTTGTAATTTTAAAAAAGTGTTGCTATTTATTGTAATTATAATTTTAAGAATACTAGTTTCTGTAAATTTTTCGTTCTTTAATTTAATAATAATAAAGTTTACAAGTCTAGCAGATGGAAGGTGCGCAATGAAACTTCACATTTAGCAAAATGGCCTAGCTAACTTTTATTTCAAAGTTGATCTAATGTTTCAAAATTAGGAAGCTTCCTATAGTTTTCTTTTTTATTGTTTTATATTCAAGTAATAGAGTAATTTGAGCAAAAAAATGCAAATGGAAGAAGACACTTAGAACTATTTGGTAAATGTGTTTATAAAGTTTATTTATTGTACCCTTAGCTTTCTTGTGTGTTACTAATAATTGCATTATTTAGTAGCCGTTTGGCCATAAAAACTAAAAATTTTCGAAGTTAGAGTTAAAATTGGAGTTAGAGTTGTGTTTGGTCATGTCTTTTTTGAATTTTTTATTGAACTTTTGAAAAAACTTTTTTAAATATAATTTTATACCCTAACTTTTATAAACTATCAAAATCACCTAACTAAAATTTACCTGCTAATGGAAAAAGAACACAATTAGTCACTATTATAAAAATAATTACATATACATGATCATATTTAATGAATTTCAATTATGACATATATAATATTACATTAATAACCGTTTTCTCATATTTGAAAATTTTAAATATGGATATTATATTAACAGATCACCGTTTCCTGTTTTTTAGGTAACAAATATTATCTTTCAAATAAATTTATTTTTTTACGAATTTATTTAATTTATTTCCTTCATTTTCCGTTCCTAAAAAATAGGAAATGATGAGTTGTTATTAAATTTTAGGGTGCTACTAATTTATTTCTTTAATTTTCTTATACATGAAAGATTTTACTGTGTGTGAATAAATTATTTCTATGTAAAACATGCTTTGCATATTTATGGTATATTATATCATATACCATAAATATATAAATATGCTTAGTATGTTTCTTTATATTTTGTATTTTTACATATGTGCGTATATGATATATACATGGTATAAACTTCATATATAACATACTTTGTATATTTATATTATAAATATGCTTAGTATGTTTCTTAATATTTTATATATTTATATATGTGTATATGGTATATACATGGTATAAACTTTATATATAACATACTTTGTATATTTGTGTTATAAATATAATACTTTATATATTTATGGGTATAAATATAAATTAGCAGTAAAATAATATCTTAAATAAGAGAGAAAATTAAATAAGGGAGAAAAATAATGATGAGAGAGAAAAAGAGATATATATTAATTAGGATAGCATTAAGTTTGAAATTATAATTATCTTATTCTTTAAAACTGTTATATACGTAATATTGAAAAAATAATGTTATAAGGAGAGTTTTATGTAAAAATTTAAAAGATTGGGGTTATATGTAATAATAATAAAAGTTGAAAAATTGTGAAAACAACAAAAACCTGTTTTCTCTTTTCGAAAAAAATTTCCAGAATTTTTTTTTGAATTTTCATGACCAAACACCACAATTTTCAACTCCGAAAAAATTTTTCAAAAAAAAGGGAAAAACTTTCATGGCTAAACGGGCCCTTAATAGTGTTATATTGAGTTTTGGTTGGCAAGTACTTAACAAAGAATTCTAATGAACTTTTCATAATTGAGTTACTCAAGTTTTATGTGGTTTCTTTTATTAATAAGTCATAGTGTTCGACCTTTTCTCCCCAATCAAACTCTTTTCGGAAAAAGCCAGAATATATTCCAAACTTTGATAAATGATATAAATATATTATCTGTCATATTTTAGGTATAAATATTCCTTTGTTGTTAATGAAAAGGTACATACATATTCCTAAACTTTGATAAATGGTACAAATATACCCTCCGTCATACTTTAAATACAAATATATTCTTACCGTTAATAAAAAGATACATGTACAAGACCATCTAATTAAAGGTACATATATACAAGGACGTGTACAACTATACAAGGACCACTTTGTAATGCGTGTACACACAAGCAAACGACGTGTCCCATTGAACAAAGAGGATACACCTAATTAATACGAGTCGTGATGAAATAGTTTAGATTTTTTCATTCTTAATCATAAATTTTTAGTTTGAATTCTTAAATTATTTTCAGTAACATCGTTGGCTTTTGAAATAAGCTTCAATTCGCGAATTTAAATTCAATCAAATTCTAACATGAATATCAAATAACTAACGAAAAAAACAAAAAATAAAAAAGGACATACCTTTTAGAATCCTCCAGGTGTTCTGCTTTCTTTGACACTCTCTCATCTTCCTCTTTTGGAATTTAATAGTTTTGGATTACATCGCTAAATGCTAATGTTGTATGAGAGAGACGTCATTTATTTATTTTTAATTAAAAGTTTTGAATTTAATTGAAAAGTAAAAAAGAACAATAGTTTCATATTATTGTCTTAATGAAAAAATATTTATTGGTATACAGTTTTAAAAAATTTTAAGTTTCGATGAAAACTCCATGGAAAAATCTTTTTTGACAAGCAAACTTTTAACGAAATTTTTAAACGTAAGTGTTCCAATGCATATTTTATGTTCTTTCAAAAAATTTATTAAATGAAAATTAAATAATGTAATTTTTTTTTTGTAGGGGGGGTGGGGGGGTGAGGGGGTCAAAGACTAAATTTATTACTCAACCGTAATAAGTTAATGTTGTTAGTTGTAAATTTTTCCTTCGCCTAGCTACTTTAAACTTTATGAATTACTTTCTCCGCCTCAAAATAGTTGTCATATGTCGTTTCTCAATGGTCAAATTTATTAATTTTGAAATCCAATTTGCAATTAGTTTCAAGTTAGACATATAGTTCATGATCCCGCACAAGGATATAATTAGTACTCTATATTTATGGTAATTTCAAATTAATCAAAACATGTAGACGAGAATAAAAAATTTCTACCCTCAGGCCTCATCCTTGAATTAGCATGTCACTTTGTGCTTACTGTTGCACACATTAAATGGAATCTTAGTCATCAATAATAATTCATTAAACATAAATTATTATTTTTTTGGTTTCACACTCGACTAATTTAGATTTGCATCGGCCCACTATGAGGTAAAACGCTCTCTATCAAAGATAATTTCATAATCAAAGCTCGAATCTAAGACATCTGATTAAATATGAAGGAGTATATATCACTCCAAACAAGCTTTGGAAGTATTAAACATGAAATTGTTTCAATTGTATAGAACTATCCTAGAAAAAAAAAGGAAAAAAATCTAAATACACAACCTTAAATTGTTAATTGCAAATCATAACAATATTTTTTAGATTACAATAAATAACAATTTTTTTAATAAAATAATAAAAGAAAAAATGATTTAAAAAAAAATAATACATCCTTAAAAAAAGACATCAGTTAATAAAAAGACATTAATGACCCCTAATTTCTCTCTTGAAACTTTTTTTTTCCTTTTTCAAATTGAATCTGTTATTCTTCTTATTTCTTCAACAATCAGTAAACATATACTTATTGAGGCACAACATAAAAAGGGATAAAAACGTTTTTCTTTTAAAAAAAAATAAAATAAAGAAAAACAACATCCCTTAAAAATGTTTGACAACTAAAAATAGGATATTAGCCATCTCCATATATCTCTCTCAATTTTTTTTCTTTTTCTAATCTTTCATAATCCAAACATATTAAACTTTGGTTGAAAAAAACATAAAATATTAAACTTCATCTTCTTCTTACAGAATAAACTTCTTCATTTTCGTCCAAAATCATAAATATATATGATCTTGGATGTCATATAAAATATCATAGCCTTACTGAACAAATATATAATAAAAAAAAAATTGTTAATTTTATACATAAATTAGCTGTTAGTTTATTTTGTTAATTCTATGCAAATGCATTATGTGTTGTTTTTATGAAAAGTGGAAGGCTTAATGGTACATTTAGATGGCGAATTTTTTTTTGATTTGTATTCAAAGAAAAAAAAATTATGGTTAAATTGAGGTACAAAGTTGGTACAGAGTATTGTACATATTTGGTTACTTATAGTATGAAATATAGTGTAAAAAAGTTTATGTTGGTGTTAAAGCTATTTTAGTATGCAAATTTGTTATTTGGTGTATTATTGTGTTATTGATATGAGTCGATACATTAATTTACTCTATACTCATTCACATGAAAATAAATGTACAAACTGACGTTCATGTCTTGACAAATTTATTGTGATTATTAATAGGGTTGGAAATTGTATCAATATTTTGGGTCTAAAATTGATATAAAAGCTATTTTTTTTCAATTTTTATATGTTATTAAATAATTTAGTATATGAAATGAATATAAAAGTTGGTGTTCATGTCATCAACAAGTCTATTATAACTGTTAATAAGGTCTGAAATTACACCAATTATTTTGGATGAAAATTGGTATGAATATTTGTTCTCTATATTTTTACATGTTTTTAAATAATTTAATGTATGAAATGAATATACAAATTGATCCTCGTAATTTTTATACCACTTTATACACGATAATTCTTTGTTTAATGAATAATATTTTTGATAGTGTTTTTCCTTAATTATATCAAATGGAAATAAGTACGGGTATTCTCGTGTTCACATAAATTTTATTTATTATCATTCATAAATATTTTTTATACAACACAATCTATACATCTTGATCTCTTGTAGGAATAAAATCAAACTTAAGATTTTGAGACATGATTCAAACAAATTATTGATAAAATTCAGATGAAAATCATTGAGAAAAGACACAAAACTGTATCACGCAATAAAAATAAAATAGATAAAAAATCAAACATAACAATTGAAACGGCTAGTGATCAATTGATAAGAATTTTCAAATGTAGAGATTAACAGTGAGAATGGTGGAAATCAATTGTTCATTCACAAAATTTAATGAAAATTACATTATATTTTTGGAGAAGAGTAAAAAGAGGAGAGATGTAGAAGTAAAAAGGAGGAGAGATGAGAGCAGTTAAAGAGGAGGTAATTTAGGAAGTAAGGAGAGTGTAGGATATATTTTTTTCCCTACTTTTTATTTTTTACCTCAAAACTGCTACAACTTGCAATTATGAAAAAGTAAAGATATAACATGCAATAAATCTTCTTAAAATGATATCTAGGATAATTATTTAGTGGGCTTATATGCTAAATTGTTTCTCTGGGCTTTTCTGTTCAAATTACACCACAACTATACGTAAAGGTTTGATAAATGCAGCCCACAAAATACATGGAAAGTGTTGTGTCTTTTTTTTGGTTTTCGCTTGGTGTTCAGTGTTCGTATTGGAGCCCCGATTAATCCTGGATCACGCATTGCAGATTTATTCTGGGAGTGACGCTCCCAACGGAATTTTCTCCATAGTAACGGCTTGAACTCAAGACCTCTGTTTATGGGTGGAGTAGTTCAAACACTACATCATAACCCATGTTGATACATAAAAAGTGTTTGCCTAGCTGATGCTGAAGGTGCAATTTGTATCAACTATCAACTAATGGTGTTTCAGTTTTTATTCATATCAGAGGTGCTGAGTTCGAGTCCTTTTGTGTGCGGAGAATCAAATTTGAATTTAATAGAGTTTCAATATGAATACCAGATATCAGGTGAGTCAAAAAAAAAAAAACACTAATGGCGTTAATAACTTTTAACTTTTAACTGTTCGAGATCGACCTATTTTTTGTTGTATCGAGGGTTGGGACTTCACTAAAAATATAATGTATATAACCCTCCACCCCCCACCCCACCCCACCCAAACCAAAAAAAATGTGTGTGGGGGGGAGGGCGGGTGGGTATGATTAAGCAGTAAATTAAGAGATATGTACTTGATATACCATGCATAGTTTCTTAACAATTTTGTTAATTTAGTCATAATAGCTTTTCATTTCTTGAGGTGTCCGTAGATCTTACTTTTATCTTAAGTGAGGTAAGGAGACTATTTTCACAAATATCGAACATTGTGGGGGAATTTTTTTATTTTATTTTTTAAATAACTTATAAACCAAGAAAACAATTGACCAAATGAGTTTTCATTTGTCACAATCTAAGGTATAGGTATAGAGAGTATATCATATTATAAACTTCGACTTGCTAGTTACTTTTCATATATATTATATTTGGCTAAAACTAAATAATTGTTGATCATTATATTATGGTCGAAGACTTAGCTGTGACACCACTATGAATGGCTGTATGACTTTGATTGATCAATATAATTAATCATGGAATTAATTCACTGTTTATATAATCTGTCACTATCACTCGAGTATTTTATATTAAACTAACTAACTTAACCTCAATATTGTTAAAAAAAACAATAATAATATGATATAACATAATAATTATGATTAAAGTATTGTGTGTATCAATAAAATGTGTTTGAGTATTTATCAGTTTGGTGTAAATAATGACAGAGCCATCTTATGTTCGGGTGTCCTTCACCGGAAATTTATATTGTCTAGATAGATTAAAATTTTAATTTTTTGTGTATATATTTTATATTGACTCCCCTTATTTTTTCGGTGTGTCTATTTTTTTATGTTATGATCAGTGGCGGAGCCAGAATTTTTAGTAAGGGAATTCAGAAGTAAATATACGGACTAATCGAAAGGGGTTAACATTTACTATACATAAAAATATTTTTGACTATTTAAAAAATAGTATAATTTTCTGACGAAGAGGTTCGAATGAACCCCTCAACTTGGCTCCGCGACTGGTTATGACATTCCTTAATAAAAATTTTAGCTCCGGTCACTCGGCTTAAACTTTGCTTGCATGTAATTATGTTTTTACTTTTGATAATAATGGAATCTTTTTTTTCACCATCAATGATTAGGTCAATCAAACATTATGACTCGTAATTAGAGACTAAATCTTAGACTTATGTTAATTAGACTTACTAGACAATTGCTTAAATCTTAATGCTTATCCATGTCCAATAATTACCAGACAAATTAAAAGTCTATTGTTGCTACTTGCTACTAAAATGATTGAATATGTTTTGAAAGAACTGTACACTAAAGTTAATCTTTTATTCCTTTTGGTGTTTGTTACTCACGTTAAAACTACAATAAATTTGTATTGGGCCGTCCACGTAAGATTCATTTGAGAAGAAAGCTGTTCCTAACGTGATTTTTTCTCCGTAGAAAAGGCTCAAACTAAGACCTTTAATTAAGAATGAATAAATTTCATTCATTCCACAGCAAGAAAATTTAAACTATATTTGGGGGACCAACAAGGTATTCCTTCATTCCTAATCAGAGATCTCGAATTTGAGCTCTCCTGAGTATGAAGTTGCCTCTGTTAGGGAGTGGTTTTTTTCCCTAATGTCGAACTTTCCATCAAGAATTATAATTTAATCGAATTTTAATACAAATATCGAACACCATGCCAAAAAAAAACTATATTTGGGATTTTTGAGGGTAAGGGGAATGTGGCACTAGTATATAAACGTAATAAAAAGTAAATCAATGAACACGGAGAATAGATAATGGATGTCGGTGAAAAACAGAATAATATAATTATAAGGTTCATAATTATAATAAACAAAAGGATGACAGATATATAAAACATCAATTTGACCAAGTGGACAAGACAATAAGTAGTAAGCAAAAGTTAATTTCCTGGGTCACAAAGAGAGCAAATCTGGTGTGGAAATGTTTCACTTTACAATTGCTCTCTTTTTCTTGTGTATTTCTTTAACGAATATATTTCTCAATTTTCATTCGATATTTGAGGAGTAGTATTTATCATGGAATTATAAATTTATGACCTGTAAAATTATCTCTATAAGAAATGAATAATTTGAAATTGTAGAAAGACAAGATTGTGAGGCAAAGAAACACTCTTTTTGGTCAATGTTTCTATTCTAGCAGGTCCTGTTTAACATTTGTTTCATCATTTTTCGATGAATACAAACACATTATTTAAGTGGCTGTGTTGCTATCTTACTTTCATGTTGTTATTGTTGGGTTCGAAATCGAGAGATCCGTTCATTATTTTCGATGTTGGGCCCCCCGTCTTATACTGTCCACATTCCAGATGTCCAGCCCTGGGCATGCGGGGGTGTTGGACTCCTACATCGGTGGATTAAAGAGTCTTTGGTTTCCTTATATGGTCTTGGGCAATCCTCCTCTCATAAGCTAACTTTTGAGATTGAGTTAGGCCCCGTGGAAGCTATTAGTTACAAACCATTGTGATGGGATATGTTGTGTTATGAATGAGACTACATTGTGAGACAACATTGTGGATGTTAATGTGTTGTGACTTGAGAAGATATCTCTTCTCTAAGAAATAATAAACCTAATAGAAATCATTGTGAGTGTTAATGTGTTCTCTCTCCCAAAAACAAAATTCTTAAATAATAAACCTATAAAAATCATTGCAGATGTTAATGTGTTATCTTTCTCAAAAACAAAACTTTTAAAAGACTACATTACTAATGAGAAATCATTGACTACATTACTAATGGGTGTTAATGTGTTATGACTTGAAAAAAGATCTTCTCTAAGAAATAATAAACCTAATAGAATTCATTGTGGTGACAAATAAAATAATATTAATATTATTATATTATTTGACCAATTGACCTATGTTAATGTGTTATGACTTGAGAAGAGATCTTTCTCTAAGAAATAATAAACCTAATAAAAATCATTGTGGATGTTAATGTGTTATCTCTCCCAAAACCAAAACTCTTAAATAATAAACCTAAGAAATCATTGTTGATGTTAATGTGTTATCTCTTCCAAAAACAAAACACTACATTGTGATGTTAATGTGTTATCTCTCCCAAAAACAAATCTCTTAAAAGACTACACTGCAAATGTTAATGTGTTATGAGGCTATATTATGGATATTAATGTGTTATGACTTGAGAAGAGAGATTTCTTCAAGAATTAATAAACCTAATAGAAATGAAATACTAATAGAGATGTTCTCCTGGAAACCTTTTTCACTAAGAAATTTTTTTCCAAAGTAAAACACAATTGTAAACACCTAATTTTTGACCCAAACCTAATATTTTTATACCATTTTAATGTTCAATTAATTTTTATCTTATTTTATTTTATTTTTAGTTTTAGGCATTTTAAATTTATCTTATTTTGAGGTTCGTTAAAAATTTTGAAAATTACAAAAATAGAGTCACATTTTTAAATAAGTTTTTATTCTATCGTTTATTTATTGAAAATAATAATAATAATAATATAAAAAAAAAAAATCTAAATTATATTTGTTTTCTTCTTTCAATTTTAATAAAAAATGTGTGATATTAATTTTTCTTAGTCATATTCCTAAAACTAGCTAATCTTGTATTTTGTTAGTTTTAAATAGATTTTATTATTTTTATTTTATTTAAAATATTAATTAAAAAAAAAATGAAAATATAATCCTAAACTACCCAAACCACCCACAAATCTCACTCCTATCCCATTACCTCCCCCACAAACCCACAAACACACGACACACACACCTACTACTATACATATATATATAACACACATACATGCACTAATCAGGGGGGACAATACACACGGAGAGAAAAGAAACCAAGAAACACAAAAGAAAGCCAAAAAAGAAACGAAAGAAAAAAAAAAAAAAAGAAGCCACAAAAGAAAAAAAAAACAAAAAAGAAAGTTAGAAAGAAATTTCTTGGGTTATAAGAAGATTCGACTTCGGTTTTCGTTCGAGTTTCTGGTGAGGGTATTTTGCTCCTATATTCGATTCAATTCATTCACACAAGTTCTTATTCAATCATGTACTCTTATTTTTATGCGTTCTATTATGAATTAAAACATGAATAAAATTATTTAAATGACATCATGCATTATTTAGTATGTAAGGTTGATAGTTTATGCGAGGTCCATCTTTTTCTTTATTATTTTAATTTTGTTACAATTCTTTTTTTATTTTGATATGTGAGAGTTTCGTACATTGGCAGATTATCTATTAAAGAATGTTTAATATTGTATTACTATTTGTTTTGACAAAGTTAATGCTTAAGAAATATAATGAATAAGTTTGTCTTGGTGGGTTAGGTCAAAAGATTATCTGAAGATATTAAAAGAAGTAGCGCGTCTAATTAAAGTGAATTAGGATTTGGACTTAATAAAGAAAAGGGTACATTTTGGATTGATTATCATGACTACTAACGATATAAAATACTATGGAAATTGTGTTCTAATTGATCCTGCCACTCTATCTTATATATTTGAACCCGAAGTTAATGCAAATAGGACTTAATTAAGCAAATCTACAATTCTTGTTTTAATGTTAATAATTTCAACGTCATATTCTCTAATTTAAGTTGCATGCATTAACATTTTGTCTTAGAGCCAAATCCATAATAAACATGTGTATTGTTTCAGTGAGTTCATGACATATTTAACCTTGTAGTAGTTTTAATTGTGGACTTTGTTTTAATTTATTTGATATTCTTCATTTATTTAGTCAAAAGCATGAAAATATTGAGTGGCTGTTTGATTTTTTTTACGAGAGGATATAAACGGAAAAGAACAAAATGAATTAACTGGGTTGAGATTTTATTCAAGATTTGTTTTCATCAATAAAAGAAAAGAGAGTAAAAACTCATTTGTAAGGGAGCAAATTCGCGAAAGAATGATTTAGAACCTTGATCTTTAGAAAATTAAGAATTTAGTATAAGAAGAATTAGCGATGAAGTTGGAAAGCCCTGCTACCAACCATTCGTTATAATTAAATTAATTTACCATTTGAAGCCGATTGAATTGGGTTGGGTAGGTTTTAAACTCATTAGGTGCTTATTTAGACTAGAAAATGGGGACGACTCATAAATGCCTCAAAGGCGCGAGAAATATACCAAAACTCGTGGTGAGGCCGAAAAGTACTACTATCGGTAAGCCACACATCAATGCAGTTTTAAATAATTTAAAATAAATTAAAAGCGGGAGGCAAACAACTTTTAGGTTAACAAATATTGTGAATCCAAAACAAAAAAAAAAATTAATTTTAAGCCAGACATAAGTCATTAAAGCGACCGTACTAGAACCACGGAACTCGAGGGGTGCCTAACACCTTCCCCTCGGTCAACAGAATTCCTTATCCGGATTACTAGTTCGCAGACCAAAAATAAAATTGAAGAGTCATTTTCTTTTGAATAGGGATTCAATAAGGTGACTTGGGACACCCAAACTCAATTCCAAGTGGCGACTCTGTAAATAAAATAATCCCTTTTCAAAACGTCACTTTAATTGGAAAAACCCATTTTTCTCTAAATCCAACTCCCTAGCGGGGTAGGACGCTGTGAAAAACCGGCGGTGTGACAACAATTATGGTAGAATCCAAATAAGGTAGAAAATGCCGTATAAATCATAACGGTTATAGATATATGGTGTATCTAATTGTATTTCTTCGTTCATATGTTTGATGTTTGTAATTCACCGATCAAATTAATTTAGATTAGTTGTTATGAGATATATTGTGTATTTTATTGTGTCTTCTCGCCTATATGTTTGATGTTTGTAATTCCCCGATCAAATTAGTTTAGATTAGCCGTCATGTATGATCGATTATAGGGTTAAGCTTTCCTACCAAAAGTTTCTACAATCCGAAATCTCAAGTGCTCAATTTAAATTTTCAAGATAATTTTATTTTTAGTAACTTTTATGTTTAGATCAATTTTTGCGCATTTTGTCTAAATCTACAGAATACATGTCACTTCCATCGCAAAAGATATCAAATATCACTGAAATTTGAATCTGAGACCTCAGATTCTCAATTACTTCATTGATCACTAGATCACACCCTTAAATGACTCCAAAATTTCAAATTAAGGACGATTAAATCTCAATTATTCCTTCAGAATTTTTGTTCATGATGATCTTGTAAAAAGTAAATTGTGCAACCTAAAACTCGTCATAAATTTTCATTTCGACACGATCCTATACTATTTCAAAAGTATATCAACAGAAAAAAAACTAATTATTTTTTTTCCAGATTTTTAATTAAGTAAAGTTTTTGGCGAATTCTGTTTTTAATAATTTTCTTTCAAACGCTACATGACCTAGGGAAACCAAAAGAAATAGTATAAATTAATGAAACAAGATATATAATGCCTGTTTGTTGATAAAGTATTGTAGATTTGGATTCAGTGGGAACAAGTTCCCAACTAGATTTGTAACCTTAATTTGAAATTTAAAATATTAATTTATCATGTTTAATCCAAAATACCTTGAATTTCAATCAAGGTATAGTAAGCACGTATCTCCAAGAAATATTATTATATGATTTTTCATATGTTACATAAAATGTGGCCCCTGGAGCATGGCCTAGTAAACAATATAGGAGGATAATCATGAGTCTCGAGTTTAAATGTCAGATAAAAATAATTTATGTGATTTTTCATATTTATCGAAGCATAAATGCATAAAGTTATCCAATATCTCTTACTCTTATTTTATGTATCTCTTTTTATTTTAATTTGTGTAAAAAATAATATAATCTTATTATAATTAAAAATAATTTAATTTAATTTTTTCTTTTATTTTTAACAAAATAATTAATAGCTATATATATATATATATTTAAAAATTATTTAGATCATAAATTTTTAAAATATTATTTTTTAAAGAGATATCATATCAAATAAAAAATATTACTACATAAAATAAAATATATTATATTTTCGACGAAATAATCGCGGTGCGCATAATCTCTCTTGGACAACACAATATCAAGAAAAAGAAATGTGGTCCCATAAGTCACAACTAGTATTAAATCATAAAAGGTGAGAAAAGAAAAAAGGCAAAGAAACAGTAGTTAATTAATTGTCTAGAAAAGCAATGAAAGTGGTTCAGTTCACGAGGAACTACATTTTTACTACAAAGTACATAAAAATAAGAGAGTAAAAAGTGAACACTGCTCAGACAAAATTAGAAAAGCTACCTTTAGCCCTAAGGTAAATGTGTCAAAACGTCAAGGGCATATCTGTCATTTGCAAAATATCATTTTTCTACGCAGGCAATCTGGACATAGATTAGTGATATGTATAAAATAAGAACAAATAGTAGTTACCGAAATGAGTTGTGATGCAGTGAATGGGGCTGTGTCATTCTTAATAAAAGGTTGAGGGTTCAATTCTGGGTGCAGAGAAAACTCTGTTGGGAGCGTTGTCACCTTAATGGGCCCTGCAACGCGCGATACAAATTAGTCGGGGCTTCAATGTGGGTATCAAATATCATATGGGAAACCAAAAAAACAAGTAGTTGTTGGAATTTAATGTTGTATTTGAACACGCGCTTCACTTAAAAAAATAAAATTTTTTGAGAAAAACAATCTGGACAAAGTATATGGATAGCGATTTTAGGGTCACTATTTAAGCAATAGGCTAGCGTATATCACTTTGAAGTCAATATCGATATTTTTATCTAAATTATAAGATTATTCGAAAAGGAAAATCTTATGCCTAAACTTGAGCTATTTATGATTGAATTTCAGAATATGAATATGTTGAAGTGGGTTGTCTATGTAAAGTGTGTTTAGTTATGTAAACAGGCAAATAAGACTGTTTGGAACAGTTTAGGCAGTTATACTTTTCAATAATTAGTTAGTTAGGATTACTTATTTAATCTGTTAGCTAATCTCAACTAATCAAGATGTATTGATGTCCATATACAGGGATATATCATTTGTGTAATAGACAACTTTACATGGGCCTTCGAGTTGGATTTGAAAATTTACTAGTACAATGTATACAAGAAAAATAAAAGAAAGCAAGCCAGAAAGAATAAACATTAATCCTTAAAACAAATTAAAAAAAAAAATTGTATGTCTACTATGGCCCTCATAAAACCTATTAAAACACTTAAATGGACCTAAAGGAGTGTAAAATTAAGGAAAGCAAAGTCAAATTTCCAATGTAGATGACCAAAAATTAACAATGAATCCCTAAGATTAAATAATGACTTTGCAAAATTAGTCTTTGATTCAACTTTGATCAATCGAAGAAACAAAAGAAAAAAAAAAAAAAAAAATTGATGAGGCTTTCTATGGACCAAAATGCCCCTAGATAGCAACTGTAGGAAAAACAAAAGCCTGCAAGCCTTAAATAAGAAAAGGGAAGGGAGAAAAGGAGTACCACTTCTTTACCGTTTTATCTTTCCAACTTTGTAAAAAGTAAAAAGTGAAAAAGCTAAGCGGGTAAATCCTACAAAACGCTATTCGCGGGGAATTTCGCCGCCATTTATAGTGAATTTAACTTTCTTTGACAGGATTAAAAAACTTTATTCATTTGGTTTGATTTTACCGGAAAAGATTTACATGTCATATAAAATGTTTGGATGTTTAGTTTCGGCTTGTTATATAACTCTTAAATTTGCTAGCAAATGTTATTTATAGAGTTGAATAGTCAGGGGTGTTTAAATGATAAGGCCAGTAACATATTTGATTTAGATCCCAAAATTTTTTGAGTCACCAAAATAAATTAGTATAATCAATTTTATAATATTAATAATTTTATCTAAAATAATATTGAAGATTATAAAAGACAAATAAAAATTAGATTTAAAAAAAAGACTATATACTTTACCAAAATATTTTAAAACTTTGAATCAAACAACTCAATCAAACTTTGCATTAATAAATAAAGTTTTTTAAAATAAAATTCAAATAAATGTATTGCAAATAAATAATTAACATCTCATTAATCAGAACTAATTCTTACATTTATAACTAATTATGTTACTTTGTGAATTTAAACGATTTGTGCCTTTTAAAAATATAATATTACATTAAAAGCAAATAATATATAAGAACAACAAAGGCGCGAAGTAATTTTTTTCCAAATGACTGTAGGTTATTAGTTAAACTCCCTAACTTCACTATCACATCAAAAAATAATTTCTTCCCCAAATAATTGTAGGTTGTGTCACAATTTGGTTACTATGTTTAAAATAAATTTTCATTGTCTTTTATTTTGTACTATTGGTATAGGGATGAAATATGAAAATGTGAACATTGAAAAAATTGAATCACCATCACTAAATGTAAAATTAAGAGAAACAACAAATGAATTGTGTTGCCTGAATACTTTAATTTGTTTTCGTGTATCGTTATCAAAAGCAATTGAAAAATAAAGACAACCCACACAAAGTTGAATATTTGTCCATAGCTGGAATTATAGAACAAGTGAGGATGGTAACAACTCAAGAACATTAATTTTCATTTCCTCTTAAGGCAATATTGAGTCAACAATTTGTGCTTTGATGTTGTCGCAAATGATAATGATTTGACGTTGCTTATATGTCGATAATTTAAATTGCTTCAAATGCAATAAGGGAAATAATCTATTTATTAATGTTGTGATTTCTCCAACAATGGATTCAAATGACATATATGAAGTATATGATGGACGGATAATGTTTTCTTTTTATTATTTGAATAAAAATAATATTTTAAGAATTACAAAATCAACCTTAAGTGAATTTGAATTTATATATTGCAGTCATTTATCTGAAACTTAAAAAAAAAAAAAAAAGGAGTAATATTCATAATTGATAATTATTAAAACTTACTTTTAGGCATACTAGATCAACAATAACAACAACAACAACAAACCTAGTATATCTCCACCTAATGGGGTCTGGGAAGGGTAAAATGTACGCACTCCATACCACTACCTCCGGATAAGTAGAGAGATTGTTTTCGATACACCCCCGGCTCAAGACAAAAAGACAAAGAACAAAAATGTCAAAAGCGTGCAACAGGAATAAAATAACACAACAATAACGTACACAAACAGACAATGGACCCCCCTCCCCTACCCCTAAACCTACCAACCAAGTTACACCAAACCCTCCTAACTACAGACTACGACTCGACCATCCACCTTAGCCCTCTACCCTAATGCTTTTCCTCCATACTTTTCTATCAAGGGTCATATCCTCAGAAAGCTGTAACTGTTTCATGTCACGTCTAATTACTTCTCTCCAGTACTTCTACCCCTCACCCGCTTGAAACCATCCAAGGCCAACCTCTCACACTTATGAACAGGGGCATGCATGCCCCTTCTCATCACATAACCAAACCATCTCAACCTCATTTCCCGCATTTTATCTTCCACCGATGCCACTCTCACCTTCTCCCGAATAATCTCATTCCTAACCCTGTCAGCCCTCGTGAATCCACACATCCAAGTAACATCCTCATTTCCGCCACCTTCAACTTTTGGAAGTGAGAGTCCTTAACAGGCCAACACTCCGCCCCATACAACATAGCCGACCAGATCGCAGCTTTATAGAATTTGCCTTTGAGCTTGAGGGGCACCTTCTTATCATATAAAATCCTCGAAGCAAGCCTCCATTTCATCCAACCTGCCCCAATATGGTGAGAGGCATCCACATCAATCTCTCCATCCCCCTGAATCATAGACCCAAGATAACTAAAACTATCCCTTTTACAAACCACTTGCGAATCCAACTTCACTACCTCCTCTTCCTCTTGCCCCGAGTCACTAAACTTGCACTCCAAGTACTCTGTCTTGGTCCTGCTCAATCTGAATCCTTTAGATTCCAGGATTTGTCTTCAAACCTCCAACTTATCATTAACACCTCGACGCGATTCATCAATCAACACTACATCATCCGCAAAAAACATACACCAAGGCACCTCTCCTTGAATACTCTGCGTCAACACATCCATCAGCAAAACGAATAAAAACGGACTAAGAGTAGGTCCCTGGTGCAACCCTGTCAAGACCGAGACATGCTCGGAATCTCCTCCCACCGTCCTTACTCGAATCTTTTCCCCCTCATACATGTCCTTAATCGATCGTATATACGCCACTGGTACCCCCTTTGCCTCCAAGCATTTCCAAAGAACCTCTCTAGGGACTTTGTCATACGCCTTCTCCAAGTCGATAAACATCATACTAGATCATTATACTTAATATAAGAACAAAGAAGTAGCATGATCACTAATAAGTTAATTATAATTAATTTTTTCAATTTTCTTTGAAATGATTCAAATACCCTCTTTTCGATTCAGGAAGCAACTCTTAGAGATTTTAATTTTTTTTAAATACGAGAGCAAAATAATCACCATGTTAATATTGCAAAACGCAATAAATTCTTCTGTATAATATTTCTTAAGCTTTTTTTTTTTTTTTTTTTGATATTCAGGTGCCTGATATAGTTAATGTTGCGCATGTATTTGTGGAACTCAACAATGATTGTCGTAGCATGCTTGATCTTTGCATGCTCGCTGAGGAAAACATAACGAGTATGCAAAATTATTTTTCACCATAAAACAGAACACATAATTTTTATTTAATGTAGGTATATGATGTGTATGGCATTTTGAAAGTTCTTCAAAAATGATTAAAGGGCTTTTAAACTAGATATAAATATTTGAGACTCAACAGAGATGAATGTGTAAATTTCAATGGCCAACATAATTAATTTATTTACTGGTTTAATAATAATTGAATAAGTTAAATCTTAAATCTGTATGGGGAGGTTATTAAACTACTGACTAATTCGTTAGTAGGATAATTACTGACTCATAGTAGGATAATTATTGTCTGTTAGTGGATAATTATTGTATCCACAAATCACGTTGATAGACGTGAAAACTGTCTGCTCTCCATATTATAAAAGGCTCCTCTCTCTCTGCCAAAAGAAGAATAGGTTCCATCAAACACTATTATGAAATGTAAGGTTAAGAGAGAGAAACAACGTTAAGAGAGAGAAACAATATTTTGTTTTGTGCTTCCGCTGATCTCAGCCAAGAAAGCTATGGAGAATTCTGTTATGTTTTTTGACTGACTTTTAAATTATTAAAGTATGGTATGTGAAAATCATTAAGTTCTACGTTCCTAAATAATTGCTAAGATTATATATATAGAAAAATGTTCAAGTTTATATTATCCGTTATATGCTTACATGTGGTATCTGAGCCAGATTTTTGAAACTAGTGATTTTCCATTAAAATTAATGTTTCTCCAAATCTTATGAACACTAATTATGTCTGCTAGAAATTTCACAATTACTGAATAACGATTTTTTGAAATAATGGAGAATTTCGAATTTCGAATTGGAACAATGGATGTATGTTGCCGTATGTAAATCAATGCTATGAATATAGTAATCTACATCTACATCTACAATCTACAATTTACAATATATTAAAAGTGTGAAGACTCTTAAAAAGTGAATTGAACTTTTTGCCCTTCATTAAAATTTTCTGTAATAGATAAAATTGTCATTTTTTATTTTCTTATTATATTTTTTTAATTAATAATAAAATAAGAATCCTAGAATATATGGTAGAAGAAATTATATGGTAAGAGCAATTAAGAGAATTAATTTCCATAATTTAAAAACACCCCTTAAATATATAGAAGACGAATTAGATAGAGATAAGGTTACGTCGGTATATTTTGTACTTGGTTAGAATACTTCTTCAATTTCATTTTTTATTTTAGGTAATTCGATTATTTATTTTTGGTTGATAAAAAAGAAATGTTTTTGTTTTTAATATTTTTGGCATTGTTAAGAAAATCAGTGCTAAAAAGTTAAAACATTGGTTTTGTTTGTCTATGATATTGCATTGTTAAAAGTATGTGTTAAAAAAGTAAAAATATTTTCTTTTAATTTTTGGTGAAATGATTTTGTAATTAATTTAATTTTTAATTTTTTTAGGTTTACTTGTATAATTTAGATAAAAAATTATAATATTTAATACTTCTAAATCAGTTGGAGTTTTACCTTATATAAAAAAAGAATTTCTATAATTTTATAAATAATAGTTTGATCAAACTTTACTAGAAACTTAGGGTTATTTCTTCTTCGTTACATCTATTTTGTGTTTTGTTTGTGTAGTAGTGTATCATGTTTAATTGATTGTATATTTTTCTTTTTGTGAACAGGAAGTATGATTAAAGCTCCTCTTTTTGTGACGTCATCGTTAATGTTTTGTATCTATTCATGTTCAATATCTATTTCTCTAATATGTGTAAGAAA
This sequence comes from Capsicum baccatum var. pendulum, assembly GCA_030864225.1. Taxonomy (NCBI): domain Eukaryota; kingdom Viridiplantae; phylum Streptophyta; class Magnoliopsida; order Solanales; family Solanaceae; genus Capsicum; species Capsicum baccatum. The sequence continues at coordinate 15,839,506 of CM061550.1, forward strand.
TAACAAAAAATCAACTCTTGTATGTGCATGATAGGGTTGGTCGGTAACAATAAGTCCTACAATATATGGTAAGAGAAAAATAGAAAAATCATCTCACAAGTGTTTGTTCATTGTCGAAAGCTTTTGAAAACTAAAATATGTTGCTCATGAGGCACCCAAAAATCATGTGAACGATGCAGATCCAAAGATTATCAGTAAAGGGCTCATCATAGATGAACATGTTAGTTACTATTTCAACTTACAATTAGACTCTTGTAATTCCTACTCCACACATATTTTCTTATTTCACAATCTTAGATTCTTCCTCCTTATTTGTGCTTAATAGAAAGAAAGAAGTGAAAGATACCTTGCTCAACAACAAGTTTAAGATGTCGTAGATTCTATATAAATTACATATATTATTTCGAAATCTTTAGCTTTGTCCGAAAAAGATATCAATCTTATTATTGTATGTAATTAATTGTTCTAAAAGATATTATGTTACTGGCGTGCGATACTAAATACATTAGTATAAGATTTCCAAGAGAAAATTTGAATATTCAATCACTTGGTTTTTGTCAAATTATATTATGCGCACAAATAAATGAGTACAATATTTATTTTGAAGTCAACTGCAATTTTTTATGGAGATAATATCTTATTACCCTCCTGAACTATACCCAAAACGGCAGAGACACACCTCAACTTAAAGAGGGTCTTATTACCTCTGAACTAATTAAAAGTGTAATTTTGACACCCTTAGTGTCTACGTGGCACATACGTGGCACAACACACTGAAGTGTCCACGTAGGCACACGTGTGTGCCACGTATGTGCCACGTAAGAACTAAAGGTGTTAAAATTACACTTTTGATTATTTCAGGGGTAATAGAACCCCCTTAAAGTTAAGGTGTGTCCTAGCTGTTTTGAGTATAATTCAGGAGGGTAATAGAGTATTTTCTTTTTTTTTATGATTTATGTATTTTTATTGATTGACGTGAGTCACACGTGCAACTCACGTACTCTATGCTAGTTTTATAATATGTATGATGTTAGGCAGTTGTTTAGAATTCTGATAATTAACTATTCTGATGTGGCATTCAACATTCCTATTATTCTGAATGCATATGTACGTTCCCACCTTGACAAAGAATAGTTAAATACTTTAACACTTCTTCTGGTTTCTTATTAGTAGAAACCAAATAATTGATTGCCTGAATTTGTAAAATATTAATAACTATTACTCTATTTTCTGGAGGCAAACGGTTTAATGAAAAAAATCAGTAATGGCGTTATTTTATTTTATTTTAATATTGATTCCATAGTTGTATGGAGAATTCAGGAATATGTTGTCTTTTATAATCTTTTATTTTATTTAAGTGGTGCGTAAATTTTTAATAAGAAATCTACGTATGGGGCAATTCGGATGTTGTCATTTCGGATGTTGTCTTTTAATAATAATAATAATAATAAATGTAAAATATTCTTTTATTAGAATTATATATGTAAGATCCGTTACTCACCAAAGTGATCGAATCTTTATGAAATTAATTCTAAATTAAATGTTAAGTTTAAATTAATTACCCATTAATTTTGATGCTTATAACTGATCTAACAATTATGGGTAAATTAAAAATTTTGGTTATAAGACATTTGTGGATCACCCAAAGGTTGATTTGTTTGTTTGTAGACCAATAAATATTAAGGAGATAATTTTGATATATTTTAAATTTCATTTATTTATCCAAAGATAATAAATATTATTAATTGATGCATTAAATATTATCGATTTGTGTTAAATACATTTTTAAGCATCATTATGTTTAAAGTTGTATTTTGATGTTTCGTCCAAAGGAGAGCATCAATATACATTTAAGTAAATTATTTCTGAATTTGATAATGTGTTTAAACTAGTAACTCAAAGTATTAACAAATGAGCATGTTCTACTTGCAGCACTTGCCCTTCATTCACACTTTGCCTCTGTTACAACTTTTAACGGACATAACTTTTCAGATTGATGCAAACAAATCAAATTCCATCTTGGGGTTTTAGATCTTGATGTTGCACTTTACTCTGAAAAGCCAACTGTTATTACTGAAGCTAGCAGTGATGAAGAAAAGTCCTATTATAAGCACTGGGATCGTTCTAACAGAATAGGCTTAATGTTCATGCAAATAAATATTGTGAGCAACATTAAGACTACTCTTCCCAAAACTGAAAGTGCAAAAGAGCTTCTAAAACTTGTGGAAGAGTCTTCCCAAACTGTTGATAAGTCTCTTGCTGGGACACTAATGGGTACTTTGACCACCATGAAGTTTGATGGTTCACGTACTATGTATGAGCATGTCATTGAAATGACAAACATAGCAGCAAGACTTAAGTCTTTAGAAATGGAAGTGGAACAGAATTTTCTTGTGCAGTTCATCATCAACTCATTACCGTCTGAGTATGGTCCTTTCCAAATAAACTACAACACCATGAAAGACAAATGAAACGTGCATGAATTGCATGGTATGTAAGTTCAAGAGGAGACGAGGCTGAAGAATCAAGGAACCCACTCCATTAATTATGTAAATCATCAAGGAGCTGAAAAGAAAGGAAAGAAGCATGGCAAGGGACAACAGAAGTAACTTAATGTTAATGAGTCCTCATCTCAAGTACGTAAGAAAGGAAACAAGAATAGGAAGTGTCATTTCTGTGGAAAATCTGGACACTTTCAGAAAGATTGCCTAAAACGTAAGGCATAGTTTGAGAAGAAAGGTAAGCCTCATGCTTTTATATGTCTCGAATCAAATTTAACTGAAGTTCCTTATAATACTTGGTGGATTGACTCTGGCTGTACTGTTCATGTTTCTAATACTATGCAGGGATTCCTTACAATTTAAACCAGAAACAAGAATGAAAGATTTGTTTACATGGGGAATAACGTGAAGGCTCCAGTTGAAGTTGTCGGGACTTCTCGTCTGATTCTCGATACTGGGCGTCACTTAGATTTAGTTGAAACTTATTCTGTTTCTTCTCTTTCGAGAAATTTAGTTTCTTTGTCTAAGTTGGATAAGACTGGATATTCCTTTAATTTTGGTAATGGATGTTTTAGTTTGTTTAAACATAATTATCTCATTGGTACTGGTACTCTTTGTGATAACTTATACAAACTAAATCTTGATAGTATGTTTGTCGAAACACTCTTAACTCTGTATCATAATGTTGGAACCAAACGAAGTTTGGTGAGTGAACAATCTGCTTACTTATGACATAAACGTTTAGGTCATATATCCAACGAAAGGCTGGAAAGATTAGTTAAGAATGAAATTCTTTCAAATTTAGATTTTACTGACCTTAATATTTGTGTAGATTATATTAAAGGAAAACAAATAAAACACACAAAGAAAGGAGTCATAAGAAGCACACAACTTCTTGAAATTATACACACTGATTTATGTGATCTTTTTGATATCACATCTTTCAATAAAGAAAAATATTTTATCACTTTTATTGATGACTTTTCCCATTATGGATATATTTATTTGTTGCATGAAAAATCTCAAGCGATTAATGCCTTAGAGGTATTTATTACTGAGGTTGAAAGACAACTAGATAGAAAGGTGAAAATAACCAGGTTTGATAGAGGTGGTTAGTATTATGGAAGATATGATTAAAGTGGACAACACCCAGGTACATTTGCTAAATTCCTCGAAAAGTGTGGCTTATGTGCTCAATACACAATGCCTGGCACACCACAATAAAATGGTGTGACAGAAAGACGTAATCGTACATTAATGGATATGGTTAGGAGTATGTTAAGTAATTCATCTTTACCTCCTTCTTTATGGATGTATGCTTGAAGGATTGTCGTTTACTTGCTAAACAACGTCCCTAGTAAAGCAGTTTCAAAGACACCTTTTGAACTGTGGACTGGTAGGAAACCTAGTTTGAGGCACCTGCATGTTTGGGGTTGCCCGTCAGAAGTTAGAGTATACAATCCACAAGAAAAGAATCTAGATTCAAGAACAACCAGTAGTTTCTTCATTGGTTATCCAAAAAAATCAAAGGGGTATAGATTTTACTGTCCTAATCATAGTACGAGAATAGTTGAAACTGAAAACACTAGATTCATTGAGAATGGCGAAGTTAGTGGGAGTGAAGAACCACATAATGTGGAAATTAAAGAAGTTAGGGTGCAAATTCCTCTACCCTGTACTTCTTTTAAATTTGTTGTTCCTGAAGCTGTTGTACAATATAATAATCAACAAGAACAACAAAGTAATGTTCCTACTAATCATAATGAAGCTATAATTGATGAACCTGTGGTAGATGAACCACAAGAAGTAGCATCAAGAAGATCTCAAAGACAAAGAAGATCTGTTATTTCTGATGATTATTTGGTATATCTACATGAGTCAGAAATTGACTTGAGAATTGATGATGATCCAGTTTTATTTGCACAAGCTATTGAAAGCAAAAATTCTGACAAATGGATAAATGTTATGAAAGATGAGTTAAAATCCATGAAATAGAATGGAGTTTGGGACCTTGTTGAATTACCCGAAGGTTGGAAAAGAGTTGGATGTAAATGGGTCTTTAAGACCAAACGCGACTCAACTGGCAACATCGAACGTCACAAGGCCAGACTTGTTGCCAAAGATTTCACTCAAAAGGATGACATTAATTATAAAGAGACGTTTTCACCTGTCTCTAGAAAAGATTCACTCAGAATTATAATGATCTCGGTAACTCATTATGACTTAGAGCTATATCAAATGGATGTGAAAACAGCCTTTTTGAATGGAAATTTAGAGGAAGAAGTTTATATAAATCAACCTGAGGAGTTTTCTATTAAAGGAAAGGAACACATGGTGTGTAAACTTAAGAAGTCAATATACGAACTTAAGCAAGCTTCCCGACAATGGTATCTTAAGTTTAATGAAACGATTGTCACCTTTTGATTTAAATAAAACACTGTTGATCGGTGTATATATCTGAAGGTCAGTGGGAGTAAGTTTATTATATTAGTCTGGTAGGTTGATGACATCTTTCTTGCTACTAATGATCTTGGTTTGTTGCATGATACCAAGAAATATCTCTCTAATAACTTTGAAATGAAAGATATGGGTGAAACATCCTATGTGATTGGAATAGAAATATTTCGAGACAGATCACAAGGATTGTTGAGATTGTTTCAGAAAACCTATATTAATAAAGTATTAGAGAGATTTAAAATGGAAAAATGCTCATCAAGTCCCGTTCCAATTCAGAAAGGAGATAAGTTTAGTCTCAATCAATGTCCAAAAAATATTTGGAATGAAAGCAAATGAAAGATATTCCTTATGCATCAATAGTTGGGAGTCTTATGTATGCCCAAATACGTACAAAACCTGATATCAGTTTTGTTGTTGGAATGCTGGGTCGATATCAAAGTAATCCTGGAATGGATCACTGGAAGGCTGCAAAGAAAGTGTTGCTATACTTACAAGGAACGAAAGATCATATGCTTACTTACAGAAAGTCTGGTCATCTAGATGTGGTTGGATATTCAGATTCAGATTATGCTGGTTGTGTGGATACAAGAAAATCCATATTTGGATATTTGTTTCTGTTAGCTGGAGGAGCAATATCATGGAATAGTGTGAAGCAGTCTGTTATAGCTGCATCCACTATGGAAGCTGAGTTTGTGGCATGCTTTGAGGCCACAGTCCAGGCTAATTGGCTGCGGAAATTTATTTCAGGACTTGGATTAGTCGACAATATAGCCAGGCCGCTGAAAATTTATTGTGCTAATATTGCCGCACTTTTCTTCTCTAAAAACGATAAGTATTCGAAAGGTGCTAAGCATATGGAATTGAAATACTTTTCGGTTAAAGAAGAAGTCCACAAACATAAAGTGTCAATTGAACATATTAGCACTAAGCTTATGACTGTTGATCCTTTAACGAAAGGATTACCGCCCAAAACATTTGTTGAACATGTTGAAAGGATGGGTCTTATTGATAGGAGTGAATGATTATATGTAAAGACTTTATTAAGTTTATGTAATTGACACTTTGAGCTCAAATTATACATGTTTCTGTTGTTACTTGTTTTCTCTTGTATACATAATATTGTGAATAATTACGACAGGTTCTGACTTAGATAGTATTCTAAGTATTATCGATGGACCCATTATGTATTTGAAAGGTTATGTTAGGTAATAGACTAATATATGTAGTACATGGAAGGAACTATGTCAAGTAAAGTGACGTACAACAGCCATGACTCATTTTAGTTGATTTATTTAATGATGACAAATGATGTTGGATTTGACGTTAAGTGTGCACATGATTGACGTACATATTAAACCACTAAATTAACATTGTGTGTGCCAAGTGGGAGAATGTAAATTTCTATGGCCCACATAATTAATTTATTTACTGGTTTAATAATAATTGAATAAGTTAAATCCTAAATTTATATAGGGAAGTTACCTAGTAGGATTAAACTGCTGACTAATCTGTTAATAGTATAATTACTGACTCCTAGTAGGATAATTACTAGCTGTTAATAGATAATTATTGTATCTACAAAACACGTTGATGGAACGTGAAAATGTCTGCTCTCCATATTATAGACTAATTTGTTAGTAGGATAATTACTGACTCCTAGGATAATTACTGTCTGTTAGTGGATAATTATTGTATCCACAAATCACGTTGATGGAACGTGAAAATGTCTGCTCTCCATATTATAAAAAAGGTCATCTCCCTGCCAAAAGAAGAATAGGCTCCATCAAACACTATTTTGAAACGTAAGGTTAAGAGAGAGAAACAATATTTTACTTTGTGCTTCCGCTGATCTCAGGCAAGAAAGTTATGGAGAATTTTAATATGTTTCTTAACTGACTTTTAAATTATTAAAGCATGGTATGTGAAAATCATTAAGTTCTACGTTCCTAAATAATTGCTATGATTATATATATATAAGAATGTTCAAGTTTATATTATTCGTTATATGCTTACAGAATGATCGATATTAATTTCATATTTTGTTTTTGGATTATATATGTTGTATATATTTGATTGGTGTTCATTGAATATCTTGATACTGAATCATACTGAGTTGTATTATGAATGGCACAAGCTCAATAACAACTTTCACAGCTATTAATATCACAACAACATTCAATCACATGACTTATTTATCTCTTCAACTGAATTTAGTTTTGTCTAATTTATTCACACAAGTTGCTATTTGTGTGTGTCAATTGTGAAATTGGGGGAGAAGTTAACTTTGTCCAGTGTCCAGTTAACACAAGTTGCTATTTTTTGCACAAGTGCACCTATTCTCCTCTTGCTTTTAGCTGCACAAGTATAACACACCAACTTAGGATATTGAGTCCCCACATCGACAAAACACTGGAGGAATGTTGGGTATATAAGTAAGCAAGTCTTACTCCCTAGTGATGTATTTTAAAGTCGTGCGGGCCTGAACCCAGAGCGAACAATATCACTAGTGGGCTAGGTTAAGGGGATCCTCGGGCTTTTGTGGTTCGGGATGTCCGTGATATGGATGTAATATAATGGAGAGTTTTTTGGAGTAAAAGAATGGGCGAGAATCTAGATTATAATTGACAGAGAAGACTCAGTTTTATTATTGTGTGACTGAAAAAGAAAATTGACTAAATTTCACTCAATTAAGAAAATCATTTAGCATGGAGTTTTATTTCAAAACTAATTTGGCATTAAAGGAAAGAATATAATCTCATTCTAAAGGAAACGAAGGAAAATCATCCAAAAAGGGAAGATATTACCTCCATATTTAGATTCAAAATGAAGTAATACTTTCCACCTCTTTCAACTTGACCAAGCGCAGGAATTGCTCAAGGATAAAATTAATAAAATATTTTATCTAAGTCCAAAAGTTTTGAGGCGCAAAAAAAATTTAATGGAGTAGTAAAATTTAGGATTTTAATTTTTCTTAAAATAATAATAAAGATTATAAAAAATAAATAAAATTTATATTAAAAGAGAGAAAAAATATCCATTTTTTACTAGAAATCTTTGAGTACTTTAAATTAAAGAACTCAAACTCGAGAATAATAAATAAAGTTTTTACAATAAAATTTATGTAAATATTGTAAAAAATGACTAAAATCTCATTAACTAGAATTAATCTTTATTTTTATAAATAATTATATTACTTTGTGACATTAAATGTTTTGTGACTTTTAAACTACTACGCTAAGAACTAGTAATTTGTAATAAAAATAAAAAAACTTTTTTATGCACATATTTTAGTTTCTTTATTAAAATTTGTCGTTAAGTTACTATTTTTTTTTAAGAAGTCACTGCACAAAATAAAACTTTTTTGTTAAATACTTTTACTTCAAAGATAACTTGACATTTATAGTAAGATATTTTTTTATTTTTTTTTTTGTAAATATAGTAAGATGTTATGAAAGAACTATTGCACAGAGGTTTGTTCGTAGTTAGAGTCTAGAAATAAAGTCATAATTCAGAATTTAAAATTAATGAGTTTTAGTCTAATCTTTTTCATTGAATGAATTCTAAACTAATACTCTCTCTGATGAAAAAAAAAATGACCTACTTTAATTTGGCATAAAATTTAAGAAAATAAAGAAGACTTTTAAATCTTATGGTCTTAAATTAAAGTTGTATCAAATGTACCAAAATGCCCTTTAATCCTATGATCCTAAACATGCCACGTGGCAAGTTGAAATTAAAGTATTGCCAAAAATAAAAAGAGGTCATTCTTTTTTTAAACGGACTAAAAAAAAAGTAGGTCGTTATTTTTTAAACGGAGGGAGTACTTAATTATTATTTTTCGTTTATCTTTCTATTTTATTGGCATATTTTTCTTGCAATTTTTTTTTTTTTAAGTCAAGGTTTATTGAAAACACCTTTAAGTGCACAAAAATAAAAATACGATCTGCGTATAATTTATTCTACCATATCTCACTGGTGAAATTACAAATGCAATGTACAAAAAATACTAATGAAAGTCATAAAAGAATTACAATTAAAAGAAAAAACGTTCTTAAGAATATACTAAATTCTAAAATTTGAAAGAAAGTAGTATCTCCTTGAAGCTTATTACTCGACTAAAAGGAACTTTTTTGTTTCCCACACGATGTTTAATATCAACATTAGGGTATGACTAATTCAAATTCGCATAAAAAAATATCAATATGAAAAGTAAAATGTTCTCTGTTAAAGATGATTTTATACTCAGAATTCAAACCTGATACTTGTAATTAAAGATGAGAAATACTTATCGTTCTCACAATTTTTGGTGTCACGTGACAAGGAAGTTACCTATTGTTATGAAGTAATTCATGTAATTATCAAATAGAACTAATATAAAACTTTTCTTACTTTTATTAAAATTTCTTGAAATCTTTTTATTCATAAGTTAAAATTATATATTTAGCGCAATTCAATTTAATATGAAATTTTGGACTTCTTTTTTTTGAATTAGTTTTGTCATTTCTATATGAAAAAATTAACTATATAAACTTATTATATTAATTATTACAAGTTATAGCAAAACTTTTAAGTTTTCAAGTTATAGCAACTTTCATTTAAAAAAATATATATATAAAAAGTTTTTTTGTTTTGTTGAAAATACAAAAAAGTAATTAATGAAAAAGAACAATTAAGATTTAATATAATTAACATACAATTTACCTTCCTTAAATATAGTTAAACTTAATTACAGATCTTTATCCACCCCAAATTCCTTTAACCGTTGCTTTTTCTCCTATTTTAATGCTTGCATTAAGAGTTTACCTTCCTCTTTGTACACGATTAATTTCTGTCAGTAAACAAAAATATCATAATTTCGACGTCAACAAATTATTGAGGATTATAATTTAAAAGAAAAGCAAAGATAAGTATTTCTTTTGATAACAAATAAAAATTTTGTTAATTTGTATTCAATCATGATACGTCATGGAGGGAGATGAAATTCGTCAAGTTTGTTAATCTTTTTTATGAAAATGGATATTTTTCATTTAAAACGAATTTAAAGATTTATTTTTTTGTATTTCTTCAATTCTCTATTTTTCTGTGTTTCTTCAATTCTCTATTGTTACATTCTCGAACTAAAAGATCAAGCGCAAGCAGGTAAAAACGATTATGTATTTTTAGTGTATTTAATTGGATATTATATTTGTATGTAAAATAGGCATTTATTTTTTGAGTATTAATTTTATTTTTTAAAATTTAACAGTTACTATTTGATTTGTGTGGTGGGCGACTATACTTTGTTTCTTCGTTCTTCAAGAATTAACAAACCAAAGATTTTTAAGATAAGAAAGTATTGTGACATTCATACATGCTCAATAAAAAAAATTCAAGTTTTTTTGATGAAAATAAATGAGGTGTTTTACACAGATACGTTGCCTTCCATGTGTGTTGCCTTCCCTGTGATGCTCAAAATTTTCACAATGAGATAATATTATTTAGCAACTTAGTATGCCCTCAGTGAAAAATATATAAAACATTAAAAGGATAAATTTTGGATAGACCTTTTACTTAGAGAAAAAAGGTTCAAGTTTCTTAGCATGATCTTTGAATTGTTTGTTTCATATCCTAATGCTTTTTTTATTCAACTCCGGGTATTATGTAAAGATGATACCGAAACTTCAGATTTGTGTAAGAACATGATGAAACAAGGTGAGTGGCCACAACTTATGATTGTTTTTTATCCCAAAGAGAGATATGTACTTGAACAAACGTTGAATTTTTACTGTGTATGATTAATATGGGATAATTCATTTGTCTATTCGTTTTTTCATTTTTCAGATTTACTGTTGAAGCAGATGTGTTCATAAGGGACTGGATAACAATTACAGAGTATGTTAGAGATGTTGATTACTTGAATAACCGTGAAGCTGATGATGGAGATATCACGATGACTCTTTTAAGTACTAATGGTACATTAAAGGACCTCGTCATTTGTCCTGATAAGCACAGTAATATTGCTCGTTTCATCAATAACAAGCATTTGAAATTGAGCAATACATGGTATTTGCACAAATATCAATAACATAATATCAATAACAAACGATGTTCAATGAATAAAGATAATGAAACGAGGTCTTGAAAGATTAATCGGACTATTTTGTTGTATAATTTTTTTTAAAAAGTAACTGCACAAAATAAAACATTTTTGTTAAATACTTTTACTTCAAAGGTAACTTGGCATTTATAGTAAGATGTTATGAAAGAACTATTGCAGAGAGGGTTGTTCGTAGTTAGAGTCTAGAAATAAAGTCATAATTCAAAATTTAAAATTGATGAGTTTTAAAATCTAATCTTTTATAGTTAATGAATTCTAAATTAATACTTAATTATTATTTTTCAATTATCTTTCTATTTTATTAGCATATTTTTCTTGCAATTTTTTTTTTAAGTCGTGGTTTATTGAAAACACCTTTTTAGTTCACAAAAATAAAAATACGACCTGCATATAGTTTATTCCACCATATCTCACTGGTGAAATTACAAACGCAATTTACAAAAAATACTAATGAAAGTCATGAAAGAATTACAATTAAAAGAAAAAACGTTCTTAAGAAAATACTAAATTCTAAAATTTGAAAGAAAGTACTCCGTATTTACTAAATTCCAAAATTTGAAAGAAAGTAGTATCTCCTTAAAGCTTATCACCCGACTAAGGAAATTTTTTGTTTTTACTCGATATTTAGTATCAATATTAGATTATGACTAATTCAGATTCACATCAAAAAATATCAGTATGAAAAGTAAAATGTTCTCTATCAAAGACGATTTTATACTCAGAATTCGGACCTGATACCTCTGATTAAAGATGAGAGATACTTACAGTTCTCTCAAAACTTTTGGTGTCACATGACAAGAAAGTTACATATTCTTATGAAGTAATTCATTTAATTATCAAATAGAACTAATATAAAACTTTTCTCACTTTTATTAAAAACTTCTTGAAATTTTTTTTATTGATAAGTTTAAATTATATATTTAGCGCAATTCAATTTAAATATGAAATTTTGAACTTTTTTTTTGAATTAGTTTTGTCATTTCTATATATCCAAATCCTTGGTGTACACAACAAAAGAGGACAAAAAATCTGCAAGGTTATTTTCAATCCTCAATTTGCACCAACGATTTTGTCGTGAAAAAATGGTAAATTCCAAAAAAATCGTACCACAATTTGCATAATATCCCAAAATAAAAAAATGAACACGAGGAATAACACTTGAGCTTTGTAAAAACCCATAAAAGAAGGATGAACATTAAGGATTGTTTAATTGGAATCAATTCCTTATATTGTCACTCAACTTAGCAAAATATCTAACTAAAGTCATTTATCTTTTTTTATTCTAATAATATCATTTAAGTTTGTGCATTTTTCTTACAAACTAATAATTGTTAAAAGTGATTCAAAAAATAACCAAAATAGTCCATCAAGTTTGAAATTTGAATTTAAATAGTTCTTATTTTTACATGAAATATTAATAGGCCTTCAATTATTTTTACTTTTGTACTTCTTAAATTAGTTTTTAATATAATTTATCAATAAGCGCATAATATAATTTAAAATGACATAAATCATAATATTAAAAATGAATTAAAAAGACAAAGAATGTTAAATTAGAGCTTAAAATAGATAGTTACATTTTAAATGAAATAAACAAGAAGTAAAGTTATTGTCCGAATTGGTAAATGTATTTAGTTTTTACAGCCAAGTTGACGAGGCGATATAATTTTCTCTGAAATAATATCACAAGATTGATAAAAATAATATTGAAACCTTAAAACATTTTTAAGTTACGAAATGGTTATATAAAATCACCTAATTTTATTTGATAGTGAATGATTGATGTTATTATCATGATATCCGTTAATACGCATTATTTTTTAAAATAAAAATCCTTTAAAATATTTATATATGGTTCTTCTACTAGCTACAGACCCTAATTTTTTTTTATTTGCAGGAATTCATCGTCTTCTTTATGAATTGTAATTTTTTCGACAATAATTTGGAGTAGAAGAAACTAACAACTAACTTGAACTATTTTATCAAAAATAAATATTAATCCTAAAATGAATAAATATAGAATATTATTTTATTATTGAACTCCTAAGTTTCCAAATAAATACAATACAGATAAGCTTATTTCTAACAATTTTAATTGCAATTTTTGGTGGACGTCGTTAGATTTAATATCTCAGTTAGAAGTTGAAAGAAGATTGTACTCACTAAGTTTTATAGTTGAAAAGTTATTGATATTTCGTGTTGTTAACTAATAAGAAGCATTTAAATTCAAAGTTTAAACTTAAGGGATTTTTTTGATCATTTTTTTCTCATATTTAGAGTCACTTTTAGTAATTATTGATTTTAAGAGAAATGCATAAAGTTTGATGATATTATTGAAAAAAAAAAAAAGATAAATGACTTTATTGGAATATTTTCCTAAGTTGAGTGACAATATAAGGAATTTACTCTGTTTAATTGTTGACTTAACTTAGATTTGGTAATAAGTTTTGAAGTTAAAACCTGAAATTTGATAATTGAATTTATGAAGTGGTTATTTTTAAAAGTTGGAAATGTGTTTGGACTTATGTTTTACTTGAAAATATTTTAAAATTATATTTTGAAAATTTAGCCAAAAATATTTTTAATGATAAATTTCACAATCTGACTTAAAATCCATGGACAATTGCCAGCTTACTTTCCGTTTGAATATAAATTTTAAAACCTTTTTTTTCAAAAAAACAATCAAATATTTATTTGACCATACAAATTATCGAATTTTGTAAAGAGATTTTGAAAATCAATACTTCAAATCTCAAACTTTTTGGCCAAGGTATAAAAGCTGATCTATTTTAAAATTTGCTCCAAACTTTGCATTTTTTTTTATAAAAAATCTCTCAAACTTTTATAGTTACTCTTATTCCCTTATTATTATTATTATTATTATTATTATTATTATTATTATTATTATTATTATTATTATTATTATTATTATTATTAAGTACTATTATTGGCATGGATGTATCTTTGTAATTTAAGAAAATTTTATTTACAGTACAGGACTAAGTAGTAGCTTCAAAGGATTTGGATTAGCTTTATTTTTTTCTACTTAAAAGCCAATACAAACTTCCTCTGAATCAACAACAACAATATACTCATTATACTCCTATCAAATAAAATTTGTGGAGGATAAGTGTACACAATTTATATAGCACTATTTTAGAAACGAGATAGAAATATTATTTTCGATAGAAAAAGATCCTCTAAATTATTTTTAAAATTTTTTACACACCATATGAGTTAATAGGTGTTTGGCCATGAAAAAAAAAAAATTGAGTTGAAATTGGAGTATGAAATTTTATTTGGTCATGAATATAAATTAGAGTTGTTTTTAAATTTTTAGAAGAGAAGAAAAAGTGAAAGAAAAATAAAACTAAGTTCAACTTTGTTTCCAACATAATTTCAACCACAAATAAAAATATGAAAAAACAACAGTTTTATTAATAAACGATGGGATACAAATCTGTTCTTCCTTTGATTTTTCTCTCATGATTTTCTCCGTAATTCGAGGGCCGTCAGTAGCATATTTCTCGAATTTATAAAATTTGGATATGAATTTCTCCGTAATTCGAGGCCGATAGTGGCGTATTTCTCGAACACAGAAACATTTGAATTTGATCTCCATGAAAGAAGGTTTGTCTCATTGATGTATTTGATTATCGAGGGTTTTGATCTTTATGAATATCCCATGAATTTATTAGGACTTTTCATATCGTTGATCTCTTTGTGAATATCCCGTGAATTTATGGGATACTGGAGATACCTCTTTAAAGGATATTTGACCTTTTATATAGGCGTAATGTAGGGTTTAGGTAGAGTAGTCACATTTAGGGTAAAGTAGCCATTAAAAACTCTAACCAAAATTGAACTCTTTTTATAGAGTCCACAAAATTTAATATCTACAAACTTATTTTTACTTTTCCAAATATAATTTCAAAATTTTTATGGCAAACACTAGAATTTTTATAAAGTGAAATAATTTTTCCAAAAAGTAAAAAATTTTCATGATCATACGTATGTTAATATGACACTACAAAATGATCCCAATTTCAATCCTCACAAGAAAAATATTCACTCCATCTCATCTCATCTTCTGTGTTGTCATTTTTTTTTGTTCGTCCAAAAAAAAATGTTATATTTTCTTATTTAACAACTAATCATCATCTCAATTTTAGTTTTATTGGATTCTATATAATAAAAAAAAAATTAAAAATAAATATTAAAATAATTTTAAAAAAGGTAAATTTTAAAATCATTATTTATTTTTTAAAACTTCAAATTCAGTTAAATAACAACACATAAAATAGAACGAAGTTCATATAATATACAAGACCATACAGTATAGAACAGAACTCGAGGGACCATATCATAGTAATTTTTTACAGTTTCAATTTGCCTGCGGTGCGGGCCCTGCTATATTACTATACCTTTTTCTCCCTTCTCGCTTCCCAATGGGTAAAAATAAAGTAGTAAAACACATGTCACCAAAGTTAAAATGACTTTTTTACCACTTTCTTCTTGTTGAGTCTCAAAAACTGACAACATACCTTTTATTTTACTGATCCATCGTAACTTTAAAAATTGATAAAGATTGTGGTGGGATGATAAAATTAAAAGACTGAATTTTGTGATTTATTATAATTTTATTGTTTTTATACTTAGAAGATTTATTTTTATACATATTACTTCTTTTATTTTTTTAAAAAAAGATCCTATTTAATTTTGCACGGATTTAAGAAAGTAAAGAAGATTTTGATTATTATAGTCATGTCAAATATATTATATTATATTATATTTTAATCTTGTGATCTTAAATATTTCATGTGTAGAGTAAAGTTGAAATTACAATATTGTCAAAAAGAAAAGGAATAATTTATTTTGAAACAGACTAAAAATAAAAGTAGGTCATTCTTTTCTAAATAAAGTAATTTTTATTTTTGAAATACATAAGGAGATAGTTATTTTCTCTCTCTTTATTTTATAAGAATTTATAAGAGATCATTTTGATGATCTTATCTGTTTACGCCTAATTATAGATTTTGAATCAACTTTGTAAGTTTAAGTATCTATGTATCCATCAAAATTTAATCTGATTTTGTGCCTATATAGAATTTAAGCCAACAACTGGCTATAAAGTTTGAATGGAATTTTAAAATTTTATTTTTAGTGTCTGATTTAGGGTCGTGAAAAAATTGAACTGACCGATAAATCGAATCGAGAAAAATGTTATTGGGTTATTGGTATTGAATTATCGGGTTAATAGTTTTTTATTGGTTTTATAAAAATATTTATTGGGTAAACGGTTCAATATCGGTTTTAGCTTATTGGGTTATCGGTTTAACCGATAACCCAATAAGGATACACTAATTGTTTTATCTCTATTTATGTTATATATTTAAATCTCTCTCTCTCTATAGAGATAGATAGATGGATAGATAGATAGAGATATAGATATAGATATAGATATAGATATGTGTATTTATATGGATTATATGCACTACTAATTCATAATTCAGTGATTCACAAAGTATTAACCTATTCAGGGCAACAAATGTACAATATAAAGTTCGGCTATTATCGTAATAAAAAACTTGAAGTATTTATAGCTTCCAACAATTAGGATTCAATTTTTTTCCTAACTAACATTCAGTTCAAGTTTGAAGATTCTTGTAAACTAAAATAATTTTCGTAGGTTTTGACGGTAATTAAGATTTCATTTTTTTATGTTAGTTGTTACTATTTCTATTTTACAAGTATTTTTTTATTGGTTAAACCGAAAACCGAACCGTTAAGGACCAAAAGCCACTAAACTGAAACCGATAAGAAAATATCTTATTGATTGGTTATCGATTTTACATATTTAAAAAATGAAAATGGATAAACCGAACCAATAATACGTAAAACTGAACCGAACCGACTGATGCACACCCTTAGTCTGCTTCGCCATAAAATTAATAAAAATTGTAATATAATAGATACAATATATTTACTTTTGATTCTTAATTTTTAACTAATTTTAATCATAAAATTTAAATTAGATTTGAAAAATTTATCTAATCAAATATTTATTTAGTCATAAAATTTAATGAGATTATTTAGAGCCCGTTTGGATAAAATTTTTAAAAAAGTTTTTTAGTTTAAGTGATTAAAAGCTTAAAATAAAGTGCTTATAAATTAAGCAGATAAGTGTTTGGATAGAAGTGTTGAAAATGAAAAAAAATTGTTGATGCGTTTGGTAAAAAGTGATGTTAAGCACTTTTTTGTTGTTAAAATGACTTAAATGTCTTTAAAGTTGTTAACACCATAAATAAGGTGAATTGTTTATAATTTTTAATTTTAAAATAATTTTTTTGAATAAACCTCCAATTAATGATGGATTCGATGAAAACAAAGAAGAAAGATAAAGAGAAAATTTGAGGGAAGAGATGAAGTGAAGCGGTAAAGAGAAAAAGAAAAAGAAAAATAAATTATATATTTAAGGGCTACAAGTTTAGGATATTGTTGGAATTAGAGAAAAATATAAGGGATAAAAAGGTCAATGTTCTGGTCAAATCTAAAAGAATTTTAATCTAAAAAATAAAAAATAGGGCGTACCAGCTTCCCACTTTTTGATTCTTTTAATCAGTTTTTAGTTTTATAAAACATTTTTTAGTTTTACCAAACACCTTAAAAAACTAAAAAGAAATAATTAAAAGCTGATTTGACCAGATTTTAATCTCATCCAAACGGGCTCTTAATCATAAAATTTGATGAGCTCGAATTCTTCCGATGTGGGCGAATTCTTCCTCGAATTTATAGAAACTATAGTGCATCATATTGTTGTATTTTTAATAAATATGACATTTCAAACTAAATTAAAAATGAGAGAGAGGGAGTTGGGAGGATAAAAGAAATGTCTCAAATAAAGACGACAGTGATAACATACTCACTATATTTTTATTAAATGGAGTCTGGTGAGATAAAGTGTATGCAATTCATGCCACTATCTCAAATGAAGTAAAGAGATTGTTTTCGATAGACCTCTCGACTCATGACAAATAATAGTATAATAAACAAACAAAAAATCATATAAAAGCACACAATAAAATCAAATATCATACTGCTAGTTAATAAAAGAGACAACAAACTATCTATTCGAAATTATGTACATCACCTGAACACCACGATTAAAAAATATGAAGCGCAGATACAAACCGAGCACTCATCCCTTCTATCATGACCGAACTCCTATACATTAACCCTCTACTCTCGTCTAAGTCCTCTACACCTTCATATCAAGGGTCATGTCTTTCGTAAGCTGTAATTGCTCTAGCTCATGCCTAATTACCTTCCTCTAATATTTCTTCGGTCTACTTCAAATCCGTCTAAACCCATCATAGTTAGTCTCTCACACCTCCATACGGAGGCATCCGTGCACCTCCTTATCACATGACCGTAACATCGCAATCTTACCTCCACATTTTATCCTCCACCAAAGTCACTCTCACTTTTTCCCGAATAATCTCATTTCTAACTTTATTTCTCCTAGTAAGTCTACATATCCATCGCAACATACTCATCTCCGTCACCTTCAACTTTTGGATGTGGGATGTTCTTAACTGGTCAATACTTGGTGATACGGGAAAAACAATGGAAACACGAAACCACTCAAAAACAGTTCACTAATCTTAAGGATTTGAGGACTAAGATGGAGACCACTCTCAGATTCACTACAACAATAACAATACGAGATAACAACGGTGCATTTGACACCCAAAATAACAGCAACACAATGATAACAAGATGAACACAATGAGAACAAATTTCAGATTCAAGAAGGACATAAAACAGTCCACTATGAATCTACAAAGTACAATAAGATAGAGATAGATAGATAGACCAAATGAGGGAATAATATTAACAACTCAAGAATCGTTACACCCTTAGACCTTTAATACTACACACAACACTAACCTATCTCCTACGTAGGCACAAGAGGGATCTCGATCTCCCAAGGACCAACGTTTTCAAGCTTGATTCCAACACGAGTGATTCCACACTCAAGTTGATTTCCCTATTTATAATTTCAAATTTATGCCTCAAGGAGAGAGGACTTGTCTTTCAATGTTATACAAAATTCATCATCATCAAAATCTAATGAATGAATCCTTAGAAGGTTGTATTTATAGTGTATTACAAGAATAGTGTGAAATGTCCAAAATGATCCCTTAGTCAAAGTCTTCAAGTGGGCTCCCTTGAAGTGCATTGTATGGACTGGTTTTGGAGCCTAGTTAGGCCTTTCTTTGCACTTCACGTGGTCGTACCCGTATCATTCTTCCCTTCTTGAAAAGGATTCAACCTCAAATCTATACCTTGCAAAATCAAGAGAAGAAAAACAAACACACATCCTCATAACATGAGGGGTTAGGGTTAGCAAAAATAACACATCAAATGCCATGCCAAGGTGGGACAAACTTGGAGTATACCCACGGGTCCTTTGTATTGAACATGAAAACCTTAGTATAAATGGCACAAAGGAAGAGGTCATCATCAACAAAAAGAGACAAGGAAGAGCCTTGCCTTCCTTTATTAGCACCCACAATCAAACATTGCTTGTCGTTTTGACGAAGCATCAAGTCATCAGTGTAGAAATTCCCACATTCCCGGAGGGTGCCGGGGTCAAATGGGAGAAGTAGCCAAGGGTCTAAGCCGAGGTTAGCCCTTCCTTCCCCTACAATGTCACTCCCACAACCACATATGACATTTGCCTTTAAGAGAAGACTAACATTCAAGAATAGAGAGACACGGCCTAGAAGTCCTACCACAAAAAGACATATGCCATCATTTACAACATTTCCATACACATGATCTCTATGAACAAAACTACTAGCAAGGCTTTTACTACACAAGATGTTCAAAGAGTTACGTGCACCATCAAGATCAACTCTATAAACACCATCACTAACTTGAGATTTTTTAAGCACGCCACACATATGCTCAAGTAGTGGAATACATTCATGAGTAAGTTGATCTTCATTGACATCCTCACTAGTTGTTGGCAACTCACATACCAACGTAGACTCACCTTGGTTCGCACAAGGGTCAACTAGTGTGTGAGTACTCTTGTCAATTGGTAATAGAACCTTATTCAAGTTATAAGGGCTAGCACTAGATGGATATAAATCATTCTTACAAAAAGAATCAATTTCATCATCTAAAGGATCAACTAGTACTTGCATACTTACAACAAGAGTTTGGTCCTCACGTAACCTAACATCACCAAGAGTATCACCATGGGAGACTCAAATACCTCTACTCTAGGTAAATCCGCAACTATATCCAATTGACCACTACTAGCCACAACACAACATTCTAAGTTTATAGGAGTGTAGGGAATAGTTTTTTACCTCATAGCTCACATGAGCTATGACATTCCTCTTGACGTGTGTTCGAGCAGCCCACTTGCTTTCTTTGACCTATCATACGATCCAACCTTTTATTTGTCATAACTAGGTCTCGGGACATAGTGTCAAGGTAGGCTAAAATGATATTGGTGATATTGCTGTCCATGAGTTGAGAGGTGAAAGTCGCGGATTTCCTTGTAATTGTACCTAAAAAGGAAGAAGAAAAGAACACCTACAAAACAAAACACAAGTTAGTTCGAAACAACCTCAACACACTCTCGCACACTTGATCGTCTCATACTTGGTTTCACAAGTGTTGAAAGTCGGCTTGTACTTCGTGAGTGATTGAGGGTCGAGTCTACTCTTGCCCAGAATAGATTTTCGTTTGAGTTGACTCAAGCAAAATTTATTACGAACTTGAACCAACAAGATGCAAAGATTTCACAAAAGACAAAAGCACACAACAAATGCATAACACGAATGAATGATCATAAAAACTAACTAACAATCTAATAGATAAGTACTAGTTTGCCAATTAGTATTGGAACCAACTAAATTGAAACTAAGAAACAACAAACGGAAACTAAGAAATCTAAAATTTGAGCTTAAATATGTTGTGTGAACAGTAAAACATGATGATGTGGCAGCCACGTATTGGTCTCGATTGCACACAACTTTTGTTGCCCAATTTAGAGTCTTGGTCAATTTTTCAATTTTGACTTTGGTGGAACTTGTTCAATGGAGGGGAAATACAAAGTAGTCTTTAGAGCTTTTTTTTTCAATTAAAATTTCAAGACTTAAAGTCTTGGACTAGACTTGTACTCCTCCTTAAAACATGGATCCTTGTTTTATGGAAAAGTGGTTGAGATGTGATTGACTTGTTGGTGAGTGATGGTAAGTCTTTCAAGACTAACAAAGTTCTCACACTTTTTCCTTCACCTTTTTTGATTTAACTTTCACTTTATTTTAACAAGCTATGAAGGTTTGGAAGAACATCAAGAACAGTTCAACAATCATCAAGAAAATCAACAACAATCTCCCAAAACAACAACATGGTCAACTATAAACTTCCAACAAACGGCCAAGTCCTTTAGTGTGGTGTTTTGGTCTCAACAAGGGGTGAAGATTGTGATGAACAATAAGAATACAACAATTTTTCAAGAATAATAACAACACCAACAAAGTCCAGCCCAAGTCCACAAGAAAGGTCGCCACACGGCCAAGAACAACAACATTAATACACGATCATTAACTTGTCACAATAACAATCTCAGCAATTCAAGCTCAACTCAAGATATAGACTCAATGTGTTAGTGATATAAAAAAACTAACACTTAGAGACAACAAAGACAAGTAAAAATCTCGGCCAAGACACAATAAAAACTCAATTTTCGGTCAAGAACAAAAAATGGACATATTGCTCTCTTTTCTGGAATTTTCATTTTTCAACTTTTTTTTTTTTTAGTTTTCAAGTCTCAAGCCCAAGCTTGATCTTTTTAGAACAAAATCAATGATGGCTTTGATACCAAATGATACGGAAAAAACAACGGAAACACAAAACAACTCCAAAACAGTCCACTAATCTTAAGGATTTGAGGACTAAGATGGAGACCACTCTCGGATTCACTACAACAACAACAATACGAGATAACAACAGTGCATTTGACACCAAAAACAGCAGCAACACAATGATAACAAGATGAACACAATGAGAACAAATTTTGGATTCAAGAAGTACACAAAACAGTCCACTATGAATCTACAAAGTGCAATAAGATAAAGATAGATAGATAGACCAAATGAGGGAATAATATTAAGAACCCAAGAATCGTTACACCCTTAGACCTTTAATACTACATACAACACTAACCTATCTCCTACGTAGGCACAAGAGAGATCTCGATCTCCCAAGGACCAACGTTTCCAACTTTGAATTCAACATGAGTGATTCCACACTCAAGTTGATTTTCCTATTTACAATTTCAGATTTGTGCCTCAAGGAGAGAGGACTTGTCTTTCAATGTTATACAAAATTCATCATCATCAAAATCTAATGAATGAATCCCTAGAAGGTTGTATTTATAGTGTATTATAAGAATAGTGTGAAATGTTCAAAATGACCCCTTAGTTAAAGTCTTCAAGTGGTCTCCCTTGGAGTGCATTGTATGGACTGATTTTGGAGCCTAGTTAGGCCTTTCTTTGCACTTCACATGTACACTCCAAGTCTCGGGTTCATTCACTTTCGCACTCACCCACCTCCGTGGTCATACCCGTATCACTTCGTTCCATACAACATAATCGGTCGGACTGACACGTTATAAAACTTACCTTTAAGCTTAGGAGGTACCTTCTTATCACATACGACTCCCGAAACGAGCCTCCATTTCAACTATCCTATACCAATACGACGCATGACATTCTCGTCAATCTCACTATTCTGTTGAATCATAGACCCAAAATAATTGAAACTCTCATTCTTCTGAATGACCTGGGAATCCAACTTTGCTACCACGCCAGCCTCATGCGGCAAATCACTACACTTACATTTCAAGTACTCGTCTTCGTCCTGCTCAACCTAAATCCTTTAAACTAAAGGGTTTGTCTCCAAACCTCTAACTTATCATTAACTACTCCCCGAGTCTCATCAATTAGTACAACATCATCAACAAATAACATACACCAAGGTACCTCCCCTTGAATATGTCGCGTCAAAACATCCATCACCAAAACAAATAAAAACGGGTTAAGAATCGATCCCTGAAACAACCCTATCAAAATCAGAAAGTGCTCCAAATCTTTTCCTGTCTTCCTCACAAGAGTCTTCGCATTGTCATTCTAAATCGACCTAGTATACGCCATGACACCCCTCTAGCCTCCAAGCACCTCCATAAAACCTCCCTAGAGACTTTATCATATGTTTCTCTAGATCAATGGGCACCATGTGCAAGTCATCTTTTTTTTCATAAACTGCTCGACTAATGTACTCAAGAAATGAATGATCTCAGTAGTTGAGCGACCTGACATGAAACCGAATCGATTCTCCAAAAAAGTCATGATCCTCCTCAGCCTCAACTCTATCACCCTTTCTAAAACCTTCATAGTATGACTCAACAGCTTGATATCCCTATAGTTGTTGCAACTCTGAATGTCTCCCTTATTCTTATATAATGGAACAATCATATTCCATCTTCAAACTTCGGGCATCTTCACCACCCTAAAAATAATGTTAAACAACCTTGTCAGCTACTTTAAATCTTCTCCGCCAGTGCTCTTTTAAAAATTCACCAAAATCTAATTTGACCCCATCGCCCTACGCTACACATTCTATGAATAACCTCCTTAAACCTCTTTAAAGAATGAATTATATATAGGAAACTTTAATACATCTTATTTTTTTTAAAACATGACGCTTCAAACTAACTTAAAAATAAGGAAAACAAATTGAAATCAAGAGTTAAGAGAGGGGTTAAAAAGAAGTCTCAAACAAAGAATGGGGCTAAAGAAGTAGCATACACAGTAGAGAGAAGCTGAGAAGATAGAGAGGGGCAGGGGCAGCAAAGGTGAGGAGGGCAGGGCCACCTTTGTTTTACTTTTTTTTCTGATGCAGACATCCGTGGCAGAACAGAGGGTCACTCTTCAGACTGCAACATAAAAAAGAGGTCAGAACAAAAACAAAACAAAGAAAAAAAAAAGAAGAAAATCAAGAAAAGCTCTTAGCTATAGTACACTGTCCCTAGAAAAGAGTAATAACCCCATAGACAAAAAATTGTAGTACTATTGTTACTACTAGTACAAGAGTAGCAAGAAGGACTAAAGGTCTATAGGGTTATTTGTGCTCTAATGGAACTTAAATGGGGACCAAGTTTGTGTCTTTTGGACAAATGAATGTGTTTTTTCTGTTTGTGGGGTTGTATTTTTTTGTGGTAAAGAAGTTACTAGTCCTCAAATCTTGGTAGTGAAATAAAGATCTGTAAGGTAAGAAAATGAAAATATCTTCTTGATTTTGGTGTCTGGGCTACCTTTCGCCCACCTAAACTAATTTTATTGTTTTGTTTTTGTGGGTTTTTTGATTTTTTTGTATCTTTTTTCAGATGAAATGGAGACCAAGCTTGTATTTTTGAACCAATGGCTGTGTTCTCTGTTAAGGGAAAGCTAGTGAAGAGGTTACTATTGTTAAAATCTTGGTAAAATATAAGATCTAGCAAATAGCAAAAGGCAAGAAAAGAATTGCTTTCCCTCTTCTGGTTATTTTTTCGCTGTGGTTGTGGTGGTTTTTGCTGATTTTTTTTTGCTGTTTGTTTGATTATTTTGTTCAGATGATTGTAATACCTCAAGGAAATAGCATACCAGCAAAAGGGGTTCTTTGTGTTTCTAGTTTTGTGCCTTCAATTACTTCATCTTCTTCTTCTTCACAAGAAGCACCAATTTTCATGAAAGATGCAAACTTTACAAGAAATGAACCTGTTTCTGAGTTGGATACAAGAAGTCCCAGTCCTTCAGCTTCATCTTCTTCATGTTCTTATGGTGGAAACACTGCAGTTCCAGGTGTTGGAAGTTGGAAAACTGATGGCAAGAAAGAGGAGTTGGTGATGGAGCTGCAGCCATTAACTGTGGGGTCGGATCCAGAAAAATCTGTTCTTGGTTTTGGAGATTTGGACAATTTGTTGCCTGAATTTGTTGGCTCTGACCAAAGCTTTCTCCGGTGGATTTCAGGTGATGTGGAGGACCCTTCAGTCAGCTTGAAACAATTACTCAATGGGGATTTTGGTTCTGGATTCGAGGTTTCAGGAACAGGTTCTTTAGTTCATACAGATGCTAATCTCTCTTTTTCTGGTTCAAATATCTGTCTGAATGCCAATATTGAGAGATTTGGTACTGTTATAGACTCAAATAATGGTCGAAATAATAATAGTTTCGAGAAGAATCTGAATGTCAATCCTTATTTAGAACAGAAGCCACAAGTAATGGCAAACCAAAACCAGTTCCAGAATGCTGTTTGTGTCAACATTTTAGGGTCCTCGCCATGTGATATCAATCAAGAACAGCCTCCGTCCAAACGTCACAATTCGGGTGCCCTTGTTTCGAGTTTGGGTGGTCTATTGCCTAAAGTTCCGTTTTTTGATGCCAGTTGTGACTTCTTGATGAGGAAACAACCATTAGCGCAAATGCAGCAACAAGTCAATTTGCTGCCTGCTCAACAGTTTCAGCCGAAGCCATTAATTGTACCTAAGCTTGAGGCAGCTGGTGGCGGTGGTAATGGTAATTTGATGGTGCCTCGTCATCAACTGCAGGAACAACAATTTATTTATGACCAGATTTTTCAGGCCTCAGAACTATTGCTGGCCGGACAATTCTCAAACGCGCAATTGATATTGGCGCGGCTCAATCAACAGCTTTCTCCCATTGGGAAACCCTCAAGGAGGGCTGCTTTTTATATCAAGGAGGCTCTGCAGTTGCCTTTCCTTGTGCCTTGCACATCCACCTTTTTGCCTCCAAGAAGTCCCACCCCATTTGATTGCGTGCTTAAGATGGATGCTTATAAGGCCTTCTCCGAAATATCTCCACTTATCCAGTTTATGAATTTCACCTCCAATCAGGCTATTCTTGAAGCTCTTGGGGATGCTGAGCAAATTCACATAATAGATTTTGACATTGGTTTTGGTGCTCAGTGGTCCTCGTTTATGCAAGAACTTCCAAGTAGCAGTAGAAAGGCAACTTACCTGAAGATTACAGCTTTTGCATCTCCTTCAACCCACCACTCTGTTGAAATTGGCATCATGCACGAAAGTTTAACACAGTTTGCTAATGATGCGGGGATGAGATTTGAGCTTGAAGTTATTAACTTGGATTCTTTCGACCCTAAGTCTTATCCCTTGTCCTCCTTGAGGTCATCTGAGTGCGAGGCAATTGCTATTAATTTCCCTATCTGGTCTATTTCAAGCCTTCCGTTTGCATTTCCTTCGCTTCTTCATTGCATGAGGCAGCTTTCTCCCAAAGTAGTTGTATCACTGGAACGCGGTTGTGAACGTACTGAACTCCCCTTAAGGCATCACCTTCTCCATGCCCTCCAGTACTACGAGACACTCTTAGCCAGTATTGATGCTGCTAATTTAACTCCAGACATTGCGAAAAAGATCGAGAGGTCTCTTCTCCAGCCGAGTATTGAGAACATGATCTTGGGGCGGCTCCGATCCCCTGATAGGATGCCCCCATGGAGAAACCTATTTACTTCCGCAGGATTTTCACCAATTGCATTTAGTAATATGACCGAAGTCCAGGCCGAATGTGTTGTTAAGAGAACTCAGGTAGGAGGGTTTCATGTTGAGAAGCGACAGACATCTCTTGTGCTATGCTGGAAACAGCAGGAGCTCCTGTCAGCTGCTACTTGGAGGTGCTAAGGAGCTTTTCTTCTGAAGCCAAAAGGGTGAAGCCAAAAGACCCTTTCTTTTAACAGCAACTACTAGAGGTTTTGACTCTTCAATTTGATGTCTATTAAGAAATCTTATTTACGTTGCTATCCGTGTCCTTGTAAAATTTTATATTTATGTCTCAATTCTCCTTATGTAGTCTTGACTGTGTAGGCAAGTGTTTGGCGTTAGACAAATCCTAACTATTGTCCCTGTTTGATATCAGTATGCCGTATCTTCCTGCATTTACCTGTGTATTAGTTGCTATCTCTTCTATGTTATGATGCAATTGCTAAGTTCTAACAAATACTAAGACGATTCTGATTGATGAATGCTAATGGCGGCATCATTCGGTTGCTTGCTTGTTATCTATTGTATGTATGTTGGATAGTAATGGCCATTTGTCTGGCTGAATGTGCTTAGTTTCCTGCTTAAAGGCAAGTCAGTTCATAATTGAATAGTTTTTTCTTATAATGATTGGGTAGAATATTTTACTTTTGATAGATATATTGGCAGGTTAGATAAGAACCAGATTAGAGGCATGTCCTTGACCGAACTTTGTGACATGTCTATACTCTTATTGAACTGATCAAGAGACCATATTCCAAGCTTCAGTTTAGTGTATGGAAAAGACCCAAGTAGAGTAGATTTATGTTCGACTGGTCGTTCTGGAATAGATTTCCCAGCGGATCCTGAGTTTGCAACTCAACAACAGTGGCAAGAACTTGCTTTTTCAAGTCAAAAGTCAAAGTCGGGCATACTACGATGTATCACCAAAGGCCCCTACTTCGTTTCAAAAGGAGAGTGAAGGTTTCTAGTTTGACTGTATAACCATCCTCTGGATATAGCTTAATAATATGTTGATATGATAGTACACTGATTCTTTTATCATGAGTTTACAATAGAAGATTTGATTTGAGGCGTTGTTGACGAATGGATTGACATGTGGCTCTACTCAGTCTGCATTCAGTGAAAGTGGTGCATGTTTATGAGTTGCAAGCATGTACTCCACAAAGTAATCACTAGTGTTGGTTATGTTCTTTTTGGTGCAAGCTTAATTAAGTCACAGGCAATACATTAGTGTTTGATTGCTTCTATAATACAACATACCCAGTGTAGTCCTCACACCGTGGGGTCTAGGGAGGGCAGAGTGTACGCACATAGATTCATTCTGTCAAGTTATTCAGTTTTTGGAGTTGGGATAATTTTTTACTAATCTTTTTCTCCAAGTATGAGCTGATATTTGATTAATCTCCAAGTATGGTCCTTACTTATGTTTGTCCGTTCTTTCTTTCTTGGCATGCATATTGTTTTCTAGAAGGCTTATGCTCTTTTACTCTTTTGATTTATTCATCTGATCTGATGAACTCTCGAAGTGATGTTACTCGATATTCATTTTTATGACTGGTTATTTTACTAATAAACTCCTATGTCTTACTTTGTATGTCCGGAGCTTGTAGATTAGGATAGAAGGTTAGTTAGTAATCGGAGTGTTCTCTCGCTTTCATGCCGAATAGCAAATAAATTGAGATGCATACAAATTGGTTCAAACACTAATGTTATTAAACAAAATACTCCCTCCGTTTAAAAAAGAGTGACCTACTTTTCTTTTTAGTCCGTTTAAAAAAGAATGATCTCTTCCCTTTTTAGCTACTTTTAAATTTTAACTTTTCACGTGGCATGTTTAAGACCACAAGATTGAAGTGCATTTTGGTATATTTGACATATCTTTAATTTAAGATCATAAAATTTAAAAGTCTTTTTCATTTTTTTAAACTCCGTGTCAAAGCTAAACTTGGTCATTCTTTTTTATACGGAGGGAGTAGTATATATTTGTTAAAGCCATGTAGTTAGAGCATTCCCATTAAACTATGGCCCTGAATTTGGAGTGGGTGAAAAAAATAAGCTTAGGGACAGCTTAGTACTACATTATTATAACAACTTTGTATTATATCATTGTAATATTATATTTAATAAGTGTTTGTATGTCATTAATTCCATCATTCTTTTGAAAATATGAAGTCTCCGTCATTATTTTAGAATGGTGGTAGGTAATTAGGATTACATAATGCATGCTAAGTTATTATAATACATTTCATTCATTGTATTTGTTATCATCATCTTGAATAATTTAGTCCATCCACTTAAACCAGACCACATGGGTCATGTTTGATTGAACTCAATAATCTAATCCAAATTTTGTGAATTTCAAAGTAAATACTTTATCTCAAATCCAACGTAGATCACAAGGCAAGTGGACATGGTGTATCCGTATTAAAATTCCAACTAATTTAAATCGCACATTGTAGGCCTCATTTTAGGGGTGACGCTCTCTATAGGATTTTGTACGTAGAAATCGAACCTGAAACCTCTGCTTAAAAGATGGAGTAGGTTGGTGAAGTAGACCAATATTTTGGATGACTTTTGGATAGTATTTAATCCTTAGGCAATAAAAATGATGTTGAACATGACAAACATTAATCATTTAATTATAAAACCTACCTCAAGGAAGCTAATACGAACGATATGTCATTTTCATTTT
The DNA here is from genome assembly GCA_030864225.1 of Capsicum baccatum var. pendulum. Classification (NCBI taxonomy): domain Eukaryota; kingdom Viridiplantae; phylum Streptophyta; class Magnoliopsida; order Solanales; family Solanaceae; genus Capsicum; species Capsicum baccatum. The sequence continues at coordinate 15,868,890 of CM061550.1, forward strand.
GAAAGACTTCAACATTAAAATAGACAGGTTACCTTTAAGGCCTAAAAGAATATAAAAAAAATTAGTAATTCCCAAACTGAGAGTGACCTTTATTTTTCTTTTCTCTTTTTTATTTTGGTTCTTTATGAAGCTAATAAGCTTGTCAATTCCTCGCACCCCCCCCCCCCCCTTCTTTCACCCACCCACCCACCACACACACAAAGAAAAAAGAGAGAGGGGGTGGGGGTGGGGGTGGGGCTTGGGGGAGTATATTGTTTTCATGAGATTTGTTTAACCACAATGTTCAATTTCAAAAAAATTGAAATCGACTAGATAAATTCTTATTAATAGCACTATAAGAATTCATCATGAAATTGACTTGGTTCAATGTCACTAATTTTCTTTATTTAAGTTTGAAATCGATAATATGAACAAACTCACACCAATGAAATTTAATTTCCCCAACAAGAGAAGATAAAAATAAAATGTACGATGAAAGTTATTTTACATGAAAAATTACTACTAATATTAGCAAAAGAGTATGTTTTATGACTTTCACCCTTATGTAACAAAAGTCATTTTCTCTTTTTCAAAATCAAGCAATCATAAAATAAGTTTTTCATATTATTTTTCCAAAAATGACTTTCGTTCCAAAAAGTCTAGGGATACGCAAACTTTGATTTAATCATAAACTGAATCGAAAAAATTGTTATTGTTAATTTATCAAACCCTTTTGTCCCAAATACTAGATATTTTTCTGGTTACAAATAGATTATATAGTTATGTATAAAGTTCCTTTTTTTATCCGAGATCTCCACTACTATCCACAATGGGATATACTACTTGTCTCCCCCATGTTGTCAATTAGTTTAGATTTGGAGGACTCAAATTTTCCACCTACATATAACATACTATTATAAATCCGGTAGTATTAAATCGTGGTGGAGTTAAGATTTTCATTAAGGGGTTTAAACGTGTACATATGAATTAGTCGAAAGGGCTTCAACATATATTGCATATATATGAGAAATAATTTTGATCATATATAAATAGTGTAATTTTTCATCTAAGGGTGTTTGGATAAACCCCTTGAGCCTTAGCTAACTCCGCCCCGGATATCTACGGTTACTTTTTGTACAATATTACAACGTTCGAAAAATAAAAGTTGTCAAGTCAATATCGATTAATTTGATGATTGCATCGCTAGTCACCGTGAATTGATTAGTTAATAATCCATATCTTAATGGTTCAGTTATCAATTTAACCTACTTATAAATCGATAAGTAGTAAATCGAATTGATAATATTCTAACAAACCAAATTGATCGATAAGTAGCCCTACCAAACATGTTCCATGACCTGGGGCGGAGCCAACCCTTTGATAGGGGTTCATCCGAACTCCCTTTGACCGGATATTATATCATTTATACATGATTAAAATTAATTTTTATGTATCTATAGTAGGTGTTGAACTCCATTCGACTAGATTTTCTTAAAATATTGAACCCCCTTAGTTGAAATCCTGACTCCGCCTCTGTCCATGACTATAAGTGTTTCACTTATATAAGTAATGAAAGACTACGATGACAACAACGCAATAACAACAACAACAATAAAAATAACATACCAAATATATTTTCATAAGGTGAGATCTAGAATAGAGTATACACAGTTTGTACTATTATCTCAAAAATGAGATGGAGTAGCTGTTTTCGATGGACTCCGACTCCTATATAGTAATGAAAGGAAATAATCAAAATGAAGCCTATTATACAAAATATGAAGGTCAAGAGGCAAAGCCCATGTGGTGGAGTAAGGAAGGATGAATGTGATCCATTGAATAGGAATTTTGGGTGCTAAAGTGGTCCATCCATAGCCCATCCAATGGATGATAGTGTAACCTTTCATTGGTCTTGGCAAACATTCTTCTAACTAGATTGTGGTGTATTGTTTTTCCAAACTTATTTTATTTATACAATTTTTTTTTAATAAAACAAAACTTGGTCATTTTATGTCCATTCTCTCTCTTCAACTGATAAAAACAAGTGATGGGCAAAGGGTAATGGCACCAAAGCACTTTGGTCCAGTCTTTCTCTCAATTCATAGACATCTAGTGATGCCACAACTTGCAAAAAGTCCATTCATTTCTATATTGTATTATTTCATATTCTTTTAAATTAATATGAAAAATACTCATAAATACCGTAGTATAATAGTATATTCACTGAAATCTCACGAGTGGAGTATGAAAAAAATATAGCGTATGCCAATTTTATATTCTTATTCCTATCTTACAGGCTAACGAGAAAATGTGAATAGATATTAGTACTTCTAAACAACTACTAATGGTTTGAATTACTTGGAATTATATTTCATACTCTCCTTGGAACTAATGTGAAGTAAATTAAAGTCCAAATTACGGGACAGAGTAAACATTCACTCATAATTATAATTCGCTAACTAAAGTTTGAAATAATTACAATTCGCATCTAAGGTTTAAATTATATGTGTGAGAGTGTGACGTCTCGTGTATTTGATGTGTCCTATGTCATGTGTGTTATATATTCATATGTATGTGTATTTAACATGTATTCAGATATATAGTCGAACTGTTTTCGTAGTTCTATTCAATAGTCATATGTGTATATATTTCTATTATATAGAAGAGGTGGTTTCGACCGCCTCTTTCAATTACCAAAAACCCAATTACTTCCACATAATTATATACCATATCCCAATATATAATAATTTTATTATTTTATCATAATGATTTAAATATTAAACATATTTTATTAATTTATATTAATTAACTATAACTACACATTGAAAGTAATTTTTTTAATTATTTAATTGGCTATCATGTTCAAAACTAATTTGTTACCACAAATCACAATAATTAATAACTTAAAGTATTTAAAAGACATATAAAATTTTTATTGACTCTCATTATATTATCAATGCCACATAAATTGAGATAAAAGAAAAAGTAATGCAAATCATAATAATTAACAAATATTTAAAAGATATATAAAAATTTTAGTTGACTCTCAAAATTGTATCGAAGCCACATAAATTGGGATACAAGGAGTAAATATATTATTTGATAATTACGTAAATATTATTATAAATCACAATAATTAACAAGTTAAAATATTTTTTTAAAAATAGATAAAAGTTCTATTCAACTTTCAAAATTTTATCGGTGCAGCATAAATTATGACAAAATAAAAAATTATCTTAATTAATTACAACTAAATATTTAAAGTAAATCAATTTTATTATTTTAATTGACTTTTATATAAAAAATAATCTTTTTATTTATTTATTTTAGTAAATTTAAATTTTAAAATTACTTTTTCCTTATATAGAAATACTAATATTTAAACTTAACTTTAATTTTTTAAATTACAAAATTAATAAATTTAATTTAATAAAATAAATTTCTAATGAATATTTTCTTAGAATTTGTGTTGGGTCAATATGTATCAAGTTAAAAAGAAATAAAGAAAAATATATAGTAAAATTTTATTATTGTGAAAGATAAATATAATGCACTATCCAATAATATTTAATAATATGATATTTTTCATATGCAAATATAGCATCCCATATTTAATTAATATACTATTCCGGTGAATTATCGATGATTACTTTTGGATATGATAAAATTATATTAATTTTTATAGTAATAACATAATTAATCTCTCTTAATTAATTATTATGAGTCATCTAGGTATTAAGAAAATAAAGAATATTTAATGAAAAATAAAATAGACATAAAATACAAAATTAACTCTTAATGTTTTAAATTAAATTTTCATCTTTTGAACGATGATTTTACTATATCACTCCGTATTATAAGTCATTTATGTATTAAAAAAATAAGAATAACAAAATGATATGTTAACATAAAATATTTGATTGACTTCAAAATTATATTAGTGCCACATAAATTAGAACGGGACAGAAGAAGATATAAAACAACATATATTATTTGAAAATGAAATAAAAAGTACTCTAAAAAACAATAATTAACATTTTTTTTTTAAATTGACTGATTTCACTTCAGCTGCTTCAGTCGTGATTTTACTATATGTAACACCCCGTATTCAAGTACATGTATTGGCGTATTCAAGTACGTGTATTGGTCTTATTTATATGAAATTAATTTTTTTATTTTATTTATACCGGAATTTGTCCGTCGATGGTTCCATGCGAAGGTTATTGAATAAGCTTTCCAACGATATAAAGATTTTCAAAAATGAATAAGTTTTGGATATAATCGAGCACGTTCGAAACTATAAAACGGTGGCCAGGATATTTGGGAATAGTAAATGTGCAGGAAAATTTCCTGCACACAAACTACTGAAGCCAACCAATTTTTTGGGTCAACTTTGAGCGATCGTAACTCCCTTAATATAATGAACTGGGAGAGCTTTGACATATGAAAAGAAAGATCTTTGAGTCTTCTTTCCAATGCAATTGGTTTCATCCAAATCCAACGTCTGAGTAAGGAGTTATACTCGTTTTATTTCAGCCTCTTAAAACATATTTTTAGGATCAACTTCAAATTACCATAACTCCTTGTACAGGACGACTGGATGGCCTACTTTATATGAAATGAAAGCCCTTTGAATTATCTTTCCAACGATACCAATTTCACCCAAATCCGATATCGGAGCAAAGAGTTATAGTCGATCTACTTTAGCTTATCAAACAATCCACCAAAAGACAAATTTGACATTATTTAAATTTTAAAGGCATTTTGGTCATTCCCTATGATATTATGAACGAGAATATGTGTATATATACATGTATATGAGTTCAAAAACTCATTTTCATCATCAATCATTGAGAAAGAACAAACCCTAGCCAAATTTGACCTTTAAATTACTTTTGATTCAACCGTAGAAATTCCACAGTAATCCGATAACTGCGTTTGTCATCTCGAGAGCTTCGAACGACACCTATTATTTATGCAAATAGGATTGCATAATCAAGAGGTGAATTCTAAGGTATGAATATTGTTTGCCTTTGTTCTCTTCCATATGTATATGTGTGATAGAGGATTATATGTATTGGTTGTTATTGAAAGGTGATGAAAATAGAGTTATGGACTATGTTACATGGTTTGGTTGTATTGAATTGTGGAAGATGGATATGGTAATTGAGTTATGGAAGGTGGATATGATGATATACTATTGAATTGATGATTATTTATGTCTATGACTCAATTTGGTTTAATGGATTGGTTGGAAGGATAAATGATTCCAAACTTGATATTGGAGGATGTTGTACGAATATGCATGGTATGTGAATGTAGTTGAAGTATAAGAGGGTTAAAGTGACATCCTTTATGGTGTAATTAAGGCTTACTACTTAACCACCAGTTTGGTGAATTCAAATAATTGAATTGTGACGTTTGGTCGCTAATACTAGATTGCTATATATGTTCATTGTAGATAAGTAATCCGAAAAGACGAGAAGTCCATTTGGGACCAGCATTGAAGGTTGACAGTCAGGTATGTAAAGCATACTCTATACCATATCTTTGGCATGAAAGTGAACAATTGTTCTAATAAGAAAGTTCCCAAAGTTATTTAATAACATGTGGTTCATAATAGTTTTGTATGATGTCCTACGTTACCAATGAACTTGTTTCCACCCTACAAGATATCAAGACATTCCAATACTTACTTGTTTTCCAAATCTTACATGTTTATTACACTAATGAATGTCAGAAGGTATCCGGTTACTCAAACAAGATCCATGTGCTATTAATGACTCCAAAATGTTTCATTGATATACCAATAAGTTCCTACTTCATTGTTATGGCATTGATGACTCCAAAACACTTCGTTGATGTGCCAATGAGTTCTTACTTCATTGTTATTGCATTGATGGTCTATTTATATGTCTCTTATTGATGTATCATTGTTTCAAAGTATCAAAAATGCGGTGGCGACCGAAATAACAATCTCAAAGATTAATTGAACTAAGTGATGGAAGTTTTCTCTTATCGGGTAGTATCCCAGGGGCATAAGCCTATCATGGGTCGATCCCTATTTATGTGTTTATGGGTGGTATCCCAGGGCATAAGCCTATCATGGGTCGATCCCAGTTGATATGTACTGGAGGCAGCCTAATGGTCACAGTACAGTACAGTAATGATTACAAAGATGATAAGAACGAAGGTAAAATGATTGAATAAATACAATGTACAGGTTGTCATAAGTTCTAGTAAGTGTGGTTCACTCCTATTACGATTTATTCACTTGTTTCTGATTTATATTGAGCTCCTATATCATATGTGATTATCTACAGCTTTACATACTCAGTACATATTTTGTACTGACGTCCCCCACGGGGGACCTGCATTTCATGCTGCAGGCACAGGTACCTCAGCTCATACACCGCACAAGTAGGAGCCAAGATATCCAGCTACTTTTGGTGAGCTCCAGTTTGCTTCGGGGCTTTCCGTGTCATATCCAATCACTTTTGGTATTGTATAGAAGTTAGCTATAAGGGTGGGGTGTGTCCCGACCTTAGTTAAACTCTGTGTATTGTCTAGAGGCTTTGTAGACCTAATGTACAGTAAAGGTGGTGTTTTGTTAATAGACGTGATGACTCTAATGACCAAGTATTGTATATACATATATATGCGTGCTCGAGCTTATACAGGTGATTATTTCCTTTTATATGCGACATAATGCTGTCCGAATTTCGGGTTGTCATAGAGGTATGCATGGGAAGGATAAGGTTATAAGCTGGTTCTCCCAGGCCTCCTCGATTACGGGTGTCAGTTCGCCCCAATAGGATTTAAGGCGTGACACTATATCACCCCTAATTAATTATTATGGTCATTTAAGCATTGTCCCACATAAGTTGAGATAGAAAAAATATTATAAATCACAATGATAAAAAATTTAAATTATTTTAAAAATATAATTGACTATCGTCGACACAAAATTCTGGAAAGGAGAGTAGCATATATTATTAAAAAATTACATAAAAAGTATTATAAATTACAATTGTTAACAACTTAAAATATCTAAAAACAATTTAATATGTTATATATTTCAAAAAAATTACATGAAAAATACTAGAAATCACAATAATTAACAACTTAAAAAATTTAAAAGATATAAAATATTTGGTCGACTCTTGAAATTATATTAGTGTCACTGAAATTGGAATAGAAGAAAAGTATTATAAATCACAATAATTAAAAACTTAAATTATTTTTAAAATATAATTGACTATCAATGCCACAATAATTTGGACAAGAAAAGTAACGTATATTAATTTGAAAATTACATAAAAAAATATTATAAATTAAAATAGTTAAAAACTTAAATTATCTAAATACATATTGAAATAACATACGTTGAACTCATGCTAGATTTCGAATGAATTTTAGAAAACATATGCAATCCTTTTATTAAAAAAATTTATTTAAATATATCAAGATTGAAAAGACAAATAAATATTTTAATGTTGGGCCCGTTCTGACAATGGCCATGCTCCTCTAGTATGTATATATTTACAAGACACAATCATATTTGTATTCAAATATTAAATTCGGAAAATAAAACATTTGACCATTACAATGTAGCTCAGGAGGTGTTAGCTGCAATCCGTGGAAAAACTACGTTAAGGAAGGACAATGGGCCTCTTTTTTACTCTTATCCCAATTAAAATTGGGCTTTGCGTTTGAAGTTACTGGGCTGTAAAGCCCGTTAGTAGTCAGTCCATCAAAGCCCACGAAATCAACGTGGGTCCCACATTTCCTTCTCCGCAAGTTGCCAGCACCTTGGAGAAGGGGCCAATAATAATTTCAAAAGGCAAACCTTTAGAAATCCCTAAACCCCAAAACAATAATCATCAAAAATCCAAATTTTGGCTCTAAAACCCTAAATTGCATGCAATTATTGAAGAAGGGAATTTAGATCTTCAATGGGATTTATCAGAAGCACGTTTTCGTTCGTTATGGGTACGGGTTTGGGTGTTTACTTGGCCCAAAATTACAATGTTCCAAATATTCAGAAGCTCTTCAATACTGGCCTTGTTATCGCTAAGCATTTTGAAGAGAATTATCGGAAACCCAATAAGAGGAATGACGAAGAGTAGTACTACTGTTTCATCAGGTGCTGCTTAATGTCTGAATTTTTAACTATTGGGGGTCGGGTGGGTGGTTAGTAAATTAGTTTTCTTTTTTTGGGAGGGTTGGTTTTGGGGATTTGAGCAAGTTTATTGAACTTTTTGATATTTTGATATATATGATTCCATTAATGAAATTAGTTTTTTCTTCAGTTGTTTTCGATTAGAGTGATGGATGTTCCTTTTATTATTATCTCGTTGCTCGTTAGTTGGCGGAAACAAAGGAAAAATTGCATCTTTTACTCTTATATGTGTGCATACATGACAACAACCAACAACAACAAACCTAGTGGGGTCTGGGGGTAAGATGTACGCAGTCCATACCTCTACCTCTGAAGAAGTAGAAAGGCTGTTTCCGATAGACCCCCGGCTCAAGATACGAGACACCACACAAATATAAAGTAACGCACAGAACAGGATACATGACAACAACCACATACTTTTTTTTTGGTAAATAAATAATTTTATTACCAAGTAACAATTACAAAACAGAAAAGTAAACTGGACAGCCCCATTTTACAGTCTCATCATACTCATCTTCCTATTCTATTAACTTCTAATATTAGAGCTGCAGCAGTAATAAATCTTCAATATATTGTGAAGCTTTGGTCTTGATCATCCTCTCACATGCACATCTTGGATGACTTGTTTAGCTAGCATTGCAGGGGTTCGACTCACCTTCTGCAATATCCTTTGATTCCTCTCCTGCCATATAAGGTAGACACTTGCAGCCATCACCATCCTATATACCTCAGCTCTTAGATTTTTACCTTTGCAGTATTTATTTGTCCAATTCACCTCATCAGTACGTCCCTGAGTTGACCTGTGCATACTCTGCCAGTGGAGCACCAGTTGCCACACTTGAGTTGAGTACCCACAACAAAAAAAACAAGTGATTATGGTTCTCTATAGCAGCACAACATAAAACACATTGCTCATCCTCCACGCAACCCCACTCAGCAAGTCTGTCCTCAGTAAGTAACCTATTATGCAGGGCTAAATACAAGATAAAAATCCATTTAGGACATGCTGCATTATTGCAGGTCAGTCTTCTCCACTCCATTTTCTGATAGTCACCTCTGATAGTTTGGTATAGCTGCTTGATAGAGAATTTATCCATTAGTTTAACATCTGCTTCATTCCAGCCTTCTTGTTCAAACACTCTATGCATTTGTAAAAATCTTCCTTACCATCCAAGAGGCCTGAGGTGCTGCAACACCCAAGATTGCCCCTTGTTTCCCATAGTACATGTGCACCCATCTCACCCATAATCTATCTTTCTTGGTACTCAAGCCTCCATAACAATTTACTTATTGCAGCCTTATTCCATGCCTGTGCATCTAACAAATTTAAGCTACCTGCAGTTCTTGGCCTACAGAGCTGCTCCCATGCAATTGGAGCTTTCTTGGAAGCATATACTCCATCGGTCCATAAGAATGTCCTACATAATTTTTCAATACACTTGATGTCCTTCTTTGGGATGATGAACACCTGAGATCAGAAGTGTATAGAAAACAACATACTCCTGATTATCTGAGCCCTTCCTGCTTATGATAGGAATCTGGTGGTCCAGATATGTATTCTTGCCATTATCTTCTCAATCAATGGTTGATACTGCACAATAGCCACCTTCTTAGTATGAAGAGGGACTCCCAAGTATCTGAATGCTAGCTATCCTTGTGAAAATCCTAGCTCTTGTACAGTTTCATCTTGGATATCATGTGGCAGCGCTTCAAAATATATAGAGCTCTTATCATTATTAGCAACCAGACCTGAGGCTAAAGAAAATTCCTGAAAAATCTCATACAACATCTTGACAGATCCAGGATCTCCCCACTAAAGAGCAATAGAACCACATACTTGTAATCACACAAGTGGAGTATGGGGAGGGTAGAGTGTCGGCAGACTTTAATAGAGGTAGGGAAACTGTTTCCGATCCATCCTTGGCTTAAGGAAAGAAAACAAATTCAAAGCATGTGAGAAAAAGAATTAACAAGAGTGAAGGAGTCATGGGAGAATACAATAGAAGAAACATAACTACAATACAATAATAAGATAATCCAAGAGCAAGAAAAATAATTGTAACGAATACCAGTGTTATCAAAGCAAAAAGTGTAAAAAAGCTCCAAGCTCCATGGGGGCTTTAAGTGCAAAGCGCAAATTAAGCGTGGGCTTTAATGAAAAAAGGCGCAAAGGAAGAAAAGATACAGTTATATATGTTCAGTTATAACTAATAATTATAAGAATGAATGACAAATATATGTTCAAAGAAATTGAAAAAAATACGTTAAATTTAAATATCAATTGTTTAGTGTCGCCTCTTTAGAATGGGCTCATTGGAAATGTAAAGTATGTCTTAGAACCTTGATGACAACACTGAAGCTTCACATTAAGCAAGGCGAAGCACTCAACATGTTTTGCTTCAGGGCTTAAGCGTGCCTTTGATAACACTAATGAATACTGATTTATATAGTTGTCTTTGATTAATTTGGTATTGAGGTGTAGTTGATTGATAGAGTACATTATAGATGGACATTGTCGAGTGAAAAATAAAGCCAATTGTCAATAGATTTGTGAAATATGAGAGTTGGGTGTATTTTTTTTTGAAAAAGGTAACTTGTATTATAAATAAAGGAATACACAAGAAGCATTCCAGTAAAACTTACAACCAAAATTCCAGAAGATCCTTCTAAAGGATCTCATAAGTAATCTAAAATGCTAGGAATGTCCTCTTCATCTTGAGGATATTCATGTTTACACCAAAAGAAGAAAAGGACCAGACAATTCATTTTCAGTTTCTGCATAGTGCAACTCTTGTTTTCAAAGAATATCTGGTTCCTCTCTATCCATATAGTCCACCAAATGTAGGCTGGGACAATTTTCCATCTCTCCCTGTGTCCTGACTGATTTCCATCTCTATTCCAGCAAGCTAGCGCTTCTCTGATACTCCTTGGCATTGTCCAGCTTATGCCTCTTATATTAATGAAAATCTGCCATAACTAGCAGTCTCCCTACAATGTAGAAAAAGATGCTTTATTGTCTCCAACTCACATTCACATAGAGAACGCGTAGAACATATATGGAAACCTCTTTTCATAAGGTTGTCTTGAGTCGGTGCAGCTTGTTTGGCTAGAAGCCAAGTGAAGCATGCTACCTTTAAAGGCACCTTGACTTTCCAAATCATCTTCCAAGGCCAACCATCAACATGTGGACCTGCTCTCTGTAATTTCCTGTAAACCGAGCCAACCGTAAACCTTCCTTGCTTGTCTGGTAACCAAAACAGATTATCCTCACTTGAGTTTAGATCTTTTTGCTGCTCCAGAATGTTGAATAATTCCGTTACTCTATTGACCTCCCAATCATTAAGATTTCTCCTGAACCTGAGATCCCATCCCTGACTGTTTCTCATTTCTCTGATTGTGGACCTTTTTTGTAAACTCAGATTGAATAAATCAAGGAACTTGATTTTCAAAGTCTCCTGTCCCACCCAAACATCTTCCCAGAACCGAGTTCTCCTTCCATTTCCCACCTTTATTTTGCAGTTGTTGGCAAAGTTGGTCCACTGATTCCTGATAGATTTCCATACCCCAGTGCCACAAGGTTGTGTAGCCCTATTTGTGGTCCATAAGTTCATTCCAAACCTGGTTTTTATTGTCTCCTTCTAGAGTGCTTGTTCCTGTGAGGCAAATCTCCATAGCCATTTCATTAGCAGGCTTTGGTTCTGCTATTTCAGATTTCTTATGCCCAAACCCCCTTCCTTTTTGCTGAGCATAACTTGATCCCACTTTACTAAATGGATTTTATGATTATTTGGGTCACAATTTCCTTGCCACAAAAAGTTCCTCCTAATAGCATCCATCCTGTCAATCACATTTGTTGGCATGGGGAAAATCGATATCATATATGTTGGTAAAGCATCCAACACACTATTGATGAGTGCGACTCTTCCACTTAAAGATAAGTATTGACTTCTCCAATTCACTAACTTCTTCTCACACTTCTCTAGCACATTGTTCCAAATTCCTTTTGACTTGCTCTTGTCCCCCAAAGGCATGCCAAGGTAAACTGTGGGAAGCTCCCCTATCCGCCCTCCTAGTATATTTGCTAACAAACTTATCCTGGGCACCTCATTAACTGGGTAAATGAAACTCTTCCCCAATTAATTTGGTGGCCTGATATGGCTTCAAAAAGAATCAATATAACCCTTAAGTACTTTAATTGGGAACTCTCAGCATCACAAAAAATTAAGGTGTCATCCGCATATTGAAGGTGTGATATGGCCAGACCTTATCTATCATTCATATTGGGATTGAAACCTCTTATCCAACCTTTTGTTTGAGCTGTCCTGAGCATGTCATTTAGACCCTCCATGGCCAGTATAAAGAGAAAAGGGGATAAGGGATCTCCTTGTCTCAATCCTCTCTCAGACGAGAAAAAACCAGACGGGGAACCATTTATCAATATAGAGAATTTCACGGATGTAGTGCGGAACTTCATCCACTCGACCCATTTCTCACCAAATCCCATGCTTTCCAGAGTGTTCCAGAGAAATCCCCAGTGAAGATGGTCATAAGCTTTTTCAATATCCAGCTTGCGTGTATGCAGTGAGCCCATTATTGTTGTCAGTCAAATCTCAGAATGTGCTGAGATGAACAGGACTTGTGTAAGGGATATATAATTGTAGGGCTATGACAAGCTTATGGAATCACTAGATAAGATTACATACAGTAATATTCTCTTATGAATGTGTTTTTCTAACTTCCGCATTTACAAACCCTGAATAAGCCCACTAAAAGGGAGATCAGGTTCTAAAGCCCATTCATTTGACAAGTTGAGTATGACTCTTTTTGTGATAGACATATTTCAATAGTTGTGCAAATCTCTGCCTGAATATTTTCTTGTCGATATGATGACTTCCAAGACTATATTACCAAAAACAGAGTCAAAATATGTGCAACTTGTGATAGCACTGATCCAAGGAGCTTCATCTGGATGTGGTTATGAGTATTTCAAGTTGTATTTTGCTTGGTAAACAGTAACCAGATTTCTCCCTAAGCTTATATCCTGTTGATATACTACAATTATTATTATTATTTTTTAAACTGGTAACTTTATTATACTACAATTATTGCTGGCAACAGAAGAAGTGTCATTCTCCATTGGTATCTCTATTGTCCCATATCGGTAAAGTGTATAAGGGATAGAATGGCTTTAATGATTAATCCCAGCAAGTGATAATTAAGTCATGCAGAAGGGTTCAAATTCTTTCATCTTGCTCATTCAGATGTCTGTTCTGAACATCAGTTTTCAGGATCTACTTATCCATCTTCTTCTTTCGTGGAGATTTAAGCAGAAAATATATGCAAAAAATTCCAACAAGTATTTCTGATATGCAATCAGTCCTGTCCTAGAATAAGTGTCTGTTGAAATGTTTATTCTTTTGCAGCATGCTTGCGGTTCAGATCGGCAATGATACCAGCTGACAGTTTTTATGCCACTTGTGTTATTGAAGCATTTGTGCATATTAGGATTGATTAAAAATGCTTCATTAGTGTCCTTGACATCAAGCATTAAACCATTAATGTTTGATTGAATGATTTTCTGGTATAAAAGCCAACATTTGTGTGCAGGAAATAGTTGATTTTTTGAGGGGTGAATGTATCTTAGGCTTAATTTATTTTTTCAACGTACTAATTGGTGTCAGGTACTTTGGAAACTTATTCATTCTTTGGTTCAAAAAATTGCAAAAGTTGTACTTAAAATGATTCTCAGCTCTGATTTAGGCATTGCCATCCACTTATTAGCTGTCCATACGTAAACTGGTTTTACAATGAGAGAGATGAGGTTGGTTATGCAAACCTTTCTTAAAGCTTTAATACCTGTTGTTTCTGACCAGACGCTCTTGCGAGTTATTTCTTCATTCGGTTTGTGAGAGCCTGTCTGGTTTGGAGCAGTTTTAAAGGAGTTTTTAGGACTCGTCCTTTCCACATCTATCAACTTAGATACCCGGGGCGCTCGGAAGGTGTTCTTTTTCAACTTGGTTGGCAGCTGGGAGAAATTTTGACAGCTGAAACTTACTGAAGAGGAGTATTACATATACCAGTTGGTGTTTTATGTTTAAAAACTCAGGTGCGAACGACCTCCTTTTACGTTGTCATGTAGTTTCTCATTTGTTCTTTTGATGGAACACCTTTAGATGGTTCAGACTTCAACGGGTGATGCATGCACCGTGAGGGAAGCCTGGTCAATTGAACAGTTCGAAGAATGAGGAGAAAACAGAAGGTGTGGGATATTGCCCCACTAGCACTACTTTAGATTGTATGAAGAGAGAAATAAGGTAGCTTTTGAAGGAACAGAAAATGATTTTGTGCATTTGAAGAACAACCTCTAGGCAGATTATTTTTGTGGCGCACCTTGAGATTCCGATATGTATGGAAGGTTAGGTGTCTATTATCACTTTGTAGGTTCTGTACTTGTTAGAGTTCTCATACCATCATTAATGAAATTATTTTACCTTATCAAAAATAAAAATAAAAACATTGCTAAAGGAATTCTGTCCTTATTTACTAAAAACTTTCTCTATGTTGATGCAAATGAGTCCCTATGTGGCACAAGCAGGGCACAACTAGATTGTGGAGCAATCTGTTTGGATTTGATTTCTTGTCTCTCTTCTTAATTCGTATGGGCTAATAGTGATACTAATATTGTTTTACTGGTCACACTAATGTCAACTTCTTTGGATTATTGCTTGGTTTGGTGGATTCTTCCTAGGGGTGGTCTCAAGGATATGGTTGGGTATTTAAGATTTGACTCAAGGGTGCAAGTGGTCCTAACGAAATTATTGTCTTGCTGTTGTCTCTATGTTGGGAACTAAGTTGCGGACTTTCACTTTCGATGCCGCACCCGTGTAGGATTCTCCAAAAGTACACTAGTTTTGGCGAATCCGACACACCTGTTGTTGGAAATTGCTTTAAGTTACTGAACTAGTTTTTAGCAAAATAAGTTATTTAGATTAAGATGAATTTGAATTTTAAATATTTGTTAATTTGTTTAGTTGTTGAGATAATTTAGGTTGTTTTAAATTTTAAATTGTGCAGTTTTTTATGTTTTGTTGGCTATTTAAAGCCACTTAATGCTTAATAAAATTATTGAAAAGCCATTGAAAGCTTAGTGAAAGCTTGAACCAAAGAGAGTTATTTTAACCTCTTTTCGCTGCCCTAATTTTTTTTTAAAAAACCCAACAGTGGTATCAAGAGTCTCATTGATCTTACGGGATCTGTATGTTCTTTCAAAGCGCTACCATACCATTTTTAACCTGCAAGGGCTATCTTTTTAACCCGTAAGGGCTACCTTTTTAACCCGTAAGGGCTCCATTTTAACCCATCAGGGCTACCTTTTTCAACCCGTACTTATTTTCAAAGCATAAGGCTATTTTAAGCCAAAAAGATGTCAAGCAGCAGTCTCTCTTTGAATGTCCCAAAAATTTTCACAGACAAAAATGATCAAATTTGTTTTATGAAGAATTATCATATCTTGAAACCTATGCTTTATGTGATGTTTTGATGAATGAAAAATCCTTACAATATTTTGCAAAGTCTGAAAATATTTTCAAACAACACAAGATTTTTGATGGTTTTTCAGCAAAGAATCAAAAGAAGAAAAAGAAAAAAGAGAAAGATGAACATCAAAAAGATGTGCAAGTTCAAAAAAAATTGAAAAATTCAGCATCCACCGCCAGAGCAAAAATTGAGGAGGAGCAGTTTTAAATCACAGTAACTAAAGCAAAGGAAGAGTGTTGGAAATTGCTTTAAGTTACTGCACTAGTTTTTAGCAAAATAAGTTATTTAGATTAAGATGAATTTGAATTTTAAATATTTGCTAATTTGTTTAGTTGTTGAGATAATTTAGGATGTTTTAAATTTTAAATTATGCAGTTTTTTATGTTTTGTTGGCTATTTAAAGCCACTTAATGCTTAATAAAATTATTGATAAGCCATTGAAAGCTTATTGAAAGGTTGAAAGTCATTTCAATCCAAAGAGAGTTATTTTAACCCCTTTTTGCTGCCCCATTTTTTTTTTAAAAAAACCAACACCTGTTGACATTATTGAAGAGTCCGAGCAACATAAGTTGGGAAAGATGCACAGCATGTTCCTCCGTCCTCTGTATTATAGGTATTAAATATTTTGTCTTCGTGCCTTGAAGATTTCTTCAAATTGCCATTCTTATGTAAGTTCTCAAAATTAAGTGCAGTCTCTTTTTTAGAAATGTGGAAAGTGTGCTTCCGTGTCATTCTGGATGCTTATGTTCTGTGATTTAACTGATGGGACCTCTTGGTTCTGGAAACTTGATAAATATTTGATTATGCATCGTTGATAGCTACCGAATACTCCTCTACATTTGGTAATATCTCTATTTTTCTGCTGTTTTCTGTTTTCTTTTGTTTAACACGCCGCCTTGATTTTGTTTGTTGACCATAATAGAAAATTAGATTAAGGTTGGCGTCCAGTTATGCGCTGCTGAGTCTGTTGTTTCTTGGTCTTTTGGTGCTCATACTGTGATGTGGATCTTCAGCTTTGAGGAAAAGGGTTTTTTTTTTTTTTTTTTTTGCATCTTTAGTGATTTCATGTGTATGGTGTGGGATTTTCAAACTTCGCACTTGACTGGGCCATTGGTTGGTAGTTATTTCAGGTAGGCGGATATTTTTAACCTTCAATTAAATTATTTTTTAACACAACTTTATCTTCAGTATCAAACTCCTGCCTCACCATAATTGATTTAAATTCTTACAGCTTACTGGAAGTCATTGTCTTTCGTATTTCATTAGGATACAGAAAATTGCTTGGACGGCTGGAAAATATTTTTGTATTCATTAGGATATTTTTTAAGTTTTTTGCAACTTGTTTGAGCAAGTATGATGTGCCAAACTGCCAATTACATAGATGATAACCATGCCTTTTTGTAAAGTCATGTATTGATTAGGCTAAACTCTCTAGATGCTTAAATTTGTGTTCGTGTATATGGGAGTATTGTTTGCATAAATAATTATTAGGTTACTCAAATAAACAGAACTTGACAATGGAGTAACTGAACTATTGTAGGTCATCAGTGCAGATTTTGACATTGAATTGAGTTGGAACATTTCTCTGTTGTTTTCAAATGGAAAATTGTGATGGGGTTATTGTTTAGAGAATAAGCTAGAGTCTTGATGTGAAACAAATAAATTCTGCTTGTATGTTATAAAAATAAAAATTAAAAAGAAACAAATATGATTCTATTATGATGATAATAGTTAAGCAGTGTCTTTTCTTTTTTCCACTTTCTGCTTCTTAGTCCACAGTTAGATACAAGTCAGATGAACTTTGCGACGTTGGAGTACAATTTGAGGGTGAATTACTACTGCAGGAGAGGTAGTCTACCTCTTTGCCATGTATACGCCAATGATCAATTTTTCCCAATTGATCTGGTGCTGAACTTGGGAGAGTCTGTGAACGAAGAATATGCAGAACACTCTCTACTTTCCCCAGAAGTAAGATGGCAGAGCGGACGCCTGCTGCTCTCTCTTCAATTGTGCCATGGTGGCACTGCATGGATATAACTCTATCAAGGTTGGTGAGACAAGCACCTGTTATATCCGCAATCATGGTTGACAATCTGTCAAACATGGTTTTGCTGTTCTCAAACGCTTTGCTATCAGAACTTTGCAGAAGAGTTTGACATACTCTATACATACAGTTTGCTGCCAACATATTGGTAGGCCATTTTGAAGGTGATTCTTTTAAACAAAAGTTCGGATCTTTCTTTTTGAATTCGACGAATCTCTGTTTTGCTTTCTCAGAGAGTCCTTCAAGCACGCCTTTTGGATTTTGTTCTTCAGTGGCAATTTTGCGGAGGTCAACGTCCAGCCACTTGTAGCATAAATCAACTTCTACCCACACTAATTCTGCTGCCTTCCTGATGTATACTAGGTCTTTTCTATCATCCAGGTGCTCTTCAACAACTTTCATGTACATGAGACCTTCATACACACTCCTTAGCAGTTCCTTGATTGAGTGGACATCAATGTCTGGAAGTGCAATTGCAATGCTTGTCAGTGTCACTATAGGAAGAGCCCAGCAATTAGGAGGTTCTTCCGAGTCTAAAGAAGGAATTTTAGCATGGTCAAATTCGTGCACTCCCCTGAATCCAGATGATGACTTCACTTTCTCCAGAAGTTGTAGAAGATGTTTAGGCTGCTCCTTTTTCCCCATCCCTATCCAGTGGCCTACCACATCACAGTTGCTTTGCAGCATCAAATCAATTAATACTTCCTCTCCTTCGAGGTGTAAAACGTAGCGGCTAAGATCTGGCCTCAGACTAGCTTGTGACTCTATATCATGACTCGACACTATATTGTTGCATTTCAGCATCCTGATTGCTTTCTGAGAGCTTATCAGTAACCAACTTACAGAGAAAGTGGAAATGACCCGAACTATCTTACTGAGTGACACCATCAGAATTTGCATCCAAATGCAGAAATCTAGAATTTTGTTCTTTGCTTTATGAGCGAATTTTCTTCCACGCCGGCCACAAACTCTGAAATCCAACGGGCATTCTTTCCACTTAAGCAGTATATGGATCCAGTAGTTCTCCACTTTGAACAACGTGAGTTTGCAGGCATTATTTGCTTTTTTGGGGCAGTGGAAATTTATGGCTATGAACCATCTAAAAGCTGGTGCAATAGTTCCTACTCCTATTGCCACTGTGTGAGTTACAAGAATCAAGGTTGTGGACCACTTGTATTCAGAGTCTCCACTGCAGAAGCTGAAGCTCGAATGGAGAAAGTAAGACCTAAGCATGGCTTCAGCATAAATTACTGTGCTCAGAAGGCAGAAACCTCCAGATGCAGTGCATGTTGCTAAGCGCCCTGCCACAAAGTGGGGGCTACAGGTATAGGCCATGGTCCATAATTTCATCAGCTCATCCTTGAGTTTCTCAGTTTTGCATGTATAGCTGATGTTGCATTCTTTGTTTGCCAACTTGTACTTCTTTTTATATTTCAGGTCCAAATAACACTTTGTAGTTGGTATTGTTAAGGCTGAGGAGATCAGTAGCAGAAGTAAAATAAGCATAAGAAACATGAGGGCTATATGCTCTTTCCAGAAAACATAGATAACACCAGTAGCTAATTGTATGCCAATGTTCACAATGGCCGTGATGACGAAAATTCCCAAAGCCATTATGTTCATCAACAGCTCTTTGTTCTCCATGAGTCCTAAAGAAGGCATAAAATTTGCAATTACCGTACAGATTAGAGCACCGCTGCTTAGTTTCGTCAGCTGGTCTTGTCGGCGAGGCATGGAGGTATTTAGATCAACAGACAACTTGGTGGCAACAGCTAGGAGCGTCAAGGTTGTAGCATTGAGAGAGAAGAAGTAGCAAGGAAACCATAATTTTCTACGGCGCAAGCCATTAAAGACATCGATTGCCATGGCCAGTGCACAAGCTGCTGATGCTGCTGCAACATAGATACCGATCCATGGCATCGGCTCGCTGAATTTCGAGTCATCTAGGTTGCCATCTATGGTGCAACCAATTTTTCCCATCTTGTTTAAAAGCTGAAATCTTGTCTGTGGTGAATTATCTTTAGGGTGTTTCTACTCTGGATGTTATGCTGTTGCTGATGCAACTATATCTGTTTGTTACTTTGACCCTCTTTCAAGCTATTTCCACTTTCCAGTGCTTTCCAACATTTACTCTTTCTGGTAGCATCTTCACTGAAATTTAGCAATTAAGTTGATTTGGTCATGGATGATTTCAGTGGTTGAATGATGTAGAAAAGTCAGCAAGATGGATGATGGACTTTGACGTGATTAGTTTATTTGAAAGATGGTGAGTTATAATTGGCTTTGATTGCTGGAGGGGTTCCTATGATGTGTTTAGTAGTAGTATTAAAAGTCAAGCACATGTTTAGAAAATTGCCAAGTCTATCTGATGCCCCTATGGCAGTGGGGTCCGAAGTGGTTGCCAAGATTGTTTGCTAGTCAAAGGTGGCCAGTGGGTAATAATACAAACTTGGTGACCACGTTGATTAGCTCACTTAATGGGTCCAACAGACCACTGATCGTCCAGATTGAAAAAACATTGTGTAATTGTTTAACAAGGCAGTCCATTATAAAAGAGAAATTTATGCCAGCGGCCCCCCACCTGGCCGCCCCCAATTATAACCGAGAAGACGACCCAAGAGCGACTCTCGACTACATAAATTGGGATAGAAGGAGTACGTTTTGTTGCGCGAAACTGAGGGCTGGTCAAGGCGTGTCTAGAGTTTCACTTTCCCTTAAAAAAGAAGTCACTTTTGTCTTCCCAAATCAACTCACCCCTAAGTAAAGTAGTACTGTGAGTTGAATATTCAAAGTTCCCTTCTCTGATTACCCAGTGTAATACCTATACTAACTTTTATATGAAAAGAACTTGGCTTAGTACTACTTATTATATTATTTATTAAGTAGCTTGTTGTACTACTTGTCTCTCGCACAATAGGTCTTCACATAATTTCAATTGAACAGGAGCCTTGGAATAATCGTTAAAGTTGCTAATCAGGAGGTCATAGATTCAAATTGTAAAAACAGTACAATAAATCTTTATGGTTCAGTCCTTCCCTGAATCCCAAGTTTTAGTATACTAGGTCATGCTTCACATAATTTGGTCCCTTATTTTAGTCAAAAGAAGAATTAAAAAAGGGGAAACCACTCCATCGACCTTGGCAATAACAACCTTTCCAAGGAAATGGTTTGACTTTTCAGTCTGCAACTTCTTCAGTAGACTTTTCTTGTGTTTGACTCCAGCATCATTGGACATTGCACTTGTGGAAAAATCTAGATCAGACCACCAAGACTTTTCTTAGAGGACACCTAAGGATAATACAAAGGGAACCAGCTCTAGTTTGCATCATTTTAATGAACATGGAGCTCTGCAGAATTATTGAGAACTTCCTGATTCTGCAGGAGAAGACCATTAGCACTTCTCAATAGTGAAATTGTTGCCATAAGACTGACAATCATAGGAACAGTAATAAAATAACTTAATACATCGACATCTCCTTGTACTCGTCAACAAATTGCCCACAAATTTTATTTAGACACGCAAACTACTGCTTGTTAAATTGAGCACGTGGATACATGATAAAAAATTTCTATTAGACACTTTTCTTTCAATTTTTGTAAATATATTTGAGCATGCTCTCAAGCGTCTATTAGGTAGTTAAGTTAACCATATAAAATATGTCACCTCTTTAAATTATACACAACCTCAAACTAAGTTGCTTGGAATCTCCAAAAATGTTGCCACATCAGTGTTGAATCCTTCAAAAATACACTATTTTTGAAGGATCCAACGTGCACCTGTCGACATTTTTGGACAATCCGAGCAACATAGACCTCAACTATGATTTAACACATTGACCTCTTCAGTTGGCTGTGGCAGTCGAGCTTTTGTAATCTGTGGAATCATTGAATTATGCAAGTATTGTTTCATATGTGATTGGTTGTTTCTTCCTTTCACCCTGGAATCCTTACATTTTTTTTCCTACCAATTCTTGGTTTTGCATGTGTCTTTTTCTTTTGGCCCTGTAATTTTTTTTCTCTCTATTCTGGCATTTGGTTCTTTGTTAATTCTGGAAGAACCAAGTAGAATAGATGTGAGGATTGAATCTTTATGTTAGGAATAGAAGTAAACGTTGTTGAGAATAGAATTAAAGTAATAAAAGTATGCTCTCTATAATAGCTTAAGCTTTTGGATGAGATGGTTACACACTTAAAAGAGAAATTCCAGGTGCTTGGCCCACGAAAAAAGAATCAGACTCGCACGTGAGGGGACATGTTGAGAATTCAATTAAAATAATAAAATGTGCTCATAGAATTCATGAGTATACTTCAGAGTTAGGAATCTGAATGTAGATGTTGTGGTATAGTATACACCAGGTGGTTACTGAAGACATCTCAGAAATGTACTAGTTGAGTAACACTGGTGTTCGGTAAAATTTACCCGGTCCAGGTGTTCAAAGATGCATGACGGGTGTACGTACAGTTTAAGCAGTTTCTTCGTGCTCTTAAGTCGTGAAATTTTTACTCTTGCCTGATCAAAAATATTTGAATCTGTTCTGCTTTTTCTTTGAATTACTAGGTAGGTCTATATGACTTATGGTTGCAAGTTAGATTTTTCTTTGTTCCTGATTGAAAAAATTGTTGTTCTTTAATGGTTCAGCAACACAGCCACTGCTTTATGCAAATTGTGCAACCGAAATTGCAGGTTATTTTTGTGTGCCATTTATTAGGGGAGTACTGCTTACATCGATTACTTGCCCAATGAAACATAACATTGGCTTGGAATTATCGGAATATGTAGGTCATCACTCATCATTGTAGATTTTGTGACACTGTGGATTGAGTTAGATCATTTCTCTACTATTTTCAAAGGGAAAATAGAAATTGAGTTACTATTTAAAGAGCAAGCTGGACAAAAACAATGCGAAGTAACACAATACAATATAATATGATACATTATGAAGCAACAATAACAACTAACAACCATACAAACTAGTTAGGCATGTGCTTCTCAGTCCACTGTTAGACACAAGTCAGATGAACTTTGGGAAGTTGGAGTGCAATTTGAAGTTGAACTACTACTGCAGGAGAGATAGTCTCCCTCTTTTCTAAGTGTACACCAATTATCAATATTTGCCAATTGATCTGGTGCTGAACTTGGAAGTGGCTGCGAACGAAGAATTTCCAGAATATTCTCTGCTTTTCCTAGAAGTAAGATGGCAGAACGGACACCTTTTGCTCTCTCCTGAATGGTGCCATGGTGGCATTGCATGGATATAACTCTTTGTAGGTTGGTAAGACAAGCGCCTGTAATGTCCGTGATCATGGTTGACAATTTGTCAAACATGATTTTGCTGTTCTCAAACTCTATGCAATCACAACTTACCAAAAGAGTTTGACAGATTCTGTACATACTGTTGGCTACCAACATATTGATAGGCCATTTCGAAGGTGATTCTTTTGGACAAACAGTCGAATGTTTCTTCCTGGATTCGATGAATCTCTGCTTTGCTTTCTCGGAGAGACCTTCAAGCACTCCTTTTGGAATTTGTCCTTCAGAGACTGTCTTGCGGAGATCCACATCCAGCCACTTGTAACATAGATCAACTTCTAACCACACTAGTTCTGCTGCCCTCCTGATGTTTACTAGGTCATTTTTTGCATCCAGGTTATCTTCCACTACTTTGATGTACATGAGACCTTCATGCACACACCTGATTAGTTCCTTGATTGAATGAAAGTCGACGTTTGGAAGTGAAATTGCTATGCTTGTTAGTGTTACTACAGGGAGAGCCCAGCAATTAGGAGGATCTTCTGAGTTTAGAGAAGGAATTTGAGCACTGTCAAATTCATGCACTCCTCTGAATCCAGGTGATGATTTCAGTTTCTCCAGAAGTCGTAGAAGATGTTTAGGCTGCTTCTTTTTTCCCATCCCGATCCAATGACCTACCACATCACGGTTGCTTTGCATCATCAAATCAATTAATGCTTCCTCTCCTTCAAGGTGCAAAGCATAGCGGCTAAAATCTGGTCTTGAACTGGCTTGGGACCCTGACTCTTCGAGACTCGACACCATACTGTTGCATTTTGGCATCTTGATTGCTTTCCGACAGATAATCAGTGACCGACTTACAAAAAAAATGGAAATGAGCCGGACTATCTTACTGAGTGACACGATCAGAATTTGCATCAGAATGCAGAAATCAAGAAGTTTGTTCTTGGTTTTATGAGCAAATTTTCTACCATGCCGGCCACAATATCTGAAATCCAATGGGCATTCTTTCCACTGAAGCAGGATCCGGATCCAGTAGTTCTCCACTTTGAACAACTTCAGTTTGCAGGCATTATTTGCTTTTTTGGGGCAGCGGATATTTATGGCTATGAACCACCTAAAAGCTGGTGCAATAGTTCCAACTCCTATTGCCACTGTGTGAGTTACAAGAATCAAGGTTGTGGACCACTTGTATTCAGAATTTCCACTACAAAAGTTGAATCTCTTATGGAGAAAGTAAGACCTACACATGGCTTCAGCATAAATTACTGTGCTCACAAGACAAAGAACCCCAGAGGCAGTGCATGTTGCTAAGCGCCCCCCGACGAAGTGGGGACAAGAGGTATAAGCCATGGTCCAAAATTTCATCAGCTCATCCTTGAGTTTCTCAGTTGTGCATGTATCCATGATGTTGCATTCTTTGTTTGCTAACTTGTACTTATTGTTATATTTCAGGTCCAAATAATGCTTTGTAGTTGGTATTGTCACAGCTGAGGAGATAAGTAACAGAAGCAAAACAAGCATAAGAAACATGAGGGCTATATGTTCTTTGCAGAAAACATAGATTACACCAGTAGCTAATTGTATGCCAATGTTCACAATGGCCGTGATGACGAAAATTCCCAAGGCCATTATGTTCATCACCAACTCTTTGTTCTCCATGAGTCCTAAAGAAGGCATAAAATTAGCAATTACCGTACAGAGTAAAGCAGCACCGCTAAGTTTTGTCAGCTGATCTTGTCGGCGAGGCATGGAGGTATTTAGATCAACAGACAACTTGGTGGCAACAGCTAGGAGCGTCAAGGTTGTAGCGTTGAGAGAAAAGAAGTTGCAAGGAAACCAGAATTTTCTACGCCGCAGTCCATGAAGGGCATCCATTGCCATCCCCACTGCACAAACTGCAGATGCTGCTGCTACATAGATGCCAATCCATGGCATTGGCTCACTGAATTTCGAGTCATCTAAGTAGCCATCTATGGTACAACCAATCTTCCCCATCGCGTTTCAAGCTCTTCGCCAGTTATCTCTAGTTTAAAGCTGGAATCTTTGTCTATGGTAGAGCTTCTATACTCCTATTTGAATGTTTCCTATGAGTAAACTTTGCACTATGTCTAGGTTGATCTGTTTGTTTCATGCTATTGTCAGTGTTTTCCAAGGTTTACTCTTTCTGGTAAACATCTTCACTATCATTTTATCTATTTACTTGCTTTAGTGATGGATGAATTCACGCGTTAAAAAGTCAGCAAGTCAAGGTATATGATGAACCTTGACATGAATTTTTTAGTGAAAATGGTGGGACATGATAGAATTTTTAAGGTTTTGTTTGTAGCCCATATCTGACTGTTTCTCAGGTGGTTGCCAAGATTGTTTGCTAGTCAAGGCAGACAATACTTTTAGAAAACAACTTGGTGACTACGTTGGTTAGCTCAGTTGATAGGCCCAACTGACCAGTGTTTATGTAAATAAATATTATTTCTCCAAGATTGTGTTTATCTGCAGAATCTCGCCGCACCATTGAACTGTTATATTATTATCTTTGGATTGTGGAGGTATCCGTGGAATTAGTCAAGGTGTCCGCAAGATGGCATGGACCCCACGGTTATCAAAAAAACTATTACAATTGAATTCATCTCAGTAAACATAAGAAAACTGTAAAGAAATTATACATAAACAGACGCTTAAAATTGGCCTCAAGGGGCAAGTAAGCACTCCAACTTTGAGTATGCACATCTAGAAACCTCAACTTGTCTCCTCTGTGTCCATTGAGCACTCTAACTTACAAGATAATCATCTAGGCACCTCCAAAGTTTATGTGCCAAGTCAGCATCGGGTGTCCACAGACACATCGGTCGAGCTGGATGTTTAGTTGCCAGTTGAGATGTCCAGGTGTGCACTCTCAAAGTTGGGGTGCTTGCCCATCTGTTTATGTAAAGTGGGGTTCATCTAGTGTTGGAAGCCCGCTCATGATGTTGACTTTGATTCTATTTTAAATAGGTAAAATGAAAAGCAAGTGGTGAATCCACTGAATTAGCTGGCAATATTATCTCTAACGTTAGGGACAAATAAGTTATAAAACACGCTATGCATATTCCTTTTTTGTGTGTGTGGTAATGAACTGTGAAATATTACCGTAACACCAACAAGTTAGTACATATTTTTATTCATAAGTTACTGTTATCTGATAATAAGATCTCTGAGGCATTCTTTGTCAGTTAGATGATAGTCTACTTTCATAGCATCAGAAATAATGAACTGTCAACACTTGTTCAACTAGATACAATTAATCACATTAGAAGCATAATATGCAGTAATGCAGTAAGCCAGTAATTACAAAGTAACTCCAGAGAGTCCGTATGGAATTACTTGAACGTAAATGATGGACTTTGACATGAATTTTTTAGTAAAAATGATGGGACATGATAGAATTTTTAAGGTTTTGTTTGAAGGCAGCCATATCTGACTGTTTCTCAGGTGGTTGCCAAGATCGTCTGCTAGTCAAGGCGGACAATACTTTTAGAAAACAACTTGGTGACTACGTTGGTTAGCTCAGCTGATAGAATTCTTGACCCAAATAAGTTATTTTTTGAATCAATTCATCAAAGTAATATGTTCTTTTGAAACTTTACGAACTAGTATAAACGTTGTTACCAATAACGTATTACCTTATTAAAAAAATATAAGGATCAAAACTAAAGGCATATATACTTAACGGACCATAAAATGTTACTGTCAGTAACGTTTTATAAGTAATTCGTGACTGTTGTTATCCTTTTTCCTCAACCAAATAAAAATGATACACTAAATATTTTTAGGGATAGCAGTGGCCCTAATTCTGAAAAAAAAAAAAACCCATTTCGCTCTCTTCTCTCACTACTCTGTTTTTTTAGCAATTGCAATCACCTATGGTTGATTTCATTGACAATGCAATCTCATCCATCTAAGTAATTGTTCGTTCATCTGTGTTTCGAATTGCGAAACCCTAGCCTCACACGCCGATAGAAAGGGTGCTTCTTTCGTATTGTTTTTGGCACGGATTTACTCTCTATTTTCTTAAACTCGACTTGACTCTCTATTTTAAACTTTTGTATTTCTCAAATTTTATTCAACTATGCTCTAAATTATGATTTTGGAACAGATGGATTTAAATTTCTTTTCAATTTTGGGATATTTTTTTACAGGAGAAAGAATTATTTGTAGACTTTGTTCATGTTTAAGAGAATAATTTTTTCCTTTTATGGCTGATTAATTTGTTTATTATAATGAAAATATTCACTTGTGTATAGGCACTTCTTTTATGGCTGGTAGTAGTTCATACAAGTTTGATCCCGGGCCACTTGAACTGTCTATATTAACTGAACAATTCACTCATAGGTCACGAAATATATGAGATGGAAATGTTAATATAATTCTTAATACGAGAAGGAGTGATGGAAATTTTTGAAAGGTTGTAGAGAAATATCCTATCCATCCACAAGTTTTAGAAGTGATTAAATTATCTATTTATAGATCTAATAGGCCTGCTATTGAACGTAGTTTGATCACTTCACTAGTTAAGTGCTAGCGTCCCGAAACTCATACTTTCCACTTTAGAACAGGTGAAGCAACTATCACCTTGTAAGACGTAGAGGTGTTGTATGGGTTACCCGTGAATGGTGATCCGGTACTCGGTAATGAGACAACGAGGACCACAGGGGATTGGCAAAACATTTGTCAGAGATTATTAGGTTTTGTTTCATCCCTCCAAGACTTCATAAATAGTTTCCTCAAGGTCTCTGCGCTTAATGCGCACATGTTAGGCCAGCCACAATTGCTGGACATGGCAACACAAGAAATAATCAATCAAAAGGCTAGGTGTTACATGTTCTGGATGATTGCGGGTATGATGATGACAGATACATCTGGTCGTTATTTGAAGCTAATGTATCTACCTATGCTCGAGGACGTCAATGCAATTGGGTCTTATAGTTGGGGTAGTGCAACTTTAGCGTACCTGTATACATACATACATACATATATATATATATATATATATATATATATATATATATATATCAGGTTTGGGCATGGGAGAGGATAACTGTCCTTAGGCCACAGATAGTAGGACAAAGAGGCACAAGAAATATTTTTCCTGCTGGTTTGCCTAGGGGATATGCTACTAGATGGTTTGCACACTTTAGTTGGACTAATACTACTAAGCATGTGCTGAAAGTTTGTAGTGGATGCACTTGACTCTATGATAGATGATCAGGTAGAATGTGTGTAATTTTTTTTTGATTTTATGTAGATTGTACATGTAAAGACTCATTTGCTTTTTCCTTTTTCATGTAGTTTATTTGGGACCCATATCTTGATGACTTAATTGAGAGTCTTCCTAACTATTGTCGCACTGGACGAGACATGTGGCGTGTTAGAGTTCCAATCTTTTGTTGGGATATGGTAGAGGTTCGCTTGTCTGATAGAGTAATGAGGCAATTTGGATTGCAACAGGTGATTCCAACTCCATTTCTATTTGATTTCACCCACTTTCATCATGATCGTCGGGAAGCCAAATACAAACTAGGAGTTAGAACATGCACAATGGTTACCTTTTTGGAACGAACGCGACCAATATATCTGTAATGCATCGTCAATCATGGACCACTTCAGTATGATAGACCCCTACCTTATTTGGTTCAGACACATTACTCGTCTTCTTATTGGTAATCCTACTCCCCGTTCTGAATGCCAACAAGGTTATGTGCCTAATTCAACGGCATATGAAACAATGGTAAGTAGAACTTTGCATGTATGATTTTTGTTTATCTAATATATGTTAATAATAATAATCAGAACCTCCAGACTAGGAACTTAGCTTTTCTGTAGTCTTTTTGATGCGTGTACGGTTAAATGACTTTTACTTTAATTTCATAGGCGCGTCATATTCATTCAATGGTTGATGAAGCTAAATCACTTGGAGATACGCCATCATATTAGGACTTATACATGTTTAGAAAGATGGTGCGGGATCAAGGTTCTGATTGTTTGAGATATGTCCACGAGGCTGACAGGATTCATGTATCAGCTGATTATAGAAGAGATGAGGTACAACCTGATAAGTTACGCCCCCTATTCGTAAGCGAGGAAAAGGTGGTGTTGCTGGAAGAAGGGAGCGTCCTATTGCGAGAGACCATATGCCTGTTGAAATGAATGAAATGGATCAGGCGACGTAAAATGCCCAAACAACTTTAAAAGTTGATTAAGCAACGACTAATTATGATTTTGGTTCCACTTCAAGGGGTAGCACTCAGGCATCAGGTATGACATATCAACATACAGAGATTGTGCCATACATGACGCCACAAATATCAAGATATTCAAGTCTTTCATCAGTTGAGAATATCTTTGGTAGTTATCGGCCTCAACCTTTTGAGAATGCCCCAAACTTTACCTCATCGCCTGTGCCAATGTCTATTGATATCCATGATGGCATTAATAATTTGAAAAACTTAAACACCGCGATGGAAGATAATGAGTTGGATGATGCCAACAATGAAGTGAACGGTAATGATCCGGAGGATGCAAGTAAAGGTTGTGATATAACTATTAAGCATGGTGAACCATCAGAGAAAGAGAAGCTTACAATTATTGCTAAGCTTTGTGGGACTGGTATTTTATCATGTTTATGTTATTTATTTTTTACTTAACTGCACCTTTTTTTAGTTGTACAGCTGAAAATCTACCTTTGCTTGGGAGTCACTATGCTTACCAGCACACCGAAAAGAAAAAAGCAAAAGAGTAAATGATGGACAACATGTATCGCTAACTATCAGTAAGAAAAGGTAATTTTTTTACTAAACTGTTCTGAAGTGGTTAATGAGCTTCATAGTAAATGTTGGCCAAAACTTTTTTCCTTTAATTCAAGTTCTAGTGATAAGTTGAATTACTGTTGTAGTGTTAGTGGTTCTCCTGTAACAACTCCATTTGCTGCAACTTGAGGATGAAAGTTAGAGTATCTACTTTTGGTTATACGTTTTTGTAAGAGAGTATATGTTAGGTGCACTAACAGTATAACATACTTTAATTTTATATTATGAACCTTTGGTTTTTGTCCTGCTTTCATGGTAGAGGTGTCTATTATGTATTTTCTGTGCTACTATAGTAGGTCAATTATTTCTGTGGTTCTCTTTTGTGATGGTATTTGAGGAAATTCACTTCGATTTCTTTATCAATAGATGACAACACCGAAAGTACAAGGTAGTATTTTCTCAGTTGTCCAAGTTTTGGCGGATAAGCTCTTGCATTGGTGGGATGATGTGTAGATAACAGATATTTTGTTGTATTAGTCAAGATGTGTGCAAACTAACTCGAACACCATATTTGTTTGAAAAGAACAATCTCTGCAAATTCACGTCCTCTATAATACTGAAGACTGAAGTATGGTGGGTACAGATTTTGTTGTTCAAAGATAGTTAACAGAATGGTACTTTGAAAGGCAAAAATCTGTACCCACCATGCTTCACAGTCTTCAGTATTATAGAGGACATGAATTTGCAGAGATTGTTCTTTTCAAACAAATATGGTGTTCGAGTTAGTTTGCACACATCTTGACTAATACAACAAAATATCTGTTATCAACACATCATCCCACCAATGCAAGAGCTTGTCCACCAAAACTTGGACAACTGAGAAAATACTACCTTGTACTTTCGGTGTTGTCATCTATTGATAAAGAAATCGAAGTGAATTTCCTCAAATACCATCACAAAAGAGAACCACAGAAATAATTGACCTACTATAGTAGCATAGAAAATACATAATAGACACCTCTACCATGAAAGCAGGACAAAAATCAAAGGTTCATAATATAAAATTAAAGTACGTTATACTGTTAGTGCACCTAACATATACTCTCTTACAAAAACATATAACCAAAAGTAGATACTCTAACTTTCATCCTCAAGTTGCAGCAAATGGAGATGTTACAGGAGAACCACTAACACTACAATAGTACTTCAACTTGTCACTAGAACTTGAATTAAAGGAAAAAAGTTTTGGCCAACATTTACTATGAAGCTCATTAACCACTTCAGAACAGTTTAGTAAAAAAATTACCTTTTCTTACTGATAGTTAGCTATACATGTTGTCCATCATTTACTCTTTTTCTTTTTTCTTTTCGGCGTGCTGGTAAGCATAGTGACTCCCTATCAAGTAAAGGTAGATTTTCAGCTGTACAACTAAAAAAAGGTGCAGTTAAGTAAAAAATAAATAACATAAACATGATAAAATACCAGTCCCGCAAAGCTTAGCAATAATTGTAAGCTTCTCTTCTCTGATGGTTCACCATGCTTAATAGTTATATCACAACCTTTACTTGCATCCTCCGGATCATTACCGTTCACTTCATTGTTGGCATCATCCAACTCATTATCTTCCATCGCGGTGTTTAAGTTTTTTAAATTATTAATGGCATCATGGATATCAATAGACATTGGCACAGCCGATGAGGTAAAGTTTGGGGCATTCTCAAAAGGTTGAGGCCGATAACTACCAAAGATATTCTCAAGTGATGAAAGACTTGAATATCTTGATATTTGTGGCGTCATGTATGTCACAATCTCTGTATGTTGATATGTCATACCTGATGCCTAAGTGCAACCACTTGAAGTGGAACCAAAATCATAATTAGTCGTTGCTTGATCAACTTCTAAAGTTGTTTGGGCATTTTACGTCGTCTAATCCATTTCAACAGGCACATGGTTTCTCGCAATAGCACGCTCCCTTCTTCCAGCAACACCACCTTTTCCTCGCTTACGAATACGGGGCGTAACTGATCAAGTTGTACCTCATCTCTTCTATAATCAGCTGATACATGAATCCTGGCGGCTTCGTGGACATATCTCAAACAATCAGAACCTTGATCCCGCACCATCTTTCTAAACATGTATAAGTCCTAATATGATGGCGTATCTCCAAGTGATTTAGCTTCATCAACCATTGAATGAATATGACGTGCCTGTGAAATTAAAGTAAAAGTCATTTAACCGTACAAGCATCAAAAAGACTAAAAAAAAGCTAATTTCCTAGTCTGGAGTTTCTGATTATTATTAACATATATTAGATAAACAAAAATCATACATGCAAAGTTCTACTTACCATTATTTCATATGTCGTTGAATTAGGCACATAACCTTGTTGGCATTGAGAATGGGGAGTAGGATTTCCAATGAGAAGACGAGAAATGTGTCTGAAACAAATAAGGTAGGGATCTATCATACCGAAGTGGTCCATGATTGACGGTGCATTACAGATATATTGGCCGCGTTCGTTCCAAAAAGGTAATTATTGTGCATGTTCTAACTTTTAGTTTGTATTTGGCTTCCCCGACGATCATGATGAAAGTGGGTGGAAACAAATAGAAATGGAGTTGGAATCACCTGTTGCTATCCAAATTGCCTCATTACTCTATCAAACAAATGAATCTTTGCCATATCCCAACAAAAAATTGGAACTCTTAACACGTCACATGTGTCGTCTAGCGCGACAATAGTCAAGAATACTCTCAATTAAGTCATCAAGATATGGTTCCCAAATAAACGACATGAAAAAGGAAAAAGAAAATGATTCTTTACCTGTACAATCTACATAAAATAAAAAAAATTATACACATTCTACTTGATCTTCTGTCATAGAGTCAAGTGCTTCCCTACAAACTTTCAGCACATGCTTAGTAGTATTAGTCCAACTAAAGTGTACAAACCATCTAGTAGCATGTGGATCCCTAGGCAAACCAATGGGGAAAATATTTCTTGTGCCTCTGTGGCCTAAGGATAGTTATCCTCTCACATGCCCAAACCTGATATATATATTGTATATAAACTAAAAGAAATATCAATAAATAATTTGTGCAGTTATTAAATATACCTGAAGTAGTGGTAGGAATATGGCTATCTCATTTTGTGTACTCTGTGAGGCTTTACAAAAAACGATACAGGTACGCTAAAGTTGCACTACCCCAACTATAAGACCCAATTGCATTGATGTCCTCGAGCATAGGCAGATACATAAGTTTCAAATAACCACTAGATGTATTCGTCATCATCATACTCGCAATTATCTAGAACATGTAACACCTAGCCTTTTAATTGATTATTTCTTATGTTGCCTTGTCCGGCAATTGTGGCTGGCCTAACATGTGCGCATTAAGCGCAACGACCTTAAGGGAACTATTTCTAAAGTCTTGGAGAGATAGAACAAAACCTAATAATCTCTGACAAATGTTTTGCCAATCCCCTGTGGTCCTCGTCGCCTCATTACCAAGTACCGGATCACCATTCACGGGTAATCCATACAACACCTCTACGTCCTGCAAGGTGATAGTTGCTTCACCTGTTATAAAGTGGAAAGTATTGAGTTTTGGGACGCCAGCGCTCAACTAGTGAAGTGATCAAACTACGGTCGATAGTAGGCCTATTAGATCTATAAACACCAGATAATTTAATCACTTCTAAAACTTGTGGATGGATAGGATATTTCTCTACGAGCTTTCAAAAATTTCCATCACCCGTTCTCGTATTAAGAATCATATGAACACTTCCATCCCATATATCCCGTGACCTATGAGTGAGTTGTTCAGTTAATACAGACGGTTCAAGTGGCTTGGGATCTAACTTGTATGAACTACTACCACCCATAAAAAAAGTACCTATACACAAGTGAATATTCTCATTATAATAAACAAATTAACCAGCCATAAAAGAAAAAAAATGTTCTCTTAAATATGACCAAAGTCTACAAATAATTCTCTCCTTTAAGAAATATCCCAAAATTGAAAAGAAATTTGATTCCATCTGTTCCAAAATCGTAATTTAGAGCACAGTTGAATAAAATTTGAGAAATACAAAAATTTAAAATAGAGAGTCAAGTTGAGTTTAAGAAAATAGAGAGTAAATTCGTACCAAAAACAATAATAAAGAAGCACTCTTTCTATCGACGCTTGAGGCTAGGGTTTCACAATCTGAAAGACAGATGAACGCACAATTACTTAGATGGATAGGATTGCATTGACAATTGAATCAACCATAGGTGATTGCAATTACTTTGGGCCTAGGACTTATTTGCATGCACATATTGTATAAGTGCATTTAGTGGGTTGTTTTGTGTATTCAGAAATTACGTGTCTCCACATTGTACTCCTCTCCTTTCATTGTGGTTTGCTTTATTTATGTCTGATATATAACACAATTGAGTTCATCTCAGAAAACATAAGAAACTGTAAAGACATTATACTTAAACAAACGCTTAAACTTGGCCTCAAGGGACAAGTAAGCACTCCAACTTTGAGTGAGCATATATGATCATCTACGCACCTCCAAATTTTATGTGCCACATCAGCATTGGGTGTTCACAAGACACATCGGACGAGCTTGAGGTTTAGTTGCCAGTGGAGATCAAGTTGAGATATCTAGATGTGCACTCTCAAAGTTGGGGGTGCTTACTTGTCTCTTTTTCTGTAAAGAGGGGTTCATCTAGTGTTGGAAGCCCGCTCATGATGTGGACTTTGATTCTATTTTAAATAGGTAAAATGAAAAGCAAGTGGTGAATCCACTGAATTAGTTGGCAATATTATCTCTGACATTAGGGACAAATAAGTTATAAAACGTGCTATGCATATTCCCTTTTTTTGTGTGTGGTAATGAACTGTGAAATATTACCGTAACACCAACAAGTTAGTACATATTTTTATTCATAAGTTACTGTTATCTGATAATAAGATCTCTGAGGCATTCTTTGTCAGTTAGATGATAGTCTACTTTCATAGCATCAGAAATAATGAACTGTCAACACTTGTTCAACTAGATACAATTAATCACATTAGAAGCATAATATGCAGTAAGCCAGTAACTAAAAAGTATCTCCAGAGAGTCCGTATGGAAATACTTGAACGTAAAATTCATAAGCAAGTCACTTAAAGTCATACATACACTTGTTTGAGCACGCGAAAGTTTAAGAAACACTACATGGAAAACTAAAATCTTCATCAAATGAAATCATTCTAAAACATGGATAATTTGATAAATACCGTGGTAGTTATGGAAATACTGGTTATGATACGTTGTTAATCATATAATAGCTCATGGATATGTAACTTACAATCTGAATATGATGGCTCTCAATTAGGTATGCTAGCTCAGAGCGATTTTTCACTATTGGAAGGAATAACAGGAGCAAGGTTTGTCGGCTGGAGTGTAAGCTTCCACTGATCAATATAAGCTGATTGATCAGTATTTATATTTGGAAGCTCATGGTGTTGAATTGCGTTCAAGATATCTTCGGTCTTACCAACTAATAAAGCTGCTCTGTGTACACTTTTTTCCCTCTCTTCAATGACACCAGAGTTACAAGCCATAGTTATAGCTCGTGGCAGATTGGTAAAACAAGCACTTAGTATATCTGCTATTATTATGGATAGTCTCTCGAATAGTTTTTCATCAACCAAGTCATTGTGTCCTTCACTATTCAGCAGGATAGCCTTCCCAATTTTGTACATTGAGTTGGCAGCTATTATTCTGACCGGCCAGTTGAGAGGATTGTCGAGCATTCCTCCATCAGTGGTTTGTTTGAAATCCATCACCTTCTTTGAAGCTATTCCTGTAAGCATCTCAAGTGTTTCCCTAGAAGTTTTTCCTTTGAGGGTCGGTTTCTGCAAGTCCTCATCTAACCATTTTTGATGGATCTCCAGTTCTTCCCACACTAAATGTGCTGCATTTCTAATGTTTGTGAGATCACCTTCAGAGTACATGGTTTCCTCTACGAAGCTGGCAAACGCAAGGCCTTCATGGACACTCCTTATCAGCTGATAGTCCATCTGATCTCTCACTTTGGGAAGTGCAACAGCAATACTAGTGAGTGTCACCAGGCTTATGGTCCAGCAGTTAGAAGGTTCTACTGAATGCAGTGGTGGAACTTGGTCATAGTAAATATCTGCTACCCCAGAAAAGCTGCTAGATTTTCTCAGCAAATTAACCAGATGTTTTGGCTGCCGTTTCCTACCTGTGTCTACTAGTCGGTTTGCAGTACCAGATATGTTCTTAAAAATTCTTTCAGGCAATTCTTCTTCGCCTTCTAGTAACAAAACATACTGGTGAAATTCAAAGTCTCTCCTGTGTTCTGGGTCTGATTGATGGTAGTTTGGACCCTTAAGTTGACACAAGAACATCAAGTTGAAGGAAACAACCGAGACAAACCGCACAAATTTGCTCGTTGACACAATCAAAATCTGAGTTCTTATGCAGAAAGCAAGAATTAAGTTTCTTGTACCCTGGAGATATTTTCTAAATTTTGTTCCCCTAATGTTTAAAGACAATGGTCTCTCCTTCCACTCAACCAGCTTGCGGATCCAGTAGTATTCGACTCTGGAGCAATTCGCATTATCATTGCCAATTTTGTTGGAACGCTTAGAGCTTATAAAGATAAACCATCTGAGTGCTGGAGCAACAGTACCCACGACCACTCCAATAGACTGAACAATAAGAATTAAACCTGTTGACCATTTGTATGTTGAACTATTCGGGAAATATGGAGGTGAATTATATATTCTTATAAGAGCTTCCATCAAAATTAGAGATGCCAACACACAGATTGTTCCTGAAGTTGAAAAGGTTACAGAACGTGCCATCACGAATTGAGGGTTACTAGTTTCGACCATCATCCAACACCTCTCTACAGTGTCTTTTAGTCTATCGATGGATAACTTTCCGAATGCTAATGCATCATCCCTCATGGTTGTTTGATATGCTTCTTTATAGTCAAGTTCAAGAATCTTTTTGGTAGTTGCAAGTGATAAAGAGGAGAAACTCAATACCAATATCAGAAGAAACATGAGGAATATAGTTGCTATAAATTCTGCTTTCAGGTTAAAAATCAAATCAGTATATATTTCAATGCAGAGATTGACAATGATCGTGATTACCAGGATGTCAAGAGCTACAACGTTCGACAAGATCTCTTTGTTACTCATGGCTCCTATCGATGGCATGAAGTTACCTATTACAACACAGATGAAAACAGTGCTGGCTAGTTTGGAAAGCTGGTCAGTATGACCAGGCATCGGTTCAGATATATCGACAGGCAACTTCATTGCTACAGCTAACACTGTAAGAGAAGCGGCATTCAAAGCAAAGAATTTGCAAGGGAACCAAAGTCTTTTTAGCCGGAAGGCTTGGAAGGCATCAGCAAGCATTGCAAGAGTACAAAGTAGAGATGCTGCTGCTACATATACGCCAATTGTTGGCATTGGCTTACTAAATGATTCGCTGTAGCATCTTTTGTTGCATGCATCAGTGATCATATGGCAAAAATGATTATCACACGACGCCACATTCATGTTCACCACGACTCCAATTTCACTTATGAATTATGGAATGAGTACCAAAATTCAGGAGTAAGATGAAAAGCTATAACAAAAGGTTATCTTGATTCTTTTAGCCCTGTGAAACCATGATGGAAGGGTGACTCATCTTTCAGTTGAATTGAATGATTGACAATTTGCTACAAAGTGACAATAGACTTTTCCAACAAGGGGTATATTCAGTGTATTCTCTATGGTTTTCTTCTGATAATTTAAACTACATGAAAATTAAAGACTAAACATTTCAACATCTGATGTGACATTCATTGGGAAAAAATCGTTAATGTCCTGTGTTCGGTTACCAGAAAATGTTTTTAAGCATCAACAGAGGGAAAATAACTTTCTTTACTTATTGGCAAAAGTAATTTTTTTCCAACTATCTTAGCTTTTAATTTCATATTACTTGCTTCAACTAACACTTGAACATTATTACTACTCTTTACTACTAAAAAATTTCATCAAAGACACTCTCCGATTATCTAATACTATTATTAATATTTAATTATAATTTTTTCCAGAAAATACATTTCTGGAAAATATTTTTTGATAAGATATTTTCAATCAAAAAACATTTTTTTTTTTGTTGAAAGCAACATTTGACATGGCAAACACAACAGTGTGGAGGCTGTAAACAACAAAAGAGATATATAATAATTTGATGTAAAATGGTAAGACTTTTCAATGGGAAACTTTTGTGTCAAAGATGATAAGGGGAGCTGTATATGGAATATACAAGCAATAAATAACACCAGGGAATTTTCTAACTACAAACATATTACATGATTAAAAAGTTTCCACTTTTACCTTATCATTTGAAAAGTCTACAAAATACAACCACAAGCAGTGTAACCCTATCGCAGTATATTTGGTACTACAGAAGTCATTTAAGAGGAAAATGTTTCCAGAAAAAGTTTTTAATTTTGTACTGTTTGGTTACCGAAAAAAAAACATTCCCATTAAAAGGCGAAAAATTTAGTGGACGGAAGTCATACTTTTGATATTACTTGCTTCAACTAACACAAACATTACTAGGAATCTATAGTAATGCAAAGTTTCATCAAAAAGCTCTCCGATTTGCTAATAGCTATTATTAATCTTTAAGTAAAAACACTTTCCGCACAAAGCATTTTTTTTGGAAAATATTTCTTTGATAGTGACTTTTTATATACCACACACATTTGTTAACTACCTGGATTGAGCTAGTTATGATTTCATTATGCCAAAGAAACAGACTGATATTCTCTCTGTCTCTCTCTCTCGATCATCATCGATAACTCATTCGTGTGCTTGTTTTCATTCATATCACAAAATGATAAACATGGTGCTGAATACTCGTAATTTTGCAGTAATATCCTCAAAACACAATGCTTCGAAGCTATCTGGTAATGAATCATATTCAACAACTTGACAAAGCTATTAACTTGTCTAAATACAAACATAACAAAAGCTCAACAAGTACTAGATCAACTGCACTATTGTACAAGCATTGTAACATTTTAATTAGTACTAAATGCTAGAATGCAACAATATATCAGATTCAAAACACTATATAGCGATAAATAAGCTGATTTATTAGAGAGATGTTGCAATGGAACAAGATATTAGAGGAATTTCTCTAAATACATGTGAAGATGAATACTTGCAAGGAAACCATTAATTCTGCAATAGATCTTAAGATCATGTAACATATTTAATGTTTGAAACTACCACAAATGTTGCTAACTTCACTATGCAATTGTACACTACATGCTCACTGAATCGAACTGTTTCATCGTTAATGTAGAAATGGGAGCTGATGAACTTATCTGCCTCATCCTAAGACGCCATTCGGCAATACATGCTGCTTGATCAGAACTCGAACCTGAAAAATCATGGTATTGAAGATAGCTGAGAATTGCAGTGGCAGTTGCTAACAATAGCATTAGGTAAGTTGGTGAAACAAGCAGCCAATAGGTTTATTAAGATTGATATCTACTCAAACAAGTGCAGTTCTACCTCAAAGATACCAATTTTATTGTCTAGTAATCTAGTTTAGCTGATCCTATACATGGAATGCTAACTTCAAGCAATCAGTGAACTTGACGGGCGTATTCGCAGCTGTAGTTTTATTGAGCTTATCATTACCTATTTTTTTCAAAAGATTGGCTCATATTTCAAAACAGTATGCACATCAGGTCTTTTTACATTTTGCGATGAACTTTCTAAATAAAATTGTTAATTCCTAACCTATAGAGTCTTTTTTTCTCACAATGTATAAAAATTTCTGTAGTTGTAACATGTTACCTTTTTTTTTTTCATCTTTCATCCTGATCTGAAGATGCTTCCTCGGCGTCACAGCGGGAATGGGTGCTATGCACTGCTCAAAAAGATTTGAAAAAGAAAAAATAATTTACAAACAAGCAAAGAGAAGTAACCAAAATCAAAAGCTGCTAAGAGATAGAATAACTTACATGTATTGGAGCACTACTTGTTTTAATCATTACAGGTACTCCCAACCTATATCTATGGTGGGAATTTGAGCAATGTTTGGCCAGTATTCCCCCTTGTCAAATTCTAGGCGTGGTTTGAGCAATGGACAGCTGGAAATAGATAGTCTAGAAAGAGAAGCGGGCATCCATTTTACTGGAAGAGATTGGAGATTAGGACAATCCTCGATCATCAGCTCAGAGAGGGAGGAGGGGAGCCCTGATTCTGGAAGAGATTGGAGTTGATTGCAGGAACTGATCTCTAGACGTTGAAGCGAAGTTAGGCTCCTAAGAGCGTCAGTTGGTAGTGAATGGAGCTCATCGTGGCGAGATAAGTACAGCTCAGAAAGAGATGAGGGAAGTCCTCCTTCCAGCAGTGAACGAACTTGAGGTAAATTACTAGCATGTAGATACTCAAGAGAGGCGAGGCTTTTGAGAACTTGACTGCTTAACGTTTTCAGTTTGGAAATACGAAGACTTCGAATAGAGCATGGCAGTTCCCAATTCTCATTAGCAAGAATCTCTTCGTCACTTCCATCATGGAAGATGTTTAGCTCTCTGAGACATGGGAGTCTCTGTAAATGCCACTCCTTTCGACCCTTCACCAGTTTCCTGCAATAGTAGATCCCAAGGACTTGTAAATTCAAGGGCAATCCTCCTTCAGGAAAGGACTCTAGTTCGGGACAATAAGTCAGGTACAGTTCATTAAGAGATGGAAGGAGTTCCTGCATCTGTTCTGGCAGCGACTTCAGTTTCTCACAGTTGCCAATACTCAAACCACACAACGCCATCATTGGAGTCACACATGCCACTGAAAGTATTTCCAGATTTCCACATCCAAAAATTCTGATATTTTCAGTACCAGCGGGAATAAAAAGCTTAGTAAGGCTTTGGCACTCATCTACTCTTAAATCACGTGCTCTCGGGACTAACTCAAACTCAGGTGCTATAGAATCACATTGATCTAGTACCAATCTCTCCAAAAACAAGTCACTTCCTCTAGAGATCATTTCATTAATTGACGTCGCCAATGTCAATTTCCCACAACAAGATATCTCTACTTTCTTCAAGGTATTTGGCAGACCGCTAAAAGGTAAGGAGGTAAGAGAGCTGCAATCAGTAATAGATAATTCATCAATCTGCTTAATTCCCAGAAGTTGGGATGTAAACAGTTCAGCATGATAAAAAAGAACCCCAGGCTTAGGAGAACCGACAACTTCAAACTTTTTCAAATTTGAAAGTTGGATAGGTGTCTCCAAAATAAGTTCAGGGCATCCTGAAATTGTCAAGCTTGCCAGACGACAAAGATTTTCAGGCAACTTTCCAATCAACTTGGGGCAATCTTCAATAGATAGGTCATGAAGTGCAGGGAATTCTCCATTACCTAGTACATGCCACTGCTTCCACTCCGGCATCTCTGAAAATACAAGCTTCTCAAGAGAGTTAAAGTGCAACGAATTACCATAGAATTCTTCAGTCACCTCTATGATTCTGTGCATCCCTCTAATACTAAGGAATTTCAAAGAAGGAAATTGTCCTAATGCTGGCAAGGAATCACAGCCCTTGCAGTTGCTTAGAGACAATTTCACCAGCATAAGAAGCGAATGATCAGCTAGCCAATTTGGAAATCTTGTCCCTCTATATCCAGTTATTTGGAGTTCTTTTATGTTTATATTTGGTTGTAGCTCAACAAGTATTTCTCTTTCATTTTGTGAGTTGTCAGCAGTACTTACACTCCATTCCAATGATAACATTTCAGCGTGTTTCTTCTCCCTCATGTTTGCCTTCAAAGCTTCCCTTCTATCAACGACATTTTGCAACTCTAGAATAGATAGAGATCCATACAAGTTATGTAGTTCACCCAATTCTCTGATTCTCAAACCACTGCTACTACTTAGAAGAAATTTAGCTCCCAATAACACATGGAGGCTCTTCAGTTTGCTTAGATGTAGCGATATGTTC
This sequence comes from Capsicum baccatum var. pendulum, assembly GCA_030864225.1. Lineage (NCBI taxonomy): Eukaryota > Viridiplantae > Streptophyta > Magnoliopsida > Solanales > Solanaceae > Capsicum > Capsicum baccatum. The sequence goes on from CM061550.1 coordinate 15,910,696, forward strand.
AAGAGAGAAGTGCCGCTAATGTCAAGGTAACGCAAGTTGATCAAATTTTCCATCTGCAATGGTAACTCCTTAAGATCACAACAATATGACAAGAAAAGTGTCTCTAAGTTATATAATACACAAATTGAATCCGGTAACTCTTTTATCTTTGTCCAAGAGAGGTCCAAATATCTTAGGAGCTTTAATTTGATAAACAAGACATATGGCAACTCCTTGATTTGATAATGAGACAATGATAGTGCCCTTAAGGATGCTAGTCTTGGCAAAACGTTATGCAGCACCCTCTCGCTCAGAAAAAATGAACTATAGAGCTTGCTATCAATCGGAAGCAATGTTCTCAGCTGCTCCGATTTGTTGAGAGGTTTCAACTTTTCAAAGTCACCAAAGCCCATTGAATAGGACATATGTCGACTTCGTTCCAATATATGAGAATCTTGGTTCTCTTCCAACCTAATACAAAGATTTGAAGATGCAATTTGGGCCAAATCATTGACAAGGTCATGCATAAGGAATTTTTCCGGATTCCTTTTAGAAGACTCTGGAACCATTTCAAATAATGATCTTGATCTCAACTCGAAAAAGTATTGGTTGCCTGACTCTTCAATTGTTTCATATTTTTGCAACCTTTGTACTAAACCATTAGCAATCCACAATTGAATGACCTGTTCTTTGCAAAATGGATAATCTTTTGGAAATATTGCACAATAAGAAAAACATCGCTTCAAATGTAAGGGAAGATCATTGTAGCTCAACATCAACGCCGGTAATATGTCATTGTCTGGCAGCTCCCATATTTCACTTCTTAAAACGCGTTTCCACCCTTCAACCTCTGATTTGGTGCGCAACATGCCAGCAAGTGTCTTTAGAGCTAAGGGCAATCCTTTGCACTTAGCTGCAATTTGTTTTCCGATCTCTTGAAGTTCTAGATGTTTCTTGGGGTTCATGTTTTCAAATGCATGTCTTTCGAATAAAGACCAAGAGACTTCACTAGACAAAATGTCCATGCTAATTTGCTTATTACCCATCGTCAAGGCAACACTCTCCTTACGTGTCGTCACGATGATCTTACTTCCTATATCTCCTTGAACAAAAAGACTTCTCAACTCATCCCACTCACTATAGTTGTCATTCCAGACATCATCTAAAACAATAAGAAACCTTTTTCCCTTTAAGCTTTCCTTCACTCTGATTTGAAGCTTATTAAGATTGTTATTAAACATACTGTCAAATGAGCTAATTTCTTGAAGCAGCTCTTTAGTTATTTTGACAACATCATATGGTTCCGACACACAGATCCAAGCTTTCAAACCAAAATGGTCTCTCACCTTCTCATCATTGTAAACAGCTTTAGCAAGTGTTGTTTTACCAATCCCAGCCATTCCAACAATAGGTAATACAGTTATATTTTTCCCATTTGCATCCTCAGACAATAAAAGTTCAGTCAATTTCTCTATTTCATCCCGCCTACCAAAGATATCAGATTCATCAACCAAAGAAGTTGAAGGTCTTCTAGTTTCTTGTTTATCCGAATCAAAATGCTCATTTAATCCAAGGCGACCAATTTGATTTTCCAAGACCTCCAATGTTTCAATGGTTTCTTCCAACTTCTCCTTTATATTAAGAAAAAAATCATCACTCAAGGACAAGCCAAGGTCACTTACCTGTCGGTTGCTTGTCTCTGCAAGATTTTGATGTTGACCTTCCACCTTGAGTCTCAAAGCTTCATAATTGACATCTTCCATTATGTTTTCGGCACTCTCCACAGCATCTTGAAGCTCATTAAGCCAATATCTCACATATGGATTAGATGCCTGCTTATATTGTGCATCACTTATCACAGCTTGGAGACCAAGCAAAATCGTTCTCAGCTTTTTTAAGAGGCAAAGATCATGCTTATGTCTCCGAAACATCTTGAGCAGTTCACCCTGAGGAGCAATCCTATCAAAGAGAACTTGAAGAAATGAAGAGAGAAATGCACCCCCAACTGCTAAGCCAATATCCATTTCTGATACCTGCAAAGCAATACAAGGAACCAACCACAAAGCAATTTAAGAATTTTGGGAAGATAAATATTTCTATCTTAAAATAGAGTCTACTTAAAGCTTTATTTTACTTGTTCAATGCTAATAACAGTAGTATGCTCGCAGTTGGAATCAGAATATGAAGCTTATAAGTCGCGATTCTAGTATTTAAAAATTATTGTGTTCGATATTTTGATTCCTTCGAATCTCGAATACTTACTAAAGAGCCTCTGACCATAACTACTGTCTACAACTGTCATAGAAAAGAAAAACAAAGCTGTCTTTTTAAAAGTAGGACTTATTATCCAACAAGAAAACAAAGACTTATGACTTATTATCCAACAAGAAAACAAAGACTTCATAATAGAGTTTGTTTCTTGACTAGTCATTACTTTCTCACGAATATGTTTTACAACTGTGACGAGTTGGGTTAGTGACATACTGAGACTAGGAACTCTGCAACTAAAAATAGATACTTCATTTCACAAAATCAAGACACAATTACTTGTATTTCCACCAATATTCTTAGTCATAAACATGGAGAGATATCAACATTCAATATAATGCAAAAAAAAAAAAAAAAAAAACTAGAAGGAAATAAGATATATCAGATATTTAACCTTCTTGATTTGAAAGAAGGAAAGATAGTGAATCTAGTATAATTATTTTGACTTCATTAATTGAGGCGGGTGTTCTTGGATTCAAATAAGGATTCTGATGCTAATATTTCGAAGAAAAATTATTAAGAGTTGTTTTGACTTTACAAGTAATTTTACTTGTATAGTCTACATGTAAAATAAATTAAATACAAAATAAAATGTCATTTAAAGGCTTTGATGTGTTTATTATAAACAATTTAATATAATAATTACTTTGATTGAATTGCTTTCTATATCTTCTCAAACTTTTCAGATTAGCCTCGTACGTGTATCTCACTTTATTGAGTTTAAACAATACACTAAATAGGATATTTATTTAAATAATAAAGATGAATACAATAATTTAATTCAAACATCTTTTGGAGAATTTATTTAATTAAGCTTAACCTTTACGAAAAAGTTTGTCAAAACCGATCGACATCCATTTACCACCCATAAACTGCAACAAAACAGTACGATGATAGAGACATCAAAATCGTATAATTAAATTTAATCTTTACACAAATTTTTTTTCAGAGATATAAATATAATACAATTAAACCTAACCTTTATTTAAAAATTCCTCAAAGCCGACCAACATTCATCTACCACCTGTAAATTCATTTACGACCTGTAAAATATAACAAATAATACAATAGTGGTTAGAAAGCTTCTGGTTTGATGAAAATAATTCTCATCTGAGCAAAAATTTTGACGCTAAGGAATGACTTGAATAAAAAACAAAGATGACATATATATACACACACACACGTTTTCTATTATGTTGACAAAAATAATGAAGAAGTTGAGGGTTAGAAAATTAAGCATACACCAATCTAGACATGCAACCGAATCAAGTTAGATGAGCATCAATCATATTTTTTCAATAAGTACATCTATTTCTATCTAGTTTAACGTACGTCTCAATATTTATAGAAGTATTTCCTTAATAGAATTCTATTTTAGAAGTATTTTTTTAATTGATTAGTACAAAGAAAAATATTGATTGATTTTCCTTCATATATTTTAAGAACCTAGTTAATATAATAAAAATAATTAAATAGTAAATTAAAAAAATAGTGAAAAAATAGTTGACAAAAAGTTCAAATCATTTTTCTAAACTCTTTACATTTTTAATATATTATAGATAGATATAGATTATAGATCTCTATATATATGGTATAAAGAATTCTAAACTTAACTACTCAAAACCCCAAACCAAATTAAAGACACAATGTTAATATACTATTTACGGTATATAATACTAACTCCTTAAATAGTTTTATTTTCTCTTGCCATATAGTTTACTCAAATAGTTTTATGAAAAAAATTTTAGTTGTCATTAATTATGACGACTTCTAATATGAAAAGGTTTTACCATAAATATATTTAATTAATTTTTAATTCTTAAATATAAAATATTAGAAAAAATATTGAAAAAACAATGTTATCTAAAACAAAAAATTTTAATGAAGGACAAAAAGTTTAAATCACATTTTTAAAGGCCTTCAAATTTTTAATATATTATAAATTATAATCATATATTATATATTATATATTATAGATTATAGCTTATAGATATAGATTGATAAGTGTAAAAATAAAATTTGAAAAATTAAGTGAGAGGTGAGAAATATTTTGCTTATATTCAAATATCGGCTAGTAAAATTATGAAGATTTATAAAACAGGAAAATGCTTATTTTTGTCTTTAATTTTGACCGAAAGGATCAATTTATCTGTAATTTTGCTAATAGTATTTATTATAATTTAGAGGACCATTTTAATTTAATGGCCAAACATTAGGGACTATTTTGGTCCTTTTACCAAGCGAAATCATTTGGTCACCTTCTTTTCAGTTTAATATCTTGAGCTAAAATCACAGAAAGGCAAAAGAAGAAAATGGCGAATCGAACCAACTTCTACAAGAACCCTTCTTATGCATACAACAAAGCCTTCAATCTTAATTCTGCTATTCAAAATCTCCAAGGTTTCAATTCTTATTCATTGTTTACTTTTTTTTATAATCATAATGTTCGAACCAACTTTTTATATATCAAATCATGAAATATGTCACTTCATTTAGGTTTTCTATTTTTTTAAGTAACCGTAGTGCCCAGATCAATTTTTATAGAACTAGATTAAATTTACATCACTCCCGAAATACCTGAAACCTCCCATTAGCTAACAGATACTTGCCAGCTATGTAGGTGTTATATTTTCTTAATTGTTCTTTAATATGGAGTAATTCGTTTTTTTTTTTTTCCTATTTTGCAGCTTATAATGTTGTCACGGGTAACGTTGCTCCTCCGGTTGAGACGAATTCCGTTGAGGAAAAAACCGGAAACAGGAAACGGTGCCGACGAGAACGGAAATGTAAGGTGCAGCAGAACAATGAAGTGGAGGAGAATGATTTGCCTATGTCTCACCAGGATTATATTGCAAAAATGAGGTGATTTTATTACTTTCTTGGTTTTAGTTTGTTTGTCTGATTTTAACGTGATAGAGTTTAAAAAAGAGTTAAAAAAAGATTTTTGAATTATGTCATTTTAACTAAAAGTATTTTAGAATGTATTCTCTCCGTTCACTTTTACATGTCATGTTCATTCACGAGAGTCAGTTTGACTATTTTTCAGAGCTAAATTAAATTAGATTAATTTTATATTTTAAATTTAAAATTCTAATGTTCGAAAATTATACGAAAGATACTATAATTTGCAATACTTCCCATATTAATATAATGAAAAAATACATCATAAAATGCTCGTCAAAATTCATGCAATTTGACTCTTGAAAAGCGGAATGTGACGAGTAAAAGTGAACGGAGGGAGTACCAAAATGCGCTTACTCTTGTGCTCGTAAACATGCCATCTTGAAAGTTAAGAGTTAAAAGAGTTGCCAAAATAAGGAAAGAGACATTTTTTTTGAAAGTTTAAAGACTAAAAAGAAAGGAAGACAAATAAATTGAAATACATGGAACTTTAATCTTAAAATCATCAAGTAGATTTTTCTTTTTCACTTCAATAAGCTAGGGTGTCACCAGAACAGGAAAAGTTTTCTTGTGAAATTTGGAGTTGTGAGATGTACTTTATGTATTTGAAATGCAGGAAGGAGGCTAGTTCAACTCAGCCTTATCAAGAATTGACTGCAGAATTGTTGGTAATGGGAACTATTTGATTTGCTGTGTTCTCTGCTTATGTTTAGTATCATGTTAGTTATGGTTTAGTGATTTTTTTTGGTTCCAATTCTGTTCCAGGAACCTTCAAGTTCAGCGTTGCCTTTGGTGGAGTACGAGAGTAAGCTTCATTTGGCTTTTTTCCTTTTTTGGTTAGTTCTTGATGAATTGAAAAGTTTAATTTTAGTTTGGGTATGCAATTGATTAGATGTATGCATTGCAACTCAAAGCATCCTTGCTTTTTTTGAAGAACTCCATATTTTCGTTTCCATCAGTCCATGTAATATGGAAACATTGCTATTTTGGAAAGAATGTAGTTTACTTTCACAACTTTCACAAGGATTTTTGTCTTTTGCATTTTGAAGGTTCCACTTACTGATGGTAAAAGCAAGGATCAGTCTACTAGATACTTTGATTTGGTGTCTATCATTTGCATATACCTGCTAAATTGGACCTCCTTAACTTTTCCCTTGTTCAGTCCTTTTGTTATAATGTATTATCATGCAGCAAAATATGAGCCATCCTTCGGGAGTCTCTCTTGCTATCTCCTTTTATATATGTTTGGAGTTCTAGATCCATATCATTCATGTACTTGTCAGAAAAGTATGTGTAGATCGTGTTATCTCCTAAGTTTTTGACTTGTTGAATCTTTTAATTCACATTTTCTCTTCTTGTCCTCTTACTTGAATGAGCGAGGGGCAGGGAGTTTTTTCTGCCAAGACTGAGCTCATGAAAAAATGTTCATGAAGTTTTCAGGTGATGCAAGCACTTCGTCAGGATGCGAAATGGGGGATAACCCTTACTCAAACACTGGAAGTTTGGTTGTTCAAGGTAGGCAGAACTGGACTTTCATTTATTCGAGGTTTTTCTGCCAAGACTGAGCTCATGAAAAAATGTTCATGGTTTTTTCAGGTGATGCAAGCACTTTGTCAGGATGCGAAATGGTGGATAATCCTTATTCAAACACTGGAAGTTTGGTTGTTAAAGGTAAGCAGAGCTGGACTTTCATTTATTCTACTTTGCAACTTTTGATACTGTGTAGTTAGGTATCCGTTTCATCAGAGGTATCTACAAGTCATGTGGGGTAGGAGTACATACTTATACATGTATGTATATCCTAGTTTAGGTGTACGCGCCTTGCACGTGTATCTTAATTTATTGAGTTCAAATGCTAAACTAAATAGGATATTTGTTTAAATAATAAAGATGAAATTATCAAAGTCGATCGACATTCATCTACCACTTGTAAACTGCAACAAAATAATACGATGATAGAGACATCAAACCAATATAATTAAATCTAATCTTTACACGAAAATTTCCTCAAAGCCGTCATCTACCACCTATAAACTATAATAAAATAATACAATAATAGCGATATCAAAATTACACAACTAAATTTTACCTTTACACACAAAAAAAATTTCAAAACAGAGATATAAAAATAATACAATTAAACCTAACCTTTACCTAAAAGAATTCTTCAAAGCCGACTGACATTCATCTACCACCTGTAAATTCATCTACGACCTGTAAACTACAACAAAATAATACAATAGTGATCACAAAGCTTCAATTTTGATGAAAATAGTTTGTGTGAGCAAAAATTTTGACCCTAAAAATGATTTGAATGAAAACAAAGAAGATATGAAGTTGAGGATCAGAAAATTAAGTGTTTTTTTTCCCAATAAGTAAATCGATTTCTTTTTTAGTTTAACGTACATCTCAATATTTATAGAAGTATTTTCTTAATAGAGTCCGGGTATTTTTTTGTCATATTTTAGGAGTATATTTCTAATTGATTAGTTTAAAGAAAAATATTAATTGATTCACAAATTATTTACCAAAATTATACAAACTAAAACCATACGAATTAGAGTTTTATGTGGATTCTTCTTTTATTTCTTCTTTTTCTTTTCATACGTTTATAAGAGCATTTATTACCTTTTTTAGGAGTTCCATATATTTTAAGAGTCTAACTAATATAATAAAAATAATTAAACAATAAATTGAAAAAAATAGTGAAAAGATAGTTTTGTCTGAGAGAGAACCTTTTAATGAAGGACAGAAAATTCAAATCACTTTTTTGAAGGTGTTCACACTTTTAATATATTATAGATGTGTAGACATGGTTCATCTACATATCCCCCTCGACTTGGCAACACAAATGTTATAAAATAGCCTTTTAGTTGTCTTTTCTCGTTTTTAAAATATTTTCTAGTAAAGTTGCCTATGGAATAGCCTTTTAATTGCACTTTCTCGTTCTAAAAGATTTTTTTGTTAGTACGCTTTATAATGAACCACCAAGATAACTAGGATATTACCTATATCTCTCACTTTTCTTTACCAACAAGGGTTGTGGTGGGACAAATAGGATCCCTCCACCTAAGAGGTTTCATATTTGAGCCTTGGATATGAAAAAATCATGTTAGGGAGCTGATTCCACTTAAATGGACCTTACAGTTTTTTCATTTCCTGAAGTAAAAACGTGGTTCTTATCTTTAAACCGCTCCATCATAACCTCATCGTTGATTTCTATCATAATGGACGTTATTATGAGGAGATCCTCGTGCCAGTGAAGATTGCTTCCAACAATCGGAAAATTAAGAAACACAGAAAAACATTGTTATATTTTCAACACTCTGGATAGGTATCAAGAATTCAAGATCTCTATCCATATATTGTTTGATAAGGAATCTATCTCCATACATACAGATGTGTTTGGTTATGTGAATATACATATCTATGCAGATATGTGCATCTATTTGCGGCATTTTATTATCAAGTCAAACAGAATATACTGCCACCTTTTGATTGTGTCGAAGGAAAGAATGCCACAAAAGGTGTGTAGCAACATGGAACAAAAGTTTTTCCTATATTTAAATGTTTGACTCAAAAGTCTCAAAGAAATCTGTTTACTATTAATCTATGATTGTATCTATATATTATATATAATTCCTGCTCAATAGAAATCCTTTGACAGATAGTCAATAAGTTTTATCTTCTCAAGTATGAAATTTGTGAAAAGCTTGTTTATTGTGGCTTTTGAGAGCATCCCATCTCCGTACATGATTTTCTCCTTCAATTTTTTTTAGGTAGTGCAAATGAAACAGATAGAGTTAAAACTCGCAGTGAGCAGCGGTTTCCTCTTCCAGGAGAACCTGCTTGTGTGGTATGCGGGAAGTATGGAGAGTATATATGTGATGAAGTAAGTCACTCGATTATGGATCTGTTTCTCTTTTTGTTATCTCGTACTTTCTGTTCCTTCTTAGTGAACCCCATATCCTTTTTTGCTTTGCTTGTAGACTGAAGAAGACATATGCAGTATGGATTGCAAATCTGACCTCCTGCAAAATCTTAAATTCCAGCAGGTATTTGCTCTTTCTGTTTGTACATATAGACCCGCATGGGATATGTGTGTAAATATTCAGAATTTAACTATTGTTTTACAACTTTTTTATTTTATTATAATTAGTTAGAGAATAATGGAGTCTAATCAGATAATTCAGCATTTTTAAATTGTCCCGTGTCTTGAACATTAGAGCTTCTAATTAAACTGGAGTTGTATGCTGGCCAGGTATCAGGATATGTATTACACACCAAAATATGTAAATCATGTGAGCAATACTGATACCCCAAAAAATAAAAGAATATTTGAGCAATACGTACTTTTATATATGTATGAGATACCTGCTTCTTCAGCTCCAGCTGAATCTCTGACTATGTCTTAGGGGCCCTTAAGTAGCAATGTCCAAGCTGAGACTTTTTCTGGACCAAAGTGCACAGTGGAAGTTCCTGAATCTGGAGGCGACATCTGGGATTATGACCGTCATCGGTGGTCCAAAAAGAGATCTGCTCTTTGTACTTATGAGTGGTAAGCTTGTTGACATTCAGTTTGAAGATGAGTAATCTCTCAAGATTAGGTCTTGGTCACCAAAGACTTTTATTTTCTATATGTTGTCGATCATTCTCAGCAATCAAGTTCTGCTTGGACTTATATTATTGCACTGTGTGCTGCATGTGGCAACCACCTTTATGCTTAAAAAAGTCAAATGTGTCTTATTTTGTGCTCCGATTGCTATGGGAAGTATTTTTTCTAAGTATAATTTCACTGGTGTAGTTGGAAATGTCAGAGGCCAGGTCATCTTCCTGAAGATTGTTTGGTCACGGCATCAAAAATTCTACCCCTTTCCTCTGGTCAAGCTGGTGAATCCAGCAAACAGGTGCTACTTCCTTTCTTAAGATCTAAACATAAGCCAATAGGAAGTAGAAGTTATATTTTTGTATGCTATTCGTAATAAAGACTTACACAGGTGGAAGTGGCTCAAAGTAAATCCAGTATATCCAAAGAGCTTCTCCAACTGTATAAAAGGTTAAGTCTTTTTATACTTCATTTAAATTGTATCCCTGCAACAATACAGCAGCCTCCGCCCTCCTCCCCCACTGAAGGAAGGAGGAAGAAGGAGAGCATACATTGACCATGTGTGCTTGTTGTTTATATGTTTGGTGTATCTTGATTTTCGCTTTGTGTGTGAATATGAGTATTTTCCATTCATTGTTGTTAAGAAAATGAACCTTGGACGTAACTCAACCTTGAAAACTAGTTCATGATGTGAGAATTGCATAATACCATGTATGGACACAATTAACATATTCCCTCAACAAATTAACCTGCATACCCAACATTACATGGGGACCCAATATTAGGTATATCAATAATAGCGAGGGGTTTGACTCTAATACCTTTTTAAGAAAATAGATCTTGCCTGTCAACTTAGGTGGGGATTGTCTAAAACCATATATGGAGATAATAGCTCTTTCTCTTCACCAATGTGGGACAATTTTACTAACTATGGGTTAAGACAATCAACACAATGGCAGCCATATAATTTCAAAAAAAAACACAATGGCAGCCATATGTTGAATTAATAGCCATTTGATCTTTCAGAATTGTCTGTTCTCCTACTTGATCTTTGACTGATCAAGGATAATGATGAAAGAAATGTAATCTAAACTTTTAAAAGTGTTGTCTTGGTTTAATATTGTCATTCACCGTGATTCAAGACAAATATAAATACTTCTATGCATTAATTTCTGCTCATTTTTTTTCCGAAGAATTACCTTTCTGTTCCTCAACTAAATATTAGGTATTCAGTCTAAGTTCCAACTATTCTATAATTCAATATTTCCATTTCAACACTGAAAGAGGTGATATGTAAAACCTAAGTTGCTCGGACTCGGGTGCGGGTGTCCGATAAGGTTACGGATCTAGAGGTCGGATCCTTCACGGTCTCAATATCAAGATTCCGGGATATGGATCTAGGGATGGATACGGGTGTGGGGATTCGGCAAAAAGTAATTTAAATATCTAAAAATAGAGTTACAAAACATAAATTATGAAATATTACATGAAAAAATTGAGGAGAAAATATTGTTCAAGAAGAAAATCTTGGAAGGAGATAAAAAGAAAAGCAATAACATAGAAATTTCTATATGCAAGGGATTCCATTTTCTTCAATGTCACCCTAACTTTTGTTTTGATTACAAAATTTCTTAAATCTGTCCGAACTTTTCCAGTTGATTTTGGTCAAAGTACCCAAAATTGGTTGACCAGAACAGGTTTGGATCCCACACCCACGTCGTGTCGATACGGGTGCAGCACTGAAAGTGAATAGTCCGAGTAACTTGGTGTAAAACCAATAGATAGTAACATTGTCATTTTATGTTTCAAAAAAGGTAATAAACTTTTTATGAATTTTGCAATTTGTATTGCAAAGGAATGAGTCATTATGTGAAAAATAAAGATCTAGATTGATGTTTGCCTGGTGCTTTAGGAAACTGCGGTAGCCAGACTCTTCTGTCTCTGGCATCCTGCTAAGCCCTTTTACTAGATGCTTTTGTCAAAATTTAATACTCACCTTTATTGGTTCAGATTTCTGTTACTATACCATTAAAAGAAGGATCAGTTTTTCTGTTAAAATTCTAGTGGAACTTAGTTACTTCTGATGACGAAGATCAATTAATAGCTGCATGGTAGTGGTAGTACTTTCTAAAGCTGAAAACTTTGTTCCCTTTTGACATGTGAAAGCTAAAATCTATTAGATAACCCAATTTGATGAGCTACGCTGTCAGTCATATATGTATTTAGGATTAGATTAAGGCCGATCGCTAATATTGGTTTTTGGTCTCTCCTTATCTGCAGATGCCATCAAATTGGAAAAAACTCATTGGGTGCTAACTGTAACACCTGCCGAAGATCAACTACTTTAGCCATGTGTCTGGATTGTAGTAATACCTTTTGTGACAGGTAATTTAGTGGCAGTTGAAGTGAACTCTGCTTTATGTATTGCTTGGTGAATGAATATGTGTCACCTCCTTTGACAGCATCAAATTGTTTTAAACAGAAGGGACTGATGACATGTTAAGATGGCATAATTTTTGGTGCCTTCTCCTAGTTTGGAATAATCCCCCCACTCCTTCCTCCTTCCTTATTCTCTGTGACCCCTAAAGTAGGTCTCTATACATGTTGCTTGAGCAGATGATTCTTAATTAGAGAATCTGTTCTCTTTATTTGGGGGATAATGGGGGAGGTCCTCTACTTCAATGGTTGAACATTACCGATAAGGATTCAATAAGGAGCTGGGATTTTTTGATGAAACTAAAGTGATACTAAAGATTTATAATTCTGGTACCTTTTTTGAACAGCACAGTTCTTGGCCTACTTAAACAGTGGAGCTTATGATGTATTCAATTTGTAGTGAAGGGGAATTGATTAATCTTTATCTATGGCGTTCCCAGTGCAGGTCACCTGAGAGAACACATCACTGGACACCCCTCACACAGACAATATTACTCCTATAAGCTCAAGCGTTTGGTAAAGCTTTACCTATCTATCTTAATTCCTGTAATTTCAATTTGTCTCAAGTTATGTTTGATGTTGTATATATGTGTAAAACTGCTTGGAGATGTAAGGCTTCTAATTCTTGTTATAGTACTATATTTTGTGCAGTTTAATCATTATTAGGACGTAATCAATTTTGTTGAAGATCACCTGTGTTAAAATAATATCGGAATACTAAATAAATACAAGCGTTATTTTGTTTATGCTTACTTTTGGAGCATCAATATGAAAAAGAATTTAGTTAATGTAGTATGCCATTAATGTGCAAAATCATATAAGCTTGTTAACTTACCATGCTGGTCATACATTCAGTTGTCTATAACTTTAGGATGGAAGCCCGTACATGATGCCAATATAAGCTAAGATTGAGCTGAGCTCCTGTTTCGTTCTCGGTCTGCATTCTAATGAGTAATGACTGCTCCTGATTTTAACTCCCACTTAGAGAGATTTGCAATGTATACCCTGTCCCTCATCCTAAAGGAGGATTGCTATAGGTTGATTGCCAATGTAAATGTAATCTAATTATGTGAGGGATAGTCATGCTACCTCTAATACCTGCATCAGAACTCCTAAGCTGAGCATTCTTGGGCGAGATTAGTACCAGGGTAGGTGATCCCTAGGAAGTCCCTTGTGTTGTGTTCCTTGCCAACCCGCTAGTTTGGATTGAGGTATAGTTGATTGATTTATATTTGATTTGATACTGATTGTAATTTTTATCGCCATTTTGGTTGCTTTTGATATTTTTATAAATAGCTTGAGTTTATCATATTTACCTGTATGTTTGACATGCTTAACGATGCAATCTTTATTAAACATAGGTAAAATGCTGCAAATCTACATGCAATGTGACAGACATCAAGTATCTTTTAGCTTGTCACTATTGTTTTGATAAGGCTTTCGACAAGTTCTACGATATGTATACTGCAACTTGGTATGTAATGGTTTTACATCTAATGATCCTGATATATTTTTGTGAAAGCATGACTAGGCAGGTCAACTCGGTAATATATTGTAAACTCCTGATCCACTCCCTTCAGCGTGTTAGCATGCTGGACAGTGATTCCTACACACTAAAATACCAGATCATATCGTTGATTTGAAATTCTCAAGTTCAAGAATTTGGGTCCTAGGGACAGTGGTAATTGCTATTGGTGCCCCTTCCATGGCACCCATTCCAACTGACAAAGACTACTTACACTCAGCATAAAAAACTAAAACGACATAGTTTAGTGTCCTGATATCCCATCACAATGAAAGACTACTTATACTCAGCATAAAAAACTAAGTCAACGTATTTTAATGTTTTGATATCCCATCACAGTGTGGTTTAGTTCAAAATATATTCTATTGTATAGCATGTTACAACTCAAATTCTCATGAATTCAATTCGTATTCACCTCTCTGAAACTTGTCCACGGCCTGGTGTAAGCATTTTATTCCCCTTAAATAACCAGTTAATTTAAGTTGCTATATTCAGGAAAGCATCTGGACTTTCAATTATCTGCAATTCTATTTGCTGTGAGGATCACTTTGAATGGTAAGTACTAAATTTTAATAATTTCTTGCATGTTTTACAATACCCCATCTCCACACTACTTCAAGAGCTGCCTCCACAGGCACAGGATAAATTGCTTGAGTGCGGGTGTAGAAGACAGTTCCTACATCGTAAAGAAACATTCTGCTAGTAAGAACAATGCTTTGAGTGACTTCATCTTCTGAAGAGTTGATATATGATGCGATATGATGTTTCCTTCTGGGAGCAGCTGAGCAGCAAGGTACCATGCATCAGAAATCATGAGCAGTATGATGAAAATCTGTGTAATTCAGTTCCTTGAAGATTTGGTCTGCACTGTGCAGCTGCTATGCTACTTGTCATCATGTCTATGGTTGCCAAATTTAGATGCAAGTAGCCTTCTCGAAGCACAGCTGAAAAGAGAGATTTGCCAATGTCAGTTGCAAGGCAATGGTTTCTGAAGTTTGTCGTGTGCTGAGGTGCCAATGGCCATTTGGTTTGTATGTTCTTGGAAATTTGGAGCTGGAAGCCTGTAAGAGGATATGAGATCCCTATGATGCCATCACGTTCACCATCATGCTTCATATGTCGTAAATTGATGAACTAATATGTATAGTTAGTTATTCAGAAGTTGCATCTTTTAGATTTCAAAGTCTATAAATTCAAAATTCTTGCTCTGCATCCGCTCTCCATCGGGCTAATTTTGGACAAGTGTTGAGTCCTGCAATTTCAATGGCTTAGAGGATATGCTTGCAACTTGATAAATTGTGGTCTTAATAGCTGACAGTTTTGAGGAGGTAACATAATCTAGTGGAACGTTATCTCTGAACGATGCTTCCTGACATCTCTATCAATAAAAAAAAAAATGTTATTGATAATGCAATAATGTGTGTGCAAGTTGGTTTTGCCTACAAACAAGAGTGAAATGAGTGTAATATTTTGCTTATTAGGCATCAATTTCAGCTGTATTAAATTGTGAATATAAGCAACCTAAATAACTTTTGATTCCGGCTTGCTTGCCCATGAGCAGATTTTCCTTATAAATACCACCTCTGGATGACTCGATCCATTTTCCCTCTTATTGGGCCAGTGCTGTCAAACACCAAGCGCGGCCCATTATAAACCAGTCTCGAACCAGAACCCGACCCGATATCAATCTCCTCTTAATTAACTTTCAATTCCAGAAAATTAGGTCAGTCAATTCCCCAAAATTCATCAGCGCTATGGGAGGCCATGGAGGTTTAAACATCCTCCCACAAAAACGATGGAACGTATACAACTTCGATAACCGCGAAAAAGTTAAACGCGACGAAGAAGCCGCCGCTAAAGAGGAGCAGCTCAAACAGGAACAATCTCGCAAGCGCGATTCCCAATACCGCCTCGAACAGCTCCGTCAAGCTCGCCGCGGTTCAGCCTCATCATCATCGGCGCCGGAGGAGCCGGCGGAGAAATCGGCGGGAAAGAAGGAGTCGGATTCGAAGCACATCAACTTGTTCGAAGGGATTAGAATATTCGACCCGGTAAAAGACGGAAGAGAGAAGAAGAGAGCGAAGAAAGAGGAAGCGGTGAGAGTGATTGCGCCGGAGGATGAAAAGTATAGGTTAGGTTATGGAATTGTTGGTAAAGGAACGAAACTGCCATGGTATATGGAGAAACGGAAAAATGATGATGATGAAAAGAGTGAGGAAGATAATGGTGATGATTCGAGGAGTGTGAAGAAGAGTAGTAATGGGAAAAAGACGGTGGAGGAATTGCGGAAAGAGCGGTTGGAGAGGGAGAGGAAGGAGAAGGGAAGAGAAAGAGCATTGTTAATGGAGAAGAGTAGGAGAGATGGAGGATTCTCGCGTAGAATATGAGGTGAGTATTGGCAAATTAAAGTTGCTAATGAGTTATTTAGTATGTTTTGTAAAGATTATTGCTTGTTGGGTTACATTTTGTTGATGTTTTTCGATATAATGAGCTATATATTTCTGGTGATTCGTAATGCTTTGTAAAGATCATTGCTTGTAGTTAACATTTTTCTGAGTATCATGTGTTTCTAATTTTAGTGACAGAGCCGGAATTTTCACTAAGGGTAATATATAAAGAAGTAAATTCATGAAGAAGTTAGGGGTGTCAATATGTAATAGATATAAGTATTTTAACTCGCCACACAGTGCAATTTTCTACTGCAAGCAAGTCAAAGTGCCTCGAATCTCAATTACATGTGATGCTAAACATTTTACACAATACTGCAAGAAGCCTAAAACTCTTCTTTCTTGGAAAGCGAGGACTGTGTTACCTTTTGCAAGATAAGGTGGTACTTCTCTATTTACAGTTATAAAGATTGTCTTAATAAGCATAATCAAGGTGTCTCAGTTACCTCTTGCTAAGCAGTTTAGACATTACTAAGAACGACAGCAACTTACCCTGTATAATCCTATTCGTGGGGTTTGGGGAGGGTGATGTATACACAGCCTTACTCCTACCTTGTGTAGGTAGAGAGGTTGTTTCCAATAGACCCTCAGCTCAAGTACTGCATATCGACAATCAAGTATGTAAAACAAATACGGTAGTAAAGAAGCCATAGTAACAACAGTGTAGAAGAGAACAGTTTAGACAATATTGCATGAAGCTTAAAGCCTCTCTCTTGGAAACCAAGGATGTCTCTTTGGATAATAAAGCAAAAGTTTCTTCTTTACCTTTTTTCGGAGCTTCTCTGAGATTCAGGCAGTTCATATGGAAAGAAAGTATGCTCTTTTAAAGTAGGGCTTTTGTGTAATTGCTCACTTTCTTATTTTTCTGAAAGTACAAAAAAAGTGAAAGTAGTCTATTCTAGAAGGATTGCTGACAAGACTCTGCCAAGCAAACTCTGAAGTATTTTCCATTGTGTGTCTTCTGGTTTTGGAAAGCTCATAGAGGTACAGAATTAACTCATGCTTCAGATTTCTCGTAGGATGTTAGGGCTTTTGATTTAAATATCATGAACTTCTATTGGAGCTCTAAGTTCACCTAGGCTTTGCAAGGTTTATTGTGTGGTGATCCGGTGGAAAAAATGGGTGAGAAAATGAATATCAAAAAATGATGGTTCATCTTGTTATTGATTTAAATTGAATTTCCTTAAAGATTGGTTTGTTCCGTGATGTCCGACATGAACTTGTTGTGAGAATAATTTTGTGAAATTTAAGAAGAATGTTGTCTTAACATTTTGATATAGCTTAATTTACAGAACTAGTCAAGAATGGAACATATTTTTTTCCTTTTAGATATGTATTTTTATATCCACCGAGGACTCTTGAAGTGTATTTAAACAGTGTTGTGCACTCAATCAGACGAGGGAGAGATTGTGGGTGGGGCCGTGTGGGAGGGATAGAGTGAATTGTCTTGGGAGTACAATTTGTTTGAGAATGATGACAATTTTCATGTATCTGTATCTCATTTGTAAAGGAAAAAAGAGGAAAGGGCAGACGTTAATGCATTTCTAAATAAGGATTATTTGAGCAACTGCAACGTGTGCTGATTGGTGAAGTCTCTGGCTAAATAGAGATTGTTCTAATTTGTTAAAAGCTGGAAACTTTCTTTACCTTTTTGTATTTATTTTTCCTTTAAGGTTATTGTAACTATAGATTTTGCAATACTTTGGGAGCTGGGTAGTCATCAGCATGATTTCTCCTCCTTTCTGTATGTCTTCATGCAGGGCAATGAGCACAAAAGAAGTGATCTGTTGAATCTATCGTTCTCCTAGAGCACTTGAGGAAAACGCATGGAGATGCAGTTCAATTCTTGATTATGTTTATTTTCATTTCCCCGAAAGACGTGGAATAAGTTCAATGTTTGCATTGTATCTACTTTGGTTTGGCAAGCGCATGGTGTTGATTGGAGAGTCTTTATCCTGTTCAGATACCAAGCTATGCTGAGGAAACTGGCGCTAATTCGGTTGGAGAGGCCTGATTGACCTGAGAGGGGATTATGACATTCTTGCATTGTCCGGGTTGATAGTTTCTGAAAGCGATAAGTCACAAACCAATCCAACAGCTCACAAACACACACACAAGCTGGTGCTCGAAGTGTTCTGAGCAGTTCCATCCTTTAAAACATTGAATGTCTTGCTTATAGAGTTGCAGAGTGACAGACACCTACTGAGTCTTAGTAATGAGAACCTCAAAACTTGTTTATGTCTAGCCGTATGTTGAAACTGACTTCTACTTCCACTGATATTCTTATAGATATGTTGATTTTACTGTATAGTAGTTGCTTGTCTACTTATCAGCTTGTAGGTCACAAATTTGGGACTTTTGGATTGAAAGGGACAAACAAGTTTCCCAATTAAGTGTGGTCCTTCAAGTTTTTAAAATTAGGTGAAAAGGACAAATATTTTCAGTTTTTTTTTCAACTATTTTCGTTCCAACAACTTTGCGCAATTGTCGAACAACTTTGATAGTTGTTCGATAACTTTGCGAAGTTGTTCAATGACTATCAAAGTTGTTCGACAACTGCGCGAAGTTGTTCAATAATTGGGCTAAGTTGTTCGACAACTTTGCGAAGTTGTTGAGACAACTGGGACAGTTGTTCAAAGTGATTTTATTTTTTTAACTTAATAAGATTTGTGGGATCCACTTGTTCCCTTTTTTTAATTAAAGACTTGGAGGGTCTGTGGAGACAAACTCTTGAGTCTAAAGGGTTCAGGTTGAGTAGAAGCAAGACAGAGTATTTGGAATGTAAGTTTAACGTGAGGCTGGAGAATGAGGTGGCAGTGAAGTTGGAATCACAGGAGGTATGTAAGAGGGATAGTTTCAAGTATCTCGGGTCCGTGATTCAGGGTAACGGTGAGATTGATGACGATGTCTCGCACCGTATTGGGGCGGGATGGATGAAGTGGAAGCTCGCGTCGGGGGTGTTGTGTGATAAGAAGGTGCCGCCTAAGTTTAAAGGCAAATTCTACAGGGTGGTAGTCCGTCCGGCCATGTTGTATGGAGCGGAGTGTTGACCAGTTAAGAACTCCCACATTCAAAAAATGAAGTGGCAGAAATACGGATGTTGCGTTGGATGTGTGGGCTGACTAGAGGGGATAGAGTTTGGAATGAGACTATCAGGGAGAAGGTTGGTGTGACTCCAGTGGAGTATAAGATGCGGGAAGTCCGATTGAGATGGTTCGGACACGTGATGAGGAGGGGTATGAATGCCCCGGTTCGTAGGTGTGAGAGGCTAGCTTTGGATGGTTTTAGGCGGGGTAGGGGTAGGCCGAAGAAGTACTGGGGTGAGGTGGTTAGGCGGGACATGGAGCAGTTACAACTCACCGAGGACATGACCCTAGATAGGAAGATCTGGAGGACGCGAATTAGGGTAGAAGGCTAGGGCCAGTTTGGGTCGCTAGTGTAGGGAATTACTTGGTGGGGGTATTATTCTTGTTATGATACCTTGTTCCATGTTTTATTACGAATCTGTTTGCTTTTCTCTGTTTTTATTACTTATGGGTGTCGCATTTATGTTATGACATCTTGTTCTATGCTTTACTATGTATTTGTGTAGTATCTCGTGTCTCGAGCCGGGGGTCTATCGGAAACAACCTTTCTACTTTCTTTAGAAGTAGAGGTATGGACTGCGTACATCTTACCCCCTAGACCCCATTATGTGGGAATATACTGGGTTTGTTGTTGTTGTTGTTGTTGTTGTAGGGTCTGTGGACTCATTTTTCTCCACAAATTTTATTATATCAGCATGATTTCGGAATTAGTCGAGGTTGCCTTCAATGTTGATTCTACATTGGTTTCTTCTTTTCCTTTTTCTAGTGTGTAAAATACATTCAATCTTGGTTGGGCACCGAGGCTTTGAGCCTCAATGCCAATTAGGTTACTATCAAAGTCTAGACATATTGGCGTCGTCTTTTCCCTTTTCCTCCTTTTGATTTCCCATTTTAATAAACAAATAACTTTAGAAGAATGTCACTTAGGTTGACATTAGAAGATACTTCAAGCTGATTCGAACTTCAGAATTATCAAATAAAAGATACATAATCACACAATCTAATCGACTATTTCTTGTGTCGTTTTTCACGACTCATCTATTCCTCTATTCAGGATTCAGTCCGAACTTCATTCCGAATATCCTCTGCCATGACTCCTTTGGTGTGGTGGTCCTCTCCTGTTCGATTTTCCTTGGTTCAGACATCATCCTCATGTTGTCATGTTTTCATCTGCTTGATAAGTTTCTAACTTCCTCCAGTTTTCCTCCTTCAGCATTTGATCCCCCCTCCTTGCCATATATATAGTTGCTATCTTTTTATTAGTCCTTGATCTCAATCGTTTTGGAGGCAAATCTGTGGATCGTTGTGTTGGGTTATCCTGATAAGGGGGAATACTTTTTTTTTTTTTTTCCTGCACCTTATGCAGGTATCGGTTCGATTGGTCGATGGCGTTTCATTGGAGTTGACGTTGAGGAGATCGAGGTAGAAACTGATGGACTTCGAAACATGTCAGAATATATTGAATGCGTTGTATTATGAGGTAATATACTTGTGGATGTGATGTATATAGTGATCGAAGAATGATATAGTAAAAAACTAGCAGAATCTATCAAAACATATTGAATACCTTGATTTGAAACGATCGAAGTAATAATATACTGTACGTTTTGATTGATGTAAGCTAATTAAATTAATCGATAACTCATCAAAGTATCTATGAAATACGTCGCATTATATTACGGAACAATATACTCGTATATGTGATGTATATAGTACGTATTTAGAACCTGATAGTCGATTGTGTGTGTGTGTGTATGCATATGTATATATAGTATATATTATGTAGTGATATACGTAGTACATACTTCCAAGCTTACATTTATAAAAATGTATGTATATCTCTTGTGTAGTGATGTATGTAGTACATAATCAAAATTAAAGCTAACTAAATGTATCCTGTTATATATTGAATATGCTGATATCATACGATCGATCGATCAAGATAATAGTATACTTTTGAAGGTATAATAACATAAGATAAACTAACCTATAATTCATCTAAGTATATGTGAATTGTATTATTATGGGGTAATAAAATCATGTATGTGATTTATATAGTACGTATTTGGAAGCTGATAGTCAATCGAATATATGCATATATCCGTATATCTCATGTAAGGACGTATGTACTAGTCAAAAGTTAGATAGTTGAATCTATATATCAAAATATTTTGAATAATACGTTGATATCATACTATGGAGGAAATATACTACTTATGTCAATGTAGGCAAGGGTATATTGTTGAAGAAGTAATAACGTAAGCTAATAACGGATAATTTATTTGATTAACACGTTGTATTATGATGTATATAATATCGTATTTAAAAGCTAATTAACCAACAATTCATCCCAATTTTATGAAATGCATTGATATTACTATACGATTGGGGAAATATACTATTCATGTTAATGTGATGATAAAATAACTAATTATCTGATTTATATATACATTCCATTAAATTATTCGGATGTTATTATAAATATTATACATTTTATTAAAATTTTAATTTTTTAATAAAAATCGACCACAAGTGATCGTTTTTCGATAGTAATTTTTTTTAAAAATAAATCGACCACTTATGATTGATTTTCTCAACAATTTTGCAATACTCGATCATTGGCCCAACCCGGCACAAGTGGTTGTTTTTTAAATATTATTTTTAATTTAATTTTCTACTACATAGAACGGAGAGTTGAGGACGACCAAAGGTGGTTTTGAAATTTTAAATCTATTTTAATAATTAAGGATATTTTTGGTATTTCATATCTATTTTATTGTTGCAATAATTATACAAAAATATCTTCCATGCTTCTACTTCTCTACTATATGTGAATATCTATACATGTGGCTATGGTTGAACCATATGCACATTACAATAGTTTTTATATCTATTTCATTGTATGTAATAAATATCAAAAAAATCTATCAAAACTTATATTTCCTCCATTTTATTTTATGAGTTAACCATTTTCTTTTAAATTCCTCCTAAAAAAAGTAAGTTTTTCTTATTTGACAACTATTTTATGCCATTATTTTCATTGTGTCCCACTTAATAAGAAAAAAAATTTAAAAGTAAACACTAAAGTGACTTTAACAATTTTATAAATTTTATGAATTCACTATTTTTTTTTAAATTTTGTGTCCGTTCAAATACCAATAAATAAAATACTCTCTCCGTTTGTATTAATTGATCCCTATGGACTTTGCACGCCCATTAAGGAAAAAATATTATTAGGGGTCTATTTTACCAAATTAGCCTTATTAATTATGTTTTAAAAATATAAATTTGAGTATATACATGTCACGAATCGAAAATGAGGGTCATGATGGCACTTGTCGTGGCGTACCTTGACAAGTAGGTCTATCCCCTAAACTGATACGAAAAGAGGAAAAGGCAAAATTATCCCAAGGTAAGGCTTCTAGAACGAAGCCGAACCATACAAGTAATCATGACAATCCGGAAAGGACTATCCAAAATACTGATTATTTCCAAAATCTGGTGTCAATAGTGTAAGAACTACTAATACAATCCAAGAGTCAAATACATCAGCAAAATAACTACAAAAGAATATTATCTGTTTCCGAATACTAATAAGGACATAACTACTATAGAAAGATAGAGGTGAACTTCAGACGCATGAATGTCCAACCGCTACCTTGGAAGCTCCAACAATCGCCCGAGTCAAGCAAGCTGAGACACACTCGAGCTAGGACCTGCACCGAAAGGGCGCAGTAGGCATGAGTACAGTCCACTTGTACTCCGTAGGTATCATAGGCCGACCAAGCAAAGTAGTAAATAAAGCATACAAAATATACACTATGGGCACGTCACTTGTAATAAGAAAATGTCTCACAACGGTAGCCCACACTGCTTGCACTAACAGTTCTAATATATCTCACATATATTGTAACATCACACCAAGATAGAACAAAAGTACGTATTATATCACATATAAGAAGAACAAGGGGGAACATGCATATACAAGATCATCAAACACAAGTAAAAGAAGATACAATAAATACATAGATGATAAATCAATATGGAAATACAACACAATATAACACAATAAAGTAAGTGCAATATATATGATGATGATGATAATAATGATGATGATGCACGGGGTCGTCACACAACCTCCGAGATCGTTGCACAATCCCCGTATACACCTACGGAGGCAAGCTTCCCAAAGCAGGACCCATGGGGGTTCGTTAACCGTATACAATCCGTATATATGATATCTTCTTTCCGGCACATCCCTTGGAAAGGTATTATCAGGTGTTGCCAATGTTTTTCATATGTTGCCACGGTGGTACCAATGTTTCATGAATGAGTATGATATGAAGATGTAATGCTCACAAACAATCACAATGAGTATTTCCACAGCCAACCACATGATATATTTCTACAACCAGCACAATGATATATTTCCACAATCACATGGGCCAATACTCACTTATTATTTTCGTTTCATCTATGAATTTTCACATGTCTCATATGCCAATAAAGTATGAATATACTCACAATACCACATTAAATATTTTAACAACACATATAATTATTTACATGTATTCAAGATTATCAATATCACATATGACCCCACATGGTCACACATAGTACATAATATCTTATTTTCGATAATTATATCACATATAGGCCCCCACACGGGTACAATACATAAATAGATATTTTTCATGACTAGTTCCCACCCTTAACATGCAATTTGTATCATCATTTACTACCCAACCCAGTCTAAAAGAGTTAAGCCATAACCTATCTCAAAAGTCAAAACCGGTCCGCTACACTTGAACTTGTGACCTTACATTTCACGAACAACCTCGAACTTCACTAAAAACATCAAATATGAAATCTAAGTGTCAAAACAAAACCAACGACATCTATATTGACTATTTTTTATTTGGGTTCAAAACGGACCCCCGAAATAGGTTTTCGAAAAAGAAGGGAAAAATCAAAACTTTACTTTAAAAACATGTTCCCCGTATTTTAGAAACCTACAGCTAAAAACCCAAGTTAAATTGAGTAAAAAATGAGGTTCAAATCGAAGAAAAACTATTTTTGAGCTTTATCGGGTAAAATCTTTGAAATTCGGGTTAAAATCAAGAATCAGAGTTGTTTTGAAGGTTAAATTGATGAAAAGCTAGTAATTATAAAATAAAACATTATTCAAGTGAAAAAGAGTGAAAATTGAGTTTAAAATCAGGCTCTAAATTTTTGGGGGTTTTGAGAAATTAATTAAGAAATTACTAAGAAAAGGGTGAATTCTTACCATAAATCCGTAATAAAACCAATAAATAGGTGTTAATCTAGCTTCCAAGCTCCCACAAACTTTACTTTTAAGCTCCCACACTATTTTAGGGTTTAACCCTCAAGAGACAAGATGAAAAAATGAGCAAAATGAGCCAAAAAATGGGTAATTATATTGCAGAAAAATTTGTTATTGCACCAAATTTTTCACTTCAAATTCATTTCGGATTTCGACAGAGTGCTTGGGATTTGGTTGGAGTCCGATATACACAAACTAATAATGCAAACATACTAAATTTGACGTTTCAGACACGTCAGCGATATCATATTTTCAAAAAAATATCATTTTCCCAAAGTTGACCCCCGAAATTCGAAATCATAATTTTTCAAATTGAGGATCGAAATGAAATATAAAACCGTAAAATCATACCAAATAGGATAACACCCTAAAATCGACATTTTGAATCTGCTGGAAAAGTAGGATTTTCCATCCGAGATCGTTTCAATCAAATGTGGGTCCCACACCTATATTTTTAATTTTTTAACTTTCTGATCAATAAGTCGAAATGAGCTCGGGTGCATCAGGATCCAAACCGAAGATCTACCTAGCCTAAAATTGATATTTCGGATCTACTGGCGCAGTCCGTTCGTCCATCTGTCGCACGGATCAAAAGATATCCCATAACTCCAAAATAAGGCTCTCGAAACCATCAAAAACTACAATATCACACAAATGATATCAAAATGCATCAAAAATCATGTCAATCACTCCCACACCTCAGAAATATCATAATGCAACTACGGGGAGGGGTAAAACAGTCAAATCACATAAAATCATAAATTTTACATATTTCATCAAATTTTTAGGTTGTTACATCACAATTTATTTAATCATATATTGATAATGGTATTATCGGAAGAATATATTAAAATGCTCTTGAATTCATTAAAGGGATAACTAAATTGAAACAAATAATTTTAGAAAGAGGGTCAACTAAAATAAAATGAAGAAAGTAGGAGGGAGAAATTATTGCTTTACCACACAAATATCTATCCAGGTGGCTATTGTTTCCACCATATGGACATTAAATGATATTACAAGATGATGTTTCTAGAATAAAAAAATGATAAATTAATGACTTTAGCTTCTAGAATTGGCATTTCTAGAATAGAATAGAATAGATGACTCAAATAAATAGGCAAAAAAGTCGTCATATTACACAATAATCTTCTTTCATCAATTCTCAATTCTCACATATCTGTATGTAAGTTTCTCCACCTTCTCATTCATTTATTTTTTTCCAAACATTTATTTATTCCTTCAATAAGCTATATTTTTCTATGTTTTTTAAGTAAATATATGTTTTTTGATAGAATGGATAATTTTAATTTAATTTCAGCATTTGTTTTTAGAAAAAGTTATCTGTATTGTATATTTTGCTCTCCGAGAACGAGGTTCATGTGTTGGTTGAACGTCATGAATTGTCCGATCAATTGACGACCATCTTGGATGGTAACCGTATACAAAAATTAATGTATTGAAGCATTTTTGAACTGTGACATCGATATTTTCGCTGAATTTTGAAGCAAAAACGAAAATGGAGTTTAGAGTTTTGGAGAAATAGATAAACAACGGCGAAGAGGCGGCATGATAAAAGCTCAGCTACTGCGGGTGTAGATTTGAAGGGGTTAGATA
Source organism: Capsicum baccatum var. pendulum (assembly GCA_030864225.1). Lineage (NCBI taxonomy): Eukaryota > Viridiplantae > Streptophyta > Magnoliopsida > Solanales > Solanaceae > Capsicum > Capsicum baccatum. The sequence goes on from CM061550.1 coordinate 15,936,905, forward strand.
TTAGTGTTTAGGGGTAGATATGTATATATGTTGAAAATAGTTGGGCCTTTAATTATTACTAACAAAATGTGAACTTTGATCCTTATACTATTGAGTATTGACAAATCATTATCATTTATTCTTTTTAGTTGTAATACATAATTTTACGATCTGCCTAGTTTTTCTTTAAAATTTTCTGCATAGATATTTAAAAATTAATTTAATATATATATTTTTAAATGTCTGCTTCGCTGTTTCACCTCTTCAACGATAACTATTTGCACGTCTGTGTCTATATTTGACTATGTGGTAAGTACAATTTATTTAATTTCTTTTTTAAATTATAAATATTCTTATTCATGATTTCTTTATAATATAAAATATGAAATGCTTATTTTTCTCTGTTAATGAGTGTATCTTATATTTTTTTAAAGTCACATGCCTCGCATAAATATAATTATTACTTGATATGGATGTGTAATGAACTTTTTCTTTTATTATTTTTTTCAAGCATTCATAAAAATATTTGGGCAGCAAAAAATATCGTGTAGTGAAGATTCTAAAACTGATCAAACTTTCCAAAAAATAAAAAAATATATCAACAAAAATGCTAGAAGGCGTGAATTATATAGACTGATGCCACTTGAGAAAAAAGAGGCCTTTTTGGCACTTTGACGAGCAAAAGGAGCAAAGTTGTAAAGACAACGATTGTCAGAAGTTTCAACTAACAATGATTCGACTTCTGCATCGTCTTCCAATTCTATTAATGTTTTTGCTGATCAAAGATATCTTTTTAAAAATGCGTCAACACTTCCATCGAAATTAGGATTGAATTGCTACGTAACATAGTAAATGTGTATCAAATTATTATGGATTGTTGATAAATCAATGCTAAGAAAAAACAGAATACGTTACAATATGTTGTCTTTCTCCAAGGAGTCTCATCAAAATAACTTCTTTTTTATGTTGATTTTTTACAAATATAGTTCATAGCAGCTTAGATAATTGAAACTTTTATCCTAATACCTTTTGTGTTTGTCTTTTTGAATAAAGAACTCTTATCATATTTTATACTGAATGAAATTTCAGCACATCCTTCAAGGATAACACCTAAATGTGAATCATGATTTGTGAATCATGATTGGAAAGAGATGAATTCTATCAATGAAAAAAGGTGTTTATATTTAGATTTTGAACTTCTAAAATAATTTAATCATTAAAATTTAATTTAATAGGTATTGATCATGAATTCTCAAGATATTGAACACAGCATGAAGGAAAAATGCATTTGCTATTGTAGAATTTATAAATGTATATGTACCAATGTAAATAGACAACAATCACTATACTAAGTGGATGTCATGTGAGCATCCAGTAATATGATTTTCCCACGATTTTGGAATCTTATGATATGTCCGTAATAGTGACATTGTTGAATATTGAAATGTATTTATTTAATTAAATATATATATATATATATATATATATATATGTATGTATACGCATACATACATACATACATACATACATACATACATACAAAATTATGCATTAGGCCCATACAAAGCACGAACATCCTTATCTAGTTTCTACTATATAGAAGAGTGAGTTGGAGGATGATTAAGGGCAATATAGCACACTAATACTCAACACAATTCTAGAAGCCTCATCTCTTATCTCACTTTCACCATTTCTAGATATTTATGAATTTTTGTTTAAGTTTATTAACATTAAAAGTAGAACAATTTTTAAGAACTTATTACAAAATCTAATGTTATCTTTTATGATATTATTTAAATATTACATAGATAAACGAGTTTTGTCATTAATTATTATTTCTAAATTATAATTTAATTACAATATAAATGGATGATCTTTTAGGAATTTATTATAAAGTCTTATTCTTATTTTTCTATATAGATAAATGAGTTTTGTCATTAATTATTATTTTTAAATTATAATTTAATTACAATTTAAATGAATGATCTTTTAGGAATTTATTATAAAATATACCTCTATTTTTTATTAATTATTTTTATTTTTTTTGGAAATGAACTCACTTTATTAATTACCAAGTGTCTGTCATTACAAACTAAGAGAAGATAAACCTATCTATCTTTTCTCAGGCGTTACTACTTGAACCAACAAACCTCTATAGACTTCTATGACTACTGAAACTTCTTAATACATTCAATCAGTTTGGAGTTTGTTCTAACCCTTATACACAACATTAGTTTAAAGCTTCTTATCAACTCTTCAATACTACGTGCCTTCTTCTGAAAGATCCTGTTGTTCCTTTCTATCCATATGGTATGTATCACTGCTGCCAGACTTGCTTTTAAAATAATTCCTCTGTTATGTCTGCCTCTGGTTCTCTTCTCCACCCATCTACACATACAACTCCAGTTCTGAGGACATCCTGTTCATCTTTGCCAATCCAACATGGATTTCCAAATTTTGTTAGTGACTGTGCATTCAAAATAGAGATGATCTCTTATCTCTAGTTGGTCTTGACAGAATAGACATGTAGTGTCTATAGTGAGACCCCAGCTTAACAATCTGTCTTTTGTTCTGATCTTCCCATGTAGGCTCAACCCTATCATAAAGGTGTGTTTAGGCTCAGCAATATTATGATACACCAGTTTAGACCAAGGGACATTATCTAATTCACCTCTTATTTTTCTATATTCCTTCCTGATTATGAATTTTCCCTGCTTAACTATGTTTTGCATATCACCAAGTTTCTGCCAGTGTTTCCTCATTGTGTAGATCTTTCTTATCATCCAACACGCTTGCTGAGGGATATTCATATCAAACAGGTTTTGTGTCTTAATATAATAATGATGTATCCAGGATATCCACAGTTTCTCCTTGTTTTGGCTAAGAGCCCAAAGAAGTTTGCAAATGGCTGCCTGATTCCATATGTAGAGATTTATCACATTTAGACCTCCTGCTATTTAAAGGTAGACATAGTTTCTCCCAAGCTACCAAAGTTTTTCTAGTGATTACAACTTCTCCAAACCAGAAAAATCTCATGCAAGTTGCTTCAATCAGCTTTATGACTTTTTTAGGCATTAGAAACACTTGAGACCAGTAGGATTGTATTCCATAAAGGACTGCTTTGATTAGTTGTAATCTGCCAGCATACGACAAGTTTCTTGCCATCCAGCTTGTGATTCTTGTTGTGATTCTTTCTACTAATGGCTTACATTGTTGCATTGTAAGTCTCTTAGTAGATAAAGGAACACCAAGATATTTGAATGGTAGCTCTTCTTTCTCAAACTTCACTACCTGTAGAATTTGCTGCTGAATATTCTGCTTTACTCCACCAAAGAACACTTGTCTCTTAGATAAGTTTGCTTTCAGTACCGATACTGTAGAGAACATTTCAAACTTTTCTTTCAATCTAGTCACTGACAACACATCTCCTTTTACAAATAGTAGCAAATCATCTGCAAAACAGAGATGTGTTATGTCTAACTTCTTGCACCTTGGATGATAAATATAGTTAGGCTCTTTCTTTAATCCCTTAAGACCCCTATTCAGATACTCCATCACCAAAACAAATATGTATGGGGACATTGGGTCCCCTTGTCTCAAACTTCTCTTGGCCTGGATAGCAGTAGTTAGTTTCCCATTGACATTGAATATGTACTACATAATTCTTATACATTTCATAATCCAGGCACACATCTTCAATGGAAACCCCAATTCTTTCAAGATTTGCTCAATAAACTTCCTCTCTACAGAGTCGTATGCTTTTTGGAGGTCCACTTTGATCATACATCTTGGAGATATCTTCTTTCTGGTATATCCTTTCACTAATTCATGGCTAAGAATAGTATTGTCATTAATTTGTCTCCCTGGGACAAATGTAGACCGACTTGGATCCACAATATTATTCAGAAAACTTTGTATTCTACCATTGATAATCTTGGATATGACTTTATAGATGGTTGTGCAACAAGCAATAGGTCTGAAGTCTTTTAGCGTATCAGGTTGCGCTCTTTTGGGGACTAAAGTGACCACAGTAGTGTTCATTCCAGTAAGTAGTTTATTCTCTTCAAAGAATTCTTTCACCCCCTCCATCACATCCTTCTTTACAATATGCCAAGCTTTTTTGAAGAAACTTGCTATATCCATCAATCCCTGGAGTTTTATTGTTGTCTATTCTGAATACTGCATCCTGAATTTCCTCCTGAGATACTAGTCTGTACATATGAGTCTGCTGCTGTATGTTGATCTTTGGTCCCATTCTTATACAAGTAAGGTCTATTGAGGGTAGTGTTGTTGCTGCTGAGCCCAATAATTCTTGATAAAACAGAGTGATTTCTTGTTCTATCTTGCATTTTTATGTACCATTCTGCCTGCTGCATTCTTTAACATCGTAATAGTATTGCTGCTTTGAAAAAGTAAGTATTATTTCCATCCCCTTGTTCAATCCAGTGTGCTTTGGATTTTTGTTTGAATACCTTTTCCTGTACTTCTAGCCATTTCTGAAGGTCAGCACTTGCAGCCTTTTCTTCTTCAATTAGCATAGGGTCCACCTTGTCTCCTAGCTGATATTGTATCATTTGTAGCTTGTCTCTTGCTTGCATTATCTTATCCTCCAAGTTGCCCATGGATTTGGTTTTTAGTTGCATTATTAATAAAATCTTTTTTTTTTTAATTTTGCTCATTCATTTCATTATTAAACGCCAATAATGTATGCACTTAAGTTAGTATTTCTCACTTTTCTCTTTTGTCTAACCAACAATGCTTATTTTTTTCTGTAGATATTTGTTATATAGTTTTTGCTTAAAAATCATGATTTGAAGAAGTAAAAAAGAAAAAGATTGCAATGTAAGGGCAACCGAACATTTTTAAAAAGTTACGGTGAAAGAGAGAAAGTATCTACTATTCAAATTGAGAAAACGTTAATTTTTAAAGTGAATCTGAGGATGTAAATAATTTTTGAGCAACTTTCACAAATTTTATAACTGTAGAAGTTAATTACTTTCTCTCTCACAACTTTACAGTATTACATTAAATTTCATTAAAAAGGTAGGCGGATACATTACAGAGAGTCAGATATATTGTGATTTTTGATCCATGACAAATTAATTTTGGAAGTTTGAATTAATCAAATCCTTTAATATAAGGCGAAAATCAAGTAACGTATCTGTGTTTTGTTAGTTTCATTTTATTACTCTTCAGAATAATAAATTCATTAATTTTATCAATATAAGACAAAAACATAGATATCTTAGTTATATAATTTGATTAATTTGCTTTTATTATTATTATTTAAATATTAAATTCATTAATTTGATGTATCCAATAAAGTGAACACTTAGATACATGTGTATACAACTATGCACATATACATTCATATATATCATGAACACGTTCTAACCTCTTAGATGAATAAAAAATTGATGGACTTTAAAATTGAATGGACACAAATACATTCATACGTATCGTGAACACATATTAACCTATTTTTATTATATTTTATTTTATTATATATATAGAAAGATGAGTTGAATGACAATCAAGGGTAAAAAATGTCATTTTAGCAATTTCGTAATTTAACAACATAATCCAGCTTCAATTAGTTTATATTAAGTTAACCAAAAAAAAAAGTTTATATTAAATTTCTGAAAAATCATTCAAGTTATACTAAATTCTAATGGACACGTGAAAGTAAAACATTGAAACAAAAAAAATATCTTTTGTACGTGTAAAAATATGGACTCAATTTTTATCTTCAAATGGTCATTAATTATCACCCTTATCCGAGAATTTTTTTTGCAAAAGGTAATATTCAATACCATAAAACTTTTTTTTTCTTCTTTTAAATTAATTTGAAATTTAATCTAATTACTTTTTGTAATTGTTTCACTTTATTCATAACATAACTAATGTGAGTATAAACTATTTATTATTTTAGAAATTAAATAAATTAATTATTTTATAATTGTATTATTTCTATAATATAATAAAATTGAATGAAATTAGTGTGATAAAAACAGATAGTATATGTTAAATTGAAACAAAAATAATAAATAAAAACAATTTATCAAGACTAATAACTAAATCAGATGGAATGCTTGAAGCAAACTAAGCAGGTGTTTGACCATAAATATTATTCACAGTATTTCAAAATACATTTTCACTTTATTTCGTAATATTTGTTTGGCCAAAAATATTTCAAAACACTTTCTCATTATTTTCGTATTTTTGAAAAATACCTCACAAGGTGTTCCACTATTTTTGAATTAAATTTTTGTACTTTTTAATTTATTTTTTATAAAAAATAATTTTTTATTTTAATTTTTGGAATCTATTTTTTGTTTTTATAATTTTTTAACTTTAGAAATACTCATTTCCAAAATTCTATGATTAGACGGATCCTAAGAGTATTCCCTATATTTAAAATTATAGATCCTTATCTAAATAGAGAATCAAATCTGTATTTTATTTCATTTTAATCATTATAAAATAATTTATATAGTTGAATTAGTATAAGTTTGATTTAATTTTGAGTTTTCAAATCAACTTTGATAAAAAGAATAAAGTATTGTTGAGTCCAATTAATGTATGTTAATAATAGAATATCTTTAGATTATCAATGTGGATAGTGGTGCAGCGTTGGAACTGTTCCATCCTTAATCAGAGGTCTCAAATTTGAGCCTTGGGAATGAAGAAAATTCTATTGAGAGCGCCACCCTTGCAGTGCGCAATTAAAATTAGTCGTGACTTCAATGCGAGTATATGAATGTAAAACCAACAAAAAATACCTTTACATTTTTAAATTGATTAAATCAACATTTAATTAACCATAGTACATTATTTTTCTTAATTTATTAATTTTCTTATTTTAAGATACAAATTAATACTTAATATTCTGTCAAAAATAGTATTTCTATCACTGAGAGTGGAGGTAATATTTATGCATATTCTACCATTCTCAAAACTATTTTGTGAAATTGTATATTGGATATGTTGTTGTATCAATTAAAACTTAACATTATGTTAGTAATTAACAATATTGTACAAGTAACAATTTATGTGCAAAGAATAATGAAGAAAGAAGTACAAGAACCGTGTTTTTAATAGATTTTCCAAAGGAAATAAAGGAGTTAGGACACTGTAGAAAATTCATTAAATATACGATGTGATTTTTGACTTCCTTGAATAAAGTATATTTCACTTATAATTCAATTCAATCTAACAAATAAAATTCTATTTTAAATCATAATAAATTTATGTCATTATACGATATTGAAAACACATTAAACTCTAGATCCTTAGTGTTTTAGAACAGTAAGAAAAGACTGTTACATAATAGATACCAAAAATACTTGAAAATGTTTGTGAGTTAGGTAAATTTACATACAATATTTTATTTATGCTAAAAGTTTAGTTGGTACCAATAGAATATTAGTCAACATGCAATATTATATTTTTGTATTAAGCTTTTTCTGATAGATAAAATAAATCTAAAATCTATAATCAGTTGCATTGGGCCCGTTTACGGGCTTTAAAATTATCTAATTTTTAAATAAAAGCGTCTTGTGTCATTTTTAAAATATTATTTTATTTTAATTATTTAAATAAAAGCAACCACAAGTGGTCGATTTTTTAAATAATTTACTTTATTAATTTTTTAAATCCAAAAGCGACCACTTGTGGTCATTTTTTAAATATTATTTTTATTTTAATATTTTATATAAAAGCTACCACAAGTGATCGATTTTTGTAAATAATCTTCTTTTTCAATTTTTAAAATAAAAAGTGACCACTTGTGGTCGCTTTTCCAAAATATTTTTCCTTTTATTTTTTTAATCCAAAACTGATCACTTGTGATCATTTTTCTTGTAATTTTTTTTTTATTTTAATATTCAAAAACCAACCAAAGGTGATCGATTTTTGTATAATATTTTGAATTTATTTTTTAACTAAAAATACTATTTTTAAAATATTATTTAAAAATAATTTTATTATTATTTTTTGAAATTCAAAATCGACCACTTGTAATTGCTTTTACAAAAATATTATTTTAATTTTTTTAATCGAAAATAGACCACTTGTGTCGCTTTTAATTTTCAAAAAACTTAATAATTAATATAAAATAATTGAAATGATTATTTGATCATTTTAAAATATAAAAGTGACCACATGTAATCTCTTTTTTATTATCTTTTTTTTTTTTTAGAAAACGATTGAAAAAACGACAACATGTGGTCGCTTTTATTGTGACCACTATCTGTGACCGCTTTTTTGTTATCGCAAAAGCTATTTTTTTAGTAGTGGTAGCATGCTTTGAAATGGTGAGAACTCTCTTAGCTCTTACTATTCAACTCTCTTGGTCAGTTTACCAATTGATGCCAAGTTTGTCTTCTTAAATGGAGAACTAGAGAAAGAAGTTTATGTTGCTCAACCTGAAGGTTTTGTAGTGAGCGGACAGGAAAACAAAGTGTACAAATTGAAAAAGGCCTTATGTGATCTAAAGTAAGCCCCGCGAGCATGATATAGCAAGATTGGCTCTTTATATCTAGGAGAATGGGATTTGAAAGAGGCAAAAATGGGTCAACACTCTATATGAAGAAGCGGATAAAATTGATTTCTTGATCGTGTGACGTTATGTAGATAATATGATTTTTATGGGCTCTTGTGAATCTCTTGTTGCCGACTTTAAGTCTTTTATGATGAAAAAGTTTGAAACCATAGACCTGAGGTTGTTGCAATATTTTCTAGTTGTTGAGATTAAACAAAGTTCAGATAACCTTTTTGTCTCGTAAAGAAAATATGTCACTGATTTTCTTAGAATATTTAACATGTTGGGTTGTAAGATAACTTCTACACGTATGAATGCAAATGAAAAGCTCATATTAGATGATGGTATGGGTTTAGTGGATGCTCATTAATAGACTACATATATAATTATTAAATACATCTGGGTTATTCTGTAATTAGTTATTCTTCAGTTCTCTATATATACAGCTGTAACCCCTTCAATATCAATAAGATCAATTATTATTAAATTATATCATGGTATCAAAGCTAGGGTTTCTTCTTCCGCCCAAACCCTAATCTCTCCTCTTTTCCGACGTGTGTGCGCCGCCGCCACCGTCTACACCACGCCGCACGGCCTCCCTCCTCCGCCGTAGGTCGGCGCCATGGACAAGGTTGTTGATCCTCTGTCAAATTTACCGTCTGGAGTAAAATTACTGCTCAGGAATCTCCACAATCTCATCCCCGAAAAATTATCTGACAACAACTACCCGGCCTGGGAACTTAACGTCCGCACCGCCCTCGCAGCCAACTTGCTGCTCGGATGGATTGACGGTGCGGAGAAGCCGCCGCCCGAGACAGCCGAGCAGGACGGCGTCATGCTCCCAAATCCCGACTACCTTCCGTGGATGATCGTAGACACTCAGATCCGAGCCTGTCTTCTCGCAGTTATTAGCCCCTCTGTGCACAAACACGCCCGGGGTTTTCTCACATCGGCTTCACTTTGGGACGCACTAGCCACAAGGTACAGCTCTGTGTCCACGGCTCATATTTTTCAGTTGCGTGACAGATTGCATACTCTTCGGAAGGGAACGAAGACGATGACTCAATACCTTGATGATGTGGCCTCTATTCTGTCTGACCTAGATGCTGTGAACGAGATTATTCCTGAACGAGACGTGGTGAATGCCGTGATACGTGGCCTTCCGGCTGGCTATTCCTCTCTCAAACAGCATATTCGCCTCTCACCTGTCGAAATCACTCTGAATCAACTGTCTGGATGGCTTAATGCAGAAGAATTGAATCTAGACATGGAACACAAATTACTGCTCGGAGAAGCCAGTTCCATCCCTGGCGTCACGGCTCTTTACTCAGCTGGCAGCGGGGGCTCGACCAGGGGTCGCGGTGACGATCGCCGTAACCAAGGGCGAGGCAGCGGCGGCGGTGACCGTCGGAACGCCGAGCAGCAAGGCAGAGGCGGGCCTCCACCGAGGGGCGGCTTCCAGTCAGGCCGCGGACAGGGACGAGGAAACCAGCGGGGGCCCACACGAGATCTTCCGACGTGCCAAATTTGTGCTAAACGGGGCCATTCTGCGGCTAATTGCTGGTATCGTTATGATGACTCGCAGAATGTAAATAGCCAGTCCGGAGGATCAAGGGCGATGCATGCGTCCACAAACGCTCAATCTGGCGATTGGTATCTAGACACAGGTGCTAACACCCATGTGACGTCGGATTATTCCCAACTTCAAGCTCCTCATCCGTATCATGGCTCAGAAACTATTACAGTAGGCAATGGTCAATCCCTTCCCATCACAAACACCGGCTCTGGGTATGTCTATACCCCAAATGGTAAATTTCATCTCTCAACCCTTCACCACGTCCCTTCCCTCACATCCAATCTTTTATCTGTTTATCGCTTTACTAAAGAAAATAACTGCACCCTCATTTTTAATGACACCAATTTCCAGATAGTGGACAATACCACGAACCGGGTGCGGTACACGGGCCGCTGTGAGCATGGGCTATACACTCTTCCATCCAGGTCTCCGTCTGTTGTGAGTCAAGCCATTCTCTCGTCCACCTGGCATCGCCGGCTTGGGCACCCATCATCCGCCATCGCCAAATCCATTTTATCTTCCTTAGGTTTTAATTTTTCAGAAAAATTACATTGCGAGTCCTGTTCAGTGTCTAAATCTTGTCGTTTACCTTTTTCACTGTCTGAACACAAGGCCACTGCGCCATTTCAATTAATTCATTCTGATGTTTGGGGTCCAACCTCAGTTCCTTCTGTTCAAGGTTTTCGTTATTATATCTGTTTTGTTGATGATTACAGTAAATTCACTTGGCTTTATCCTCTGAAATTTAAATCTGAAGCTTATACTGTTTTTGTCAACTTTGACCGAATGGTTCAAACTCAATTTAATGCCAAAATCAAAATTTTTCGAAGTGACAATGGCAAAGAATTTGTCAACAATGCATTTGGTGTTTTTCTTCAACATCTAGGGGCTCTTCATCACACTTCATGTCCATATACCCCTGAACAAAATGGCGTTGCTGAGCGCAAACACCGTCACCTAATAGAAACAGTTGTTGCGCTCCTCCATGATTCCACCTTACCTGTTTCCTTTTGGGTTGATGCCCTTGCTACTGCCAACTACCTCATAAATCGCATGCCCACTCACACTCTCTCCAACTCCACTCCATATGCCCGTCTCTACAATCATCCACCCGACTACATCCATCTCCGCCCGTTTGGGTGTCTAGTTTATCCCTGGTTGCGTCCACACACTCAACATAAACTTCAACCTCGGTCCACCCCTTGTGTCTTTCTAGGCTATCATCCCACTATCAAAGGTTACAAATGTTTCGATCCTGTATCTCAGAAAACATATGTTTCCCGTCATGTTCGTTTTGTGGAGGAACAATTTCCTTACACAAGTCTTTCCTCTACTCCATACTCCCCCAATCCACTTGGCATTGTGCCATTATTTCCGTCCTTTTCACACGCTCATGCTCCGGCTCACTCGGCACCTACCCCGGTACCCCACTACACCACTACCCACCCGTACCAACCACCTAGCCACCCGAACCACCCACCCACCCACCCGCACACCCAACCGACTGCCACACAACCCACCACTTCCCTACATCCTACTCCTAACACACATACAGCCACCCCATCCACCGCTGCACATCCCAGCTCCCACGGCAGCCCCACCCAACCCCCGTCCATACATCATACAACTCCACCACCCCTTCCTAATCACCCTCCACTCAACACTCACCCTATGACAACCCGAGCCAAGGCCGGTACCTTCAAACCCAAAGCCTACCACACTCAAATACCCTTTGATGCACATCCCGTCACTGAGCCTACTACCTACAACCAAGCCTCCAAAAATAGTTTCTGGTGCCAAGCTATGGATGAGGAATTTCAGGCTCTGAATGAACAACGTACATGGGATTTGGTACCTCTGCCTAGTAACCGAAAGTCTATTGGGTGCAAATGGGTGTTTCGCATCAAACGAAATTCAGATGGATCTCTTTCTCGCTATAAAGCACGTCTGGTTGCAAAAGGGTATCATCAGGAGTATGGTGTGGATTATAAGGAGACCTTCAGCCCTGTTGTTAAGCAACAGACTATTCGTCTGGTCTTGTCTCTTGCTCTTCACTATGATTGGCCGCTTCATCAGTTAGACGTCAGCAATGCCTTTCTTCATGGTCATCTTGAGAAAGAAATCTATATGGTTCAGCCACCGGGATATGTTAATCCCAACCGTCCTCACTATGTTTGCAAGCTTCGCAAATCACTGTATGGCCTGAAACAGGCCCCACGTGCCTGGTACACACGTCTCTCTACTTTTCTGCAGGGTCTTGGTTTTCGCACCTCCCATCATGACAACAGCCTCTTCACCCTTCACTGTTCTCGAGGGACAGTCATCATTCTTATCTATGTGGATGATATTGTTATTACAGGCAGCTCGTCATCACTCATCACTGAAATTACTGAGGCTATGCATCGTGACTTCAAACTTAAGGACCTCGGTCCTCTGGAGTTCTTTCTTGGCCTCGAACTCATCCGCAAATCGGGAACCATATTGATGCATCAGACAAAATATACCCTTGAACTTCTAAATCGAGCTGGAATGGCAGACTGCAAACCCGCGGTCACTCCCATGGCAGTCCGCCAATCCCCAAGGCCGCATACTCCCTTTGCCGATCCTACACTATATCGGAGCCTCGTCGGTGGACTTCATTATCTTGCTGTTACTCGTCCGGACATCCAATATGCAGTCAATCGAGTCTCCCAATCAATGCATGCTCCCACAGAGCAACACTTTCAGGCCTTGAAACGCATTCTGCGCTATCTTCAAGGTACTCTTCACTGTGGAATTTTATTTTAAAAGGGCTCATTTGATATATCTGTTTTTTCTGATTCGGATTGGGCTAACGACAAAGAAGATCGGAAGTCCACTACTGGATATATTGTTATGATGGGACCGAATCTGATTTCCTGGTGCACCAAGAAGCAAACGCGAGTGTCCCGTTCCTCCATAGAAGCAGAATATCGTGCCATGGCTGCGGGTGTTGCTGAAGCCATGTGGTTACGATACCTTACGGATGCACTTGGCATTCCCCCGACGAAACCACAGATTTATTGTGACAATCAGTCCACTATTTGTGTTACCAAAAATCCAGTCCTTCATGATCGTATGAAGCATGTTGGGTCCGACTGCCACTTTGTTAGCGATGAGGTACTTGCAGGAACGATGGCCACGCACTATGTCCCATCTACTGACCAGCTTGCTGATATTCTCACCAAGCCTCTTCCGTTACTGTCTTTTCAGTATCTCTGCTCCAAGCTGCCCCTCGTTACCGCTGATCAGCTTGCGGGGGGATAATAGACTACATATATAATTATTAAATACATCTGGGTTATTCTGTAATTAGTTATTCTTCAGTTCTCTATATATACAGCTGTAACCCCTTCAATATCAATAAGATCAATTATTATTAAATTATATCACTCATGATTTAGAAGCATAGTTGGTGGTCTGAATTATTTGTCGCACAAAGGTTCAATATAGCATTTTCTATTAGTGTGTGGTTTCCAGGTTCATGCAAACCCCCCAAAAGCATCATTTTGGGACTGTAAAATGAATTTTTTGATTTATAGCTGAGACTATTGATTTTGAAATTTGATACTCTAAAATATTAGATTTTAGATTGTTTGATTTCACTTATAGTGATTATAGAGGGTTTCTATACGACAGAAAAAGTACTTTTGAATATTTATTCTCTCTTGGTTCAGGTGTTATAACCTGAAGTTTAAAAAAGCAAGAAATTGGGGCCTTATTATCATTCAAAGAAGAATACATTGTTGCAACTGCATCATCCTGTGAAGCAGTTTGGCTAAAGAGGTTGCTTGCTGATTCTTTCAGGAGCAGGCTATTAGAACTGAATTTTTTTGTGACAACAAACCAACTATTGCAATGACATATTAAAAATCTGACATTTCATAACAAGACAAAGCATGTTGACATTGGCTACCATTTCATATGAGATCTAATAGTAAGTGAAAGCATTGTCTTTAAGCATTGTGGCACAGATGACCAAGTTGCTGATATTCTAACCAAAACACTTCTAGTTGAGAAGTATGAGTATTTCAGATTGCAGATGAGAGTGATAAGCTTTGAATCAAGGTAACGTGTTGATTAATGCTTCAAACACCGTCAATTTAGTTCCTAGTTTTAGCTAGTAAAAATAGTGTTAGTTTATTTAATTTGCATGAAGTCGTTTGTTCAGTTATTTAATATTTTCTAATTGACAGAATAGACTTAGTGGACATGTTTATCTACTACTTTTGATTGCTTATTTTTTGCTAACATTAATTGGTTGTAAGCCTATTTAATAGGTCATTATTGTAGCTTTTGCAAACAAAGAACTTCAGATAATACTACTGTCGTTCTCTTCAAAATCCCCAACAATTTCATCCTATACACACTTAAATTATGTAAAAGTGTAGGCACCTCTAAAAAGTAGACTTATTAAAAGGAAAAAAGGACCCGTATTTTCTCCATATAAAATATGGATGGGGTTGAATATTCTGAATGTTTTCATCTAACTCATTTTCTATCCGCACATAAAAAAGAGAAATGTTGATAATTAGGGGTGAATTTAATACTTTCTTTGTATCATTTTATTTAGCTCTTGTTGACTTGACACAATCCTTAAAAAAAAAAAAAATTATATTAGAGGTGCATGTATTTTACTAAACTAATTTTATTAATGATGTTTTAGAATGCTAATTTGACTATTACTATTTTATGTAGTTGTTTAATTCTAAGTGTATAATGATGAAAAAGTAATAAAATCTCTTAATTTGTTAAAATAGATAAGTAACAAAAAAAATAATTATTTTTAGTAGGGAAAAGGCTCAAATATGCCACTGAACTATCAGAAATGACTCATTTATGCTATCCGTTAAAAGTTGGGCTCATTCATGCCATTGCCATTACAAAACTAGCTCATTCATGACATTACTTTTAACAGCGGGTTTTTAGAAAACATCGTTGCCACATGGCGGCATATTAGAGGTTCACGTCATTTTTTTTTTTAATTTTAAAAAATTATTATTTTTTAAAATATTTTTTTTTTGGATGCATTAAAAAGAATCCACACAACTTTTTGATCCATTAAAAATTAGTTTGATCTATGACGATTAGGTTAATAGTAGAGTCAAAATTTTCATTAAATTTTTTTAAAATAACATAAAAATATATATGAAGAAATCAATGAACACACACACACACACACACACACACACATATATATATATATATATATATATATATATATAATATACATTAATTTATTGTATACTCCCACACAAATTGTAACAGCCCAGGCCACCGGCGCATGCGAAATTGTCCGCTTTGGAGCCTCGGCCCCTCAAGGTTTTAAAACGCGTCACATACATGGAAGGTATCCATGCACCTATAAGGCACACTTCGTTCCCCTTCACTACTGATGTGGGATTTGCCTAAGTGAATGCAGGCGTTACGTATCGCCGTCCCTACACTCATCCCCCGTAGGGACTCAGCGTCCTCGCTGAGGTTTGCCCCACCACCGGCACCGGCGCTGGCTCTGATACCAACTGTAACAGCCCAGGCCACCGGCGCATGCGAAATTGTCCGCTTTGGAGCCTCGGCCCCTCACGGTTTTAAAACGCGTCACATACATGGAAGGTATCCATGCACCTATAAGGCACACTTCGTTCCCCTTCACTACCGATGTGGGATTTGCCTAAGTGAATGCAGGCGTTACGTATCGCCGTCCCTACACTGAGATGTAACACCCCGTACTTAATTACGTGCATTAGCCATTGTTATATGTGTTGGAGTATATGTATTGATCCTAAGTTAGGTATATATGAGTATTGATTATTTTGAGATGGTTTCAAGTATATAGTTTGATTATATGTGTATAGGAATCGACCTTATTTATACCGGAATTTGCCCGTAGATGTTTCCATACGAAGGTTATTGAATAAGCTTTCCGACGATATAAAGATTTTCAAAAACGGATAAGTTTCGGATATAAGCGAGCACGTTCAAAACTATAAAACGGTGGCCGGGATGTGAACAGTAAAATTGCAGGAAAATTTCCAGTTTTTGGGTCAACTTTGAACGATCATAACTCCCTCAATATAATGAACTGAGAGAGATACCATATGTCAAAAGAAAGATCTTTGAGTCTTCTTTCCAATGCAATTGGTTTCATCCAAATTTAACATCTGCGTAAGGAGTTATACGCGTTTTACTTCAGCCTCTCAAAATAGATTTTTAGGGTCAACTTCAAACGATTATAACTCCTTGTACAGGACGAACTGGGTGGCCTAATTTATATGAAATGAAATAACTTTAAATTATATTTACAATGATACCAATTTCACCCAAATCCGATATCGGAGCAAAGAGTTATGGTCTATCTACTTCAGCTTGTCAAAACAGTCCACTGGAGGACATATTTGACATTATTTAAATTTTAAGGGCACTTTGGTCATTTTCTATGGTATTATGGACGGGAATATGTGTATATATACATGTATATGAGTTCAAAAACTCATATTCATCATCAATTATAGGAAAGAACAAACCCTAGCCTAATTTTCAACTCTAATTATCTTGTGATTCAACCGTGGAAAGTCCAAATTGATTCCGTAGTTGTGTTCATCGTCTCAAGGGCTTCGAGAATCACCCCTTATTTGTGCCAACAGGACTTCAAAACCCAAAGGGCCATTCTATGGTAAGGATGTAAATTATGTTGGTGTTATTTATATGGATATGTATATATATATATATATGCATGTGAGCATAAGAAGTATGTTATTTGATTGTTGTTGAAA
The DNA here is from genome assembly GCA_030864225.1 of Capsicum baccatum var. pendulum. Classification (NCBI taxonomy): domain Eukaryota; kingdom Viridiplantae; phylum Streptophyta; class Magnoliopsida; order Solanales; family Solanaceae; genus Capsicum; species Capsicum baccatum. The sequence goes on from CM061550.1 coordinate 15,953,793, forward strand.
GATGATTGGAAATGATGTTGGATCATTCTTGTGCATGGTTGGATTATGTTGAATTGTGAAGGGATGATGTGGTATTGATGATATGGTATTGAAATGATGATTATATATATATATATATATATATATATATATACATAAACCTATTGTTCAAGTTGGTTTTTGGAATGCTTTACAAATATTGGTTGTATGGAATTATGGAAGAGAATTGTGGTGTTGGGTTGCTAATACTAGATGCCAAATATTTCATTGTAGATAAGTGATTTGTAAAGGCGGGAAGTTGTGTTGAATTGGTATCCGAATCTACAACGAGGTATGTAAAGCATACTCTAACGATGTTCTTTGGCATGAAAACACCAATGTTCCATAAAGTAAGATTCCGATGGTTATCCAAACACATGTATTGTTCTACATTACCAATGAAGTTGTTTCCATTCTATAAAGTGTCAAAATGTTTCATTGATATACCAAGAGGCTCCTATTTCATTGTTGTGATATTGATGATTCTGAAACATACTGTTGATGTACCAATGAGTCCTTATTACATCGTTATTGTATAGAAGGTCTGTTACTTGATTCCTATTGATGTATCATTGTTCCAAAGGTACTATATTGGCATGAACACTAATGTAATAATCTCAAAAGCTTTTGAACTAAGTTATTGGAAAAGTCTCTTATGTGTTACTTGATATACGTGTGGGTGGTATCCCAGGGGCATAAGCCTAGCATGGGTCGATCCCAATTGATATGTACTGGGGGAAGCCTAATGGTCACAGTACGGTACAGTATTGATTATTGTTAGGTGGTTGGAGGTTCGGGAGGAAGAGGTAATGGCGAATAATAATTGTAAAGAATGGAATGAACGAATGTATACCGTTCCACAAATGTGTTTGTATTCAAGAACCCAATTCAGATTAATAATAATGTACATGATCCTAAAAGTGTTTATGAAGTGTGGTTCACTTCTATTATGATTTATTCACATGTGTATGATTTTCTTGATCCCCCATATCACATATGATTATTTACAGCTTTACATACTCAGTACATATTTCGTACTGACGTCCCTCACGGGGGACCTGCATTTCATGCTGCAGGATCAGGTACTTCAGCTCATTCACAGCATAGATAGGATCCAGGTCATACAGCTGTTGTTGGTGAGCTCCAGTTTGCTTCGGAGCTTTCCGAGTCGGTTTCTTATATTTTGTTATTGTACAGGAGTCATGTGTGGGCGGGGGTTCGTCCCGACCCTAGTTATGTCATGTATATCCTAGAGGCTTTGTAGACATAAAGAAGGGTAAAGTCATGGAAGTTTATATAGTGATGTTATATTCGTATATGGGGTGGCCCCGACGGCCAAGTATTATATATATGTATATATATTTGTGCGTGTTGTGCCGATACAGGTAATTAGACCCTTTTATAAGTAGCGAAGTGCTGCCCAAATTTTTGGTGACATGTAAGTGAAAGTACAGGTATTTGAACGGGTTCTCCCGGGCCTTCTCGGCTTCGGGTGCCAGTCCTGCCCGATGGGATTTTGGGCCGTGACAAAGTGGTATTAGAGAGGTTCGTCCTAGTGAGTCTACAAAGCCGTGTCTACGTAGAGTCTTGTTTATCGGTGTGTTGTGCACCACATCTATAAACAGGAGGCTATGGACATTTAGGAATTGTTTCTTTTCTTCATGTCTTAGATCGTGCGATAGCGCTTATATTGTATATGAAGTCATAGTTGACCACTGAGTCAGTTTGTTTCTCTTATTATAGTAATGATGCCGGTTACCAGAAGCAAGAATACTGGTAAGCAAGTAGATGTGGCTGCCGGAGAGGGGACTAGTAAGTCACCCACTATACCAGCTAATCAAAGTGAGGCTCTAGCTGAGCATGCATCAGAAACTTCCCCCAGTCCAGAAGAAATAAGGGGGAGGAGAACTATATCCCCAGAGCCACCTATTAATGTTGTTGATCAAGATCTTAGAAATGCAGTGCAACTTTTGACTCGTATAGTTGCTGGGCAAGTCCAAGGGCAAGCCATTCCTGTCGCGGGTTCTAGCAGTACTGATAGGGCGGCTAGTCTTCGGACGCAAGATTTTCTTAAGATGGATCCGCCTACTTTTACCGGATCCGATCTTAACGAAGATCCGCAGGAATTTATTGATCAAATCCAAAGGGCCCTAGAGGTGATGCATGTATCGGGCAGAGAGACAGTGGAGTTAGCCGCGTATAGATTCAAAGGTGAGGCTATATATTGGTATGAAGACTGGAAACGGTCGAGGGGCATTGATTCACCCCCAGCTACTTGGAAAGAGTTCAAAGAGGCATTTATTGATCATTATCTTCCATATGAGACTCGTCAGGCCCGTGCGGATCAGTTCTTAAATCTTCGGCAGGGTAATACAAGTGTGAGAGAGTATAGTCTTCGATTTAATTCCTTGTCCAGATATGCTCCTAATGTTATAGCTACTATGGATGACAGAGTTCATCGGTATGTGAACGGATTGGATCCGTATTTGGTTAGGGATTGTACTATTGCTGCACTGAATAAAGATATGGATATAGCTAGGATCCAAGCATTTGCACAGAAAATGGAAGATCAGAGGCAGAGAAGAAGAACGCAGGAATTCGAAAGCGGATCTTCTAAGAGGTCCAGATCTACAGGGCAGTTTATGGCTCCACAGGGAGGTTTTAGACCTCAATTTTCTGCTAGACCACCTACGCCATTATTTTCTTATTTTGCAACTAGTGCTCCACCACAGCATCAGGGGTTCAGAGGCAGTCAAATTGGGCAAAGAAGTGAGGGTCATAGTTCGCGATCAGTGGGTTATCATGGGCAAGGGAATATGATCCAACTGAGACATCCTCGAGATCCATGCAATAAATGTGGAAGGAATCATATGGGTGCTTGTCTGAAGAATAAGGTGATGAAATGGCAAGTTAGGAGCCCGCCTGAAGCACACGGCGAATAAATGAAAATTTAAGCAATAAGGTGAAGTAATTGAAGATCAAGCAACAAGTGATGGAATTGCAAATCAGGAGCCCGCCTGAAGATTAGGGTGATGAAACTTAAGTTCGGAGTCCAACAGAAGCTGTATAGATAGGATTTTGTAATTTCATTTATGTTTTTAACTTGTAATTTTCATTTATGATGTAATAACAGAGGCGTGGATTGGAACCTCGATGGAACTTCACTCGATTCTCCAACTCGGTATAGTCCTTCTCTTTCAAATCCTTTGAGATACCTACCACTTGATTCCCTCAAAACTTGGGTAGATAGGATGTCCTAAGTCAAGACTTGGTTTCCCTGGTCCCTTCTATTTCATTCTTTTTGAATAATGATTGGGATAAAATTCTGTCTCGTTGTCTACTTCTTTATTTGAAAACACTTCGTGTTTACATTTAAAGGGGGCATGCTGTAGACACCTAATTTTGTCCCTCCCGAAGTAGATTTTTATTCATTTTTAGCTCATTTTACCGTATACCCGCACTAGTGTGATTATACCCCACAAAAATACGAAAATACAAAAATACAGAAATAACAACCCTTAACAAAATCTCTAACAAATTTTTATTTTGTTTTAATCCTATCCTAACAACCTCTCCAATTAAAAGCGGACACATCACTATCCCACCTCATACCTTACCTCTACCTCACCTACCCTACCCCTACCCCACCTATTTCCCTTCACGTTTTTCCACTGCTCACCATATATACACACAGATATTCATTCAGGGGGAATAGAAAACCATAGAGACCCATACGCACCATTAACACAAAAAAAACATTTTTGGCCATTTTTCCTGGGCTTCACAATATACTCTAGCAGAATACTCCTCCATTTTTGATATTCATACCACAATAACAACCAAAGACACCTGCTACCCATTTTTTCCATTTTAGTGAATATACATCACTCTCCCTCACCTCTCACTAATCTCACACACGCACAACCACCGTCATCCATTCATACCGGAAAATGCATAATTGCGAAAGCTAAAGCCACAAACCAGCAACCATGTTTTAAACTCACACGTTTTCTTTGATGAAATAGGAAACATATTACCTTCAAAGAAGGGAATTCAGAGCATAAACATCAAGGGATGCAATGCCTCACTTTTACAAATACAGGAAGCAATATTGCTGTGCAGGTTTAATAATAAATCATGGTAAAAATTCATCATCCTATATCCCTCGGAGACACACTTGTCTAGGGATTTCAGTTTTTATTTGGTAGGTGATACACTTCTTAAATTGAACCTTCACTCCTAGGAGACGTACCTTTTAGTTGAGTCATCTCCCTTTGATTTCTAAAAGACATACCTTTTAGTCGAGTCATCCCCCATGATTCCTATAAGACATACCTTTTAGTCGAGTCATCACCTTTGATTCCTATAATACGTACCTTTTAGTCGAGTCATCACCCTTGATTCCTATAAGATGTACCTTTTAGTCGAGTCATAACCTTTGATTCCTATAAGACGTACGTTTTAGTCAAGTCATTTTTCTTTGACCCCTAGAAGACGTACCTTTTAGTCGATTCATTCCCTTTGATTCCTATAAGACGTACCTTTTAGTCGAGTCATTTCCTTTGAGTTCTATAAGACGTATCTTTTAGTCGAGTCATTCCCCTTAACCCCTAGAAGACGTACCTTTTAGTCGAGTCATTTCATTTGATTCCTATAAAACACACCTTTTAGTTGAGTCATTCCCTTTGATTCCTATTAGACGTACCATTTAGTCGAGTCATCCCCTGATTCATATAAGACGTAACTTTTAGTCGAGTTATTCCCTTTGATTCCTATAAGATGTACCTTTTAGTCGAGTCATCCCCTTTGATTCCTATAAGACATACCTTTTAGTCGAGTCATTCCCCCTTGATTCCTATAAGACGTACCTTTTAGTCGTGTCATTCCCCTTGACCCCTAGAAATGTACCTTTTAGTAGAGTCATCCCCTTTGACCCCTAGAAGACGTACCTTTTAGTGAAGTCATTCCCCTTGACCCCTAGAAGACGTACCTTTTAGTCGAGTCATTCCCTTTGACCCCTATAAGACGTACCTTTTAGTTGAGTCATTTCCTTTGATTCCTATAATACGTACTTTTTAGTCAAGTCATCCCCTTTGATTCCTATAAGACGTACCTTTTAGTCGAGTCATTTCCTTTGATTTCTTTAAGACGTAACTTTTAGTTGAGTCATCCCTTGGATTTCTATAAAACATACTTTTTAGTCGAGTCATTTTCTATGATTCCTATAAGACGTACCTTTTAGTTGAGTCATTCCCTTAACCCCTAGAAGGCGTACCTTTTAGTCGAGTCATTCCCTTGATTCCTACAAGACATACCTTTTAGTCGAGTCATTCCCCCGTGACCCCTATAAGACGTACCTTTTAGTTGAGTCATCCCTTTGATTCCTATAAGGCGTACCTTTTAGTCGAGTCCTTCTCCTTAATTCCTATAATGATGTGACTTTCACAAAAGTCCTTTGATGATAAACTGGGGCAAAATTTAATTCTTGTTTTTGGAACTTTACTTTTCTGGCAAACGAAATTTCTCTGTATAATAATTTTTGTTTGGGATAATTTTCTTTCTAGTTTTGATGTGATTTCAGGAGCCTGCCCGAAGCACATGACGAATAAATGAAAAAAAAGCATCAAGGTGAAGAAATTAAAAGTTAAACAGATTGAAAAATAGCAAGTCAGGAGCCCCGCCTGCAGAATAGGGTAAAAAAATTTAAAGGCAAGCAACAAATTGATGAAATTGTAAGACAGGAGCTCGTCTGAAGAACAGGGTGATCAAATGGCAAGTCAGGATCCTACCTGAAGCACAGGGCGAATAAATGAAAAGTTAAGAAACAAGGAGAAGAAATTGAAGACCAAGCAACAAGTGATGAAATTGCAAATCAGGAGCCCGCCTGAAGAATAGGGTGATGAAACTTAAGTCTGGATTCCAACAGAAGCTGTATAGATAGGATTTTGTAATTTCATTTATGTTTTTAACTTGTAATTTTCATTTATGATGTAATAACAGAGCCGCGGATTGGAACCTCGATGGAACCTCACTCGACTCTCCAACTCGATATAGTCCTTCTCTTTCAAATCCTTTGAGATACCTACCACTTGATTCCCTCAAAACTTGGGTAGATAGGATATCCTAAGTCAAGCCTCGGTTGCCCTGCTCCCTTCTGTTTCATTCCTTTTGAATAATGATTGGGATAAAATTCTGTCTCGTTGTGTACTTCTTTGTTTGAAAACACTTCGTGTTTACATTCAAAGGGGGCATGCTGTAGACACCTAATTTTGTTCCTCCCGAAGTAGATTTTTATTCATTTTTATTGCATTTTACCGTGTACCTGCACTAGTGTGATTATACCCCACAAAAATACAAAAATATAAAAATACAAATATAACAACCCTTAACAAATCTCTAACAAATTTTTATTTTGTTTTAATCCTATCCTAACAACCTCTCCAATTAAAAGCGGAAACATCACCACCCCATCCTATACCCTATCTCTACCTTACCTACCCTACCCCTACCCCACCTTTTCTCTTTATGTTTTTCCACTGCTCTCCTTATATATACACAAATATTCATCCAGGGGGAATAGACAGCCATAGAGACCCATACGCACCATTAGCATAAAAAAAACATTTTTGGCCATTTTTCCTGGGCTTCACGATATACTCCAGTAGAATACTCCTCCATTTTTGATATTCATACCACAATAACAACCAAAGACACCTGCTACCCATTTTTCCATTCTAGTGAATATACATCACTCTCCCTTACCTCTTACAAATCTCATACACACAACCACCGTCATCCATTCATACCGGAAAATGCATAATACACCAACAACAATAATCATCAAATAAAAAAATCATTTTCATTTTTCTTGTGTCTTTGAGTCAAGTCCATGACAAAATAAGTGAGAAAAGCTTTCAAAACTGGCTACCAATTTCTTCAATTGCACAAAGCAAGACAAAGTCAGCATATGAAAGAGACATGATTCTGAGCCGAATAAGGCATGCAGAAAGTTTAATCAACAGACAAGCTTGGGAACTCATGAAAATACCAAGGTTTAAAGGGTTTATCTAAGAAGCATGGCAAAGCAGAGATACTGTATTTGTTTCAGTCACTCTTAATAATCTGAGTTCGGGTCAATTATTCAACAAGTCAATGATATATGTTAATAGTTGGAAGCAAGTTTAAAAGTGACGAGGGAAAGAGCGATCGTCGCGAAAGCTAAAGCCACAAACCAGCCACCATGTTTTAAACTCACAAGTTTTCTTTGATGAAACAGGAAACATATTACCTTCAAAGAAGGAAATTCAGAGCATAAACATCAAGGGATGCAATGCCTCACTTTTACAAATGCAGAAAGCAATATTGCTGCGCAGGTTTGATAATAAATCATGGTAAAAATTCATCATCCCATATCCCTCGGAGACACACTTGTCTAGGGATTTCAGTTTTTATTTGGTAGGTGATACACTTGTTAAATTGAACCTTCACTCCTACGAGACGTACCTTTTAGTCGAGTCATCTCCCTTTGATTCCTATAAGACATACTTTTTAGTCGAGTCATCCCCCTTGATTCCTATAAGATGTACCTTTTAGTCGAGTCATTACCTTTGATTCCTATAAGACGTACCTTTTTGTCGAGTCATCACCCTTGATTCCTATAAGACGTACCTTTTAGTCGAGTCATCACCTTTGATTCCTATAAGACATACCTTTTAGTCGAGTCATTTTTCTTTGACCCTTGGAAGACGTACCTTTTAGTCGATTCATTCCCTTTGATTCCTATAAGACGTACCTTTTAGTCGAGTCATTTCCTTTGATTTTTAAAAGACGTACCTTTTAGTCGAGTCATTCCCCTTGACCCCTAGAAGACGTACCTTTTAGTTAAGTCATTCCCCTTGCCCCTAGAAGACGTACCTTTTAGTTGAATCATTTCCTTTGATTCCTATAAGATGTATCTTTTAGTCGAGTCATTCCCTTTGATTCCTATTAGACGTACCATTTAGTCGAGTCATCCCCTGATTTATATAAGACGTACCTTTTAGTCGAGTCATTCCCTTTGATTCCTATAAGACGGACCTTTTAGTCGAGTCATCCCCTTTGATTCCTATAAGACATACCTTTTAGTCGAGTCATTTCCCCTTGATTCCTATAAGACTTACTTTTTGATCGAGTCATCCCCTTTGATTCCTATAACATGTACCTTTTAGTCGAGTCATTCCCCTTGACCCCTAGAAGACGTACCTTTTAGTCGAGTCATACCCTTTGACCACTAGAAGACGTACCTTTTAGTCAATTCATTCCCCTTGACCCCTAGAAGATGTACCTTTTAGTTGAGTCATTCCCCTTGACCCCTAGAAGACGTACCTTTTAGTCGAGTCATTTCCTTTGATTTCTATAATACGTACTTTTTAGTCGAGTCATACCCTTTGATTCCTATAAGACGTACCTTTTAGTCGAGTCATTTCCTTAGATTTCTATAAGACGTACCTTTTAGTCAAGTCATTCCTTGGATTCCTATATGACATACTTTTTAGTCGAGTCATTTCCTTTGATTCCTATAAGACGTACCTTTTAGTCGAATTATTCCCTTAACCCCTAGAAGACGTACCTTTTAGTCTAGTCATTCCCTTAATTCCTACAAGACGTACCTTTTGGTCGAGTCATTCCCCCGTGACCCCTATAAGGCGTACCTTTTAGTTGATTTATCCCTTTAATTCCTATCAGGCGTACCTTTTAGTCGAGTCCTTCTCCTTAATTCCTATAATGATGTGACTTTCACAAAAGTCCTTTGATGATAAACTGGGGCAAAATTTAATTCTTGTTTTTAGAACTTCACTTTTCTGGCAAACGAAATTTCTCTTTATAATAATTTTTGTTTGGGATAATTTTCTTTCCAGTTTTGATGTGATTTCAGGAGCCTGCCCGAAGCACATGACGAATAAATGAAAAAAAAGCATCAAGGTGAAGAAATTAAAAGTTAAACAGATTGAAAAATAGCAAGTCAGGAGCCCCGCCTGCAGAATAGGGTAAAAAAATTTAAAGGCAAACAACAAATTGATGAAATTGTAAGACAGGAGCTCGTCTGAAGAACAGGGTGATCAAATGGCAAGTCAGGATCCCACCTGAAGCACAGGGCGAATAAATGAAAATTTAAGAAACAAGGAGAAGAAATTGAAGACCAAGCAACAAGTGATGAAATTGCAAATCAGGAGCCCGCCTGAAGAATAGGGTGATGGAACTTAAGTCTGGATTCCAACAGAAGCTGTATAGATAGGATTTTGTAATTTCATTTATGTTTTTAACTTGTAATTTTCATTTATGATGTAATAACAGAGTCGCGGATTGGAACCTCGATGGAACCTCACTCAACTCTCCAACTCGGTATAGTCCTTCTCTTTCAAATCCTTTGAGATACCTACCACTTGATTCCCTCAAAACTTGGGTAGATAGGATATCCTAAGTCAAGCCTCGGTTACCCTGCTCCCTTCTGTTTCATTCCTTTTGAATAATGATTGGGACAAAATTCTGTCTCGTTGTCTACTTCTTTGTTTGAAAACACTTCGTGTTTACATTCAAAGGGGGCATGCTGTAGACACCTAATTTTGTCCCTTCTGAAGTAGATTTTTATCTTATTTTACCGTATACCCGCACTAGTGTGATTATACCTCACAAAAATACAAAAATATAAAAATACAAAAATAACAACCCTTAACAAAATCTCTAACAAAGTTTTATTTGGTTTTAATCCTATCCTAACAACCTCTCCAATTAAAAGCGGAAACATCACCACCCTACCCCATACCCTACCTCTACCTCACCTACCCTACCCCTACTCTACCTATTTTCCTTCACATTTTTCCACTGCTCACCATATATTCACACAGATATTCATCCAGGGAGAATAGACAGCCATGAAGACCCATACACACCATTAATACAAAAAAACATTTTTGGCCATTTTTCCTGGGCTTCACGATATACTCTAGCAGAATACTCCTCCATTTTTCATATTCATACCACAATAACAACCAAAGACACCTGCTGCCCATTTTTTCCATTCTAGTGAATATACATCACTCTCCTTCACCTCTCATGAATCTCACGCACACACAACCACCGTCATCCATTCATACCGTAAAATGCACAATACACCAACAATAATAATCATCAACTAGTGAGGAGAGATGATGGGAAACTGACCAGGAAAGATAAATTGAGACGCGTAAGAGAGAGAGAGAGTTGCATAGAAAGTGAAGGAAAGAGAGAGAGAGGGATTGATTTTGACTTTTCCGGTGAGATTATCGCCAGTATCAGCTGGCCGGAACATCCCCCGTCAATAGTCAGCAAAAAATGTGAAATTAGCGATCGGAAAACACCACCCCACCACTACTTAACAACTAAAAATGCCCGAACCAGCGAGAGTACCCCAAATCCGATCCAAACTCGACCAGTCCGTCTTTCTTCATCACGATTTTGGTATGTTCGATTTCTGTTCGGGTAGTTGGGGTACGATACTGAGCTGGTGTCAATCATTTTAAGGTTTTCCTGTAGTCCGTCTTGTGTTGGTTTGCCGTTCGTCGTCAATTTGTTTTAATCTGGGTTTATTTTGCTCTTGGATTTCGAGATCGGAATTTCATCTTTGGGGGTTTATGGTTTCTGTTTGAAGTTATTGATTAGGCAATATATATTGAGTTGGTGTTCTTGGATTTAAATCTATTCGGATCGTAATTCGCAATATTGAGTTGGTCGGGTTGTCGAGGCTGATTCGAGGTTTTTTGGTGCATTGATTCGTCCTCTTGATTGATTGATATTTGGAATAAAATCCTAATTGAGGTCCAATTCTATCTCTCTTTAATTTTTACGTAATTTTGGGTGATTTGTGTGTTTGACATGCTTGAATTTTCATTGTGTGTTGGTTGATTTTGGATTTGGATATGACAACTTGATTGGTGGATTGCGTATTGAATTGGTTTAATCTTGTTGAGAATGAAATTTGGGGGGAAGGAGTTGAGAATCAATTAAGATGAATGTTCATTAGTGTTTATTCATTGTTGGATATTGTTTACATTGATAGTATCATGTGTTTGATCGTTAAAGGGGTAGACAAATACTAAGTTTAGGTAGGAAAATTGTAAAAAATGGAAGATTGTGATTTTGTTGGACGTGTGAATATTTGTTGAATGGTTCTTCCTATTTTAACGCACAAAATTGAGAAAATGTATTCATATAGTATTGGTTAACAATTTTAATATTGTTACACTAATTTGAAATGTGGTCTGAATAAAATTCTAATTTTTGATATTTCTTCTCTTCTATTTTCAAAATGAATTATGATATTTTGTTGTTCGTTGCATTTTCTTAAAGTTTGTTTTTTATTGTTTGTGTTTATAAAAACAAAATTACAATTTGGTTTGATTTGTTCTGTTCTTGGTAAAAATGGTGAAATTGCTATTTTTTGTTGAACAAAATTGTGCTATTATTTTTTGTTTTCTCCGACAGATTACCCATCTATACAATATATTAACCAGCTGATGCAACAGATTTATCATATGATGCAACAAATCAACCATCTGATGCACCAGAGAAACTATCAGATTACAATTTTGATGCAATGGATTAATAATCTGATGCAACAAATTAATTATTTGATGCAACAACTTTACCATATGTTTCAACAGATTAAGTATTGGATAAAAAATCTGATGCAACTAATTAACCATCTGGTGCAATGGAAGAACCATCAGATTAATGATTTGATGCGACAGATGAACCTTCTATTGGATAAAATCCTATCAACTTTTCCTACAGGAAATATCCAAGACTTGATTTTTTTAACTGATCATTCATCTGCCGCGATAGACAACCCTATGTTGGAAGAAATCTAAACAATATTGATCGTTGATAACTGTTCCAACAGATCACTTATGTGTTGCAGCAGATGTGTGACTTGTTGCACAGACCATTCATCTTTCTCAATAGATGAGTGATATATTTTGTATTGTCACAACAGATTACTCAGTCGTTGTTGTAGTTTAGTTAACTGCTCTGACAGATCACTCATATGTTGCAATAGATGTGTGATCTGTTGCACAAACCATTCATTTTTCTCAACAGATGAGTGATATGTTTTGTATTATCGTAACAGATTATTCAACCGTTGCTATGGATTATTTAACTGTTCCAATAGATCACTCATATATTGCAACAGGTGATGTCACAACAGTTGTATGATCTGTTGAACAGACCATTCATCTGCCTTAAAAGATGAGTGATATGTTTTGTATTGTTGCAACAAATTACTCATCCGCTGCAATAGTTTAGTTATATGCTGCAACAGATATACTACCTGGTGCAACAGATTGGTGATCTGTTGCAACTATTATTTTACTGTTTTGATTATTTGATTTACTGTTATCCTTTTTTAAAGATGCATTAATCAACAATAATATATTATTTCATGTTCCTGTTAATTTTAGATGATATGGTTCCCAAAAGAACAGAAACCGAATCAAGTCCAAGTAAAGGAACAAGTGAAGCAGCTAGGCTACATCCACCACTCTATGAGCTTGCTTTACAAGCGTTATCTCAATCGAGAGCAGAATATGATGAACACGGGGAGGAGGAATGTTTCAAAAGAGTGATGCAGATGCTAATAGCCCTTCCACCGAAGAGCTGGTCAAAACCTTCAACATTGATCGTTATCCTGTGAGAATGCAGTGAGATGGTGCCGCAGATTTAACGGGTGTAACACCCCAAAAATGGGTCCTGAGATATCACACGGTGCTTAAGGCTACAAGTAGCCCCAAGCTAACCCTTTGAGCCTACTAACATATTTAAACACTTAAATGAAGATGTTGAAAGCAATATCATGAAAACCCATCGTATCAAGTCTAACTGAAATGCGGATAAGTACTGTAAAAGTAACAAAATACGGGACATCTGACAATTTTGAAAAATCCAGCCTAACAAGCCTCTACTACTCAATGTACTATTGAGCCATTGGGATAGGTCCCAACTGACTCGAACTCAACGAAACAAAAGTAATCAACTCATAATGAAACTGAAAGTCTGAATAACACATCCTCGAATCATGAGGACTCACCACTGCAGAAGATGTAGATCAATGTGCTCGGGAATCACTATCGAGGCTGGGACTGGGAACATCAACCTACATTACAAAAAAATGTAGCCCATATACGAATATGTGGGTTAGTACCACGGAAAATGTACCGAGTATATTGGGGTGTATGCAATTTCGATAATCAAATATCACAAATTTTATAAGAAACATGCATGCTGATATAAATGACTCACTTAGCTTGAATTAAACCATCATAATCATGGATGAATAATACATGTAAGATAAAACAAGTGAGCCATTAAAATAAGTTCTCAATTCACTTTCTTCTCAGTTTCAAACTTGTAAAGTAATCAAGTCTTAAAACAGCTCTCCTTAGAGCATACATTTCAATCTTTTGGAAACAAGAAACTTTCTCAGAAATCATAATTTTTCAAACCATACACACTTAGCTTAGATAGAGTAGAGACACACTATGGGAGTTTCTCATAACCGACACAAACCATGTGAGCTACATGGAGTCCAACGTCCAACCCACATTGGGGAGAGTCATCCTATCCTTGCCATCAGAGTAGGACTTTGATAATTCATTCATTTACTAGTGATCACTATATCAGCCTCAGGCTCACATCCTACGGGGGCACGTAGTTCTAGGGAAGTACCACACTTCCCACTTGGTGCTAAATACTACTCCCGGACTTAGCTCAGAATTTTAAAACACAATCCGCCTTACACAATTCCATACTTTGCATTGGGAGCCAATATGCTACCCCTTTTTATCATAATTCAATCAAATGGTGCGGATTTCTTTTCTCACTTGGGTTCAAAATCAACTCTTTCACGACCAAAAAGGTCAAATCTTTCTACATCATGTCAATTCATTAAATTCTCAAGATGCTTATAACACATAATTTCTCAAAAATAACCATCTCAAATAGGGTTCAAAGACCCATATATCAATATCACAATAAAACCTTCAATATCTATGCTTTATATCGTAGACATATATATAAATCACTTTAAATCTGACAAGTTCAGCTTTATGTATAACCCTATCAACATTCTCATGAAAGTAATATAAGATATAAATTCATACTTCAAATTCATAGGAAAACATATAAAATCATGTATCTTCGAAAAAGGAAACCAACTTTGGGCATAAGAACGGAATGGAGTTCTTGTTGAAAACCCCCACATACCTTTATGGTAACGAAATTGTTGAAAGATTGGACCTTCAATCTTGATTGTGCAACCCTTGTTGTTTTGCTCCTATCGTGCTCTTGAATGATGTGCTTAAACTGATAATAGGATTATGATATGATTAGGAACAGTTAAATTCGTAAGGTTAAGTTTAGGGATGTGTAAGAAGTGTTAAAAGACTTATTTGCCCTCAAAATAACTCAAGAATAGAGTGTATTCATTGCTGGAATCCTAAGTGTGCGTCGCACACCTTATCGCATAAGCTAGGGTGTGCGCCGCACACCTTATCGCACAAGCTAAGGTATGCGTCACACACCTTATGGAACACTTTAGGGTGTGCGCCGCACAACCTATGGTACACCCATTCCAGTAGCCATGTGTGATTGGTTAGGCGACGCACTCCACTTTGCAAAGCCATAACTTCTTGTTCGAGTGTCGGATTTTGGTAAAATTGGTATCGTTGGAAAGCTAATCCGATTCTCTACCATTTAGTGGTCGAAACATACAAAAATACCACATATTCATCAAGTTATTCTCATTCAAAGATGACCCTTGAGAAATAAAACACTAAAACTTGATGGATTCAAAACTCTTAGCTTGCATTACCCTAAGTGACTCATATGAATATATTTAACACATCATAAGGTTTTTTCTCACTATGATACTCATGGTAAGTCATGTGCTCAAATATGAATTACAGGATAGGAGGTTTCACATGCAGGAACAATGATTCGTGTTCTAGCTTAGAAATATACGGGGTATTACAATATCTCCCCCTTGGTGACATTCGTCCCCAAATAATGGTCGATAGGCTAAGAATACGGAGAAAACTAAGGGTACGCAACTGAAACATCTTGCTAAATGGATTCTACTTCTTCCTAATCTTTCGAATACTTCATAGAATGCATAAACTCAAAGTAGGAATGGCTATATAGCTGCAGCTTTATTAGAAAGAGATTGAAGTAAGAAAGAATGGTACTTTCGGCTTGATCTGAACTTGTGGGAAAGAGGTGCGGGTACTTGGATTGCATATGTGCTTCGGCTTCTCAAGTAGCACCCTCAACTGACTGATTTTGCTGCAACACTTTGACCAAGAAAACTTCTTTCCTCCTTAGTCTCCAAACTTGGTGATCTAAAATCTCAACAGGAACCTCATCAAACGAAAGACTATTTTGAACATCAGGGTTTTCCGAAGGATTTGCCACAACACAATCACTAACGTGTTTCCTAAGCATGGAAACATGAAAAACAGGGTGAACAACTGACAAATCTGTAGGTACCTCAATCTCATAAGCCACTCTTCCTAAACAATTTAGGATCCTATAAGGACCGACATAGCGGGGACTAAGCTTCCCCTTCTTCCCAAAACTCTTCACCCCCTTCATGGGTGAAATTTTCAGGTACACCAGATCATCCACTTCAAACTCCAAGTCTCTACGCCTCACATCTGCATACCACTTTTGGCGACTCTGAGCTATCTTTAACCTCTCTCTAATCAACTTTACCTTCTCCATTGCCTCAAATACTGCGTCAGGTCTAGCTATAGTAGCCTCACCCACCTTGAACCAACCTATGGGTGATCTACACCTTCTATTATACAAAGCCTCAAACGGTGCCATCTAGATTCTAGCATGATAACTGTTATTATATGCGAACTCAATTAGTGGAAAATTTTCATCCAACTACCTCTGAAGTTGAGAGTATACGCCCTCAACATATCCTCCAAAGTCTGGATAGTCCTCTCGACCTGACCATCCGTCTACGGGTGAAACACAAAACTCAAATAAACTTGGGTGCCCAAACCCTTCTGAAATGCCCTCCAAAACTGCAAAGTAAACTGAGTACCCCTATCCAAAATGATGGACAAGGTAAGTCCATACATCCTGACTAACTCCCGAATACACAGTCTGGCATAGTCCTCAGCCGAATAGGATGTATGCACAGGCAAGAAATGCGCTGACTTAGTCAGCCTATCAACAACAACCCAAATAGAATCATGATGGCATCGGGAAAGAGGTAGACTAGTCACGAAATCCATATTAATCTCTTCCCACTTCCAAGTAGGAATACTGAACTCTTGCATCACACCACCAGGTAATTGGTGATCAACCTTAACCTGCTGACATGTTGCACCTTTTCCAAAAACTTAGCTATATCATTCTTCATACCGCACCACCAATAGATTTCTCACAAGTCGCGGTACATCTTGGTAGCACCGGGATGAATAGAATACCGCGCACCATGTGCTTCAGCCATGATTCTCTATCTTAGATCATCAACATTCAGAACATACAACCTACCCTGCAACCTTAATACACCATCTCCCCCTAGGGAGAAAACCTCTACCTTATAGTCTTTGATTGACTCTTTCAGTCTGACCAAGCTACCATCTAAGTCCTTCTTTCTTTTTTACTTCCGAAACTAAGGATGATTTGGAATTACCCTGAACTAACATACTCCCCCCAGCGGAATCAAGCAGACTAATACCCATCCTAGCCAAACAGTGCACATTATGAGCCAACTCTTTTTTAACTTCCTCAACATGTGAAACACTACCCATGGACATCCTGCTAAGGGCACCTGCTACTATATTGGCCTTGCTCGGATGATACAACACGCTCATTTCATAGTCTTTTAGCAATTCTAACCACCTCCTCTATCTAAGGTTCAACTCTCTTTGGGTAAACACATACTGCAGGCTTTTGTGATCAGTAAAAACATCTACATGCACACCATACAAATAATGTCTCCAGAGTTTTAAAGAAAACACTACAACAGCCAACTCTAAGTCATGGGTTGGGTAGTTCCTCTCATGAGGTTTCAACTGCTTAGAAGCGTAGGCTATAACTTTCCCTCTTTGCATCAACACACAACCTAAACCCACTCTCGAAGCATCAAAATATACTACAAAACCATCTACACCATCAGGCAAGGTCAGCACAGGGGCGGAAGTAAGTCGAGTCTTCAACTCCTGAAAACTCTTATCGCAGGAATCAAATCAAAGAAACTTTACTTTCTTTTGGGTCAACCGAGTCATGAAATATGCAATCGAATAGAACCCTTCAAAAAAAATAGCGGTAATAGCTAGCTAGACCTAAAAAACTCCTAATATTAGACGGAGAGATAGGCCTATGCTAATTTCTTATAGCTTCTATCTTTTGGGGATAAATTGTAATACCTTTGAAAGAAATAATATGACCCAGAAACGCAACTAACCTTAGCCAAAATTCACACTTACTGAACTTGGTGAATAATTGATGATTTCTAAGAGTTTGCAAAATGATTTAGAGATGGTCTGCATGGTCACCCTCATTGCGGGAATACACAAGAATATCATCAATAAACACAATAATGAACATGTCAAGATATGTCTTGAACACTCGATTCATGAAGTCCATAAAAGATATGGGGGCGTTGGTTAGCCCGAGAGACATGACAATAAACTCAAAATGACCATAGCGGGTTCGGAAGGCTATTTTCAGGATGTCACACTCCCTTACTTTAAGTTGGTGATAGCCGGATCTAAGGTCTATCTTGGAAAAATAACTCGCACCTTGTAATTGATCAAACAAATCATCTATTCTCAGAAGGGGATACTTGTTTTTGACAGTGACTTTGTTAAACTAACAGTAGTCAATGCACATACGCAAAGAACCATCTTTCTTCCACACGAATAGCACCGGTGCACCCCAAGGAGAGACACTGGGCCTTATAAAACCTTTGTCTAACAGATCTTTGAGTTTCTCTTTCAACTCCTTAAGTTCTACGGGTGCCATACGGTAAGGAGGGATAGAAATGGGTTGGGTGTTGGGAAGAAGATCAATCTCAAACTCTATCTCTCTATCAGGAGGTATCCCTGGAAGATCTTTCGAAAATACGTCAAGAAACTCATTGACAATGTTGACTGATTGGAGAGTTGGAGTCTCAGACTTAGTGTCTTTAACTCTAACCAAATGATATATGCAACCTCTGGAAATAAGCTTTCTGGCTTTAAGATAGGAGATAAAATGACTCTTAGGGATACGAAATTTCCAGACCATTCTAAAATTGGCTCACCAGGAAACTAAAATTCGACCATATAGGTACGATAGTCTATAGATGCATAGCATGAGTGAAGCCAATCCATACCCAGGATAACATCAAAATCCACCATGTCTAACTCTGTCACATCAACAAACATGACCCTACGAAGGACTGTAACTGGACACTTTTTATACATTTTCTGATCAACAATAGATTCACCCATTGGGGTAGAAACTAGGATAGGCTCGGGAATATTTTTGGGATCCACTTTAAAGTTCACACCAATCAGTGGGGTCACATATGAAAAATTTGACCCGAGATCCAAAATCACATAAACATCAAAATGGAAAACATAGAGCATACCAGTAACGACATCTGGAGAGTCCTCCAGCTCCTGGCGGGATGGCAAAGCATAGAATCGATTCTAGCGCTAACCACCAGTGGTGATAGAAGAAGCTCCCTGAGTAGGGGCTGGACGAGTTACCGGAGCTGGAGGACTAGCAGTCTGAGTCTGGGGGCTTATATCATATTTCCCTACCTGGCATGCGGGCACTCTCTAAGTCTGTGACCCAGGTTACCATACCTAAAGCAGCTCCCTTCTCACCCTAACACCCACCTGGATGGGTCCTACCACACTTAGCACACAGAGAAGAACTAGGCCTGTTACTAATACTATGATGAGACCTAGACATAGGGGTCTTATTTCCTTGCTCCTGCCTACCTCCAGGCACGGGAGCGCTAGCTGACGACGGTGCTGGCATAGATGAACGGTTCTGAAACTGAGGGCGATTCCCTCCTTGAGACTTAGTCTGACCATAGTCATGCTGCTCGGATCTGACCCTCTTATTTCCCCTTACTCTGTCTCTCTCCCTGAGCTTGTCTGCTTCAATCTACTGGGCATGAAGCATCAACCTAGCCAGATCCATATCCCTATTTAACATAGCAGTCCTGCACTTCTTCAATACCAAACCTAAAACACTTGTCACGAACCTTCTCATGCTAGAGCGAGCATCAACAATCAAGTTAGGAGCATATTTGGCCAATTGGTTGAAGTTCAAGCAGTACTCCTTAACAGTCATAGATCCCTGCCTCAAATTCATGAACTTCTCTACTCTTGCCTCTCTCATCTCCAATGGAAAGAACTTATCCAGGAATACATCCTGGAATACCTGCTAAGTCATAGGGGCAACACCCTCTTCTCTCTCCTTCTTCCACGCAACAACCCAGTCATGAGCATTGTCTTTTAACCAATAGGATGCTTTCTCAACACTTTCTTCCTCAGACACGTGCATCGCCGACGTAATCTTCCTCACCTCCTCAAGAAATAACTGTAGGTCTTCACCTACCTTAGAGCCATAGAACTTCAGCGAATTCATCCGCATAAAATCATAAATTCTTGCAGAAGCAGAATCACCTCCTTGCTGAGGTAGAACTGGGGCCTGATTTGCCTAGGCATTGGCGATGACAGCTTGGGACAGCGCATGAAAGGCTACCCAAAACTCATCATGGGATACATTTACATTAAGGGGATCAGCGGGCTGAGGTTGCTGCTCATTGTTGTTTATAAGAGCTCGACCAGGAGGCATTTTTTGAAACAAGAGAGCACAAATCAATAGCTGAGAGAGACAAGTTTAAGTACGATGGACTTGAACGAAAGAAATAACTTTTTCCTAAAATATTTCGTAGCCTCTTGCTCGTAGATGTAGCGCACTACACACTGATGATTAAGACTTTACTTAAGGCGGCTTGTCAGACTCCCTAGGACTCCTTAAACCTTAGGCTCTGATACCAAGTTTGTAATACCCCAAAAATGGATCCCGAGATGTCACACGGTGCTTAAGGCTACAAGTAGCCCCAAGCTAACCCTTTGAGCCTGCTAATATATTTAAACACTTAAATGAAGATGTTAAAAGCAATATCATGAAAACCCATTGTATCAAGTCTAACTGAAATGCGAATAAGTACTGTAAAAGTATCAAAATACGGGACATATTGAGCCATTAGGACAGGTCCCAACTGACTCAAACTCAAAGGAACAAAATTAATCAACACATAATAAAACTGAAAGTCTGAATAACATGTCCTTGAATTATGAGGACTCACCACTGCAGAAGATGTAGATCAATGTGCTCGAGAATCACTATCGAGGCTGAGACTGAGCACTTGAACCTACATTACGAGAAAATGTAGCCCACATACGAATATGTGGGTCAGTACCATGGAAAATGTACCGAGTATATAGGGGTGTATGCGATTTCGATAATCAAATATCACAACTTTTATAAGAAACATGTATGCTGGTATAAATGACTCACTTAGCTTGAATTAAACCATAATAATCATGGATGAATAATAAATGTAAGATAAAACAAGTGAGTCATTACAATAAGTTTTCAATTAACTTTCTTCTCGATTTCAAACTTGTAAAGTAATCAAGTCTTAAAACAGCTCTCCTTATAGCATAATTTCGATCTTTTGAAAACAAGAAACTTTCTTATAAATCATAATTTTTCAAACCATACACACTTAGCTTAGATAGAGTAGAGACACACTATGGGAGTTTCTCATAACCGACATAAACCATATGAGCTACATGGAGTCCAACGTCCAACCCACGTTGGGGAGAGTCGTCCTATTCTTACCATCAGAGTAGGACTTTGATAATTCATTCATTCACTAGTGATCACTATATCAGCTTCAGGCTCATATCCTACGGGAGCACGTAGTTCTAGAGAAGTACCACACTTCCTACTAAGTGCTAAATACTACTCTCGGACTTAGCTTAAAATTTTAAAAGAAAATCCACCTTATACAATTCAATACTTTGCATTGGGAGCTAATATGCTACCCCTTTTTATCATAATTCAATCAAATGGTGTGGATTTATTTTCTCACTTGGGTTCAAAATCAACTTTTTCAAGACCAAAAAAGTCAAATCTTTCTACATCATGACAATTCATTAAATTCTCAAGATGCTTATAACACATAATTTCTCAAAAATAACAATCTCAAATAGGGTTCAAAGGGCCATATATCAATATCACAATAAAACCTTCAAGATTTACGCTTTATATAATAGACATATATATAAATCACTTCAAATCTGAAAAGTTCTATCAACATTCTCATGAAAGTAATATAAGATATAAATTCATACTTCAAATTCATAGGAAAACATATAAAATCATGTATCTTTGAAAAAGGAAACCAACTTTGGGCGCAAGAACGAAAGGGTGTTCTTGTTGAAAAACCCTACATATCTTTATGGTAACGAAATTGTTGAAAGATTGGACCTTCAATCTTGATTGTGCAACCCTTGTTGTTTTGCTCCTATCATGCTCTTGAATGATGTGCTTAAACTGATAATAGGGTTATGATGTGATTAGAAATAGTTAAATTCATAAGGTTAAGTTTAGGGACATGTAAGGAGTGTTGAAAGACTTAGTTTCCCTTTAATTAACTCAAGAACGGAGTGTTTTCATTGCTAGAACCCTAAGTATGCGTCGCACACCTTATCGCATAAGCTAGGATGTGCGCCGCACACCTTATCTCACAAGCTAAGGTATGCGTCGCACACCTTATGGTACACTATAGGGTGTGTTCCGCAAAACCTATGGCACATCCATTCCAGTAGCCATGTGCGAATGGTTAGGCGATGTACTCCACTTTGCAAAGCATTAACTTCTTGCTCGGGTATCGGATTTTGATAAAATTGATATCGTTGGAAAGCTAATCCAATTCTCTACCATTTGGTGTGTCTAAATATACAAAAATACCACATATTAATCAAGTTATACTCGTTCAAAGATGTCCCTTGCAAAATAAAACACTAAAACTAGATGGATTCAAGAAGTCTTAGCTTGCATTACCTTAAGTGACTCATATGAATACATTTAACGCATCATAAGCTTTATTCTCACTAGGATACTCATGGTAAGTCGTGTGCTCAAATATAAATTACAGGATAGGAGGTTTCACATAGAGGAACAATGGTTCATCTTCTAGCTTAAAAATGTAAGGGGTATTACAACGGGTGATTTTGTGGTTAAGTCAGCCATGGGAAAATCTTTCAACGTCTTCAGAAAAATAATTCAAGAACAAAAATTGGATGCTTATTTCAGGGAAAGCTACTTTAGGAAATATCTTGATTTGTCGGATGACAACAATGCTTGTTTTCAAATGAAAATGATATATGAACTTCTCAAACGTAGGTTTATGTATGAAAACAAAAATAAGATGGATGAGGTATGGATAAATTACTGTGGCACATCTGTTTGTTTTGGTTGTAAGGAGTTTGCCATAGTTACTGGACTAAAATTTTATCCTCCTTCTCAAGTTATATCTGTTCTAACCCAAAAAAAGCACCCGCACACCTAAAAAAGGCAAAGGCAAGTCGTGCGAACGTGATGACCTGGTGTCCTTGTTGGTCCAAGCTTTAGAAACAAAAATTTAATAGAAGCGTTGAAAGGTAAAGGACTTTCAAAGAAGCACAACCAATCATTGTACTTGGTTTGGTTTATACATAATATTCTTTGGGCGAGAGACGTTAACAACAACATAAACCTCGGTTTAATAAAGCTCTCCGAGGATCTTGAGGAATTTAACAGCTATCCTTGGGGGTATGAAAGCTTCAAAATGACTGGCAAATATTTGTTAACCCCGTTAGTGCCAAAGACATTCAACTTATATGGCTTCCCATGGGATTTCATGGTAAATGTTTCTTTCTTCTATAATGATATAATTTACTTTTTTTGCTCAATAATGGTTTTGATTTATTTGCGTTATTTTATAGGCTTGGGCGTTTGAAGCCATTCCTTATTTGAGACAACAAGTGAACTACCAGGAAGGAGTTTTCTGTCCAATAATCTTGAGATGGTTGTTGGCCAAAACTGATAAAAATTCAAAATTTCTTGATCTCTTCAACCCTTCGAAGGATGTAGTAAGTATAATTATAATTGATTTTTTCTATTAATTAATGATTTTTTTGAATGATCTAATCATCATACTAATATATGTAATGATTTATGTTAGATTGTGCATCCATCGCTAGTTCCGACCAATCAAGAGTTAAAGATATCATTTTTTCTTACTTTATGGTCTGTGCAAACTTTATCGGACCCTAAGGTCATCGACAGAAAAAAATAAAATTGTTTGGAGCAACAACCATTACATAAAAAATAATTTTAGAGGGTGGGATTGTTGTTGTTGTTGATGGTCTTAGTGGTGATGAAGCTGTTGGTGGTGGTAGTGGTGCTGTTGTTGGTGCTAATGATGCTCCTCTTACAATATTTAAAGCAAACCATTATGAGTATGATCATACTGGTTATATAGATTTTGCCTCTCCCAGGGAATGTTCTGCATGCAAATGTCAAGACTGCAGGGCGAAACATGATGTAGTGATTAATGCTATTAATGCATTAGCTACTTCTGTAAAGGAATTGACATCTAAGAGGGGTCTCATTCCATCAAACAGGATTTTATTTCCATCCGCTCTATTAGAGATTAGGGCTAAGAGGAGAAGGAGAGTGATTTCCAGGGCATTATCAAGCATCCAAAAAAGTGAAATTGCAACTCCTCTGTCTGTGTGTTGCACTGAGCAATGTACAATGTCTAAAGGAGAGTAGCACGAGCTGAAGAAGGTGAATATATTATATGTCTTCCAACTAACAAAACAAATAGACTCATATCTGTTTCAATAGATGACACATCTTCTAAAAATTATCAAACAGATATATACATCTGTTGCAATAGTTGACTAACCTATTGCACCAGATACTTTATCTGGTGCAACATATGTCTCATATGTTTTAGCAAATCAAACAGCTCTTCGTACCTCTTTTATTTTTACCAACAGACGACCTATCTACTGCAACAAATGATTCATATGTTGCAACAGATGGTTCATCCATTGGAAATTATCACACAGGGTCTTCCTCATGTAGATATTTATCCCAAAAGTTCATTATTGCAACAAAAATATAATCTGTTTAGGACAATTTAAAATGGGAGGAAGACTTGTTTGATTTACTAGAAGAGATGAGTTATCCTTTTTATTTTGTTGTATCTCGGTGATTAGCATTGACCAATTCTGGCTTTCCAGGTGGATGTAGAAGAAGCTACTGCTGAACAACATTGACAATATGCTACTCTTTTTATGGAAATACGGAGAACAACAATATTTGAGTATATAAAGTTACATCTAAAAAATAATATTTTAGAAGTTAAAGTTGTATTGAAACATACATCTCACTTTTAAAAAAATTAATTGTGTAAGTATTAAAATAAAAACTGTTGTTTTGGGTACACAATCTGTATATTAGTTCAGTAAACTTCAATGCAAATTCAAGACGTTTCAAGAACACTTATAAATTTTTTCAATACCTTTAATATAAGGTCAAAAGCGCCTTTCAAGGAAGTGTGTTATTCTGTATTTTTTTTTAAAAATAGATAAATCAGAATAAGACAAGTCCTTCGAATTCACAAAGTGTCCTTAAGGAAATAATTTCACTTAAGTATTCTAGGTTGCGGAATTTTCCTTCTAGGATAAAATGGCTTAACAACCCGACAGTAGCAGTACCTCAAACAATCGAATTCTCTTCGAACTCATTCAATGGGAGATGATCACACAGAGTGTTTTAGAATACAAGAAGTGTTTGTAAATAATTTTTTTTTTGTTATTAAACCTGTTAAAAAATGCAGGATTATATAGTCATGAAGTGCCCCTTTCGAAAGGTGCCAATAATTCATCGGAAAGGTGTATCTTTTCTGAATAGTCATTTTTGTCCATTCAAAATAGTGTGTCTTTTCCGAACAACCACAACCATCCAAACTGATACGAGAATTCGTAAATTGAGACCTTTCACACGAAGCCAAGCGCGTGATTTGCAACGACTCCAAGCCTTGTTCACATCCTTGGCCTTGTGTGAGGACCTTATGAGCCCATCCAAGGGCCTATAATTATTAAAATATGAAGAGGCCCAACAAAACACCCCAAACCCACCCACTTAATGCCAAGGGTATTTTGGTCTTTTGTCCCTCCTTTGTAATTGACTATATAAGTCATTTGTTAGGGCTAGTCTTGTGGTAGTTCATTCATGATATTTTGAGAACATAAGATTTGTAATATTTTGAACTTTTCTCTTCCATTGGAGAAGCTCAAAACCACAATTCCCAATTGGAGTGACACTTGGGTTGAATCTTGGATAGAAACTAGGATCTTGAGGTCATTGAGTTCCTCTTAGTCCAAGTAAGAGCTTGGTGATAATATTCTGTAATCTTAGGGTCCTTTCATGTTGTTAGGGTTCTTAGATTCTTGAATATTGTATGTCAAGTTACTATCTTTAATTTTGTAATCTTGTTGTTTGTGTGGTAACATAGTGAAGCCATGTGGGGCTATTTTCGAT
Source organism: Capsicum baccatum var. pendulum (assembly GCA_030864225.1). Taxonomy (NCBI): domain Eukaryota; kingdom Viridiplantae; phylum Streptophyta; class Magnoliopsida; order Solanales; family Solanaceae; genus Capsicum; species Capsicum baccatum. The sequence goes on from CM061550.1 coordinate 15,979,515, forward strand.
TCACTATAGTTGATGCCACTTTGTTGCTCTTGTTGTTGTTATTGTAATCTCTATCATCTTGTCATTTTTGTAAACCTTGAAATCTAGTGAAGCCGTGTGTGGCCTATTTCGATTCACTAGCATTGTTGTTGTTCATCTTGTTATTCATCTTGTTATTCTTGTGTTCTTGTGTTGTCTTGACTCTCTTGATACACACTCACTTTTGTATCATTTGGTATCAAATCCATCTTCGATTTTGTTTTAACAAGATCAATCTTGGGCTTGGGATTTGAAAACTACAAAAAAAAAAACTGAAAACTGAAAAATTCCAGAAACAGTCAAATCTGTCCGCCATTGTGTTCTTGGACAAAAATTGTATTCTTGTTGTGTCTTGGCAAGATTTTTAATTGTCTTGAGTGTTGTTTCTAGTGTTAGTTCTCTTGTTCACTAACACTTTAAGTCGATCTAGATTTGAGCTCTAAAAATTGATGTTGTTATTGTGAACTTGAACTTGGCTGTCCATTGTTGAACATTGTTGTTGTGGTGGATTGTTTTGGCCGTGGTTGTTGTTGGTTGTTCTTGGTGTTGTTATTGTATTCTTGTTTTTATTCACCCTTTTCATATTTGTTAAAACAAAAGGTGAAAATTAGATCCACAAAAGGTGAAACACCAAGTTGTAGTATTTGTTGATGAAAGACTTGATCACATCACTCAAAAGACTTGACAACCACTTTTCACCTGCTTTCCTTGATTTAATGAACTTGTTTCAAGGAGAAAGTACCAAGAAGGTCAATTATTGTTTTGAAATTGAAAAGGAAGCTTCAAGACCAAATTTCCCTCCATTAACCAATTCCACCATTTCCAAATTGTAGATTGGTCAAGACTTGAAATTGGAGAGTAAAATTCTGACAAAACCGAGGTCAATAATAGACTGCCACATTACTAAATTACTTTTCACACAATATTTTGAGTTCAAATTTTAGATTTCTTAGTTTCATTTTATTGTTTCTTAGTTTCGTTTGTTGGTTCGAACACTAATTGACAACGTAGTACATTCCTACTAGCTTGTTAATTAGTCCTTTGAAGCTTTGTATTCGTGTCAACGTTTGTTTGTGTGCTTTTGTCATTTGAATACGTTGTAACTATTGGCTATAGTCCAACAAGAATTCTTTGAGTTTCCAACAAAAATCCACTCCAGACAAGAGCATACTCATACCTTAAGGATTCAACTAGCCAATCTACAACACTTGTGGAACTCGAGTGTGAGTGAACCGAAAGAGTGTAAGTGAGAAGAGGGATTTTAACTAACTTGTTTGTTGTTTGTGTAGGTGATACCTTGGCAATGGAGGGAACCACGTCTCAAATCATGGATTCTAATGAAATGGAGAATATGAGGGTCACTCTTGAGGTTATGACCCGAGCTCTTGAAAAATTGAGTACGGAAGTGGGAGCCATAAGGGGAGAAGTGACGACTATTAGTGGGACGTTAGAATAAGTGGAGATTCAAAGGAACTCTCATCCTTCTACTCCTCGAAATGTTTCATCAAGTGGACATGATAGAAATTCCTCCGCCACTGTTACTCCCAAAATATGTCCATAATTGCCAATTTCTTCACTAGCTCCCCTAAATGCCGCAAGCCAAACCACTCATAACATTCTAAATTGAGACTCCAATAGACCATCCCATTACCAAATTCCTCAAGTTCCGTAAGAGGTACTCGGACATCAAATTCCTCCACAAAACCCGAACCCCCCTTTCCAAGCTCCTCTAAATCAAAGACCACCACCTCCACAAAATCCAATTCCTCCAAATCAAGTTCCAAATGTCTAAAACCATCCCATACACCTTGAGGAATATGTTATAGGGGATTATAAAGGGTATGGAGCCTTTGACGATGCCTACATAAGGGAGGAGGAGATGGGAGAGGGTCGTGTGGATCCAAGGATATACCGAGGGTATGGAGAAAGGGGAAACCAACACCTAGAGAGAGACGTGGGCATCAATACCATCAAATTAAGTCTACCTATCTTTAAGGGTGAAAGAGAACCCGAGGTGTATCTCGCTTGGGAATCGGCATGTGACAAGGTATTCCAAGTGAATGATATTTTGGAGGAGAAGAAGAGTTGTTATGACATAGCCCACTTTGAAGGCTATGCTAACACTTGGTGGGAATACATCAAGCGATTTGGAAATGAGTTGGTAGATGGGCAACCACCACCATGGTTTCGGTTAAGGTATCTAATGAGGCAACAATACCTTCCCAAAAGTTATCGTCATGAGTTGCTTGGAAGGTTGTAAAACTTGCGACAAGGGAATCGAAGTGTTATGGCATACTATGATGAGTTTCAACAACTCATATTGAAGCTTGACCATTGGGGAGAACAAATCGTCCATGACATCATTCGGTTCAAGTATGGGTTGAATAAGGAGATTGATACTCACTTTACTCTCCATAAATTTGATACCGTTGAAGGCATATTTCAAGCGGCCATTGAAATTGAAAGAGAACTTAAGGAAAGAACAAGTTACAAAGCCAAGGGTTAAGAACCCTTGGGTTGGCCGAGGGGTAAGGAGGTTGCTTCTTCCACCACAAGTTGGCACAAAAACAAAGACCAACCCATCACTACAAGGCAACCTGAGGCCAAGGCAATGCAAAAATATCTACCAAGGCAAGATGCTCACAAGTATTCTAATTCTAAGGGGTTCCAATGTTTCAAGTGCCAAGGTTGGGGACATAAATCCAATGAATGTCCAAACCGACGCAATGTGATCCTAAGGGGAGGGAGATTATATTACCTTGGTGAGGAAGTGGGTATTGAAAATGAAGAGAATGAGGCCAAGACTCAAGATGGAGAGGAAGATGAAAATAAGCCATATGATGATGATGATGATTGTGAGGATGCATATCCGCAAGAAGGGGAGTGTGTGGTTCCAAATTTTGGAGTGAGGCGTGCCATGATTAGTAAGGCGATAGATGATCCTAGAAAATAGTAGAATCTATTCCATACTAAATATCTTGTGAAGGGAAGTGTGTGCACTATGGTGATAGATAATGGAAGTTGTGCGAATGTGGTTAGTGTTGCAATGGTGAACTTCTTGAAATTGCCGACTGCACCTCACACTAGTCCTTACAAGTTACAATGGTTGAATGAATGAGGTGAGTTAAAGGTCACAAGGCAATGCGTGATATGTTTTAAGGTAGCCAACTACCATAACGAGGTGCTTTGTGATGTGATACCAATGCAAGCTTGCCACTTGTTAGGAAGACCTTGGCAATACGATAGGTCGACCAAATATGATGGAATGTCCAATCGATATACACTTAAGAAGGATGGCTGAAAGGTCGCTCTTCATCCATTATTGCCTTTCCAAGTGAATGAATTACACCAAAATATACGGGAATTGAGAGAGAAGGGAAAGAAGGCCGAGAGTGAGGGAAAAAAAGGGGAATCCAAGAGTGAGAGAGTAGGAGAAATTGATGAGCTCTTAATTTTTTAGGGGCAAGAGAGTGTGGTGATGATGGCTAGGAGGAAAGAACTATTTGTGGATCATGACGAGGACACTCCGATGCTGCTCTTGGCTCATTATTTTAATACTAACCCCACTAACGTTTCCATTTCTCCTCCTATTTCTTATGTTGTACAGGATTATGAATATGTCTTCCTGAAGGAATTACCACAAGAATTGCCCCCACTTCAGGGAATTGAGCATCAAATAGATTTTGTGCCGGGTTCACAATTGCCCAACAAACTGGCTTATAGGAGCAATGTCACACCACAAATCCCATTGGAGCGGACTGGCACCCGTAGCCGAGGAGGCCCGGGAGAACCCGTTCATAACCTATACTTTCACATTTACATTACTTATGAAAATTAGAAATTTGGGCAGCACTTCATTGTAAATAGAAGAAAACAGTACCTGTATCAACCCAGCAGACACGCATAAATATATATATGAACAGTAATTGGCCGTCAGAGCCATCACGTCTATCAACCAAACACTCCTATGGCTGTACAATATGTCTACAAAAGCCTCTACATAGATACACAACTGAGTTAGGGTCGGGACGAACTCCCGCCCACAAAAGACTTTTATACAAATACCAAAGGTACATATAGAGACGATTTGGGATGCCCCAAAACAACTGGAGCTCACCACTAACAATAAAATGTCCTGGCTCTTACTGTGGAGGTGTACGACCTGAAGTACCTATTCCTGCAGGCATAAATGTAGGTCCCCCGTGAGGGACGTCAATACGGAAATATGTACTGAGTATGTAAGGCAGGGAGTATCAACATGAGATACAAAAGATCAACAGAACCCAGATACCAGTGAATAAACAGTATGAGTAGACCACACTTAAAAGAACTAATGGGATACCTGCACATTACTTTCATATCATTACTTCCCGTAATCCTTATCAATACATAACATATGTCATACAATGGCCAACTGATCAGTGGTACTAATACAATACATCAGGGACCACCCCTGGAATAGCATATATATACATAATCTTTATAATACAATGGCCAACTGATTAGTGGTACTAATATAATACATCATATCATCAATTTAAAATATAGACATTCCATTTCTTAATTCAATTAATCTTTGAGATTGGTTACTTTGTGGTCACACTTTATGGAACTTGAAACCATGATACTTCAATAGGAAAAACATGTAAATAGGTAATCAATATCATGAAAATGGAGTAGAGAATCATGGATACCTCATTAAACCATTTCGGAGTCAACAATAGTATATGGATATTTTTTTTTTGACTAGCCGGACATCTTAAAAGTGAAAACAAGTTCAATTGGTAGTGTCGAAGATCATATGATGTTATTATGTGTCATGTGTCGTAGGACAATGTTGGAAGCTTACTTGAGAGTGCCATGGGTCATTATTCATGCCAAAGAGTAGATAGAGTATGTCTTACATACCTTGATATAACCACTTCAATACAAGTGATTTCTCGTACTCTTCAAACACTTATCTACAATAAGTCATTTGTGGCAAACTAGTATTAGCAACCAAACCTTACCATTTAGGTATTAAATTCACCAATTAATGTCTAGGAAGTAATCCCTTAGCTCATCAATAAGAGTACTACATACATCCTCCTATACTCTTATTACATTCACATATCATGCGTTTTCATGAAATATCCCTCAACATCACTCTTAGCCTTTATTTCCCTTCTTAATCACCATCCAATACCAACATGATCACTAGGCATACATAACCACTAATATAATGATATATCACCACAATTCATCCTTCATAATCCAATACAGCAACTTCCATAACTTACTACTAACAATTATACACAACAATTCATAACTATGTTTCTAGTTATCTTCCAACATCAAGCCAATACTCATAATCCTTTATCAATACTTATTCATGGATAAGAATCAAGAATAAACAATATTCATACCTTAACAATGGACTCTTGTATTTAGAATCCTCCTTACATAACCATGGGGTGCTTCTCGAAGCTTTCGAGATGGTGAACACAACTACGGAACCAATTTGAATTTTCTACGGTTGAATCTTGAGTTATTTGGGATTTTGTTTGAAACCCTAAAGGGTATTCTTGAGAGAAAATTAGAGAAAAGGGGTATATTTTGCTGAATTTGGAGCTGAATCAGATGTTATAGACGAATTAGGGGTGAGGTGAAATGACTAAAATGCCCCTAAGAAAACAAGAAAAGTCGAAACTATCCCTCAGTTGACAAACTGACAGGCTGAAGTAAAACGGATATAACTCCTTAATTAGATGTTGTATTTGGATGAAACCAGTTTCATTGGAAAGAGGACTCAAAGATCTTTCGTTTGATATATTATAGCTCACACAGTTCATTATATACAGGGAGTTATGATCGTTTGAAGTTGACCCTGAAATGCTGAAAAAAAAACTGGGCAACAGGCTTTACGTTTTGCTACTGTTTTGAAATCCAAACGCAGCCTTATGCATTCCGAAAAATTCCAAAACTTATCCGAGATGTACTATGAGATTGCCCGATCGTAACGCAACTTGAAAATCTAAAAATGAAGGTCGGGAAGGTCGAGAAGTTGTATCCCGAAGGTTGCCAGCTAAAATGACTCGAAGTTACACTTAGAAAAATTTTTCAAGTTTTTAAGTCTAAGAGCACTCTATTAAAGGCTAATCCATGCACGACTTTTACGGGGTGTTACAAGCAATCTGATGGATACCAAATAATTGCAATTCCAAGTTGAGGAACTCCTCAACAAAGGGTATATCAAGGAGAGTATGAGCCCTTGTGCGGTCCTGGTGCTACTAGTGCCCAAGAAAGACGAAACTTGGCGTCTGTGTGTTGATTGCCGAGCCATCAACAAGATAACAGTAAAATATTGTCACCCTATTCCTAGGCTAGATGATATGCTTGATGAACTGAATGGTTCGTATTTTTTTTCTAAAATTGATTTAAGGAGTGGCTATCACTAAATTCGTATGCAACCGGTTGATGAATGGAAAACCGCCTTCAAGACCAAATTCAGTCTCTATGAATGGATGGTTATGCCATTCGACCTAACAACAGCTCCAAGTACTTTCATGAGGCTAATGAATCATGTGATGAAGCCATTTATAGGAAAGTTTGTTGTTGTTTACTTTGATGATGTGTTGGTGTATAGTAAGTCCTTAGATAAGCATGTAAAACATTTACAATGTGTGTTTGATGTCCTCCAAAAGGAAAAGTTATATGCCAATCTAGAAAAGTGTTCTTTTAGTGTCCATGAGGTTGCATTTCTTGGGTTTGTGGTGAGCTCAAGAGGGGTCAAAGTGGATGAATCTAAGATTGACGCCATTAAAAATTGGCCAACCCCCAAAACCATAGGTGAAGTGAGAAGCTTCCATGGGTTGGCTAGTTTTTATAGACGTTTTGTCAAAGGATTTATCACCATTGCCTCCCCCTTGACCGAAGTAATTAAAAAGGATCGACCTTTCAAGTGGGGAAATGAACAAGCTAAGGCATTAGAGGACTTGAAAGCTATGTTAATCTCGACCCCTTTGCTACAATTGCTGAATTTTGACAAGACTTTTGAGGTCGAATGTGACGCTAGCAAAGTCAGCATAGGTGCGGTTTTAATGCAAGAATTGAAGCCTATTGCCTACTTTAGTGAAAATCTCAAAAGAGCAACTCTAAACTACTCTACGTATGATTTAGAGTTGTATGCCTTGATTAGAGCCTTGTCCACTTGGCAACATTATTTGTGGCCTAAAGAATTCGTGATCCGAATGGATCATGAGTCCTTGAAGTATCTACGGGCACAAGACAAGCTTAACTGGCAGCATGCCAAATGGATTGAATTTCTTGAAACTTTCCCTTATGTTATTCATTACAAGAAGGGTAAAGAAAATGTAGTTGCTGATGCTTTGTCCCAAAAACATGTGCTTGTGTCTACTTTGTCATCTAAGTTGATGGGGTTTGAAAGCCTCAAGTCTTTATATCCCGAGGACCCTCACTTCGCTCCTATCTATAGGGAAAGTGAAGAGTTGGATAGGGATAGGTGGGTTATGGATAGGGGTTCCCATCCTTATACCAAATTTGATGGATACTTATTTAAAGGTAGACGATTGTGTGTTACCTCAAGTTTGTGGAGAGAATTGTTTGTGAGGAAAGCACACAATGGCGGTCTAATGGGCCATTTTGGGGTCGAGAAGACCCTTAGAATTTTGGAAGAACAATTTTATTGGCCTAGAATGCACAAGGATGTGGCCTAGATTTACGGCCAAGGTGTTGAGTGCAAAGGAGCCAAGTCACGGCTCCAACCCCATGGATTTTACACCCCGTTGTCCACCCCTTTGCATCCTTGGATTGACATATCAATGGGCTTTGTGTTGGAATTACCGAGAACTAAAAGGGGGTGGGATAGTATTTTTGTTGTGGTGGATCGGTTTTCCAAGATAGCTCACTTTATTCCTTGTTCTAAATGTGATGATGCGCCTAGTGTAGCCTCTTTGTTTGTTGATAATATTGTAAAACTTCATGGTGTTCTGAGGACCATAGTGAGTGATAGGGATTCTAAATTCCTAAGCCACTTTTGGAAGTCCATGTGGGGTAGGCTCGGTACTAAGTTTTTGTTTTGGACTTCATGCCACCTACAAACCGATGACCAAACGGAAGTAGTAAATAGGACCTTAGGGTCTATGCTACAGTCCATGGTTAAGGGAAAAATGACTTCTTGGGAGGAGCACTTACCGTTGATTGAGTTTGCTTATAATCGTGTTATACACTCAAGCACGGGGATGACACCCTTTGAGTGTGTATACGGCATCAAACCCCTTACCCCTTTGGATTTAACCCCTTTGACAAGTGATCTTGTGATAAGCTTAGATGGAAGCAAATGGGCCGAGGTCATGAAGAAGCTACATGAGAAGGTGAGGTTGCGGTTGGAGAAGAAAAACCAAGAAGTTGCAAGGTAACCGACAAAGAAAGAAGAAAGATTATTCTTGAACCGGGAGATTGGGTGTGGGTGCACCTAAGGAAGGATAGATTCCTGTCTAAAAGAAATGCTAAGTTGATGGCTCGGCGTGATGTCCCTTTCCAAGTATTATAAAGGATCAACGACAACGCCTACAAGATTAATCTACCCCCGGAATATCAAGTGCACGACACTTTCAACGTGTGTGACCTCTCTCGGGTGGACACGGTGGAGGATGGCAATGATCCAAATTTGAGGACAAATTCCCTTCAAGATGGAGAGGATGATATGAGAATTCCTAGCTTGAGACCTTTCACACGAAGCCAAGCGCGTGAGTTGCAACGACTCCAAGCCTTGTTCACATCCTTGGCCTTGTGTGAGGCCCTTATGAGCCCATCCAAGGGCCTATACTTATTAAAATGTGAAGAGGCCCAACAAAACACCCCAAACCCACCCACTTAATGCCAAGGGTATTTTGGTCTTTTGTCCCTCCTTTGTAATTGACTATATAAGTCATTTGTTAGGGCTAGTCTTGTGGTAGTTCATTCATGATATTTTGAGAACATAAGATTTGTAATATTTTGAACTTTTCTCTTCCATTGGAGAAGCTCAAAACCACAATTCTCAATTGGAGTGACACTTGGGTTGAATCTTGGATAGAAACTAGGATCTTGAGGTCATTGAGTTCCTCTTGGTCCAAGTAAGAGCTTGGTGATAATATTCTTTAATCTTAGGGTCCTTTCATGTTGTTAGGGTTCTTAGATTCTTGAATATTGTATGTCAAGTTACTATCTTTAATTTTGTAATCTTGTTGTTTGTGTGGTAACATAGTGAAGCCATGTGGGGCTATTTTCGATTCACTATAGTTGATGCCACTTTGTTGCTCTTGTTGTTGTTATTGCAATCTCTATCATCTTGTCATTTTTGTAAACCTTGAAATCTAGTGAAGCCGTGTGTGGCCTATTTCGATTCACTAGCATTGTTGTTGTTCATCTTGTTATTCTTGTGTTCTTGTGTTGTCTTGACTCTCTTGATACACACTCACTTTTGTATCACAAACCCACTCGAAGAGTTGTGTCTCTTCCGAGCAGCTTTTAACATCGTTTCTGCATGTAGAAGCATGCACGTTAATGGAGGAGCAAAACTATTGCGTTTTTCCTTTGGATTTTCTGACTGGATTTCTTCTCAAGTTTCAAATAAATTTTATCCAAAAAAATTAATCTCATCAATTGATCATTTTCCAAAATCAAAACCGAGCGAACGACGACAACAGAGCGAGACACCTCTTAGTTCTTGCCTCACTTACCAAGTGGATATGTGTTTCTCAAAATAAACACATGTAAGTTTCTTTCTCCCACCAATGTGAAAGAATTTAGTAGACTTTCCTCATTTTGAGCACACTTTTCATTTTAGTGTGGACTCACTTTTTCTTCACTATTTTCCCTTTATTTTCCATTCACACATTTAACTTCAACCCAACAAAAACAACTATTATGACCCATTGCTATTATAGGAGAGATTCTTAACTTTTACATGGAAAATAAATTTGCATTTTTCTCTGCTTACAGAGAAAAACAAAACAAAATGAAATAAAATATATATAAATGTCTAGTAACTTTGAATTAAAATATGATAAGAGTCAAATATGCCTGACAGTAAATAAATTCATACGAATAACACCAGAAACAAAAATTATAGAGATATTAAAATTTTATTAAGTGCAAATTCGGAAGAACTAACTGTATATTATAACCGTCTTAATGAAAAATATATTATATAATGTATTCACCATGCATTAAAAGGAACATAAATGAATGAACATAAACTCGTAAGTACCTGGCATTCTTATTGTGGTCCTCCTTGAGCACACAGCCTTATGAGGAAACCTCATATATAAGAGGTCCTATTTTAATAGCCCCACAAGCCATTTAACTGTGGGCACCAATTAAAAGTTAATGTAGGTAGCTGAAGGAGATTTTCTTGGTTTATTTTTATTTGTTTATTATATTAAAATTATATTTTTATTTGTTATTTTTAGTATATGAAGAGGAAAAATATTTTTTAATAAATCTTATCTAATTTAGTTCTGAAAATTAGTTAACTCTTAAAAAATGAAATATGCATATTAAAAGGAATGGAGTAGTATTATAAAATAGTCATGTCAACCATTGTTTTCTTAATGAGCGTGTCAATATAAATATAACAAGTACTCTCTCCGTTTCGTATTAGTTGACTCTCTTACTAAAAACTATTTGTTTTATTTTAGTTGTGTAAGTTCTAAAATTAAGAAAAGTTTATTATATTTTTTCAATATTACCTCTATCATTAAATGTCTATGTAAAATGTATATAATCAACTTTATATTTTCAATTCATAATTAATAGGGTTACTTTAGTAAAATAAAGTTCTATGAAATATTTTCTTAAGAGGAGTGCAAAGTCAATAAGGAGTAAAAATTTTTGGTAGGCCTTGGAACTTTAATTTTGGTTGATGGTTTGGTGATATATGAAATAAATGTGTGAATGTGTTAAAATTGTGTATTAGGTGAACAGTGTATTGAACTTAATTCTTATGTTAGTGCTGAGGATTAAATTCTGAAAGTTATTGTTCATTTGCAAATATGTCTGTCCAGTAACTTCACGTTAAAGCATTTGCTGTAAATTTGGTCCAATATATATATTTTTTCTTCGTTAAATGATCCAACAACTTCTTAAGCATTTGGAGACTGATATTTGAAAAAAAAATATTATTATTTGAAATTTTTTGACCAAAGAAACCGATTTTGATCAATTTTTAAATTTGAAAAACTCAAACTTTAGAAACTAATTAAACTATTATTGTAATTTGTAACCAAGTTTTATTTGAAAACTAGAAGTAGACGGCTCGTACTAGCGCGGACCCAATATATATTTTTTTAGTCTCAATTTATGTGACACAAATAGAATTTAGACAATTAATCATCAAAATATTTAAGTTTTTAATTATTGTGATTTATAATACTTTTTTTTTCTATCCAATTTAAGTAAGAACTGATATAATTTTGAGACTCAACAAGTTTTTTTTATATCTTTTAAATATTTAAGTTGTTAATTATGTGATTTATAATTTTTTTACATAATTTTTTGAATAAAATATGAATATTTTCTCCGACCCAGCTTATGTGGCACAAATAAAATTTCGACAGTCAATTAATTTTATATATATATATATATATATATATATATATATATATATATATATATATATATATATATATTTCAATTAATTTTTTATATATAGATTTTTGTATGAAGTTCTTAATTATTGTGATTTACAATACATTCTATCTCATTTTCAAATAATATATGTTACTTTATGTTTTCCTTTGTCCCATCCCAGTATATATGCACTAGTATAATTTCGATAGTTAACTAAATCTATTATGTTGATATTGTTCTAAATAAATATTCTGAAATATACTAAAACGAAAAGGGGAGAGGAGAGAGACTTGAGAAAATTAAAGGAAAGGTGTCTTTTAAGTCTTGAATGAAGGATTGGTGACATTGACCAACAACAGATAGGGTCAAACATCATTAGGAAACTTCATTAAGTTAATTGTGGACTTGATTAATATTTTTAAAACTTTTTAATCTTTTCAAAAATACAAATCAACCCAACCCACACCCCTGTTCAATCCAAATCAACCACTCTCTCTCTCTAGCTTCTCTCAACTCTCTCCCAACCAACAGTTCTGCAAAATTTCTCCCTTCAATCTTCGGCGACAAATAGTCGGGCGAGTTTCTTTTTGACTTTCAACCGTCAATCGACGTGAATACTTCTCCGACGATAACAACTTCGAATTCTTCATCGTCCCATTTCTTTTTTCACAAGTAAAAAAGTATGAAGAAATAGAGGAACTTGAGCCAACTACTCTTCTGGTATTGAAATGTGGATTGAATAAAACCCTAATTTCTGGCATTTCTGCATTTCTTCTTCTTGTTGTCATACCGTTGATTCGAATTTGTTGGTGATTTTTGGTCACAGTTGATGTTCTTAGTATATGTGTGTGTGTGAGTGATGTATTAGTGTTGCTGGGTTAATTTGTTCTTTGTCTTGGTAGAAATGGTATTGCAACAGTTGAAACATCTGATGTAATAGATGAAACATATGATGCAATAGATGAAAATCTGATGCAACATATGAAAATCTGATGCAACTTTAAAAATCTGATGCAACTATGAAAATCTGATGTAATAGGTGAATAATCTAACAGATCATTCATCTATTGCGACAGATGACTCTTCTATTTGGAAGAAATCTAAACAATATTGATTCAACAGATAATTTATTAGTGATCTGTTTTTATTATTTCAAACGGTTTACTCTTCATTTTGCAACAGATTAGAACTGTTTTTATTTTTTCCAAAAATTTACTCGTCCGTTGTAACATGTCGGTTGTCTGTTGCAACCGATAACATACTTGGTGCAATAGATTAGTGATCCATTTTTATTCTTTCCAACAGTTTACTCATCCGTTGCAACAGGTCGGTTATATGTTGCAACAGATAAAATACGTGGTGCAACAGATTAGTAATCTATTTTTATGGTTTCCAACGGATTACTCATCCATTGCAATGGATCCGTTATATGTTGCATCTGAAAAAATATCAGGTGCAATAGATAATGCTATTTTTATGGTTCCCACGGATTACTCATTCATTGCAATAGGTCGGTTATATGTTGAACAGATAACATACCTGGTGTAACAGATTAGTTATCTGTTGGAACTGTTATATTACTGTTATGCATTAATCAATTATAATCTATGTTATGTTCTTGTTAATTTAAGATAACATGGCTCCCAAAAGAAAAGAAATTGAATCAAGTCCAAGTAAAGGAACAAGTGCAGTAGCTCAGCTACATCCACCACTCTATGAGATTGTTTTACAAACGTTATCTCAATCAGAAGTAGAAGATAACGAACACGGGGAGGAGGAATCTTTCAAAATAGATGATCCAAATGCTAATAGCCCTTCTGCCAAAGAGTTGGTCAAAACCTTCATCATTGATCGTTATCTTGTGAGAATATAGTGCGATGGTGCCACAAATTTAACGGGTGATCTCTTGGTTAAGTCAGTCATGCAAAAATCTTTCGACACCTTTAGAAAAATACTTCAAGAACAAAAATTGGATTCTTATTTCAGGGAAAGTTGCTTTGGGCAATATCTTGATTTATCGGAGGACAACAATGCTCGTTTCCAGATGAAAATGGTATATGATCTTCTCAAGCACAGGTTTATGTATGAAAATAAAGATAAGATGGATGAGGTGTGGATAAATTACTGTGGCATGCCTGTTTGTTTTGGTTGGAAGGAGTTTGCCATAGTTACTAGACTAAAGTGTTATCCCCCTTCTCCTTCTCAAGTTATACCTATTCTGACCCAAAAAAATCACCCCGCACACCCAAAAAAGGAAAAGACAAGTCGAGTGATCGTGATGACCTGGTATCCATTGTTGGTCCAAGCTTCAAAAATAAAAATCTAATAAAAGTGTTGAAATGTAAAGGACTTTCAAAGAAGCACAAACAATCATTGTGCTTGGTTTGGTTTGTACATAATGTTCTTTGGATGAGAGATGTTAACAACAACATAAGCCTCGGTTTAATAAATCTCTTCGAGGATCTTGAGACATTTAATAGCTATCCTTGGGGTTGTGAAAGCTTCAAAATGACTGTCGAATATTTGTTGACTCCATTAACGCCAAAAACAATCAACTTATATGGTTTTCCATGGGCCTTCATGGTAAATATTTCTTTTATCATGATATGATTCAACATTTTTTTATTCAATAATGCTTTTGATTTATTGGTGTTATGTTATAGGCTTGGGCATTTGAAGCCATTCCTTATTGAGACAACAAGTGAACTACCAGGAAGAAGTTTCCTGTCCAAGAATTCTAAGATGGTTGTCGGTCAAAACCGATAAAAATGCAAAATTTCTTGATCTTTTCAATCCCCCCAAGGAAGCAGTAAGTCCAATTCTAATCAAGTTTTTATTTTAATTAATGATTAAATGATTTCATCATCATTCTTAATATATATACCAATTTATTTTAGATTGTCCATCCGTGACTTGTTCCGACCAACCGAGAGTTGAAGATGCCATTTTTTCTTACTTTATGGTTTGTCCAAACTGTATCGGACCCTAAGGTCATTGATGGAATAAAAATTAAATTGTTTGGAGCAACAACCATCACAAGAAAAATAATTTTGGAGAGGGGCTAATGATGCTCCTCCTACAGTTTTTGAAACAGCAAGCCATTATGATTATGATCATAATGGTTGTACAGAGTTTTCTCCCGATTTTGCAGCATCTAGCGAATGTTCTTCATGCAAATGTCAATATTGCAAGGAGAAACACGATGGAGTGATTAATGCTATTAATGCACTAACTGCTTCTGTAAAAGAAATGACATCTAAGAGGGGTGTCATTCCATCAAAGAGGATTTCATACCCAGACACTCCACTAGAGATCAAGGTGGCTAAGAAGAGAAGGAAAGACACTTCCAAGGCATAATCAATCATAAAAAAAAAATCAAAATTGCAATGTCTCTGTCTTTATCTTGCACCGATGTTCAGTGTGCAAGGGCCCCAGAAGAGCAGCATAAATTGAAGAAGGTGAATGTACATCATCTGTTCCAAAAAACAAATAGGCACATATCTATTTCAATAGATGACACATCTGTTGAAAATTATCAAACAGATATATACATCTGTTGCAACTGTTGTCTAACCTGTTGCATCAGATTCGTTATCTGTTTCAACAGATGAGTCTTATGTTGCAACAAATAGGTCATCTGTTCAAAATTATCGTACTGCTCTGATTTACCTGTTCGAATTTGTTCCAATAGATAATCTATTTGATGCAACATAAGACTTATCTGTTGCAACAGATGGAAAATCTGTTGTATATCTCTACTTAGCATTGACAATTCTGACTTTCTAAGTTGATGTCACAACTACTACCGAAGAACATAATATGACAGTTGATAATCCATCAGCTACTTTCAAAGATGAATAAAAAGTGGAGCCTGTCAGTTTGAGAGAACGGAAGAATTACCCGTTTGAAGGGTCCAACATCTCGGACGCCATATGCAATCGACATTATGGAAATATGGAGAAGCAAAAGCTCAGAAGCCATACGCAATCGACGTTAAAGATCCACGATGACTAAAGCTGAATTCTGTAGCACTGGATGAAGAACAACTTTTCCATATTGATTAGATCTTTATAGCTTGAGTCCGTCAATGTAATAACCTATCCTTCTTGGTTTAACTTTTTGATTTATTTGTTGAGTAGATCGTTTGTACCCATAATGATTTTTTCTACATTTCATTTATTTGTTGAGTTATTTCATGTAATTTCCGAAGGCTTTGATTTATTTTATTCTGTCTATGAATATAATTAATTCTTAGTTTTGAACATTTTAATTGAAATGGAGTACTAGATTCAAATATCACAACATACAATACATCTGCCGCAACATACGACATATCTTATCAGACAGATTTAGACATATGTTGCAACATAAGATGCAACACGTAGGTCATCTGCTAGAAATTATATAACAGGTCTTCCTACTTTTTTGATTTGCTCAAATAGATTACCGATCAGTTGTAACAGATAAGTTATATATTGCAACAGATCGTAAATCTGTTGTGACAGATAGACGGAAAAGTTTTGCATAACGCAACAGATGACCAACCTATTCCAACAGATAATCAATCTGTCACAACAGGTACTAATCTGTTATGACAGATATAAAATCTATTACATTATAAAAATTCAACTTGGCTAGACATAAAAATTATTGCCCCTACATGTAAAGTGAATTGGCTTGAAATGAAAATTTGTTATCGTATTCGTCTTTGTCTTTGTACATGTTATTTTTTATACACGGGATCTAACCATTTAGTTAGTACCCCATATGCCCAGACCCATTGTATCTTTTCCACAATGGTGTAGCACACATCAGTCATTTGTGTGTCGGTCAGCAAACACTCGATGTATGCAAGCGAGTACGACCCACATGCTGCACCGGTTGTATTTGTTAGGAGCTGGATGTTCTTATTTTGATCTTCAAAATCCCATGATTCCTTCACCAAGACTTCATCCAACAAATGACCCATCAGCTTACTCTGAGTCAACAACTTGGGCAACAACTTCAAGAGTGGCTGCATATGGGTTAAAAACGTCTTTTCCCTCGTATAGTAGTATCTCAACAGTGAGAAAATATGTGAGATCCACGTTCATGACTGTAAGGATTCTCTTTGCCTTGATCCAGCTCTTGCCATGTGGATATGGTCTCTTCCCTCTAACATATTTAATCGCTTATTCATCCCATTGGAATGTAGAAACTAACTGATCAAATCCCGGGCCACCAAAATCAGCTATCTTATATAGTTTAGCATACCTATCCTTGAAATTATTATAGAAGCTGAGGTCCATTATCCTATTGGCAACATCATAAGCATCCGGGTACGCTAATTGCCTGTCCCTCATGAGGCAGAGAATTTCATCAACATACTGTGGTATAAGAAGATAATTTTTAAATAGGTTGTTAATTTTAAAGAATAAAAACACAATCGAAAGAATTCAATGCAGAGGGTTCTCTGAATCAGTTCATAGATTACCCATCCAACACAACTTATGCAATAGATGTGTATTATGTTGCAACAGAATACCAAATTTTCACAAAAGATTACACATCTGCTGCGTAGATTCTTCTTCATAGAGTATATTGGAAGGGTAGGTCAGCAAAAATAAACTTACCTTGTCCTTGTACCACACGCACATATTTGTCATATTCGAGAAGTCTTTGGCGGCAAATGAATGCATGGTATATTCTTTTGGAGTAGATTGGAAGGGTAGGTTAGAAAAAATAAACTTACCTTGTCCTCCTACCACACGCACATATTTGTCATATTTGAGAAGTATTTGGTGGCAAATGAATGCATGGTGTATTCTTTTTTAACCTTCATCCAGATGAATTCTTTCAGTTTCTTCTTCTTCTCCTTGCCAAGCGCCGTGAATATTTCCACCTTCTTTGGCGGCCCCTGAGCTTTAACAACAATTGGAGCGGGGGGAGTTGCGATTTTTCCTGATTTCAGAACGGAGAGAATTTGTCTAATTTTTCTTCTCTTCCTTCTAACCTCCATGTAGGAGTGCATGGCTCCCTCACCTCGTTGGATGGTATGACACCCCTTCTAAATTTCAACTCCTCTGCAGCTTCAGCAATAACCTCTAGCTTGTCAAAGAGTTTATCCTCTCTGTCCTTGGACACTTTGCATTTGCAATGAGAATATGAGGGTGAGGAGGGGTGAGAAGGACCACTATAAGGGTGGGAGGGACCGGTGTAGGGGTGAAAGGAAGGACCTGAGCAAGGGGTGTTTTCAAACATATTTATTTTTTGATGAGCACCAACATACTCATAATCATAACTGGCAGCAGAAACAGCAGCAGGATGGGTGCCACCATCACAAATAACACCACCAGCAACACCCCCAGAAAAAACACCCAGATCTATTGCAGTTAGAGTTTGGTCGTAAAGAGCTTCAACATTAGACACCTTGCCTAACCGCTCTTCTTATGGATGTTGCTCCATCTAATTCCTTCTTTAGTAACTCTACCATTGGGTCTTCTTTTGTATCAACAAGACCCAGAGTATAAAAATAAGTCATCCTCAGCTCATCAATGGTAGGCACGATCCAAGGATGCACAACCTATAAAAAAAGACAGAAGGAATTTAAATCATATAATAATAATTTGCAGTCAGTTGGGTATATAGGGATCGGGTTATGTTAACACAACCAATTTATGCAACAGACGATTTAGCTACTGCAACAACTGATCTGTATATTGAAATAGATTGATAATATGTTGCATCAGAATACCCATCTGTTGCATAATTTACAATAGATGGGTAATCTGTTGAGTAGGGTTCAGAGATCAGAGCAACATATGGTTAATCTGTTGCAAAATATGGATCGTCTATTTCAACAGATTACCTATCTGTTGCACCAGTTGCAGTTGATGGGTAATTTGTTACAATAGACTACCCATCTGTCTCAACAGATGGAACATTTGTTTCAATATCTTTCTTCGAGGCAAATTATTTTAGTTGAAAGAAGACGTACTATATCATCTTGAGGGTTAAAGAGATCAGCCTCATTAATATTTATTTTGCTGCTCTCTACTGCAGCTAACCACCTAAGGATCCTTGGATGAGAAACCTTATTCGGGTAATCCATGAAATGCTTTTGGAGGGGAGGAATGGCTTCCCATGCCCAAGTCTAAAAATTGTAAGCAGGAAGCAAGCAAAAAAATAGTCACAAGTATATTCAATATAAATTAATGAATGAGTAAAAATAGTGATCAGTTTTACCATGAAAGCCCAAAGAAAGCCGTATAATGTGGTCATCTTTGGCTTTTGCTCTTTCAGTAAATATTTGACAGTCAAGTAGTAGCTGTCATAGCCCCAGGGATAATCGTTGAAATTCCCAAAATCATCAGTAAGCGCCAAAAAATCAAGTTCTATGACTTTCCTGACGTCTCTTGCCAATAAAATGGAATGGACAAACAAAACTAAGCACAATTTCTCCCTGTAGTGCTTTGGTATATCTTTATTCTTGAGATCCGCTATCAAATACTTCACTTTGTAGCTAGGTCCAACAATGCCCAACAACCCATCTTTTTTTACCTTGTGTTTGTTGGACTCTTTGTGGGGTGTTTTCTTGATGGGAGGTTCTTCTGGACGATCGCCTCTCAAGCCCGTCACAATGGCAAACTCTTTTAATCCAAAGCAAACCGGCATGCCACAGTAGTTGATCCAGACTTCATCCATCTTTTTTCTGCCCTCCTTCGGACCTCCATCATCCCCCATATACATGATCCTGCGCTTGAGAAAGTCATATACCATGATCATTGGGAAACGGAGAGGGAGGGGCCCAAACAGCTTACGATAGTGTGCAAAGCAGCTCTTCTTAAAAAGTCCATCTATATTTTCCTTCTTCATAATACTCCTAAGTTCGTCAAAATGTTTCCCCAACTGACATTTGTCACTCTCCTTTTTTAACTCTGAAAAATATGGTCTTAAGTTTGAAAGGGGTTTTTTATTATTGAAGTGACAAAGGGTGAAAATTTGTTCCGAAAAAGGATTATTTTTACTTTCAAAACTCAGAGTCGCCACTTGGCATAATCCGGTGTGCCAAGTCACCTTTGGAAAATCCTTTTTCAAAATGGTTTTGACTCTTTTAAAACTGGTTTACGAATAGAGATTTCGATTAAGGAATTCTGTTGATCGAGGGGAAGGCATTAGGCATCGCTCGATTCCGTGGTTCGACCACGGTCGCTTGGTGGAGCGTATCGGCTAACTTGGAACTATAAATGTACAAACAACATAAACACACAAGACAAGCAAACAAACAAATCAAACAAAAATTCAAAACTAAAATAAAGTCTAGTCCGAATTATACAGTACCAAAATACAAATAAAAGATGCCGAAATAAAAATTCTATTCTAAACTAATCCTAGACTAAGCTTCAATGCCTTACCCGACACCTTGGGCCTTCCTCACGAATGTCTTCCACCAACATAGTACGTTGGGGCATTCCCCGGTGAATAAATACAGTGTGTCTCGGGGCTTTCCCCGGCTAAATGAATACATTTTGAATTAAATACGATAAATTAGAAAGAAACATTCGTACCCATATTCCAACATTCAACCAAAACAACAAATTCTAAAATTTGCCTACCCGAACCTATATTGCCTATCCGTTTCAACCAATCATAGATCTATCACAGTTCATACAATACTCATGTTCATTCCAGATTACATAAACAATGACAAACTAAAGTTAATCTAATTCAACCATTTTTATCAAGTTCCCAATTCCACCCCACCTAACTTCGTTTTCATCAATTATACAAAAAATTACTCCAATTCGTTCCACATATCACCGAACTTACATCTTCAAACACATAAAACACCATAACATCAACAAAATCCAACAATCATGATCTGCCACACATAATCACAA
This sequence comes from Capsicum baccatum var. pendulum, assembly GCA_030864225.1. Classification (NCBI taxonomy): domain Eukaryota; kingdom Viridiplantae; phylum Streptophyta; class Magnoliopsida; order Solanales; family Solanaceae; genus Capsicum; species Capsicum baccatum. Next base: position 16,000,025 of record CM061550.1, read on the forward strand.
CCAATCCAATCAAATCAAGAAAAAAGAAAAGAGAATGAGTTAAAGGAGTGGACCTCGATAGCGCTTGTTTTAATTGATAATAAAGAAATCTGAGACTGAAAACCTCGAACAAGGATCCCAACAATGATCAGTGCTCCAACTCGTGAATATTAGACCCACTAGATTGCGAGATACCCCCTAAAGCACAATATCGAAGAACCAATCATGAAATAGGCAAACCCGAAGCTCTCTAAGTCTGACGAAGAACTGAAAAACTTATAGGAATTGAGTTCCGGTGAGATGACAGTGATCTAAACCAACGGGAAAGGTCAGATTCTGGCGACCTTGATATTTTTTGGTCAGATTCAACTAAAAAACACCGGGAAAATAGAGAAAATTTTGGGGATTTCAGCTGGACTTGCTGAACGGGCGATCTGGACACACATGACGCTGATCCAGTGTGATTTAAACTGAAAATGAGGTTGGGATTCACTATTTTGGTGTGGGTTCGGTCAGAATGGAGTTGTACATCCTATTTTTGCTACACCAGAGTTCCTACAAACTCTGTAATGGCGACCATTTGGAGACAATCGACGGTTGTAGTGTAGAAGTCGCCGGAAAAAGAAAGAAATCTCTCAACACTCTCTTGCTACTATCCTTCTCTCCCATTACTCTCTCTCTCCATTTCTCTCTGCGTGTGTCGGTGATGAAAATCCGTATATTGTGATGGTGAGAGAAAAATGGAATAGAGGTGTGTGTTGGGTGTTGAGAGTGTGATAATGAAGAGTTGTTGGGAGCCCAAAAAATAGAAAAAAATGAAAATGATGGTCACTTCCCCCCCTGCGTGAGACTGTTTGGTGTGTATATATGGCAGTGAGAATGTATGTGGGTCAATTGTGAGTGGAGATTTCCAGTGGGTCCCACCCTTTTTCAATTTTGTTAGGTGAGTTGGTGAGGTTATTTTTTTAATTCTCTATTTATCATTCCATTCCTCCCTAACTTAACTATAGATCAGATCCACCATACAAGAAACTCAATTCTGCACTGTTTCTGAGTCGTCGAACTTATCCACCAACATTTAAAATCTATTTGGACTGGGCTTTTTGGGCTTTTTCCCAATCTTTGACGCATTTCAAAAAAGCCTTCGAGACTTTTTTTCCTGAGGGGTACCATATATTTAACTCAGAAATAGATTTTAAATGTTGGTGGATAAATGTTAGGTGTCAATTTTTGATTGGGTGGGGTTGTTGGAATGTTAGAATGAGACAAAGTTTGTTATGACTTGTTATTTTTGGATAAAAACAAAATAAAAATAAATAAATAAATAAATAAATAAATAAATAAGTAAAAGATGGGATGGTTATTTATTTTCTTGGGAAAAAATTATAAGAATGGGGTTAAATTCTGTGATATCGGAACGAGAAATATTTTTGACAGGGCAAATTTACGTGTCTACATCCTGCCCTCTTTGAATGCAAACACCTAGTGTTTTCATACAAAGCAGTAGATGACGAGGCAGAATTTCAACCCGATCATTATTCAAATAAAGAAACATAAGGTAGAAGGGCAACCGAATCTTGACGGACAACCTACCTACCCAATTATGAGGGAATCAAGTGACCGGTATCTTACAAAATCTGAAGGAGGTGGACTATACCGAGTTGGAAAGTCGAGTGAGGTTCCATCGAGGTTCCGATCCGCGGCTCTGTCATTACATCAAAAATGGAAATTACAAGTTAAAACATAAATGAAATTATAAAATTCTATCTATGCAGCTTTTCTTGACTCTTGACTCGAGTTTTATCACCCTATTCTTCAGGCGGGCTCCTGACTTGCAATTTCGTTCAACTTGTTGATTGGTTTTTCATTTCTTCACTTCGTTGCTCGACTTTCATTTATTTGCCTTGCTCTTCAGGCGGGCTTCTAACTTGCCATTTTTGTCTTTCAATTTCATCACTTTGTTCTTCATGCAGGTTCCTGACTTGCAATTTCTCCTATTTCCCATTTCATTACCCTATTCTTCAGGTGGGTTCCTAAAATAAAAATAAAATTAGAACAAAAATTATCCAAAACAAAAATTAAGATAAAGAAAGATTTCAATTTTTGAAAGTAAAGTCCCATTCTACAGGAGGGTCCTGGACAGAAAGTAAAATCTCATTTTTCAGGAAGATCCTAAACAGAAAGTAAAGTTTCATTTTTCAGGAGGGTCCTGAACATAAAGTAAAATCACATTTTTTAGGAGGGTTCTGAACAGAAAGTAAAGTCCAATTTTCCAGGAGGGTCCTGAACAAAAAGTAAAGCCCCATTTTCCAGGAGGGTCCTGAACAGAAAGTAAAGTCCTATTTTTTAGGAGGGTCCTGAACAGAAAGTAAAGTCCTATTTTTCAGGAGGGTTCTGAATAGAAAGTAAAGTTCCATTTTTCAGGAGGGTCCTGAACATAAAGTAAAGTCCATTTTTCAGAAGGTTCTGACTAAAGCAAAGTTGCATTTTTCCGGAGGGTCCAGAACAAAAAGTAAAATCCCAGATATGCCTTCTGAATGGTAGCTGAACCTCCTGAAATGAAATTTGCCCTTGTTTCATCAAAGATAATTTTGTCAGTTAAAAACTTAGTGGTGGTTTGCAGCACTTTGGCTTTCCAGATATCTGCTGCAACACTTGTTTCTTTCATCTTTGTTTCAGATTGTTGACATTTTCCCCTGTCTTGTCATGTCATTGACCCGGATCCAGATTGAGGAAAATTAGTTCTGACCCAAATAATGAATTTCCATTTTACCATGACTTTGAGATGCACCCTTTTCAAATATGAATACTCCGACGAATCCAGTAGCCTATCGGTTAATAGACTTCCTTTGCTTTGTGTTGAATTAAGATTGTATTTCTTTCATGTGCTGGTCCTTGGATTTTCCTCATACAATTGGAAATACTGGTAGCAAGTTTTGAAATCATTCCTCGCTTGTTTTTACACAGACTTGACTTAAAATGTAAAGAAATAACGGTGACTTTTATTTTGATAAATGACATAAAAAGGACAAACATATGAATGTATAAATAAAATAAAAGGGCAATGTCCCTTATTCAAAAAGAAAACTTATCTGAATACGACAACCAACTCCAATGAGTATGACATGTATTTTGGATTAAGCTGTCTGATCTTTCTATCCAAACTTCAACCTTTTGTTGTTGAGTTCATGCCCTTTCCGCTGAGTTTCTTCTTCAAACCTATTGGACTCATACATCTCATTCAATTGATGAAATCTTGAAAGTTTTTGCCAATAACCTCTTTCCGTTTTACTTTTCTCTCAAAATCGCCATCGCCTCACGGTGCCCATGAGGGTTTTCACCAATAAGACTCTCTCATTTTATTTCTCTCAACTCCCCATCGCCTTATGGTGCCCGTAAGGGTTTTCACCAGTAAGACTCTCTTATTTTTTATTTATCTCTACTCACCATCGCCTTATGGTGCCCGCAAGGGTTTTCACTAATAAGACTCTCATTTTTATTTCTTTTCTGATTTTTCTTACGCTGAGGAAGACTAGTAGTACCCTCAAAATGCGTCATCATATCTATTGTATGCTTATCCTTACCATTATCAAAGATTGATTTCTTTGGTTGTAACTTGGATTTTGGATAAGATTAGAAAGACAAGGATGACAGGAGGCTCAAACAACACTTGAAGTGGGGGGTGAGACTTACAACTTTTGGAATCGACTCAAACAACACATTAACTCATGCCCCAGTTTTTGTCGACTGGGTGACTTTAAAATTTTATTTGGTTGGACCGATCCCTGAATAGGGCAACCTACGTATCTTACTCCCAAGAGAGGAGAATTAGGTCGCATGTAGTTCCTTTAGCTTGTTCTTTGTTTTGGTCTAATTTTCTCTTTATTTTTTTCTTTTATTTTTTCATGCTTTTTCTTTTATTCTTCTTTTCTTGACGTTTTATTTTTTACTCTATTTTGATTCCAAAAGAGAGGTCTGAAAGAAAAATAAAACTAGGCTCAAACGGGGTAAACAAAGGATGACACAATGTTTGGATAGCAGAATGAAATGCCTTCATCATATCAATCTTCAAGAATGCAAGTACTAAACATGCAATAGAGCCAACAAAGGATAAAATATCATACATAATATCTTTTGACCCCATCAGTATTGATAGCGATTTATGCCATTTTGCCTTCAATATCTGTCAGATATAAGGCTCCATTGGGTAACACTTTCTTCACAATGAAGGGACCTTGCCAATTTGGGGAGAACTTGCCTTTTGCTTCAACCTGGTGAGGAAGGATACGCTTCAATACCAACTGATCAACTTCAAAATGCCTGGGTCATATCTTTTTGTTATACGCTCGAGCTATTCTCTTCTGATACAATTGGCCATGACATACCGACGTTAGCTTTTTTTCCTCAATCAAACTCAATTATTCCAGTCGAGTTTTGACCCACTCGTCATTATCAATCTCTGCTTCCACAATGACTCAAAGAGAGGGAATTTCAACTTCTGCAGGAATGACTGCTTCTTTCCCATACACCAATAAATATGGAGTTTCCCCTGTTAAAGTGCGAACAGTATTGCGATACCCTAGCAATGCAAACTGTAACTTCTCATGCCATTGTCTAGACCCTTGTACCATTTTCTGCAGTATCTTCTTGATATTCTTATTAGTGGATTCCACAGCACCATTTTTCTTTGGACGATATGGAGTGGAAATTTTATGTGCGATCTTAAACTGTTGACATACTTCTTGCATTAAATGACTATTGAGATTGGCAGCATTGTCTGTAATGATCAAATTTGGAATTCCAAACCTACAAATGATGTTGGCATGAACAAAATCTACCACCACTTTCTTTGTTACTGACTTGAAATTTACTGCTTCTACCCACTTTGTAAAGTAATCGATGGCCACCAAAATAAATCTATGCCCATTTGATGCTTTCGGCTCAATCGACCCAATCACGTCCATTCCCCAAGCTACAAACGTCCATGGAGCAGCCATTGCGTACAACTCAGCCAGAGGAGAATGTATCAGATCACCGTGTACCTGACATTGATAACACTTTCGAACAAATCAAATAGAATCCCTCTCCATAGTAAGCCAATAATAACCTGCTCGGAGGATCTTCTATCACATGACATAACAGTTCATATGAGGTCCACATACTTCAAAATGAACTCCAACCATGATTGTCGAGGCTTCTTTTGCATCTACACATCTCAAAAGTCCCAGATTAGGGGTTCTCTTGTATAAGATTCCCCCACTTAAAAAAATCCACTAGCCAAATGCCTAATAGTCCTCTTTTGACCATTGGTGGCATGTGTTGGGTATTCTCCTGACTGGATGTACTGCTTGATATCAAAGAACCAAGGTTTACCATCAAGCTCTTCTTCAACTACATTACAATAAGCGTGTTGATCACGACTCTACATATGCATTGGATCGATATAGGCCTTATCAGGGTGTTAGAGCATTGAAGATAAAGTGGCCAAAGCATCAACAATCTCATTGCGAATTCTTAGAATATGTCTAAATTTTACAGACACAAACTATTGACATAGATCTTTCAAGCATTGTCGATACGGTATTAGCTTTATATCTCGTGTCTCCCAATTACCTTGAATCTGATGGACTAGCAAATCTGAATCCCCCAACACTAATAGTTCCTGGAATCCCATAACAACAGCTAGCTTCAAACCCAGAATGCAAGATTCATATTCTGTCATGTTATTAGTGCAATAAAATCAAAGTTGCGCTGTTACCAGAAAATGTTGCCCCATCTCAGAGATAAGAACTACACCTATTCCGACTTCTTTCATGTTGATAGCTCCATCGAAGAACAACTTCCAACTTGGATCAGCATCTATAATGACTTCATCAACACACAACACTTCTTCATTAGGAAAATATGTCTTTAATGGCTCGTACTCTTCATTAATGGGATTCTCAGCAAGACAATCTGCCAAGGCTTGGGCTTTTATGGCGGTTTGAGTCACATATACAATATCGAACTTGGTAAGCAATATTTTCTACTTTGCCAAACGACCGGTTGGCATAGGCTTCTAAAATATATACTTCAAAGGATCCATACGGGAGATGAGATAAGTAGCATAGGATGAAAGATAATGCTTCAACTTCTGTGCTACCCAAGTTAGGGCACAACACGTCCTTTGAAGAAGAGTGTACCTAGCCTCATATGTTGTGAACTTCTTATAAAATAATTAGCCTGCTCGTCTTTGCTCGTGACATTATGTTGACCTAGGACATAACCAAAAGAATTGTACATAACCGAGAAATATTAGATCAAAGGCCTACCAGGCTTTGGTGGTACCAGCACAGGAGGATTTGACAGATATCTTTTGATTTTGTCGAATGCTTCCTGACATTCTTCAGTCCACTCTACTGCAGCACTCTTTTTCAGCAACTTTAAAATGGGCTCACATGTGGTTATGAGTTGAGCAATAAATCTGTTGATATAGTTCAGTCTACCCAGCAAACTCATCACCTCCGTCCTATTCTTGGGCGGGGGCAAATTCTAAATAGCTTGGATTTTTGAGGGATCCAATTTAATTTCCCGACGGAACTCCAAATACATATTTTGTCGGGTTGAGCTTGAGATTATACCTGTGAACCCTTTCAAAGAACTTTCTTAAATCTTTAACATGGTCAGCCTGACTCTTTGACTTAATAATCACATCATCTACATAGACTACAATCGCCTTATGCATCATATCATGAAACATAGTGGTCATGGATATTATGTATGTTGATCCAACATTCTTCAAACCAAACGGCATCACTCGATAGCAATAAGTTCCCCATGGTAAGATAAAAGATGTTTTTTCTACGTATTTATCATCCATAATGATCTGGTGGTATCTAGCATAGGAATCCACAAAAGAGGCAGCCTCATGTTTAGCATAATTGTTCAGCAAACTATGGATGTTGGGTAATGGAAAATCATCTTTTGGACTTGCTCTATTCAAATCACGGAAATCAACACATACTCAAATTTTACCATCTTTCTTTGGGACAGGAACAACATTGGATAATCACGTAGGATAACGACCCACTCAAATGACTTTGGCCACAAGTTGTTTCATGATTTACTCTTTGATTTTGATACTTACATCAGTTTTAAACTTTCTTAACTTCTGTTTGACAGGGGGAAAACAGGATCAGTTGGGAATTTATGAGCCACTAATTCAGTACTTAAACCAGGCATGTCATCATAAGACCATGCAAAAACATTCTTATAATCAATTAATGCTTGAATCATCCCTTCTTTTAGCTGTGGAAAAGCATGTACACTGATTTTATTTTCCCTAACATCATTTTGATTCCCTAGATTAATTGGCTCAGTTTCATTCAAATTATGATTCGGCTTGTCTTCAAACTGTTCCAACTCTTTGCTTATTTCCTCTAGTGCATCTTCTTCATTATATTCCCCTTCTTGCTTCTTTATATCTTGATTAGTTTGGATTTTAAGATTAGGCTGAAAATTCTGCATGTATGTCATGTCATTAGAATCGGCATAAAGAGAACTGTATAAAGAAAAAGACAAAAACAAAATATATTAGACACAAAATAAGGGGACATTGCATTTCATTAAAAGGGAAAGATAGGAGGGTTTAAACAAAAATGACAACAGAATGTAAGAAAGCTAAATTCCAAATTACAACCCTGGAATAACTCGGATAAATAGAAAGAAAAATAAAATGAACTACCAAAACTCCCTCTTGACGGGGAGAGAAGTGACTTCCCAATTATTAAGCTGGACCTCAGGACCTATGAACTGCACGTCTGCGTTACTGGTACCCTCTTCTGCTTCAAACATGTCAATATCAATCAGCAGGTTCTGGAAGTCATCAACCAATTCAACTTCAAATTCTATAGGCTTCGTGACATCGCTCTTGACAAATGATTCATTGAGTAGTGGCATTGGGCGAGGGAGTGACCATGTTTCCTTTTCCCTTCCCTTGGCCTTCTTTAAATCTTCAGCCATAGGTTTAAATCCCAGACAAAAAGTGCCCATGTTCTCTCTCGGACATATGGGCTGAATGATACCATGCAGAGACACTCCCAAACCATTTCCTGGCACAAATCCATATTTCAAAAGCTCACTCACCATCATGAAAGAAGTAGAAGACAACTGTAGTCCCGGAATAACCTGTCCTTCAAGGATATGATCTACTGGCACTATATCAAAAGTTTGATAGACAAATGTCTCCTCTACATTATTTATTCAATTAGAGACAAGGGAGAATCTTCATAGGCGGACAAATCCACTTCACCATGAATAACCACTTCTTGCCTGTCATGCTCAAACTTGATCATCTGGTGCAATGTAGAAACAATCTCCTTGGCTTTGTGGATCCATGGTCTTCCTAACAACAGATTAAAAAAGGAGTCGATATTCAATACTTCAAACTCTAGGGAGAATTCAATAGGACCTATAATCAACATTAGTTCTATTTTGCCAATGGAGTTGGACTTTGCTCCATCGAAAGCCCTGACACATACATTGTTGGGCCTGATCCTCTCAACACCACTATTCAACTTTTGTAACGTGGAAATAGGGAAAATATTTATGCCAGAACCTCCGTCAATCATGACATAAGTGACGTAGAAATATTCAAACTTCATGATAATATAAAGCCCCCGTTTATGTCCCGTACCTTCAACTGGCAATTCTTCATCAGAGAAGCTGATCCGATTGACCTCAAAGATTTTTCCGACCATTTTCTCAAGCTGATTTACTGTAATCTCCCTAGGAACATATGCTTCATTTAATACCTTCAATATAATATTATGATGTTTCTTGGAATGCAACAATAATGATAAGAGGGAAATTTGAGAAGGGGTCTTCTTCAACTGTTCTATTATTGAGTACTCCATTAGTTTCATCTTTCTCAAAAAATCTTCGGCTTCTTATTCAGTGATAGGCTTCTTGAGAGATGAAGGCCCACTCACCCCTAGCTTGGGCTTCCTCAAACCTTCAGGCATGAAGCATTTTTTTGACTGAGTCAGACCGACTACCTCATTTACTTCTTCCTCGACTTCCTTCCCCTGATAAGTCATCACAGTCCACTTATAGTTCCAGGGGACCTTTTTCATATCGGCGGTCGAAAGCTGGGTTGCTAGTTTGATGATAATAGGCACCCAAGTACTCCCTTTACCGTCAAAATAGGCTTACCTGAAGCTCCTACCACCGTCAACTTAGGTTTATCCTGACTTAGACCAACAATTGTTTTGGCTCATTTCACCGTGATCACAGGTTTCTTCGTACTTTTTTGGACTTTATCTTCTCCTGCTTCTTCCTGGCTCAATGATATTGCTTTCAATGAATCTGCCACATACACCAATTTATCTTTATTGGTCTGTATTCTAACAATAGGCTTATGACACATCGATGACTCTTTTCTATCATATATCAATTCTAACACATTGGTTTTAGCATGGGTTGGCAGCAGATTCTGGTTGATATTCGGAACCTCCGGGGCCTAGAACAGAATCTGATTTGCATCGATTAAATCCTGGATGGCTCTCTTTAAATGCCAGCATTTCTCGATATCATGCCTTGGTATGTCAGAACAATACACACACCTTAAAGAATAATCCAGATTTCTTGGGGATGGATTTGAAAGCCTTCCTTGAATTAGGCTCAAGACCTTCATCTTTCTCAACCTATCAAACAAGCTAGCATATGACTCCCCAAGAGGTGTGAATTAATTTTTGATCACCTTCTCATTTTTATACTCGGGCCTAGGTAGGAAACTGGGTCTGACGGGGTTTTGGTAATTTGGAGGAGCTGAAGAACGATTTTGAGGAGCTTGTGCACTCCATTGCGGGTAAGAAGGGGTTTGAGCATATGGCTGTGCACTATATATTGGGTACGGTGGTGGTGGAATGGAATATAGTGGGTTTTGTGGGGTATAGTAATGATGGGGAGGAATATATGAAGCTTGGGCATAGGCTTGGGGTTGGGGTTGGTGATAGGGGCGAGGGGGTCTTTTGGGATAGGAATGGGATCCAGCTACAACGGTCGCCACATCCTCTTTTTTTTTTACCTCTAAAAGTTATAGATCCATCTTAAATTTCTTGGGTGGTGGCCTTTAATGCGGAAAAACTCACAATCCGTCCAGTTTTGATTCCGACCTCTATCATCTCTCCCATTTTTAGGACTTCAATAAATGACTTTCCCATCGTTGGAAGTAAATGTTGAAAATAGATCTAATCCTGTGCCTGAATGAAGACCTCTACCAACTTACTCTCCTTCATTGGAGATTTTACCCTTGCGGACCATTCACGCCATCTTATCGCGTATTCCCGAAAGCCTTCAGTACTTTTCTTCTTCATGTTTACCAGGGATTTCTCATCAGGAACCAGATCGACGTTATATTGAAAATGTTGCACAAATTCATTAGCGAGTTCATCCCAGTTGTTCCAATTGTCAATATCCTGATGGATGAATTATTCTGAAGCCAGACCGGAAAGACTCTCGCTAAAAAAATCCATGAGCAACTTTTCTCTCCCCCCTGCAACCCTCAATTGGTTGCAATAGCGTCTCAAAGGCACCACGAGATCACCGTGTCCCGTGTACTTCTCAAATTTGTGCATTTTAAAACCAAAGGGAAGGTAAACGTCTAGGAACATGCAAAGATCTCTATAGGAAACACTCTTATAACCCCCGATTCCTTGCAAATTCCTTATGGCCTGTTCCAAACTTTTTAATTTCTGCGCCATGACTTCTTGTTCCTCCGTTGTAATAGGCTTCACTGTATCAAATAGAAATGCAGGTGTCTGAGTGTACCCATACGGTTCATTCATCTTCAAAATATGTTTTGGGGTAAAATATTGATTATCTGAAACCTTCAATACTGGCTCACTAGCAGACTGAGAGAGTACCATTATCGAATGTATAGTATAGGCGGGAGCTTCAGGTGGTGGCGGCCACGAACACAGGCGCTGTTGGTGGTCCCAGCTGAGTCACGGGCCTTGGTTGAGGAACTACCAGGGGCACACTAGAAGTGCCAGGGTAATATTGCTGTGGAGTGAATCCTGGTGCGTGCTCCAGTGACTCAATGGGAACAAAGAATTACGTCTGAGAGAGCGGTGGGCAATTGGGGATATTCCCAAGATCTTCAGGGAGTGGAGGAGGAGGTATTCCACTAGCCCATGCTCAGTGCAAATCTAGCAATTGTTGTCTATGTCTTAATACCTCATCATTGTGTTCTGAACTTTCTTCCCTGGGATCCTGATCTGGGTCAATGAGTGAATTTTCAATCTCCCTACTAGCCATGGCAAACTTCGCTTTTGATCTAGTGAAGTACGGATGACTATACAGAGTGCTACAAACCAACCACTTATCTGAGGAATATGCTCATCAAAGACAAAACCCGTTAGTATTTAGGTCAGGCAACATGCATAGAAATCACATTGTATACATCCTAGGTTCATGTATATTTCTACCGGACTTAGAGGGTAATGGGACCATTTTAACATCATCCTGATCTTTATCCTACACCTATTTGATTCTTTCCTCCAACCACACCTCCTTTTTTATTTTTGCCCTTACTTCTCTCTTCTTTTCATCAATCTCTTTTCTTTCACCTTATTCTCTCGTCACTCTTTCTGTTTTTTTTTTCTCGCTATCTACCTTCTTTTATCATTCTTTATGGCTTTTGCAAAGAGGAAAAATAATGAAGAACGAAGAATCAAAATGATTAGATCGAAACCAAGAAGTAGGTTGCCTACGCATCATGTTGTACATGAATCAGATCTTGCGTAGTTCCGGAAGTCTTGCCAAAATGGCCAATTAATTTTTTTTCTTTCTTTTTTTTCTTGAAACTTTAAAAAGAAAAGAAAATAACAAATTGTCAAAAGAATTGACAATTTTTTTTTTGCATTTTTCAAGTTTAAACTCCCTATACAAAATGAAACCTATGATTACCAAAGAAAAATCTTTTTGGGTTTTACATTTTGAATTTCATATGAAAAATGAAACTTGAACCTATTAAAGAAAAAATCTTTTTGTAGTTTTCTTTTAAAGATGTATATGAAACACCTACTCTAATAGAGAGTGGAGAATTTTTTTTTTTTTGAATTTTTCAAATAAGATACCCGAACCAACAATAGGATGCCTACGTATCTCACTCACGAGAGAGGAGAATTAGGGGTACGTAGTTCGTCCAGATTGGACAATTAAGGATTATGGAAACAACTGAACCCTGACATTGAGAGACGCAACAACTAGGAAAGGAATTTTTGACACTTCACATAAAACTGAAACCAACAACTAGGAAAGGAATTTTTTTCAGTATTTTCGTTATACGAAATGTTCAAAACTTTTGGCATCTTTTTTTTGAATTTTTCTTTTATAAAAAGCTTCTAAAAGTGTTTTTTTTTAATTTTAGAATTATGAATGCATGCTAAAGGAGATAAAGGGAAAATCTTTTTGAGGTTTTTTTTTATTTTTTGAGTAAATGCGTGAAAAAGGTAAGAAAATCTTTTTGAATTTTTGGATTGTGAAAAATAAAAGCCATAAAGAACTCTAAAAATAAACTACGAAGCTCTTTTTTTTATGTTTTTTTTTTCGACTCATTTTTTTTTCCTTTTTTTTCAATTTTTATTGCCTACACACTTTTCTTCCAACACATGCTTTTCCCAAATCAGTCCGTCAAATAACCACGTTACCCTCAGAGATACAACATTTAGCACATAGGGATGCTTTAACGGTGAGTATCCTACAAAGGACCGTATGGGCCCCGCTAGGTCTCAATATGATGCACATAAAATGACCTAAAGGCTGACCTACGTTGCGGTTAAACTAACAAGGCCGTTCGGGGGAGCATATGATCGATAGTGGCTACTTTGCTTTCCACCTACTCCATACATCCAATGTCTCCCCCCCTAAAATATGGGTGACTCAACTAGAGTTCGTGCGCACGACGTGCACTCCGGGACTTGTTGTAGAAAGAATTGACTAGGGTTATGGAAATGATGCTAGATATAAAGCGGTAACACATAAGAGAAAAACTGTAAATACGTAGCACTCAAAAATGATAAAATAAACAACAAACGATAACACAAATAATATTTATACACCCATAATGTCAAATTAAGCCAATACAACTCCAAAAATAAGCTTGAATTCTGAAAATATCCCCAGCAGAGTTGCCAGAGCTATCACTCCCCTTTTTTAACTCCAAAAATTATGGTCTTAAGTTTGAAAGGGGGTTTTTATTATTGAAGTGACAAAGGGTGAAAATTTATTCTGAAAAAGAATTATTTTTACTTTCAAAACTCAGATTCGCCACTTGGCATAATCCGTTGTGCCAAGTCACCTTGGAAAAATCCTTTTTCAAAATGGTTTTGACTATTTTAAAACTGATTTGCGAACAGAGATTTCGGTTAAGGAATTCTGTTGACCGAGGGAAAGGCGTTAGGCACCCCTCGATCCCGTGGATCGACCACGGTCGCTTGGTGGAGCGTATCGGCTAACTTGGCACTATTAATGTACGAACCACATAAACACACAAGACAAGCAAACAAACAAATCAAACAAAAATTCAAAACCAAAATAAAGTCCAGTCTGAATTATACAGTACCAAAATACAAATAAAAGATTCCAAAATAAAAATCCTATTCTAAACTAATCCTAGACTAAGCTTCAATGCCTTACCCGACGCCTTGGGCCTTCGTCACGAATGTCTTCCACCAACATAGTATGTCGGAGCATTCCCGGTGAATAAATATAGTGTGTCTCGAGGTATTCCCAGGCTAAATAAATACATTTTGAATTAAATACGATAAACGAGAAAGAAAAATTATTTGCACATTCCAACATTCAACCAAAACAACAAGTTCTAAAATTTGCCTACCCGAACGTATATTGCCTATCGTTTCAACCCATCATAGATATATCACAATTCATACAATACTCATGTACATTCAAAATTAAACAAACAATGACAAACTCAAGTTAATCTAATTCAATCATTTTTTATCAAGTTTCCAATTCCACCCCACCTAACTTCGTTTTCATCAATTAAACAAAAAATTGCTCCAATTCATTCCACATATCACCGAACTTACATTGTCAAACACATAAAACATCATAACATCGAAAAAATCCAACAATCATGATCCGCCACACATCATCACAACCAATCTAATCAAATCAAGAAAAAAGAAAAGAGAATGACTTAAAGGAGTGGACCTCGATAGCGCTTGTTTTCGTTGATCATAAAGAAATTCGAGACCGAAAACCTCGAACAAGGATCCCAACAATGATCAGAGCTCCAACTCGTGAATATTAGACCCACTAGATTACGAGACACCCCCTAAAGCATAATATCGAAGAACCAGTCACGAAACAGGCAAACCCAAAGCTCTCTAAATCCGGCGAAGGATTGAAAAACTTATAGGAGTTGAGTTTCGATGAGATGACAGTGATCAAAAGAAACAGGAAAGGTCAGATTCCGGCGACCTTGATATTTTCTGGTCAGATTCAACTAAAAACCACTGGGAAAACAGAGAAAATTTTGGGGATTTCAGCTGGACTTGCTGAACGGGCAATTTGGACACATATGACGCTGATCCAGCGAGATTTAAACTGAAAATGAGGTTGAGATTCACTGTTTTGGTGTGGGTTAGGTCAGAATGGAGCTGGACCTCCTATTTTTGCTACGCTAGAGTTCCTACGAACTCTGTAATGGCGACCATTTAGAGATAATCGACAGTTGTAGCGTAGAAGTCACCGGAAAAAGAAAGAAATCTCTCAACACTCTTTTGCTACTCTCTTTCTCTCCCATTACTCTCTCTCTCTGTTTCTTTCTGCTTGTGTCGGTGATGGAAATACATATATTGTGATGGTGAGATAAAAATGGAATGGAGGTGTGTGTTGGGTGTTGAGAGTATGAAAATGGAGAGTTGTTGGGAGCCCAAAAACTAGAAAAAAAAATAAAGATGATGGTGACCCCCCCCTCTACTTGTGACTATGTGGTGTGTATATATGGCAGTGAGAAGTATGTGGGTCAATTGTGAGTGGAGATTTCTAGTGGGTCCCACCCCTTTTCAATCTTGTTTAGTGAGATGGTGAGGTTATTTTTTTAATTGGAGGGGTAGGGGTTAGGTGTCTATTTTTGATTGGGTGGGGTTGTTGGAATTTTAGAATGAGACAAAGTTTGATATGACTTGTTATTTTTGGTTAAAAACAAAACAAAAATAAATAAATAAGTAAAAGATGGGGTGGTTATTTATTTTCTTGGGTAAAAATTATAAGAATGAGGTTAAATTGTGTGATATCAGAATGAGAAATATTTTTGACGGGGCAAAATTACGTGTTTACAACATTTAAGTACAAGATGACCAAATATTGCTTTAGGGTTATTCATCGGCATCGCAACTCGAAACTTGTCAATACTAATGGTTTTGATAGAATCATGCTGGAATTTTGATATTATTTCACACCCCATTGGTGAGGAGGAGTTATCACTTTTCTCGGCTTCATTTTGCCCTGACTGAGATTGTTCTGAAAGTTCCTCCAAATCTATCTGTACTCTAGCCTTTTTTGTTTGGTGATTGGAAGTTGGTCCACTTTCTCCACTTTCAGTTTCTTTTATTTTGGTAGACATCTTTTAACTACAAACAAAAGAAAAACAAAAAATACATTGCATTTGATGTCTGCATAATTTTTTTTAAAAAGGTGAGACACATTTCAATAAATTATTCTTACCACATAACCAAAAAAAATACTCCAACGAACAACCCATCAGTTCGAACAAATGGGGAACCCGAATCTGTTTGAAGACCTATTTAATATCTCCTAACAGATATTCCACCTGTTGCAACAGGTGGAGAAATTTCAATAAATTATTCTATGCCATATTACAAGAAAATACTCCAATGGATAACCCATCAGTTGGAACAGATGGGAAATCTGTTTGAAGACCTATTTAATATCTCCCAATAGATCTTCCACCCGTTGCAACAGATTGACCACCACCACCACAACCAATGCCACAAAGATCACCACCAATGCCACCAATACAACACCAAGACACTGACACCACCGCCAAAAAACACAAATACCACCACCAACAACAACAACCACCAACAATACTACATACCATCCAACAATACCACAACAATCAATAAAACACTGAGAGAAAAACTAGGGTTTTCTTGGGTGCTTCCTACTTTTTAGCATCCAAAACTCAAAATTGTTAACCCATTCTCGAAGATAATACAACTAAAAGTCTTCTTTTTTATCATTAACTAAAAAGCCCTATTTTTTAGAATAAAGAACAAACGTAGAACTCTTCTCAAACTCTATTCCATGCGAAGATAGAGAAAATGACGGATACAAGCAGGAATGAAGTCGAAAAAACAACTATATGTAGTAGTAAATGGAAAGAAAATTGACATGTTTTGAAGGGTTGAGCAATATGTTGAGTAGTTGTTGTTTGTATTGTTGAGAGGGAGAGGACACTTTGAGAGAGAGAGAGAGAGAGAGAGAGAGAGAGAGAGAGAGAAGAGCTAGAACTTAGGATTTGAAATGAAAAGTTTTTCGCACAAATGGATGATTTGTATGGGTTGATTTATATTTTTGGAAAAGAATGACAAGTTTTGAAATTGCTAATTTGGTTCGAATTAATCTTAATTAATTTTAAAATTTTTAAAAGATATAGTTTTTAAAACATTGAGTTGATGAGAACTTATTTTAACTCAGAGTGATCGATCAATGACTCGGGTCGGGATGAACACAATATCAACGCCATGCAATTGCAAAGACTCGATTAGATTTGTAGTTGACCCTGCAAGCTCATTCATTTATCCCTAGTTCCACCTAAATAAATTTAGGTACTATCACTATCCTAACATTGAGTTGATAAGAACTCATTTCAACTTAGAGTAATCGATCGATGACTCGGGTCAGGATGAACGCAATACTAACGTCATGTAATTGCAAAGGCTCGATTAGATTTGTAGTTGACCTTGTGAGCTCATTCATTCATCTCTAGTTCCACCTAAATCAACTTAGGTACTATCACTATACTAACATTGAGTTGATGAGAACTCATTTCAACTCAGAGTGATCGATCGGCGACTCAGGTCGGCATGAACGCAATACCAATGCCATGCAATTGCAAATACTAGATTTGATTTGTAGTTGACCCTGCGAGCTCATTCATTCATCCCTAGTTCCACCTAAATAAACTTAGGAACTATCACTATCCTAACATTGAGTTGATGAGAACTCATTTCAATTAAGAGTGATCGATTAACAACTCTGGTCGGGATGGACGTAATACCAACGCCATGCAATTGCAAAGACTCGATTGGATTTGTAGTTGAACATGTGAGCTCATTCATTTATCCCTAGTTCCACCAAAATCAATTTAGGTACCATCACTATCCTAACATTGAGTTGATGAGAACTCATTTCAACTCAGAGTGATTGATCGACGACTCGAGTTAGGATAAATGCAATACCAATGCCATGCAATTGCAAAGACTCTATTGGATTTGTAGTTGACCTACGAGATTATTCATTCATCCTGATTTCTACCTAAATCAACTTAGGTACTATCACTATCCTAACATTGAATTGGTGAGAACTCATTTCAACTCAGACTGATCAATCGACGACTCAGGTCGGGATGAACGCAATACCAATGCCATGCAATTGCAAAAACTCGATTGGATTTTTAGTTGACCCTGCGAGCTCATTCATTAATCCTTAGTTCCACCTAAATCAGTTGCAATGAAATCTGTTGCAACAAATGACTGCATATCTATTGTAACAGATGACATATCTGATTTAATTATCAAATAGATATTTGCATCTGTTGTGACAGATGATTGAGCTGATGAAAATTTTCAAACAGATATATATATCTATTGTAACAGATGACATATCTAATTTTATTAATTATCAAATGAACATTTTCATCTATTTTCACAGATGATTGAGTTGTTGGGATTTTTAAATAGATATTTATATCTATTGTAACAGATGACTGAGCTGTTCAAATTTCTAAACAGATATTTATATATGTTGCAACAAATGACATATCTGTTTGAAAATCTTTTGTTCTCTTTTAGTTTTAAAGTAAGCTTCTAGTCCGAGTAGATAATATCAAGTATTAGTACTTACTACTAAGGGCGGTAAAAAATATTTCTTGGATATCTCAAAAGTGAGTTCATTGAGCAGTCTTGTCTTGTCTTTTCAATGTCAGTAGTCTTAGTCTTCCTCGTGACCCTCAAAGTATTAATGAAATTAATGAATATTACAAACCACTACTTCTACGTACACAATACATCTATAGAAATTATTTCATCTCTTCTTTCAACTGCAGTTTATTTTATTCAACTCTTATCTTTTTATTTCTCTCCTCTTTAGGGTCATAACCTTTTTTCTCTCTTTTCTCTTCTATAAAACCTATCAAACATTACGTAACTCCAAGCTTATTATCCTATCAAAAAAATATGACCGAGTTAGTGCACAAATCGAACGAGCTCAATCTCTCGGCCTTATGCTGATCGCTCTTCTCCAATATAGATGACAAGATATCTACTATGCAAAAGTCTACACCATCGCCATATATGCTAGTCTGGGAGCAATTATTTTGAAGATATCTGTTGATTTCTTTTGAAAAATTTCTCCTAGGCAAGCATGTCAGGCGATGTTGTAGACTTTTGCATAGCAGATATCTTGTCATCTATATTAGAGTAGAGTGATCAGCAGAAACGCTGATAGAATGGGCTTGTTTGATTTGTGCACTAACTGGGGCATATTTTTTTGATAGGGTAATGAGATCGAAGTTACATAATGTTTGATAGTCTTGGTAGAGCCGGTTTAGATCACACGCTACGTAACTCTATGCTTAGTAATTTATCAAATTAGTTGAGCATGATGCATGGAGTAACTCTCGATAAAAGTGTGTTGTTCAACTGTTGTGACCACATCTTCAATTTTCTCAACACCTTTTGACCTAAAACAAACACCGCAACCCTCCATTTATCCTTTAAGTCTTCTAAAGAAAGTGTTCTGAAGGGCTTCTAGAATGCTATAACTTTAAAGGTAGTGTTCCTGATCGAGCTCACAAGAGATGAGAAACTCTTTACCAACTTTGAAGATGGCAACAATCGGCTTGAATAAAGAATCAATAAGATGGAGGAAAGCTTGAAAATTATCGAGATTCACATACTACAGCAAGCATTTAATCTTCTCCAAGGAATGTTGAAAGCATGCTAAGGCAATAAAACACAATCAATTAATCCATATTGCTAAGGAATTAATTATACTCTATTTTTCTTTCAATCTCGTTTGTGATTTCGATCAGGTCAACGACAGTGGACCTGATCAGAAACATAAAGAAGAAGGCATAGGATGAAATTTAAAATTCAGAAATTGCTGACTTCGCTTAGTTTCCTTATTTTAACTGTAATTGTTATTGGCATAAGTTTTCTAGACTTGCTGAACATCATTTCAACCCTCGATGCCTGTGAGGATCCTTTGTTGGTCTTCTCCTATTTTCTACCTAGATAATAATACCTACCACGCATCTCCCTAGCAAAGTGTCCATCTGCATTATTTTTATTTCAGCGACACAACAGATGAAATTACATTACCAGATAAACTTTCATATTTGAACTTGATTCATATTTTGCATCTATTAAGATAATTCCATCGGCCAGATTCGTTAGAAGTTGTATCTACCCTATGTCTTTTCTTCAATTAGCTCTCAGATGATATAATCTTCCATCAACCACCTATTTTCCCTCAAAAGCATTCTTCTACCGCACCTTCTGGCATATAATCATCACCCCGAGCGAGCAACCCAGCCATATAAATTTTGGCCAGGGCAATAACTATATTGGTTTAACATTCTTGTTTGATGTAGTGCGAGGCTTTGAGGGCCCTCTAAGGGTCCAATGCATACTTATAGTTAAGTCCAATCGCTATTGGTTCTTTGTAGTGACAACAAATATTGATCCGTTCTCAAAACTTGACACGCATAAACACGATCAACAACCGTCAGTAATTCGTAACAGGGTATCTGCCCCATATTCATGAGGTCCTCATTGATAACGCCCAAACTACAGCTCTCGTAAGAGTGTAAGCAGTCGATGTCAAATATAGAACCCAACTGGGTTGGGTGTCGAATCCCAAGGGAATACTTGGTCACTAAGTGTTGTAATTATTAGCAGACTGTTGGTCGAAATTCTACGGAAAAGGGGGGATTGGTTTTAGGCGTGAAACAATGTTAACAATATAAAGAATGAAATGATTAATGTAGTAAGATTTAATCACAGAGAATAATAAGTTAGGGTTATGTCCACCTTATGAGTTCTACGTATCTATTAACTATGAGTAATGCGGAATTTAGACATGCATGCACTTATAGAGGTTCGTATTCTAATGGTAAATCCTAGTGTCTCTCAACCATCCAGGACTATTTCACTTTAACTCTCTCGATCTTAAAGTGTATAACTAACGGTACAAACTCTCCAAGAGGTTAATCCGGTTAAGGAATTAACATGTAAACAGGGGTTGGTAGCCCTATTTCCTTGTCACACTCTCTTTTTCAAACATGTAACTTTTCTCTCGAACAATTTAATGCTATAATGGAATATTCTATATGTTTGCAACCACAAGAATTCAATTAAAACGAAGAGAGTAATGATATAAGTAGCATATGCATCAAGAATTCACAAACTCATAGTAATAGATAGTATATCAAAAAGCTTCCATAACCCTAACAGAGAAGTTTAACTACTCATGATTGTAAAGGAAATCAACGAAGACATCATCATCATACTAAATCTAGAATAATCTCACGATGGGGATGGGTTTTGGCGTCAAAGGGAAATCACATTGTTCTCCTCAAGTCGTTTCTCATAGCTTTTGCGTTTTTCTCTGTAAAAGTCGAATGAAAGGAAAATAGACTGAATAATGATAATCAATGCTGAAAAATTCAGCAAATAGGGTTTTTATAATATCCTTGTCCTAGTCCTACTAGGTTACTGCATCCTTGTCCTAGTCCTACTAGGTTACTGCTGCACCCCTAAGTATTAAGAAATACTGATTTTGCCCGGGAAGGATTCTCCATGCATCACATTCAGTCCACAAGCTTCCAAAAGCTGCCTTTCTTCTTACGTGAAGTTTCCCTTGCTACCGAAAGGTCCACAAAGTGCTGAAATCTTCATCATAAATACCTGAAAACATGCTAATCACGTTGGTTAGCTCACTTATAGGAAAATGGACTAAAAGTGCAGGAATTATATATTTTGTCCTTAAAACTTAGCTAAAATATGGGTAAATTATAGTGCTTTAGGCGTGTAAATACGCCCAACATCACTCATCCCTATCAATTTTGAACCCATCAAACTTAACGTTACAATGCAGGATCTTTTTTGAATGATCAATTCCTAATCGGTTAAAAACTGCATTCATAAAAACATTATACTTTGTGTGTGTTGTCCCGATGACCTTATCAGTAATGCATACTTAAATCCCACACATATGAAAGCGGATCCATTTGCACACACCTTATTCTTCCTAGCCCATCTATGGCTTAAATTGAATAAACAGATAACTAGCTAGTTGCAATAGATGACACATCTGTGTATATTGTCAAATAATTGAAGATATCTGTTACTACAGTTGATCAACCTGTTGCAGAAATCAAACAGTCATATACATCTGTTACAAAAGATTGCCAGTATGTTGTATTGTAAGTTATCTACCAGAAAGAGTATATTTTACAATAGATTACCCATCTGTTAGATTTATTTTAAAGTAATTTTTTTTCTTTCCGAGATACAATAATTTATAAATAGGTCCCTGCTTACAAATATGGATGATCCAGATTCATACAAGAATATTCATATCGAATCCTTGCATGAACTTCAAAGGCAGTTTAATGAATTTCAGAGAGATTTGGTTGACTTCGGAGCAAGGCTGCCAGATGAAAAATGTCCGATTGACAATAATAATAATAGTAGTAATAATAATAATTAGGTAATGTTTTTTATTTTAGCGCATGTATGTATTTTTCTTTACTCCTTTTGTATATCGGATCTACCCAAGGGATTCAAAAATCAATGAACATTCATTTCATTTTGTTGTTGACTTTGAATTTTTAATTCTTATTTAGTATTTAATAATAATCATTTTATTTATTCCTTGTTCTCAATATATCGTCGACGGTTGGTGGTAGGTATTGAGCAGCAATTTATGTCAAAAGAGTTTAATCTGCTACGATAGATCGATCATATGTTGCACCTTGCGGTTATTAATAAAAAGGGTTATTATTGTTATTGAGAGGGTGAAAAGAAAAAGAAGACACGACTTTCCGATTATTCATGACATTCACTTTCCAATTATTCAATATGAAAAATATTTCGTAAAAAAATAATAAGGAAATAAATGATAAACACTATTTATAACCACAATTTTAATAACTAATCGTGACTTTTCATCATTTTTGTTTTTGAATTTGTTTTTAAAATTATTTATTAATAAAATGATTATTATTTTGTTAAGGAATTTGAAAAGGTGTTTTTTTACTTATAAAATAAAAAAGTAAGTAAATTTGGATTAATAATATGATGATAGTTATTTTTTAAAAAAAGTAGATTATATGTTGCAACAAATAAATTATCTGATGCAAATTTCTTAATAATCTGAAAAGTCATGACTTATCACAATATTTCGTAATTTAATTAAGTCATTACTTTTCATATTAATAAAAAATATAATTAATAAATGGAGGTGAATAGTTAGATTATATGTTGCAACAGATAGGTTATCTGATGCAATATATTTTATATTTGTTGCAACAGATAATATATCTGTTGTCACTGATGTGTTATCTGATGCAATAGATATAGAATCTATTGCCACAAGTCAATAAAAATGGTTCTTCGAAAGAACTAATTAATAATAATAATCTGAAAAGTCATGACTTATAACACAATATTTATTTTCTTAATTTAATAAAAAATGTAATTAATGTATGGAGATGAATAGTCGCGCCTTTTTTCCTCTCATTCAAATTCAATCGGCTATAAATAGGTCTCTCCTTACTCATTTGTTCATTTAACTACACTCTATTTATTTATTGTATCTTGTCTTTCATATTACACTCTAGAAGATAAGATTATGGCTGACCCAGTGTGGGACGTTGCTTTTCTGCAAGACGCCGTGAATGAACTTCAGAATCAAGTTTGTGACCTGCAATGGGAACTGGGAGGAGTTAGAGCAAGAATTCTCCGCGAGATACGCAGGCTGAGGAGGGTCTTGCTACTTTCAGTTGAAGATTGGCTAGCTGGCAATGATGATGCTGATGATAATAATAATAATAATAATTAGATTATTATTTTTCTTTTAGTCTATTATATGTATTTTTATTTATTTTTGTTTAATAAATAAATTATGTTTGATCTTTGACATTTTAATTCATATTTAATTTTCATTCTGTCTATTATCTTCTCAACAGACATGTCGACGATTCAACGTAAAAAGGAATAATTTAGAATTCAGTAGCAATAGCAAGATTTATCTGTTGGGTTTGTTGTAGGGGTTGATGTGTTGATCAAAATAGATTACTCATGTTGCAACAGATAAGAAGTTGATGTAACAGATAAATAGTCTGTTTCAACAGATGACTAGTTTGTTGCTTTGCTTGGCTCTGCTGTTTTAATTTGTACTCCCTCCATCTCGAATTACCCATCCCAAATTGAGATGCCACATTGATTAAGAAAAATAATTAATAACATTTCTAGTTTACCATAACCCACTGATCAGTTGGTGGGTCAGTAGACATGTTTGAAATAACCATTGTTTGCTATTCAATCAAAATTTCATAAAAGAAGAAAGATTTTAACGTCGCTCGGCGTATAGTCCCCCTATTAAATGATGTTTCCATTTTAATTTGAAGAAAAAGTGATTAATGCAAAGGGTAAAACATGAATTTTTTAATTTTTTCTTGATTAATGAAAAAGACAAGTAAAATGAGAAATCGAATTAGGAAATTTGGGACGGGTAATTGGACGTAAGGAATAATTTTGAATCCAATAGCGATAGCAAGAGTTGAAAACATATTGGTTATCTTTTGGGATTGTGGCAGGGGTTGATTTGTGTTGTTTCAAACAGATTAATCATTCGTTGCAATAGATAATTAGTTTGGTGCAATAGATTAACATTCTGATGCAACAGATAATTAGTCTGGTGCAATAGATAAACATCCTGATACAATAGATAATACGTCTGATGCAACAGATAAATAGTCTGATGCAACAGATAAATCTTCTAATACAATAGATTTCTCATTTGATGCACCAGATGATTGATCTGTTTAAATTGTGGGCACTTATGCTGGATTCATGATCGGGATTCTATCCATTCTTGAAAAAACAGAAGTGTACCCAGATGACAAATACGAATAAAAATCATAATTTTACTTACCAAAGTCACCTATGAAGTAATGCCAAAGTGGAAAGTGATGTAGTAAACAAAATGTTACCTAAGAAATTGGTTAGAT
Source organism: Capsicum baccatum var. pendulum (assembly GCA_030864225.1). Classification (NCBI taxonomy): domain Eukaryota; kingdom Viridiplantae; phylum Streptophyta; class Magnoliopsida; order Solanales; family Solanaceae; genus Capsicum; species Capsicum baccatum. The sequence continues at coordinate 16,024,557 of CM061550.1, forward strand.
CGTATCAATAGCGATGTACCAACAACAACAACAACAACAACAACAAATGGTCAACAAGAAGAAGATGAAGATGATAATGAAGTAGAAGATGATGATAATGAAGCAGAAGATGATGAATAAAGCAGCAGAAACAGAAATAATGAACAACAAAAATTGCTAAGAGCGAGAAAACAACAATGGATGATAAGAGAGAGAAAGACGCCTTTTTTCCTCCGTTTCTCATTATTTTAGGTATACATTGGGATCAAAGTATAAATTTAAAAACTTGTGGGTTATTTTCAAACTTTTCTAACTTTCTTAATCCATAATAAAGTAATTGTCACCTCCAACTAATAAATAAGACTTGTGTCACCTACATCTCATTTTAAAACTCTTTTGTCACCTGTGGCCCAAACCCTCGAGAGACTTATAGATATAAGAGAAGATTTTATTTTGTTCTATTTTGGTGTGTATTTACAATGAGAATGGAATGCCTTTTATAGGCAATAGTATGTGGAAAAAGTGTACTATGTGAAAATACGAAATCTTTACATCCTACAATAGTATGTATAATATGTGTAGTATGTGAAGCTATAATAGAGTAGTATGTGAACATCCACCAAATACATTCTTTACAATACTCCCCCTTAGATGTTCATGTAAAAGAGAAATTCCTTAAAAATAAGATGCACAATATCGGTTTGTAATATGTCTTATTTGTTGCCTCATTAAGAACCTTACCAGGAAAATTCAGTGGGATAAAACCTTGGTTAAGGAAAAAAAAGTGCATCGCGTATGTACTCCCCCTGATAAGAACATCACTTAATATCTAGGAGACGACGCATCCCAATCTTGTATCTCAACTTCTCAAAGGTTGATGTTGACAATGCTTTAGTAAACATATCTGCTAGATTATCGCTTGAGCAAATTTGTTGAACATCTATTTCACTTTTCTTCTTAAGATCATGAGTGAAATTTTTTTTAGTGAAATGTGTTTTGTTCTGTCCCCTTTAATGTAACCTCCCTTCAGCTGAGCTGTACATGCAACATTATCTTCATAAAATATAGTTGGAATATCCTTATTCAAAGAAAATCCACATATTTCCTGAATATGTTAAGTCATTTATCTCAGGCAAATACACTCCCGGCTCGCATCATGAATGGCAGTGATTTTTGCACGATTTGAAGAAGTTGCAGCTAATGTTTGCTTCATTGAATGCCATGATATAGATGTGCCACCATATGTAAATAAACAACCCGTCTAAGACTGAGCTTATGTAGATCTGACATGAGTACAATCATGAAGATGGATGTTTTTTAGTGTGTTGAATGCAACCTACGGAGTGTACGAGTTGGAGTGTGAAAAGGGCTCAAAATCCATCCCTGTATTGCACTCCATGGGAGCCATTTTGTTCATTTAACACTAAGGGTCACTTTTGTCATTTTGCCGATTATCGTAATAAGTCAATAAATAGAACATGTTAAGGTTTATTTCATTTGGTTGCTGAATATTGATGTAAGAACACTTGAGAGAAGGCTCTCTAGGACAAAAACTAGGGCATGGCAAATGTGGAAACACTTGTGAATATGTATTGCTTGGAAACGTTGGTGCTTGAGCGGTGGAATCCCTCTCATGCCTTCATAAGAGTGTGGTGTTGCTATTGTAAGTTCTATGGGTCCTTAGATGGAATATTTCTATAGGTTCTTGGATCTTATTGTAGTGTATGTCTCACTTCCTATCTTTACATTTCATGTTTTAGTTTGTGTTGTCTAGTGAACTATTGGTTCTTGTTGTTCTTGTAATCTTGTAACCGTTGGTTCTTGTTAGAATAGTGTTGTTTCTTCCTACCATATTGTTGATTATCTCTTGTTGTTGCTACTGTTTTTGGTGTCAAATAAACCTACATATCTTTTATTCTTGTTGTATTTGTCGAATCCGAGAGAGGTCCCCATTTGGTCTGCGATTTGTGGACTGTTTTGGGGTGTGATTTTATGTTCCCTTATTTTTTCCCATATCATTTGGTATCAAAGCCGAGTTTGATTTCGTTCCTATGAAGTCAATCTTGGGTTTGTTACTTAGAAAATCGAAAAAAAGTTGAAAACTGGAAATTTTTTTTCCAAAAAAGTTGAAATCTTTCTATTTTAGTTTCTTGGTCAAAAATTGCGTTCTTGTTGTCTTGGCCGAGATTTGTTTGTTGTGTTTCTATATCTAGTAGTGTTCTTGTTTGTTTTGTCATTTCTAGTGTTAGTTTTCTTGTTCACTAACATTTTTGAGTCTAGATCTAAACTTGAGCTTAAACTTGTTGAAAGTTGTTGTTGTGAACATTGTTGTGGCCGTGTGATGATGTTGGGCGTATTTACATGCCTAAAGCACTATAATTTACCCATATTTTTGCTAAGTTTTAAGGACAAAATATATAATTCCTGCACTTTTAGTCCATTTTCCTATAAGCGAGCTAACCAACGTGATTAGCATGTTTTTGGGTATTTATGATGAAGATTTCAGCACTTTGTGGACCTTTCGGTAGCAAGGGAAACTTCACGTAAGAAGGAAGGCAGCTTTTGGAAGCTTGTGGACTGAATGTGATGCATGGAGAATCCGTCCCGGGCAAAATCAGTATTTCTTAATACTTAGAGGTGCAGCAGTAACCCAGTAGGACTAGGACAAGGCTAAAAATCCTATTTCAGTAGGACTAGGACAAGGATGTTATAAAAACCCTATTTGCTGAATTTTTCAGCAAGCTTTTCATTCATGCTTTTCATTAAGCTTTTCATAATTCATTCGACACTTTACAGAGAAAAATGCTACCCTTGAGGAAAACATCCAGCGGGCAAAAACGTCAACCTTGTTTTGACGCCACACTTATCCCCATCGTGAGATTATTCTAGCTTTGGTACGATGATGATGTCTACTGTGATTTCCGTAGCACTATGAATAGCTAAACTTCTCTGTTAGGGTTATGGAAGCCTTATGATATACTATCTATTGCTATGAGTTTGTGAATTCTTGATACGTATGCTACTTATATCATTACTCTCTTCATCTTAATTACATTCTTGTAGTTGCAAACATATAGAATACGCCATTATAGCATTAACTTGTTCAAAAGAAAAGTTACATGTGTGGAAAAGAGAGTGTGACAAGGAAATAGGGCTACCAACCCCTATTTACATGTTAGTGCCGTAACTGGATTAACCTCTTGGAGAATTTGTACCGTTAGTTATACACTTTAAGCTCGAGAAAGTTAAAGTGAAATAATCCTGGATGGTCGAGAGACACTAGGATTTACCATTAGAATACGAATCTCTATAAGTTCATGCATGTCTGAATTCCGCATAACTCATAGTTAATAGATACGTAGAATTCATAAGGTGGACATAACCCTAACTTATTTTTCTTTGTTATTAAATCCTACTACACAAATCGTTTCATTTGTTACTTTGTTTACAGCAATTCACACCACAATTTAAATCCCCCCTTTCCGTAGAGCTTTTGACCAACAGTCTACTAATAGTTGCATACTTAGTGACCGAGTATTCCCTGTGGGATTCGACACCCAACCCAGTTGGGTTCTATATTTGACAGTGACCGCTTACACTCTTACGAGAGCTGTAGTTTGAGCGTTATCAAATTTTGGCACCGTTGCCAAGGAATACGGTTGTCAACTAAGTTTGTGATAGTTAATAGAACCTTTGGTCAAGAATTCTCAGATTTTACTTTTAGTTGTTGTTTTTGTTTTATTCAGGTTCTGTTCAGTGCATGCCACATACTCGAAGTTCTGGTCAGCTATTATTACCCATAAATCCTAAACCACAACTTATTGGCAGAATGGATGCACAACGTGACATTGAAAGAAGGGTTGCTCAACAGGAGCAGGCTAGATTAGCTGCATTGGCAGCTACTCAAGTGCATCAATAGAATATTGATAACCCAGGGCGAACAACAAATCCTGATGATGAGGACCTGGGTGATGATGAGTTACTGAATCCTAGGCGTACTGATGAGGTGGCAGCACCTATGCATAGGAGAGATCGTCAAGTTAGAATGAGACCTGACTGTCTAGCTGTGCAGGGTCCTTTTAATGATGATGATGACGATCTGGATGGAGCTGGTGCCACAGGGGCTATTATTCCTCTGCCCTTGGCTCCCAAAGCCAAGTTCAATATCACTAGCACCATGATTCAACTATTGCAACTCAAAGGATTGTTTGGTGGACTTGCAGGAGACGATCCGAATATGCCTCTAATTAATTTTATCTCAACATGCAAGGCTTTTGACAATCCAGGGGTTGGACAGAATGCGATCCGGCTGCGCTTATTTCCATTGTCTCTATCTGGAGAGGCAAATTTATGGTTGAACGGGCTAACTCCTGACTATATTACTAATTGAAGGCAATTGAAAGACGCTTTCCTAGAAAGATTTTATCCGCCATCCAAGAGAGCCCAATTGAGAGATGAGATCAGCAATTTTCGACAGCTTCCAACTAAAGCTCTCCACGAAACATGGGAGAGGTTCAAGAAGAAGCTTATGCGGTGCCCAAATCATCATATAACCAATGTCCACTTGATGGAGATATTATACAGGTCTTTGAATTCGGTGACTAAGACAGTGGTTGATAATGCTGCAGGAGGGTCATTCATGGACCTCACTTTTATTCAGGCAAGTGATATGCTAGATTGTATGACAAAGCAGAGTAGAGCTTGGCATACCAGGGATTCTGAGGTAGAAAGCTCTACAGTATCTATTAGCATGACTGCAGAACAAAGGCAAAGAGAGGAAGAACGTGATCAAGATATGGCGCACATGGAAACACAGATGGATCTTCTTACCAAGCATTTATTATCAGGGAAGACCAAAAAAGTCAAAGCTGTTGTGTCACAGGGAAGAGATGAATACGATTCTGAGGAAAAAGTTAACTACTTGAATAATCAGGGGGGTTTCCGAGGCAATGCCCAAGGAAACCAAGGTCGGAACTATTATGATCAAACGGTAGCTGGTAAAGACTTCTTAAATCCATTAATGGGTGTGCGTTCCCCAATGAATGCAGAAAGACCTACTGTATCGGGTAATGATACAGATAATCCAGCACAAATGGTAGCTGGTAAAGACTTATCAAATCCGTTGATGGTTGACACTTTGCCAAAAAGTGTAGGGAGAATACTCCCAACTAGTTTTAAAACCACAGGTACTCAGACAACAGATGAAGGAAGTTCTTTTCAGAATAAAAAAGGTTTTCCATTAAGTAAAAAGAAAAATGAAAAAAGAAATATAAGAAAATAGTAGTAGACTCAATAAAAAAGTTGTTAGCAGAACAATTGCCTAAGGAGATATCAATGAATCCAGAACCACCAGAGCAAAGACCCAGAATTTCTTTAATTCCAAGAGAAGATACAAGATCACCTGGAACAAGACTAGAATTATCAGATGGAGACAGTGATGAGTATGAACGAGAATACAACTCAACCATGGATCAATTTGCCCAAGACCCAAACGCAGACGATGATTCAGGAATGGAGTTTGACTCAAAAGCTTTACACAATTTGGACACATAAGCAATGACGATATCTATAAAAGACAAAATAATAGATGTATGCAATATCAGATAAATAAATGAATGGAGAAGAATTAAAGAAAGATATTAGCTGTCGGGCCCACCCAAGTTGATAAGTCTTGCTAAAGTCTTTAGAAAGGATTTGAAATTCACAAAAAAGTTAAGATTTGAAGTCCACAAATGCCTATAAATACCCCTTTTATGGAAAACAAAAACATGTACAAAAGACAGAAAACATCAAGAGTGAGAAATTTTTCATAAAGTTCTTAGTTTCCCTTAAAGTTCTTAATTTCCTAAGTTAGTTAAAGTGTGAAAAGTTTTCTTAGTTCTTCGTTTCCGGTAGCTGTCAAGTTTTCAGGGGACTCCTGAAAGGGAAACCTCACTTCTTCCTTAAGACATGTAAGTAGTAGTTACATAGGTCTTTGTATTTTTCTCCCAAGTTTGTAAATTATGTTTGAATTAATCAAGTTTATATATATATATATATATATATATATATATATATATATATATATATATATATATATATATATATATATATATATATATATATATATATATATATATATATATATATATATATATATATATACATATATATACTTTTTCAACTAGTTTTAGTAATTTTCAATAATTTGAAAGTAGATGTAGATATATATTTAGATTTGGGCTTTTAAGTTGTAATATGTGTCCATTAATTGCTAATTAAATTATTGAAAATTCAATATAAACTTAAAACCTAAACTTTTCACTCTTCATCTCACTTTTTAGTTTCAAGAGAGTTTTCTGCTCCTCGTTTTTTCATAATTATGGTTTTTCATTAGCCCATGAGTGAAAATATATTTGATCTAGTCTTCGATCACAATATAATTGTAAAAATTAAAGATTATAAAAATAAATCAAAAAATCCGAAAAAACCGACTAAAACCTAAACCGAAAAAAACAATTTAATGTTGATTTAATTTGGTTTATAGTTTTAATAAATCGACATGATTGGTTTAATTTTTTTTTTAATAAAAATCGAACCAACCCGACCTATGTACACCCCTACCAACAACTTCTATCAGTGAAATGAATTAATAATGCGTTAGTGATGAAAACGTGAACAGTGAAGAAGAGAAAAAAGAGGACTATACATTGAATAAGGTAATATGAAACATAAGAATCAAACTAAGAAAATTAACTAAAGGAGACAATAAGAGGACTCACCCCTTTGAACGGGACCTCAAACAGACTTGGCTTCTCTCCATTTTCACTCTCTTCATTTTCTCCAAGTCCCTTTTTTGATTAATGACACTTGGCTTAATTAAAATGAATAACTAAGATTTAATTTATTTTAAACTAAACCCCTGGTTAATATTATATCAACTAAAATAGATTACTTATCCAATATTTTCTCCCAATTATTGCTCTTAACTTTTTCTCAATCCCTCCAAATTTATCAATTCTAATTTGGCAACCCACCTAAGATTATGAATGCAAGTAAACTGTTTTATATTTTTACCACGGAAATTGTTTTTGGAATTTGAAGTGATGTTATGAATTATGATATTTTTTGCTTACGTGGAGATGATATTTGAAGAATAAGACAAGTAAGATGGAGAGTAGAGAAATAGGTTGACCAAAGTGGAAATATATTAAAAAACAATTTAGAAAAAAAGTTAATTACGTAGCTTCTGGAAATGAAAATTGCTAAAGTGAAATTGAAAATTAGATATTTTTTTCTTTTGGTGATTTGGATTTTGGAGGGAATGAGAGAATTTAGAATTGATAAATTTGGAGGGAATGAAAAAAGTAAAGAGCAATAATTGGGAGGAAATATTGAATAAGTAATCTATTCTAGTTGATATAATATTAACCATGGTTGGAGGTTTAGTTTAAAATAAATTAAATTTTAGTCATTCATTTTAATTAAGTCATGTGTCATTAATCAAAAGGGAGACTTGGAGAAAATGGAGAGAGTGGAAATGGAGAGGAGCCAAGTCCACCTCAAACCTCCACCACATATCAAAGCATTATATATGCTATATTCAATGAGTATTGGTATAGTAAAATTATTCTTATTATTTACTCATTTTTTAAGGAGTGTATGAAGTTAACAGTGAATATGTAAAGATATATATGGAGGGGGTAGAAATGACAATTTCACTTGCCCTTCACCGACTTGTCAACCTTGTCACTCTGCTTCTGTTTTCCAATCATTTAATACAGACACTGAGATGACAACTTACGACAAAAATGATGGTAGGAGCGTATCTAGGTGGGGCTCATCGGGTTCACGTTAATCATGCTCCCTTCTCTAGATCTAGTGTTATATATTTAAATATAAATGTATGAATCCGCGCTCAAAGTATTTTCATAATAATGCATTTATTCACTTGAAATTCTAGATACGCCTTTGAATGATGGCTTTGTATCTCAACCCCTCGATGTTTTCCTCGACCCCTTCAATGGTTACTTATCTACTCCTCCACGTCTCTGTCTTACTCAAATTTAAGATAGGTTCTTTTGAATTAGCTACTGGTAATTTAGTATACAACTTAATAAAATCTAGTTATCGTTTGATCATGAATATTTTTTACTTTATTTTTTATGGTTGCGGTATAGTTCTGGAAATCACAATAGGCAATAAAAAGTTATTTTCACCTTTGCGTATCATTTTAAATTACTCAGAGAAATTCAAAAACAACTTAGATTTCTACTCATGATCAAATACTACTCTAATTTTTAAAATACTCCCTCCGTTTGAATTTGTTTGATCCACTTTTCATTTTGGTCTGTTTAAAAATGAATAACCTTTTTTCCTTTTTGCAACTCTTTAATTTCAATTTTTTAAACATGTTTAAGGCTATAATATTGAAGGACATTTTGATAACATAACTTTAATTTAATATTAGTAGATTCAAAATTATTTTTATTTTACTCCTCAATGAATTGCACAATATTCCTCAATGAAATCATCATAAGCAACTTCACCGTTAAAATTATTGAAACTTCTTAAAATATATTAGGACCTAGAATTCAACTTTATTTCCAATCCTTTCCGCTCCACCATACAATCAAAAAAAAAAAAAAAAGGTACTACTTTATATGAGATTAAGTTGAAATAAAAATCTAGTACTAAATGCTATGAAGCTTAACCCCTGTACCAAGCATCTATACGATTTAGTGATACCATAAATTGGACTTGCCAGAGGCAGCTATCATTTCTCTACTTGATAAGTGTATTGGGCATCCCAAACAACAAGTGGTGCCCTTGCTTCCGTCAGTATTTTCGACCTAGTTAAAAGGATAAAAGGAATAATTGTGCAGTTAAGGGCAAGGCAGGTATCTATTAGTATATAATGGGCAGAGTTATTCGTCTTTAACAGGCTGGTTGTTAGGATATTCTGTGTCGTACTCATTTCCATATATTCTTGTTGGCATCTCATCTCTTCTTGCTACTGATTTATTGCTTATTTATATCCAATAGTTCCTTTTGTAATCTGACATCTCTATTTGTGTTCATTTGAGTATTGTTGTTTACTTAAGATTTTGTCTAAATCTTGTCATGTTTCGTCTGCTTGATCAATTCCAACTTCCTCCATTTCTCCTCCATCATTTGATCTTCCTCGCCATATATATAGTTGTTATCTTCTCATGACTCCTTGATTTCAATTGATTTGGAGGCAAAATGGAACTCACTCTCATAAAACTTGAAATTTCTTCAAAGTTCAAACAAAGTATTCCTTGTTCTCCATAATTTTGTCCCTCATCAAAAATATTTTTACCATTTTTAACCCCATTTTACTGCATGCCCTCACCCGTGTGATTATACCCCACAAAAATATAAAAAATAATAAATTTCAATAAATTCCTAATATTCCTTATCCTAACAAAATCCCTAACAACCTACCCCTACCCCACCCCTTACCTACCTACCCTACCCCACCCATTTCCCTTTACGTTTGTCCACAAGGAATATAATATATACACTGCACACACCGGAAAGAAGAGAGGGGAGCATCTTCTGGAGGGCCCACCACTAAAAAAATTGATACCATCATCTACATTTCCACAATAATCACACCACGAGATAGACCCTCCCATACTCACCATCAGATCCCACAACACTCATAAGATCACTCACCATCACACCTCACCGGAGAATAAAACCACAAACACCTCACTCTATTGCTTCACGATACACACACTACACACGGGGAGAGATAAAGAGACGAGCACAGAGAGAGTGACGGTAAGAAGGGCAGAAATCGAGACAGTGGAGGGACGAGAGAGGGAGAAACAGAGATAGTGGACGGAGAAGGGTGGGAGAATGATTTTTGTGGGTAGCTTCATCATAAATCCCGACCGCCCTTCGCCGAAACCCGCCGTCAAATGGTAGAAATCTATCGGAAAGGCGTAGCTAGCTTAGATTTCACCAGAAACAGCAAAATCAGTGCCTAAATCGGTTGAACACGATCTATTTCAATCTGGTTCCGACGAAATCCGGCTGTAAATGGTTGAAATAGTAGCGGGGGTGCGAAATTAATTGTGGGTCTCTCGTTTTCTTTGTGATTTTGGTCTGGATTGGTGAAAACAGGGCAAACGGCATATTGAGATTGGTTGGTTCGTGTCGAGGGTCGTTATTCGAGGTTTTCGATTCCATCATCCCACAATAAAACTCGATTTGAGGTCCAATTCTATCTCGTTCTCATTTTGGTTTCATTATATACGCGTAATTGGTTTGTGTGAAGCATGATATGAATACTTGGATGATATAGATTATTTGTTTGGCTTCGTTGGTAATGATTGTGGATTGTTAAAGTGGTGATCGTGAATTGTTGGAATTTTGAGAATTAATTTGGGGGGATGAGAATTGAAAACTTGATAATTGGTGAATTTGGTTAGTTTGATTCATTGGTTGTTTGACTTGAATTGAATGTTAATTGAACTTAATAGTATCATGATACGTCGATTGGATTAGGAAAACATAGGTTAGGTAGACAAAGTTTAGAATTTGTGGCTTTGGTTGAATATTGAAAATTTTGTGGAATGTTTGAAATTTTGTTGAATAGTTTGATTTTCTTGTGCTAAAAATGTATTCATTTGGCTGGGGAATGCCTCGAGAGATTTGTATTGATTTATTTGGGGAATGCCCCGAACTATCTTGTACTTGGAGGATAATTGTGATAAAGGCTCGAGGCATCGGGTAAAGCATTGGAGTATAGTTTAGGATTAGTCTAAATAGGATTTCAATTTTTGTATTTTTCTATTTTAGGACTGTATAATTCGGACTGGACATTATTTTGGTTTTTGAATTTTGTTTGATTTGCTTGTTTGCTTGTTTCGTGTGTTATGTGATTTATACATTTATTATGTCAAATTAGCCGATATGCTCCACCGAGCGACCGTGGTTGAACCACGAGATCGAGGGGTGCCTAACGTCTTCCCCTCGGCCAACAGAATTCCTTAGCTGAAATCTCTGTTCGCGAATCAGTTTTAGAGTCAAAACTATTTTGAAAAAAAAATTCAAAGGTGACTTGGCACACCCGATTTATGCCAAGTGGCGACCCTGAGTTTTGAATATAAAAGCCATTTTCGAAATAAATCTTTATTTTGTCACTTTAATAATAAAAATCCTTTCGAAACTTAAAATCAATCTATTTTGGAGTTAAAAAGGGGGTGTGACAGCTCTGGCGTGGGGATCTATTTTCAGAATTCTAATTTAATTTGGAGTTGTATCAGCTTAGTTTGGCACTATAGGTGTGTAGACATTTGTTTGTGTTGTTTTGTGTTAATTTTTTTTTGAGTGCGTACGTGCTCTTTGTTTACATTTTTTATCTTATGTGTTACTGCTTTATAACTGGCATCATGTGCATAGCTCAAGTCATTCTTTCTGCAACAAGTCTGTAGTACACGTGTTGTACATGACCTCTAATTGAGTCGCCCTTATTTTAGGGGGGAGCTGTCGGTGTTATGGAGTAGGTGGAAAGCAAAGTAGCCACTATCGACCATACGCTCCCCCGAACAGCCTTGTTAGTGAACCCCAACGTAGGTCAGCCTTTAGGTCATGCTTATATGCATCATATTGAAGACCTAGAGGGACCCACTTGTCCCTTTGTAGGAGACTCGCCTCTAAAGCATCCCTACGTGTTAATTGTTGCATCTTTGAGGCTAATATGATCATTTGATGGACTGATTTGGGGAAAACATATGTTCGAAGTAAAGTGTGTGGGCATGGAAAAATCGAAAGAAAAGGAAAAAGGAAAAAGGAAAAAAAAGGAGTCAAAAAAGAGTTTTGTAGTTTTTAGAGTTCTTTATGCCTTTTGTTTTTCACAATTCAAAAATTTCAAAAGATTTCTTTATTTTTTACACTCATTTGTTCAAAAACCAAAACATCAAAAAGATTTCGCACTTTGTCTCCTTTAGCATGCATTCATAATTCGAATTTTTCAAAAAAGATTTTTTATAAAAGAAAATGAAAAATGGTAGAAGTTTTGTACATTTCATATGGCGAAAATATCAAAAGATTTTCTCTTTCATAGTTGTTGGTGTCTTTTTCATGTGAAGTGTCTAGTTTGAAAAATTCAAAAAGATTTTAATGACGTTTTGCATCGTGTGTCTTTGGTCATGTCTCTTCAGTCAAGTTTTACTTTGTTTAATCTTAATTGTCCAATCTGGATGAACTACACAACCCTAATTCTCCTCTTTCGAGATGTGAGATACGTAGGCAACCTATTGTTGGTTCGATGTATTATCTTTAAAATTCAAAAATATTCTTCTTCACTCTTCATTTAGAAAAGGTGTCATATACATCAATAAAAGAAAACTACGAAAAGTTTTTCCTTTAATAGTTTCAAGTTTCATTTTCGTACGAAATGCAAAATTGAAAACCCAACAAAGATTTTCTTTGGTAATCATAGATTTCATTTTGTATAGTGATTTAAAGTTGAAAAGTTCAAAAAGATTTTCGTCAATTCTTTTGACAAATTGTTATTTTCTTTTCTTCTTAAAGTTTCAGAAAAAAAGGAAAAAGAGTTTAATTGGCCATTTTGGCAAGACTTCACGAACTACGCACACTTGATTCTCCTCTCTCGAGAGTGAGATACGTAGGCGTCCTTCTTGGGATCAGTGATCTTTTCAAAGGAAAAGGAAAAAGAAAAAGGTTTTGAGAAGTGTTGAACTCTAACATATTTGTTGCCTCTTGTTCAGTTAGTTTAAGGTGGTTGGTTTGTGGTATTTTGGCTGGTCCTCCATATTGCATCAAGTCACAGAGAAAGTTATGTCCAACAGGAATACTGAGGTAGTTGTCACTGATCAGATAGAGAGTTCAGGCAATGAGAATTTAGGAGCTAATGAAGAGATTCAAAAATTAAGGCAGCAAATGATAGAAATGCATCGCGTTTGGGCTAATGGTTTGCCACCTCCTCCATTTCCCACTGATAATATGGAATATCTTTCTAGCTTGCCTCCAGTATCACATGCACAGTTTCCTATTTTTGTTGATACGACACAACATGCATCGAGATCGACTCCGGGGCAATAATATCCAAACACTTCCAATGTTTATTTCCTCACTCCTCAATACAAAACTACCACATACTCGGCTTAATACAAGAAAAACAATAAGAACACGAAACAGCCACAAAACAGTCCAATACACCCTCCAAAATAGTTCACAAATCACAACAAATCGTGGGCCAAATGGAGACCTTACTCAGATTCGACAAATACAACAAGAATACAAGAAACAAAGGTGTATTTGACACCCAAAACGGCCACAAAACGTGAAGAACAAGATGACAACAAGAACACAAATTTTCAAATCCAACAAGACACAAAAATAGTCCACTACAAACAATAACAAGATTACAAGAATAAAAGGATAGATAGTGAGATATAGATTTGTTACAAGACTTAGGAACAAAGTGTAATTCAAACACTAAAGCACTAATTAATATAACAACATCACAATCTTATGGTGACCGCCAAGGGAATCACTCACCTCAAGATCCACCGTTTTCAAGCAAAGAACAATATTGGCTTTTCCAAGCCCTATATTAAGGATGACTTTTTCAAGCCCTAACTAAGAACTATACTAAGGTGTTGCACTCTCCAAAGAGAGAATAAGTCTTTCAAATGCTCATCATTCATTAACTAAAGAGAAATGACCTAAAATAGACTATATATAGTACATTACAAAGGAAGATAAAATGACTCCAATGCCCTTAATGAGGTGGGTGGCAATGGAGTGTCATTTAGATAAGGCTAAAATACCAAAATGACCTTAATAAAAGGGGTCAAAATCGTGAACCATCAAATGTGGTCCAAACCCGTGAGTCCTCTAGTCTTCAAGGCTCCAAGCAATTTTTCACACATGGGTTTGTTTGATGGCATGCTAAAAAAAACTCCTACAAGTATGATCTTGTGCCCTCTATGGGACCAAACCTTGATTCTTTACGTAGTGACTTTGAATGACTCTATCAAAAGCTAAGGTGGTCATTTCACTTGTATCATCCTCCCCTTCTTGAAAAGGATTCGATCTCGAATCCATACCTTGCAAAATAAGAGAAAGGACAAACAAGAACAACATCCTCATGGCATGAGGGTTAGGGCTAGCACAACAATAAACATCATCACGCCAAGGGGGTACATACTTGAAGTATAACCAAGAATCCTTTGAAGTGAGTATTAAAAACTCAATGAAAGATGTACAAAGGATTTGGTTATGGGATACACCAAGAGTGATACTTTTCTTGTCATGTAGACCAAGCAAGAAGTTGGGTGCACCAACATCACTATTTCTACATTTGGCACCGGGGTCAAATGTGAAAAGTGGCTATAGACACGGTCTAGACAACACTCCCCTTTCCCGTGGTCTACACCCAAACTAAACGACATACTCTCTATAATAGCATACATATCATTCAAAGAAAATAGAGAGTAGAGAAAGGTATCACTCAAATCGACTTCTACCAAGGTACCCTCATGTGTGTACTCCCTACTAGTTTCCCAATAATAACCATGAGTACTCTCAACAATAAAGACACACAAAGTAAAAGAAGAAGTAGCTTCCGCAACTACACATTCCTTACCCCTAAGAGTACTCTCATCTTTCAAGAAGAGATTTTCATCTTTAGGAGGAATGTTGTCACACAAAAGTGGGTTAGTATATAGGATATAGCTTCCAAGGCAAGCTATACCATCATTTTCACCACTAGCTTTATTAGAAGTGTTTATATCATCTCCAAACAAGACATTACACCTAAAGAGAATGTGATCTACCTCACAGACAGATTTGGAATAAGCAAGTTCCCCACGCTCTAAATGATCAATATCAAGTTTCAAGGATGTTCCAAACACAAAATTACCCCAAGAAGAGATTTCGGGTTCACTCCCACTTTGTTGACCAACATTTTCAAATACTTCACTCACTTGATTTCTATTAAGCACATCACACACATACTCAAGTGGGGGATAATTTTCACAAACAAGTTGATCAACACCAATTACACAAGACGATGTACTTCCATTCAACATATAGGCTTCAACACTAGGTGGACATAAATTGATCTTACAAGAAGAGTCAATTTCGTCATCAATAGGATCAACTAGTGTATCCAAACTCACAATATATACATCATCAACAAGAGGCAAGGAATCATTAGACTCATAAATAAGTAAGCTACTACTCACACTCAATGGCTTACTAGCCACACAATTGTCATTCGCATGCACTAAAGTGTAAGAGTTAGCTATTTTACCTTTAAGATCTTGAGTAGACTCTTCCTTGCCGTGAGGTGAAGGTCTTCCACAAGCTTGGAAAGAAACTTCCTTTTGGCATTGTTCTCCTTCGCTTGCCATGTTGGTACCTACACAAATGTCCTTAGAAATGGAAGGACAGCCAATGTTAGCACGGTTTGGTGGCAATCCCCTCACTTCGCTCCACATATCCTCTCATTTTTCCACTCTCGGATTACCACCTTGCACTCCCTAACTCCTCTTAGACTTTTGTCTCTCATCATAAATCAGATTGGAGTAGGTAAGCATTTCTCTTTGTGGTTTGGGTAGCAAGTACGTTATGAGGTGATTTTTCCATTGGTCTCTTACAATATTAGGCTAATTTTGCACGTTAGGAACTTGATGTCGTACAAACCAATCGGCACCCAAGCTCATATGATCATAAGTTAAGGAAAATAAGTTAAGGAAAAAACATCGCACTACACCTCTTTATGGTAATCAAATTGGGAGAAGACAACTTTTACCCTCTCAGTGACCTTGAACTCGCCCAAGTAGTATGGAACAAGTAAAGGCTCTCGAAATAACCCCAAGTAGTCAACCATGGATGGAAGAATGTAGTTTCCATAGTACCTATCATTCAACACCATAAGGCAGCCTGGTATCCCACAAATAGTCACCTTTCCGGAGTGTACACTCCTCCTTGGATCAACATTGTAAGGCACACGAGTACCCATCGGTTTTGGAGATGCTTGCCCTCTTCTTCTCAAGGGACAACCTCTACTCTAGCTAGTATAACCAATCAAACCATGTTGACCTTGATAAGAAGTACTACAAGGTGAAGAATATGATCTTTCACACTCCACATGCGTACTCTCATCATAGCTCGCATAAGCTTTGCGAATGAAATGGTTATAACTAACACCAAATGTAGGTTTAGAGTGGGAAGTATAAGACTCCTCACATTCCCCAACTTTATCATAAGAACCATCATGAGGTCCTACATCATCTCCAAATTCACCATAAGCACTAGGCACATCATTCTCCTCATTTTCTCCCCTAAACCCGAGACCCTCAAATCTGCCCAAGTTTTGATCATGGCTATTTTCATAGCCCCTACAATCTCTCTCAACTTCGTAGCCATAAAACCCTTCACTACAATCATAGTCTCCCATGTCGTAGTCACAATAATCTACGGTTATCGAAGACATGTTCCCCTAATATCACCTTTGTACCTACACAATGAACAAATAACATTAGTAGTAAAGCTTCCTTACCAACACTCGTATATACTGACCTTTGTGATTCTCACAATTGAAGCGGTGAATATTGAAAGTTGTTTATACTTTGGTAGTCAATAAGATGTCAATTCTACTTAGTGACCGGAATAGATTTTTGTTTGATCGACTCAAGACACAAAATAAAATTTACTTACGAACTTGAAACAAAGAAGTTACGATGAGTTAGAAACGAAAAAAGTACACAAATAACGAAGAAACGAAAGAAATGGATTCAACAATTAATCTACAACTATGTAGGTGATTACTAGTTGTTAAGTAATTCTAGAATCAAGACATGAAACTAGGAAACAATAAAATGAAACTAAGAATTTAAAATTTGAGCCAAAATTTATCGTGTGAACAGTAAAACATGATGTGGCAGCCACGTATTGGTTGTGTTCGTAACAAATTTATTTTCCAAAATTGTAATTCTTGATGAATTTGTAAGTTGGGAATGGTGGATTTGGTTTTAGGAGGAAAATATAAGTCGTTTAATACCTTTTCAATTCCAAAAAGAGAAGACTTGACTTTGTTGTACACTTTCCTTAAAACAAGATCCTCAAAACATGGAAGGTTGTTGGAAGTGGTTGTAAGTCTTTGAGTGTGAAGGAAAAGTCTTTGAGCCACAAGTCTTACACCTTAAATCTTAGATTTATGTCTTGCAAGACTAACATCAATTCACACTCTCTTTCTTCAACTTATAGAATCAACAACCACTTTTTCTTCAACAAAATATAGAGATAATGAAGAACACTAAGAACACCAAGAACGCCAAGAACACAAACTTTGAGTCTTGAAGTTCTAAGGTTCGAGTTGGACCTCCAAAACAACACAACACCTTTTCAAGGTTAAAATCCACAACACAATCCCCAAAATAGACGTTCAAACTTGAACCAACAACACATCACACGTTCAAGTCTTGAATCCACAACAACAATACCAACAACAATCGGACAAGTCCAAGTTCACAATAACAACATCAACAACAAAGGCTCAAATCAAGATATAGACCCAAAGTGTTAGTGAAGAACAATGCTAACACTAGAAACACTTAAGACAAGTAAAAATCTCGGCCAAGACACAACAAGAACACAATTTTCAACCAAGAATAGAAAGTGGACATTGCTATTTTCTAAAAATTTCAATTTTCAGTTTTTTTTGTGTGTGTTTATGTTTTTCATGTCTCAAGCCCAAGATTGATATTGTTAGAATAAAATCAAAGATGGCTTTGATACCAAATGATACAAGAAAAATAATAGGAACACGAAACATCTACAAAACAGTCCAATACACCCTTTAAAACAGTCCACAAATCACAACAAATAGTGGGCCAAATGGAAACCTCACTCGAATTCGACAAATACAACAAGAATACAAGAAACAAAGGTGTATTTGACACCCAAAACAGCCACAAAATGTGAAGAACAAGATGACAACAAGAACACAAATTTTTGGATTCAATAAGACACAAAAATAGTCCACTACAAACAATAACAAGATTACAAGAATAAAAGAATAGATAGTGAGATAGAGATTTGTTACAAGACTTAGGAACAAAGTGTGATTCAAACACTAAACCCCTAATTAATATAACAATAACACCACACTCTTACGGTGACCGTCAAGGGAATCACTCACCTCAAGATCCACCGTTTCCAAGCAAAGAACAATATTGGCTTTTCCAAGCCCTATACTAAAAATGACTTTTCCAAACCCAAACTAAGAACTATACTAGGGTGTTGCACTCTCCAAAGAGAGAATAAGTCTTTCAAATGTTCATCATTCATTAACTAAAGAGAAATGACCTAAAATAGACTATATATAGTATATTACAAAAAAAAGGATAAAATGACTCCAGTTCCCTTAATGAGGTGGATGACAATGAAGGGTCATTTAGACAAGGCTAAAAGACCAAAATGACTTTGAGGCTAAGTGACCAAAGTGACCTTAATAAAAGGGGCCAAAATCGTGAACCATCAAATGTGGTCCAAACCCGTGAGTCCTCTAGTCTTCAAGGCTCCAAGAAATCTTTCACACTCAGGTTTGTTTGATGGCATGCTCAAAATAACCCCTACAAGTATGATCCCGTGCCATCCATAGGAGCAAAGCTTGATTCTTCACGTAGTGACTTTGAATGGTTCCATCAAAAGCTAAGGCAGCCATTTTACTTGTATCACGACTATACCTTTAATTCCCATTTTTTACAACTCCACTCCCATATGAAGCTCCTATTTTTTAGGGTCATCCAACAGTCATGCTTCCTCACTCTGCAAGAGAGCATGTATTGAATATTTCTGGTGATCAACATTATGCTTTTGAACCCATATTTAAGTTAATTAGTCATTACAGCTACACTCACCCACCTGAATTTCCTCTTAACACTGAGAAGCCTGTTATGACAGAAGAACAAGAGAAAATAACCAAAAAATTGAGAAGCTTGGAACTGGATATGAAAAACTTATAAGGACTTAGGGGGTACAAAAGTGTCTCATATAATGATTTATGCATGTTTCAAGATGTTCATCTTCCTCTTGGTTTTAAAATGCCGAAGTTTGAGAAGTATGATGAACATGGTGATCCTGTAACACATTTGAGATGCTATTGTAACCAACTAAGGGGTGCTGAAGGGAAGGAAGAATTACTCATGGCATATTTCGGTAAGAGTCTTTCAGGTCTAGCTTCAGAATAGTTTGTTGACCAAGACATCGACAAGTGGAATAGTTGGGATGACCTGACTAATGAATTCGTGCAACAATTCCAATACAATATGAAGTTGATTCCTAATGAGAAATCCCTAACTAATATGAAGAAAAAGAGTATTGAAACTTTCAGAGAGTATGCGATTAGATGGCGTGAACAAGTTGCTAGGGTGAAACCGCCAATGAAAAAAAGTAAGATAGTGGAGGTGTTTATTCAAGCGCAGGATGAAAAATATTATCAACACTTGTTACCTGCATTAGGCAAGCCATTTATTGAGGTCCTCAAAATGGGGAGATGATAGAAGATGGAATTAAGACTGATCGCATTGTGAATTTTGCAATATTAAAAGCGACCACTCAAGCAATTCAATAAGGCTTGGGAAGTGTTGGAGGGAAGAAGTATGAGGAAGATGCATCTGTCATTGTAGTTGGAAAAAAGGCACGGGAAAGAGAACCACACCATCGTTACCCACATGCTCAAACCCAAGTTTAGTCCCAAGCTCCACAGAATCTTTTCCAAAATCCATTATACTTCATTCCCCCACTTCCATATCCAGTATATAACGCACAACCACATATCCAAACCTTATTTTACCTACAATGGCACAAGACAACTTCTCAGAGTCATCCTCTAACTTCACAAACATACCAAAGACCTTCTAGGCCAGATTTTCGATCCAAGCAAAAAAATGAAATGAGGCAGAAATTGAGGGATAGCTTCACACCAATTAGAGACACGTATGCAAGTTTATTCCAGAGATTGGTACAGCGAGGCATGATCAGTCCTCTCCTTGGGTATACTCATGATCCACATTTAAGAAGTTTTGATCCTAATGTACGATGTGCATATCATTCTGATATTCAGGGTCATAGTATTAAAGATTATCATGCTTTGAAAAGAGAAATTGAAAAGATGATTCAAGATAAATCAATTATGGTGCAGAACATTAACAGTGAGGAAAGCTCTAGTCATGCTGATATGCAAACCAGTGGCTAAGATGTCAGGCTTTGCAATTGAGAAGTCACCCCTCTCCCTACTAGGAAGAGGTCTGGTAGCTTGTTTTGTTTTATTTTATTTTATGTTGTCCGAATTATTTTAGGGTTGTAGTTGGAATCTATCTTGTTTTGTCCTTTTTTCGTTTATGTTCAAACCCTTCTATCTTTTGTTTCAACTAAATGAAGTGTTCTATTTTCCTTTGTGTTTTAAATATGTGTTGTTTGTTTGTTTTCTTTACATAGTACATTTTATGTTGACTCCAGTGATATGACATGCTAGTGAAATTTTTAGCTAAATCTTAAAATTCAGTTTAAGCATGAACATTGAATCAGAGAGTTAAAGTTAGAAAAATAGAGCATCTGAGAAAATAGATAGAGTACTGGGGCATTTGGTGATCAAGTTGAAGCCTTCTTTAAAAATGAAGACAATTATTTTGAGAATTGTGAGAATAACTTGATCATCAATTGAAAGACATATCTCAATTAGGTCAAGTAGTGAATGTGCGATCCTATGTCAAAAGGAATAGAAAGAAAATCAGCTCTACGAAGTCATGAGTCCTTCAGCATGAGGAATGTACAATGAAAGTGGAGTTGTATACTTGACAAGGGTAGAAGAAGAATTAACACACATGCTCAGTTGAAGTTAGTGTTGTTAAAGTGTCACAAATGATCTTCATCTTTCATTTCATATTGCATGATGTGTACTTGTATTTTCAAGGATTGATATGACGAAGGCATTTCATTCTGCTATCCAAACAACGTGTCATCCTTTGTTTACCCTATTTGAGCTTTAGTCCTATTTTCTTTCATACCCCTATTTTGGAATCAAGATAGAGTCAGCAAAACTCAAAAGAAAAGTGTCGAGCAAAGCAATATAGTCAAAAAAATTTCAAAAAAAAGAAGAAGATATGTCAAAAAAAAAAGAGTCAACAAAACAAAAAAAAAAACAAAAAATCAGAATCAATCAAAAGAAAAAGCTACCAGAACTACACACAACCTGATTCTCCTCTCTCGAAGGTGAGATACGTAGGCTGCCCTACTAAGGGCTCGGTCCAATCAAATAAATAATTTAGAATTGCCCGGTCAAAAGGAACTGGGGCATGAGTTGATCCTCATTGTTTGAGTCGATTCCAAAAGTTGTATGTCTCACCCCACTTCAAGTGTCGCTTGGGCCCCATGTCATCCTTTCTTTCTAACCCTATCCAAAAGCCAAGTTACAACAAAAGAAAGACCTTCAGATCAATCTTTGATAATGTTAAGGCTAAGCATACAATGGATGTGATAACACATTTTAGGAACTACTCATCTTCCTCAGCATAAGAAATCAGGAGAGAAATAAAAATGAGAGAGTCTTATTGGTGAAAACATTCACGAACACTATAAGACGATGGTAAGTTGAGAGAAATAAAAATGAGAGAGTCTTATTGGTGAAAACCCTCACGGGAACCATAAGGCGATAATGAGCTGAGAGAAAAATAAGAGAGGCTTGTTGGCAAAAACCCTTCAAAGTGTCACTAGCCGAATGAGGTCTTAAATGCAATTGACCTGAGGAAACAACTCAGTTTCAAGGCCATTAACTCAACAACAATTGGTAGAAAGTTTGGATGGAAAGATCAAGCAGCCTGATCCAAAATGCATGGCACAATCATTAGAGTTGAATGTCATTTTTAGATAATTTTTTATTTTTTTATTTCAAATGGGGACATTCATTGTCTTTTCTTTCTTCTCTTTATTTTTTTTATCTTTCTTGAGTCAGTTATTCAAATAAAAATCATTGTCATTTTTCTCTTGTCGTTGATTCAAGTCTATGTCGAAACAAGTGAGAAAAGATTTGAAAACTGGCTACCAGCTTTTTCAATTACACAAAGCAAGAAAAAAGGTCAACACATGAAAGAGACATGATTGTGAGCCGAAATAAGGCATGTAGAAAATTTTATCAACCGACAAGTCTGAGACTCATGGAAATACCAAGGTTAAAAGGGTTTATCTGAGAAGCATGACAAAGCAGAGATACTGTATCTGTTTTAGAGTCACTCTTAATAATCTGAGTTTGGGTCAATGATGCAGTAAGTCAGTGACATATGCTAATGATTGAAAGCAGGATTAAATGTGACAGGGGCAAGAGCGATTTCCACCAAACGCAAAGCCACAAACCAGCCACCATGTTTTTAAACTAACAAATTTCATTTGTATGAAACAAGAACACATGCAACCTTCCAATCAAGGATTTCAAAGCCTAAGCATCAAAGGCAGTAATATTCTCACTTCTACAAATGCAAGACCCAATATTACTGCACAAATTTGGTATTCAAAACCATGGTAAAACACATAATCCAATATCTCTAGGAGACACACTTTCTTATTTGGGTAATTCAAGCAACATTTGTAAGAAGACGCACTTTCTTGTTTGGGTAATTCAAGCGGAATTTGTAAGGAGACGCACTTTCTTGTTTGGGTAATTCCAGAAACATTTGTAAGGAGACGCACTTCCTTGTTTGAGTAATTCAAGCGACATTAGTAAGGAGACGCATTTCCTTGTTTGGGTAATTCAAGAGACATTTGTTAGGAGACACACTTCCTTGTTTTGGTAATTCAAGCGGCATTGGTAAGGAGATGCACTTTCTTGTTTGGTAATTCAAGCGGTATCATAAGGAGACACACTTCCTTGTTTAGGTAACTCAAGTGGCATTGGTAAGGAGATGCACTTTCTTGTTTTGGTAAATCAAGCGGCATTTGTGAGAAGACGCACTTCTTTGTTTGGTAATTCAAGCGATATTTGTAAGGAGATGCACTTTCTTATTTGGGTGATTCAAGCAATATTGGTAAGGAGACGCACTTCTTTGTTTGGTAATTTAAGCAGTATTTGTAAGGAGATGCACTTCCTTGTGTGGGAAATTCAAGCAACATTTGTAGGGAAATGCACTTCCTTGTTTGGGTAATTCAAGCATTTGTAAGGAGACACATTTCCTTGGGTAATTCAAGTGGCATTTGTTGGGAGACGCATTTCCTTGTCAGTCTTCATTTATCAAGAGTCCGCCTAAAGAATAGAGTGACGAAACTCAAGTCTGGAGTTCAAAAGCAACTGCATAGATAGGATTTTTATAATTTCATTTATGTTTTAACTTGTAATTTTTATTTTTGATGTAATGACAGAGCCGCGGATCGGAACCTCGATGGAACCTCACTCGACTCTCCAACTCGGTATAGTCCTTCTCTTTCCAATCCTTTGAGATACCCATGACTTGATTCCCTCATAACTTGGGTAGGTAGGATATCCTATATCAAGACTTGGTATCCCTCCCTCCTTCTATTTCATTTTTTGAATAATGATTGGGACAAAATTCTGCCTCGTTGTCTACTTCTTTGTATGAAAATACTTCGTGTTTACATTCAAAGGGGGTAGATGTAGACACATAATTTGTCCCTCACTAAAAGTATTTTTACCATTTTTACCCCCGTCTTACTATGTGCCATCACCCGTGTGATTATACCCTACAAAAATATAAAAAATAACAAGTTTCAATAAATTCCTATTATTCCTTATCCTAACAAAATTCCTAACAAACTTTATCTTGTTTTAATCATCCTAACAACCTACCCCTACCCCACCCCTTACCTACCTACCCCACCCCACCTATTTCCCTTTACGTTTGTCCACAGGGAATATAATATATACACTGCACACACTGGAAAGAAGAGAGGGGAGCATCTTTTGGAGGGCCCACCACCAACAAAATTGATACCATCATCTTCCTCTCCACAATACTCACACCACGAGACATACCTTTCCATACTCACCATCAGATCCCAAGACACTCACAAGATCACTCACTATCACACCTCACCGGAGAAGAAAACCACAAACACCTCACTCTATTGCTTCACGATACACATACTACACACGAGGAAAGAGAAAGAGATGAGCAAAGAGAGAGTGGCGGGAAGAAGGGCAGAAATTGAGATAGTGGAGGAACGAGAGAGGGAGAAACAGAGATAGTGGACAAAGAAGGGTGGGAAAACGATTTTCCAGTGATGATTGTCACCGAAATAGTAGCTTCATCATAAATGCCGATCGCTCTTCGCCGAAACCCGCCGTCAAATGGAAGAAATCCATCGGAAAGGCGTAGCTAGCTTAGATTTCACCAGAAACAGCAAAATCAATGCCTAAATCGGTTGAACCCGATCTATTTCAATCTGGTTCCAACGAAATCAGGCTGTAAATGGTTGAAACAGTAGCAGGGGTGCGAAATTGATTGTGAGTCTCTCGTTTCCTTTGTGATTTTGGTCTGGATTAGTGAAAAATAGGGCAAACGGCATATCAAGATTGGTTGGTTCATGTCGAGGGTCGTTATTCGATGTTTTCGGTTCTATCACCCAATTTCTTAATTTACACAATAAAGCTCGATTTGAGGTCCAATTCTATCTCGTTCTCATTTTGGTTTCATTATATACACGTAATTGGTTTGTGTGAAGCATGATATGAATACTTGGATGATATCGATTTGTTTGTTTGGCTTCGTTGATAATGATTGTGGATTGTTAAATTGGTGATCGTGAATTATTGGAATTTTGAGAATTAATTTGGGGGGGTGAGAATTGAAAACTTGATAATTGGTGAATTTTGGTTAGTTTGATTCATTGGTTGTTTGACTTGAATTGAACGTTAATTGAACTTGATAGTACCATGATACTTCGATTGGTTTAGGCAAACATAGGTTGGGTAGGCAAAGTTTAGAATTTGTGGCTTTGGTTGAATGTTGGAAATTTTGTGGAATGTTTGAAATTTTGTTGAATAGTTTGATTTTCTTGCGCTAAAAATGTATTCATTTGGCCGGGGAACGCCTCGAGAGATTTGTATTGATTTATTCGGGGAATGCCCCCGAAGTATCTTGTACTTGGAGGATAATCGTGATGAAGGCCCGAGACATCGGATAAAGCATTGAAGCATAGTTTAGGATTAGTCTAAATAGGATTTCTATTTCTGTATTTTTCTATTTTAGGAATGTATAATTCAGACTGGACATTATTTTGGTTTTGAATTTTGTTTGATTTGTTTGTTTGCTTGTTTCGTGTGTTTGTGGTTTATACATTTATTATGTCAAATTAGCCGATATGTTTCACCGAGCGATCGTGGTCAAACCAAGGGATCGAGGGGTGCCTAACACCTTTCACTCGGCCAACAAAATTCCTTAGCCAGAATCCCTATTCACGGATCAGTTTTAGAGTTAAAACTGTTAATCCCGACAGTGCGGGTACGTAGAATCTGTATAATAGAGAAGAACCTCAACACTAGTTCAAGTACAAAACAAGAACTCTTATGAAGTTATGTAACAGCCTCAACACAAGATCAAAAAAAATCTTTCAAAGAAGTGTGTTTTTCAGAAAAATTAGATGAAAACAGAAAAGTAGTTAAGACCAAGTCGTCCGAATTCACGGACTTTCCTTAAGGAAATAATTCCCCTCACTGTACCCGAGGTTGTGGAATTTTCCTCCCAGCATAAAATGTCCTTCAATCTGACTATAGCGGTACCTCAAATAGGCAGATTCTTCGAACACACTCACGGTTAGAATGATCACACTTAAGAGTATTTTTAAGACAAGAAGAAGAAGTTTTTAATTTGAAAATTTCTGTATCAAAAACCTGTGGAGAAAGCAGGATTTTATAGCCAACATATGCCTCTTCGAAAAGAGGTAAATGTTCATTCCAAAGGTTGCACCTTATCTGAGAAACCATGTCCATTCGTCCAAACAATGTGTATGTTTTGAATAGTCATGCCATTTCAGATGAAACAGTGTGTTATTTCATGAAGAATCGCAACTTTCTGCAGCATCTGTTCGTGAAACAGTGCATCTGTTCTGGAAACATTGCATCTGCTGAAGCTTTTTGCAACTCTCTAAAGTTTCTGCAACAGTTCACTGCATGCATATAAATGGAGTCCAAACCACAGAAAATATTTCCTGCGTTTTTACACATTCAGATCAGGTTTTCGTCAAATAAAATTTGTCCAAAAAATAGATCTCATCGATCGATTGACCAATTTGGGTGTCTCCTTCCCTTCACTTGATTTCTCCATTTTTCATTCAACACACTATGAACCCAACAATCCCCCACATAAATGGGGAATGGCTATTTTTTTGAAAAACGTTTACGAACAGTATGTGATCATCAAGCAAAGACTGACTGCATCTGGATAAGTGGTTTTCCCTTTGAACTTTCCGTAGTGAACATGTATTGGATGCACTCGGTCAATCGGTAGATTTGATATCTTTGAACCGTCGAGCTTTAATGTACACCTAGACAACACATGTCACACAACCAGCCTTTTACCGTTTACGGTTCTTACGATTTTGTTCTTTTCAGCCATGAACACGTCCCGGTTTTCATGAGAGCTTAGAGAATAGGCCTTTACTAACATTCTCTTTGAAGCGGCTTCCACTTCGCCCTCACATAGGTGATTTCTAAACGTTTCAATCCTTTAGAATGAACTATTTGGTCAAATCTGTCAAATTTAGATAATCATTAAAAGACTTTTCACCTTAAGTCTTATCCTTGGTTTACTATACATTGTCTACATCATGAGAATGGGTTGGGTAAATGACAATGTTGAACCTGTCAGACATAACTTTGTTTGATCTCCTTGAACCTAGCTCTTGGGATCTCCAGTCTGCTAGGTAGAGTTACCGCCATGCTGACTTGTCCTTGGCCTTAAACCCATTCCCTTGGATGTCCTTTCTACTCCTTCTCTAGATAGGCATTTTGTAAGTGAATCCGACACATTATCCTTTGACTTTACATAGTCTATAGTGATAATTCCACTAGAGAGAAGTTCTCTAACGGTATTATGTCTTCGACGTATGTGACGAGACTTACCGTTGTACATCATGCTCCCTGCCCTACCTATTGCCGCTTGGCTATCACAGTGTATACATACTGGTGCCACTGGCTTGGGCCAATAAGGAATATCTTCTAAGAAATTCCGGATCCATTCTGCTTCTTCACCGGCTTTATCTAATGCGATAAATTCAGATTCCATTGTAGAGCGAGCGATACAAGTCTGTTTCGATGATTTCCAAGAAACTGCTCCTCCACCGATAGTAAATACATATCCACTTAAGGATTTTACTTCGTTCGATCCGGTGATCCAATTTGCATCACTATATCCTTCAAGTACCGCGGGATATTTATTATAATGCAAAGCATAGTCTTGAGTGTATTTAAGATAACCCAAAACTCTTTTCATTGCCATCCAGTGAGTTTTGTTGGGATTACTCGTGTACCGACTCAATTTACTGATAGTGCATGCTATGTCTGGTCGTGTACAGTTCATTATATACATTAAACATCCCAATACTCTTGCGTACTCCAACTGAGAATCACTTTCACCTTCCTTTTTCCAAAGTGCAAAGTTCGCATCCAATGGAGTCTTGGCAATATCTAATTCCATATACTTGAACTTGTCAAGTACTTTTTCGATATAATGAGACTGTGACAGTGCTAACCCTTATGGAGTTCGATGGATTCTTATACCTAAGATCACATCTGCAACTCCGAGGTCTTTCATATCAAACTTGCTCTCGAGCATTCGTTTGGTTGCATTTATGTCACAAATGTCTCTACTGATGATCAACATATCATCCACATATAAACATACAATGACTTCGTGATTTGGTGTGTCCTTAATATATACACATTTATCATATTCATTTATCTTGAATCCGTTTGCCAACATGGTTTGGTCAAACTTTGCATGCCATTGCTTAGGTGCTTGTTTTAGTCCATAAAGTGACTTAACAATTTTACACACCTTATTTTCTTTTCCTGGAATCACAAAACCCTCAGGTTGTTCCATGTAAATTTCTTCCTCCAATTCTCCGTTTAGGAATGCGGTTTTCACATCCATTTGATGGATTTGAAGATCATATACTGCCGCCAAGGCAATTAACATTCGAATTGAGGTTATCCTTGTCACTGGCGAGTATGTATCAAAGTAATCAAGACCTTCTTTTTGGTTGAAGCCTTTTACTACAAGTCTTGCCTTGTATTTGTCAATAGTACCATCCGTTTTCATTTTTCTTTTGAAGATCCATTTAGAACCTAAAGGTTTATTTCCTGGAGGAAGATCAACCAATTCCCACGTATGGTTACTTAAGATTGAATCAATCTCACTATTGACTGCCTCTTTCCAAAAGGATGAGTCTGATGACAACATCGCTTCTTTAAACGTTCGAGGCTCATTTTCTAAGAGAAATGTTACAAAATTCGATCCAAACGAAGTTGACGTTCTTTGACGTGTACTACGTCTTGGATTTTCTTCATTATGTACATTCTCACTTGGTTCATCTCGGGGTCGTTTAGATCCTCCACTAGACTGTTCATGTCTAGTTTTATACGGATAAATGTTTTCAAAGAATTCAGCATTATCTGATTCAATTACCGTATTTTCATTTATATCCGAATGTTCAGATTTATGAACCAAAATTCGACATGCTTTACTGCTTTTAGCATATCCTATGAACACGCAGTCCACCGTTTTAGGTCCTATCTTAACCCTTTTAGGTATAGGAACTTGAACCTTCACTAGACACTCCCATACTTTGAAATATTTCAAGTTGGGTTTCCTTCCTTTCCATTTTTCGTAAGGAATTGATCGTGTCTTACTATGGGGAACTCTATTGAGTATACGATTGGCCGTAAGGATAGCCTTCCCCCACAAGTTTTGCGGTAAACCAGAACTTATTAGTAAGGCATTCATCATTTCCTTCAAAGTTCGGTTTTTCCTTTCCGCAATTCCATTAGATTGAGGTGAATACGGGGCCGTAGTTTGATGGATTATTCCATTCTCTACACATATTTGAGCAAAGGGAGATTCATATTCTCCGCCCCTGTCACTTCTTATCATTTTCATCCTTTTGTCTAATTGATTTTCAACTTCAGTCTTATATTGCCTAAACGCATCTATTGCTTCATCCTTACTATTTAGCAAGTAGACATAACAATATCTAGTGCAATCGTCAATAAAAGTTATGAAATACTTTTTTCCACCACGTGATGGTGTTGACTTCATATCACAAATGTCAGTGTGTATTAAGTCTAAGGGATTGAAATTCCTTTCAACAGACTTATAAGGATGCTTAGCATACTTTGATTCTACACACGTTTGACACTTAGATTTATTGCACTCAAAATTTGGCAAAACTTCTAAGTTAATCAGTTTTCGTAACGTTTTGTAATTAACATGGCCTAAACGTTCATGCCATAAATTATAAGACTCAAGCAAGTAAGAAGAATTTGAATGTTTATTTATTTCAATAGTCATTACATTCATCTTATAAAGGCCTTCCTCGAGATAGCCTTTTCCTACATACATTTCTCCTTTGCTAACTACTATTTTTCCAGAAACGGTTACACATTTGAAACCGTTTTTATCTAGGAGTGAAACAGAAATTAAGTTCCTACGTAACTCCGGAATATATAACACATTATTCAGTGTCAAAACCTTTTCGGATGTCATCTTTAGGCAAACTTTTACTATTCCCTCCACCTTAGCAGTCGCGGAGTTGGCCATGTAAATTGTTTCTTCCGCTTGAGCCGGAGCATATGTCGAGAACAACTCTTTGCTTGCGCAGACATGGCGTGTGGCCCCTGAATCCATCCACCAAGCGCGTGGATTGCCGACCATGTTGCATTCCGTGAACATAGCACACAGGTTGTCATAATCCTTGTTGGACTCAATTAGATTCGCTTGGTCCTTTTTCTTCCCTTTTTTCGGGGCTCGACAGTCAGTTGATTTGTGGCCAACTTTGCCACAGTTGAAGCACTTTACCTTGAACTTTTTCTTGGGATGATTGCTTCCATGTTCAACATTCTTTCTTTTCTTCAAGTTGTTTTGGCCATCTTCTACAATATGTGCTCCATTCATTGTAGAATTTCCCTTTGACCTTCTTTCGGCAACTTTATTGTCTTCTTCAATACGAAGTCGGACAATAAGATCTTCAACGGTCATCTCCTTGCCCTTATGCTTTAAGTAGTTTTTGAAGTCTTTCCACAAAGGTGGTAGCTTCTCAACTATTGCTGCTACTTGGAAAGCATCATTCACAATTAAACCTACAAAACAGTTTATGTGAGTATTATGAACATTTTTAATTTGTTCAAGTAAGGTATTTTTCAAAATTATACCTTCTGCTAGGAGATCATGTATGATGACTTGCAACTCCTGTACTTGAGAGACAACAGATTTGCTATCAATCATTTTGAAGTCCAGGAATCGTGCAACAAGGAATTTCTTGATTCCCGCATCTTCCATTTTATATTTCCGTTCAAGTGTCTCCCACAGTTCTTTCGATGTCTTGGTTCCACTATAGACATTATAGAGGTCATCTTGGAGACTACTCAGAATATAGTTCCTGCAAAGGAAATCTGAATGTTTCCAAGCTTCTACAATAACGAATCGGTCCTTGTCCGAGGTTCCCTCGGGCACCTCGGGAGCGTCTTCGCTAGTGAACCTTTGTAGACATAACGTGGTGAGGTAAAAGAACATCTTTTGTTGCCACCGCTTGAAGTCGATGCCAGAAAATTTTCCGGGCTTCTCCGCCGGGGCCATCGTTGGCGGAGCATTTGTGCGACTTGATGTGGCAATATTAGTTGCCCCCATAGTTGTTGTCGCATCCATCATTTGACTTGTTGTTGTCATTTTTCCTGTCACCACAAGACAGAAAAATTAGTATTTTTCAGAATACTATTAATAAAGTTAAAAAACTTTACAACTTTTCCTTCTTGTTTCTAATTAACGATGAAGTTTTTATAACTTCAAATCGTCAATCGAGTGAACTTCAACTTTTGATGAAGATTTTATGTCTTCTAATCACAAGTTAAATTCAGACGGAGTAGAAAGCACAAGCTTTAATCTCCAAAAACAAGTTATACAGATTCTATAGAATTATTTCCTTAAGATTGTTAATCCCTAGAGTGCGGGTACGTAGAATCTATATAATAGAGAAGAACCTCAACACTAGTTCAAGTACAAAACAAGAACTCTTATGAAGTTATGTAACACCCTGAACACAAGATCAAAAAAAATCTTTCAAAGAAGTGTATTTTTCAGAAAAATTAGATGAAAACAGAAAAGTAGTTAAGACCAAGTCGTCCGAATTCACGGACTTTCCTTAAGGAAATAATTCCCCTCACTGTACCCGAGGTTGTGGAATTTTCCTCCCAGGATAAGATGGCCTTCAATCTGACTATAGCGGTACCTCAAATAGGCAGATTCTTCGAACACACTCATGGTTAGAATGATCACACTTAAGAGTATTTTTAAGTCAAGAAGAAGAAGTTTTTAATCTGAAAATTTTTGTATCAAAAACCTGTGGAGAAAGCAGGTTTTTATAGCCAACATATGCCTCTTCGAAAAGAGGTAAATGTTCATTCCAAAGGTTGCATCTTATCTAAGAAACCATGTCCATTCGTATGTTTTGAATAGTCATGCCATTTCAGATGAAACAGTGTGTTATTTCATGAAGAATCGCAACTTTCTGCAGCATCTGTTCGTGAAACAATGCATCAATTCTGGAAACATTGCATCTGTTGAAGCTTTTTGCAACTCTCTAAAGTTTCTGCAACAGTTCACTGCATGCATATAAATGGAGTCCAAACCACAGAAAATATTTCCTGCGTTTTTACACATATTCAGATCAGGTTTATCTCATCGATCGATCATTTGACCAAATCCAAATCCAAAGCCGAGCGAGCGACGACGACGACGGCGCGAGGCATCTCTATTTCCTTGCCTCACTTACCATGTGAAGTAAGTGTTTCAATTTATAAACACTTTAAAGTTCTCTTCTTCCACCAATGTGGGAGAAAAGTAAACTTTCCAATTTAAAGAGTACACTTTCCAATTTGGGTGTCTCCTTCCCTTCACTTGATTTCTCCATTTTTCATTCAACACACTATGAACCCAACAAAAACTGTTTTGAAAAAGGATTTCCAAAGGTGACTTGGCACACCCGATTTATGCCAAGTGGCGACTCTGAGTTTTGAATATAAAAGTCATTTTCGAAACATATCTTCATTTTGTCATTTTAATAATAAAACCTCTTTCGAAATTTAAAATCAATTTATTTTGGAGTTAAAAAAGGGGTGTGACAATACAACTTCCACCCTTTTCTCCCACTGGGTCTAGGCATATCCTACAAATGCACACCTACGACTCCCGACTTTTAAACTTGTTTTTTTTCTTTGGGGGGCGCACAGCGAAGATCCAAACACTTTCAAATGCTCATGTCGTGGCGCTTTTTATGTAAATTTTCATTAGTCTTCGATTAGAGTCTCCCCAAAACTGTATAGGAAGGTGACCTTGAAACCTTAAATTTCCCTGCCAGATTTAGAATGTGACAATGATTTATTTCAACCCATTAATTTTGTTGAGGAGTTTCTATGGAAGACGTTTGAAAAAACATTCCTTGCTCAAAGAAATAATCTTTCAGAAGATTGCACATTTACCGAGGTAAAAACGTTTATCAAAATTGAGAAACTACTTCCTTGTTAACGAACAAGTGGATCCACATTACACGAGAGGCTCATCCATAATTGTCAAAACAATATGAAGCGCCAAAAAAAGAAGAGGTCCTATAAGGTCCCCACAAATAACAAAGAATCAAATAAAAAACTTTATGGGTATATTATCACTCAAGAAAAAGTACTTTTAGCTTGTTTTTCACTTTTGCGTACATCACAATCTTTATCTAAACTATCATTATTTTTCTTTACTCATACAACATAAATTAATTTTACCTTACACTGAAGAGTATCACAATTGATTGTGCCAACGATCCAACCAATTCATAACTGTCGCCTTTATGTCCTACATTGGTGGCACGTTCCAAAAATAGTAGTAACGTTCATCTCGACGTTCACCTACTTCAATTATACGAAAAAATAATAAATAATATTACGCTGCTAGTATTGAATTCGAACATATAAATTATGCTATTTAACTGATAAAATTTAGCATAAAATAATGAAAAAGCTAAAGTATCAGTAGCAATTTATTGTATAAATCCTTAAATATGTTTTGAATAATTTTGATTCTTTAAGTTTGTAAAATATGAATATTTTCAGTTTTTTCAAATAATTCGTAAACTCTAACAGTTTGATTTTATGAAAATTGTGGAGAAGAAAAAAATGTTTAATTATGGAAATTCAAATTTGGAGATGTGCTATTTGCTATTTTTCGTCTATTTTTAGTGTTTGATGTTGAATTTTTTAGGTGAGGTCTCTACTATTTCTTAAGTTGTAGTCACTTAATTTTCTTGGAGTTTCTTGTTGATTTGTTACTCATAATGTTCGTTAGATCTAATAATTAAAATTTTATAAATATTTTAACAAATATCAAAATTATTTATTTTTGACAAACTTAAACGATTAAAATGTATGTAAAATTATTTGTATCCATCCCATCCATAAAAAACTATTTAATTTATATTATTTATTGTGGAATAGATTAATATTTTGTCGGGAACTAGATGACAAACTTAATTATCGCATTAATATTTATCATAATTAAGGGTATTTTAGTAAACTTATTCGTTTGGATACCATACCATACCGTCATACCAAATAGTAAAACTGTTATTAAACAATGGTAAACAATATAGTCCATTCAAATATTGTATTGTATCATGTCATATCATACAGTACGATACATTATGAAATCATGACAAATCACATTCCAAACAAACAAAATGTTAAAGTTGTAAATATGAGAAGGTTATAGATGAGCCTAATAAGGATATAAATGTATAAATAACATAACTACCAACCCTTTTGAAAGTAATTACACTCTCTCACTTTTTTAGTTATTTTACTTTCTCTTTCTATTAATATACATAACATAGCCGACATATACATAACATTCTGTGTATATGTTGAAATTTTTGTAATATGTATAGGAAGTTAATTTTTTTTTGTAATATAAGTTGTGTATTTATGTAATTTTTAGATTGTGTGGGCCAAATTCACTGACATAAAGGCCACATGGGTAATTAGGGTCTTATTTAATTACAACCAAGTTTAACTTTGTCACTATCTCAGGGGCCCATGGCTGCTCTTTCACCTATATATATACGAATGTATATATTGCATTTTGGGTTTTTACAATGGTCACGATAAAACTCTCGTCTCCAAATAATATCATCGACACCAAACTCAAGCTGACAATAAAAGGATTGTGAATCACCTTTAGTATTGAAGTAGCAACCGGAAGACACGGACGGGTGGTTCAAGTACGTTAGTAGTTAAAGATCAAAATCAAAAGAGAGGCCTTAAGTTATTAGAATTTTTCATAAAGTTTATTTTTAAAATTATATAATAAAATTTTTCTAGTAGTTCTTTTTTATTTAATAATATAATCAATGCATTTAATTGTTATGGACACATACTCCCTCCATTCTTTTTTATATGCTCCCTTTTAGTTTTTTTAGAGTCAAATGATATAAACTTTTATCAACATTTTAAGATGTATTTCTTAATAAAATTGAAAAAAAATTGTAATTTATAGTATTTTTCATATACAACAACAATAACAACAAACCCAGTATATTCTCACATAGTGGGGTCTGGGAGGATAAAATGTACGTAATCCATACCACTACCCCGAAGGAGTAGAGAGGCTGTTTCCGATAGACCCCCAGCTCAAGACAAAGGACCGTAGACCAAAAGGCGAGCAAAATGATAGAATAACAGAGAAGCATTATCCACAAAAAAAAAAGTGCAATTACCCAACCCCCCCTCCCCCAAATCTAGAACTACCAACCAAGCTACGCTTTACCCTCCTACCTACAGACTACGACTCGACCACACACCTCATCCCTCTAGCTTAATACTCTTCCTCCAAACCTTTCTATCGAGGGTCATGTCCTCAGTAAGACGTAACTGCTCCATGTCATGTCTAATCACTCCTCTCCAGTACATCTTCGGTCTACTCCTACCCCGCTTGAAACCCTCCAAGGCCAACTTTTCACACCTACGAACTGGGGCATCCGTGCCCATTCTCATCAAGTGGCCAAAACCATCTCAACCTCACTTCCCGCAACCTATCCTCCACCGTAGCCACTCCTACCTTCTCCCGAATAATCCCATTTCTGGCCCTGTCAGCCCTTGTAAATCCGCAATCCAACGCAACAGTCTCATTTCTACCACCTTCAAAATTTAGACATGAGAATTATTAACAGTCCAACACTCCGCACCATATAACATGGCCGGTCGGACCACGGCTCTATAGAATTTACCTTTAAGCTTGAGAGATTCCTTCTTATCGCATAAAATTTCTGAGGTGAGCCTTCATTTCATCAACCTGCCTCAATACGAGAGAGACATCCTCATCAATATCTCTATTCCCCTGGATCATAGCCCCCAGATATATAAAACTATCCCTTTTACAAACCGTCTGCGACTCCAACTTCACTACCACGTCGTCCTCTTGCCTCGAGTCACTAAACTTGCACTCCAAGTACTCCGTCTTGATCCTACTCAACCTTAATCCTTTAGATTCCAGGGTTTGTCTCCAAACCTCCAACTTATCATTAACATCTCGGTGCGACTCATCAATCAAAACTACATCATCCGCAAAGAGCATACACCAAGGTACCTCCCCTTATATATTCCGCGTCAACACATCCATCACTAAGGCGAATAAAAATGGACTAAGAGTCGATCCCTGGTGCGACACTGTCAAGACCGAGAAATGCCCGGAGTCACCTCCCACCGTCCGTACCCAAGTCTTCGCCCCCTCATACATGTCCTTAATCGAACGAATGTACTCCACTGGGACCCCTCTTGCCTGCAAGCATCTCCAAAGAACCTCCCTAGGGACCTTGTAATACGCCTTTTCCAAGTCGATAAACACTATGTGCAGATCCTTCTTCCTCTCTCTATACTGTTCTACCATCCTCCGTACTAGGTGATTGCCTCAGTCGCCGAGCGA
The DNA here is from genome assembly GCA_030864225.1 of Capsicum baccatum var. pendulum. Classification (NCBI taxonomy): domain Eukaryota; kingdom Viridiplantae; phylum Streptophyta; class Magnoliopsida; order Solanales; family Solanaceae; genus Capsicum; species Capsicum baccatum. The sequence continues at coordinate 16,060,763 of CM061550.1, forward strand.
CCAAGCATAAACCCAAATTAATTCTCTGAAATAGGAACTATCTTCCTCAACCTCCACTCCACCACCCTTTCCCAAATCTTCATTGTATGACTCAACAACTTAATACCACGGTAGTTGTTGCAACTCTAAATGTACCCTTTGTTCTTATATAAAGAGATCACTGTGCTCTATCTCTACACCGCGGGCATCTTAGCGATCTTGAAAAAGTTGTTAAACAAATGGGTTATCCACCTCAACTCTGCTCCGCTAGCAACAACAACAACAAACCCAGTGTATTCCTACATAGTGGGGTCTGGGGGTAAGATGTACGTAGTCCATACCACTACTTTCGGAGAAGTGTTGTTTCTGATAGACCCCCGGCTCAAGACAAGGAATAATAAACAAATACTTAATAAAGCATGGAACAAGATGATAAGACATAAATACGCCACCCACAAGTAATAATAAACAAATTTGTAATAAATCATGCAACAAAGTCTCCTAGCAAGAATAATACATCTACCAAGTAATACCCTACCCCAACGACTCAAACTGGCACTAGCCTTCTATCCTAATCCGCGTCCTCCAGATCTTCCTATCTAGGGTTATGTTCTCAGTGAGCTGTAACTGCTCCATGTCCCGTCTGATCGTCTCTCTCCAGTATTTCTTCGGCCTACTGATGTGCTAGATTTTTGTAGCACATTTAAGAATTTTTAACTTGAAATAATTGTAAGTTCTTAAGTAATTATTGGTATTTTTAATGTTATTTCTTAAGTAGGAAAGTCAAGATGCATGGAAATAAATAACAATGGAGCAAAAGAGCTGAAATATGAGCAAAAAGAGCTGAAAACATGGCTGACGACAATTGTGATAAGTCGTCAGCCTTGTGATAGGCTATCAACATTGACGTCAGCCTTAACCAGGGATTTGCAGTCTAAGAAGCAATTCTGACAATGTTGGTGACGTGGCGTCAAAGTTATGATAAGGCATCAATAAGGGTGTCAGCCTTAAGTAGAGAATTAGCAAAAGGAGAAGACATCTGACGATGACAATGAAACGCCGTCAGATCCATGACGCGGCGTCAGCAACATCGTCAGCTTTAGACAGAACTTGAAGACAACTGGAGCTAATCCTGACGCCATCTGTGATAAGGCGTCAGACCCTTGACGTGGAGTGAGCCAAGGTGTCACCTAATCCGATAATTTTATTTATTTTATTATTTTATTTCCATAATTAAGTTTAGATATAAATAGAAGTTTTGAGGGTTTTATTCATGATCTCTCTCAATCTTGTTTTTGGAACTGGAGAGGAACGTACATTGCCTCATCTTTTTCATCAAGTATTTTTCCTTTTTTCCCTTCAACACTTATGAACTATTGTGGATTATTCTCTTGTGATTCAATTGAAGAAACAATTTTTCTTTTCATCCATTCGTAAGTTTATCCATACTATCATGGATTCAACTTTTTATTTCGTTCATCAAATCATGATCGGCTGATTCCATTAGCCCGAGTTATGGGATCCATGGATTAGGGTTTGATATGCTGCTAGGTACTTAAAGGGTTCAAAGAGTAGTAGGACGTCTTGAAATTCTATTGCTTTAACTTAAAATCTATTGGTTGCAAACAATAGGTTATGCCTTAGGTTTATTTGCTTGAACAGAGAAATAGACTAGAGGACGTGAATTATCAACAGGGATTCGAAAGCTACCAACCTTCTGTTTAATGATTAATGTCGTAACTGGGTTAATCTACCTGAGATAACATCCTATTGGAAATAGATAAGTTATCTAAGTTTGAGAGAATTGGATAATAAATTGTCTAGTGAGGTCGAGAGATAAGTCAGATAGTATAGTCGTCAGGGATATTCTGTTGTTCCTACTTACTTCAAGAGTCTTAAGCAGTACCTAGTATCTGTCAATTTCCGAAACCCACAGTGAACATAACTCTAGTTTTTCATTTATATTGATTACAAACATTAATACTAAAACCCCATTTTATATTTTTGTATCATTTGTTTGAATTTAACTTGTAGCTATAATTTCAAACTAGTTTAATCGCCACTCCCATTGTTCCCTGTGGATTCGATCCCGACTCCAAAGTTGGGTAAATATATTGACGACGACCACCTTACACCAAATTAAAGTGTAAGTTGAGCATTATCACCTACCCCTATCCCGCCTAAAACCATCGGAATCTCATTGGGCCCAGTCGCCTTGCCCCTTCACATCTTGTGAATAGCCTCACAAATTTCTTTCACCTTAAAACGCCGACAGTAGCCGAAATTGTGAGATTTATCGATGTGCTCCAACTCCTCTAACACAATACCTATGTCCCCCTCATCGTTCAAGAGCAAGTTATTGAAAATTTCTTTTAATTTATAAAATTAAACTAATTTAATCTAATTTAACTTTGAGGCTTAGTCAAATTAACTCACGAAAAACTTAGGTCCAGCAAGTTCTTTAGTTACCGATGATGCACTCGATCCATATGTTATTGAACAGTCGGCACCTATAACATTTGAAATAGTTAAAGAATCTTCAACAAAGCCAAGTCCACTTAGAAGGGACATGAAACCAAATCCATACTCTAACAATTTGTATTTTTCTTGTCAATGTTCGCTTCTTGTTTCAGATCCCATATATTATGGAGAAGCAGCTGGAAAAAAAAGAGTGACAACAAACAATGGTAAAAGAGATGGCGTTGTCAAAAAGAATAAAAACATGGGAATTAGTTAACTTACCAGAGGGTAAGAATGTTATTGATCTAAAGTGGGTGTATCACACAAAGTACTATGCTGATGGAACAATTCAGAAACATAAAGCTTGATGTATTGCAAGAGGATATGCACAATAACAAGAAGTTGATTTTGATAAAATATTCTCTCCCGTAGCACGCTTTGAAATGGTGAGAACTCTCCCAGCTCTTACTAGTCAACTCTCTTGGTCATTTTACCAATTTGATGTCAAGTCTGCCTTCTTAAACGAAGAACTAGAGAAAGAAATTTATGGCCCTCAACATGAAGATTTTTTTTGTGAGCGGATAAGAAAGCAAAGTGTACAGGTTGAAAAAGGCCTTATATGATCTAAAGCAAGCCCCACGAGCATGGTATAGAAAGATCACCTCTTATCTCTAGGAGAATGGATTTGAAAGGAGCAAAAATGAGTTAACTCTCTATATGAAGAAGCGGATAAAACTGATTTCTTGATCGTGTGGCGTTATGTAGATAATATGATTTATATGGGCTCTTGTGAATCTCTTGTTGCTGAATTTAAGTTTTTCGTGATGAAAAAGTTAGAAGCCACAAATCTGGGATTGTTGCAATATTTTCTTGCTCTTGAGATTAAACAAAGTTCAAATGACCTTTTTGTCTTGTAAAGAAAATATGCCACTGATTTTCTTAGGATATTTAACATGTTGGGTTGTAAGATAACTTCTACACCTTTGAATGCAAATGAAAAAGCTTATATCTGATGATGGTACGGATTTGGCAGATGTTTATATTTTAGAAGCATAGTTGGTGGTCTGAATTATTTGTCGCACACATGGTCCGCTATAGGATTTTCTATTAATGTGTGGTTTTCCAAATTCATGCATAACCCCAAAAGGCATCATTTTGGGGTTGTAAAGTAAATTTTTTGATATATAGATGGAACTACTGATTTTGAAATTTGGTACACAAAAATATCAAATTTTAGATTGTTTGATTTCACTGATTGTGATTATGGAGGTGTCTATAGAGGCAGATCCAGGATCCGAACTCTCTGGGTGCCAAGTAAACTTATCAATTAAATTAATCAGATTATTCATTTTTTGATGTATAGGACAATTAACCAACCAATTAATTAAAAAAAATGACACAATTCAATCTTTCAATAATATTACTAATATCATAATATAATATTTATAATTCATTTAAATTCTAGTATGTACACCTGTTGCCTTGTTTTAGTCAACAATGCTTTACAAAAAATAATTTCAAAGAATAAATGCTTCAAACCAGAATCGAACACACGATTAATGGGCAACAAAAGTGGCACTTTGCCACTTGCACTAGAATAATGCTTTGATTTTGTGTATGACAGATTTAATATTTGACTATATCAGTATAAAAAAAATACTACAAACCGGGATCGAACACACGACCTATGGGCGACAAAAGTGGCACTTTGCCACTTGCACTAATATTATAGGTGACATATTTAATATTTGACTATATCAGTGTATATATATATACCTATATACAGAGAGTTTCTGTCGAAATTTGCGGGTAACGTGCCAACCCCATATGCCTTAATAGATCCGCCCTGGATGTCTATATGACAGGTGTTCATATGACAAAAAAAGTACTTTTGGATATGTATTCTCTCATGGTTCAAGTGTTATATCCTGGAGTTCAAAGAAGCAAGAAATTAGGGCCTTGTTATTGGAAGAAGAATACATTATTGCAACTGCATTATCCGTTCAAGCGATTTGGCTAAAGAGGTTGCTTGCTGATTCTTTCGGAGCACTCTATTACAATTGAAATTTTCTGTGATAACAAATAAAATATTATAATGACATATTAAAAATCCGACATTTCATAACAAGACAAAGCATATTGACATTAACTAACATTTCATACAAGATCTGGTAGAAAGTAAAAGCATTGTCTATGAGCATTGTGGTACAAATGAACAAGTTGTTGATATTCTAACCAAAGCACTTCTAGTTGATAAGTATGAGTATTTCAGATTACAGATGAGAGTGATAAGGTTTGAACCAAGGCAAAGTGTTGATTAATGCTTCAAACACAGTCTATTTAGTTCCTAGTTTAGCTAGTAAAAATAGTGCTATTTCAGTTAATTTGCATGAAGTCGTTTGTTCAATTATTTGATATTTTCTAGTTGACAGGATAAAGTTAGTTGATATGTTTATCCACTACTTTTGATTACTTATTTTAGCTAATATTAATATGCTATTTTAAATATGCTAAACCAATAATCAAATCAATAAGATATTTTTTATCGATTTTCGATTTATTAATTTTTAGTCTTTAACGATTCGGTTTTCGATTTAACCAATAAGAAAATACTCATAAAATAGAAATAGTAATAACTTACATGAAAAAAAAAAACGAATCTTAGTTGCAATCAAAAATCCTACATGATGTGTTTAAATTTACAAAAATCTTCAAGTTTGAACTAAATGTTGTTAGGAGAAATTAAGTGTTTGTACAATTGAAATAATAGGTTTGTTAATTTGTAGAAATAAAAGAGAAATATACAATAAGTCTATATATATATATATATATATATATATATATATATATATATATATATATATATATATCAAAAATATATTCTTATTGAGTTATCGATTTACCCAATAACCCAATAAAAAAAATCGAACTGAACCAATAACCTAATAATTTTTTTTATAAAACCATTAAAAAATCGTTAACTCAATAATCCAATAACAACAAATCAATAACATTTTTGATGATTCAATTTATCAATTGATTCAATTTTTGCACACTCCTAATCTTTCTCTTCAAAATCCCCAACAATTTCACTCTAGACACACTTAAATTATGTAAAAGTGTAGGCACCTCTAAAAAGTAGACTATTAAAAGAAAAAAAGGACCCACATTTTATCTATATAAAATTTGGATGGGGTTGAATATTCTATATGTTTTCATCTAACTCATTTTCTATCCCCACATAGAAGAGTGGAATGTTGATAATTAGGAGTGGATTTAATACTTCCTTTATTTTATTTTATTTAGCCCTTTTAACTTGATACAATCTTTGAAAAAAAAATTATTAGAGGTACATATATTTTACTATACTAATTTTATTAATAATATTTTAGAACGCTAATTTGACTATTACTATTTTATGTAGTTGTTTAATACAAAGTGTATTATGATGAAAAGTAATAAAAATCTCTTAATTTGTTAAAAGGAATAAGTAAAAAATATTATTTTTTTTAGTAAAGGGATCAAGTATAATGAAACAGAAGAATATATAATTAAAATTGCACCTAGATCTTGAGACAAGACTTAAGATAGAGAGAAAATATTCTCCATTCAATTTATTTATATGGTATACTAAGAATAAATATCCACGTTTACTTATACTGATTGAAAACAATAAAATTATTTGTTATTCTATACCTATTTTACCTTATGATTAAGAACTAGATATTTCTAAATCATTTTCAATAACCAAGAAAAGGAGATGTCTTATAATAATTAAGTGTGATATAGTAAAATTATCATTTTATTTATTATTTTTAAGAACTACGCCAAATCAAGCATAAATAAATACAAGTGGATCGAAAAAGTATAAAGTTTAAAGTTACAGGAAGAGTTTTACTTAGTTGAGTTTAAAATTGCAGGAAGAGTTTTACTTAAATGTAGAATGTCTAATTTCAAAATGAGATTATTGATTTTCTAACATAATAAATGTTAACACATTTAGGCTTTAATTTCTTATCAAGGACACCAATGTTTTAAAATCAACTTAAGCCACATTAAAGTAATTTTCACATATAACTATTATAGGAAAAAAATAATAATAAATAATATTAATACCCAATTGATACTGGATTATTTTCAAACGAATAAATCATGCTATTTAACTGACAGAACCTCATATTTCTAGGTATAACCAAAACACAATGGCAAAGCTAAATGTATTCTCGTGCACCTCATATTGTTGTTTTTCATAAGTTTTTGCCAGGTAAAATATCAATTGCAATTTATTATACATTCTTAAATATCTTTTTGAATAATTTTGACTGTTTAAGTTTGTAAAATATGTGTATTTTTAGTTTTTTTTAACTATTTAGTAAACTTTGATAGTTAGATTTTATGACTATTGTGTAAAAGAAAAAAAGATTTCATTATGGAAACTCAAATTTAGAGTTGCGCTCTTTGTTATTTTTTGACTATTTTTGGTGTCTGATGTAGATTTTTTATATGCAGACTCTATTATTTGGAAAGTAGTGGTCTCTAATTTTTTGATGTTCGTAATCGATTTTGTTACACCCCTTTTTCTTCCGCTCGAGAGCCGAGTCGAAGGGTTTTTCCAATTAAAGTGACGATATTGAATAAGGATTAAATTATTTATAGAGTCGCCACTTGGAATTGAGTTTTGGTGTTCCAAGTCACCCTTTTTGAATCCCTAATCAAAAGGAAATGACTCTTATTTGGTCTGCGAAAACAGAAAATGGGTAAGAAATTCTGTTGATTGAGGGGAAGGTGTGAGGCACCCCTCGAATCCCGTGGTTCTAGCACGGTCGCTTTTATTGACTTATCTTAACTTAAATTATTTTAATAAATTATGTTAAGGCCTACATCGCTCCTTTTATATATATATAAAATCTCATTTATTATTAAATAAATCAGTGATAAGTTGAAAAATATTTGTCAAGTAAAATTTTTAGAAAAATAGTTATTAAGGTGTATTTTTACATCCTTGAATTATTTTTAAATATCTCAGAAAGATGCGTGCGCCGCATTCTTAATTGAGATGAATATTTTAAACGTGCCTAAAATTAGCTTAGCATTAAAGGCGTTGATTTCAAGCTTATAGGTTTGAAAATAATTTTATCTATTCGAAAATGCCATTTAAACTTAATAATAAAAATTTAACAAAAAAATTTTAAAGTGATATTAGTCTACAATAATTATTAACCTTAATTAGAGACAAAAAAATAACAAAAAATAAAATAAAATAAAATAAGATAAAAGTAACAGAATAATATAAATATACACACCCAAACCCATTATATTTATTTTTAATTTTATTGTAATTACCAAATTAATATATTTTTTATTTAAAATCAAATCAAATAAGTCAACTTAAATATAAAACCTAAAATAGATAATGAATAAAGTTTAAGAATATAAATATAAACACAATGAAAATCAGTTTCATAAATATAACGACTGTTGTTGGTAGCGGCAGTGCTGGTTTTGAAGTCTTCTCCGAACGGTCGACGGCGACGAGTTGCGGCGGAGATATGGCCAGATCTGGCCGACGCGTCGCGGCCGGAGCAGCGACTCCTGGCGGCGGCGACAGATCTGATTTTTGCTTTCTTCTTCGGTCGGTCGGGTTCTCGGGTTGAGAGGTCGGGTCAGGTTTTTCGGTCGGCGAACAAAGTTCGCCTGTGGTGATTATTTCAGACGGCAAGATGACGGCGAATCTGGTCATTGTTACCACTGCCGTAATTGGTCAGACAATGACGACTTAGTCGTCGGCAGTAGCATGGATCGTTTGGATAGTTGTCGGATCTGAGCGGGGAAAGGGTCGGTCATTTGTCGGAGTTGTGCCAGCGGATTGGTTTTCCGGTATGGGAGTAGTCAATTTCGATGAAGAATGAATGGCTAACTCCGGTGAAAAATTCATCGGACAACTCGAAATCTACTGTTAACTATTTTTTTTATTTCACTGCGTATCCATGGTGTTTGTGAATTTCTGTTGTGTGTGCGCAGTGTATGTACATCAGTGTAGTGTAAAAACGGAGTGTTTGTGGGTGAATATCTGTGTACATGAATGGTAATATCTATTTTTCTTTTCTTCTTTTTCTATCCATTTCAAAATTTAACCGGACAGTGTTACATACGAAAAATAACATTCAATACATAATAATATATGAATTCATATAATAAATTAACAACATCTATTAAGTAATACATGAAATTTGTTTATACAATTTCATTCATACTTTTCATAATATAATTTAACATGAAATGGTTCAGATTAAAAAAAAAAAAAAACTTGTTTTTGATTCAAACGGAATAAGAAGCAAGAAATAATTGTCGCCGGAAATCTCAAACGGAAAACTCTTAAACTTCAAATTTTCTTTCTTTGTTTTACTCTCTTTTCTTGGTCTCTTTTTTACTCTATTGTTTTTTGTTTTTTTTTTTGGTTTCTGATCCTCCCCCTCTTTTTTTTTTCCATGTGTGTATTATATGTATATAAAGTGTTGTGTGCATGTGTAGTGTAGGAAGTTGAGAATACGTGGTGTGTGTGTGCATGGGGAAAGTTGAGGAAAGTATGGGGAATGTGGGGGGTTAGGGTAAGATTCTTTTTTTTTTTAAATAACAAAAAATAATAAATAAATAGATAATAGTAACAAATAAAATAATAATAATAATAATAATAATATTAATAATAATTAATTCATTTTTATATTTCAAAAAATATGATAAAAGTCTAAAAATAGTCAAAAATAAATTATATAATTAAGATAGTACAAAAACTACTAACTTATTTATTTAAAAATATTTATTTATTTATTTATTTTTATTTTTTATTATTATTATTATTTATTTTTTTTTTAAAAGGGATAAAACAAAATAATATTCTAAAATTAAATTTATTTAATTATTTATATTATATTAAAAATAAAATAATTTTCAAAATAATATATTATTAAATATAAATATAAATATAAATATAAATATTTAATATCGATAAACAAGTTAAAATTTAGGGAGGATCAAAAATCACGTGTCTACATTTTTGCCCCTCTTTGTGTGAAATCTCGAAGAGTTTTCATACAAAGAAGTAGACAAGATATGATTTTTGACCCTCCAATTATTTGAAAGGTAAAAATAAAAATAAAAATAATAAATAAATAAATATGACCGAGTCCTGTTTTTGGGCATCCTACCTATCCCGGGTTATAAGGGAATCAGGTCATAAGTAGTTCAAAAGGTAATTTGGTGAAAGAAAAAGTTAAAGTCGAGTGAGATTCCGTCGAGTTTCCGATTGACGACTTCTACTTTTACGTTCAACTAACTAATAAAAAATCAAAAATGAAAAAATACAAGTAAAAATTGCAATCTCCAGAATCTTGATTCAAATCTTCATGACTTGAACTTGAAAATTTACCCTATTCTTCAGGCGGGCTCCTGAACTTTCTTTTTCTTCACCCTGTTCTTCAGGCGGGCTCCTGGATTTATAATTTCTTCACCCTGTTCTTCAGGCGGGCTCCTGAACTTTCTTTTTCTTCACCCTGTTCTTCAGGCGGGCTCCTGGACTTACAATTCTTCACCCTGTTCTTCAGGAGGGCTCCTGAACATTCTTTTCCTTCACCCTGTTCTTCAGGCGGGCTCCTGGACTTATAATTCTTTACCCTGTACTTCAAATGGGCTCCTGGACTTTCTTTTTCTTCACCCTGTTCTTCAGGCGGGCTCCTGGACTTACAATTCTTCACCCTGTTCTTCAGGCAGGCTCCTGAACTTTCTTTTTCTTCACCCTATTTTTCAGGCGGGCTCCTATTTTCAAAGCAAATAGTGAAACAGAAAAATAACATCCCATTCTTCAAAAGGATCCTGTATATCAAATAAATTCTCATTCTTTAGGAGGGTCCTGAGCATAAAATAAATTCCCATTCTTCAGGAGGGTCCTGAGCATAAAATAAATTCTGATTATTCAGGAGGGTCCTGAGCATAAAATAAATTCCCATTCTTCAGGAGGGTCCTGAGCATAAAATAAATTTCATTCTTTAGGAGGGTCCTGAAAATAAATTCCATACAACACACATGAAATTTTGCCCCAGTTTGTACTGAAAAAATCTATGTGTTACTGGATCTTGATATATCTCGCAAAGAATAAAGTTTATCATGACCGAGATCTAGTATCAGATGTTGTAATCATGCTTCTTGCATTGAATGAAGTGTGAAATTGCGTCCTTTATCTGAAAGAAAAATTGTGAGTTTTAAAACATATGGTGGTTAGTTTGTGGCATTTGGCTTTTGAAGTGGCCTCTCTCGCACTTGTCATGCTCAACTCTTTTCCAATCCATGATAATCTTCTTTGAATTGTCATATTTCTGACTCATAATTCTGACTACTGAGATCCTAAACTCAAATCATATTTCTGTTATATGGTGCTTCTGAATTTAGCTTCCAATACATTCCTTAGATTTCCTCAAGTTTTAAAATGGTCAAATCACAATCATCTTGAGTACTTTACTTTTACTTTGAAATGTTGTCTCTGTACATCAACTCTTGTCTTGCTTTGTACCCTTAAAGGAGTTGGTAGCGAGTTTGGAGTCTTTTCTGACTCGACCTGATGTGAATTTGACTCAAAAGATAACAAAATTTTTGTTTAATGATAAAGACACAAAAATCAAAAATAAAATAAAAATAAAACAAAATAAAAAGACAATAGATATCTCTTTTTCAAAACAAAGAGAAAACTTATCTGAATGTGGAAGTCGATTCTGGTGATTATGACATGCATTTTAAATAAAACAACCAGATCTACCCACACCGATCATTACAACTTTTGTCCACATATTGAACTTGAAATTAAGCCAATCTTGAATTTGTTCCTTCTTGATAACAACCTTTCTTAAGCTAGTGGCACCTCAATGGGTTTTTGGCAACGAGCCTATCTCCTTTTTATTTTCGTATCAGCTCACAGTCGTCTTACGATGACCGAAAGGGTTTTCACCAATAAGACTCTCTCATTTTCATCTTTTCATCATTTTTTTAATAAACACCCAAAATATGAAATATCATGCACTCATAATATGTTTAGCCTTGACATTCTCAAAGATTAATCCGAAGGTCTTTCTTTGGTTGTAACTTGGCTTTCGGATAGGGTTAGAAAGAAAGGTAGGCATGAGGCTCAAATAAAAAATTTATATAACATTGGGTGAAACATACAACTTTTGGAATCAATTCTTTTAAGAAAATAAATTTTTACCCCAGTTTCATTTCATTCTGGGTAATTTGAATTTTTCTTCTGGTTAGACCAAACCCCGGAGTAGGGCTGCCTACGTATCTTGTCATAGCAACAATCACGTCAAACATAGTTCATGAAACATCAAAAATTATTTTTTTTTTTAATTTCATTCCAAAAGAGGGGTTCGAAGAAAAGTAAAAGCTCAAAGGGGTAAGCAAAGGTTTATATATTATTCCGATAGTAGAACAAAATGCCTTCATCATTTCAATCTTTAAAAATATAGGTACAAAACATACATAACATAATTGTACATGAATATCATACATAATATCTTTTAACTGCATCAGCATTGACCGGCATTCCTTCCATTTTTCCTTCTACATCAGTCAGATATAACGCGTCATTAGGTAACACTTTCTTTACCATGAATGGCCCATGCCAATTAGGAGAAAATTTGCCTTTGGCTTCAATCTGATGAGGAAGGATGCGTCTTAGTACTAACTGATCAACTTCAAAATGTCTGTGACGCACCTTTTTATTAGATGCTTGTGCCATTCTCTTCTGATATAGTTGTCCGTGACATACTGACGCCAATCTTTTTTCATCAATCAAGCTTAATTGCTCCAAACGAGTCTTGACCCATTGGTCTTCATCAATTTCAGCTTCTACAACTACTCGAAGAGATGGAATCTCAATCTCTGCAGGTATAACTGCTTCAGTTCCATACACTAACAAGTAAGGAGTTGCACCAATTGAAGTCCGAACTATAGTACGATAACCCAACAAAGCAAAAGGTAACTTTTTATGCCATTGTCGGGAACCCTGCACCATCTTACGGAGTATTTTCTTTAAGTTTTTGTTGGCAGCTTCCACAGATCCATTCGCCTTTGGACGATAAGGAGTTGAATTCCGATGCATAATCTTAAATTGCTGGCATACTTCTTGCATCAGATGGCTATTGAGATTCGTAGCATTATCCGTGACACTTATCTTTGGAATGCCGAAACGACAAATAATGTTGGAGTGAATAAAATCAACCACGACTTTCTTGGTCACTGACTTGAAAGTCGATGCTTCTACCCATTTCGTGAAATAATCAATGGCTACCAAGATGAACCTATGTCCATTCGAGGCCTTTGGTTCAATTGGTCCAATCACATCTATTCCCCAAGCCGTAAAAGGCCATGGAGCAGTCATTGTATGCAACTCAGATGGAGGGGAATGTATCAAGTCTCCATGTATCTGGCATTCATGACATTTACGAACGAAATTGATAGAATCTCGCTCCATGGTGAGCCAATAATAACCTGCTCGGAGTATTTTCTTTGCCAAAAGATACCCACTCATGTGTGATCCACAAATCCCAGAATGTACTCCAGTCATGATTTTTGAAGCTTCTTTAGTATCTACACACCTCAGAAGTCCCAAATTAGGAGTCCTCTTATACAAGATTCCTCCACTAAAGAAAAATCCACTAGACAAACGTCGAATGGTTCTCTTTTGATTACCATCAGTATGTACAGGATACTTCCCAATCTGAATATATTCTTTGATATCATAGAACCAAGGCTCCCCATCAAATTCTTCTTCAACCACATTACAATATGCATGTTGATCATGAATCTGTATATGCAAAGGGTCAATATAAGTTTTATCGGGATGTTGAAGCATCGAAGATAAGGTCTCCAAAGCATCAGCAATCTCATTATGAGCTCTGGGAATGTGTTTGAAATTTACTAATACAAATCGTTGACAAAGATCTTGCAACCAACTTCTATATGGTAGGAGTTTCGAATCACGAGTCTCCCAATCTCCTTTGATTTGGTGGACTAATAAATCTGAATCTCCTAATACCAACAATTCTTGGGCCCCCATGTCAATGGCTAATCTCAATCCCAGAATGCAAGCTTCGTATTCTGCCATATTATTGGTACAGTAGAATCGAAGTTGGGCTGTTATGGGATAATATTGTCCTGATTCAGAAATAAGAACCGCGCCTATCCCCACTCCTTTTATATTAGCAGATCCATCAAAGAACAACTTCCATCTTGAATGGCAATCTTCTGAAACAAACTTATCAACATACAATACCTCTTCATCTGGAAAATAATTCTTCAATGGCTCATACTCCTCATCAATAGGATTTTCAGCCAAATGATCCGCCAAGGCTTGAGCTTTCATTGCAGTTCGTGTCACATAAACAATATCAAACTCTGTAAGCAACATCTGTCATTTCGCGAGTCTGCCTGTGGGCATAGGCTTCTAAAAAATGTACTTTAAAGGATCCATACGAGAGATGAGGTAAGTAGTATACGATGACACTTAATGTTTCAGCTTTTGAGCTACCCAAGTTAACGCGCAGCATGTTTTCTCAAGAAGAGTGTACTTAGCCTCATAAGTGGTAAACTTTTTATTGAGGTAGTAGATGGCTTGTTATTTTCTTCCTGTGACAAAATGTTGACCCAATACACAGCCAAAAGAATTATCTAAAACGGACATGTACAATATCAAGGGTCGGCCTGGCTCTGGAGGAACCAAAATAGGCGGATTCGACAAGTGTCTCTTAATTCTGTCAAATGCCTCTTTACATTCTTCAGTCCATTCAACTTTAACATTCTTCTTCAACAACTTGAATATTGGTTCGCAAGTTATCGTAAGCTGAGCAATGAATCTACTGATATAATTCAATCTTCCAAGTAAACTCATCACCTCCGTTTTATTTTTTGGTGGAGGTAAATCTTTGATAGCTTTTATTTTTGAAGGATCTAACTCAATACCACGTCGACTGACTATAAAACCCAAAAGTTTTCCGGACGGAACTCCAAATACGCATTTTGCTGGATTAAGTTTGAGATCATACTTCCGAAGCCTTTCAAAGAATTTTCTCAAATCTTTGATATGATCAGATTGCTCTCTCGACTTAATGATCACGTCATCCACATAAACTTCAATTTCTTTGTGCATCATGTCATGAAACATTGTGGTCATTGCCCTCATGTAAGTTGCCCCAGCATTCTTTAATCCAAAAGGCATAACTCTATAACAATATGTCCCCCATGGAGTAATAAATGATGTCTTTTCCGCATCTTCTGGATCCATAATGATCTGGTGATACCCCGCATAACAATCCACAAAAGAAGCAAGATCATGTTTGGCACAATTGTCCAACAAAATATGAATATTGGAAAGTGGAAAATTATCTTTCGGACTTGCTTTATTTAAATCGCGATAATCAACACACATCCGAACTTTGCCGTCTTTCTTTGGAATAGGGACAATATTTGCCAACCAAATAGGATACTGGGCCACTCGAATGACTTTAGCCTCAAGTTTCTTCGTGATTTCCTTTTTAATTTTTACACTCATGTCAGTTTTGAATTTTCTTAACTTTTGCTTGACAGGAGGAAAAGCAGGATCAATTGGCAACTTGTGAACTACCAAATCAATACTTAAACCGGGCATATCATCATAATACCATGCAAAGATGTCTTTATACTCATGAAAAGCTTCAATTATAGCTTTCTTTTGTTGTGGTTGAACATGTACACTTATCTTAGTCTCCCTAATATTTTCAAGATCTCCTAAATTGATCGCCTCAGTTTTTTCCAAATTAGGATTTGTCTTATTCTCAAACTGTTTGAACTCTTTGCTTATATCCTCAAATGTTTCTCCTTCATCGTATTCAACCTCCTTATTCATTATTTCAAAATTAGATTAAGTTTTTAAATCTGGTTGACAATTCTTCATGCATGTCATATCATTAGAATCGGCATAGAAAGAACTGTATGATAGAAAATAAATAAATAAACATCAATCCCAAAATAAAACAAAAGGAGACTATACTTTATTAAAACAAAACTAGAAAGAGTTTTAACCTAAAATACCAAAGTAAAGGTATGAATTACAATCCTAAAATTATTCAGAAAGAAAAACAAGCTACTAGGATTGTAAGAAAAAACAAACAAGCTACCAAGATTCCTTCAGAATAGGGAGAGGAGTGGCCTCCCAATTTTTAAGCTGGACATTAGAGCCGACAAACTATACATTTGCATTGCTAGTACCTTCCCCGATTTCAACCATATCAGCTTCAATGAACATATTCTGAAAAAGATCAATCAACTCTGTATCATCATCATTCATTGATTCTGTAGCAGGTAACTTGGAGGATCCAACAACATTGAATTTGATGAAAGACTCATAAAGTGGCGGTATAGGCTTGTCAAGTGACCATGACTCTTTCTTACGCTTTTTAGCTTTCTTTATATCTTCAGCAGTAGGCTCGTATCCCAAACCAAAAGTACCAAAGTTTTCATAGAGGTTTACTGGATGAACTATGCCTTGCAAAAACATCCCTAAACCTTTTCCTGGTTCGAAGCCATACTTCTACATCTCATTCACTACCATAACAGATGCAAAGGACAATTGTGGTCTTGCGATGAGATTCCCCTCGAGGATATACTCAACAGCCACTACCTCAGAAGGTTGATGAATTAACACATTGGCAGCACCTGCTTCGATGGAAGAAACAGAGTAATCTTTATACATTTATAAGTCTCTTTCACCATGAACCACTATCTCTTGCCTGTCACATTCGAATTTGACCATTTGATGCAACGTTGATGCGACTGCTTTAGCCCTATGAATCCATGGCCTTCCCAATAACATGTTATATGAAGCATCAATGTTCAGTACTTGAAAATCCATAGCAAAATCCACAGGCCCAATTGTCAATATGAGTTCTATTTCACCCATGGCATCAGTTTTTGATCCGTCAAAACCTTTGACGCACACATTGTTAGGTCGGATTCTTTCCACATTAACATTCAACTTTTGTAAAGTTGACATAGGACAAATGTTAGAGCCTGACCCTCCATCAATTAACACTCGAGTGATGATGGAATGTTCACATTTAACAAAAATGTACAGACCTTTGTTATGCTCTGTACCTTCTATAGGCAATTCATCGTCTGAAAAAGAAATTTTATTTACTTCAAGGATCCTTCCAACAACTTTTTCTAGATGATTTACTCTAATCTCACTAAGAACACATACTTCATTAAGAATCTTCATTACAGCCTTGCGGTGTTCTTCTGAATGTATCAATAAGGACAACAAAGAAATCTGTGCTGGTGTCTTTTTCAACTGTTCTATAACAGAATATTCTGGCAATTTCATTTTCTTTAAGAATTCTTCAGCTTCTTCATCAGTGACAGGCTTCTTGACTGTCATTCGTTCTTCACCACCTTGTTTATTCTTTCTTAACTCTACTGGAGCATAACATCTTCCAGATCGAGTTAATCCTCCTACTTCATCTACATCTTCAGTCACTTTTTTCCCCTTGTGCATCACCACAACGCGATCATAATTCCAAGGGACTGCCTTGGTATCAACCATAGGCAGCTGTGACACTGGTTTAATAACAATAGGAGCTACAGGAGCTTATTTTATGATTAAAAGAGGCTTATTGGATCTTCCAGGAATAATGAGTTTCAGCTTTATTTGACTTGACCCAATATTTTCTGAAATCTCTTTCCCTACCACAAAGTGATCATTCGATGATTCGGGTTCTATCACCACCTCCGCTTCTGCAAGCTTTTCTTTCGTTAAATCTACAACATTTGCTGATTTTTCTGAATCAGTTTTAATTTTAATGATCGGCTTAAAGGGAATCGTAGCATCTTCACCACTGAGTATCACATCGAGCATGTTTGTTTCATTATGATCTGGCAGCAGATTTTGATTGACATTTGGATTGCCTGGACTTTCTACCATAATCTGTTGGGTATCAATCAACTCTTGAATGGCTCTTTTCAGATACCAACATTTCTCTGTGTCGTGCCCTGGGGCATCAGAACAGTATTCACATCTTCTAGAATAGTCCAAATTCTTCGGAGGAGGATTCGGGATCCTTCTCTCGATTGGATTTAGAACATTCATTTTTCTGAGTCTATAAAATAAACTGGTGTAAGATATTCCAATAGGAGTGAAATTATCTTTTACCATGTTATCCCTTTTGAATTCTGCTCTAGGCCAAAAATTAGACCTCGAAGGGCCTCTTTGAACTTGCAGGGCTATCGGATGATTTTGGATTGCTGGTGTATGCCACTGCGGGTAAGAAGGACCTCGAGCATATGGTTGTGTATTGTAAATAGGATATTGGGGAGATGGAATAAAATATAATGGATTCTACGCGTATGGTTGACGCGCACCTCTCCAATTTTGTCGTGGACCTGTCATGACATTTGCTACATCCTCTTTTCTTTTCTTTCCTCCAAAACTTCCTGTACCACTTTGAATTGCCTGTGTTGTTGCTTTCAAAGTGGTCTAGCTGATGATCTTTCCTGATTTGATTCCATTTTCTACCATCTCTCCAACTTTGATAACTTCTGCAAATGTGCTTCCGATAGTAGAGAGCAAATGATGGAAATAATCAGGTTCTTGTGCTTGCATAAAAATATCAATCATTTCAAATTCTTTTATCGATGTTCTAACTCTTGGCCTGCTCTCTCCATCTGACGGCATATTCTCGAAAACTTTAAGTCATCTTTTTTCTCATGTTGGCAAGCATAGTGCGATCTGGCACTATCTCAATGTTATACTAAAATTGTTGAATGAAATCTCGAGTCATGCCGTCCCACATGTGCCAATGGTAAATGTCTTGGTCAATGAACCATTCAGAAGCTATCCCTGTAAGGCTTTCTCCAAAATACGCCATCAATAATTCTTCTTTTCCTCCTGCTCCCCTTAATTGATTGCAAAACTTTGCAAATGAGCTATAGGATCGCCGTGTCCTTCATATTTGTCAAATTTTGGCATTTTGAACCCTATCGGCAAATGGACATCAGGAAACATACATAAATCCTTGTATGAAACACTTTTTGGTCCACCTACTCCTTGCATATTTCTCATACTTTGTTCCAGACTTCTAACTTTTCTAGCCATCTCCTTCTGTTCCTCATTCTTAGCAATCTTCTCAATTACGATAGGAGTATCGTGTTGATGAACATGATAATGTGGATTTTGTGATTTGAAAGTCATTTCAGGAGGATATAACATAACATGATTTGGTTTTCCCATATTCTTTAGTATTGTCGGTTGAATACCCGCATAGCTGGTGCTACAGAAGTAAAGAGTGGGTTATTTGCAACCGATGGATTTGGTGGGTGCACGGTAGAAGTACCAACAACTCCAGACATATTAGCAAATGGGCCAAATCCTGGTGGGTAAAAGGGATCACTAGTTTGAGCTGGGTCAGAATTTGGATCATTCGAAGTTGAAAGTCTAGGGATTGAAGAAGGCGGGGCTTGTCCATTCAACCAAGCTTGGTACATCTCCGCCATCTGTTGTTTTAATGCCTTTATTTCTTCCATTGATGTTACTTTCTGTGAAATAAACTGATTTTGCTCTTCTTCACTATCAGACCCTATATCTTCTCTACGGATCATTCTTCTTTTACCCTTGTATCTGGTGTTATACGGATGTGTTGCCAGTTTAAACCACAAACCAACCACCAATTATTTTATCTTTCTCTGTAATCAAGTAGCAAACGGGTGAGTGTTATATATTTAACACATTATAATGCCACGTTATATGTCATGTTTCTATATGCATTTCCAAACCTATCATGAAAGATTTGTGTTTCATCCCGGCTTTTCTAGGCATATTTTCAAAAGTTATGATCGAACCCTTTGGAGGGTTGCCTACGTATCATGTCAGAACATGAATCAGATTTTGCGTAGTTTGGGAGGAATTTAACAAAATTGTTTTTATTTATTTTTTTTATTATTATTATTATTAAAGAAAATAAATAAAGTAAGTGAAGGAAAACATATGTAATATATATAGAAATAAACAGTCAACTTCATTACATTTTATAATATAAATACCATAAAATAACTGACCCAACTCCTAAAATAAAACCTACTAACTGACATCTGAAAACTAAAAGACATATTATCTAAACAAGAAATTTTAAAACTGAAAATGAAAAACTATGACAAAGAAAACAACGATCCATTCAAGGAGATTTCGATTTAATATGTCCTCCCAAACTCAAATATATGTCCTCCAATGAAGTGGTGAGCCGCTGTGCGAAAGCTGGCACTTGTGCCAAAAAGTCCTCACAATCCAACTGCTGATAATCTAAATCCATTTTGGCAGTATCCTGCGCTACACGGTGGACCTTTCCTCGAAGAGAACTGAAAGCCTGATCCCATTCCTGGGCCTGTCGATCTCGAAAATCAACCATCTCTCTTGCGCGTTGTTCACGAGTAGAAACAACCTCCAACTGTTCTCGCAATATTCCTCTTTCATGAATCCACTGAGATCTCTCTAGATCAAATTCTTCTTGCATATTCTTTTCAACTTCTTGAAGTTGTTGTCGGCGAGATGCAGCAAGTTCTGCAATGTGTGATCCCCTAGTGGTAGCAAACTTGATTTGTCCCCGAAGTTCAACCTCAATAGCTGCTGATTTAGCTTTCTCTTCAGAGAATTCCCTTTGTTGTTCGTCTATTTTTGCCCTGGCATGCTCTAATTCTTTTCTCAAAACTTGGTTGGCTTCATGATGTTCTTGCATGGCTTTTTCTCAAAACCGATCTTTCTGGTCTTACTGGAGGACTCGACTGTTCTTCAAACTATTCCTGATAATCTGGGTGCACTTCTCCTTTCTCACGCTCTATGACCATCGTTTCAATTCCCATAATACGGCGACCCTCCCAAATCTGCTGGGCCAAATCTTCTGGAAGTGGAATCTCTGGTCTGACCTCAAATACAAAATTAGCCATGTCTTCCGTTATGGGAATTATTTGACGCCTGCCTAGCTGACGTAAAACTCTCAATGGAACATACGGTTGAACACCTCTAATACCCATTAATAACAAGAACGGAAGAATGACAGAACTATATACGACTTGCCTCCAAGGGAACCAATGGAGATTCCAAGTGATTTTATCTGTTGTCAAAGAACGAAAAAGTTTAACCCAATCTTCAATTTCTTTTGGACATTTATATTTCTCCATTCTTTCCTCGTAATCGTTGATGCGATTAAATCGCTCGGGATTGAACCTTGTCAATGTAGGACGTTGATAAAGATGCTCCACAATCCACATCTGTAACAAGATATTACATCCCTCGAAAAAACTATTTCCTTTCTGACAAACAGTCAGAGCACGGTAAATATCAGCTAGGATCATTGGTATCATGGTGTAATCTTTCTTAATTAGTATCTGTACCACTCCCGCTAAACGAATATTAATTTTTTCTTCTCTTCTTGGAAAGACCATAGTGCCTAAAAAGGCTACCATGAATGCAAATCGTCTGTGAATTTTCCAAGCCTCAAAACTTCTCTTATTACAAAGTTCTTTACCGTACTTTTGAAACCCTTCTTGACTTCCATATCTGTCATACAAAAATTGCAAGGAAACCCAACCTTTTTTCATTGGTTCTTATTTTGTGTTCCTTATGTTCATGAGCTTGCAAAATTTGTTTATCGAAATAAGTCTTGGGGCTATAAGTTTTTTCCGATGCATATCACCATATCCAACATAGTCTGCTATCTCTTCTAAAGTAGGTGTCAACTCAAAATCTGAAAAGCGGAATACATTATTCTTCGGGTCCCAGAAATTCAGTAATGCATCAATCACCTCCCTATTAGGGTTGATTCTCATGATACTCGTTAAAAAACCCAAATACTTATGTATTTCGCCATAATCGAATGTATCCATTGCATTCCACCATAACCAAAGTTGCAGAGGGGTACAATCCATAACCTGAAGCGGTACATTCCCATCTCTCTTTCTCTTTGGACGCTTTCCACGAACAGGGGGGGACATTTTATACCTATTTGAAAGGGACATAAGATTGATAAATATCTAGACTAAGAAAAAACTTAATTTATTAATTTTGAAAAGAATTTACAACTTAACCTAGTGCGACCATTATTTAAACTTAGTTGCAAAGAACAATTTTATCAAAAATCGAAGCGAGAGAAACAAGATTGATAATTTTTTTTTTAATTGACTCTATCAAAAACTTTACTATAACAGACTTCTAGACAATTTTATCTATATGTTTGAAGACAATATTCTCTAAGTATAAAAAACAAAATAAAAGGACTCAGAAATAAAGAAAAATAGAACGACCGTTTTATGTATGAAGTTGTATAAAATTTTCAGTCTCACGACCCTAAAGGTTCAGGACTTGTTATATATATATTTGTAAAAACTTAGCCTCATGATCCCTAAAGATTTCGGGCTATCGAAATATATTTTATTTTATTATTATTATTATTACTATTATTTTTGTTTTTTATCTTAGTCTCATGATCCCTAAAGATTCTGGGCTGTTGAAATATATTATTTTATTATTATTATTATTATTTTATTATATATTTTTTAATCTTAGCCTCATGATCCCTAAAGATTCAAGGCTTTTAAAATATATATATAAAAATTGAACTTGAAAATTAGAAAAATAATTATGAAAATAATCATATTTTGAAAATATTTTCAAAAACTTTTTTTTAAAAAAAAAGATAAGGTCGTATCCTGGGAAGGACTTCATACGTATCTCACAAAGATGTGAGAATCAGACCCTCGTAGTTCATAAAGATTGTAAAAAAATTGTGTTGCTGTATATCTAAAAAAAATAAATTTTATTTTAAAAATAAATTTTTCTTTCAAAAATGATCAACTAAATTTGAGAATAAATGAATATCTCGTATTTGAAAATTGCCTAAAGCCGGTCAACAAATAAATAGTCTTCCAAGCAAATGTTAAAGAGCACGTAGGATGCACATGTTGGTTTTTATAAATTAGGTTACCTGTCCTAGACAGACTCGACCCCTGTGTCGAGTCCCGCTAAATCAAATGCATATGATGCAAATAAAGCGGTACCTAATAGGGATAACCAGATTTTGAGTTTTCAGTTCTTCTAAGTTAAAACCTAATAGGGATAAGTGTCTAGACTGGCTTACTCGAGCCGGGGAGGGACAACTTGGTCGGTAGCAGGGCAACACCGCCTTCGTTGTCGATCCGAACCCCGCCTAACATGTGTGACTATATCCTTCACCAGGTGCCTTGACACTCCGGTTATCTCAAAAAGAAGGTGGGATGCATATGCTGCATTCTCTCTATCCTATTTCAGAGACTCAGAGGGGGTACGTGAGAGAAGACAATATAATACAGTTCAAATGATATCAAAGCAGTAAATGAGCAACAAGTAGCACATAAGGCCAACAAACAAACACAATATTAAAATAATTAAAGCAAGTAAAAGTCAATATCTAAAGCTCGAATTCTAGTTAGTTCCCCAGCAGAGTCGCCAGAGATGTCACACCCCTTTTTCTTCCGCTCGAGAGCCGAGTCGAAGGGTTTTTCCAATTAAAGTGACGATATTGAATAAGGATTAAATTATTTATAGAGTCGTCACTTGGAATTGAGTTTTGGTGTTCCAAGTCACCCTTTTTGAATCCCTAATCAAAAGGAAATGACTCTTATTTGGTCTGCGAAAACAGAAAATGGGTAAGGAATTCTGTTGATCGAGGGGAAGGTGTGAGGCACCCCTCGAATCCCTTGGTTCTAGCACGGTCGCTTTTATTGACTTATCTTAACTTAAATTATTTTAATAAATTATGTTAAGGCCTACATCGCTCCTTTTATATATATATCTAAAATCTCATTTATTATTAAATAAATCAGTGATAAGTTGAAAAATATTTGTCAAGTAAAATTTTTAGAAAAATAGTTATTAAGGTGTATTTTTACATCCTTGAATTATTTTTAAATATCTCAGAAAGATGTGTGCGCCGCATTCTTAATTGAGATGGATATTTTAAACGTGCCTAAAATTAGCTTAGCATTAAAGGCGTTGATTTGCCGCTTATAGGTTTGAAAATAATTTTATCTATTCGAAAATGCCATTTAAACTTAATAATAAAAATTTAACAAAAAATTTTTAAAGTGATATTAGTCTACAATAATTATTAACCTTAATTAGAGACAAAAAAATAAAAAAAATAAAAAAATAAGATAAAAGTAACAGAATAATATAAATATACACACCCAAACCCATTATATTTATTTTTAATTTTATTGTAATTACCAAATTAATATATTTTTTATTTAAAATCAAATCAAATAAGTCAACTTAAATATAAAACCTAAAATAGATAATGAATAAAGTTTAAGAATATAAACATAAACACAATGAAAATCAGTTTCATAACTATAACGACTGTTGTTGGTAGCAGCAGTGCTGGTTTTGAAGTCTTCTCCGAACGGTCGACGGCGACGAGTTGCGGCGGAGATATGGCCGGATCTGGCCGACGCGTCGCGGCCGGAGCAGCGACAGATCTGACTTTTGCTTTCTTCTCCGGTCGGTCGGGTTCTCGGGTTGAGAGGTCGGGTCGGATTTTTCGGTCGGCGAACAAAGTTCGCCTGTGGTGATTATTTCAGACGGCGAATCTGGTCATTGTTACCACCGCCGTAGTTGGTCAGACAATGACGACTTAGTCGTCGACAGTAGCATGGATCGTTTTGGTAGTTGTCGGATCTGAGCGGGGAAAGGGTCGGTCATTTGCCGGAGTTGTGCCAGCGGATTGGTTTTCCGATATGGGAGTAGTCAATTTCGATGAAGAATGAATGGCTAACTCCGGTGAAAAATTCATCGGACAACTCGAAATCTACTGTTAACTATTTTTTTTATTTCACTGCGTATCCATGGTGTTTGTGAATTTCTGTTGTGTGTGCGCAGTGTATGTACATCAGTGTAGTGTAAAAACGGAGTGTTTGTGGGTGAATATCTGTGTACATGATGGTAATATCTATTTTTCTTTTCTTCTTTTTCTATCCATTTCAAAATTTAACCGGACAGTGTTACATACGAAAAATAACATTCAATACATAATAATATATGAATTCATATAATAAATTAACAACATCTATTAAGTAATACATGAAATTTGTTTATACAATTTCATTCATGCTTTTCATAATATAATTTAACATGAAATGGTTCAGATTAAAAAAAAAAAAAAAAACCTATTTTTGATTCAAACGGAATAAGAAGCAAGAAATAATTGTCACCGGAAATCTCAAACGGAAAACTCTTAAACTTCAAATTTTCTTTCTTTGTTTTACTCTCTTTTCTTGGTCTCTTTTTTACTCTGTTTTTTTTTTTTTTTTTTTGGTTTCTGATCCTCCCCCTCTTTTTTTTTTCATGTGTGTATTATATGTATATAAAGTGTTGTGTGCATGTGTAGTGTAGGAAGTTGAGAATACGCGGTGTGTGTGCATGGGGGAAGTTGAGGAAAGTATGGGGAATGTGGGGGGGTTAGGGTAAGATTCTTTTTTTTTTTTAAATAACAAAAAATAATAAATAAATAAATAAATAGATAATAGTAACAAATAAAATAATAATAATAATAATAATAATTAATTAATTTTTATATTTCAGAAAATACGATAAAAGTCTAAAAATAGTCAAAAATAAATTATATAATTAAGATAGTACAAAAACTACTAACTTATTTATTTAAAAAAATTATTTATTTATTTATTTATTTTTATTATTATTATTATTATTTATTTTTTAAAAAGGAATAAAACAAAATAATATCCTAAAATTAAATTTATTTAATTATTTATATTATATTAAAAATAAAATAATAGTCAAAATAATATATGATTAAATATAAATATAAATATTTAATATCGATAAACAAGTTAAAATTTAAGGAGGATCAAAAATCACGTGTCTACAGATTTGTTACTCATAATGTTTGTCATATCAAATATTTCAAATTTGATAGATTTATAATAAATATTAAAATTATTTATTTTTTACAAACGTAAAAAACTAAAATGTATGAGAAGTTATTTATATTTATCCCAATCATAAAAGATTATTTAATTTGTATTATTTATTGTGATAGTAAATTAGTATTTTGTCATGCAGGGAGGTAAAATTGAGAGTTGGTGTGTTGCAGATTATATTGGCTTGCAACAGATGAGGCATTAAAAGCCTATTTGGATGAAAAATGTTAAAAAAACAAAATCTTTGTAAAAACATTCAACCTGGAAAACCTTACTTTGAGCCTAATGACAATCACAGTCATGCTTTCTATATTCTTAACCTCGAGTATAAGAGACATACAAATTCATATAAGTTTCTTTCATGATAGATTTCCTAATTTAAAATTAATGTGTTTAATTCTATCAAGAAATTGTGTACTTATTTCTTTAGTATGTCTATTTTGTAATTTTGCAGCTTATGGAGATTGGAAGTACAGATGAAATTTCTCTACAAGAGAGTTCCTTCAATTAGAGGATGCAAAGTGCTTTAATTTGTATTAATTAAGAGAATCATAGTTATGAAGCATGGTTGAATAAAAAATAATTGCTGCTTAGATCGTCTATTAATCATTTTAGCAAATGTGTGGTAGATGATCCTCTATTTAAATTTCTGTAAGAAAATATATTTGAGATATTATAGCATTCTCTTGATCTGAATTTTATGAACGAAAAGGGGTCAAAAATACCCATGAATTATTTGAAATGAAGTAAAAATATCATATGTTAGTTTTTTGATTTGTTAGTTTTTTGATTTAAAAATATCACGTTAAATTAATTTTTGACTAAAAAATGCCCCTCTCTCTAACGAAATGACATCAAGCACGCTACGTGGATAAAAAAATACCACATGGCCAGTCCTCATCAACGTTCACGTGAAAAATTACTCCATTTGTCAATTCATTTTTTGTCCATTTAAAATTTGACTATTAAACTTGATTTTCATGTTCGATTCGATCATCATATCAATTGAAAAGAAGGAAATAACTAGCAATGAACTCAATAAAGCACTAAATGAAGTGCAAGGCCATTCAAAAGAGCGTAAAGAAACTCTCAGAATTGCAATAACATGACATGTTGCAAGAAGAATACTATGAAGATTTCAATATTTCATTTTCTCTTTTTAATTCTTCTCAGTATAAAAAAGATAAAAAAGAATAGTTCGATACACAAAACATCTCACGCCTAAAATATAGAGTTCATCATTTTTGTAATCCCAAAGAAGCAGAAGAAAGTATGCAATCAACCTGATTTCGCTAGAAAAGATATCCCAAAAAGTAGTAAATCAAGAGGAATGACAAAATTAGGGGAGAAAGGTAGAAGTATGTTATACCAAGAAGGCCGAATAGAAGAATCCTGGGAGTTTCAGTGTGGTTGAATTGACATGAAAATTGAGCTTGATGGTCGGATTTTAAATGGACAAAAAATGGATTGATATTCTATGTGGATTGGCCATGTGACAGTTTCTGTCCACGTGGTATATTTGATGTCATTCCGCTAGAGAGAGGAGTATTTTTTAGCCAAAAATTTAATGAAAAAATATTTTTTAGCCAAAAAATATTTTCAATCTTACCCACTCCACCATACAATAAAAGGAAAAAGATACTTTACATGAAATTACAATGTTCATTATCGCCAAGCATCTATGACTTTAGAGGCAGCTCCCATCCATCCTACGTTCCACATTTCTCTACTTGGGCATCCCGAACAACAAGTGGTGCCCTTGCTTCCATCAGTTTTCAACCTAGTTAAAAGGGTAAAAGGTTTAATTGTGCAGTAAAGGGCAAGGCAGGCATCTATTAGTATATTTTTCTGACATCTCATCTCTTTCTTGCTACTGCTTTATTGCTTATTTACATTCAACATGGCAATTTTTATGTAAATTTTCCTAGGGGGTTTTCAATCAACACCGAAAAGGGTGTTCGATTAGTGGATAATCCGCGATCTTCAAAACATATTCTCCCCAAAACTGTATAGGAAGGTGACCTTGAAACCTATTTCCCTGACACATTTAGAATGTGACAATGATTTATTTCAACCCATTAATTCTGTTGAGGAGTTTCTATGCTAGACGTTTGAAAAATCATTCCATGCTCAAAGAAATAATCTTTCATGCTTGGAAGATTGCATATTTACCAAGGTAAAGAAGTTTTTCAAACTTGAGAAACTACTTTCTTGTTAACCAATAAGTAGATCCACATTACACGAGATGTTCATCCATAATTGTCAAAACAATATGAAGCGCCAAAAAATGAAGAGGTCCTATAAGGCCCCCACAAATCACAAAGATTCGAATAAAAAACTTTTTGGGTATATTATCACTCAAGAAAAAGTACTTCTGGCTTGTTTTTTTCCTTTTGCGTAGATCACAATCTTTTATCTAAACTATCACTACTTTTCTTTACTCATACAACATAAATTAATTTTCCAAAAATAGTAGTAAAGTTCATCTCGATGTTCACCTGCTTCAATTATAGGAAAAAATAATAAATAATATTACGCAGCTAGTATTGAATTCAAACAGATAAATTATGCTATTTAACTGATAAAATTTAGCATAAAATAATGAAAAAGCTAAAGTATCAGTAGCAATTTATTACATAAATCCTTAAATATGTTTTGAATAATTTTGATTCTTTAAGTTTGTAAAATATGAATATTTTCAGTGTTTCAAAATAATTCGTAAACTCTAACAGTTTGATTTTATGAAAATTGTGTAGAAGAAAAATATATTTAATTATGGAAAATTCAAATTTGGAGATGATTTTTTAGGTGAGGTCTCTACTATTTCTTAGGTTGTGGTCACTTGACTTTCTTCGAGTTTCTAGTTGATTTGTTACTCATAATATTCATTAGATCTCTAATAATCAGAATTTGATAACTATTTAACAACTATCAAAATTATTTATTTTTGACGAACTTGAACGACTAAAATGTATGTGAAATTATTTGTATCCATCCCATCCATAAAAAGTAATTTAATTTATATTATTTATTGTGAGAGTAGATTAATATTTTGTCATACAGGGAACTAGAATCGGAACAAGGAAAACCTTGCTTTCTCCTTTCTACACTTCACAATCATGCTTTCTAATGTTTTTAACCTTGAGTAAAAAAAGGTAGTGGTAAATGTCTGTAGGATCTTGGAATGATAGTAAATAATAATTCTTGTAAGTTCTTTTATAGTAGATTCAAAATTTAAAGTTAATGTGTTGTATGCTATCGAGAAAATCCATATACTAATTTCTTTTGTTATGTCTATTTTGTCATTTTGCAACATATGGAGATTGCAAGCAGAGGCGGAGCCAGCCCTGAATCCCCTTTGACGAAAAAATATATTATTTATAAATGATTAAAATTATTTTTTATGTGGTTATAGTAGGTGTTGAACCCTCTTCGACTTAGTTTTCTTTGAATATTGAACCTCCTTACTTGAAATCCTGGCTCCGCCTCTGATTGCAAGTATCATTGAAGTTTCTCAATAAGAGAGTTTTTTTCAATTAGAGGATGTAAAGTGCTTTAATCTGTATAAATAATTATAATTATGAAGCATCATTAATAAAAAATTAATTGCTTATTAGATCGTCTATTAATCATTTAGCAAATGTGTAATAGATGATTCTATATTTTAGTTTCATTTATGAAATATATTTGAGATATTATAATCATCTCTTGATTTGAATGTTATAAATGTGAAGATTGTAATTAATTACGAATTATAACATAGTGGTAACAATTAACCTGAGTTTTAGGTTGATTATTGGGTTGGGAGTGTTTGTTCCAACCAGACTCAGTTTATCAAGGTATAGTTAAGTTTGTGCAGAATCGGGATCTACTGAACTAAAATGTTTTTATTTGTGCTATTATCTTTTTAGTCTGTTTTCAAAAAAATATCTTTTTTTTTTTGATAATTTCTTAATTTTAATTTTATACATGACATGTTTAAGGCCATAAAATTAAAAAATATTTTGATAAATTTGACATATCTTTAATTTAAGATCACAATATTCAAATTCTTGTCTACTTATTCAAATTCTTTTTTACTTTATTAAACTTTGTGTTAAGTAAAAATGGGACAAGCAAATTGAAGTGAAAAGAGTAATATTTTTGTAAACTTAATTAAACTTTATTTTTTAAAAATATTTACAACTTATAAAAAAAAAAAGTTGGCCATTGAATCGGGTCAGATAGCAGGTTCAGGATTGACGCGGCGCGATTGGGTTGAACCAGTCCAACTCTAGCCCCTCTATGTGGGCCAGTCTAATCCAAGCAAAAATTAATGGGAAAAGGACACGGATTGATCATTTAAAAGGAAATGATCCACACTATAAAAATATAGACAATTAAAATCAGTCGATCCAATTTATTTCCTTCTTTTGGCCATTTGGCCCAAAACCAATCTTCTTACATAATTAAGGGAATTAAATATTATTTACAGTTGGCTATTCTTAAATTACTTTTCTTTTCAAAATATAATTTCCCAAATCCTTTTTTTTTCTCCTATATTATGTGTCGATCAATCTACTGTGTTTTGCGATAACAATTGAGCCAATCGGTCATATGCAGTCTCTATACCCAATTGATAAACTTGTATACCCGATTGATACTATTTTATACTTGATTGATACACTTTTATACCCAATTGATAGTCTTTTATACTAGATTGATACACTTTTATACCACGTCGATACAGTATGTATACCACATAAATACACCTTTTACAGAGGAATTGGAATAAACTTTTTCTCATATAATTCTTCTAATATATCAAATTTACAAATTGAAAATCTCCTCTTTTTTTTGACAAAGGACAAAAATAACACCTAATTCTAAAAAAATTATTTTCAAATAAATAAAAAAAAGAAGTCATCCCCCCTACATTCTTTCCATCAAGTTGCAATCTATGTATTAGTTATTCTATCCATAGACTCCTAGAAAACTTGGGTTTCGATCTGTTTCATTTTTATGGGAAAGATGTTGCGCTAGTTTGCAATAATTCAACATTATAGCAAAGAGAATTTTGCAGTGACTAATATCACTCTGATATTATTGCCTATCAATGAACAGTAGAGATCCCTTTCATACTTTCACCATTCTGAATCTGATGTCATGTCAGTGTTGCTATTTTTTTGATTTGAAAGTATTTTTTTTTTTTTGAAGTATCGAAAAAAAAGTAAAGGAACAAAGGTTTAGGAGTTTGAATGAAAAGGAAATTGTGAAGGAAAAAAAAGAAAGAAAAGGAAAGTTACTTCAAGGATGTTTTTTATTCTGTTTAAACCAGTTACTGGAATTACTTTATATCTATTTATGAGGTATTTAATTTTTAGTGCTATTTTGGTGATATTATTTTAATTTTAGGTGCTATTTCTGTCCTTTACCCAAAATTAATTCGATCTGATTCGATTCGGGGCCAGCTTAATCCGTTTAACACCTTAGTAAGGAAAACTCGATAACACACGACTGTCATCAAAATTTTCACCTTAATCTTCGATCGCAATATTTTTCTATTTAAGGGATCCTACTTATACGAGTCATATCGTTAGTTGGCGTCATTTTTAAATATTCAAAGTATAATTAGGTGTCCGTTTTTATACTAATATTATAAAGTATATTCCATGATCTCTTATTAGTAGCTGTTAACCTGCTTCATGGATTAATTAAATAAATTATGGTACTTCCCATACAGATAAAATAAACTAATATCTTTGGCAAAGCCCTCTGATTGTTCTGGTCTTTATCTGAATATGTGCACCTATTGTTTGACACATTGGATAAAAAAAATAATTTTTCATTTTATATTTAATATGAGATATTAACTGATCTCCAAACTATTTATCTCACTATTTCTACTAAAATGGTGAGATTATTATCTCAATTTCATATGAAAGGTGGGATAAAATAGTCTCATGAAATATCTCTTATTCAAGTCGGTACACCAAATGATAGTTCCCTCTAGCTGAATTTATGTCACACTAAAGATTTTTTTTATATATATAATTTAAAATAAATCTTAGACATTATATGTATGATTATAAATTATTTTATTAAAAAATTAAAGTGAAATTTTAAAGTTTAAATTTAATTACAGGAAAATAATGTTGTTTTTCAGGTTGACCAAAAAAGAAAACATACCACATAAATTTAGATAAAAGTATTTATATACAATTATGTGATGGGAACATGAAAGCCACCTTCAGGTAAAAAGATACTATAAAAGTTCGTTATAGATGGCGATAACATGCCAAACTCTTACCCAACTATTCCTCATGTCTCCTCAGTCTGCTTGTTTTGAATACATTTATCTTAGGATGTGTTTGGTACGAAGGAATACCTCTTTTGAAAAAATGTTTTCCTATTTTATTATGTTTGATTAATTAAAATATTGGAGAAAATAAATTCATCAAGAATGAAGAAAATGACTTTTCTGTTGTAATAAGGAACCACTGCTAAAGAATTTTTATTGAACAAAATGTTTAGCAACCATTCTCAGAGTCAAACCCCACTTTGTGGGAATATATTGAATATATTGTTGTTGATTATATCCTGTGCATAGCGAAAATTTTAGTACATCGAACTACCCTTTTTATGTTGTTGTTGACTATTCTCGCGAATACTTTGATTAAATTGGGAAAAAAGTAATAGTGATTTCACTCGAAAAAAGTAAGGAAGTATCATAGTATCTCAATTAGAGTTGAATCTCACCAAACATTTTTCCCAGTGAACTGATTCAGTGAAAATGAAGTGAAAAAATCATATTTTATAACACAAATTTCTCACAAGTTTCAAAAATGGGAACTCCATGCTGATTATCTCTCTCACCCCCACCCACTATAGGGTTTACTAACATAATATATGGAATATGAATGCTTTTAGGATAGTATTTTCTGTTTATTTATGATAAGCACGTAAGTAAATCAATTACTTTTTTCGTTTTATTTTATGTGACATATTTTGATCGGACACAAAATTTAAGCTAAGAAATACAGAAAGATTTGATTATGTTTATCAAATTATTTTTTATTAAAAAATATATTATTACTATATTTAATTAAGTGGAATTAATAAGGGTATAACTGAAATTACATTTTTAAATAGTTATTAATTAAGAAAAGATTATACTCTTTTTTGAAAAGAACCAAAAAGAAAATGAAGACATATAAAATCGACCGAAGGAAGTAATTGAGAAGAAACATTTTCCTTCGTACCAAACACACCCTTAATAAATGTAATCTGGAACATAAAGACAGGATTATAATAGTAAGTCTAGTTTGTTCCTATAATTTGGAAGTATTAGAGTAAATGTTGAAAAGTGATTAGTTAGGATAAGTATATAGTAGTAGGATGTATTAATATACATGTTGACCAGGCTGTAGAATATAACACAATTAGCCAATTAGGCTAACAACCCTCTTCCACCTTAATCATCATCACTATAACCATCAAAGAAAAATCTCAGGAGCAATAACACATGGAGAAATCAAAATGTCCAAAGCAGTCTTTGTCAATTGTTGCTAATCTTACGCTTCCTCCTGTAAGTTCTTAATTACTCCTTCCGTTTCAATTTGATGATTTGATTTTAATTTGACGCGGAGTTCAAATCTTGTGGGATATGGTAACAAAAATATCCTTTAATTTTGTAGTGTTTATTAATATATCATGTAAAAGTTGGAATAAAGAGTTGTCAAAACTGGAAAGATACATTCTTTTTTAAAGAAATTAAAAAGAAAAATAAGATAGCAAATTAAAATGGAGAAAGTATTACTTGTTGTTGCATTATCTTTGTTTTTATGATGATGTATATTGGCAACATCAATTCATGATGTAATTGGACTTATTTTAGTTCTTATGAGAGTTAGTGATATTAGTTTCAGGTGGTGGTGGTGAATGCAGATTTGGGATGCAGTCATTGCAGGCGCAGAATATCTCAAATCATCTCAAGGATAAAAGGTGAGAAAGACTACATATTTATCGGGTAACTTTGTCCATATAAATTTTGACATATGGAAAAAAACACCTAGGGTGTGTTTCGTATGAAAAAATCTAAAATATATTTTTTTGAAAAATAAGTGGATTTCTCACTTATTTTTAGTGTTTAGGAAGTAAAAAGTACTATTCAAAGAATATTTATAAAATATTATGACGGTGAGTTGGGTAAGTAAAAATAAGTGAATTGCTTACTTATTTTTTAGTAGTTGATAAATAAGCAATAAATAAATAAATATCCCCAATACATTATATGTAATCTAGCAAATCATTATGAAGGCTAGTGGAGATTTGAGGTGGCAAGATATGGAGTGATCAACACGTGGGCGTTGAAGATTTGGTGGATGTAAGACAATAAATTTTGAATGTCACTTATGAAACTTATTTTTTCTACTTTTATTAGGATAGTTATTTTCCTAATTTGTAAGAAACTTGTTACTTAGTGAAAATGTCTTGCGAACTCATCAAACATGGAAAAACTAAAAAACGTTTTCAGAAAATATTTTCCCACTGATAGACATATGAGGACTTGTTGTAGTTAAACATAAGACATGAAAGTCTTTGTGTGAGAGTCGCAGAGGTAGTATGTAGTTATATCACAGTTGAATTGTATATAGATAGGACTCTACTCTCTATCTAACAGCTATCATGGTGTATAAATGCACCCTCTTTGTAACCGAATAATTAAGGGAGAAATACAAAGAACTAAAGTAATATTTGTTCAATTTTCTTCGCCCACCAACACACCCTAGTGTTTTTCTGCTTCCGCTTATAATGAATTTGAAAATTCATATTCTCAACTCACTTTATTAATCATTAATTCACACTTGGGTGTTGCTATTTCCTTTACTTGGGGAAAATTCCAACCCCCCATGGTCATGTTTTACTTTTTTAAAAAAAATTATTAAAAGTTGGTCATGTTTTACTTTTCCTTCTCTTTAGCTAACTTTGATGCTGTACGCATATAAAATTTTTACTGTTACTACTATAATTTAACTCGTTGTAGCAAGTTCTTTACCTTCATTTTTTCAGTTTACTAA
Organism: Capsicum baccatum var. pendulum; assembly: GCA_030864225.1. NCBI lineage: Eukaryota > Viridiplantae > Streptophyta > Magnoliopsida > Solanales > Solanaceae > Capsicum > Capsicum baccatum. The sequence goes on from CM061550.1 coordinate 16,095,301, forward strand.
CTCTAGTATGAGCAATCACAATTATCTTTTAGATGACCGGATAACATATAAATTTCGTTCACAAATGTGCCATAAAGTTTTGAAATTTAAGTGTTATTGTTACTAATATTGGCAGGGTTGAGAGAGTATACAATAGATGTTGGGAAAAAGCAAGTGATTGTAAGAGGAACTGTTAGAAATCATCACCAGAGGGAAGATGGTGCAGTAAAGAGCCACAAGATCAATGAGCATCATAGCCGGATTTTCGCGTTCTTTAGTTTACTGAACTTCAGATGGAGCATAACCAAGAAGATGGTTGATTAGTCAAAATAATTGATGAAATTTCATTCATGGGGTTGAGAAGTATGAATTTTCATACTAACAAGGAGTCAAATACATGTTCTTTCGAGTGTTTATTTGTTGAGAATCCTGTGTTGCCATTTGAATACTGTGATTATCTCCTTTTGTTTTACTGTATAAAATTTCCAGTTGCTTTAACTTGCTTAATGCAGTTAACAATCTCATAAAACAATACTACTATATGAGTTCTAAATTTTATAACGATGACTTCAGCGGTTAATAACTGAGTATTAGGCCTTTGATCAAATATTAACTAAGAAAGAAAAAGAGTATCTGATTAGTAATCAAATAATTAATGAATCATTTAGTCAAATTGAATCTGGAAATTGGCCAAATTCTTCACTGATAGAAACCACCTCTATGAGATAAATAGTCTTTTTTGTGCAATTCTAAATGTGAAGTAAGTCTCCGTATCTTATTGGTGAAATTGAATACTTGAAATTCAACAGATCCTCTCTTTTCTTCTTGAGAAATAACTATCAACAAGATTAACAAAAGTTAATCCTGTCCCAACAACCAACATATAGTATTAGACCTTTGATCAGATATTTTCCCCAATACTACCAAAGTTTTCATACATCTTGCCTAAGAATATATGAACAAGATTAACAAAAGTCAATCTTGTCCCAACAACCAACATATAGTATTAGACCTTTGATCAAATATTTTCCCAAATACTACCAAAGTTTTCATACATCAAGTCTATGAATATATCAACAAGATTAACAAAAGTCAATCTTGTCCCATCTCACCTTTAATTACCATTCTAAGAATACCATTTTTCATTTGTGCATCAACCTTCTCAGCTTTACAGCAATCAGTGCTGAACTCAAGACTCCCACCATATTTCCTCCCCGAATCCTCGGATTCCACTTCAATTTCTCCTCTGCCGGTGAAGTAAACTGTGTTGTCCTCTAACCACACCTTAACATCATCTTCACTAACACCAGGCATTGCCACTCTCACAAGTATACCATCCTTCACTGTATCAACTTCCAGCACTTCCTTTGGCCCTGCTGACTGAAATGGGTTCTCCATCTTGAATTTTTGTGGAGCACCCGTCACCAGAACTGCAAATAAACACATTGAAATTGAAAAACAGAACTTTGACATTTAACAACATACCTAGTATAATCCCAATTCCCACAACCACAAATGGGGTCTGCGGAGGGGGTAGTGTTTGCGCAGACCTTACCTCTACTTTGGAAGGGAGAGAGTTTCCGATAGACCCTCGACTCAAGGAAAACATGGAAAAGCAGTTCGGGAAAAGAATCACGGAAGTGAAGAAGCAAGCCACATCATAATACTAAGATAACATGACGAAGCAATCTGAAAAAAGAACAATAACTACAACAAAATAATACTACAATCAAAGTAGAAGAAAGAGTAACTTTGACATTTAAATCGTAGTAAATAAAAACAACTAGTAGGGCTCAATCTCAAACTAGTTAGGCTGGCTAAAGGAATCACATTTTTTTTTCCCTTTTGGATAACACTGGCATCTGGGCCAGATTTCGTACACCTCAATTTTACCACGAGGGGAGCCTTGGAGTAACTGGCAAAGTTGTTGGCACGTGACTAGGAGGTCACGGGTTCAAGCCTTGGATATAGCCTATGAGAGAAATGCAAGGTAAGACTGCGTACAATACAGACCTGTGGTGGGACCCTTCCCCGACCTGCGCATAGCAGGAGCTTTAGTGCACCGGAATGCCCTTTTTCAACTTTACCACCATATAGTTTTGCCTTCCTCAATATAGATATATCAAGTAACTAACTCTGTCCGCCGAGACTTAGGCAAGTGATGAGAAAACGATTATGTGTTTTTGTCTTTGCTAAGATTTGAACTTGGTCTCCAAGGTTTGCAACTTTGCATTTACTTCATGAACCACTACGCTACACCTTTGGATACTCCAGCCATATACACCATCTATAGAGTTTTGTTAGTAATGGTGGTGTTTTGCTGGCGTCACCTATTCCACCAAATACATGCTACCTCCCAGTAGCGCAGATGCATAGGCACCATGTGACCCTTCTCACCAAAGTTTGCGCAATGTTGACGCAAATGGAGTGAAACCTATAGTTCCATTTTTGGTTTGATCCATACCGCTACTCAATTTCTTTTAGGAAAAATTAGCAAAAACAACATACACAGTGTATTCCCACAAAGTCTACGCAGTCCATACCACTACATCAGATGATGTAGAGAGGCTGTTATTCTCTAAATCTCACACCAATTTCTATACTTTAATCGAATCTCTAACAAAACAAAAAAAGACTCTTAACACAAAGTAAATAGAGTTAGATTTTTCAAATGATCACTCCACTAATAGTTCCTCCCTCTATCCCAATTTATAGAGAACAGTTAAAAATTCAAGATTCAAACTTTAAAATTTTGACCGTGAATTCAAACATAGAAGCTTTAAGTTTTTTGACGTAAAATCTATATATTTGAAAACTACGTAAAAAAAAAAACTATAAATCACTTAATTAATAACTTAAAATATTCAAAAAAACAATCAAAAAAATTTCAGTCAAAAGAAAAACTTGGTTGACTCTCGAAAGTATAGACTACAATCGTGCTACATAAACTAAGACAGACGGAATGTTATCTTAAAAATTCACTTTTAGTAATAATTAACTGAGTGACCATATGAGAAATCAACCCCACGTAATGTGTCCATAATCAAAGACTCGATACAAAATAGATAATCATCCACTCGATACAAAATAAATATACTACCTAATGTAAATGTACAAATATCATATAACACGAAGCGTAAATAATATCCAAAAAAATGCTAAGTGGATGCATCAATTACTTGGCTCAGTAGATTTCCCCTCCTCGTTGCTCAAGGAATTTGAATCTGTGGTGCTAGTAGAAGAAAAAAGGCGTCTGACTGAAGGTGCAGCAGTAGTAAATTGTGATTTGGAGCTGAGTAATTTGATCAGCGTTGAAGCTCCTGCTGCTTTTCTCACACTTAGAGCCATTGCCATTTTTTTCCGATTATTGAAACAATATGTTAACTCTCAAGGGTTTTACAGTGTTTTTTTTTTTTTTTTTTGGAAATGGCTTTGATTGAGTTTTCTTTTGCCTTGACCACCAAGTTCAGTCCTATTAGCTACTTGGGCCCAATTTTGGACCATTTGACCCATTTTTAAAGTTCAGTCCTAATAGCTACTTGGGCCTAATTTTGGACCATTTGGCCCATTTTTTAAGATTGTAACTGGATTTGCCAAAGTTGAGCTGTATGTCTTTTGGAAACAGCCTCTTCATCTTCACGAGGTAGTTGTAATGCTTGCGTACACTTGATAATCCTCTTTTACCGGACATGTTGTTGTTGTGGGCTCATAAGATTACATATTCACAAATTACACATATACACAATTTATGTTTCCAATTTGAAGCGTCTACGAATTCTTCAACTAACACTGCACAACTACATATTTAAAAATCTTGGCTAATACCTAATAACAAAGACACAAATAGAAATTTTGTGGCTAGTTACAATTTCACAAGATTTGTTAGCTATAAAAATCAACTGATAAAGCTATTTCTTTAGTTTTTTGCTATACTTACTAACTATCATGACAATAATTATCCAAATAGCTATAACTTTATTGCTATGAAAACATTTATAGCTAATTGTATGTTTTTGCCATGCATTTAATGTTATCGTAGCAATAATAATTCTTTTAGCCACAATATATTAGTTAAAGCAAAATACTGTAGCTAAATAAATATTTTTGCTTTGAGTTATAATAATTTGTAGCAAAAATTACCCAAATAGCTATAAGTCAATTGCTAGAGTAAAATATTGTAGCTGATTGCAAGATTTCGCCATGCATTTGTTGTTATGATAGCGCTAGTAATCTTTTTTAAGTCACACTAAATTACTTGAAGCAAAAATTTATAGCTAAACAGATGTTTTGGCTTCAAGTTATAATAATTTGTGGTAATAATTATCTGAATAGCTATAAGTTTATTGATACGTTAAAATTTTATAGCTAATAACAAATTTTTGTTGCGTATTTAATGCACCATTACAATAGTGATCCTTTTTAATTAGAACAAATATTTATTTAAAGTAAACTGTTACAGCCAAATTGATATTTTATTTCAAGTTGTAATAATTTGTGACAGTTTCTAGTTTGATAGTTATAATTATTTGTCATAATGAAATGATATATCCATAATTTTACTGTTGCAATAAATTTTACAGAAAAAATATAAATATTTGTCACGTGTTTGAGGTAATAATATTTTTTTTCTTTTTAGCAACAACAAATTATTTAAAACAAATGTTACGTCTAAAATAAATTATTCAAAATTTTGTGGCATTGATTGTCAATTATATATTTAAAATAATTTAAATTTTAGTTATTGTGATTTATAATACTTTTTCTTCTATTCCAATTTAAGTGACAATTATATAATTTCGAGATTCATCCAAATATTTTAAATTTTTAAAATTTTTTAAGTTGTTAATTATTGTGATTCATAATTTTTTTTACATATTTTTTTAAAATATATAACGGATTACAAAAAAATAAGACAAACAAATTAAAATGGAGAAAAAAAATGGAGACAAGAGAAAGGACCAATGAAGTTGTGCCACAACAGACGTGCTAATCTTTAAATTTATTAAGTTTTTAGATTGTGATTTATAGTATTTTTATGTATTTTATTTAAATATATAACATATTAAATTTTGTAGATATTTTAAATTGTTAACTATTGTAATTTATAATACGTTTTATGTAATTTTCAAATAATATATGTTACTCTCCTTGTTTGGTTTTTTGTGGCTTTGATAGTCAGTTATATTTTTTAAATTTTTAATTATTGTGATTTATAAATTCTTTTTCTTTTATTCCAATTTAAGTGGCACGATCCTTACATGATCATAATAATTAATTAAGAGTGATATAGTAAAATCATGATTGGAGTTGTGAAGTAGCCATGTCTTAAATGACTTATAATAACTAATTACAAGTGATACAACAAAATTACTATAAAAAATACTTTTTTAAAAAAATTTAAGCAGGCCTCATGAAAGACGTCAAATTAATTTAAAACATCAAGAGTTCATTTATTATTTATGACTATTTTACTTTTTTTACTAAATATTATTAATTTCTTAATACTTAGAAGACTTATAATAATTAATAAGAGGTGATATAATAAAATTACGATTGAAGCAACGGAAGTAGATATGTCATAAATGTCAATTTTTTTTATTAAATATTATTAATTTCTTAATACTTAAATAAATTATAGTAATTACTTATTTATGAATGATATAATAAAATCACTATTGAAGACATGACCCTAGATAGGAAGATCTGGAGGATGCGAATTAGGGCAGAAGGCTAGGGCCAGTTTGGGTCGCTAGTATAGGGAATTACTTGGTGGGGGTATTATTCTTGTTATGATACCTTGTTCCATGTTTTATTACGAATCTGTTTGCTTTTCTCTGTTTTTATTACTTATGAGTGTCGTATTTATGTTATGACATCTTGTTCTATGCTTTACTATGTATTTGTGTAGTATCTCGTGTCTCAAGCCGGGGGTCTATCGGAAACAGTCTTTCTACTTCTTTAGAGGTAGAGATATGGACTGCGCACATCTTACCCCTCAGACCCCATTATATGAGAATACATTTGATTTGTTGTTGTTGTTACTATTGAAGCAACTGAAGCTGACAATACAGGCAGACATGTCGATCTATTGTCTGCTCCTGCATGTTAACTCCATCTTATTCTATATAGTAATATTGACTTTATCATAACTTATTATTTTTAATATCCATTAAATGATTTTATATGCAAAATACATACTTTTAGAAATAGTTATAGAGTTATTTGTGCATGTCTATTTCTTTTTATTTTTGAAAAAGTAACTATAGTAATTTCTTATATATAAGCATTTATTATTTTATTAAATAAGTACTCATTATTAAAGGTTATGGTGGAATAGTAAATTTTTATTTATTTTTACTAAGATTATGAAGTATGAATTTTGATACACATTAGAATATTAGGACTGAAAAATATCAATCTTAACAAATACAAATTTGTATATTAAATAATTAAGACCTTTAATTCTCTCAACCTTCAGAACATATACAATTCATCTTTATAAGAAATAATTAATATAAAATTAAAATAAAATACTAATTCCTTTAATACTATTCGAAACAAGTATTTCAGTAAATTTATGAGACGGTCAGTAGTGTAGTTGTACTGTAAGCTTTCATTTTAGAAAATATATCTTCAGTCCTATTCAAAGGTATTTACTCCTATTCAAGAATAGAAGTGTGTGTGCACGCGCGCTACCTTCAGTCCCTTGGAGTTGGCCACAGGGAACAGTCTCTGTCACCCCACACCCGTGTTTGTGTGATGATACGATCCAAGATATAATCAGAACGTGAAATAATATAGTTGTAAGTAAATTTATATTTCGCTTATGTGTGTGGATATGTACATATATACACACGCCCAAACACACACATATACGCACACGAATAGTGTCCAAGGAAGGGAAACAGCAGCAACTATTTAGTTCTCCAGTCTAAGATAATGGTCACTTTATGCTTGTTCATCACATTTATATCCCAAATGCTAGTCAATTGCTCTTGCTTTAGAGTCTAATTGATCAATAATTGGTACAAGCCTCGTCGTTAATGTATTCATTTTATAATTGCAAGGTTTACATATATCTTAATAATATACCTTACAATGAAGTATATATTCCACTTTTATCTATGCTGCTTAAATTTGCTGCTCTATATTTATATCAAGCCATGAAAGATCCAGCATAAGATGCATTGTAGAATAGGGGGAAAACAGAAGATCCAGTGAATTGGGTAAAAGGGGGACAATGTGAAATCAGTAGACTCTATAGACTTAACTGGGTTGAGCCTTCATATGGAAACTTACTAAGTGGATACTTTCAAATTCAAAGTAACCATGGGACTAACAAAAATAGGCAACCCCGCGCCAAATCCTATTTTCCAAAAACAACAAAGGTTTAGACAAAAAAGGATAAGTGTAGAGACTCAATGAAAGCTATTCTAACAAATGGAGTTAAATGTTCCTACAATAATAAGAGCTAGAAACTAAGTAGAAAGAAGGTACCTCCTTTACCGACTGAAACTGTAAGGTGAGTACATTGAATCCAGTTTACTGGCAACACCATCTAACCATGCCTTCTGTTTCACAAATAATCTGCCTTAATATATCACGAAGAGCTTAGAACTACAGACAGCGGGGTGGAGAATACAGACCGGCATTATCAGAAGTCACCAAAATTTGAGATTCGAGCATTTTCCACATCAGGGCCCGGGCCCATCCAGAAAATCATAGCTATAGCACACCGCCCGTTTGACCACCCAAACGGTCCCGCCTATGCTCTCGGCCCACATCTGGCCGATCCAGAGCCCGCCTGGGAGCCCACGGTCGATTTTCGGCCCAAAACACGCTCGGGCCCCAGACTCACCCAGAAAATCATTAGCTATAGCACACCGATTTGACCCGAAAATGACTTGCTTGCGCCATTTCGCTCGTTTTACCACTCAAACGGCCCCCCGATGATGCCGACCCACACCTGGCCGATCCACAGTCCGCCTGCGAGCCAACGATCGATTTTCGGCACAAAACACGCCCGGGCCCACCCAGAAAATAAAGAGCAATAGCACACCTAGTCGTGTGCTTTGCAAACCACAAGTAAAGCAGACATGGTACTATAAGCCCATGTTGATAGTAATTGAATACAATTGAATCTATAAAAGATTTGAATTTGCATTTAGGCAACCTAACCAAAGCCATAAAAGAGAAAAAGAAGCCACTGAGATGATAGCTACAAACAACTGAAACTCTTATCAAATATTTACACTTCAAGATATAGCCAAGTTCAGTTGTTAAAAAGTTGTAGAGTGCTTGCTGGACCAAACACAACATTATCCTATTAGATAGCTGCTGCGCTTATTTTACCAGTAAAGGTTGTTGAGTTTTTATTAGACAAGTCACTAAAACCTTCAAGAAGCTTTAAAAACCTCGTTCATTACAGCTTACGTATCACCAACAAGATTCCCAGGAAAACATTTTTATACAAGAGACTGAGCTGATTTTTTTCACTATGTTAACCATGGAAAAACAATGTTCCTGAAGAGAAGTTCTGATTCAGTAGATTACACCAGAAGTACTCAATCATGATCAATGACACATAAAATTTCTGAAAGAAACCAATCTTCAATTTTAAGTACTCATATCATAACACATTATTCCTAAACAGAAAAATAGATGCTACCTTAAGCACAGGAATGCGAGAACAAAGCTGAGTAATCGCAACCACCCCAACCCTTAATGCCAAAAAGCCATCCATATAGTGCAGGAGTGCTCATTGTTTTCTGCGTACTCTCTCACTTTCATTTCCAAATCCTTAAGTGCATAGGAGCAGAGATAAGTCTTTGCTTATTAGAATTTCAGTCTATCAAAGGCATGAAGCTTGAATCTCACACAAACGCATTCTCTCTTCACGGATTAATATATTAAAATAAGATAAAGAAACCCTGTGCTAACTCAAAGACTTAAAATGCTAAATAACAGAAATTTCAAAAACAACATAATCAATAGCATATAGCAGCACAATACTCATGGGAATTCTAATCAGCACGTCAAAAATCAAGCAAAAAGAGTAATTGATAGCACAAAATCCATAGACTTGCTCAAACTTCAAGACGGAGCCAGCATCACGTTATTTTTCGAAACATCTAAAGAGAAAGCTGTACAAAAGTACTTCTTCAATAAAATTGTGCAAATCTATAGTTCAGTATTTCAGCTCATGAGATCAATAACATGATATTCCACAGCAAACTTACTTAAGTTTTATCACATAAGAACCATTCACTGCCTGAGGAGTTTTAGACTTGGGGATTAGCATCCTAAGAACACCATTCTTCATCTCTGCTTCCATAAACTGAGGCTGATACGAATTCGAACAGATCTCAATGTTGGCGCTGTAGGTTCTCCCACTGTCCTCATGCACAGACTCCTTCTTTCCTTCACCCTTTATGGTGATATTCCCATATGCAATTAACACTTTCACATCTTCTTTATCAATACCAGGCAATTCCATTCTCACGTACATTCCCTCCTGCATATTCTTAGCCTCATATGCCCCTCTCGGTCCAGAAATTTGAAATGGATTTTCCATGTATATATCACATACACCTTCGCAGAAAGTATGAGGAAAAAAACAAAGTCATCAGATATTTCTCAAATTGGAACTGGAAAGAAGCAAAAATTGTTCCAGACATAAAACAAATAAACAAAATCAGCTCTCTCTAACACATGGTAAGCAATTTAACATCAGCTCTTACATTTGAGTCTGAGTCACAATATTTTCAGGTACTTAGCAATGTCAACGGGAAACGGCGCAAAAAAAAAAAAAAAAAAAAAACTCTAAGGTTCGTTAGGGGCTGTAAGAGCAAAGAGCAGATAAAGCGTTGGCTTTAATGAAGAAGGCTCAAATGGAAAAGAAAAATAAATATGTATGTGTAATCCGAGACTAATAATTATAAGTACGGATAACAAATATATGGACAAAGAAATTGAAACAAAATCTTGATAAAGTGAAATATCAATTGTTCTCCTCAGGATTACGTTCATTGACAAGGAACGTATGTCTTAGAGCCTTGACAACGACATTGAAGTGCCCAGATGAAGCACTCAACATCTTTCAATAATAAAACTACTTATTACTCCTAATAAAACTAGATAAATAAACAGAATCAGGCTCTCTAACACATGGTAAGCAATTTAACATCAGCTCTTAAATTTGAGTCTGAGTCACAATATTTTTATGTACTTAGCAATGTCATCAAAGACACAGAGAATTTAAACTAAATTTTGAGAAAATGAAATATGAACCATTCTCTTAAAGATTACACTCATTTGGCAAAAAAAAGTCTTAGACCTTTGATGATGACTCTAAGAATCTAAATATGTTCTCCATATATTGATCACATACACCTGCACATGAAGTATGAAAACACCCAAATTCAACCAACATTCTGAATTGAAAAACCAAAAACAGACAGTTACAAAAAGGCACTCCTCTAGTGTACTAAACCTCCCGCTGTGCACCTTGAACCTTGACCTCCTATCACACGTCAGCAACTTTTCTAGTTACTCCAAAGCTCCCTCTCAAAACATAGTTGTTCCAACATAAATAAATAAATTAAAAATATCCATTCTCTAATAATTCTAATAAACATCTGCATTTCCGTCTCATCAATACTTATTACTCCTAATAAAACTAAATAAACAAAAGTATCAAAACCGATCACCGAATACAGCAACAGCAACAAAAAAAGGATAGTCAAAATTGTAGAAAATATCCGTTCTCTAATAATTCAATTAAACTTCTGCATTTCCGTCTCATCAATACTTATTACTCCTAATAAAGCTAAATAAACAAAAGTATCAAAACCGATCACCGAATACAACAACAACAAAAGAAAAGGATAATCAAAATTGTAGAAAACGACGATACCTCGTTGAATAGGAAACTGCTCAGAGCGAACAAAGGAACCTCCACAAGCATTGATCGTAAAGCTTTCCTCATTGGAATCGACAACAGGAACACTACCCGCATAGCTCAGAAATCGCGAAGTTAACGGTGAAAACGAACCAGTAAGTCCTCGGGAAGAAGGAACATTGTTGAGGAAGTTAGAGATTAGAATTGACGAAGAACTGATTCTTCGTAAAGCAGTATGAAACGCCATTGTTGCAGATGAACAAACTGAGTTTTTGCAGTTTTCTTATTGCCCAAGCAGAGAAAAACAGAGAGATTTGTATAGAGATTTATTTGTCTTGACCTTCAAGCCATGCTTCCCCAATATTCACGCTCAAAATGTGAAGGGGTAAGGGGTAGGGGTTAAATTATACATATTTTTACTAGCAGTAAAATAGACTTTGTCCACGATCAAAAAAATGCAGGTAAAACTTATATGTATTCATTTTATATATTAAATTAATATTTTTTATTATGCTTAAATAATTAAATTAAGTAAAATATATATTAATTAATCATAATTAAGTATTATAAATTTTAAAGTTAAACACATGTATATATTGATTTGATGTATATATCAAATACGTGTAAATTTTAATTTAAAACATAATTCGAGAGAATTGGTAAAAGAGACACTTTAAAAATTATATTTAACAAAACGATGAAAGCTTTATTTTTTTTTTAAGAAGAGACAATATTAGTGATGTCATCATTTGAACTTTTAAAAAACAACGACCAAAACATACAAATATCCACCTCAACTTCAAACTCTAAATTTTGGAAAATACAAATTAGTTCATATCTAAAAATATAAATTAAATATCTGATTTTTATTTTTAAAAGAACCAAAAAAAAAAAAACTCAAATCTTTCAATAGAAACGGCTCGTTTTCCCTCCTATTTCATAATTTTCAGTTGATTTTGCGATATTTTCAACTCCTATGAAAAAATCACATTACCGCTGATGTAATCCATCCATTTTCATCCACTGTCATTAGGGGTGGGCGTTCAGTCGGTTCAATTCGGTTTATCGGTTTTTGAATTGACAAAAATGATATCCGTAACCAAATCGAAATAAATTAGGTTTGGTTCAATTTTTACAAATTCTGTTCGGATATTTCAAATTTTTATTTCGGTTTGAAATATTTAAGTAGTTAGCCTCTCTTTTTCATAATTGAGCATTTAAAATTGATGGATTTTTTATAAAAAATATTTTTTTCAAACCTGTTTTTCATTCCCAAATATAAATAACTCAACATGAATGAAACAAAATCAAATAATCATAAGCTTAACATAATACATAACGTCATTAATCATTACATATAATATAACCTTGCATAAATAATCTACAAAACAACACAAAACTCATAAAAATAGTCTATGAAACAACATATTTTCTGCATACATTAAAACAATCCAAAGTCAGGAAAATAATCCATAAAATATTTAAGTCACTAAAACAATTCATAAACAGCATGCGGCGTATGCGAATTTGCTTTTAAATGTTAATTGTGAATGTGAATTACTAAATATTATATATATATATATATATATATTTATATAATAAAATATATATATATATATATATATATATATATATATTATTTATTTATTAAATTTCAGTTTTTCGATTTAATCAATTTTTTTCTCTAAATCGAAAATCGAACCAAAAAACTAAAATTTTAAAATACAGACCGAATCCAATCCGAAAAATCGAAAAAACAAAATCAAAATTAAATTTGGATTTGATTTTTCGGTTTAAACCAAAATATGTCCACCCCTAACTGTTATCGACCTCACCATTGTTTTTATCCATCCATTAATGCCCATAAAACTTTAAAATCACTCACATTTTTTTCAAATAGATTTTAGCTTCATTCAATACGTTTCAACACTCCAGATGTACTGTAACAGCAATAATTCATTCCATTATTTGATGATTGTCGATAAAGTGATCAGGCTATTTTTTTTTTTAAGTTTTATGCGGGGATCTCTTCGGTAATCAAAAACTATAGTCTACATAGTCTAGCGTCGATCAGGTATAGACCACTACGTTAGTCTAGTCGAGATTATCATCTAAAATTATAATATCTATTGCAAATGTGGTTGTTGTTGGTAAATTTATGAGGTGAATGGGAGGAGACTCCTAAATGTTGAAATTGAAAATTCGTGACTAAGAAAATAATGTTAGGGGTATACATCGGTCGGTTCGATTCGATTTTATATATTATCGGTTCGGTTTATTGATTTTCGATTTTTAAATATGCTAAGTCAATAACCAAACCAATAAGATACTTTTTATCGATTTTTGTTTTATCGGTTTTTAGTCCTTATCGGTTCGATTTTCGATTTAGCCGATAAGAAAATACTCATAAAATAAAAATAGTAGTAACAACATGAAAAGAATTGAATCTTAGTTGCAACCAAAAATCCAATATAATGTGTTTTAATTTACAAGAATCTTAAAGTTTGATCTAAATGTTGTTAGGAGAAATTAAGAGTTTATATATATATATATATATATATATATATATATATATATATATATATATATATATATATATATATATATTGTGTTATCGGTTTACCCAATAATCAAATAAGAAAAAATTGAACCGAACCAATAACTCAATAATTTGTTTTTATAAAACTATTAAAAATCGTTAACCCAATAATCCAATAACGATACACCAATAATATTTTTATCGGTCTGATTTGTGCACACCTCTAAACAACGTTCATTATCTTTCGTCGCAATGGTTCATATAGCGACATGATTGCAAGCATAATGGAGAGCGGCAACTAAAGTTGCGATCCAAGTGACGATCATTAGTTCGTTACTTGATGAATGAGAGGGAAAGATATATCCATCATTCAATGAAATATGAGGGCATGAGTGATCAGGCAAATGATATGGCTATGCGTAAAAGGATCGAAAATTGAATTGACAAGTTCATAATTAAACATTTGACAAAGATGATGTAAAAGTCATATACAGCTAAAAAATTATAACATCTATAATAGATTAGACTATTAATCCATACATGAATGTTGCAAAAGTCTACAATCGACTTATTAAATATATAGACAAGCAACATTATGATTAAAAAGGAGAGATAAATTGAATTAAATTAGAAAAATTAACATAATTCAAACATTGCAAAACTATTTGGTTATATTATTTTTGGGTTCATATCCATTTTAGACATGATCAAAATAAATATTAGGACATGCAATGGTCCTAATCACACACAAAAAAAAAACTAAATTCCCATTAAATTAAATTAGAAAAATTAACATCATTCAAGCATTGTAAAATAACTTAATCATATCTATCATATGATAGTCCTAAGCAAATAGACACATCATCAAATGAGTATTAGGAAGAGTGATGCTTGTGAGTGATCTTAGCACAAGTAATGTTGAGAACAATTATTATTTTTCAAAGCATAGATTTATTTCAAATAGTTAGTTCTTACTACAATTATTCTTCCTTATACTCATTTCATCACGTATTCAATTATTGTGGACTCCCAATGATATGATTATGTTGTTTTATAACGTTTGAATGATATTAGTTCAAATTATTTAATTTAATTTAATTTCTCATTTTCTTATTCATATACTAGACCTTGTCTATGTAGGTATATAATAATCCTATACGTCTATTATAGAACAGAAACTTAATCTATACAAGCGTGTCAGAAGTTTACCATCGACCACTTGATTATATAGCCAAGCAATAGTATGGCTAAGAAAATAAAAAAGAGTTTTGAATCTTATGACCTTAAATAAAAGATATATCAAATATCTTTTAATTTTGTGATCTTAAACATGTCACGTGGAAAGTTGAAATTAAAGAGTTGCCAAAAGAAGAAAAAGACATTCTTTTGTATACAGAGTAAAAAGAATAATATGACAAACAAAACCATTCTGGTTTGGTAGATTCCAACCTTATAGACCTAACTATACCATAATAAACCTTAATCGAAACCAAACTCTCCCAACCTAATAACAAACCCACAAACAAGCACTAAAGAAGGGGTGTGGGATCTCTCCTAAAAGAAAGAATAGATCTCGAACCTATCTTACTCACTTTCCCTTTTCTGTTCTTAACCCTGAGTATAAAGGGGTTAGCCTCGAGCCAGGTCTTGATTGTGTATTTCATTTTGTCAGTTGAAATGAGAGTTACAAATATTCATTCCTACACTATGTCATCGATTGGTGATCTGATCGGACCCCGTGTTATTTTTTTTCACCATGTAAATATATGTAATCATAATCAAAATCTTCACATTCATAAAATTCAAATCAAGAGACTGCTTTAATATCTCAAATATATTTCATAAAGAAACTAAAAATAGAGGATCATCTACTATACATTTGCTAACATGATTAATAGATGATCTAAAAAGCAAACATTTTTTATACGACGATGCTTCATGATTACAATCATCTTAATTAATACAAATTAGAGCACTTTGCATCCTCTGTTTGAAGGAACTCTCTTGTTGAGAAACTTCAATTGTACCTACAATCTTCATATGCTATAAAATCACAAAATAGACATAAGAAAGAAATAAGTACATGGTTTCTCGACAGAATTAAACACCATAACTTTAAATTAGAAAACTATCGTGAGAGAAGCTTACAGGGATTCATATATACTATCCAGCCGAGATTTTCCGGACATGGAAGATGATGTTTCTTATACTCATTGTTAAGAATATAGGAAGCATGACTATGAGTTTCATTAGGCTCAAAGCAAGGTTTTCCAGGTTGAATGCCTCTACAAACATTTGGTATTTGACATTTTTCATCAAGATAAGCCTTTAATTCCTCATCACTTACAAACCAATTTGCAACACACCAAGTCCCAGGTTTTCTAGTTCTAGCTCCCTGTATGAATAAAATACTAATTTACACTCACAATAAATAATACAAATTTAAAAACTCTTATGATTTGGATGGGTATAAGAATTTCTCATACACTTTATTTTTTTTTTAAGTTTGTCAAAAATAAACAATTTTGATATTTGTTATAGATTTATCAAATTTTGAATATTTGATATAACGAACATTATGAGTAACAAATCAACTAGAAACACCCAAAAGTATAGAGATCACAACTTCATAAATAGTAGAGGGTGCGCCTATTAAAATATACCCTTGTCCTCAGAAATAGTCGAAAAAAATAGCAAAGAGAGCAACTCCAAATTTAAGTTTCTATAATTAAATATTTTTTCTTCTACATAATTTTCATAAAATCTAACTATAAAAGTTTACTAAGTATTTGAAAAGACTAAAAGTGCACATATTTTACAAACTTAATGAATCAAAATTATTCAAAAATACATTAAATGATTTATAATAAATTGCTAATAATATATTACCTGACAAATGCTTGTGAAGAACAACAACATGAGGAAGCACAAGAATACATTGAGCTTTTTCATTGTTTTTAACTTATGTCTAGCTAAAAGAAATTCTGTCAGTTAAATAACATGATTCATCTGTTTGAATATAATCCAATATTAATTGGTATTATTATCTTTTCTCCTATAATAGTTAGGTGGAAAAACTAATTTAATGTGGCTTAAGTTGATTTTAAAATATTTGTATCCTCAATAAGAAGTTAACACCTAGATGTGTTTGCATTTATTACGTTAGAAAATTAATAATCTCATTTTGAAATTAGACATTTTGCGTTTATGTTATATGTCAAACTCTTACTGTAATTTTAAACTTTAAAATACTCCCTTGATTCATCTTTTACTTGATTCATCTTTAAGTATTCAAGTCTAACTTGATACATTCTTTAGAAAATAATGAATAAGGTGGTAATAGTTTACTATATCACTCTTTATTATTATTATAAGGCATCTCATTAATTGAAAATGAATTAGAAATAAATAGTACTTAATAATAAATATAAAATAGATACACAATAACATTATTTCTCAAATTTTCAAACTAGACAAGTAAGAGTGGACATCTATTCTTAGTGTAGTGGGTAGGTAAAAATGGACCGAAAGAGAGAATATTTTATCCTTCTTAAGTCTCATCTAAAAATCTTGGTACAATTTTATAAATTGTATACTCCCTCCGTTTCAATTATCTTAATCCCTATATTTAAAATAAATTTTCTTTTACTTCTCAATTTTAACACATCAAGAGAGTTTTATTGCTTTTTCACCATACTATTATTATGTCACGATCTAAAATAGATGCGCGGTGACACTTGTCACATCCTCTAAACAAGTAAGCCTAACCCCTCCCAAAGAACACAATTTAAGAAGAAAGAAGAAAAAGCAAAAGAATATAATAATCCCAAATATATAAACAAGACACAAAACTTAAAAATACATTCCAAGTTTAGTTGTCACTAGTACAAGCTCTAACACACATTCAAAATAATAATAATAAAAATTAAATGGTGATTCTATATAATAATTAATTATTTTAAAGTTCATAAGCTGTACTTTAATTTATCTAACCTTGGTAAAAATAGCATGCAACACGGAAGGTAGTGGACAAGAAAAGTGTTACTCTTTCGTCACTATTTTTTCTCTCGTTTGTCGCTTTGTCAGAAGTATTAGAATGGGTGATTAGACAAAACATGACATATCTACAGAGATTACTGAGGATATAACCTTCAATAGAAGGGTATGAAGATCGAGAATTAAGGTGAAAGTCTTATTGATAGTCATGTGTTGTTGAGTTTCCATTAATAAAGTATTAAACGGTTCGAGCCAACCCTGAATCAGATCAACCCACGTAGAGGGGCTAGGGTTGGGCTAGGTTCAGAGCAAAACCAAACCACCATGATCTTAGCTAGACAACCTATGTCTCGAAACTGGTCCAACCCAATAGTGCCACGTTAATTTTGAATCTATTACCTGACCCGGTTCACCAACCTATTCTTTTTATAAGTTTTAAACACTTAAAAAAATTAAGTCAAAATTAATAAAAAAATTATTATTTCCTTTTTTTCAATTTGTTTGTCCTGTTTTAGGAATCATTAAGAAAATAAAGAAATCTTTTAAATTTTATGGTCTTAAATTAAAAATATATCAAATATAACAAAATATCTTTTAATTTTGAGATCTTAAACATGTCAGGTGTAAAAGTTGAAATTAAAGAATTTTCAAAAAGAAAACAAACAATCTTTTGTAATTCAACTAAAAAGAATAATATGACAAATAATACCATTCCGATTTGTTAGAATTCGACCCCATAGACCTAACTACCATAACAAACCTAGCCTGGTTGGAACCAAATGCTCCCAACCTAATAGCCAACCCAACGAACAGGAACTAAAGAAAGGATTTGGGATCTCTTCGAAAGAATTTACCTTGTGCCTATCTTACTCATTTTTCTTTTCTCGTTCCTCACCCCAAGTGTGGAGGGATAAGCCTTGAGTCAAGTCTTGATTGTGCAATTCATTTTTAAACTATGTCACCTATTGGTGACTAGATTGGACTCCGAATTATTATTATCGTCATGTTAAAATATGTAATTATAACCAAAATCTTCACATTTATAAAATTAAGATCAAGAGACTGCTAATATCTCAAATATATTTCATAAAGAAACTAAAATAGAGGATCATCTACTACACATTTGCTAAAATGGTTAATAGATGATCTAAGAAGCAATCATTTTTTTATTCAATTATGCTTCATGATTATGATTATCTTAATTAATACAAATTAGAGCACTTTTCATCCTCTAATGGAAGGAACTCTCTTGTTGAGAAACTTCATTTGTACTACAATCTTCATATGCTGCAAAATCACAAAATAGACATAATAAAGAAATAAGTACATATTTTCTCGATAGAATTAAACACGTTAACTTAAAATTAGAAATATATCTTGAGAGAAACTTACAGGGATTCATAGTTACTACCCAACCGAGATTTTCCGGACATGGAACATGACGTTTCTTATACTCATTGTTAAGAATATAGGAAGCATGACTGTGAGTTTCATTAGGTTCAAAGCAAGGTTTTTCTCGTTGAATGCCTCTACAAACATTCGGTACTTGACAGTTTCCATCAAGTGTAAGACCCAGAAGAAATTCCTAACTTAGTTCCGTTCTTTAAGTTTGTCAAGGGGTTCCAAACTTAGAAAATTCTAAGCTAAGTTTCCAGACTTAGTTTATTTTAGCCTTCGAAAGTTGGAAATATTATTTTGTGACCTTAAAGTTCTTTAATGGTATATATTTCTATAATTCATGATCAGGATGGTCAATAGGTGTCCCCGGACGAGTTTTAAATTTTTCAGAGCTTGTTTAGACCATGTTTGGTGTCCCAAAACAGTGGACCAACATGATTTTGGCACGCCGCGTTGCCAATCGCATTGGTTGCTATTGTTGCAGGTTGCTAGAGTCAAAAGTACTGAGACACAATGCGATCATGGCACGACGCATCGAGTATCGCGTCGACAATCGCGTCGGTGTCCAGTTTTCAATCATTAAATAACAGCGTCCTTAAGGGTAATTAGGTCTTTTCCCCCGACCTTCAGCCTTCATAACATAAAATTTAGCCCTCTTTTGGCTAAATACATTCATTATTCTACAACTTCTCAAGAACAAGAAACCCTAGGTGATTAATTTCAAGCCAAAGATTCAAGCTTTCCTCCATCAATCTTCAAGAAATCATCCTCCAAGGTATGTTAAGTGTTTATTCATGGGCCTCTTTCACCCATGAAACTCAAGAATCCCTTTTTAATATACCAAGATTGTGTATTTATGAATGTTCATGACTTAATTGAATTGATGTTCATGTTCATGTGATTGTTGGGGTTTGATTCATGTTTTAAATAACAAGTTATAAGAATTGATCCTAGTATGTGATGATTTATATGATGTTTATGATAAACCCTTCAACTCACAAATTGATTGATGAAATCATGATTTTTAGATATGTTGTTGATTATATAACAAAAGCATGCTCCCCCAAGTGTTTGATAAAATGCTTATGTGAATGACTTATTGCCATTATAGAATGTTAACATGAAATCCCCATCCATGTACGATTTAATGCATGTCAAGTGCTTGATGAAATGTCTTAGTGAATGAATTATGAGTATATAGTTATTGTTGAGCTTTCACGCTTGTGCCATGATTTACTTTTCCATGCTATCGAGTCTTGGGGGTATCTAAAACTCGATAATTTAGCTATGTGAGTGTCATATTTTCAAGATACTCTCAGTCAAGCCATGTTCAATAGAATTCAGTCAGTCTCATGACTCAGGAAAACTCAGTAAACTCAGTAATCTCAGTAATTCAGTAATCTCAGTAGTATTCCTTCAATCAACAGAACTAAATAAACTCAACCCAGTTCAGTTCAGTTAATCATGTTCAGTGTCTATTTAGAGGGGAGTAGGATTTAGCACCGAGTGAACCCAAGGATGAGGGCACGCTCTGACAGTAGAGGGTGTGATCCTTAGAAGCAATCCTTGCGTTTCAGAACTATGTAGCCAGTATAGGTTGATACATTAACACTATCAGATGAGGGTTGATAAGGTGGATTAACATTGTCAGATGAGGGTACCACCATTCTCTTTTGGGGACACTTTCAGATGAGGGTCACTCACAACTTATCCTTACTAGTGGTGCAGTATTGACACCCTTTCAATTGGGGTTACAGATTGGACCCCAACTCAGCTGTAATGTCTTATTTGGGGTATGTCGTCTAGATGACTACTTTCCACAGTTACAGTCTCAATCTCAGTCTCAGTAATAGAACTCAGATAGTTCTACACAATTCAGGACTGTCAGATATAGTCACTCAGTTCAGTACGGAACTCAGCTAGTTCCATCAGAATCTAGACTGTCAGATACAGTAACTTAATATCAGTTATTTCAGTTATCAGTAACTCATGTTATCAGTATTCAGACCCAGTAATCAGTATTATCACGAATTCAGTTACAGTTACTTCTTCATGATGTATTCTCACGTTTATGTTATTCAGTCAGTTAGTATTGTTCATGCATATGAGCCCTTTGCATTCAGCCTTCCCCACTTTGCATACCAGTACATTCTTACGTATTGACGCATACTTTTTCTATGCTATGGTGTTTTATACCATAGGTTCAGAAGCACAAGCTCTAGAGCATCAACAATATTTTAGTTTTCAGCAGTCAGAGTCAATAGTGAGTCCTCATTATTCGAAGATGCTATTATTTGATTATTTCATTATTTTAGTTCAGTTTTCAGTAGACGGACTTAGTTGGGGACATGTCCCATCAACTCCCTATTCAGACAGTTCAGACAGTTAGAGGCTTTTCAGACTAGATTTTAGACTATAGCATGTTCAGACAGTTTATTACAGTTTTGGGTATTTCTATACCTCGTTCAAATAATATTTTATCAGTTATGTTACAGTTTTGAACCATACGGATTTACAACTTATATTCTGCATATTTTACAGTATATTATTCAGTGCTTAGTTACAGAAATCAGTCATGGGTTAGCTTGTGATCCTTCGGGGTCATGGGCGCCGTGTAGCATTTTGGGCACCTGGCTCGGGGCATTACAATAGGCTTTTAATTCCTCATTAGTTACAAACCAATTTGCAACACACCAAGTCCTAGATACCCTAGTTCTAGCTCCCTGTATGGATAAAATACTAATTTATTCTCACAATAAATAATGCAAATTTAAAAGGTCTCTAATGGTTGGGATGGGTATAATAATTTCTCATACATTTTATTCTTTTAAGTTTATCAATAATAATTTTTTTTGGTATTTGTTATATACTTATCAATTTTTGAATATTTGATATAATGAACATTATGAGTAATAAATCAACTAGAAACACCAAGAAGTATAGAGATACAACTTTAGAAGTAAAGGGTGCACCTATTAAAACCTATCTCAGATATTAGAAATAGTAAAAAAAAAATAGGAAAGAGTGCAACTCCAAATTCGAGTTTCTATAATTAAATCTTTTTTCCTTCTACACAATTTTCATAAAATCTAATTGTAACACCCCGTAGTTTTGTTCGACTTGATGTCACCTAGAGGCATGTTTGAGAGGCTAGCAACTTGGAAATACTCTAAGTGTAAAAAGGAACTTAGTCATTTTTTGAGCTCCTAATCCTTGACGATTTTATTTTCGACCTTTTCGACCCTTAATAGTTTATATGTTGGCTAGTTTATGATTCAGGAGGTCAGTAAGTGTTCTCGGACAAGTTTTGGATTTTTCAGACCGCGTTTAGACCTTGTTTGGTGTCCCAAAACAGTGGACCAATGCGATCTTGGCGCGCCGCGTCGCCCATTGTGTTGGTCAATTTTTGTGCAGGAACTGCCAGACAAAAGTACTAAGGCGACGCATCAAGTATCACGTTGATGGCATCAACGCGCCGCGTTGCCAATCGCGTCGATGCCCAGTTGTTTCAGCCTTAAAAATCAGTATTTTAAAGGCAATTGGGTCATTTTTTCTTTTTCTAATACGCCCCAAACACGAGATTAGAACATCATATCAGCACTTTAGGTTGGTTTTCATGAAAAATAACTCTCTTAACATCAATTGAAAACCCTAGCCTCTTCTTTTAAGATCAAGAGCTCATTCTTGCAAGTCTATAGTTTCAAGAACTAAAGTGAAATTCAGAATTTACTCTTCCTCCTAAACAACATAAGGTACGTGTGGTACATCCTAAAAACTACATGGGTTTGTTGAAACACTTGAGTATGATTTAAAGATTATCAATCATGGATTACAAAGGGGTTTTGGAATTCATGTTTTAATTATGCATCATGAATGTTTTAATGACATTGTTGTTTTGGCCTTTAGGTCTTTCCCCCCTAAAAAAATTCATTTATACGTATAAATATGAAAATTTAGATTGAAGATTGTTTGAGAGCACAAATTATAAAATTTCTCTCTTGTGATGAAATTTAAGTTTACGATCTTATTATGAATGATTTGAAATGCATGATTTACGATTTGAAAATAGTTTTCTCAATATCAGAGTATTTGTGCATGATTTAGAGATGATGAGAGGGAGTTTCTTGATATAATTATATTCTTGTGTTAAAGAGAAAGAATTGCATGTGATTGAGAACTTTGATACGACCACCTTGTGTAATTGAAATGTTGAAGAAGAGAGTTTCTGGCATGTGTTAATATGAGTTCTTAAGAAAGAGTTCTTTGAATTGATTTATTGATATGGTGGTCCCAAAACTTATGTTTTGAAAACAGAAGATTATACTATGTTATTAATGGCTTAGAGATGTGACTTGCAAGTCAATGGTATGATGACACCATATAAATGTATGCCATAATAGAGCTAGAGTTTTTCAGAGTTTGATTTCAGAGAATAAAATGTTCTAAAAGATTTAAAAATGGGCTTAAAGAGGGTTAGGTAGTTACCCAAAGAAGGCTTGAGTTCAAGTAACTCTTAGCCTAAAACCATATTTTGCCGATACGGGTATATTATTATTGTACGCTAGCGATGGCCCTGTGGCGTAGTAGAGACAAAGACTCTGACCCTTGTGGAAAACTTGGGTTGGGGGCTTGGCTGCCGAGTTACTGGCAAATTCCATATAGCCCATAAAATTTCAGAGTTGTAGGGTATACCACCTAGTCCATAAGTAAAATGAAGATGTGTTATAGAGTTCAGATGATTTTATAGTCATTTAAATGTGCCCATGTGATTCTTACCATATGATATATTTATGAACTGTTTTAAATTACTCTCATATATGTTGAATAAAAATTATTATTTTGGATTTGCTTTACCTATCATTACAACTGTATTGACCCCTGCCTTCCAGGGTCTAAGGCTCAATATAAAGGTCCGGCTAAGCAGTAGAGATTTCAGAGAGAAGTAAACTGTAACACCCCGTATTCAAGTACGTGTATTGGCATATTCAAGTACGTGTATTGGTCTTATTTATAGGGAATTAATTTTTTATTTTATTTATACCAGAATTTTCCCGTCGATGTCTCCATACGAAGGTTATTGAATAAGCTTTCCAACGATATAAAGATTTCCAAGAACGGATAAGTTTCGGATATAATCGAGCACGTTCGAAACTATAAAACGGTGGCCGGAATATTGTGAATAGTAAATGTGCAGGAAAATTTCCTGCACACAAACTACTGAGGCCAGCCAATTTTTTGGGTCAACTTTGAACGATCATAACTCCCTTAATATAATGAAATGGGATATCTGCGACCTATTAAAAGAAAGATCTTTGAGTATTATTTCCAATGCAATTGGTTTCATCCTAATCCAACATCTGAGTAAGGAGTTATACTCGTTTTACTTCAGCCTCTCAAAACAGATTTTTAGGGTCAACTTCAAACGATCATAACTCCTTGTACAGGACGAACTGGGTGGGCTACTTTAAATGAAATGAAATCCCTTTGAATTATATTTCCAACTATACCAATTTCACACAAATCCAATATCGGAGCAAAGAGTTATGGTTGATCTACTTTAGCTTATCAAAACAGTCCACTAAAGGATAGATTTGACATTATTTAAATTTTAAAGGCACTTTGGTCATTCCCTATGATATTATGGATGGGAATATGTGTATATATACATGTATATGAGTTCAAAAACTCATTTTCATCATCAATCATTGAGAAAGAACAAACCCTAGCCAATTTGACCTTTAAATTACTTTTGATTCAACCGTAGAAATTCCAAAGTAATCCGATAACTATGTTTGTCATCTCGAGAGCTTCGAACGGAACCTATTATTTGTGCAAACAGTATTGCATAATCAAGAGGTGAATTCTAAGGTATGAATATTGTTTGCCTTTGTTCTCTTCCATATGTATATATGTGTGATAAAGGATTATATGTATTGGTTGTTATTGAAAGGTGATGAAAATAGGGTTATGGACTATTTTGCATGGTTTGGTTGTATTAAATTGTGGAGGGTGGATAAATTGAGTTATGGAAGGTGGATATGGTGATATACTATTGAATTGATGATTATTTATGTCTATGGCTCAATTTGGTTTAATGGATTGGTTGGAAGGATAAATGAATCCAAACTTGATATTGGAGGATGTTGTATGAATATGCATGACATGTGAATGTAATTGGAGTATAAGAAGGTTAAAGTGACACCCTTTATGGTGTAATTAAGTCTTACTACTTAACCACTAGTTTGGTGAATTCAAATAATTGAATTGTGATGTTTGGTCGCTAATACTAGATTGCTATATATGTTCATTGTAGATAAGTAATCCGAAAAGACGAGAAGTCCATTTGGGACTAGTATTGAAGGTTGATAGTCAGGTATGTAAAGCATACTCTATACCATATGTTTGGCATGAAAGTGAACAATTGTTCTATTAAGAAAGTTTCCAAAGTTATTCAGTAACATGTGATCCATAATGGTTTTGTATGATGTCCTACGTTACCAATGAACTTGTTTCCACCCTACAAGATTTCAAGACATTCTAATACTTACTTGTCTTCCAAATCTTACATGTTTATTGCACTAATGAATGTCAGAAGGTATCCGGTTACTCAAACAAGATCCATGTGCTATTAATGACTCCAAAACGTTTCATTGATATACCAATAAGTTTTTACTTCATTGTTATGGCATTGATGACTCCAAAACACTTTATTGATGTACCAATGAGTTCTTAATTCATTGTTATTGCATTGATGGTCTATTTATATGTCTCTTATTGATGTATCATTGTTTCAAAGTATCAAAAATGTGGTGGCGACCGAAATAACAATCTCAAAGATTAATTGAACTAAGTGATGAAAGTTCTCTCTTATCGGGTGGTATCCCAGGGGAATAAGCCTAGAATGGATCGATCCCTATTTATGTGTTTATGGGTGGTATCCCAGGGGCATAAGCCTAGCATGGGTCGATCCCAATTGATATGTACTGGAGACAGCCTAATGGTCACAGTATAGTACAGTAATGATTACAAAGATGATAAGAACGAAGGTAAAGTGATTGAATAAATACAATGTACAGGTTGTCACAAGTTCTAGTAAGTGTGGTCCACTCCTATTACGATTTATTCACTTGTTTCTGATTTCTATTGAGCTCCTATATCATATGTGATTATCTACATCTTTACATACTCAGTACATATTTCGTACTGACGTCCCCCACGGGGGACCTGCATTTCATGCTGCAGGCACAGATACCTCAGCTCATACACTGCACAAGTAGGATCCAGGATACCCAGCTACTTTTGGTGAGCTTCAGTTTGCTTCGGGGCTTTCCGTGTCATATCCAGTCACTTTTGGTATTGTATAGAAGTTAGTTGTATGGCGGGGTGTGTCCCGACCTTAGTTAAACTCTGTGTATTGTCTAAAGGCTTTGTAGACCTAATATACAGTCAAGGTGGTATTTTGTTAAAAGACGTGATGGCTCCAACGGCCAAGTATTGTATGTACATATATATGTGTGCTCGAGCTTATACAGGTGATTATTTCCTTTTATGTGGGACATGATGCTTCCGAATTTTGGGTTGTCATAGAGGTATGCATGGGAAGTATAAGGTTATGAGATGGTTCTCCCGGACCTCCTCGGTTATGGGTGCAAGTCTGCCCCAATAGGATTTGAGGCGTGACACAAACTATGCAGGGGTGCGACTTCTTTATTCGAGAAGGGCTGTTTATTTTAGACTATGTTATTTATTTTGTTTTGGGTCCACTGAGGGCCTTGTCCTGAATTCAGACAGTTGTCATTTTAGTACGTAATAGAGATTTTGTAGACTGTCTCAGATGTTTCCTAGTTGTTGTTGGATTTTATTCTTCATTGTTGAACCGTATTCAGAGTACGACCATGACTCTGTATTAAATTATATTTCCGCGTATTCTTTTATTGTATAAACATTGTGCATTGATTACCAGATAGAGAAGGGTGTCCTGGCCTTCATGGTTTGGGATGCTCATCACGGTCAGAGCCTTGATTTGGGTCATGACAAACTTGGTATCAGAGCCTGGTTCATGATCCCAAGGTATCTGCGAAATCGCATTGAGTAGAGTCTTATTTATGTGTGTGTAGCACGCCATTTAGTTCATATTGTTGAGTCTGCATATCCCCAAGTCAATGATTTCTTGTCTTTCAACAGATCACTATGCCTCCCCATATAATCAACGAATAGAATGCTCAAGCGGAAGAGGTCCGTCCAACCTATGGGATACGGACCCATAATAGAGCTCACGCCCCAAAACCTATCCCTACTCCGGGAGTACCTCCAGTCCCGACCAGTCCCTCTCGAGATCCAAGGATAAATGTTAACCATCCCTAGCCTCCTCAGAGGGATATTTCAAATGCTGAGTTCAGGCAGTTCATTCATATGATTGCACAACTAGTAGCCTCTCAGACCCATTGGTATGAAGATGTGGGTTCGATCTCTGTCACGTCTGAAATTACTTGGGTTGGTCAGTGCATGATATTGAACCCGCCCATGTTTAATGGTATTAAAGTTGAAGATGACCCTCAAGGGTTCATTGATGAGTTGGAAAAGATTTTCAGAGTTATACACGTGAATGAAGTTGAGGGTGTGGCGTTGGCAGCGTAGCAACTGAAGGATATGTCAAACCAATGGTATAATGAATGGGAGGATTCAAATGGTGGTGATACCGAACCTTCAGTGTGGGGTGAGTTTGTGGAAGCCTTCTTAGATCGATTCTTTCCTTAGGAGTTGAGGGAGGCCAAAGCTGAAGAATTCATGAACCAAAAACAAGGAAAAATTAGAATCAATGAGTATACTCTGAGGTTTAACCAACTAGCCCGTTATGCTTCGGAGATGGCAAGATATGTGAGAGCCTAAACGGAGAAGTTTGCATCAGATCTTCCTGATGACTTTGTTCTAGAATACAAGGGGGCAATGCTAAATAGAGATATGGATTTTTTTTGACTGTCAATGCACATGCAACAGGTAGAGGATCAAAACAAAAAGGTAGTTGAGACAAGGAAAAGGGATAGGCAAGCCAAGAGGGTCAGGCCAGCAGACCAGAATTATAGTCAGCAATAGGGTGGTAATTAGGGGAATGGGTGGCAGAAGAAAAAGAATTGGGGTATTTCTCAATCTGCAACCAGTGTTCCAGTGCCCTGACCTCCAGCTGATCAGCTATTCCAGAATTATCAGTCTTGTCATAAGCTGAGAGTGCAGGGTACGCAGTCTCAGGGAAGTGTAGCTCATACTCCTCGTCATACCAGCGCTATGGAAGATGTGGGAGGGATCATCCAGGAAGATGTCATCTTGGCACCATGGTATGTTGTTTGTGCGTCCAGCCAGGCCATATCTAGAGGGATTGCTCGACAATGAGAGGTAACGTTGGGGGAGCTAAGTCTCAGGCTAATTCCTCCTCTCTGCCACCACCACCCAAAGGCGTCACTTCAGATACCGAGAGTTGTCACAACTGGTTGTATCCTCTGTCAAATCGCCAGAAAGCAGAAGCCTCACCAGATGTGGTCACAGGTACATTTATATCGAGATGTGTATGTGTTACTTGATCCCGGGTCTACCTTGTCTTATGTGCCCCATATGTGGTCATCGGTTTTGGGTTTGAGCCTAAAGTTATTATAGAACCTTTCTCTATTTCCACTCTTATAGGTGATTCTATTATGGCTAGGAGGGCATATAAAAATTGTGTTGTGTCTGTTTATAGCTGTGATATTGTAGCATACCTTTTAGAGCTTAATATGATTAATTTTGATGCATGTTAGGAATGGAATGGCTCCATTCATTCTATGTCATACTAGACTATAGAACCCGAATGTCACGGCCCAAAATCCCATCGCCCGGGAGAACCCGTTCAAATACCTGTACTTTCACTTACATGTCACCAAAAATTTGGGCAGCACTTCGCTGCATATAAAAGAGTCTAATTACCTGTATCAGCACAACACGCACAAATATATATATATAAATATATAATACTTGGCCGTCGGGGCCACCCCATATATGAATATAACATTACTATATAAACTTCCATGACTTTACCCTTACTTATGTCTACAAAGCCTCTAGGATATACATGACATAACAAGGGTCGGGACGAACCCCCGCCCACACATGACTCCTGTACAATAACAAAATATAAGAAACCAACTCGGAAAGCTCCGAAGCAAACTGGAGCTCACCAACAGTAGCTGTATGACCTGGCTCCTATCTATGCTGTGAATGAGCTGAAGTACCTGATCCTGCAGCATGAAATGCAGGTCCCCCGTGAGGGACGTCAGTACGAAATATGTACTGAGTATGTAAAGCTGTAAATAATCATATGTGATATGGGGGGTCAAGAAAATCATACACATGTGAATAAATCATAATAGAAGTGAACCACACTTCATAAACACTTTTAGGATCATGTACATTATTATTAATCTGAATTGGGTTCTTGAATACAAACACATTTGTGGAACTGTATACATTCGTTCATTTCATTCTTTACAATTATTATTCGCCATTACCTCCTCCTCCCGAACCTCCAACCACCTAACAATAATCAATACTGTACCGTACTGTGACCATTAGGCTGCCCCCAGTACATATCAATTGGGATCGACCCATGCTAGGCTTATGCCCCTGGGATACCACCCACACGTATATCAAGTAACACATAAGAGATTTTTCCAATAACTTAGTTCAAAAGCTTTTGAGATTATTACATTAGTGTTCATGCCAATATAGCACCTTTGGAACAATGATACATCAATAGGAATCAAGTAATAAACCTTCTATACAATAACGATGTAATAAGGACTCATTGGTACATCAACAGTATGTTTCAGAATCATCAATATCACAACAATGAAATAGGAGCCTCTTGGTATATCAATGAAACATTTTGACACTTTATAGAATGGAAACAACTTCATTGGTAATGTAGAACAATACATTTGTTTGGATAACCCCGGAATCTTACTTGATGGAACATTGGTGTTTTCATGCCAAAGAACATCGTTCGAGTATGCTTTACATACCTCGTTGTAGATTCGGATACCAATTCAACACAACTTCCCGCCTTTACAACTCACTTATCTACAATGAAATATTTGGCATCTAGTATTAGCAACCCAACACCACAATTCTCTTCCATAATTCCATACAACCAATATTTGCAAAGCATTCCAAAAACCAACTTGAACAATAGGTTTATGTGTATATATATATATAATCATCATTTCAATACCATATCATCAATACCACATCATCCCTTCACAATTCAACATAATCCAACCATGCACAAGAATGATCCAACATCATTTCCAATCATCTTTCAACAACAATCAAATAACATACTTCTTATGCTCACATGCATATATATATATATATATACATATCCATATAAATAACACCAACATAATTTACATCCTTACCATAGAATGACCCTTTGATTTTTGAAGTCCTGTTGGGACAAATAAAGGGTGCTTCTCGAAGCCCTTGAGATGATGAACACAACTACGGAATCAATTTGGACCTTCCACGGTTGAATCACAAGATATTTGAGGTTGAAATTAGCTAGGGTTTTTCACCTTTCCTAAAACTTGGGTAAAATATGATAAAATTGAAGCTAATTGCAGGTTTTTAAGACAAGTTTTCGTCCAAAGGTAATAGAAAATGACCATTGTGCCCAAAAAAATTTAAATAATGTCAAATATGTCCTCCGGTGGACTGTTTTGACAAGCTGAAGTAAATAGACCACAACTCTTTGCTCCGATATCGGATTTGGGTGAAATTGGTATCATTGGAAAGATAATTCAAAGGTCTTTCATTTCATATAAATTAGACCACCCAGTTCGTCCTGTACAAGGAGTTATAATCGTTTGAAGTTGACCCTAAAAATCTGTTTTGAGAGGCTGAAGTAAAACGCGTATAACTCCTTACACAGATGTTCAATTTGGATGAAACCAATTGCATTCGAAAGAAGACTCAAATATCTTTCTTTGGATATATGGTATCTCTCCCAGTTCATTATATTGAGGGAGTTATGATCGTTCAAAGTTGACCCAAAAAACTGGCAGGCCTCAGTATTTTCCTGCTAATTTACTGTTCACAAAAATCTGTTTTGAGAGGCTGAAATAGAACGAGTATAACTCCTTACTCAGATGTTGGATTTGGATGAAACCAATTTCATTAGAAAGAATACTCAAAGATCTTTCTTTTGATATGTGGTAGCTCGCCCAGTTCATTATATTGAGGGAGTTATGATCGTTCAAAGTTGACCCAAAAAACTGGAAATTTTCCTCCAATTTTACTGTTCACATCCCGACCACCGTTTTATAGTTTCGAACGTGCTCGCTTATATCCGAAACTTATCCGTTTTTGAAAATATTTATATCGTCGGAAAGCTTATTCAATAACCTTCGTAAGGAAACATCGACGGGCAAATTCCGGTATAAATAAGGTCGATTCCTATACACATATAATCAAACTATACACTTGAAACCATCTCAAAATAATCAATACTCATATATACCTAACTTAGGATCAATACATATACTCCAACACATATAACAATGGCTAATGCACGTAATTAAGCACGGGGTGTTACACCGAAAGGTTACTTTTTCCTTTTTGAATAAACAAGTGATAGAGTGGGAGGGGCATTCTTTATCACCTAGAGGGAAGTTTATATCTTACCTTAGAGCCCATAAGCTTATTTCTAGAGGTTATTTGTATCATCTGATCCGAGTAAAAGATTCTAATATTGAGAGTCCTTCTCTTCAGTCTGTCCCTGTGGTAAATGAATTTCCAGAAGTCTTTCCTGATGATCTCCCAGGAATACCACATGATTGGGACATAAATTTTGGTATTGATTTATTTCCAGACACCTGTCCCATCTCTATTCCTCCATATAGAATGGCTCCTGCAGAGCTGAAAGAGTTGAAAGAGCAGCTAACAGATCTTCTAGACAAAGGTTTTATCTATCCTAGTATTTCTTCCTGGGGTGCACCTGTGCTCTTCATGCGAAAGAAGAATGGTTCCCTTCGTATGTGTATAGATTATCGTCAGCTGAATAAAGTCACTGTTAAAAATAAATATCTTCTTTATAGGATTGATGATATGTTTGACCAACTTCAAGGTGCTAAATATTTTTCAAAGATAGACCATTGTTTGGGATACCATCAGTTGAAGGTTAGAGAGTCAGATATTCCCAAAACAGCATTTCAAACCCGCTATGAGCATTATGAATTCTTAGTCATGTCCTTTGGGTTGACTAACACCCCTGCAGCTTTCATGGACCTGATCAATAAGGTGTTCCATCAGTTTCTAGATCTGTTTGTCATAGTTTTTATCGATGATATTCTAATTTATTCTAAGAGTGAGGAGGACCATGCCAATCCCCTCCGAATCATCCTTCAGACTCTCAAAGATCATAGGTTGTATGCAAAATTTTCCAAGTGTGAATTTTGGCTTAATGCTATTGCATTCTTGGGGCATATTGTATCTAGTAACAGGATTAAGGTTGATCCCTAAAAGGTTGAGGCAGTGAGAAAATAGCCCAGACCCACGACTCCAACCGACATTCAGAGCTTTTTGGGTTTGGCAGGGTATTATAGAAGGTTTGTAGAGAGTTTTTCCTCCGTAGATGCACCACTTACTTAGTTGACTCAGAAAAAGGTGAAGTTTGTGTGGTTTGATTCCTGTGAGAATAGTTTTGAGAAGTTGAAAGACAAGTTGACAACTGCTCATGTTTTGACTCTTTCGAAAGGTACAGAGGGTTTTGTTGTGTACTGTGATGCGTCCTGAGTAGGACTTGGGTGAGTAATTATGTAGCACGATAAGGTGGTGGCTTATGCATCTAGGCAGCTGAAGGTACATGAGCGAAATTACCCTACGCAAGACTTGGAATTAGAGGTTGTGGTGTTTGTGCTTAAAATATGGTGGCATTATCTTTGTGGAGTACATGTTGATATATTTACTGACCACAAGAGTTTATAGTATGTTTTCACGCAGAAAGAATTGAACCTCAGGAAAAGGCATTGGTTGGAGCTTTTGAAGGATTATGACATGATCCTGCACTATCATCTGGGCAAGGTAAATATCATAGCTGATGCCCTCAGCAGGTTATCTATGGGAATTCTTTCTCATATTGAGGAAGGAAAGAGAGAGATGGTATAGGATATTCACTGACTTACAAATCTAGGAGTGCGATTTTTGTATTTTGAGGATAGAGGAGTAGTGGTCCAGGAGATAGCTAAATCTTCCCTTTGTGCAGAAGTTAAGGAGAAGCAAGCTGAAGATCCCATTTTGATACAAACTAAAAGAGATGTGGTTCAACAAAAGGTGATGTCTTTTGAAATTAGTGGTGATGGGATTCTGAGATATCAGGGTAGATTATGTGTGTCAGATGTAGATGGGTCACGGAAGAGAATTCTTGACGAGGCTCACACTTTGAGGTATGTTGTTCACCCAGGCTCTACTATAATGTACCATAATCTTAAAGATATATATTGGTGGAATAATATGAAGCATGATATGGCTGGCTTTGTTTCTAAGTGTTTGAACTGCCAACAAGTTAAAGTGGAGCATTTGAGGCCAGGTGGTACTTCCCAAGAGATAGCCTTGCCTTTGTGGAAGTAGGAGATGATCAACATGGATTTCACTATGGGACTTTCGAGGTCCCGAAATTAGTATGATTCTATTTGGGTAATTATAGATTGACTGACTAAGTCAACTTACTTTCTGCCTGTTAGGACTAACTATTTGGGGGACAATTATGCCAAGCTGTACATTGATAAAATAGTTCGCCTACATGGGGCACCTGTATCCATTATATCTGACCGAGGTACACAATTCTCTTCACAGTTTTAGAGATCTTTTCAGAGGAGTTTAGGTACCCAAGTGAACCTGAGTACTGCTTTCCACCCCCTGACAGATGGGCAAGCCGAACGCACCATTCAGACCCTAGAGGACATGTTGAGGGCCTGTGTAATTGACTTCAAAGGTAGTTGGGTAGATCACTTACCATTGATAGAGTTCGCATTTAATACTAGTTACCATGCCAATATTAAGATGACACCTTTTGAGGTATTGTATGGGAGAAGATGTAGGTCACTGATAGGGTGGTATGAAGTGGGTGAGACACGGTTGTTCAGGTCTAATTTTGTTCATCGGGGAATGGAGAAAGTGAAAATCATTAAAGAGCGACTTAAAATAGCCCAGAGTCGATAGAAATCCTATGCCGATGTTAGAAGAAGGGAGTTAGAATTTGAGGTTGGTGATTGGGTATTTCTCAAAGTTTCTCTTATGAAGGGAGTTATGCGATTTGGGAAAAAGGGTAAGTTGAGTCCTTAATATATAGGACCATACTAGATTTTGAGAAGGATCGGTGGAGTTGCTTATGAGTTAGAATTGCCCATAAGTATAGCTTCTGTCCATCCCGTATTTCACATATTCATGCTGAAGAAGTGTATTGGAGATCATTCTCTAGTATTATCTATGGAGGAGATCAATGTGAAAGAATCCTTGATTTATGAGGAGGAACCCATTGCTATTATGGAGCATTAGGTCCAGACGTTGAGGAGCAAAGAGATAGTCTCGGTTAAGGTGTGGTGGAAAAATCAAAAAGTGGAAGAAGCTACTTGGGAGACAGAGAGCGATATGCGTGAAAGATACCCAAACCTTTTTGATCCAGTGAATGACGAAATGAAAGGTACAATCTTTGCATTATTCTTTCAATGCCCTTAGTATACTTGAAATCATGCTTGTTCGTGTTCCGCATCATCATTTAGGGACGAATGATCCGAAGGGGGGCTAATGTAACACCCTGTAGTTTTGTTCGACTTGATGTCACCTAGAGGCATGTTTGAGAGGCTAGCAACTTGAAAATACTCTAAGTGTAAAAAGGGACTTAGTCATTTTTTGAGCTCCTAATCCTTGACAATTTTATTTTCGACCTTCCCAACCCTCAATAGTTGATATGTTGGCTAGTTCATGATCCAGGAGGTCAATAAGTGTTCTCGAATAAGTTTTGGATTTTTCAGGTGGCGTTTAGACCTTGTTTGGTGTCCCAAACTAGTGGACCAATGAGATCTTGGCGTACCGCGTCACCCATTGCGTTGGTCAATTTTTGTGCAGGAACTGCCAGGCAAAAATACTAAGGCTTGGTACGATTAGGGCGCGACGCATCGGGTATCGCGTTGATGCCATCGAGATTAATACTAATACTCCCCAAACACGAGATTAAAACATCATCTCAGCACTTTAGTTTGGTTTTCATGAAAAAAAACTCTCTTAACATCAATTGAAAACCCAAGCCTCTTCTTTTAAGATTAAGAGCTCATCCTTGCAAATCAATAGTTTCAAGAACTAAGGTGAAATTTGGAATCCACTCTTCCTCCTAAACAACATAAGGTACGAGGAATTTATCCCAAAAACTACATGGGTTTGTTGAAACACTTGAGTATGATTTAAATATTATCAAGCACGAAATTACAAAGGAATTTTGGAATCCATGTTTTAATTATGCATCATGAATGTTTTAATGACATTGTTGTTTTGGCGTTTAGGTCTTTTCCCCCTAAAAAAATTGATTTATACGTATAGGTATATGTATGAAAATTTAGACTGAAGATTGTTTGAGAGCACAAATAATGAAATCCCTCTTTTGTGATGAATATAAGTTTATGATCTTATTATGAATGGTTTGAAATGCATGATATATGATTTGAAAATAGTTTTCTCAATATCAGAGTATTTGTGCATGATTTAGAGATGATGAGAGGGAGTTTCTTGATATAATTATATTTTTGTGTTAAAGAAAAAGAATTGCAGGTGATTGAGAACTTTGATATGACCACCTTGTGTATTTGAAATGTTGAAAAAGAGTTTCTTACATGTGTTTACATGAGTTCTTAAGAAAGAGTTCTTTGAATTAATTTATTAATATGGTGGTCCCAAAACTTATGTTTTGAAAACAGAAGATTATACTAAAAGTACACATATTTAACAAACTTAATGAATCAAAATTATTCAAAAATACATTAAATGATTTATAATAAATTGCTAATGATACGTTACTTGACAAAATCTTGTGAACAACAACAAAACACGAGGAAGAACAACAATACATTGAGCTTTTCCATTGTTTTTAACTTATGCCTAGACAAAAGAAGTTCAGTCAGTTAAATAACACGATTCATCTGTTTGAATATAATTCAATATTAGTTGATATTTATTATCTTTTTTCCTCTAATAGTTATATGGGAAAACTAATTTAATGTGGCTTTAAGTTGATTTTAAAACATTGATATACTCAATATGAAGTTAAGGCTTAGATGTATTTACATTTATTATGTTAGAAAATTAATAATCTCATTTTGAAATTAGACATTATGCATTTATGTTAAATGTCAAATTCTTAATGCAATTTTAAACTTTAAAAGTATACTTCCTTGGTTCATTTTTCCGCGATTCATCTTTATTTACTCATGTCTAACTTGATACATTCTTTAAAAAATAATGAATAAGGTGGTAATAAGTTTACTATATCACTCTTTATTATTAAGACATCTCATTAATTGAAAATGAATTAGAAATAACTAGTACTTAATAATACATGTAAAATAGGTATACAATAGTATTATTTCTCAAATCTTCAAACTAGACAAATAAGAGTGGACATCTATTCATAGTGTGGTGGATAGATAAAATGAAAGAAGTGAGTAAATATTCTCTCCCTCTTAAGTCTTATATAAAAATCTTGGTAAAATTTTATAAATTGTATAATCCCTCTATTTCAATTATCTTTACCCCTATATTAAAGATAAATTTTCTTTTACTTGTCAATTTTAATAGATCAAGAGAATTTTATTGCTTTTCACCATACTATCATTATGTGATGATCCAAAATAAGCATGTGGTAACACTTGTCACACCCTCTGGACAAGTAAGTTTAACCCCTCCCAAAGAACACAATTTAAGAGAAAAAAGCGGAAGCAAAAGAATATAATAATCTCAATTATATAAATGAGACACAAGTCTCAAAAATACATTCCAACTCTAGTTGTCACTAGTACGAGCCTCTAATACAGATTCTTCATCATCATCATCATCATCATCATCATCATCATCATCATAATAATAATAATAATAATAATAATAATAATAATAATAATAATAATAAAGTGGTGATTCTAGACAATAATTAATTATTT
Source organism: Capsicum baccatum var. pendulum (assembly GCA_030864225.1). Taxonomy (NCBI): domain Eukaryota; kingdom Viridiplantae; phylum Streptophyta; class Magnoliopsida; order Solanales; family Solanaceae; genus Capsicum; species Capsicum baccatum. Next base: position 16,132,340 of record CM061550.1, read on the forward strand.
TAAAGATTATAATTTGTACTTTATCTAACCTTAAAAATAGCATGCAATACGGAAAGTAGTGGACAAGAAAAATGTTACTCTTTCATCACTATTTTTTCTCTCATATGTCACTTTGTCAGAAGTTATTAGGAGGGGTGATTAAACAAAACATGACGTACCTACAACTTAGTGAGAACATGATTTTAAATAGAAGGATATGAAAATTGAGAATTAAGGTGAGAGTCTTATTGATAGTCATGTGTTGTCGGGTTTCCATTATTAAAGTGTTAAACGGTTCGAGCCCCTAAATCAGATCAACCCACGTAGAGGTGTTAGGGTTGGGATAGGTTGATAGCAAAACCAAACCACCATGATCTTACCTAGACAACCTATGTCTCAAAACGGGTCCAACCCAATAGTGCCACGTCAATTTTAAATCTGTTATTCGACCCGACCCGGTTCACCAATCTATTCTTTTGATAAGTTTTAAACACTTAAAAAAACAAAGTTAAAATTAAACACTTAAAAAAACTATTACTCCCTTCTTTTAAATATGCCTGTCCTGTTTTAGGAATCATTAAGAAAGTAAAGAAGCCTTTTAAATCTTATGGTCTTAAATTAAAGATATGTCAAATGTACCAAAATATTTTTAAATTTTGAGGTCTTAGACATGTTAGGTATAAAAGTTAAAATTAAAGAGTTGCTAAGAAGAAAACTACATTCTTTTGTATTTGAACTATAAAGGATAATATGACAAATAAAACCATTCCGATCTGGTCGATTTCGACTCCATAGCCCTAACTATACCATAATAAGCCTAGCCTGGTTGGAACCAAATGCTCCCAACCTAATAACCAACCCACGAACAGGTGCTAAAGAAGGGATTTGGGATCTCTTCTAAAAGAAAGAATTGACCTCATGCCTATCTTACTCATTTTTCTTTTTCCGTTCCTAACCCCGAGTGTGGAAGGGATAGCTTTTAGCTAGGTCTTGATTGTGTATTTCATTTCTAAACTATGTCATCGATTGGTGACCTGATTGGACCTCGTGTTATTTTTATCACCATGTTAAAATATGTAATTATAAGTAAAATCTTCACATTTATAAAATTCGATCAAGAAATTGCTATAATATCTTAAATATATTTCATAAAGAAACTAAAATAGAGGATCATCTACTACACATTTTCTAAAATGATTAATAGATGATCTAAGAAGCAATCATTTTTATTCAATTATGCTTCATAATTTCGATTATATTAATTAATACAAATCAAAGCACTTTGTGTTCTCTAATTGAAGAAACTCCCTTGTTGAGAAACTTTATTTGTATCTGCAATTTCCATAAGCTGCAAAGTCACAAAATAGACATAAGAAAGAAATAAGTACATATTTTCTCGATGGAATTAAACGCATTAACTTTAAATTAGAAATCTATCGTTAGAGAAACTTACAGGGATTCATATGTACTATCCAACCGAGATTTTCTGGACATGGAACATGATTTCTCTTATACTCATTGTTAAGAATATAGGAAGCATGACTGTGAGTTTCATTAGGCTCAAAGCAAGGCTTTCCAGGTTGAATGCCTTTACAAACATGCGGTCTATCACATTGTTCATCCAGATAAGCTTTTAATTCTTCTTCAGTTACAAACCAGTTTGCAACACACCATGCCCCAGGTGGCTTAGTTCTAGCTCCCTATATGGATAAAATACTAATTTACTCTTAAAAATAATAATACAAATTTAAAAGGTCTCTTATGGTTGGGATAGGTATAATAATTTCTCATATATTTTATACTTTTAAGTTTGTCAAAAATAAATAATTTGGGTATTTGTTATATATTTGTCAAACGTTGAATATTTGATATAACTAACATTATGAGTAACAAAACAACTAGAAACACCAAAAAGTATAGAGATCAAAACTTCTGAAATAGTAAAGGGTGTGCCTAGTAAAACCTACCTCAGACATTAGAAATAGTCAAAAAAAATAAAAAAATAGCAAAGAGTGCTATTCCAAATTTGAGTTTCTATAATTAAATCTTTTTTTCTTCTACACAATTTTCATAAAACCTAACTATTAAAGTTTACCAAATATTTTAAAAGACTAAAAGTACCCATATTTTACAAACTTAATGAACCAAAATTATTCAATAATATATTAAATGATTTATAATAAATTGCTAATGATACTTTACCTGCCAAAAACTTGTGAAGAACAACAACACGAGGAAGCACGAGAATACATTAAGCTTTTTCATTGTTTATAACTTATGCCTAGACAAAAGAAGTTCTGTCAGTTAAATAGCATGATTCATCTGTTTGGATATAATCCAATATTAATTGGACATTAATACTATCTTTTTTTTCCTATAGTAGTTAGTATGTGGGAAAACTAGTTTAATGTGGCTTAAGTTGATTTTAAAACATTGGTGTCCTCAATAAGAAGTTAAAGTCCAAATGTGTTTGCATTTATTATGTTAGAAAATTAATAATCTCATTTTGAAATTAGACATTATGCGTTTATGTTAAATGCAAACTATGCAACTTTTTTAAATGTATACTCCCTCAATCCATCTTTTCCTTGATCCATCTTTATTTATTCATGTCTAACTTGATACATTCTTTAGAAAATAATAAATAAGGTGGTAATAGGTTTATGATATCACTCTTTATTATTATAAGGCATCTCACTCATTGACAATGAATTTGAAATAACTAGTACTTAATAAGTGTAAAATAGGTATACAATAGCGTTATCTCTCAATTTTTTAAACTGGACAAGTAAGAGTGTCCATCGATTCTTAGTATAGTGGACAATTAAAAATAAACGATGAGAGTCAATATTCCCCCCTCTTTAAGTCTTATCTCAAAATCTTGGTTCAACTTCAATCTTACAAATTGTATACTCCCTCAATATATTTGAGCACTATATTAAAAATATATATTTTTGCTTGTTTATTTTAACAAATCAAGAGAATTTTATTACTTTTTCACCATACTGCCATTAGTTTTAAACATCTGCATACTATAGTAATAGTTAAATTAGAGTTCAAAAGTATCATTAATAAGATATTCTTGTCCCTTAGGTACTCCATACTCCTAGTTCCAATTTACGTAGTATCATTTTTGCATTCCTCTTCTTCATCATCTTTATTTCCCTTTCTTCTTGTCCCTTAGGTACTTCATACTCTCCAGTTTCAATTTATGTGATATCGTCTTTGCATTTCTTCTTCTTCATCGTCATCTATTATTATTATTATTATTATTATTTTTGCATTTCTTCAAGTCCCTTAGGTATTCAATTTGCCTGAGATATTTGCTAAGACTAACAAAACGTGTATATTTTAGCATTTCTTCTTGTCCCTTAGGTACTCCCTTCATTTGAAGGTCCCAAGATGTTAGCATTTTATGATTGAAAATATCTCAATTTCAAACATATTCTATTTTACTTCTGATAAAATAAATCCATAACTACACACAACGATTTAAAATTTGAATTTTAAATTGTAAATTTCAGAATTCATTTTTTTCTCTTTCCCGAACTTCATTAGAGTCTAAAAAGGACACATAAAGTAATAGCCGAGATGAGGTGAGTATTTTTACGGAGTTAATACATAAAAATAATCCTAAACTTGACATGAAATTATAACTTTGACCTTAAACTTGGATAGTGCACAAATAGGACCTTTAACTATTCAAAAGTTGAACAAATATGACCTCTCATTTTGCAACCCCATGCGTGAGTCTCACTCGCGCCTACGTGGAAAGGTAATCGAATCACACGATGCCACGTCGTTAAAAAGCCTGACTTGGAGAGAAATCATATTTGTGCAATTTTGAATAGTTAAAGGTCATATTTGTACACTGTCAAAGTTTTGCTTTTTGTGTTAAAACGACGTCGTTTTTATTATTATTATTATTATTATTATTATTGTTATTGTTATTGTTATTGTTATTGTTATTGTTATTGTTATTATTATTATAATAATAATAATAATAATAATAATAATAATAATTTTTTATTTATTTCTATAGTAGCAGCACCTAACTTTTTTTTTAATTTTTAAAAATTATTATTATTATTATTATTATTATTATTATTATTATTTTATTTATTTATATAACAGCAACACCTAGCGTTTTTTTAATTAAAAAGAGGTCATATTTGTGCAGTTTTGAATAATTAAAGATCATATTTGTGCACTGTCAAAGTTTTACTTTTTGTGTTAAAACGATATCATTTTTGTTATTATTATTATTATTATTTTTTATTTATTTCTATAGTAGCAGCACCTAACTTTTTTTAAATTTTAAATTATTATTATTATTATTATTAGTTTATTTATTTCTATAGCAGCAACACCTAACTTTTTTTAATTAAAAAAAAAACAGCCACTAGCAGGGATCGAACCCGCACAGTAGGCTGAAGGAAGCGCCCAAGAAGAGCAAATAACACCACTGGGCTATCTAAATGCCTTGTTTCATATGGTTGAACATTAATATACGTACATAAATATACATTTTCTATCTTATATATATACAACATAATTTTTTTACCGAGGGGTTCGGGTGAACCCCATGGCAACCACATAGGTCCGCCCCTCGTTAATTTAATAACGTTAATTTGATAACATTTTAATTACGTTAATTTAATATACTACTACTACTATCCTTAATAACATTAATTTAATAACGTTTTATTAAAACTATATTTTTTTTATTATTAGTATAGTTTCATCTTTAATTTAATATTTAAATAAATAATATTTAGATATATTATATAACTTAAATTCGTCCTCTGCTTTATAATATATATACATACCCGTTCGATTTTTTCATATGAGGCTGACCCGTCTAATTAATAAATCTTCAATATTTCTTTTTTTCCGCAATGACAAAAGAAATTAGATGTCATTTTTATCTTTGAGCCGAAAATAATGAAAAAATAAAAGTGAAGAGTCATTTAAAGGTCATATTTGTGTAGTTTTGATTAGTTAAAGGTCATATTTGTGCACTGTCAAAATTTAAGGTCATATTTATGTATTATGCCCTTAGATTTTAAGCTGGACACGCCCAGTTTTGCGTGTTGAACACGCGTTTTGCCACGTAGGATTAGAGGTCATATTTGTGCAGTTTTGAATAGTTAAAGGTCATATTTGTTCACTATCAAAATTTAAGGTCAAAATTATAATTTAGTATCAAGTTTAAGATCATTTTTATGTATTAACTCTGTTTTTACTTCTAAAGTTGGGACCATAACACGCCTTAAACATGAAGAACAGTAAACTCAACAACTTCGCAACTTAAGAGAGCTAAAATACCATCCGGTGATTATAATAATACCATGATGTTTAGTACTTTATTTTGAAATTTAATATTTTTAAAAATGTATTGAATAATGAATAGTATTTAATACTAAGGATAAAATTGATAGAAAAGAATAAATTATTTAGAGGGAGTCAGTGACAAATAAAAAGAAACGGAGGGATTACTAAAACTAAATATCCAATTTTCTTAGTTTCTCTTTTAGAATTGTCAGTTTGATTCCTATGTTTGAATTTTGATGTTAACTTGCTTAGTGTTTAGTCTTCCTCTTTTCTTTCTTCTTCGCTGTTCACGTTTCCATCACGAAATTCATACATTATTAATTCATTTCATTGATACTTTTTATCAAGTTTGTCTCATTAAAATTAGTGGTCTAAAGCAAAACTTTAATATGAGACCTTAAATATATGCGCATAACAAAAATATTATTAATAATCTAGAGTTATTTTTTAAATTTTTACGTACTACTTTTTTCTTCGTACGGTATTTTTAGAAGACATTCAACATTTAATTTCACATAACAATATTATTATTGGAAAAATATACCCTCGAACTATGATAAATAATATGTATGTACTCTCTGTCATACTCTGGGTATACATATACCCTACCATTAATGAAATGGTACGTATATATGCCTCCACACTAACGGTAGGGATATATGTATACCCAAAGTATGACGGAGGGCATATGCCTATTATTTATCATAGTTCAGAGGTATACTTGTCCCATTCCATTTTAATTCTTTTATCTCGGATAATTAACTCAAATCCACTACCTAACCCAATAAATCCACTTCATGACCCGATCCTAATTAAAATTCAAGAGACATCTATCTAAAAGAAGCATTTTCCCACCCCTATAACAATAGACACACACAAATTTTTCCACATCTATAAAAATTATTTTTTATTGATAAGTTGGTCAATAATAAGAGTTAATTATTTATTCACAAAACGAATAATGATATCCCAAGTGTCTTAAAAACGTTCTTGGGATATTAATGAGAACCTCAAATTGAGAATTTTTAAAATATTCTAAGTATTTTCTGTTTTAACACTTAAGAGTTTTCAAAAGATTTTCTTACTATCTCTTTAATTAATTACGTGGCGACTATTGTTTTGCTAAAGTTATTTTAAAAGTTTTAATAAGTTTTCAAAATAACTTTTAAAGTCAAACCATTATCTCAAAAATAACGACAATTAAAATAAAACACAAAAAATATTTAAGTATAAAATCAGTCTGATCCGTTTAAATCCACGACCGCACAATCCCAGGTAAACCCAACCTATAGTTGGAATTGAACGTTACAATCCAATAACCAACCTGGACCCGGCTGAATTATTGTCATCACCGTGTTAAAATATGTAACTATTACTAATATCTTAACATTTATAAAATTCAGACCATGAGACAACTATAATATCTCAAATATATTTCATAAGAATATACAAAAACAGAAAATCATCTATTACACATTTGCTAAAATGATTAATAGACGATCTAACAAGCATTCCTTTTTTACTCAACGAGGCTTTATAATTATAATTGTTTTAATTAATACAAATTAAACCACTTTGCATCCTCTAATTGAAGGAACTCATTTGTTCACAAACTTCATCTGTACTTACATTTTTTATAAGCTGCAAAATCACAAAATAAATATAATAAAGAAATAAGTATACATTTACTCGATAGAATTAAACATGTTAGCTTTAAACTAAAAAGCTATCGTGAGAGAAACTTAAGGGATTCATTCGTACAATCATGCCAAGTTTCCCCGGACATGGAGCATGATGTATCTTAAATTGATTGTTAAGAATATAGGAAGCCTGACTGTGATTTGTATTGGGCTCAAAGCAAGGGATTTCAGGTCGAATGCATCTACAAATGTTTATTGCTTTACATTTTTCATCCAGATAGGCTTTTAATTCATAATCAGTTACAAACCAATTTGCAACACACCAACTTCCATAGTTTCTATCTTTAGCTACCTAATGACAAAATACTAATTTACACTCACAATAAATAATACAAATTAAATGGGCTCTTATGGTTGAGATGGATATAAATAATTTCTCATACATTTTAGTCTATTAAGTTTGTCAAAAATAAATAATTTTGACATTTGTTATATATTTTTCAAATTCTAAATATTAGATTTAACAAGTAATAAATCAACTAGAAACATCAAAAAAGTTAAGAGACCACATCTTAAGAAATAGTAGAGGCCGCGCCTAAAAAATCTACACCAGACACCAAATAGTCGAAAAATAGCAAAGAGTGCAACTCCAAATTTGAGTTTCAATGATTAGATGTTTTTTACAACAGAATTTTTGTAAAATCTAACTATTCAATTTTACGAAATATTTGAAAAGACTAAAAATAAAAATATTTTACAAATTTAAAGAATCAAATTATTCAAAAGTACATTTAAAGATTTATAATAAATTGATAATGAAAATTTAGGTGGCAAAAGCTTGTGAAGAACAACACCACGAGGAAGCATGGGAATATATTGAGCTTTTCTATTGTTTTTTGCTTATGCCTAGATATAAGAAGTTCCATCAGTTAAATAGCATGATTCATCTGTATGAATATAATCTCATATTAATTTGGTATTAATCTTATTTATTGTTTTTTTAGTATAATAGTTATATGGAAAAACAACTTTAATAAGTGTACTTTTAATTAGAGGTGTCTAAGAGTTAAATAATTTAAGTGTGTATAGGGTGTAATCAGTTAAGGGCATGTTACAACAGGTATGAACACATAGTGGAGAGACCTAAAGGGAAACATAAGTCAACAAACAATCTTCCGAGGAAACATTCTCGGTAATGAAAAGCAGATTTTTGTCAAGGACGAGTTAAAGGTGTATGGTCAAAGACGAAGGGCCCGTGTCCTAGTGACGTGGACTAAATGAGTAGCTCGTGAGAGTGATGACCGCAATGAAACTATGGTGTTCTTAACGCTAGGAAGTTATACTTATCGAGATATGGTGAAAGAAGAAACAATAATGTGGTTTGTTCAAATTGTAAAAAATCCTAACATGATACCAACTCATCGGTACAGAATGGTAGATAAATAATCCAAAGTATTTAAGAAAAATAGGATCTCGAGGCAGAGATCAAGCACAACAATAGAGAGATGGTTTGAGAACTAGTCGAGAAAGGGGAACCTTCTGGGCTAATACAATAGTGACTAAGGATTCGAACTTTGATTGAAATGTTAGTCTTAAACTGTCATGATACACTAATCCTCTGATGGGAGAATGATCTAATCAAATGAACCCCTACCCTTAGCCATTTTTTTTAAGACAGGAATATCAACTAATCTATATTTATAATCTATAATTTATAATTTATAATGTATATTTATAATCTATATCTATATCTATATCTATAAGTTATACTATATTAAAAATGTGAATGGCCTTAACAATGCCGTTTGAACTTTTTGTCCTTCATTAAAATACTTCTCTTTAGACAAAATAGTCTTTTTACTATTTTTCTTCAAATTATTTTACTATTACCTTTATAATATATAATATTAGCTTTAATAAATATATTTTAAAAAATAGTTTTTGAATTACATTATAGATTGATTTTGGTTAGAAGTTAGGTATAATAAACCAAAATCTCCTAGGAATCTTACAAATTCTCCAACTTTCAACGAAATCAAAATTATTTTTTCATGGAATACAAAATACAAACAAACTACCCTAAAAACATAAATTTTGAAGAAATAAAAATAAAACCAAACTCCACTAGGATTCCTATAAAATCTCCAACTTTCAACAAAGTCAACATCAATATATAAATTTTATGAAAAATAAATAAAATTGAACAATTCTTTTTCCGTAGAAACTAAGCAGTTTTGATTATAATAACAAAGTCCTTTTTTTCTTTTCATAATCAATTCTTGTAGAAATCAAATATGAGTCCAAAATGAAATTCTTTTGAAATTATTTTTCATCAATTTTGTCCTAACTTTTTCAGAGTTTTATTTTTGGATCTTCTTCATCAATTTTATCATAATCTTTCTCCAGCTTTATATTTTTTCAAGTTCTCCTGTTATTTTCTTCTACGAACATTGCAATAATAAATGTATTTTTACCTTGATATAATATAATTTGAAGCTTTAGTTGATAGTTAGCTATATGGTCTTTGCTTTATTGCTTTTTAGGATTTATATTACATGTTAGATTTTGATTTTGTTTTTATTTTTTTGATATCCTCCCATGATGTTCTATGTGTAGCTTTGTTTCGTCGTTTTGAGCAATTTATTTTATGTATTTCATTATTTATCTTCTATTTTTGTGATAGATCTTGTGAAAAAATTATGAAGTTGTTAGCTCTTGATCTATGACTTGCATTGTCTTTCATTACAATTTTCAGGTTGTCATCTTCTATCTTAACATAATCTTTTCTGTTTTTGTTAATTTGTTAAAAGTAGTTGTAAACTAAAAATACTTGCTTTATATTACTATTATATATAAGAGCGGTAAAACATGCACCTCTTCGTCACGTTGTTTGCTTACTTCGTGACTTTACTATATCACCCCTAATTAATTATTATATGTCATTTATATATTAAAAAATTAATAATATTTAATAAAAATATAAAATAAATATTTATGACATGTCTGCTTCATCTGTTTCAACCGCACGTGTTCGTCGACATGCTTGCTTGCTCCGTAATTTTACTATATTATTTCTAATTAATTATTATATATTATTTATGCATTAAAAATTAATAATATTTAATAATAAAATAAAATAGACATTTATGACATGTCTGCTTCAGCTGTTTCAGTCGTAATTTTACTATATCACCCTTAATTAATTATAATAAGTTATCTAAGTATTAAAAATTAATAATATTCAATAAAAAAGGTAAAATAGACATAAAATGCTACATTAATTGATGTTTTAAATTAACTTGACATCTTATATGGCCCATTTAAATATTTATCAGAAGTATTTTTAGAACAATTTTGTTATATCACTTCTAATTAGTTATTATGAGTTATTTAAGACATATCTAGTTCGCTACTTCAATCGTGGTCTTTGGTTGACTCTTGAATTGTAATAGAAGAAAAAGTATTATAAATCACAATAATTAAAAATTTAAATTATTTCAAAAATATAATTGACTATCAATGCCACAAAAGTTTGGATAAGAAGAGTATTATAAATTACAACAACTAACAACTTAAAATAGTAAATTGAAACACCAAAAAAGTATTATAAACTACAATTGCTAACAACTTGAAATATTTAAAAATATATTAAAAATATAATTGATTATCTACATTTTATTTATATCATATAAATTGAAGTAAGAAAATAATATATATTGAATCCGCTAGCACGGTTCCTTGAATATCTAGTTTTTAAAAGAAGTTAATCAAGGACTCCTTTCAACTCATTATCAGACAAATTAGGTTTACGCATAAAAGAAATTCGTAAAATATTTTTGCTTATTTATAGAACTTAATGACTATATATGTTGTGTAACTGCGCAACAAGTTTTTTTTTTTTTTACGATTTGTACAATTTACAATAAATTTTGTTTTTCTCTTTTTTCTCTTTGTTTTTTAGATCAACTTATTTCTGGTGTTGCTTTGTTACAAGTTTCAATCTTTTGTTGACTTCGAGTTGCATAAATCACCATGTTAAGATGCTATTCTAATTTTGAAGGAATTCTCATAACGTTAAAGGGATCAAATTTTTTATGTAATGGGATGATTTGTTCAACTTATTGATGGTTGCAAATGATGAAAAGCAGGTCAATTTGCTATGCGTTGTTTACTTTCGGTGGTTCTTCTTCTAATAGAATATCTTCACCCTTTAATTTGGTAAGGTTATGCACGCCAGAAACTTATCCAATTTGTCACTCAAAAAATAATCCAATATGGCTAATTTTTAAAAGTTAAATTAATTTAGATTAATTTAATAATTTTAAATTAATAGTTTAGATATTCAAAATTTATATAAAAAATATTATAAGTTGTAATGCGTTATTGATTTAGGAATAAAAACTTATTTACATCAAATATTTAATTGCAAAGAACTAATGAATACAAGACATAGTTTTAGCATACACATTTATCTAATTAAGTGATATGTACTTTTATATTAATTTTTAGATAGCTTGAATAAAAATAATTGATACACCCTATGCTGATAAACAATTACCTTAACCTAAGGGATTAGCTTTCTTGATATTCTTAAACTGGTTTAACCTCTGTTACCATTTTATAAACAAAAAAAGTAAAAACATCTAGTACTCCTTTGAACTATGGTCAAATTTGCTACAACACATTTCAACTTCATAAGAGTCCTATTATCTGTCTAAGCTCAAATTTAGTGTATTTTTATCACTCTTTTTAGATGATGTGTCACCTTTTTAGTTGGCGTGATATTTTTGATGTAGCCCCATTTTTATGTAATAAAGGTGCTATGTCAACACAAAAGGGTGACAAAAATAGGCTAAAATTGAGTTTCTAGATTTTCTATGTTATTTATTATCTTGTGTTGTTCTTTTCGTAGTGAGTTTTTTATATTATGTAAACTATCACATGTACTTTTTTCCAAATTTTCTAAGGTTTTTTCTATCCATATTAACTTTTCTTTTAGATCTTCCATTATTTTTCTAATTCGGTTTCTATAATTAATTTCGTTATTTAGATTATCTTGGTTTTCTCTAGTTTTTCTAATATATTCTAACATCCACAATCTTGATCTGAATAATATCCTTCTAGGTAAATGTCTTCGTATATCTGTTCTAACGCATTTATTGTTTCGATTTCGTAGTTTATTACTTCTTCTAATATTATTTTCTTAATATCTATAATTTCTATATCTTTAAGTATATATAAGATTAAAACTTTAAGGTAGTCTAAATGATCTATTTTCTAAAATTGATATTTTATAGTTATTTGTTTTAGCCTTAGTAGTTCTTGCATATTTTTATTAAGAGATTTTATATATTTTTTATTTTCCATGTATTTGTCTATATTTATTTTTATCTGTTTTTCTAGTAACTGTATATTTCGCATATCTTTAAAGATTCCACGTGATTTTAACATAATAAATATTTATAAGAGTAGCTAGGTAGACATGGTATATAAATTTATATCTCTAAGTGCATACAAAATAAGTATCTTAAATTTATCTACCATGACATCAGATAAATTATTATTCATTATCATAAAATTACTTTTTTCAAAATATTCCCTTCAACCATGTACATAATAAAATATAGTCATCTCAGATTACTATATACTAGATTATTCTTAAATAACATGTTCTTCGGTCATTATTAGCATGGTAATTTGGATACTTTTTTTCCTTAAACAGCGCCTCGACTCTGGTTACTCCCCGCCACGGCTTCTTGCCTCATTGGTTTCACCTTTAGGATGACATAGTTCTTAGGGATTTTTCTCCGTTTTCACTTTGCTAATAAACTTCTTAACATATTATTTTTCGAATAATTCTACTATAAAGTAACTAATATGAATTTATTTTATCATATCATGATTGTCAGGAATTATGAATTTAGCTATTCATAATCATAAATAGATATACCTGTTCCGGTAGCTTTGATATTTCTGAGGTTTGTTGCTCATAGCTTTTTCCATTGCAGTGTATATATTTAATTAACTGGGCTAAATATTTTTGAACGGAGAGAATTTTGGCTTGAATGTGAGAAGGCTTGCCTTCTGCAATGCCTTCTTCTCTTTTATTTATAGAAAAGAATACCTTTTTACATTTGTGTACATTTGTGTACACGTTTTTCTTATTTCTACAAAAAGTCAAAAAAGCCTTAATGGCTAAAGATAAAAACACAAAAAACAAACAAAGAAAAGACTTAAAAGTCTTCTACTCTATAAAGTCTATCTAAGCCTATAAAGCTAATCATTCAAACTTTACATTAAATGCTACCAATTTACCAACTACTATCTTATCTTTTACGTAAAAAGATACAATATATTAAATATCTTATCTTCCGTTTATTTTGTCATATCTGTTGTATCTCCATCATTGCTCTGGTCTTATCTTTCCAGCTGACGTTCTTATCTCTTTTTATTCTAGCTGAACTGCTGGGACATCATTATCTCCTCCATTACATTTTGAACATTTGTGATCTGGATATTTATGTCCAATAGTCTTGCAATATCTGGTTAATAATTCTTCCGAAATAAATTTTTCTCTGATAGCTCTGGCGATAGGTTCCGTCTCTGGTTTAAACAACGTGATAATCCATTACCTAATAGTTTCCATATCTGTTTCTCGTAACTCTTTTGAATTTGAATATATAAGTACATGATTTCTTGAATAGTAGCTCCATATAGGATTTTGGTTGCAATATGTATTTGCTAGCTCTTGCAAAATTGTAGATAGTCCAATAATCCTTTTGTTCGCATAAAATTTTGGTATCTCGATTCTAGATATCTCTGGCTGTGAAATAATATCTTGTGGTATAATCATATCTCGTGTCATTCCTATCTTTAGGTATCTCTGGCTGTGAATGACACGAGATATGATTATACCACAAGATATTATTTCACAGCCAGAGATACCTAGAATTGAGATACCAAATTTTTATGCGAACAAAAGGATTATTGGACTATCTACAAATTTGCAAGAGCTAGCAAATACATATTGCAACCAAAATCCTATATGGAGCTACTATTCAAGAAATCATGTACTTATATATTCAAATTCAAAAGAGTTACGAGAAACAGATATGAAAACTATTAGGCAATGGATTATCATGTTGCTTAAACCAGAGATGGAACCTATCGCCAGAGCTATCAAAGAAAAATTTATTTCGGAAGAATTATTAACCAGATATTGCAAGACTATTGGACATAAATATCCAGATCACAAATGTTCAAAAGGTAATGGAGGAGATAATGATGTCCCAGCAGTTCAGCTAGAATAAAAAGAGATAAGAACGCTAGCTGGAAAGATAAGCCCAGAGCAATGATGGAGATACAATAGATATGACAAAATAAACGGAAGATAAGATATTTAATATATTGTATTTTTTTACGTAAAAGATAAGATAGTAGTTGGTAGATTGGTAGCATTTAATGTAAAGTTTGAATGATTAGCTTTATAGGCTTAGATAGGCTTTATAGAGTAGAAGACTTTTAAGTCTTTTCTTTGTTTGTTTTTTGTGTTTTTATCTTTAGCCATTAAGGCTTTTTTGACTTTTTGTAGAAATAAGAAAAACGTGTACACAAATGTACACAAATGTAAAGAGGTATTCTTTTCTATAAATAAAAGAGAAGAAGGCATTGCAGAAGGCAAGCCTTCTCACATTCAAGCCAAAATTCTCTTCGTTCAAAAATATTTAGCCCAGTTAATTAAATATATACACCGCAATGAAAAAAGCTATGGAGCAACAAACCTCAGAAATATCAAAGCTACCGGAACAGGTATATCTATTTATGATTATGAATAGCTAAATTCATAATTCCCGACAATCATGATATGATAAAATAAATTCATATTAGTTACTTTATAGTAGAATTATTCGAAAAATAATATGTTAAGAAGTTTATTAGCAAAGTGGAAACGGAGAAAAATCCCTAAGAACTATGCCATCCTAAAGGTGAAACCATTGAGGCAAGAAGCCGTGGCGGGGAGTAACTAAAGTCGAGGCGCTGTTTAAGGAAAAAAAGTATCCGAATTACCATGCTAATAGTGACTGAAGAACATGTTATTTAAGAATAATCTAGTATATAGTAATCTGAGATGACTATATTTTATTATGTACATGGTTGAAGGGAATATTTTGAAAAAAATAATTTCATGATAATGAATAATAATTTATCTGATGTCATGGTAGATAAATTTAAGATACTTATTTTGTATGCACTTAGAGATATAAATGTTGCAGATATAAGAAAAATTATACTAGAAAAAGCATTTGGAGAATATTACATGACTAGAATAAATTATATACCATGTCTACCTAGCTACTATTATAAATATTTATTATGTTAAAATCACGTGGAATCTTTAAAGATATGCGAAATATACAGTTACTAGAAAAACAGATAAAAATAAATATAGACAAATACATGAAAAATAAAAAATATATAAAATCTCTTAATAAAAATATGCAAGAACTACTAAGGCTAAAACAAATAACTATAAAATATCAATTTTAGAAAATAGATCATTTAGACTACCTTAAAGTTTTAATCTTATATATACTTAAAGATATAGAAATTATACATATTAAGAAAATAATATTAGAAGAAGTAATAAACTACGAAATCGAAACAATAAATGCGTTAGAACAGATATACGAAGACATTTACCCAGAAGGATATTATTCAGATCAAGATTGTGGATGTTAGAATATATTAGAAAAACTAGAGAAAACCAAGATAATCTAAATAACGAAATTAATTATAGAAACCGAATTAGAAAAATAATGGAAGATCTAAAAGAAAAGTTAATATGGATAGAAAAAACCTTAGAAAATTTGGAAAAAAGTACATGTGATAGTTTACATAATATAAAAAACTCACTACGAGAAGAACAACACAAGATAATAAATAACATAGAAAATCTAGAATTAGACATATACTACAGTACAGATAGAATAAATTATTATACAGAAATTTGTAACTCTGCAGTTACTACACCATAAAATAATAAACCAAATAAATTAATGGATACATCTTACAAAAATTTAAGAAATAACCACGCACAAAAAAGAATAGATTGATTACCTATCATAAAGAAACTTAAATAGAGAATCATCTACTACACATTTGCTAAAATGATTAATAGACAACCTAACGAACAATCATTTTTTATTGAACGACGCTTCATAATTATCATTATTTTAATTAATACAAATTAAAGCACTTTCGATCCTTTAATTGAAGGAACTTTGTTGTTGAGAAACTTCATTTGTATGTACATTTCTCATAAGCTGTAAAATCACAAAATAGACATATAAAAAAATAAGTATATGTTTACTTGATAGAATTAAATATGATAACTTTAAATTAAAAAGCTATCGTGAGAAAAACTTACAGGGATTCACATGTACTATCATGCCAAGATCCTTCAGACTTAGAACATGATGCATCTTAAACTGATTGTTAAGAATATAGGAAGCATGACTGATTGATTTATATTAGATTCAAAGCAAGAATATCCAGGTCGAATGGTTCTTCAAACGGTTTTTCTTTTACATATTTTAACCAGATAGGACCATAATTCGCCATCAGTTACAAATCAATTTGCAACGCACCAAGTCCCAGTTCTTCCAACTTTACCTCCCTATGGGACAAAGTACTAATTTATCTCACAATGAGTAATACAAATTAAATAGTCGCTTATGTTTGGTGTGGATATAAATGTTAGAAAAGCAATTAGAGAGGCGGCTATTATGGATGCCTCTGTGTTTATTTATTATTGGTACAAGGCGTACCTCTTTATCTAGTCCAATCAAAATCTGAAATCTCTTGGGTTGAATAGTATTAATTTGGCAATAAATAGCCCTTCATTTATATAGAAATGATAACAAGAAATACTAATACAAAATTCTCTCTAGTTTTCATTCCTGCCTTTTTTTTTTATATAATTTCATAATACATTATCAACACGAGTCTCCGCAAAATCCTTTCAATAGATATTTAAAGGTTAGTGTTTAAATTTCTTAAATAATGTCTAATATTTCTAGACGCGAATTTAGTGCCCTAGATATATCTGGTAAATCTTATATGTCTTAGGCACTAGATGCAGAAATACATTTAAATGCTATGAGTCTGGTAGACACCATTAAAAATAATAATAAGGCATCAGAACAAGATAAAGCCAAGGCCATGATATTTCTTCATCATCATCTTGACGAAGGTTTAAAAATGGAATACCTCATGATCAAAGACCCGCTTACATTGTGGAATAAATTATTGATCCAAATAAAATGGATACTCCTCAAATTTTATTTGGATCAATAATTGATCGTGATGATATTTGTGTAATTGACAGCGGGACAACACATGTAATATTGAAAGATGAAAAATACTTTTCCCACTTACTTAGGAAAAGAGCATGTGTTACAACAGTCTCTGGTAATGCAAAATTAATTGAAGGCTCCGGAAGAGCTATTATATTTCTGCCTAAGGGGAAAAAATTAGTTATAGAAGATGCATTGTTCTCTTCTAAATCTCTAAGAAATTTATTGAGTTTTAAAGATATCCGCCGAAATGGATATCATGTTGAGACAATAAATGAAATGAATGCCGAATATCTTGGAATTACCAAGAATGTCTTAGGACAAAAATAAATGTTGGAGAAATTACCAGCTTTGTCTTCAGGCTTATACTATGCCACAATTAGTATCGCTGAAGTACACTCTATAGTAAACCAAAAGTTTGCTGAAGTACACTTTAGCATAAATCAGAAGTTTACCGATATAAATACATTTGTGCTTTGGCATGATCGAATAGACCATCTGGCTCAATAATGATGAGACGAATCATTGAAAATTCAAAAAGGCATCCGTTAAAGAACCTGAAGATTCTTACACCGGATGAATTTTCATGTGTTGCTTGTTATCAAGGCAAACTGATAACTAGGCCATCTCCACTAAAAGTTGGCGTCGAATCCCCTCAGTTTCTAGAACGTATACATGGGGATATATGTGGACCTATTCACCCATCTAGTGGGACATTTAGATATTTTATGGTCCTAATAGACGCTGTAAACACCTAATTTTTGACCCAAACCTAATATTTTTATATCATTTTAATGTTCAATTAATTTTTATTTTATTTTATTTTATTTTTATTTTTAGGCATTTTAAATTTATCTTACTTTGAGGTTCGTTAAAAATTTTGAAAAATTACAAAAAATAGAGTCACATTTTTAATAAGTTTTATTTTGTTTATATATTTTAGGAAAAAGGAAATTTTCTAAATTACATTTGTTTTTGTTTTTTTCTAAACTTTTAATAAAAATCTAGTGATATTAATATTTCTTAATCATATTTCTAAGACTAGTTGTTAACTTAGGCATTTTAAATTTATCTTACTTTGAGGTTCGTTAAAAATTTTGAAAAATTACAAAAAATAGAGTCACATTTTTAATAAGTTTTATTTTGTTTATATATTTTAGGAAAAAAGAAATTTTCTAAATTACATTTGTTTTTGTTTTTTTCTAAACTTTTAATAAAAATCTAGTGATATTAATATTTCTTAATCATATTTCTAAGACTAGTTGTTAACTTATTATGTATTTTGTCAGATTTTATTAAGTTTATTTTATTTAAAATATTAAAAAAAAAAAAAGAACTTATCCTAAACTACCCAATCTTCCCATTCCCCTAACCTTTCCCACTTCCCATACTTATTCCCCTAACCTTTCCCACATCCCATACTTATTCCCCTAACTTTCCCCACATCCCATAACCTTCCCCACATTCCATATCTCCCACTTCCTCCACACAAACACATATCACTAAACCTAACATCCCCAACTACATAACCCATACACACTCCCTATATAAACACACACATAAAACACTAGAAAAAAAGGAGACACATATGGATTAATTTGAGAAAAAAAATCACACACATGCACACATAAAGGAACACATAGGGGAAAATAAAAACCAAAAATTCCTCACATCAAAAGACTTTGAGTTTTGGTCACGGTTTAAGTTCAAGGCTTCTTCTTGTTGTTGTTAGGAATTATTTTCGAAAGAGGTAACCCTTAATCTTCCTTTATTATGTAGTTTAAACGATTGTATGAAACTTGATTCAATATTATGAAGTTTCTTAAACTCACAAAAAAAAAAAATAAAAAAAAATAAACAACTACTCCCTCCTTAGAACTTTCAGAAAATCAACAACAATTACGACAACACCAAAGAAAAAAAATTCCTCACGTCCCAAACTTTGAGGTTTGTTCGTGGTTTATGTTTTGTGGCTTTTGAACGTTAGCTATTAAAAACTAAAGTGTCGCAATAGGCAACCCTCGATCTTTCCATGTAATTTAGTTTCACAATATAATTGTATGAGACTTGATTCAATTATTACGAAGTAGTTCAAATTATGTATGGGTCTAACTTGTTATTATCCGTTTCTTCTGTTCAGATTTTTATATCATTAATTAATAATTAATACTTCTAGTTTAAGTACCAATAATTGCTTATAATAGCTTCTGATGTGTGGATACTAACTTATAATTATTGGGCTGGAGTTTACTGCCTATGTATCTTCAAATTGTATATCTGTGTATCTTGCATGGGATTCGGTTTATTTTTATTGTAGTTTTTTTATTGTAAATGCATGACCACTTTACCCCAAGGTAAGGTATATCCTAATAGTTTAGTACTTTGAAATAAAGGGTGTGAATTAGATGAAAAGCTAAATATTTTGATAACTTTCTCCTGTGAGTATTTATATATATATATATATATATATATATATTTATTTATTTCGATGTTCAGTTTTGTTTGACAATTTGACATTTCCTACTGTGGTGAGCTCCTAGTAAAAGAAAAGATGCGAGTTAGATTGCAAATCAACTTTTAAAATCTATTATCCGAAAAGAAAAAAAATATTTTTTTCACAAATTTATTGAAGTTGAATTTAATTGGAAAGGATAGAATTAAAGCTTGCTAAATGCTCATTTAGGTTTGGAGAAAATGGATGCGATCCATAAATGCCCCAAAGGCGCGCGAAATATATCAAAATTCGTGGTATGATCGGAAAGTACTGCTACCGGCAAGCCACACATTAATATAATTAAAAATATATGTAAAAGAATTTAAGAGCGGGAGGCAAACAACTTTTAGGTTAACAAATATTATAAATCCAAAACAATAAAATTAATTTAAGCCAGACGTAAGTCATTAAAGCGACCGTGCTAGAACCACGGGACTCGAGGGGTGCCTAACACCTTCCCCTCGGTCAACAGAATTCCTTATCCGGATTTCTAGTTCGCAGACCAAAAAATAAAAATTAAAGAGTCATTTCCTTTTGAATAGGGATTCAATAAGGTGACTTGGAACACCCAAACTCAATTCCAAGTGGCAACTCTGTAAATAAAATAATCCCTTTTCAAAACGTCACTTTAATTGGAAAAACTCATTTTCTCAAAAAAAACCAACTCCCTAGCGGGGGGTCGGATGCGGTGAAAAAAAATTGGGGTGTGACAGACGCATCTTCAAGATGATCGCATGTGTGCCTCTTATTATCTCCCAACCTGGTATTTGCAAAATTATTGACACGAATAATAAGATTAAGGGCGCAATTCTCAGATTATCCTATTAAGGCTATTCGCCTTGATAATAATGGAGAATTTACATCCCAAACTTTTGATGATTATTGTATGTCAGTTGAGATACGAGTTGAGCATCTAGTAGCTCATGTTCATACTCAAAATAGGCTTGCTGAGTCATTTATTAAGCGCCTACAATTGATAGCAAGACCACTGCTTATGAAAATAAAATTGCATACTACTGTTTGGGGTCATGCTATCTTACATGCAACATCACTTGTTCATCTTAGGACAACTCATTATAATAAATACTCCCCATTATAATTGGTTCTGGGCCATGAGACAAATATTTTCCATTTGTGAATTTGTAGATGCGCTGTATATGTGCCAGTTGCACCACCTCAGCGTACTAAGATGGGCCCCCATAGAAGGTTAGGAATATATGTTGGGTTTGAGTCACCCTCTATAATTCGCTACCTTGAACCATTGACGGAAGATTTATTTACTGCTTGATTTGGAGATTGTCGATTTGATGAAACAAATTTCCCATACTTACGGGGAGAAAAACGTGAACTAAAAAGAGAAATTGCATGGAAAGTTTCATAATTAGCTCATTTTAATCCACGTACCCCTATATGTGAAAGTGAGATCTAGAAGATCATTCACTTACAAAAATTAGCAAATCAAATGCCAGATGCATTTACTGATTTGAAAAGGATAACCAAGTCACATATCCCTGCAGCGAATGTACCTGTCTGAATTAAAGTTCCAAAAGAACCATCTTCTAATGTCATAGCTTCTGAATCCCAATCACGCTTGAAGCGTGGCAGACCACTGGGTTCAAAGGATAAAAATCCTAGAAAAAGAAGTGCGATAAATAATTAAGATGGTACTATAAAAGATTCTCCTGAAGAGACTCAAAATCTGATTAATCCTGATATTCCTAAAGAAATCAGTGAACCCGAGACACAAATGAATGAAGAACTTTCAATAAGTTCTACTAAAGATGAAGTAAATTTAAATTGATCAAAAATTATGGTGGATAATATTTTTGCATATAATGTTGCACTAAATATCATGCAAGACAATAAGGACCTTGAACATCTATTTGTCGAAGAATGTCAACAAAGAAAAGACTGGCCAAAATGGCAAGAGGCTATTCAATCTGAATTGAACTCACTTGCTAAATGGGAGGTTTTTGGACCAGAAGTCCAAAACCCAGATGGTGTAAAACCAGTTGGCTATAAATTGATCTTCATACGTAAAAGAAATGAGAAAAATAAAATTATAAGATACAAGGCACGTCTTGTTGCGCAAGGTTTCTCACAAAGACCCGGTGTCAACTATGAAGAAACATATTCACCTGTTATGGATGCAATAACATTTCGATACCTCATCAGTCTAGCTGTACATGAAAATCTTAAAATACATTTAATGGATGTGGTTACAACTTATCTTTATGGTTCACTTTATAACGATATTTACATGAAAATCCCAAAAGGATTAAAATTACCTGAAGCATATAGTTCAAAGTCTCGAAAATTATTTTCAATTAGATTACAAAGATCGTTGTATGTTCTAAAACAATCATGGCGAATCTGGTATAATTGCCTAAGTGGGTACTTGAAAAATGAAGGATACATAAATGATGTTATTTGTCCTTGTATTTTCATTAAGAAAATGTCGTCAGGGTTCGTTATATTCGCCGTTTATGTGGATGATATAAATCTCATTGGGACCCCAGAAGAGTTCCAAAAGGCAATTGAATATCTAAAGAAAGAATTCAAAATGAAAGATCTTGGAAAGACAAAACTTTGTCTTGGTCTGCAAATTAAGTATTTAGCAGACATAGTCTTCATCCACTAAATTGCCTATACCTAGAAGGTTTTGAAATGATTTTACATGGATAAAATATATCCATTAAGTACACCAATGGTTGTCAGATCACTTGAAGTGAGTAAATAGCCATTCCGACCTCTGGAAGAAAGTGAAGAGATTCTTCGTCCTGAAGTACCATATCTTAGTGCTATTGTAATACTCCGTATTTTCGTGCTAGAATTCTAACCGTCGTTCATACGTGTCTAAGCTTTAATCCAAGAGATTCCGATGTGAATATAAGTTTTATGATCTTTATCCTAGTATGTGAAGTGCTCTTGAGATCAACAATGTTCATAGAAATCATTTAGATCCAAGTTGAGCTAAGATCATTTGATTCGTCCAACATTTGATATTTGATTTTAAAAGGGTCTACTTCAAATAAATATAACTCCTTATATACATTGAATTTTTCAGTTCAAGATCCACCAAATTATAGCTAATCGAATTATCTTTTCAACTACCAATTTCGCAAAAATCCATTACCCTAGCAAAAAGATATGCCATTTTTTGTAAGAGGCAGTAAGGAGTCGCGATAGCCTCGCGACGTGAGGGCTGCTTAACTCAAATAGGGATCGCATAGCGAGGGATACTTAACCCAACTAGGGGTTACGATACGAGGGCTGTTCCTGCACTGTTTTAGCTTCTTAAGGGTCAAGGGATACTTTGGTCCTTTCCCCTCGACCCTAAATGTCCAAGGGACATTTTATAGCATCAAAAAGGGCGTAACTTGCCCATCTTCCTCAATTTTTCTCATAAAGAAACCCTCCCCTTTCACCATGAACTAGTTTTTAAAGATTTTCCTCTAAAGAACATAGGAATTCAAGTCATCCTCTTCAAGAAAGAAATTAAGAATTGAGCGTTACAATTTAAGAATCCCAAGAAAACATTCAAAATCATCTCCTAGGGTTTCAAAGTCGAATTCTCTACATCCAACCAAGTCTAGTAAGGTATGTGGGATTTGAACAAGGGCAATCCTTTCGACTTTGTGCCCAAAATTATGTTATTTTGAGAATTTCTTATGATTTTGAATATTGAGTTTTGCCCAAAGTTTCTTATTAATGATTCTAAGCATGATATAATTAAATTATGAAATTCCATGGTTGCTTGAGTTAGAGAATGCTATTTTCATGATTTTGAAGGCCATGAACATGTTATGAGATATTGATTTCGAACTTCAATTGAGTTTAAGCATAATATTATGACTCTTGAATTTTTATGTTGATATTGATGAAATATTTTCAAGAAAACTTATTGAGCATGATGAATTACTATGAATTTACATGAGTTTGATATATGGGTCATTAGACCCTATTTTAAGTATTGATGTTTCAAGAACTTGTGCTTTTAAGCACCCTGAGATTTTTTTATTTTCAAGTTGTATAATCATTATTTGATCTTCGGATACCTAATTTGAGATTTGAAATCCACATTTCAGAGTTTATTATAGATTACATATATGAGTTTGGTTTCATTATAAACCATTAGATTTTATTTTAAAAGTGGATTTCCAATAAGAGGAGCTAGTAAATAATAAGGGAGTAGTATTTAACACCGAGTTGGGTATGATTTCGAGGTCTTATACCCCAAAATTACGTGCCACCGTAGGATTGAGATTAATGGGCCTAAGGCCAAGATTGTGATCACTAAGTTGAGGTTATACTCCCTGGCAAGAGTATAACACTCCTCCCCAACGCGAGGCTTTTTCCTTAGAAGGACATAACATTGGACTCTATGTAGCTCGCATGGTTTATGTTGGTTAAGAGAACCTCCCTTGAGATAAGATATTTTCCTTAAGAGAAGTTATTTTCCTAATAGTAAAGTTTGAAAATTAGTTTCCTAAAGTATTTTCCCTAAAGCTTGGAGATAAGTGATTTTTCTATTAGTAAAGAAAGGCTTTTAGAAGTATCTCCTTAATATTAAGTAATCTTCCTTAAAGTTTTAAAGCTTACAGACTATAGATTTTAGAACAGAAAGGATTTTAGAAACTAAGTGTAAAAGATCATAACTATATTTCAGATGTTGGTTTACCAAAAGATTTGAGTTACAGAGTTCAGCTTCAGAATTTAGATTTAAAGAGTGAGCCCTTTTTACACTTAGACAGTCAAATTTAAAGAGATAATACAAGTACAATTTTTAGAACTAAGTGTAATGACTCACGAGATGTATACTATGTGCTTTGCTATTCCCGATTTATAAGTTTTAGTTTTTAGATTACTCAAGCTATGTGAGTCATTTACATTTAGCATGCATGATTTCTATAATGATTGATGATATTGTTTAACTATTGCATACACCCCCATATACTCAGTATATCCTCAAAAGACTGATCCACATATATGTATATGTGCTACATTGTGTCATAATGTATGTACAAGACTTAGTATGCACATTCAGATTCAGTCAGTTCGCATCTAAGGGTCAGCAGATGATGAATCCTTTTAATTCAAGGGTTTGAGCCAGATAGACAGTTCGAGCAGTTTTTTATTTTCATATTTCAGTTGTATTGAGTTTGGATAGTTGGGAGTCATAAACCGGTTTCCTATAGTCAGTACTAGTAGAGACTTTATAGATAGTCAGTAGAAGTTGATGTATTCAGTTTCAGTTTTGTCATAAAAGAAGAGTTAAAATCTTGTAAATTCAGTTTTGTATTGAGCATATTCATAAAAGAGTTATCTTCCGCTTTATTCTTTCAAATTTATGCATTTTATTCGGTTGCTTGTAAGTATGCCATTAGAAAGGTTAGCTTGGGGTCACTTGTGACCCTAAGCACCGTGTGACGTCTCGGGACACGTTTTCGGGGCGTTACAGCTATTGGTGCACTTATGTACCTCGCTAATGCTACAAGGACGGATATAGCATTTTCTGTTAATTTGCTAGTGAGGTATAGTTCTTCCCCTACGCGAAGACACTGGAACGGAGTTAAGCATATATTGAGGTACCTAAAAGGGTCTATTGATATCGGCCTGTTTTATACTAACAAAACTAGTCCAGATCTTGTCGGTCATGCAGATGCAGGTTATCTATCTGACCCACATAAAGCCCGATCTCAAACAGGCTATGTTTTTACATATGGAGGTACTGCAATATCATGGCAATCGACAAATCAGTTCATCGTTGCTACTTCTTCTAATCATGCTGAGATAATTTTTATCCATGAGGCAAGTACAGAATGCATATGGCTGAGATCAGTGGTACATTCCATCAAAGAGAAATGTGGCTTGAAGCTCAATATCAAGGTATCCACAATCATATTTTAAGACAATGCAGTATGCATAGCTCAACTAAAGGGAGGCTTTATAAAGAGAGATAGAACAAAACACATTTCACCAAAGTTATTCTTCACGCACGATCTTCAGAAGAATAGTGATATTGATGTTCAGCAGATTCGTTCCTGTGATAATCTAGCAGATTTGTTCACCAAATCTTTACCAACTTCAACCTTTGAGAAGATGATACATAATATTGGAATGCGAAGACTAAATAAGTTGAATTGAGGTCTTCATTAGGGGGAGTAAGAATACGCGTTGTACTCTTTTTTCCTTAACCAAGGTTTTTATCCCATTGGGTTTTTCCTGGTAAGGTTTTTAATAAGGCATCACTCAAATGTGTATTCAGTAAATTTTTTTTCACATAGGCATCCAAAGGGGAGTGTTAGAAAATCAATCAGAGAGGCGGCTATTATGGATGCCTCTATGTTTATTTATTGTTGGTACAGGGCGCACCTCTTTATCTAGCCCAATCAAAATCTGCCACCTCTTGGGTTGAATAATATTAATTTGGCTATAAATAGCCCTTCATTTATATAGAAATGATAACAAGAAATACTAATACAAAATTCTCTCTAGTTTCCATTTCTGACTTTTTTTTTTAATATAATTTCATAATAATAAATAATTTTTCATACATTTTAGTCTTTTAAGTTTATCAAACATAAATAATTTTTAAATTTGTTATATATTTATCGAATTCTAAATATTAGATTTAACAAACATTATGAGTAACAAATCAACTAGAAATACCAAAAAAGTTTAGAGACCACAACTTCACAAATAGTAGAGGCTGCTCCTAAAATATCTACATCTGACACCAAAAATAGTCAAAAAAATAACAAAGTGTTTGCATAATTAAATCTTTTTTGAACACAATTTTCGTAAAATCTAACTATTAAAGTTTACTAAATATTGAAAAGACTAAAAATGCACGTATTTTTACAAATTATAAGAATCAAAATTACTCAAAAATATACTTAAAGATTTATAATGAATTTCCAATGAAAATTTAGGTGGCAAAAGCTTGTGAAGAACAACAACACGAGGAAGCACGAGAATATATTGAGTTTTTTTGTTTTTTTTTTCTTATGCCTAGACATAAAAAGTCCCGTTAGTTAAATAGCATGATTCATCTGTTATAATATAATCCAATATAAATTGGATATTAATGTTATTGTTTCCCCCCCTATAATAGTTATATGGGAAAACTACTTTAATGTGGCTTAAGTTGATTTTAAAACATTCATTTCCTAAATTAAATCAATGCCAAGATGTGTTTTCATTTATTTTGTTAGAAAATCTGTAATTTCATTTGAAATTAGATATTATGAATTTGTGTTAAATTCGACCATTTCTTCCTGCAACTTTAAGCTTAAAAGTATACTCCCCCAATCCATCTTTCCCTTGATCCATTTTTATTTATTTATGTTTAATTTGATAGATTTTCTAAAAGTAATAAAGAAAGTGATAAGTAATTTTACTATAGATATACAATAGCTTTATTGAGTTACTTCTAAAATTTTTAAACCGGACAAGTAAGAGTGAACATCTATTCTTAGTTTATTGGATAATTAAAAATGAATGGAGAGAGTAAATATTCCCCACCCCACAAATCTTAGCTCAAAATAATTGTATACTCCCTCGATATATCTGACTAGTATTAAAAATAGATATTTTTATTTGTTCATTTTAACAAATCAAGAAAGTTTCATTACTTTTTCACCATATTACCATTAGTATTAAACAACTACCTAGCATAGTAATAGTTAAATTAGAGTTTCAAAATATCATTAATAAGATGTTCTTCTTTTTCTTCTTTTAATAAGTGTACTTTTTCTTCTTTTTCTGTTGTTTTTGTTTTTCATTGACATGTTTCAATGCTTTTTCTCTGTTAAAGGTATTTTTTTTTTCTTGGAAATTGAGTTTATTTTTAATAGAAATTTAAACCCTGTAGAAAAAAACTCAATCATATTTAACTTTATTATTGGTTAGTTTTGTGAACGATTTTATTGTTTTGTTTGCAAACTAGAGAGGAGCTAATGGATATAAAAGAATTATGAAAAGGATAAAAAATTAGTTTTTTCGACCAATTAAATCGAATTAATCAATGTTAATTATTGTCTTGTTCCATCGATTGAATACATTCTGTTAATGCATGTAATTTATGCTTAGCTAGAATCAAAGTTTCTCATGAAAGCTGTTGTAACACTATAAGTTATTTAAGTGAAAATTGATTGCTATTGAATATCATTTTTTTAAGTGTGATAATTATTTACCATAAAAAAAATCTATCGATTGGGATCATCAAACTAAGCTTCAGGAGGCCGCTTTGTATTGATTGGTCTTGAATTTTTTTAGGAACAGACAATTTTCTACAAATAGTAAAATTTGGAAGCTAATTTGCTCAAATAAATTTACTAGTACAAATATAAAATTTAAATTCAATAAAATAAATAAAATGATAAGGATTTGAGGGGTATTTTTATCTTTACATATATAATCCCACGACAGTAAATCTTATATATTATTAATATCACCAAATGGAAGGTATTAGTTATATATCCTATAATACCAAATAGGGTGTATAATACATATATTATCTATACATTTACTCAAAATTCCTACCAAACATAGTACTAAATAATACTATTTCTAATACATGGATTATTTCTCCTAAGACACTCTACCAAACGACCTCTTAAAGTCTTATTAAAGTGTCATGATTCAAATGGTCGTGAGTGACATTCAAACTAACCCTCTGATGGAAGAACAATCTAACCAAAATGAACCCAAACTCTTAACCATTTTTCTAAGACAGGAATATCAACTAATCAATACTAATGATAAAGAATATCAAAAAACCAACATAAATATAAGTGTGTGGAATGAAAACAACTACCTATTGCAACTTCCCAAGGATCCAAAGTCATCATTCAAGAACATTCTTGTCATCAGAGAGTCAATGTAACACCCCACCTTTCTACTCATCTAATGACACTCCATAGGATCATGTAAAGAAGAGAAATTTAGCAGAAAAGGTTTGGAGAGCGTAGGACAAGTTTTTTAGGAAATTTTTTGGGCTGGAGAACTGGGTAGCGCTCCAGCTAGAGGCCAACTCCAACATTCCAACTGTGGCGTACTGGGCGGTACTCTATGCCAGAGGCCAAACTCCAGCAGCCAACTGTGGCGTACTGGGTGACGCTCTGTGCGAAGGGGAGCATGGTTAACGTGAATCCAGCGTGTCCCACCTAAATACGCCCCTTCCATTGGTAATTGAGTGATCAGAAAACAGAGGCAGAGTGAACAGTGTTGGCAAGTCGGTGAAGAGTAATTTTACTTGTTCATCTTACTTGTTCCATCGGTAATTTTACTACTCCCTCCATTCATCTTTACTTGTTCACTGTTAACTTCATACTCCTTAAGAAATGATAAACAGTAAGAGTAATTTTACTATACCACTCCTTGAATATAATACCTTTAAAGCTTTGATAAATGGTCGAGGTTCGAAGTCCCGTTCATTGCTCTACAAAGGGTAAGTCCTCTTATTCTCTCCATAGCTCCTCCGTGATAGTTCTCAGTTCGATGTTACCTTATTCAATGTTTAGTCCTCCTCTTTTCTTTCTTTTTCGTTGTTCATGTTTCCATCACTAAACTCATGCATTATTAATTCATTTCACTAATGCTTTTCGTTTAGAATACAATTATTAGTATTTTTTATGTTTCTTTAAAATGATCCTTTTTTCTATAAAAGTCATTTGTTATAAGTTACTCAATAAGAGTTAATTGGTTATTAACAAAAACGAATAATCGCGAACTCACAGATATCCCAAGTGCCTTAAAAATGTTCTTGTGATATTAATGAGAGCATCTAATTCAGAATCTTTAAAATATTTTTAGTCTTTTCTGTTTTAATACTTAAAGAGTTTTCAAAAGATTTTCTTAATTTCTCTTTAATTAATTAAGTGGCTACTCTTGTTTTCCTAAAGTTGTACTGAAAATTTGAATAAATTTTAGAAATAATTTTTAAAGTCAAATCATTATCTTGCAAAATAGGACAAATAAATTGAAATACAAAGAGCATTTTATTATAAAGTCATTCTGATCCGGTAGAACTCAAGTCCGCACAGACCTCTAGCTATACCCAGATAAACCCAATCTAGTTCGAATCGAACACTTCCAGTCAAATAACCAACTTGGACCCAGCCAGGTTATTATTATCACTGTGTTAAAATATGTAATTATAATTTCCTGAATTATATACCCAAGATACTGGAAACTCTGTCTTTTGAATGACCAGAGAATACGATTCCTTATTGGAGTTCGTGTTATTATATCACCATTTGATATAATAAATTTAATATTTTTGAAAATACATTGAGTGATGAATAGTGTTTAATATCAAGGATACAATTGATAAAAAAGAGTAATTATTCATTAAATTTTTTCAAACTGAAAAAGAATTGTTATATATTTTTTTTCATAACATGAACAATTATTATTGAACAAACAGAATAAATAACAAATAAAAAATCGGAGGGATTACTAAAACTAGCAGATTTTTTCTCAGTCTCTAACCCAGTGGGTAAATCTATCATAGCCTGGTGTGTATACAGGAACTGTCCGATTATGATATCTCAAAAAGTCACTTCAGCAGACTTAGTCGAATTAGAGATGACCGATTTTGATGTCATTCTCGGCATGAATTGGTTTTATTCCTGCTATGTCTCAGTCGACTGTAGAAACAGAATTGTCCAGTTTCAGTTTTCGAAAGAACCCATCCTAGAGTGGAGGGTAGTACTTCAGCACTTAGGGGTCAGCTTGTTTCCTACCTAAGGGCATGGAAAATGATATCTAAGGGATACGTCTACCATCTTGTTCGAGTCTAGGACTACAGTTCAAAAACCCCTAATCTTGAATCAGTACTAGTAGCATATGAGTTCCCAGATGTATTTCCTGAAGATCTTCTCAGAGTTCCTCCCAAAAGGGAAATAGACTTCAGAATCGACCTTCTTTCGGATAATCAGCCCATATATATTCCTCCATGCAGAATGGCACTTGTAGAACTCAGAGAGTTAAAGAAACAGTTAAAATATATTCTATATAAGGGATTCATCAGACCCAGCATATCCCCGTCGGGTGCACCAGTTTTATCCGTGCACAAGAAAGATGGTTCACTCAGAATATGTATAGACTACCATCAGCTAAACAAATTCACGGTCAAGAACAAGTATCCACTCCTCAGAATCAATGACTTATTTGACAAACTTTAAGATGCCAGTTATTTTTCCATAATATACCTCAGATCAGGATATCATCATCCCAGAGTCATAGAATGTGACATCCCAAAAATAATTTTTTGAACCTGGTATGGTCACTTCGAGTTTCTAGTCATGTCCTTTGGTCTTACCAATGTCCCATCAACTTTCATGGACTTGATGAACCGTGTGTTCAAGCAGTACTTGAACATGTTCGTTATAGTCTTCATAGATGACATTCTCGTCTACTTCTGCAGTGAGCATGATCATGCAGACCATCTCAGAATAGTGTTGCATACTCTTAGAAACCATCAGCTATTAGCCAAATTCAGTAAGTGCGAATTTTGGCTGAGGTTAGTAGCTTTCCTTTGCCATATAATTTTCAGTGATGGCATTAGAGTTGATCCCCAAAAGATCAAAGCAGTGAGAAACTGACCTAGACCCATCTCTCCATCAGATATCAGGAGTTTTCTGGGTTTGACATGCTATTACTGACAGTTTGTTGAGGGATTTTCATCTATAGCGTCCCCTATGTCCAGATTAACTCAGAAGAAAGTCAAATTCCAATGGTCAGATTTTTGTGAGAAGAGTTTTCCGGAGTTTAGGACTCGACTTACCTCAACCCCAGTCTTGACTTTACCAGACGGCTCAGATGGCTTTGTTGTGTATTGTGATACATCCATAGTAGGTTTGGGTTGTGTCCTCATGCAGAGAGGTAAGGTCATAGCCTATGCCTCTAGACAACTTATGTAACGCCCTGAATCTGATACCCAAAATGCTACATGGTGTTCATGACCCCGAAGGACCACAAGCTAACCCATGACTGATATCTATACCCGAGAACTTCATAATATACTGTATATATATTGTAAAAATACAAAATATAAAATGCAAGACCATAAGGTTCAAAACTGAATAACTTTTGAATAAAACAATGTCTGAATAGGGTATTAAAATACCCAAAACTGAAATAAACTATTTGAAAACATCTAATCTAAAAGCCTCTAATTGACTGAACTGTCCGAATAAGAAGTTGATGAGACATGACCCCAACTAACTCCAACTACTGGAATAAACTAAGTACTAAAAAAAAGAAGTAATCAAATCATAACACCCTCAAATGATGAGGACTCACTACTGACTCTGACTGCTGAAACTGGAATGCTACTGATGCTCTGGAGCTCGTGCTTACTAACCTATGGTATAAAACACCATAGCACAAATGCGTTATTACGATTGAATATACTGGTATTCAAGTGAGGTAGGCTGAATGCAAGGGGTTCATATGTATGAACAATACTAACTGACTGTATAACATGAACGTGATAATACATGCATGAATAAGTAACTATAACTGAATTCGTGATAATACTGACTATTGAGTCTGAATACTAATAACATGATTTACTGATAACTGATATAACTGGGCGACTGTGTCTGATAGTATAGGCTCTGATAGAACTAACTGAGTTTCGTACTGTACTGAGTGATTTTATCTGACAGTGCTGAATCTGAAGAACTATTTGAGTTTTTTTACTGAGACTAATACTGAGATTGAGATTGTGGGAAGTAGTCATCTAACCGGCATGCCCCAAATAAAGCAATATAGCTGAGTTGGATTCCAATCTATAACCTTAATTAGAAGGGTGTCAATACCGCGCCACTGGTAAGGACAACTGTGAGTGATCCCTCATCTAACAGGTAATCTATGGAGAACGATGGGACCCTCATCTAACAGGTTAAGCCACCTCATCTACCCTCTACTAATAGGTTTGATGTCTGAACCTATGCTAGCTACGTAGTTCTGGAATACAAAGACTGCTTCTAAGAATCACACCCTCAACAAATAGGTGAGTTCCCATCCTTGGGCCACTCGGTGCTGAATTCTACTCTCATCTGAATAGACACTAAAAATGATTAACTAAACTGAACTGGACTGAGTTCATTGAGTTCTGTTGACTGATGGAATACTAGTGAGATTACTAAGATTACTGAGTTTTCCTGTGTCATAAGACTGATTGAATTTTACTGAGCATGGCTTGATTGGGAGTATCTTGAAAAACTAACACTGGCTCTAGGCATACAACTAAATTTTTGGGTACAAGTACCCATAGGAATTGATAGAATGAAAATGACAAGGCATGACACTTCTTGAACTCATGACCAACATTAATAATTCATAATACAATAATTTGGGGATTTCATGAAGCACATGGTTATCATAATCTTATTCATGAATGGAAACGCATATAAACATGTCATACTTTCATAAACCTAATCTCGCGAACATTCCATCAAACATTCATAATGCACACAATATCATGGAAGTCATTCTTGATCATAGGGTAAAGCATGCATTTATCACTTGGGTCACAATTAAGCTATAATGCATAATTTCTATTCTCTTAGGCATTTTATCAAACACCTAGGATGGATGACTTAGGGCATAGGCATGACCATCAAATTAATACAACAAAACTCCAAATTCTACTCAATTTCACATATTCCAAACCACATACTAGCATAGGTTCATGAACAATACATAAAGATTCTAACTTGGAAATCATACATCCATAATCACATGAACATAATAAACCCACAACACAAGATTTAAAACTTATTCTTGGGCTTCATAGATGAAAGAAATCCATGAATGAACACTGTGCATACCTTGATTCTTGATTTGGGGAAGATTGATGGTTAAATCTTTGGGAATTGAAGCTTGACTTAAAAACCCTAAAGTTGTTATTGAGAGAATTTAAGAGAATATGGGTGTATGTTGGTGTATTTGGGGCTAAATTAAGTGTTTTGGACGTTTTTAATGTTAGCCAAAGGACCAAATTTCCCTCAAATACGCTGATTTAAAAGCTAAAAATTCTAGGTGCGGGGAGTGGAGTATGCATCGCATGCTCTAGTCCTCTGGGCTGGAGCGTGCGTTGCATGATCTATCGCATGCCCTGGGCTATGAAATGAAGTATGTGGCGCACACATATCGCATGCAACTACTGTTTTGAAATCCAAACATGCCCTAAACGGATTTTGGAAATTTCGAAACTCACCCCATATGTACTATCGATTTGGCCCATCATGACCCAAATTAAAAATTGACAAACGGAGGTCGGGAAGGTCAGGAAATAATTTTCTGAAGTTCAGAGGGTTAAAATGAGACTAAGTGTTGAATCTTCTATAGAGCTTTAAGGATCTTAATTTGACTTAGAGTTTTACGGGGTATTACAACTTAAGCCCCATGAAAAGAACTATCCAACTCATGATCTTGAATTAGCAGCAGTAGTTTTTACCTTAAATATTTGGAGGCACTATTTGTATGGGGTGCATGTGGATGTGTTCACAGACCATAAGAGTCTGTAGTATGTGTTCTCTCAGAAATATCTTAACCAATGTCAGAGAAGGTGGCTAGAGTTGTTGAAAGATTATGGCATGAGTGTTCTTTACCATCCGGGCAAGGCCTTGATGTGTGAGCTGATACTAACATATTTGAGGCTTTTAACTGAGAATAATTACAAAATCTTAAGCAAATTTTGTCATTTTTGATTGTTTTATCTTTGATTTTGCAATAGAAGCTACAAGGATGGAAGCAAAAGAGTTGAAATCTGAAGCAAAAAAGAAGAGAAGTGTGGATGACGACATTCTTGATACGTTGTCATCCCTGTGATAAGTTATTAGCTTCATCATCAGCCTTAGACAAAGAATGGACCTCAGCTAAAAGTTGTGACGACATTTTGTGATAAGCCGTCAAGGAGTTGATAGGTCGTCAAAATTGTTGTCAGTCTAAGGCAGAACATAGGAGTTGAGGTAGGTAAGTGATTACATTTGTGATAAGTCGTCAAAGATCTGATAGGCCATCACAGTTCATCATCAGCCTAAGGCAGCGAATGGCAAAATCAAAGAGTAGCTGACGACATTAGTGATAAGTCGTCAGCCTCTTGATAAGGCGTCACGAATGGTGTCACCTTTCTGAGAAATTGCTGCACTCTATGATTTTGTTTCCATAATTAGGGTGAACTATTTAAAGCATTGTTTAGAGTTTTCTAATGAGTTTGGAATATCTTTTGGGAGACACATATTTTGTTACTTTTCCCTGTAGTTTCTTGGCTTGAAAAATAATTAACTTTGAAGAGATTTCCATCAATACTTTGGGATTCCTATTGTGATGTAATATGAGAATCACTAGTTATTATTCATCTTGTGGTAAGTTTATCTTTCAAATTATGAATTCATCTAGTTGTTTCGATCATTACATCATGAGTGGCTAAACCCTTCTAACCTGAATTATGGAATCTATGGGTTAAGTTTTGGTAAGATGCTAAGTGTTTAAGATTCAAAAGGTAATAGCACTCCTTGATAATTCCAAGATTTTAATCATGATCTATTGGTTGCAAACAATATATAGCACCTACTTTGATTTGCTTGAGATAAGAAATCAAATACAGTAGGAAGTGAATTATTGACAGGGACTTGGAAGCACTAAAAACTTCCATTTAATAATTGATGTTGTAACAAGGTTGATTAACCTGAGGTAAAGTCTGGTCAGTGAATATAAATTTCCTAAGTCCGAGACGATTATGTAATTAAATGCTTGAGTAGGTCGAGAGATATTTAGGCATAACTTCGATAAAGATAATCTGTTGTCCTATTTACTGTGAGAATCTTGAATCACTATTAGCATATGTCAAGTACCAAAACCCATAGTGAACATAATTCTTGTTTTCCATAAATCTTGATTACAAATACTGAAGCTAAAGTGACCAACAATTATTTGTTAAACTTAAAACCTCCCATTTCAGGAAACATCCAACTGTCAGTTGATTAACTCACAAACGACTTAAGTTCACACCATATTCCCTGTGGGATTCGACCCCAACATAGTTGGGTTATATATTGACAACGATAGCTTACATTATCATTAGAGAGGTGAAGTTTAAGCGTTATCAAAAATAGCGTCCATGTCGGGGAATACAGTTGTAAATTGAAGTTTGTGTACGCTAATTAACTGTTAGTCAAATTTCCTAGTTTTACATTTATTTGTTGTTTTTTTTTTATTGAAGGATCTTTGTAATGTATTCCAAGAACCAGAAGTTCTGAAGAACCATTATTACCACTTAATTCGGAACTGCAATGAATTAGAAGAATGGTAAACCAGCAAGAGGCTGACAGATTAACAGCCTTAGCTAGAGCTCAGGTGAATATGCAAAATGTCAGTCAACAAGAACGACATACAAATCCTGAAGATGAATACTTGGGAGATGAGAAGTTACTAAATCCTAGTAACCCAAGGCGTGTAGAGCAAATAGCTGCACCAGTATAGTGTAATGCTAACAGGAACTGTCCATTCTAAGAAAGGCAAGATTACCAGCCGGTCCAATACGACCTCAATGATGATGATGTGGAATGGATGGAGAAGGTACAATTATTCCTTCACCGTTGGCACCTGGGGCAAAATTCAACAATACGAGTACTATGTTTCAACTCCTCAATCTGAAGGGGTTGTTTGGTGGCTTTCCTGGGGATGACCCAAACTTGCATCTGGTGAACTTTGTCACCATCTGTAAATCTTTCGATAACCTAGGAGTGGGCCAAAATGCTATTCGGTTGAGATTGTTTTTATTGTCTCTGTCTGGGGCGACAACATTATGGCTTAATGAGTTGACACTCGATTCTATAACCAACTGGAGGCAGTTGAAAAGAGCTTTCCTATAAAGGTTCTTTCTGTCTTCTAGGAGGGTACAGTTGAGGGATGAGATCAGCAACTTTAGGAGGCTCCCAACTAAAGCCTTGTATGAAACCTGGGAAAGATTCAAGAAGAAACTGACATAGTGTTCGAACCACAATTGACGGATATACACTTGATGGAGACTTTGTACAGAGCTCTTAATTCTGTTATAAATCCAATTGTAGATAATGCTGCTGGTGGTTCGTTTGTTGATCTTACATTCCTAGAGGCTTCTGAGATGCTAGAGAGAAGGACCAAACAGAGTTGGGAATGGCATACCAGAGACTCTGTGGTAGCCAGCCTCATTGTTTCTGTGGGTATGACTGAGGAACAACATAGAAGAGATAAGGAGCGTGACCAATACATAGCTCAACTAAAAATGAATATGGATCTACTAACCAAGCACTTGCTATCAGGCAAGACTGAGAAGGTAAAAGCTCTGTGATCTCAAGATAGAGTTGATGCTGATGTAGAAGAAAAAGCGAACTATATTAATAATCAGAGGGGTTTCTGAGGCAATGTATAAGGGAATCAAGGTTGGAATTATTATGATAAACCTGGTTATAAATATAGGGAGCAAGGAAATTAGAGAAACAATAATGATAGGAGTAGGCTCTATGTCCCTCTTGGAAATCGCGAGACTGCTACAACAAGTTCTAAAAAAATGTCCATGTAGGACCTGATTTCTAAGTTGTTGAAGGGAGTGGAGGCTACCAACTCTGGTGTGATCACCATGAAGACCGATCTTTCATCCATCAGTCAGTTGGTAAACTTATATTCCACTGCATTAAAATAGTTAGAGCAGCAGATGAGCCAACTCTCTGCAATATTCAACCTGAGGAAGAGTGGAACATTACCAAGTGATACAATCCAGAATCTGCGAAATGATGGCTCATGTATGGATATTACCACGAGAAGTCATAAGATATTACCTGGCCCTTCTATGGGCAAAAGTGTGTTGGATGAGGTAGTTGATGATGAACCCAAAGAAGAATGTCCAGTGGAGTCTAAGAAGCTGGATAATACTGATGATGCTCCAGAAAAGGGAAAGAGAAGGAGAAGTAGGTAGTGTTGAAAACTCTTCCAAGACTACCACCTCCCTTTACTCGATGATTAAAGAAGAAAATTGATGATGCAAAATTTTGTAAGTTCATGGCAATGCTCAAACAATTGACGGTGAATATGCCATTAGTTGAGGCACTCGAGCAAATGCCAGGATATGCAAAGTTTATGAAGGACCTTGTGACTAGGAAAAGAGAGGTGAGATACGATCTGGAGGATAATTGATGATAGGCGAATTTACGCGCCTATATCAATATATTTTGCCCATATTTTAGCCTAGTTTTGAGAACTAATTATCTATTTCATGCACTTTTAGTCCTTTTTCCTATAAATGAGCTAACAAACATGATTAGTAAAGTTTCAGGTATAAATGATGCAAAATACAACATTTTATGGCTTACTTGACGCAAAAGAAAGCTCACAAACGAAGTAGAAAGGAGCTGGACGCCTAAAGGACCAAATCTGCTGCATGGAAAATCTGTCCCGGGCAAAAACAGCATTTCTGAATACTTTGGGGACTGCATGGAAAATCTGTCCAGGACTAAAACAGCATTTCTGAAGACTTTGGGGACTTACAGACACAAAGCTGGATTTTGACAATGATACATTAACCTAGTACAATTGGGTTATGTATTTCATTAGTTTATTTGGATTAGGAGAATGTTACATTAACCTAGTACAAATGGGTTAAGTATTTCCTTAGTTTAGTAGGATTTGGTTATTTATTTCATTAGCATAGTAGGAGTAGGATAGGAGTATTATAAATACCCTATCATGCTAGAGATTTTAATCAAGTCCTCCCTTAGTGGAGGCAACTCCTCCCTTCATTCAAGAAATTCATTCTTAAACTATTAATTTTCTTCCATCTTTCTCATCTTCCACTACAAACACTTCTAATCTATTCTTCTATTCTCAAATTCCACAACAAGAGAATCGTTACTTGCTACAGAATCACTAAAATCACATGCCAAACACCTACTATTCACGCCATCCACCATGCAAATCGTGATATCCTTCGCATTCATGGGTAACTAAACCTCTTAGTTGGGGTTATGGAAGCCGAATGAGTTACTATCTATTGCTATGAGCTTGTGAGTTCAAGACACGTATATTGCTTATATCATTATTCTCTTCATCTTAAATCTACAATCTTTGCGGTTTCAAACACAAGAACACGCCATTCTAACATCTAACCTGTTCGAGAGAAAGGTTATTTGTCTAGAAAAGAAGACGCATAGACCAACGCCAGTCTAACATTTAACTTGTTCGAGAGAAAGGTTAATTGTCTGGAAAAGAGATAATGTCAAGGTAGTAGGACACCCTTTCCTATTAAAAAGCTAGTGCCGTAACTGGACTAACCTCTTGGAGAATTCGTACCGTTAGACACGCTTTAAGCTCGAGAGAGTTAAAGTGAAATAGTCCTTGTTTAGGTCAAGAGACGCTTGGATTTACCATCGACTACAATTCTCTATAAGCAATTGCATGTCAAGACTCTACACACTCATAGCCAATAGAGACGTATACCTCTGAAGGTGGACATAACCCCAACGCCTCAATTCTCATTTTCTACAACCAACGTGACAATCTTCCTCTTTTTACTTTGCTATTTTCAGCTTTTACTTTATTGTTTTGGTTACATATTACAATCCCCCCTTTTACGAGACTTGCACCAAAAGTCTAGTAAACGTTGCTTACTTGTTGGCCGAGCTATTCCCTGTGGGATCGACACCCAACCCAGGTTGGGTTCTATATTTGCTAACGACCGCTTTACACTCCTACGAGAGCTGTAGATTGAGCGTTATCAAAAATTGGCGCCATTGCCGGGGAATACGAGTGTCAATCAAGTTTGTGATAATTACTAGACCCTTTGGTCAAAGATTCTTGTACTTTTACTTTTAGTTGTTGTTTTTTGTTTTTTTTAGGTTTATTCAGTGCATCAATGGAGGCACAAGCTGAAATTGAAAGGATGGCTGCTCAAGTGCATCAACAGAATATTGATAACCGTAGGCGAGCAACAAATCCTGACGATGAGGATCTAGGCGATGAAGAGCTACTAAACCCACGGCATACTGCTGAGATGGCGGAACCCATGCAGAGGAGAGATCGTCAAGCGCGATTGAGGCCTGATCGCCGAGTTATGCAAATTCCTTTTGATGACGAAGAGGACGATCTAGACGGACCTGGTGCCACCGGAGCTATTATTCTTCCGCCATTAGCACCCGGAGCAAAGTTCAATATCACTAGCGCCATGATTCAGCTTTTACAACTCAAGGGATTATTTGGTGGACTAGCAGGCGATGATCCGAATATGCATATGATCAACTTTATTTCTACATGCAAGTCATTCGACAATCCTGGAGTTGGACAGAATGCAATTCGATTACGTCTATTTCCATTGTCTCTGTCTGGGGAGGCAACTATGTGGTTGAATGGGCTGACTCCTGATTCTATTACTCATTGGAGGCAATTGAAAGACGCTTTCCTAGAAAGATTCTTTCCGCCATCCAAAAAAGCACAATTGAGAGATGAGATCACCAATTTTCGACAGCTTCCAACTGAAGCTCTCCACGAAACATGGGAGAGGTTCAAGACGAAGCTAATGCGATGCCCAAACCATCATATGACCAATGTCCACTTGATGGAGATATTATACAGAGCGTTGAATTCGGTGACTAAGCCAGTGGTTGATAATGCAGCAGGTGGATCATTTATGGACCTCACCTTTGGGCAGGCAAGCAATATGCTAGATCGGATGACGAAGCAAAGTAGAGCTTGGCATACTAGGGATTCTGAGGTAACAAGCCCCACTTTATCTTTTGGCATGACTGCAGAGCAGAGGCGAAGACAAGAGGATCGTGACCAAGACATGGCTCACATGAAAATGCAGATGGATCTTCTTACCAAGCACTTATTATCAGGGAAGACCGAAAAAGTGAAAGTTGTAGCGCTAAAAGGAAGAGACGAATCTGATTCTGAAGCGGAGGCCGACTACTTGAACAATCAGAGGTGTTTCCGTGGGAATGCCCAAGGAAACCAAGGTCGGAACCATTATGATAAATCTGGAAACAAAGACCAAGGTAGTTGGAAGAACAAAAATGAAAAGAGTGGTTTGTACGTTCCCCCTGGTAGACGTGATACCACCACATCTAATTCTGGGAGTATGGAAGACATGATGGCTAAGTTATTGAAAGGAGTGGAAGCAACGAGCGCAGGAGTTAAGGAGGTGATTGATGATTTGTCCTCCATGAAGAAACTAGTTGATTCTCATTCCACTTCTATCAAGCAAATAGAGCAGCAATTGAGCCAACTTTCAGCAGCATTTAATCAAAGAAAGGCTGGCACTTTACCTAGCGATACTGTGCAAAACCCAAGGAATGATGGGTCATGCATGGCCATAACTACCAGAAGTGGTAAGGTGCTGGAAACTTCAGCAAAAGGCAAGCAAGTGGTTGACGAAGTGGTACGGTTTGATATATGCAAAACAATGAAGCAGCCCAGCGATATGAATGAGTCATCTGTAGCTGATGTTCATTATGAGGATATGAAAGCATTATCTATAGAGAAACAACCTACTGTTGAGCCATTGTCTGCTGTGCCACTGAAAGTTGAGCATGAAGATAATGAAGGTTATGAAGAAATTATGAGTGCTCTAACAGAAATAAAGTCTTATACTCCTAAGAAACCGGATTGTGAACTCAAGAATCGACCAACAGCGAATACTCCCTTTGATGAGCCACCGATGCTAGAATCGCAAGAGCTTCCCGATTATCTAAAGTATGTGTTCTTGGAAAGTAGAACTATACTTCCGGAGAGAGCAGATGATTTAAGTGAACAGCACGTAGAAGCTCTCATCTCTGCTCTGAGGAGATACAAGAGAGCTATGGGTTGGACTATTGATGATATAATTGGTGACTCTCCGGAGAAACGTATGAGCCAGCTCGAAAAAGATCGCATGACCACAGGTAAGCCTCATTGTCGTCTAAATCCTTTTAGAAAACGATCCATCACTTATCTCGACGAAGTCTAAGTACTCGAGGTAACTACGTCGAGCCACGACAATAAATAAGGCGCTAGATGGGAGGCAACCCATCGTTTTATCGTTTTATCGTTTTATCGTTTATCGTTTTGTCTTTCTTTTATTCTAGTACTTGTTTTTGCTTTTGATAAATGAAAATCCAAAAATAAGAGTCGTGCCACGACCAAAACTAAGGCGCTTGGTGGGAGGCAACCCATCGTACTAATTGTTTTCATTTGGTTTTGAGCAAAAATAGGTGCAAGAAGTATGCAACGAGGAGATTGATTTCAATTGACGATTTGGTCGCATTGTATGGTAAAGTCGGTAAGTTAGGAATGGTGATGCATAAGGCTATGAAGTGAGCCTTTCTCACGTCATAATAGGCTTCGAGGAAGGCTAGGCCTTGGTATAAATAGGCCACGAACGATGCACAACCTATTCTATAGCCTAAAGACTCGGAATCTAGTGTGCTATACACAATGCGCCGCCTATTCCTAGGTGTGCTTTTGACTATGCGCCGCCTATGCTATGGCATTTGAGATACTGAGACCAAATGCCATAGGATATGCGCCGCATATGTCTAGATATGCCATAGGATATGCGGCGCATATGTCCCATTATGCCATGGACAATGCGCCGCATATGTCATTGATATGCCAAGAGATATGCGCCGCATATGTGGTGATTTTGTCCCCAAATCCGATTGTAAATGGGTCATAACCCGACCCATACTCTTCCTATATAAAGGGGACATAGTTTTACAACACAACCACATTAGAAAACACCCTAAAGGCGCCACATAACCTTCCAAATCTTCTCAAAATTTTCTTCTTTTGCTCTTCTAATTCACAACACCGTCTCCACAAGCTTCAAGCAAGTAAGTACTCTCTTATTCTTCATTTATTTATCGTAAGTACTACGTTGCTATGCTTATTATAAATTGCTAAATCATATAAGATTGTTGGTGATGTTCATGTGTTTGAATTGTTGTTACATAATCATGTGAGTGAACATATACGTAGGGAATTCTTGACTTATTTCCGACTTGAATTTGGTTTCAATAGCATTGTTATGATATTTACTGAATAGATATGGCTATGAATATTGCTTAAGAGTGTTGTTTGGATGCTTACATGTTAGACTATCCCGTTCATCGGGATAAGACTTATAGTGCCTACCGACATAGGAGGTTGTGATTATTGAAAGAATAACTATTCCATGTGGTTACCCCTATGTAGTAGTGTTGTTATATCTAACATGAAAGTAGTCCAATGGCTGCAAGTAAGTGATGCATTGCTGATTTTCTTGTTGGAATACAATCCTAAAACGTATGTCGACGAAATCTGAGTAAATCGACTACGTTCACCTCGCTGATTTGTGCAACAAAACTAAGTGTGGGGTGGTACCCCTAGTACTTGCTTATAGATTGTATCAAGTGAGATTGTGCTGCAACTAACACTATTTCTAGTCTCAGGTACAATGGCACCTAAAGCGAGACAAGGCAAGGAGAAGGCTACCACCTCCCTAAAGGGCAAAAAGAGAAGTCGCAAGGACCAAGGAGAACCCTCCTCACAGCAAATACCTCAACTCACGCTTGGAATTAAGTGGGATACTTATGAGGAACGTCTGAGGATGACAACTCTGATGATGATTCCAATGCAAA
Source organism: Capsicum baccatum var. pendulum (assembly GCA_030864225.1). Taxonomy (NCBI): domain Eukaryota; kingdom Viridiplantae; phylum Streptophyta; class Magnoliopsida; order Solanales; family Solanaceae; genus Capsicum; species Capsicum baccatum. The sequence goes on from CM061550.1 coordinate 16,175,790, forward strand.
GGGGTATGACCCCAGACATAGAGGGTAAGTCCGACCAACCAGGTTCCTCATATTTATTTTCCACTGAGGACAGTGTCCCGACTAAGTGTGGGGTGGCGGTATCGCATGCTATACTTCTCTGTTTGCACCTATGTTTGTTTACTTTGTTTATTTTAGTCCATTTTTTTTGTTTGACGTTTTTTTTAGGAGTAAAATCTTTCTAGCTTCGCATGAAATTATTTTGATAGGCAGCATGAGATTATAACAAGAGTATGTGCTACAATTGTGACTATTGAGACGTTTAGGCTCTAGTTGTGACTCATTATGTGATATTGTGTGATTCAATTCCTTCACTTGTTGGGTTGAGAGTCTATATTACTTCCAATCAAGTCGACCATGTGCCTTGTGTGTGTGAGATAATAGTATATTCTATGTTTATGGCTGATGCTAGAACTTGCCTCGTATGTATGCAAAGCGAAAATAAGGAATGTAAGTTTAGGATATGATTTAGGCATTTCTTTGGCAACCTATACATGTTTACCTTCAGTTTTTCCTACCCATGTACATTATCCTAGTTAAACCCTTTTGAGCCTTTAGCCTATTTCTTTGACAACCTTGTATGTAAGCCTAATCCATTTTTTCAAGACCATAATTTGATCCAAATTCCTAAGTGCTTTAAAGTGAAAAATTCATGTGACAACATAAGAGGAAATTGGTTGAGTATGATGCTTTAAATTGTAATGGTGCTTGAATGTGTTATGAAAAAGAAAGTGCTATCATAAGAGGTATGTTGTGAAAAGAAAAAGGAAAAGAAAGCTGAAAAGTGAGTTGTGCTTAAAATTGAAAAACAAAAAGAGGAGAACAAGGGTGGAAGAATAAAATAAAGAAAGGTTGAAAGAAAAAAGTGTCAATGATACAATATGATGTATTAAAGTGCTTAGGAACTTAGTCACTATTTCTGGCCAAAATAGCTGATCCTACCCGTCCCTTAGCCTACATTACAACCATCAAAAGACCTACTTGATCCTAAGCTTAGCATTCTGACATTTAGTAGAGTACTACATTAAGGGCAAGCCTATGGTCATCAGTTGCTACATATGAATTCTTTGCGAGAGTGAGAGCAAGGATATGTTGATACCCATGTTTGAAAAATATGCTATACTTGTGAGTGATTATGGGTACTATATTGTGAGACACACATGGTTGATGAGCTTTGGATAGTTGTATATGATTCTATGTACCTTAACGTTTGCATGCAAGTTGATCACCATCACGAGTCTGTGCTTGAGGTTAAATTGTTTCTACTTACAATCGGAAAGCTACTCTTTGTTGATAGTTGTTGTGCTTGTCTTGAAGAATGTTTTGTGTTGTGGCTGTAAAAACCCTAAGTTGATGTTAAAAGGACATGATATGTTGTTCGAGGACGAACAAAGCTGCAAGTGTGGGGTGTTGATGATAGGCGAATTTACGCGCCTATATCAATATATTTTGCCCATATTTTAGCCTAGTTTTGAGAACTAATTATCTATTTCATGCACTTTTAGTCCTTTTTCCTATAAATGAGCTAACAAACATGATTAGTAAAGTTTCAGGTATAAATGATGCAAAATACAGCATTTTATGGCTTACTTGACGCAAAAGAAAGCTCACAAACGAAGTAGAAAGGAGCTGGACGCCTAAAGGACCAAATCTGCTGCATGGAAAATCTGTCCCGGGCAAAAACAGCATTTCTGAATACTTTGGGGACTGCATGGAAAATCTGTCCAGGACTAAAACAGCATTTCTGAAGACTTTGGGGACTTACAGACACAAAGCTGGATTTTGACAATGATACATTAACCTAGTACAATTGGGTTATGTATTTCATTAGTTTATTTGGATTAGGAGAATGTTACATTAACCTAGTACAAATGGGTTAAGTATTTCCTTAGTTTAGTAGGATTTGGTTATTTATTTCATTAGCATAGTAGGAGTAGGATAGGAGTATTATAAATACCCTATCATGCTAGAGATTTTAATCAAGTCCTCCCTTAGTGGAGGCAACTCCTCCCTTCATTCAAGAAATTCATTCTTAAACTATTAATTTTCTTCCATCTTTCTCATCTTCCACTACAAACACTTCTAATCTATTCTTCTATTCTCAAATTCCACAACAAGAGAATCGTTACTTGCTACGGAATCACTAAAATCACACGCCAAACACCTACTATTCACGCCATCCACCATGCAAATCGTGATATCCTTCGCATTCATGGGTAACTAAACCTCTTAGTTGGGGTTATGGAAGCCGAATGAGTTACTATCTATTGCTATGAGCTTGTGAGTTCAAGACACGTATATTGCTTATATCATTATTCTCTTCATCTTAAATCTACAATCTTTGCGGTTTCAAACACAAGAACACGCCATTCTAACATCTAACCTGTTCGAGAGAAAGGTTATTTGTCTAGAAAAGAAGACGCATAGACCAACGCCAGTCTAACATTTAACTTGTTCGAGAGAAAGGTTAATTGTCTGGAAAAGAGATAATGTCAAGGTAGTAGGACACCCTTTCCTATTAAAAAGCTAGTGCCGTAACTGGACTAACCTCTTGGAGAATTCGTACCGTTAGACACGCTTTAAGCTCGAGAGAGTTAAAGTGAAATAGTCCTTGTTTAGGTCGAGAGACGCTTGGATTTACCATCGACTACAATTCTCTATAAGCAATTGCATGTCAAGACTCTACACACTCATAGCCAATAGAGACGTATACCTCTGAAGGTGGACATAACCCCAACGCCTCAATTCTCATTTTCTACAACCAACGTGACAATCTTCCTCTTTTTACTTTGCTATTTTCAGCTTTTACTTTATTGTTTTGGTTACATATTACAATCCCCCCTTTTACGAGACTTGCACCAAAAGTCTAGTAAACGTTGCTTACTTGTTGGCCGAGCTATTCCCTGTGGGATCGACACCCAACCCAGGTTGGGTTCTATATTTGCTAACGACCGCTTTACACTCCTACGAGAGCTGTAGATTGAGCGTTATCAATAATATCCACCATTATAGCGCTATCTCTACGTGGACTTTGGTGTAGAAGAAGCCAGATCCTGGTGCATTCACTATTTCCTGTGCGATTGGGTCATGGAATTTGCTAAGGCATTATGTGATCTGGGAGCAAGCATTAATTTGATGTCGTTGGCTGTATATAGAAAGCTGGGCTTGAGAAATCGCACACCCACTAATATACAACTCGTGATGGTAGATAGGTCAGTAAAATGACCTGTTGGTATTCTGTATAATGTGTTGGTGAAGGTAGCTAGCATCATATTCCTTGCAGATTTTGTGATTCTGGATTGCGAGGCGGACTTTGAGGTGCCCATAATCTTGGGTCGACCTTTCCTCGCAATCGAAAGTGTGTTGATTGATTTGAGAGCGAATGAGCTCTTATTTAGGATGAATGATAAGGTGGTATGATTTGATGTGTTAAAATCAATGAAGCAAAATAAAGAAATTAGTGTGTTCTCAGTGGTTGATGTGTATTATGAGGATGAATAGGAGATGTCAATAGAGGAGCAACTTATTATCGAGCCTTTAGCCGCAGTTCTGATGAATTTTAATAGTGAAGGCATTGAGAAATATGAAGAGACTGTTTGTTCTTTTTCAGGAATGGGCTCATACCCTTATTCTCTTAATAAGATAAACCTTGATCTTGTAAATCGACCAACATCACCGGCTAAGCCATCCATTGAAGAGTCACCGGTATTAGAATTAAAATAACTGCCTGTGCTTTTAAGGTACGGGTTTTTGGTCCATGGAAACACGCTACCTGTGATTATTGCGGCTGATTTGGGTAAGCAGCAGGTAGAAACACTTATTTCCATACTTTAGAGGTACAAAAGAGCAATCGGATGGACTATCACAGATATTATTTGCATTTCCCCTGGCATCTGCACGCATAAAATACAACTTGAGGAAGATTATATTCCGACCATCCAGCACCAGCACCGTCTTAACCCACCAATTCAAGAGGTGGTTAAGAAGGAAATTATTAATTGGTTGGATGCATGAGTGGTTTACCTTATTTTAGATAGCGAATGGGTGAGGCCAGTTCAATGCGTTCCAAGAAAAGAAGGTATGACTGTGTTTGCAAACGATAAGAAAGAGCTGCTTCTTAGATGGCTATTCTAGATATAATCAGATCTGTATTGCTCCTGAAGATCAGGAGAAGACAACATTCACATGCCCATATAACACCTTTGAATTTACGAGGATGTCGTTTGGGCTGTGCAATGCACCCGCTACTTTTCAGCGGTGCATGACGTTTATCTTCTCGGATATGGTGGAGGACACCATAGAGGTATTCTAGGATGATTTCTCTATGGTGGGAGACTTGTTTGAGTTGTGTTTGGCAAACCTTAGTATGGCCTTACAATGATGTATTGAATTTAATTTGGTGCTTAATTGGGAGAAATGCCACTTTATGGTAAAGGAGGGCATCGTTCTCGGGCACAAAATTTTAGCAAAAGAAATAGAATTTGTTCGAGCCAAGGTTAAAGTTATTGAGAAACTACCACCTCCCATTTCAGTGAAGGGAGTGCATAGTTTCCTTGGGTATGCTGTTTTTTACCGGAGGTCTATAAAAGATTTCTCAAAAGTTGCAAATCTACTTTGCAAAAATTTTAAATAAAGTAGTGAAGTTTTCCTTTGATGATGAGTTCTTGAAGGCATTTGAATGCCATAAAAAGAAGCTAGTTGAGGCCCCTATCATTGTTGTACCGAACTGGTCAAAACCGTTTGAGATCATGTGTGATGCAAGAGGTGTTGCCCTTAGAGCTAGATTGGGATAAAAAAGAGACAAACTATTTCATCTAATATATTATGCTAGAAAAGCATTGAATAGAGTGCAAAAGAACTACACCGTCAGTAAGCAGGAACTTTTGGCTGTAGTATATGTTTTTGAGAAATTTAGGGCTTATCTGCTTGGGACTAAGGTGGTGGTTCACACTGACCACACAACTTTGAGGTATTTGATGGCTAAGAAGGATACAAAACCAAGGATGATTAGATGGGTATACTTTTACAATAATTTGACTTTGAAGTCAAAAATAGGAAATGGTGTGAAAACCAGGTTGCGGATCATCTATCTAGAATGGAAAGTGAGCATGCAATTAGTAATGAAATGGAGATAAATGATGCATTTCCTGATAAGGAGATCTTGGCTGCTGTTGTGGAGAAATTGCCTTAGTACGCTAATTTTGTAAATTATGTTGTGAGTGAGGTCCTTCCAGAAAATCTTTCTTTCCATCAAAGAAAGAAATTCTTTTATGATGTGACACATTGATTCTGGGATGAGCCGTATCTTTTTTGGCGATGTGCTGACAATATTATAAGGAGATATGTGCCAGAAGTGGATGTATTATGCATATTGGAAGCATTTCTTGATTCCCCAGTTGGAGGTCACCATGGAGTTGACCGAACGACTAGGAAGGTATTGCAGAGCAGTTACTATTGACCAACATTGTTCAAGGATTCCCACGAGTTTGTACTGAAATGCGACCAATGTTAGAGGCAGGGGTCAATCTCCAAAAGACATGAGATGCCTTTGACTAATATGCTTGAAGTGGAGTTGTTTGATGTCTGAGGCATTGATTTCATGGGTCTTTTTAGATGCTCGTATGGGATGAAGTATGTTTTAGTTGCTGTTGACTATGTCTCGAAATGGGTTGAAGCTGCTGCCTTATCTAATAATGAAGGAAAGTGAGTTGTTGCTTTTCTCAAGAAGAATATCTTCTCTCTCTTTGGAGTACCATGCACTATTATAAGTGATGGAGGATCTCATTTTTGCAACAAAGTGTTTTGAGTAGCTTTAACAAAATATGGGGTGAAACAGCATAGAGTAGCCACTCCATATCACACACAGACTAGTGGGCAAGTAGAGGTGTCAAATTGAGAGATTAAAGCCATCCTAGCCAAAATGGTGAATGCTAGTTGGAAAGACTGGTCTAGAAAGCTCGATGATGCCTTATGGGCATGTCGTACTGCTTTTAAGACACCTATTGGCATGTCACCATTTCAGCTGGTCTATGGAAAGGCATGCCACTTACCGATAGAGCTGGAGCACAAGGACTTATGGGTACTTTAAAGGTTGAATTTGAGTTGAAAAGAGGCTGCAGAGCTGAGACTGGGACAACTAAATGAGATGGATGAATTCCGTCTTAGGGCATATGAACGAGCAAACCTATATAAAGAAAAAATGAAAAAGTATCATGATTGGAGGATAGAGAAATGAGACTTCTGAAAAGATGACTTGGTGCTTCTATTCAATTCCAGACTCAAACTATTCCCAGGTAAGCTTAAATCCAAGTGGTCGGGCCTGTTTAGAGTTAGTTAAGTCTACTCATCTGGAGTAGTAGAACTTGGAAATGAAGACGGCAGTACCTTCAAGGAGAATAGGCAATGAGTCAAACTTTATATTGGTCTAAAAGAATCAATAAAAAGTAGTTCTGCTCTCTGTCTCGATGAAGTTTGAAGTAATCGAGATACTTGAGTTGTGCTGCAACGTTAAATCAGGCGCTATATGGGAGGCAACCCATGATCCTCATGATTGATCAACTCCGGGCATAACCTAACTGTTAGTTCAATTTTTCTTTGATTTTAAGTTGAGGGTGTAGGGTAAATTGTTGTTGTAAAATTTTGTAGTTGACTAGGAAAAATACTAGTATTTGAGGCAGTTAACTAGTTTTTGTAATTTTTGAGCACCTCTCCAAAGAACTGATTAGTTACTTGTGTGAATTGCATCTAAGTATCACCACTGTGCATCTTTGTATGGCATTTGTTCTAGTGACAAAATAATGAGTGCTAAACAACTGCATGAACTAAACGAGTAGTAGCTTGTGATATACTTGTCTGCCATATGTGTGTGAGATCGTACTTAGTTCCCATTGTATGTTGAATCAAGAACTTACCCAGATAGTCTTACCTATGTTGAAGGATAGGGGTTAGGAAAGGATCATAAACCGTTTTGATATTAGCCCACTATTAGCCTGAATGACCTTCCCTGTATGTAGAATATCCCTTGATCCCTACTTTGAGCCTGATTTGCCTATTTCTTCTTTTATGACACCTGTTACCTTCCAGTTTATATCATAATAAACTTGTTTTGTCCCTGGTTCTCTTTGGACACTGTGCACCTTGACTTAGGCAAATGGCCTAAGTTGAGGGTGGATATCATAGGGGTACGTGATGTAAAATGAGTAGGAAGAAAGGTAGAGTAAGAGAAAAGAATAAAAAGTTGGATGCGGTAGAAAAGAGCAAGAAAAAAGAAAAGTTGTGAAAAAGAAAAGTGATTGTAGAAAAGACCGCACCCATCTTGAATAAGTATGTTCAAGAAAAGAGAAGAATTGAAAAAGGCTAATGAGTGATACCACAAAAAGCTAGTGTAGTGTCAAGGAGGTTTAGTCACTTTAAATATCATCGAGTATCATACCAACCCCTAACCAAAATTACAAGCCAAAGAGAAGACCTATAGTGATCCTAGATGAGCTTTCTGACGATTTGGGTAATGAAAATAAGGGCAAGCCTATGGTATTCAGCATACATTGATTGGAACTTCATTTTGAGAGTGAGTGTCTTGTGATTTTCCCTATGGTTATATATGTGATGTCTGACATGAGAAAAGGGGGATTTCTTTGTAGTGAGGATACACTGGTTACATCGCTAGTTACTGACTTGTTTGGATAGTGTAAACTTGATGCATGCATGGTTGTGTTGCTGAGTTGGTGCCATATCTTGATTCCTGTGTACTGAATTGGTGTTCTTCAATAATATACACAGTTGTTCTTGAATTGATTGACCTTGGAGATGGTGAAGATGTTTGAGATGATATTAATGATTGACTGCCAAATGTACTTTGTATTCTCTTAGTTGTGTTTGAGTTCGTTAAGGACAAGCAATTGTTTTAAGTTCAGGGTGTCGATGTGTGAGATGATGCTAACATATTTGAGGATTTTAACAGAGAATAATTGCAAAGTCTTAAGCAACTTTTGTCATTTTTGATTGTTTTATCTTAGATTTTGCAGTAGAAGCTAAGATGCTAGAGAACCAACAAGGATGGACGCAAAAGAGTTGAAATCTGAAGCAAAAAGAAGAGAAGTGTGGCTGACGACATTCCTGATAAGTCGTCATCCCTGTGATAATTTATCAGCTTCATCGTCAGCCTTAGTGATGTATGATCTAATGCTAAAACATTTGAGGCTTTTAACTAAGAATAATTGCGAAGTCTTAAGAAACTTTTATCATTTTTGATTGGTTTATGTTTGATTTTGTAGTTTAAGCTGATATGATGGAGAACCAACAAGAATGGAAGCAAAGAAATTAAAATCTGAAGAAATTTGAAGAAAAGTATGGCTGACGACATTTGTGATAAGTCGTCAGCTGTCGTCAGCCTTGTGATAAGCTATCAAGTCCATCGTTAGTAGTAGACAGAGAATTGGCCTAAGTTGCAAGATATGACAACATTTTATGATAAGTCGTCAAGGGTCTGATAAGCTATCAAGAATGTCATCAGCCTAAGGCAGCATAGGAGAACTGAAGCATATCCTTGACGACATTATGTGATAGGTCGTCAAGGAGATGATAAGTCATCTAGATTGTCGTCAGCCTTAAGCAGAAAGAGCCAAAACTAAAGAAGGAGATGATGATATTTATGATAAGTCATCAGCCTCCTGATAGGCTATCACAAATATCTTTACCTAATCCGAGGGATTTCTGAATTTTATTATTTTGTTTCCATAATTAGGGTGAACTATTTAAAGTTTTGTTTTAGGGTTTTCTAGAGTCCGGCACATTGAGTTTTGAGATATACTTTGATATTTTCTCTCTCTCATTTTTCTTGGCTTGATAAAGCAAATACTTTGAAGAGATTATTATCATTATTTTAGAATTTTCTCTGTAATCTAATCTGCGATTCACTAGTTATTATTCTTCTTGTGGTAAGTTTAATTTTAAAAGCATGAATACAACTCGTTGTTTCGATTTTAGCATTATGAGTAGCCAAATTCCATTAACTTGAATTATGGGATCTAGGGTTAGGTCTTGATAAGGTGCTGAGTGTTCAAGATTTGAAAGGTGTTAGGACTTCCTTATAATTCTGAGGTTTTAGTTAAAGTCTGTTGGTTGCAAATGATAGACAACACCTGCTTTGGTTTGCTTGAGAAAGAGATCAAATATAGTGGGAAGTGAATTATCAACAGGGACTTGGAAATACTCCATTTAATAATCAGCGTTGTAACAAGGTTGGTTAACCTGAGGTAAAATCTGGGCAGTGAATATAAATTTCCTAAGTCTGAGAGAATTAGGGAATTAAATGCTTAAGTAGGTCGAGGGACATTTAAGCATAGCATCGATAAAGATAACTTGTTGTCCTACCTACCGTGAGAATCTTGAACCACTATTAGCATTTGTCAAGTACCGAAAGCCCTAGTGAACATAATTCTAGTTTCTCTATAAGCTTTTGACTACAAACACTGATTAAAACGACCGACAGTTACTTGTTAACTAAAACCCCCCATTTCTGGAAACATCCAACTATTAGTAGATCAATTCTCAAATGACTTACGTTCACACCATATTCTTTGTGAGATTCGACCCCAACCTAGTTAGGTTTTATATTGACAACGATAGCTTACATTGTCATTGAGAGGTGTAGTTTAAGCGTTATCAAAAATGGGGCCGTTGTCAGGGAATACGGTTGTAAACTGAAGTTTGTGTGCGAAAATTGACTGTTATTTAAAGTTGCCTAGTTTTTCATTTATTTATTGTTTTTGTTTAATTGCAGGATCTTTATAGTGTATGCCAAGCACCAGAAGTTCCGAAGAACAGTTATTACCACCTAATCTGAAACCTCAATGAATTGGAAGAATGGCAGAACAACAAAAGGCTGATAGATTGACAGCCGTAGCTAGAGTTCAAGTGAATGTGCAAAATGTCGAGAAGCAGGAACGACATCCAAATCCTAAGGATGAGGAGTTGCTGAATCCTGGTAACCCAAGGAGTGCAAAGAAATAGCTGCACCAGTACAACATAATGTTAACAGGAATCGTCCGTTCAGAGAAAGGCAAGAGTACCAGCTGGTCCAGTATGATCTCAATGATGATGATGATGGCATGGATGTAGGATGTGCAATAGGTGCAATCATTCCTCCACCGTTGGCACCTGGAGCCAAGTTCAACATTACTAGTACTATGATCCAACTCCTCAATATGAAGGGGTTGTTTGGTGGCCTTCCTGGGGATGACCCCAAATTGCATCTGGTGAATTTTATTACCATCTGCAAATCTTTTGATAACCCAGTAGTGGGCAAAAATACTATCCGGTTCAAATTGTTCCCATTGTCTCTGTCTGGAGAGGCAACTTTGTGGCTAAATGAGCTGACAGCTGATTCTATAACCAACTGGAGACAGTTGAAAGGAGCTTTTCTAGAAAGATTCTTTCCGCCTTCCAAGAGGGTACAGTTAAGGGACAAGATCAGTAACTTCAGGCTGCTCCCGACTGAAGCCTTGCATAAAACCTGGAAAAGATTCAAGAAGAAGCTGACACAGTGTTCGAACCACAACATGACGGACATACATTTTATGAGGACTTTGTACAGGGCTCTTAACTCTGTTACCAAGACAATTGTAGATATTCCCAATGGTTCCAGAGATGCTGGACAGAATGACCAAATAGACTCGGGCATGGCATACCATAGACTTTGTGGTGGTTAGCCCCACTGCTTCTGTAGGAATTACAGTGGAACAATACAGAAGGTAAGAGGAGCGTGACCAAGACATGGCTCACCTTAAAATACAGATGGACTTGCTAACTAAGCACTCTCTATCAGGCAAGGTTGAAAAGGTGAAAGTTGTGGGATCTCAGGATAGGATTGAGGCTGATGCAGATGAAGAGGCTAACTATGTTAATAATCAGGGGGTTTCTGAGGAAATAGCCAAGGTAATCAAGGTCGGAACTTTTATGAAAATCCTAGTTATAAAGATAGGGAGCAGGGAAATTGGAGGAATAACAATGACAGGAGTGGGCTATATGTTCCTCCTAGAAATTGTGAGACTGCTTCAACAAGTTTTGAAAAGATGTTTATAGAGGATATGATATCTAAGTTATTGAAGAGAGTGGAGGCTACCAACTCTAGTGTGACCACCATGAATACCGATTTGAGATCCACCAATCAGTTGGTGCACTGACACTCCACCATAATCAAATAGTTGGAGCAGCAGATATGCCAAATTTCTGCAGCGTTTAACCAGAGGAAGAGCAGAACGTTACCAAGTAATACGATCCAAAATCCGTGGAATGATGGCTCATGTATGGAGATTACCACTAGGAGTGGTAATATGTTACCAGGCCCTACTGTGGGCAAATCTGTAGATGATGAGGTACTTGTTGATGAACGGTAAGAAGGTGATCCAGTGGAGTCTGTGATGCTGGATAGTTCTGATGATACTCCGGAGAAAGGTCAAGAGAAGGAGAAGGAGGTAGTGCTGAAAAATATCCTAAGGCCACCACCTCCATTTCCTCAATAGTTGAAGAAAAAGGTTGATGATGCAAAATTCAGCAAATTCATGGCAATGCTCAAGCACTTGACAATAAATGTGCCTTTGGTTGAGGCACTTGAACAAATTCCAGGTTTTGCTAAGTTCATGAAGAAGCTGATGACCAAGAAAAGAGCGGTGAGCTACGAACTAGAGGATAATATCCATCATTGTAGTGCTATTTCTACGAGGTCCTTGGTGCAGAAAAAGCCATACCCAGGAGAATTCACTATTCCTTATACGATTAGGTCTATAGCATTTGCTAAGGCATTATGTGATTTGGGAGCAAGCATTAATTTGATACCGCTAGCTGTATATAGAAAGCTAGGCCTAGGAAATCCCACATCCACCAACATGCGACTTGTGATGGCTGATAGGTCAGTGAAACAACATGTTGGTATTTTATATGATGTTTTAGTAAAGGTAGCCAACTTTTTATTCCCTGCAGAGTTCGTCATTCTGGATTGCGAGGTGTACTTTGAGGTGACTATAATCTTGGGTCGACCTTTTCTTGCAACCAAAAGTGTGTTAATTTATTTGAGAGCGAATGAAAACCTAATTCGGATGAATGACAAAGTGATACGGTTTGATGTATGTAAATAAATGAAGCAGCATTAAGAAATAAGTGTGTTCTCAGTAGTTGATGTGTATTATGAGGATGAACAAGAGCTATCAATAGCTGAACAAATTATTGTTGAACCTTTGGCCGCAGTTATGATGAATTTTGATAGTGAAAGCATCGGGGAGTATGAAGAGACTGTTTGTCCTTTGGTAGGTATGGGGTCATATCTTTATGCTCCTAAGAAGCTAAACCTTGACCTCGCCAATTGACCATCACCACTAGCCAAGCCATCTATTGAGAAGCCACCGGTGTTGGAATTGAAAGAACTGCCTGGGCCTTAGGGTATGTATTTTTGGGCAATGAAAACACGCTACCTGTTATTATTACGAATGATTTGGGTAAGCAATAGGTAAACAGACTTATTTCAGTACTTCAGGGGCATAAGAGAGCTATAGGATAGACCATCGCAGATATTATTGGCATTTTCCCTGGCATCTGCATGTATAAAATTCAACTTGAGGAAGATTGTATTCCAACCATAGAGCATCAGCATCGTCTTAACCCACCAATGCAAGAGATGGTTAAGTAGGAGATTATTAAGTGGTTGGATGCTGGAGTGGTTTACCCTATTTCCGATTACAAATGGGTGAACCCAGTTCAATGTGTGCCAAAAAAAGTAGGTATGATTGTGGTTGCAAACAATAGGAATGAGCTGATTACACTTAGGCCTGTGACTGGGTGGAGAGTTTGCATGGACTACCACAAACTAAACTCATGGACTCTGAAAGATCACTTTTCGATGCCCTTTATGGACCAAATGCTTGATCGATTAGTTGGAAGGGAATGGTACTGCTTCTTGGATGGCTATTCTGGATATAATCAGATCTGTATTGCTCCTGAAGATCAGTAGAAGACTATATTCACATGCCCATATAGCTCCTTTGCATTTAAGTGAATGTCGTTTGGGATATGCAATGCACCCACTACTTTTTAACGGTGCATGATCTCTATCTTCTCGGATATTGTGGAGGACACCATAGAGGTATTCATGGTTGATTTCTCTGTGGTGGGAGACTCATTTAAGTTCTGTTTGGCAAACCTGAGTATGGCCTTGCAAAGTTGTATTGAATTTAATTTGGTGCTAAATTAGGAAAAATGCCACTTTAGGGTAAAGGAGGGCATTGTCCCCGGGCACAAAATATCAGCAAAAGGCATAGAAGTTGATTGGGCCAAGGTTTAGGTTATTGAGAAGCTACCACCTCCCATTTTAGTGAAGGGAATACATAGTTTTCTTAGACATGCTAGCTTTTATCGGAGGTTTATAAAAGACTTTTCAAAGTTTGCAAGTCCACTTTGCAAACTTTTGGAAAAAGAAGTGAAGTTTTCCTTCGATGATGATTGCTTGAAGGCATTTGAATGCCTTAAAAAGAAGCTGGTTGAGGCCCTTATTGTTGTTGCACCAGATTGGTTAAAACTATTTAAGATCATGTATTATGCAAGCGGTGTTGCCCTTGGAGCTTTATTGGGATAAAAGAAGGAAAAACTGCTTCATCCAATATATTACGTCGGCAAAGCACTGAATAGAGTGCAAGAGAATTACACCGTCACTGAGCAGGAACTTCTAGCTGTAGTGTATGCTTTTGAGAAATTCAAGGCTTATCTGCTTGGGACCAAAGTGGTGGTCCACACTGACCATGTAGCCTTGCGGTATTTAATGGCGAAGAAGGATGCAAAACCAAGGCTGATTAGATGGGTATTGCTACTATAAGAATTTGACTTTTAGGTCAAAGATAGGAAAGGTTGTGAAAACCAGGTTGCAGACTATCTATCTGGAATGGAAAGTGAACAGACAATTAGTGATCAAATGGAGATATATTATGCATTCCCGGATGATGAGATCTTGGCTGCTACTGTGGAAAAATTTCCTTGGTATGCGAATTATGCAAATTATGTTGTGAGTGAGGTCAGACCAGAAAATCTTTCTATCCATCAAAGAAAGAAGTTCCTACATGATGTGACACATTATTTATGGGATGATCCATACTTTTTTCGGCAATGTGCGAACAATATTATAAGGAGATGTGTGCCGGAAGTAGATGTGTTGTGAATATTGGAAGTATGTCATGCTTCCCCAGTTGGAGGTCACCATGCAGGTGACTGAACGACTAGGAATGTGTTGCGGAGTGGATACTATTGGCCAACATTGTTCAAGGATGCCCACAAGTTTGTGCTGAAATTTGACCAATGTCTGAGGCAGGGGTCAATCTCTAAAAGACATGAGATGCCCTTGACTAAGATGCTTAAAGTTGAATTGTTTGATTTCTGGGGCATTAATTTCATGGATCATTTTGAAAACTTGTACGAGATGAAGTATATTTTGGTTGCTGTCAACTATGTCTCGAAATAGGTCAAAGCTGTTGCCTTATCTGATAATGAAGGGAAGAGGGTTATTTCTTTTCTCAAGAAAAACATCTTCTCTCGCTTTGGATTACCACGTTCTATTATAAGTGATGGAGGATCTCATTTTTACAACAAAGTGTTTCGAGAAGTTATAGCAAAATATGAGGTGAAACGGCATAAAGTATCTACTCCATACCACCCACAAACCAGTGGGCAAGTGGAGGTAACAAATCGAGAGATTAAAGCCATCCTAGCCAAAATGGTGAATGCTAGTGCAAAAGATTGGTCTCTAGAGTTCGATGATGCCTTGTAGGCATATCGGACTACTTTCAAGACACCCATTGGCATGTCACCATTTCAGCTGGTGTATGAAAAAGCTTGCCACCTACCAATAGAGTTGGAGCACAAGGCCTTATGGGTACTCAAAAGGTTGAATTTGAGTTGGAAGGAGGCAGCAAAGCTGAGACTGGGACAACTAAATGAGATGGATGAATTCCATCTCAGGGCATATAAACTAACGGACCTATATACAGAAAAGATGAAAAAGTACCATGATTAGAGAATAGAGAAACGAGACTTCCAAAAAGGTGACTTGGTGCTTTTGTTCAATTCTAGGCTCAAACAGTTCCCAGGTAAGCTTAAATCTAAGAGGTCAGGTCCTTTTAAAGTTTGTCAAGTCTACTCATCCGGAGTAGTGGAACTTGAAAATGAAGATGGAAGTACCTTCAAGGTAAATAGGCAATGTGTTAAGCTTTACATTGGTCCAAAAGAATAGATGAAAAGTATCATGATTATCTATCTCGATGAAGTCTGAAGTAATTGAGATACCTGAGTTGTACCGCGATGTTAAATCAGGCGCTGCATGGGAGGCAACCTATGACCCCCGGAATGGATCCATTCCAGGTATACTCTAACCCTAAGTTTAGAATTTCTCTGATTTTAAGTTGATGCTGTAGGGTAAATTTGTTGTTGTGAAATTTTGTAGTCAACTAGGAGAAATACTTGTACTTGAGGCATTTTAATTATTTTTGTGATATTTGTACACCTCTTCAAGTGGTCTAATTCTGTAACTGTGTGATTTGCATTAAAGTGTGACTACTGTGCATCTTTGTATGGCATTAGTTCTAGTAACATAGTAATCATTGCTAAACAGTTGCATGAACTAAATGAGTCATAGATTGTGATACACTTATGTGCCATGTGTGTGTGAGTAACTACTTAGTTCTTTCTATATGCTGAAGCCAAAACTTTCCTAGTTAGTCTTACCTAGGTTGAAGGATAGGGGTTAGGAAAGGATCATAGGCCGTTTTGATATTAGCTCACATTAGCCTAAATGACCTTCCCTATGTGTATCATATCCCTTGATCCCTATTTTGAGCCTAATTTGCCTATTTCTTGGTATGATACCTTTCACCTTCCCATTTAGATCACAATAAACCTGTTTTCGTCCTGGTCCTCCTTGGACACTGTGCACCTTAACTTAGGCAAAGGGCCTAAGTTGAGGGTGGATATCATAGGGGTACGTGATCTAGAATGAGTATGAAGAAAGTAGTATAAAATAAAAGAATAAAGCTGGGTGCGGAGGAAAGAGCAAGAAAAAGAAAAATTGTCAAAAAGAATAAAGTAATTGAGAAAAGACCGTACCTATCCTAAATAAGTGTGATCAAAGAAAGAGAAGAGCGGAAAAGGCTAATGATTGAAACCCCAAAAAGCTAGTGTAGTGTCAAGGAGGCTTAGTCACTTCAAATACCAAATAGTATCATATCAACCCCTAACATACAATAAAAGCCTAAGAGAAGTCCTATAGTGATCCTAACCAACCTAGCTGAAGATCTGGGTAATGAAAATAAGGGCAAGCCTATGATACTTGGCATAAATTGGTTGGAACTTCATTGAGAGAGTGAGTGTTTTGATTGTCCCCATGGTTACATATATAAATTCCTGATAAGAGATGAGGGGGATTTCTTTGCTGTGAGGACACACTGGTTGCATTGCTAGTTACCGACTTATTTGGGTAGTATAATACTGGTTTATGCATTGTTGATATAACTAAATTGATGCCATATCTTGATTCCTATGTGTCGCATTGGTGTTATTCATTGTTCTTGAATTAAGTCACCTTGGAGATGGTAAAAGTGTTTTGAGATGATATGGATGATTGACTGCCAAATGTACTTTGTATTCTCTTAGTTGTGTTGAGTTGCTTGAGGACAAGCAATTTTTGTAATTTGAGGGTGTTGATGTGTGAGCTAATGCTAACACATTTGAGGCTTTTAACTAAGAATGATTGCAAAGTCTTAAGCAACTTTTGTCATTTTTGATTGGTTTATGTTTAATTTTGCAGTTTAAGCTGATATGATAGAGAACCAACAAGAATGGAAGCAAAGAAATTGAAATCTGAAGAAAAGTGTGGCTGATGACATTTGTGATAAGTCGTCAGCCATGTCATAAGCTATAAAGTCCGTCATCAACAATAGATAGAGAATTAGCCTAAGTTGATAGATGTGACAACATTTTGTGATTAGTCCTCAAGGTTCTGATAAGCTATCAAGAATGTCGTCAGCCTAAGGCAGCACAGGAGAACTGAAGCATAGCCTTGACGATATTTTGTGATAGGTCGTCAAGGAGCTGATAAGTCATCAAGATTGTCATCAGCTTTAAGCAGGAAGAGCCAAAACTGAAGAAGGACTGACGACATTTGTGATAAGTCGTCAGCCTCCTGGTAGGCTATCACAAATGTCATTACTTAATCTGAGGGATTTCTGAATTCTATTATTTTGTTTCTATAATTAGGGTGAACTATTTAAAGCTTTGTTTTAGGGTTTTCTAGAGTCCGACATATTGAGTTTTGAGATATACTTTGATATTTTTTCTCTCTAATTCTTCTTGGCTTGAAAAAGCAAATACTTTGAAGAGATTATTATCATTATCTTGGGATTTCTTCTGTGATCTAATTTGCAATTCACTGGTTATTATTCTTCTTGTGGTAAGTTTAACTTTCAAAGCATGAATACAACTCGTTATTTCGATTTTAGCATTATGAGTGGCTAAGTTCCATTAACCTGAATTATGGGATCTAGGGTTAGGTCTTGATAAGGTGTTGAGTGTTCAATATTTGAAAGGTGGTAGGATATCTTTATAATTCTAAGGTTTTAATTAAAGTCTATTGGTTGCAAATGATAGACAACACCTGCTTTGGTTTGCTTGAGAAAGAGATCAAATATAGTGGGAAGCGAATTGTCAATAGGGACTTGGAAATACTCCATTTAATAATCAGCGCTATAATAAGATTGGTTAACCTGAGGTAAAATCTGGGCAGTGAATATAAATTTCCTAAGTCTGAGAGGATTAGGTAATTAAATGCTTAAGTAGGTCGAGAGACATTTAAGCATAACGGCGATAAAGATAGCTTGTTGTCCTACCTACGTGAGAATCTTGAACCACTATTAGCATCTGTCAAGTACCGAAAGCTCTATTGAACATAAATCTGGTTTCTCTATAAGCTCTTGACTACAAACACTGATTAAAGTGACCGACAATTACTTGTTAACTAAAAACCTCCATTTCTGGAAATATCCAACTATCAGTCGATTAATTTGCAAACAACTTTCGTTCACACCATATTCTCTGTGGATTGGACCCCAACCTAGTTGGTTTTTATATTGACAACGAATGTTTACATTCTCATTGAGAGGTGTAGTTTGAGCGTTATCACTTAGACAGAGAATGGACCTCAGCTAAAAGTTGTGATGACATTTTGTGAGAAGGAGTTAAGGAGTTGTTAGGTCATCAAAATTGTCGTTAGTCTAAGGTAGAACATGGGAGCTGAGGTAGATAAGTGACGACATTCGTGATAAGTCATCAAAGATCTGATAGGCCGTCACAGTTTGTCGTCAGACTAAGGCAGCGAATGTCAAAATCAAAGAGAAGCTAACGACATTTCTAATAAGTCGTCATCCTTTTGATAAGACGTCATAAATGGCGTCACCTATACGAGAAATTGCTGCACTCTATGATTTTGTTTCCATAATTAGGGTGAACTATTTAAAGCATTGTTTAGGGTTTTCTAATGAGTTTGGAACATCATTTGGGAGACACGTATTTTGTTACTTTTCTCTCTAGTTTCTTGGCTTGAAAAACAATTAACTTTGAAGAGATTTCCATCTATACTTTGGGATTACTATTGTGATCTAATATGATAATCACTAGTTATTATTCATCTTGTGGTAATTTTATCTTTTAAATTATGAATTCATCTAGTTGTTTCGATCATTACATCATGAGTGGCTAAACCCCTCTAACCCGAATTATGGTAGCTATGGGTTAAGTTTTGGTAAAATGCTAAGTGCTTAAGATTCAAAAGGTAATAGGACTCCTTGATAATTCCAAGATTTTAATCATTGTCTATTGGTTGAAAACAATATATTACACCTGCTCTGATTTGCTTGAGTAAGAAATCAAATACAGTAGGAAGTGAATTATTGACAGGGACTTGGAAGTACTAAAAACTTCCATTTAATAATTGACGTTGTAACAAGGTTGATTAACCTGAGGTAAAGTCTGGTCAGTGAATATAAATTCTCTAAGTTCGAGAGGATTAGGTAATTAAATACTTAAGTAGGTCGAGAGATATTTAGGCATAACTTCGATAAAGATAATCTATTGTCCTATTTACTGTGAGAATCTTGAATCACTATTAGCATCTGTCAAGTACCAAAACCCATAGTGAACATAATTCTGGTTTTCCATAAACTCTTGATTACAAACACTGAAGCTAAAGTGACCAACAATTATTTGTTAAACTCAAAACCCCCTATTTTAGGAAACATCCAACTATCAGTTGATTAACTCAAAAACGACTTAAGTTCACACCATATTCCCTGTGGGATTCGACACTAACCTAGTTGGGTTATATATTGACAACGATCTCTTACATTCGTATTAGAGAGGTGTAGTTTGAGCGTTATCAGGTATATTTACTGAATGATACTCTCTGTAGACTGTCTATGGGTACTGTTGTGCATGTTAAGGACAGTAAGAAGAAGTTAGCTCAAAAAGTCCATCATCTTGCCCGACTAGGTGTCCGCTTATTCGTCTCAACAGAAGGTAGTGAGTGGGTTCAGAACAGTTTAGAATCATCTCTAGTTTTTGAAGTACAAGAAAAGCAGGATAGAGATCCCCGTTTAGTTAAGTTGAAAGAGTCAGTCAGAGATCAAAAGGTAGAGGTTTTCCTCCAAGGGGAAAATGGTGTGTTGTGTTGTCAAGGCCATCTGTGTGTGTTATAAAGATCAACTTACATGTCAATTTAGTGCAAGTCGGTCGTCGTTACTATATTTGCCCAACTTTAGAGGCGGGATCGAATCAATGAAGAATAATGTAAGTGACGATTAAACTAATTTGAAACTATAGCTACAAGTTAACTTCAAACAAATGATACGAAAAGATAAAATGGAGGGTTTTTTAATGGTTGAACAAAATTTACTAAACACTTCAATTTAACAATGTTATGGGAAACTAGAGTTATGGTTACCAAGATGCTTGAACAACTAGGGTTGTGAACCACTTTAGAGTTCCAATTGACAACTTCAATTTCAAGAGTATTTGAATCCTATTATTTACCCATTCGTTTCTCAACCTCAGTAGGTAGTGATGTTGGGTGTATTTATGCATTCTAGAATTACTATTCTAGCCTTTTTAGCCTTGTTTTGAGGATGATTCTTATGATATATATGTTGATAATGATATAAATGAGAATTTATGTGTCCAAGTATGTATTTACGATGTTTAATGGTGGTTTCACATGAGTTTTGATTCAAATTGATCATTTAGAAGTCTACCGAGAAAACTAGTGTAACTAGTTTGAGCTAGGTGTTTGTCTAGTCTCTTGTGTTGGGTTCTAATATGTTTTAATGAGTTCATAAGGTTTCTATTATATATTTATATGAAAAAAAACTTAGTTATAATGTTCAAGGGTCAATTGGATCAAGAAAAGAGTCAAAACAATGAGGTTAAACTCAATATGAATTTAGCCTATGCTTAGCTCGTGTTTCTAGTTCATCGGTGAGGATGTTGTGTTGTTTTGAGATCTTAATTGATGTTTTTAATGATTTGGGAAGATTTTATAATGGATTATGATGATATATTAATGATATAAAATCTTCTAATCAAGTGGAAACAACTCAAGAAGGCCCAGAATGCTCAACGAAAGCACAAGATGCAAGTTGGACACAATTTTGACCCATGACATATATGGGGTGCGTGTCGACTGCATAGGGGGATAATGTATGAGTTCTAAACATTACTATATTTATAAGAGGCCCTGGTTTTTGATGCATAGGCACGTGTAACCTATAATGGAGTTTAAGGAGGCTCCGCGACGCGTTGAATTCATGATGAGCTACTGGAATTTGACAATTTTTTTGACAATTGTAAATTTTCATGTCAGCGCGATGTAGGGATCACCAAAATTGGGAAAATTTTTCCTAGCTGAAGGAAAACAGCGTGTAAACCTAATCCAACTTGGTTTATAACTTATCTTCTATAAATATAACATCCTAAAAAAACGTTTTAAACATATTGGGACATCTTGGAAACCCTAGATCAACTTGGAACATCATTGGAGACTACCACAACTTCTTTTTAGGTTTTATCATTCTTTAATTTAGTTTTTTTATGGTTTGTATCATCATTCCAAGGGATAAGATGATGAATATTTTCCTTAAAGGCTAAACTCCCTTTCTGGGGTTAAAGCCAAGAACATTATTATTATTGTTTTGGATTAAATTCGTTAATTTTGCTTATCATATTTGGTTGTTTGTTTATTCTTGTTTTAATTATTTTATGGATTGATCACCCATAAAATACACATATTGTCGACCTTTTGGTCTCGGGAGAGGGAATAGGGAGATAGAACAGGGGAATAAACAAAGTTTGGGTTTTTATTCTTTTATAAAATAAAGAATTAAACTTAGCGTGTAGGACAGGGATGCACTTATATGCCTTACTTGATTCATATGTGGGATGATAGCTTTAATTAATAGTAATACCCGTGCCTTTTTCTTAGCCTGAAATTATCTCAAGGATGTTAGAACTTTCTTTGAAATATGAATCCATTTTTCATATGTGTGGTATATTTTTAATATTCTGACTTTCTATCATATGGGAAATTCAATAAGCTTTCCATCGATATAAGATTCTCCCAAAACTGATAACCAGATCAGAAGTTACGAATATTTCAAGTTCCCATCGTAAAACAGTGCCATATTAGTCAGTGACGCGCCATACCACATGAGAAAATGGAATTTGTCAAATTCCAGTAGGGGTCCTCGATTATGGCGCGTCACGCCAGGCTCAAATTCAGAATTGTCCTTTTTCCAGTGTCTCAGCATGATTTCCCCGCGTCGCGCCAAAGTTCCAAGTCACAAAGAAAGGGGCAGCTTGATGGCTTTGCATCGCGCCATCCCTCAATTTTCCAATTGTCAAATTCCAATGACACGGCGCGATAGCGCCGCGTCGCGCTAAGGTTCCAACTTGGGAAATTTTTACTGAACTTACATGACGTGTCAAAGGGTTAAAAGGGTCAATTTTCCACCCCTATTTAAACCCAATAACACGTGATTTAGCCATTCTTCATCCAAAATATACTATTTTCTCTCAAGAACTAGCTAAGGTTTTTTATTAGGGATTCAAATTCAAGAAGGTCTCACCTTCAATCCTCACGAAATCATGAACTAAGGTATGCATAGTGTTCATTCATGGACCTCTTTCGTCCATGAAGCCCAAGAATCCTTTTTCTAAATTCAAGTTATGGATTTTCTTGATGAATTTCAATTTTGGGTTGTTCTTGTTCTTGTTGATAACGAGTAATTGAATTCTATTACATGATTGAGCGATAAATTCCATGTGGGTTGATTAGTATAGATATAGATTCATGAAATCCTATGACTAAACCCTTGAATGATTAAATTATAATTGAATCATGATGTTTAATTGTTGTACAATGTTGTTTACATAGACCATGCCTGCAATATGTTTGATTAAATGCCTAGAAGAAGGAAAAGTGCCTAATTAGCATTATATCATGAAATCCCCATGTATGTACAGTTTATGCCTATCATATGTTTGATGAAATGCTTCTATAAATATATTATGGATTATGATGTTAGTTATATGTTCATGTAAGATATGCTTGGTCAGTTTCCTTCTATCGAGTCCTAGGGGTACTTATACCCAAAACATTAGCTGTGTGCCTAGAGCCATGTCATCTTTTCACGATACTCTCAGACAAACTATGAATCCTTAGACTTCAGATAGTCGTATGACTCAGGAAATCTCCATGAACTCAGTCAGTTGTCAGATATCAGTAGTATTTCGTCAGTCAACAGAATTTAGTAACTTAGCCCTTGTTCAGTTCAGTAAATTATGTTCAGTGTCTATTCAGATGGGAGTAGAAATTAGCATCTAGTGAACCCAAGGATGGGAACTCACCTGTTATATGAGGGTGTGATTCCTAGAAGCAATCCTTGCATTTCAGAACTATGTAGCCAGCATAGGTTAAGACATCGTAGCCTGCTATATGAAGGTAGATGAGGTGGCTTAACCTTTTATATGAGGGTTCCCACCGTTCTCACTAGAGTTACCTGTTAGATAAGGGTTATTCACATGTTGTCTTTACCAGTGGAGCGGTATTGACACCATTCCAATTAGGGCATAGATTAGACCCTAGCTTAGCTATTATAGCACATTTGGGGCATGTCGGTTAGATGACTACTTTCCACATTTTTATATTACAGAATTAGGACTATCGGATATAGTCAATCAGTCTCAGTAATAGAACTTAGATAGTTCTTCAGATTTAGGGCTGTCAAATACAGTCAACTCAGATACTGTATGGAACTCAGATAGTTCCATCAGATTCAGGACTGTCAGATACAGTGACTCATGTTACTAGTCATGTCAGTTTCAGTATGTCATGTCATCAGTATTTAGATTTAGTATTCATGTTATCACGACATTAGTGTCAGTTATTATGTCTCATGCATGTATTTTCACGCTCATAATAGTTAGTCAGTCATTATTATTGCTCATGCATATGAACCCCATGCATTCAGCCTACCTCACATACATACCAGTACATTCAAAGTACTGACGCATTTGCGCTATGGTGTCTTATACAATAGGTTCAGAGACACGAGCTCCAGATCGACAGTAGACCTCAATTTCAACAATTAAAGTTATAAGTGAGTCCTCATCTTTCGAGAACATGATTATTTTTCTATTAACTCATTAGTAGTTTATTAGCTGGAGTTAGTTGGGGACATGTCCTATCAACTCCTAAATCAGACAGTTTCAGTTAGTTAGAGGATTTCTAGACTATCATGCTTCATACTTCAGTATTTTTTAGTTTTGTTTTAGGTACTCTATCACCCCACACAAATGTTATATTATTCAGATTATGTTCAGTATTGAATCTTATGGCCTTTCAGTACATGTTTCCGCATTATTATGTTATATTACATAGTGTACAGGTGTAGATATCAGTCATGGGTTAGCTTGTGGTCCTTCAGGGTCATGAGCACTGTGTAGCCTTCCGGTTCAATAGCGTCCTTTGAAGTCTAAAAGCCGCATCTAGTAGAGTCTTGTACATGGGTGTGTTGAGCGCCACATTTATGTACAGGAGGCTATGATATGTTTTAGGAATAGTGTCTCTTCTTTCAGTATTCATGTCGTGCCAATGAGCATATTCTTAACTCAATCTCTCGGTCTAATCTGTTTCTTCTCCTTATTTCAGAACATTCCTTAAAAGAGAAGAACCCAGCCTGTCCAAGAAGATCCCTTAGATGAACATGTTTCTCATGCGGAGTTCAGGGCCGTATTCACTACTCTTGCTTAGTCAGTCACTGCTCAAAATGAACGACCAGCTATCGTTCCGGCCAACCTAGTGGCCAATTCTACTGCAGCTAGGATTCAGGACTTCACCCGAATAAATCCTCTAATCTTTCTTGGGTCTAAGAGAGATTAGGACCCTCAAGAATTCCTAGATCGGGTGTAGAAGGTGACAAACATCATGGGAGTGACTACTATTAAAAGTGCTAAGCTAGATGCATATCAATTGTAAGATGTTGCTCACACTTGGTTCAGGCAGTGAAAGTCAGAGAGGGCAGACAATGCAGGGTCAGTTGAGTGGGAAGAGTTTACATCTGCGTTCCTTGATAGATTTTTTTACCTAGATCTTAGAGAAGCCAAGGTGCTAAAATTCATCAATCTCAGGCAGGGCAATATGACAGTGAAAGTAAATTCTCTTAAGTTTACTCAATTAACCAGATATGCCCCTTATGTGGTTGTAGATAGTAGGGAAAGGATGAGTAAGTTTGTCTCAGGGGTGAATGATAACGTGGTTAATGAGTGCAGATCTACCATGCTGAATAGTGACATGACCTTAGCTAGAATTATGACCCATGCTTAGTAGATTGAGAAGCAAAAGATTAAGATGAAGAAGAAGCAGAATAAGAGAGCGAAGACAGGTAGTTTCAACTTTGCTTAGCCTAAATCAAAAGGAGGAAACCGTTCTCAATTTCGTCCTAAGTCATTAGTTCTATCTACTTCGTCAGCCAGTGCTCCAGTGCTGAAATTTAGAGACGGCAATAGAAATAGGGTGCCAGGCCTTAAGTCTTAGGGTAGTGTTAGCAGTGCCCATACCTACCCTCTTTGCCAGACTTGCAGCAAGCACTACCAGGGTATTTGCAGAGCTGACAATGGTATTTGTTTCGGATGTGGAAAGCCAGTCCACAGAGTCAGAGACTGTCCTCAGCTAGGTCGTCAGGGTCAATAGAATCGCTATTCATCTCAGTCCTTTTGCCCAAATCAGTAGGGTGCCACCTCCAGTGCTACTAGTGGGCAACACCCAAATAGACTCTATGCTCTCTATTCGAAATAGGATCAAGAAAATTCTCCTGATATGGTTACTAGTACGTTATGGATCTTTCATGTGCATGTTTACGCTTTGCTATATCCAGGAGCCTTTTTTTCTTTTGTTACTCCTTATATAGCTGTTGATTTCGGAGTTAGTTCTAAAATTCTAGCAGAGTCCTTTTCAGTCTCTACCCTAGTGGGTAAAACCATCATAGCCTGGCGGGTATACAGGAACTGCTTGGTTATGATATTAAAGAAAGTCACTTCCGCAGACTTAGTCGAATTAGAGATGACTAATTTTAACGTCATTCTCGGCATGGATTAGCTTTATTCCTACTATTCCAGAGTCGACTAAAGAAATAGAATAGTCCAATTTCAGTTTTTAAGAAACCCGTCCTAGAGTAGAAGGATAGTGTATCCGCTTTCAGAGGTCAGCTTTTTTCCTACCTTCGGGCTAGGAAAATGATATCTAAGGGATGTGTCTATCATCTTTTTCATGTTAAAGATTATAATTCTGAGACTCCAAGTCTTGAATCAATTCCAGTTGTAAATAAATATTCCGATATCTTTCCCGAAGATCTTCCAGAAATTCCTCACGAAAGGGAAATAAACTTCGATAGTGATCTTCTTCCAGACACTCAGCCTATCTCTATTCCGCTATACATTATGGCACTAGCAAAACTTAAAGAATTAAAAGAACAGTTGAAGGATCTCTTAGATAAGGGATTCATCAGACCTAGCGTTTCCCCGTGGGGCGCACCAGTTTTATTCGTGCATAAGAAAGATGGTTCTCTCAGAATGTGTATAGACTACCGTCAACTCAATAAAGTTATGGTCAAGAACAAGTATCCTCTTCCTAGAATCGATGATTTGTTTGACTAACTTTAGGGTGCCAGTTATTTCTCTAAGATAGACCTCAGATTCGGCTATCATCATCTTAGAGTTAGAGGATGTGATATTTCGAAAACAGCTTCCCATACTCAGTACGGTCATTTCAAATTTCTAGTCATGTCCTTTGATCCTACCAATGCCCTAGCAGCTTTCATGGACTTGATGGACCGTATGTTCAAGAAGCAATTGGACATGTTCGTCATAGTCTTCATAAATGATATTCTGGTCTATTCCCGCAGTGAGCGAGATCATGCAGACCATCTCAAAATCGTACTTCAGACTCTCAGATATCATTAGCTATTTGCCAAATTCAGTATGAGCGAATTTTGGCTAAGGTCAATAGCATTCCTTGGTCATATTGTTTCTGGTAATGGCATTCACTACCAGAAATTTGCTATTTTCAGATTGACAATTTTCGACTGAAAAATGTAGTCGGATATTTTCGACTACTTCGGTCGGAAATATTATTTTTTTATTTTTATTTTCTACAAAATATTTTCTCAATACTGTTTGTGACAAAAATAGTCAGAATGTTTGGCGAAAAATTTCGAAAAATATAAATTCCGACTACAGTAGTCAGAAATAGTAATAAATAAATCAAAATTAATAATTAATTTAATATATATCCGACTACCATAGTCGAAAATATAAATAATTATACAAATATAATTCTAAATATCTAATCAGTCCCTTATATCAAAATTAAATAATTATTTAAATAAATTATTAAATTTACATTTTTGACTACTGTAGTCAGAAATACTAATAACTAAATAAAATTAATAATAATTAAGTATATATCCGACCACCATAGTCATAAATATAAATAATAAATAAATATATTAATAAACGTATAAGCAGTTCCTTATGAAAAATTTAAAAAATAAGTAAAATAAATTATGAAATATATATTTCTAACCGTTGTAGTCGAAAATGAAATAATTAATTAAATATATTAGTAAATATATAATCGTACCCTTACATTAAAATTAAATAAATAATTAAATATGTATTTTTGACTACTATTGTCGGAAATATATTTAATTTATACTGACCGTATTGGTCGGAATGTTATATTGAATTATTAAATAAATAATTATATTTAAAATATAAGTTACATGGTAGTCTTTCACATTGTATTAATTAATTTAAATATTTAATTAAATTATATTAATTAATTTAAATATATAATTAAATTATAAGTATCAAATATCAAATATATATAACCGATTGATGTAGTTAGAAAAATTAAATAATTTAATAAAATAAAATTCTTTCCGATTACTGTAGTCGAAAATCTTATAAATAATTAATTTCAATGCAGAATTTATTATATTAAATACTTAACCGACCGAAGTAGTCGAAAACTTTAAATAATTAAACATATTAAATTTATTTTTGACTGAAGTAGTCGGAAGTTTACTTTTAATATACCCTAAATGCACAACTTTCCCAATTCTCTCTCTCTCTCACTTCCTCTCTCTCTAGGGCACACTTTTCTCTTCTCTCTCTCGGCTCCCTTCTCTCTTCTAAGTCATCGGTTCAAATCCGATAAGGGGCTTTGTAAAACTCCAATCTAGTATTCATATTTAAGGGGAGAATTGTATTTTTTTTTATAATAAAAAAAGTAACTAACTGGATAATACATTATCATTATACTTAGCTATAAAGTTGAACATTTGTTTAGTCAATTTTCATTATTATGAATTTCTGAATAATGAAAAGTCACTTCTCTCTGCGTCTCTCTCAAAAGTTGGCCGTACAGGTTGCATCTCTCGCAAAAATGGTAATGGCGACGGGTCAATTTCACTGAGTCGAGGTAATAAATGAACTTACTTGGTGAATCTTCTTTTTAGATTGTTAGTAAATTGGCAATGTCCAACAATGTGTAAACCTTGTTGCATATAGAGCTTGCCTTTTTCACCTTTAAGCTAAGCTGAGGTTTCTGCATTTTTGTTCTTCTAGATGTGTGGATTTTATGAGTTATTTGTCTTTTCTTGCCCTTGGAATTTCTTACTGATGAGGGTAATTAGTCACCTTACGCCTATGTGATTTGTTTGCGTAGTTACAATAAAAGAATAGAGCAAACTAATCAGCAAACCCTAGACTATAGACCCTCTATCTATGATTCAATTGCAGGTTGATCAAGTCAACATGAATCTAACAACGTCCGACTCAGAAACCAAGGACGACAAAAATCTCATCTGAGTTCTATATTTGCCAGCTAGAAAGCAACCAGATGGAAAAACATCAGGGTTTAATCTGGGATTTGTCAAGACATTTTCTTGAAGAAATAAGGTAACAAAAGTGATCCATTGTCTGTGTCGCATGCATATCCACTTTGGTAATTATATAAATGGCTTCCTCTATGGGGGGACCCAAGGGTGTAGGATCCTAGAGGAAAAAAAGAATTTTTAGAGATAAGTTAACGCTATAATCGAGTCTAGCTCTTAATCTATAAAAATTTATGTGGTAAACTATATAGCAAATTAATAATCTTTGAATATATTTTTTATTGACATATAAACTTTGGTATCTAAGCAGTGTATTGTTACTGCATATTAGTACAATGTTCTTTTTTTTTTTAAAATGTGATAATGCTATTATTAGTAAGTGGGACCATTTGACTTATCTATATATAAATAAATTAGAAAGTGGAATTAATATTCTAGTGGCTTCTTGTTCTTTTTTTTCAGAGAATGGGGGGAGATGGGTTGTAGTGACCTCCCTCTTCTTCTTTTTTGCAGTGAATTAAAAATATATTGAGGGTTATATAGTTCAAGAATTGTTACAACGGAGAGGCATACGACTTGATCCTAAATTGTTAGTCTGGTAATAGTTTTATTCAAGAATTTTAAAGATTTTTCAAGAACTCATGTTCGGGTTTATTTTCATATAGGTAATTTCTCTCCCCAATAGCTGAATATAATGATAGATTTCATCTATGGGAGGTAGTATACAGGTGATAATCACTGTTTGATTTGAATTTCATATTAATTCTCGAAAGGGATATTGTTAATTAGGGTTCTTGAAAAGGGGGAGGGGTGGGGGGGGGAGAAGGTGAATTGTGATAAGAAAGTGACCTTTGAGTATTTATATTGGCAGGGCTAGGTTCAATAGCAATCTTTATGAGTTAAAAATGTAGAATTCTCTTCGAACATTTGTTCAAAAATTTGATTAATTCTTAGCGTAAAGGAAGAATATGTTTTCAAATAAGTTGGTAAATGAAATTTCATATTATTGATGAGCATATCTATGTATTGTTTATGTAGTTGATTATGTTGGAGTAATTTCTCGTCATTTGGGTGGTTGAAGTTATTGATTGATTGCGCAAAGACTACACTTAAGAGTGTTGAGTTGTTTGAAACTTGTGATGCTACTGTTAGATAATGAGGTGTCCAAGGTATGTAAAGCTAAACCCTTTTCCGCCGTTAAGGCACAACTCATAATTATTTGTTTCTCCAAGCAGAGTTGATATAGCCTACTTTACATACAGTAACGAATATCCCACCTTCTATAGGCTAACACATGTTCATATGACTAATGTCGCCACAATATTCACGTTTCATTCCCACTTTCAATTACTTGTCTCCATCCTTCACGCGTCTATTTATTGAAGTCATAACATTCATTTTACTCTTGTCAAGTCAAGTATCTATGGAGAAATACATGTTGTGTTAGTGCGTATTAGAAGTTCTTAGAATTCATATGATATCTACCACACTCTATAATGTTTAGAATAAGAATAAATGGACATAGTATAGTCGCACTTGTATGTTGAATCACATAGAAATATAGTCCTAGAATAATATAAAGAACTAGTGTTGCAACAACTCAATGCTAGTAAATGAATTAGTTGTACATGAAAAGCATTACCTTAATGACTGAACAAATTTTATCATGATACACTTGCATAGGCCTATGAGGCATTACTTGATACAGTTAACGATGGGAGGGTATACATAGGTTTGGCTTGGAATATCGCTCGATGCGATTTTGTGCACAGGATCGAGACCAGACCACTATAGCGAGCCCAAACATTATGGCGTACCTACCCTCGCGGCATCATTTGCATTTGGAGTCAGCTGGGGTTCCCTTGACTCAAGCCAATATATGGCACATATAGCCTGTAGGCAGACCCTTATAGTGAGTCCCAAGTAGGGACATACCCTGCATCAGACCGCGGTTACAGTTATACGTATAACATCATAGTCAAGAGTATCTAGATAACACATATGGTACACTTGACATAGAGTGCCCCTGGTAGGCTATCATATGATTATTTTTGTTAAAACTAGGGACAAGACATCACTTAGGCAAATTGCTAGGCCCTTAATAACGATGATTTACTCATAAGTGGTTATATGATAATTTAATAAGTTAAACACATAGGTAACAATCTTATATGGTGTATTTGTCACCTGTTCTTTCATAGATTATAGTTTTATATAAGAGGTTCTAGTATTCAGTCATCCGCAGTTGCTCATTCTATTGTTTGACCTATTGAGAATCCTTATACGTTTACTTGTTATTCTGTTTACTTTACATACTAGTACATATTTTATATGTACTAATGTCCCTACGTTTTGGGGCACTGTGTTTCTGTAAATATAGGATCAGATGTATTGATGAACAAACTTCTATACTAGGCACTCGTCTGTATTTAGCGAAGCAGTCGGTGAGCTCCTCTCTTACCTGGAGCGAATAAACATCTAGTACTTTTAATTATGTTTTCGGTTATAGTTTGGGTAGGTTGGGGTCCTACCCCAACCACCTTTTTTCGGTATAGTTATAATGTCTCTTAGAGTCTTTGTAGACAGTGTTTAATTGTCATATGTGGTCATAGTTGTACATAGCCCCTCATCATTGTTTGTAATTGCAATCCGCACAGTATATATGTCAGCCACATATTTAACACTCATACGGTTCTTGTCCGCCATGACTAGGCTAGGCTAGGGTCGTGACAAAGGGAGTTTAAAATAGGAATACAATACATTGGTGTGGATTATCTGATCTGACCCACTTAATTAGATGATCATATATAAGAGATCAAAAAACTTAATAATGAACCCTTGCATCTAAAACCTATATCTGTTTTCTCTCCCTCATATCTCTTTCAACTGTAGCTGCTGCATTGGCAACACCAATATCTGGTGCCCAGATACGTTGTCTATTTATTATTTTCTTTTTACTGCTATGTTTGAAACTGAATTGAATATATATGTATGACATTATATTACTAGAGTTTGTTAATCTATGTCAAGAGAGTGTTTTAGGAACGTGTGTTGCTGGGACTCTTCATTCAAAGATGTCAATGGCTACATGAAAAGTGAAGAGTCCGCCCAACTTAATCAGGAACTAAGAAATTTTGAGTTTTCACAAGAAATAATTACTATATACTAGGTGAGTGACTTACAGTAGGATAATTACATTTAGAGTGTTGCTGTGATCAATTCTTTAAAACAATACTAGTGTCACCAGGTATCTTCCCTGCCTTTCTCTTTCTTAGTATCTCTTCCCTCATATCTTTAATTCTTGATCTAAATCCGTCCAACAACCAAATGATAACTATGATTCCGAAGCTACAAATTAGCACTTGATAAGTATCAACAACAAAGTTTATGTCAAACTAAAAAAAAGGTGAAATGGTTAGTTTTTGAGTTGACAAGGCAACAGGTCTACATGCCTGCTTTAGCTCTCTATTTGTATATTTATTTTTATACTTATTTTAAAAAAACTTGCTCATATGCATGGTTTTTAAGGTTACCTATTTGAGCTCAATTTTGAATTCCTGTATGACCCTTTCCATTAAGACCTTTCAGATTTAGTTGGAAGACCAAATCACATACCCATCAAGTCATGTGCATCACCTCCAGATTGGTCTAATGAAAAATCCATCTATAGATCATCTTCATCATCAGACATTATAGCACCTGCTCTCTCTCGAAGTGTTGCTCATGGCCACAAAAAATGTCATACATATATATTAAACAAGTAAATAACTATTGTTGCTGATAAAAAAATTCCAAGATATTAAACAAGTAAATAGCTATCACATGGATTAGATACCTTTCACTGATAAAAAAATTCTTCTTTTAATTAAAATATTCTATTGTTGCTGTCTTCTTTACTAAATTGTATTGAATCTCTTAGTTTTTTTACTTGTGTCCACTACATAGTAGATCTCTAAACAACCCTGTTATTGTTTTGTTTCTCTTTTCTATTATTATTGTTGTCGTTCTTATGTAGATGGAAAATAAAGATTGTACATGGATGTATAATAGACTTTATCCTAATAATGTGGGGTTGAGATAGGAATATAAAGATGGGGTAGATGGATTTATTGCTAAAGCAATGACACTTAATGATTTTCTTATTGAAGGGACAATTAGGGTCCTTTTTGGAATTGCTAGTGTTGCAAGTTATTGAGTCCATATATTGTTACATTACATCTTTATAGGAAGGGTTTTATGTTGAATTATACTGTGTGGACAGCTCATGAAGAGAGTAGTGCTACTAATAATTTTGCTTTTCAAAATTATGTTGAAAGTCCAATAAGAGAGAATAATGTTGAAAGTTCACAATATAGTGAGATAGTCAGGGATGCTTTTGGGACACACTCAGGGGCTCAAAATGAACCAAATGATGAGGCTAAGAACTTTTATGAATAGTTAAAGGAATCTAGTCATCCATTGTATGAAGGATTAGTGCATTCTAAGTTATCTATTTTCGTTCGGTTATTGAGTATTAAGTCAGATTATTCAATTTCTCAAGAGGGCATGAACTCTATCATTGGACTTATGAATAAACCTAACCCAAATAAACTTGACTTACCCAAAGATTTCTACACAACAAAGAAAGTGGTTTCTAAGTTAGGACTTTCATCAGAGAGGATTCACTGTTGCTAGAAAGGTTACATGTTATTCTATAAGGAAAATGCAAATTTTGTAATCAGCCTCATTATAAGGAAGTCAGACATGCTAAATGGAAGAAGGTTCCTGTGAAGTCGATGCATTACTTACCCCTTATACCACGGATAAAGAGGTTGTATGCATCAATGAGATCTGCCCCTCATATGAGATGGCACTATGAAAATAAAATACCACCTGGTCTTTTATGTCATCCGTCAGATGGAGAAGCATGGAAGAATTTTGATAATATGTATCCGAATTTTACTAGTGAACCAAGAAACATTAGGTTGGGATTATCTACTGATGGATTCACTTCATTTTCTATCTCAGCTATACCATATTCATGTTGGCCAGTGTTTGTGACTCTTTATAATCTTCCACCTGAATTGTGTATGACGAGTCAGTATGTATTTCTAACTTGCATTATTCTAGGTCGTCGCAATCCAAAAGTTTTGATTGATGTATATCTACAGTCATTGATTGAAGAGTTGAACTTATTGTGGCATGAAGGTGTTGAAGCATATGATGTATCAATGAAACAAAACTTTAGATTGCGTCCTACTTTGATGTGGACTATAAATGACTTTCCTACTTATGGAATGATGTCTGGGTGGTCAACTACGGGTAAGTTAGCTTGCCCTTGTTGTATGGAAGACACAAAAGCATTCACTTTGAAACATGGGGGTAAAAAATCATGGTGTGAATGCCACCCTTGATTCTTGCCAATGCAACATGAGTTTAGGAGAAATACTAGTGATTTTATGAAGAATAAGACTGATTTTGAGGAGCCACCACCAATTTTGTCGAGAGAAGAACTTTGGGATAGAGTGAGGAATCTGCCTAAGGTAATAGAGTCTCCACCATCTAGGATAACTGGTTATGGTGTAACACATAACTGGACTAAACGAAGCATATTTTGGGAGTTAGATTACTGGAAGGATAATCTTCTACCTAATAATTTGGATCTCATGCATATTGAGAAAAACTTCTTTGACAACTTGTTTAATACTGTGATGGATGTAAGTAACAAAACAAAAGATAACTTGAAGGATAGGATGGACTTAAATAAGAATTATTGGCATAGTGAGTTGAACCTGACATACTTAAACAATAAGATTCAGAAGCCCAAGGCCAGTTACACATTTACTTTGGAGGATAGAAGAGTGATTTATAATTGGGTTAAGAATTTGAGAATGCTAGATAGATATGCGTCGAATTTGTCTTGGTATGTTGACATGAAGGAATGAAAGTTGACCTCTATGAAGAGCCATGATTGTCACATTTTCATGGAGTCATTGATGCCTATTGCATTCTGTGCATTGGGCGATAGTATTTGGAAGCCCATAACAGAGATAAGCTTTTTTTTCAAAGATTTATGTTCTAACACATTAAGGTAGGAGAACCAATCTTTGATGGATATCAACATTCTCTTAACCTTAAACAAGTTGGCCAAAAATTTTCCTCCTGGTTTATTTGATGTTATGGAGCATCTTCCAATTCACCTTGTGCGAGAGGTACAACTTGGAGGTCCTATTCAGTGTCGATGGATGTATCCCTTTGAGAGGTATTGACTTTTAAAATTTACCTTCATGTGTTTTAATTGAAAATTATTTCATCTAAAATATCATACTATGCAGGACTATTGGCAAATATAAACGGACCATAAAAAACAGATCTCTAATTGAGGGATCAATATGTGAGGCTTATTTGGCTAAAGAGACCTTTTATTTTTGTTCATATTATTTTGAACATGATGTACCATTTCTGAGAAACCGACCTAATAGGTATGATAATGGAGACAATATAGATCCTTCGGCACCACCATTTTCAATATTCAATCAACCAGGTAAAGGAAGTACGAAAGGTGGTCCACTTTGATATTTAAATGAGGTGGATCTTAAGTCATCTATAACACATGTATTATTAAATTGTACCGAGGTCCTTCCTTTTTATAAGTGAGTATATTTATATTAAGGACAATCATTCAAGGTCTATCTAAGCTTTAACTAATGAAAGTCATAACTTTGTCGGGCAGCTACTTCGTGGCTTTACATGGGGATGCTGCTGTTTATACTATGTTTTCAGTGTGGTTTAGAGAATATGTAAGTGTAACTTAAATATTTAACACAATTTAAACTTTTGTTCAATCTCATGGATATTTAAATTCTAACTTTTTAAAAACTTTTTATAGGTTCATAATCCACTTAATTATGATCCAAATGACCAATGTTTACGTGATATAGCTTGGGGACCTGATTCTAAAGTCAAAAAAATTTCTAAGTACTCTGTCAATGGGTACAGATTTCATACTGAAGAGTTCTCTAAGGGAAACAAAACCAACAATAGTGGGGTTTGGGTGAAAGGAGATGGTGGTGTTGATTATTATAGTGTGCTTCACGAGATTTTAGAACTCAATTATCATGTTGGTTGGCCAAACAAAAAATTAGTTCTTTTTTGATGTAAGTGTTATGATCATACTCCTAAGTTAGGTACAAAGGTGCAGCCTCAGTACAAAATAGTTAAAATTAAGCGTACAAGGGAGTATGGACTCTATGATCTATTTTTCATTGCACAAAATGTTAAGCAAGTGTATTACACTCCTTATCCTTTATGTAAGAATAAATCTGTGTGGCGGGTAGTTATAAAAACAAAGTCCGTAGGTAGAGTTGTAGTAGAGGATGCATTGGATGTAGCGTATCAGAATGACATTTCAAGTGTTGAAGAAAGGGTGGATGATGAACTAGCAGGTGAGTTGCAGCATAACAAACGCCTGTATGAAGAATTTGATCCTTCTGAACTTAGATTGGATGTTCATGATTATGGAGAAGGAACATCTGGGGCAAATGATGAGGAAGATCCAATTGATGAAAATGAAATAAGCGAGGAAGAGTTACTTGATGTAAATGAAACAGTGATGAGGAAGAATCGATGAATGAATATGAAACAAGTGATGAGGAAGAATTGATGAATGACTATGAAATAAGCGACGAGGATTGAGTTGTTATTATTAGCAGTAATGTGTTGTAACAAGGTCTTGAATTATATTTTAGCTATTACTTTTTATTATTAGCTGTTGGAAGAAAGTCTAATATTAGTAGTATTGTGGTTTGTTTTCAATAGTTTTCAACATCCCATGCTTGATCTAAGCAATTAGTTTTTTGATTGTTGATTTGTCATTCAGATTATACATTCACTTCTCTTGAGAGGTTTTGGTTTGAAAACAAGTTTTACATTAAACAAAATAATTTCACTCCATTACTTGTTTGTATAATATTAGATCCACATGTAGACCTCTTGGAAGTTCTTTTGTCTAGTATAATAATACTGTGGATTTTTAGTTTTCTAACCTTCTTTTAGAGATTTTTCCCTTTGTAATAATGGTGAATAAGGTGTAATTGTTTATGTATTTATTTTGCCAAATTAAAGTTTGGAGGGATATAGAATATGGGAAAGAGGTGATGTTCTGGTTACTCCAATCACATGTGCAGAGATTACTTTTTAGCAATGCATTTGGTAGATGTGGCTTTCTTTCACTCAGTACTACAGGGAATGCAAAATTTAATTTTTGTTTGATCTAAGAAACATATATGGGCAGCATAACACAGACTAACTACTTTTTGTGTTAATTTTTTCTAGGTGGTTAATAAAGAAAATCAATGGCATTAAAAGGTCATGGTAATGGATGGCGTAAGGAATGTAAGAAAGGACTTGATTATCTTTCCAAAGGTTAATATACACCACCACCACCACCACCTATTAACACAACTCTTCAACCATCTACTACAAATATTATTCCTCCTCCAAGGGCAACTATATCACTACCAAATACATTTTTCAGGCCCTCACCGTCCACCAGTTCTAGCCCTCTTCTCCCCATAATAGTCTGTATAGTTGCTCTTTATCCGTACCTTCAACATCTTCCACACCTAGCCTTTCTGGATTGAGAATTGGAGGTCCCAACACATCAAGATAACCCTCCATTGATAGTTCTGCAATGTCTAATGCTACATCAGTTGCTTCCCAGATTCCTAAATTTAAAGAGATAGTTGAATATGACGGCAACAGGAGGCTAATTATCGCCCCTGATGATAGTGGGTAAATAAATATTATATTTTTTCATAATTTTTAAAATTTTTAAAATCTAAAATAATTTAATGTAATTTTATTGCAGGTTCATTCCCGCTTATACCGGCAAACATATGGTTATAGAAGCAATTAAACCATTTTACATGAAGCCGTGGGGTAGTTGGAACGAGATTCGACTCGACATCAAAGTGCTTATGTGGAATCAGTTTGTGGTATAATCAAAATCAAAGAATTTATCATTTCAGTATGCTATCAATGATGAATTTACCTTTATATCCGTCAACTCATTTCATGACTTTATATTAAACTATTTTGTAGACAAATTGTGCATGGAAGTCTTGTCATGATAATAAAATACAAAGTATTTTCAAGTTGAAATCAGCTCAACGTATCAAAGAATACTTGTATGAGGCCCGGAGGCACTTGGAAAAACCTGGATGGCTGAATGCTAATGTGTGGGATCAGTTTTTTGAAAAACGGGATACTCCTGAATATAGGGAAATGAGGGAATGGGAAAAGGCAAATAGAGCGTCTCAAATGGGCGGCTCATTGCACATTGGAGGTTCGATGAGTTTTGCTACACACCAACGAAAACAGGTAACAATAGCTAAAATTTCTGATTTGTTCAGTTTAGTTCACTATTCTATACCGTGACATAGTGACGCCATATGGGGATCTTTTGATTCCCTATTGTTGTTATCTTTTTTTTGTTGTTCATCTTGAAGTCTAGTAAAGCCGTGTGTGGCCTATTTTGATTCACTAGCATTGTTGATATTTTGTTGCTTTTGTTGTTGTTCATCTTGAAGTCTAGTGAAGCCGTGTGTGGCCTATTTTGATTCACTAGCATTGTTGACATCTTGTTGCTCTTGTTGTTTTTCATATTGAAGTCTAGTGAAGCCATGTGTGGCCTATTTTGATTCACTAGCATTGTTGATATCTTGTTGCTTGTTTGTTTTGTTGTGAACTTGATCTTGTTCATCTTGTATTACCACTTTGTGGGAATAGACTCGGTTTGTCGTTGTTGTTGTTGGTGGTTTGGTTTTGGTTTAAATCAAAACCGATCTAAACCAAACCATCAACACCCCTATCAGTATGCAATACTCATTCTAAGTTCTTAAATAGACTCATTTGCTCCCTCAGTACAAATATTTCTCCGAATCAAATTAAGTTCGGCTACTTCTTTCCTTGCTTAGGTCTTCCTAATTATGATGTAAAATGAACCTTTCCTTACACCTTTAAACAATCATTTTGGAAGTATATTCAGCCAACTTAAATATTGCAAAACCTTCTAAGTACTTTCTTTTCTTATCTCTGATCAAACCTGGTCATTCGCGTCTTAAACAATGTGCACATAGAAATAATGGTCAAACACTAGCGTAGTGTTCTGTGGAATTCCATTAGTTGTGACTTTGAGAGAAATGAATTGACTTTTGTGCTAGGGAAAACAATTTAGATAAGTTATGTTCATGTATCAGGTTTAAGCTATTTATTTTAATGTTTCTAAGAGCTAGCTTTTGAAGGATATGATTATAGAAATCTTCTTAAAAAGAGAGAGAGAGACAAACTAACTTTTTTTTCCTTTTTGGGCATAATGATAAATAAACATTGTAAATACTCCGATTTCCATGTCTAGATACTTCAACTTGTGTCAACTGTGCCAGTTGAACACTTCTATCTTAGAAATTAATGTGCCACGTTAGCTTCATGTGTTCATGAGATATAGTGAAAATGAGCTAGAGTGTTTAGTTGTCAGCTGAGACCAAGTTGAGGTATCTTTCCTGGTCAAACAAACATTCTTACAATAACTTGTATGGAAACTGAGTTTTTTGAAGCTCCATCGTGTTAGTTTATTGAATGTTTTTAACAAATTGGGTTTCTAATTTTGGTGGTCTGAGGTTATTCATTTGTTGGAACATCTGTTGGCAGTTACTGTAATGCTATAGTGATAGGAAGCCATTGCGAAAGATGGAAAAACAAGGAGCATTTGAGGGGTCATTTGTATATGTTGGGATATGGAACCCTTTTTGAAATTACATCATAATTTGTCTTATTTCCATGTGTTTGAATATCAACGAATGCTAACATTTTAGAAGTATATTTAGCCAACTCAAATATTGCAGAACCTTCTAAGTACTTTCTTTCCTTATCTCTGATCAAACCTTGTCATTCGCGTAAAGAAGTGTCTGCATTATATCTATATAGAAATAATGGATATTTTATCTTGGTTTGATGCTTAAATACTGAATTTGTACAACATACAATAGAAGTTTTGACATGTAGTGCGTGAAAAATACACGTTAGTGTCCTACATAAGTTATTGACCAAAAGATATAAGCCTTTAATTTCTTCCTCTCTATTAAACTTAGGTCTCAGATGTGCACATCCTGGGGATTGAAACAATAGATAAAGGAATAAGGAAGGACCAAAGTCTTTTATATTTCTCAAGCTTGGTTAAGGTAAAGCTACAAAATAAGAAAAAGAGGCATCTTTTGTGATATCCTAAGTCTTAACAAGGTAAACGATTGATGGGATGTTTCAAGATGATGTTTGTAGCTTGTGAATGTTTAATTTTTAACTTATCTTGGAGCCAGGACTTGCAAATTTCATATGTTTAAGTTCTAGGTAAGTGGTGATAAGTCTTCATGGGAAGTGGATTGTATAAATGATAGTAATACTTTATAAAGGAAGTACTGGTTGGAAACTCCAGTACTTTATAAAGGAAGTACTGGTTGAAAATTGATGCAAGAGTTCCAATTTAACTTATAGCTTCTTATATAGTGTATAATATCTTTGGCGCATTTCTATTGAATGTATTAGAAACTTTGGGGCATTGGCTCCCTATATAGTTGTAGACCCCTTCCAAACTATCTATTTATAGCTTAAACAATCAAAAAGAATCCATCTAAACTACTACTTCTATTGGATTTGAGTATTTTCGAATCATGGTCTCCATGATCTATTATTAGTCTTAAGATGTTTTGGTCTATGCTGCCCGGATTGTCTTCATACTTGCATTATCTCTTTTTCTAAAATTTTGCAGGAATATGAAAATGGAGAAAAAGAGCGCCTTTTTATTGATGTCTACGAAGATACGCATAGGAAGAAAAACAAAGACGGTACAAAAGGAGATTGGGTCGAACCGCGTGCTAAGAAGGCATATGTAAGATAATAACTTTTACATACATTGTTTTAATATTACTCAACTTTGCTTGTTTACATACTGACAAATAATTTTTCTTTCAGGAAGAATTTAAAAAAAGCATAGAAGAGTGGCGTCAAACCCAACCTACTTCAGAGGTTGGTACCATGGTCCACCCATCACCTGAAGAGCTGAATAATATATGGACAACTATGGTAGGTGGTCCAAAGAAAGGTAGAACCTACGGGATAGGGGTTCTCCAATCCTCGAGTAGTCCTTCGTTGTTTCCCAGTTCCTCTTCTACTTTACAAACTATGGAAGAAATGAAAGCGATGAAAAAGCAAATTGTGGAATTGATGCAGAAATGTGCAGCTAACGATTCTAAGTTTGCTAAATTTGATAAATTGGAGGAGTTGGTTAAGAAGCACATGCCGCAAGTATTTCAGGACGAGGAATATAACGAATCTGATGATAATTAGATTGTAGTTATTGTTCTTGTTTTTTGTTGTGAAATTTAGATGTTTAAACTATTTGATTTGATATTTGTTTTGAATGGTTTAAAGTGGTTGTATTTATAAATTTTTGTCGTGTTTGATCCAATTGTGAAAAATACATTAGTTATGTTGTTTATGATCTGAAAGCAGCGTAAGCTAATGCAATATAATAATTATTTAATTATTTATTAAATAATAATAATTATTAAATAGTTATTTAATAATTTTTCGACTATAGTGGTCAGAATAATTAAAATTATCAAATAATTATTTATAAAATTTCTCACTACATTGATCGGAAAAATTATTATTATTAAATACTTATTTATTAAATTTTTGACTATAATAGTCAGAATAATTATATTATTAAATAATTATTTATTAATTTTTCAACCATAGTAGTCGGAATAATTATAATTATATTTATTTATTAAATTTTCGACTACAATAGTCAATATAATTACATTATTAAATAATTATTTATTAAATTTTCAACCACAGTAGTCAAAATAATTATAATTATTAAATATTTATTTATTAAATTTCTGACTATAGTAGTTAGAATAATTAAAATCATTAAATAATTCTTTATTAATTTATTGACTACAGTAGACGAAATAATTAAGATTATTAAATAATTTTTTAATAAATTTTCGACTACAGTAGTCGGAATATTTATAATTATTAAATAAATATTTATTAAATATCCGACTACATTTCTGACTAAAGTAGTCGGAAATTTCCGACTACTTTAGTCGGAAAAGATTTTTTGACAAACTATATTCTGACTACCATCAAGTAGTCGGAAAGTAATCGGGACTACCTTATTTTCCGACAATATTTCGACTACACTGCCATCTAAAATTTACTGTTTTCTAGTAGTGATTAGAGTAGATCCTCAAAAGACCAAAGTAGTAAAAAACTGGCCTCGCTCTATCTCTCCATCAAATATCAGGAGTTTCTTGGGTCTGGCTGTCTATTACAGACGATTTGTTGAGGGATTTTCTTCTATTGCATCCCCTATGTCCAGATTGACTCAGAAAAAATTCAAGTTTCAGTGGTCAGATCCTTGCGAGAAGAGTTTTCAGGAGTTGAAGACTAGACTCACCTCAGCTCCAGTTTTAGCTCTCCAGATGGTTCAGATGGGTTCGTGGTATATTGTGATGCATTCAGAGTAGGTTTAGGTTGTGTCCTCATGTAGCATGGTAAGGTCATAGCCTATGCCTCCAGACAGCTTAAACCCCATGAAAAGAATTATCCTACTCATGATCTTGAGTTAACATTCATAGTATTTGCCTTGAAGATTTGGAGGCATTATTTATACGGTGTTGATGTAGATGTGTTTACAGACCATAAAAGCCTTCAGTATGTCTTTTCTCAGAAAGATCTCAATTTTCGTCATAGATGATGGTTAGTATACTATCCATGGGTAGTGTCTCTCATGTTAAGGACAGTAAGAAGAAGTTAGCTCAGGAAGTCCATCAGTCTGCCAGACTAGGCGTTCACTTAGTCGATTCTTCAGAGGGTGGTGTATGTTGTCAGAGTAGTTCAGAATCATCTCTAGTTTTCGAGGTAAAATAAAAGTAAGATAGAGATCCCAGCCTTGTCAAGTTGAAAGAGTCAGTTCAGAATCAGAAAATAGAGGTTTTCTTACAAGGGGAAGATGGTGTCCTTCGTTGTCAGGGTAGTCTCTGTGTTCTAGGTGTAGATGACTTAAGGCAGCGAATTCTTGCATAGGCGCATGGTGCTCGCTACTCTACTCATCCAGGGGCCACAAAAATGTACCGCGACTTGCAGGAAATCTATTGGCGGAGTGGAATGAAGAGAAATATTGTAGAATTTGTGGCTAAGTGCTCTACATGTCAACAGGTTAAGATAGTGCATCGGAAGACTAGTGGTCCTATGCAGGAGTTCATTATTCCTACTTGGAAGTAGGAAGAAGTAAACATGGACTTCGTGATGGGTTTACCTCGAACTTGTCATCAGCATGATTCAGTCTGGGTCATTGTAGACAGAATGACCAAATTATCTCATTTTCTTCCAGTTCATGCCTCTTATTCAGCCGAGGATTATGCTAAACTCTACATCAAGGAGTTTGTCCGATTGCACGGTGTTCCGTTGTCCATTATCTCAGACAAAGTTACCCAGTTCACCTCTCATTTTTGGAAAGCATTCCAAAAGGGTCTTGGTACCCAAGTTCATCTTAGTACCTCCTTTCATCCTCAAAAAGATGGTCAAGGAGAAAGGACCATTCAGACTTTCGAAGATATGCTAAGGGCGTGTGTAATTGATTTCAAGGGTAGTTGGGATGACCACTTGCCTTTGATTGAGTTTGCATACAACAACAGTTATCATTCCAGTATTCAGATGGCTCCATTCGAAACTCTCTATCATAGGAGATATAGATCTCCAATCGGTTGGTTCGAAGTTAGTGAGGCCTTAGTTATAGGGTCTGACTTAGTATTCGACGCCTTGGAAAAAGTCGAGTTGATTAGAGAAAGACTCCGGGTTTCTCAGAGCCGACAGAAGTCTTATGCGGATGTTCGTAGAAAGGATCTCAAGTTCGAGATCGGTGATTATGTCTACCTCAAGATCTCTCATATGAAGGGAGTAAAGAAATTTAGAAAAAAGGGAAAGATCAGTGCTCGATATGTTGGTCCCTTCAAGATTCTCAGTCGTTTTGGCAAAGTAGCTTATGAGCTCAAATTGCCTTCAGATCTAGCCTCAGTTCATCCAGTCTTCTATGTATCCTAGATGAATAAGTGCATAGGTGACCCATCAGTTGTAGTCCCTATTCAGATCATAGATGTTCAGAATAGCCTCTCCTACGAAAAGATACCAGTTGAAATCCTATACTATCAGACTCGTAGATTAAGGAACAAAGAAGTCCCTCTAGTTAAGGTTCTTTTAAAAATTCAGTCCATCGAGGGAGCTACTTGGAAATCAGAAGAAGATATGCGTACCAAGTATCCTCACTTATTCTCCGCCAACTCAGATCAAGCTCAAGGTAATAGTTCTCCTTAAGCTTACTCAGTTTCATGTTCAGTGTTTATCGCAAACTCGGTATCAAGTACCACTGCATATTTAGTCATGCAATCATGTATCAGTTCAGTTATATAATTATGCATCACACATATATTCTCATTGTGAGAAAACTTAGTTCCTCAGAACGCTCAATTATACCTTCATGAATTAGTTACACATGCATAAGATATGCATGTTCAGTATTATATGTTCAGTTTATCAGTCATAAGATCATGTTCCAGTTATTCATGTTCAGTTCATGTTCAACTTATTATTTCCCTCTCAGTCAGTCTCATTCGAGGATGAATGTTCTCAAGGGAAAGATATTGTAATACCCGTGCCTTTCTCTTAGCTTGAAATCATCTCAAGAATGTTAGAACTTGCTTTGAAATAAGAATCCATTTCCTTATGCATGTTATATATTTAAGATTCTAACTTTCTATCACGTGTGAAATTCAATAATCTTTCCATCGATATAAGATTCACCCAAAACTGATAGACGAGTCAGAAGTTACGACTATTTTAAGTTCCTGTCGTAAAACAGTGTCATATTAGTCAGTGGAGCACCGCGACATGAGAGGAAATGGAATTTAGAAAATTCTAGTAGGGTTCCACAATTATGGTGCGTCGCGCCTGGGCTCAAATTTAGAATTGTCATTTTCCCAGTGTCTCAGCGCGATTTCTCCAATTTCGTACCAAAGTTCTAGGTCACAAAGAAAAGAGCAACACAATGGATCCGCATCACGCCATTCCTCAATTTCCCAATTATCAAAATCCAGTGACACCGTTCGATAGCACCGCATCGTGCTAAGGGTCCAACTCGGAAATTTTTTACTGAACTTACAAGACGTGTCAAAGGGTTAAAAGAGTCAATTTCCTACCCCTATTTAAACCCAATAACACGTGATTTAGCCATTATTCACCCAAAATATACTAGTTTCTCTCAAGTTTCTCTCAATAGCAAGCGAGGGTTTCTATTGG
Organism: Capsicum baccatum var. pendulum; assembly: GCA_030864225.1. Classification (NCBI taxonomy): domain Eukaryota; kingdom Viridiplantae; phylum Streptophyta; class Magnoliopsida; order Solanales; family Solanaceae; genus Capsicum; species Capsicum baccatum. The sequence continues at coordinate 16,220,738 of CM061550.1, forward strand.
GGATTCAAATTCAAGAAGGTTTCGCCGTCAATCCTCATGAAATCACAAATTAAGGTATGCATAGTGTTCATTCATGGACCCCTTTCATCCATGAAGCCCAAAAATCCTTTTTCTAAATTCAAGTTATGGATTTTCTTGATGAATTTCATGTTTGGGTTGTTCTTGGTCATGTTGGTAATGAGTAATTGAATTCTATTACATGATTGAGCAATAAATTCCATGTGGGTTGATTAGTCTAGATATAGATTCATGAAAGCCTATGACTAAACCCTCGAATGATTAAATTAGAATTGAATCATGATGTTTAATTGTTGTATAATGTTGTTTACATAGACCATGCCTACAATATGTTTGATTAAATTCCTAGAAGAAGGAAAAGTGCCTAATTAGCATTATATCATGAAATCCCCATGTATGTACAAGTTTATGCCTATCACATGTTTGATGAAATACTTCTATAAATGTATTATAGATTATGATGTTAGTTATATATTCATGTAAGATATGCTTGGTCAGTTTTCTTCTATCAAGTCCTGGGGATACTTGTACCCGATACATTAGCTGTGTGCCTAGAGCCATATCATGTTTTCACGATACTCTTAGTCAAGCTATGAATCCTTAGACGTCAGATAGTCGTATGACTCAGGAAATCTCCATGATCTCATGAACTCAGTCAGTTGTCAGATATCAGTAGTATTCCGTCAGTTAACAAAATTCAGTAACTTAGCCCTTGTTCAGTTTAGTAAATCATGTTCAGTGTCTATTTAGATGGGAGTAGAAATTAGCACCGAGTGAATCCAAGGATGGGAACTCACCTTTTATATGAGGGTGTGACTCCTAGAAGCAATTCTTGAGTTCCAGAACTATGTATCCAGCTTAGGTTAAGACATCATAGCCTACTATATGAGGGTAGATGAGGTGGCCTAGCCTATTATATGAGGGTTCCCACCATTATCACTAGAGTTACCTGTTATATGAGGGTTACTCACATATTGTCCTTACCAGTGGCGCAGTAATGACACCCTTCTAATCAGGGCATAGATTGGACCCCAACTTAGCTATTATAGCACATTTGGGGCATGTCGGTTAGATGACTACTTCCCATTGTTTTATGTTACAGAATCAGGACCTTCAGATATAGTCAATTAGTCTTAGTAATAGAACTCAGATAGTTCTTCAGATTTAGGACTGTCAGATACAGTCAACTCAGATACAGTACGAAACTCAGATAGTCCCATCAGATTCAGGACTGTCAGATACAGTCACTCATGTTATTAGTCATGTCAGTTTCAGTATGTCATGTCATCAGTATTGAGATTTAGTATTCATGTTATCACAACATTAGTGTCAGTTATTATGTCTTATGTATGTATTCTTACGCTCATGATAGCTAGTCAGTCATTATTATTACTCATGCATATGAACCTCATGCATTCAGCCTACCTTACTTGCATACTAGTACATTTAAAGTACTGACGCATTTGCGCTATGGTGTCTTATACCATAGGTTCAGAGACACGAGCTCCAGATCAGCAGTAGACCTCAGTTTCAGCTATCAGAGATAGAAGTGAGTCCTCATCTTTTGAGGACATGATTATTTTTATATTATCTCATTAGTAGTTTATTAGCTGGAGTTAGTTAGGGGATATGTCCCATCAACTCCTAAATCAGACAGTTTCAGTCAGTTAGAGGCTTTCTAAACTGTCATGCTTCAGACTTCAGTATTTTTTAGTTTTGTTTTGGGTACTCTATCACCTCACACAAATGTTATATTATTCAGATTATGTTCAGTATTGAATCTTATGGCCTTCAGTATATGTTTCCACATTATTATGTTATATTACACAGTGTACAAGTACAGATATTAATCATGGATTAGCTTGTGGTCCTTCGGGGTCATGAGCACCGTGAGAGTTCCAGGTACCATATTTGGGGTGTTACATTAACCTAATTGGATTATTACATTCCCGATCAATGATGTAGTTGTAATGTCCAAATTAGGTACAAGATTAGAGGCTGGGAAACCCTGATCATGCAATTAACCCTACGAATCATCAACCACAATAAGCAAGTTGACAAATGAAATTCAATAACATAGTATGATTGTTCGAAGTGCTTTAACCCTGGGTTCAACTCCATTAACTGTCCTAAGTATTTTATTTTATGCATTATTGATTTTATTTTTAATTTGCAAAATTACAAACTCTTTCCTTGTTTACTTTTTCTCAATTAGTTAAACTAGAATTAGATAGGCGGCGAACACAAGTCCCTTAGAGATCGATACTTGGGCTTCCTTGAAGCTACTTTACTACTTGATAAGACCACGTACACGTGCGTGTACGCTTCGGTGCTGTCAGGTAGCTTATCCGTTAATTCTCTTGAACTTAAAGAATGTATTAATTATTCCACTATTTTCTCATGTAGGCTAATCCGGTTAAGGCATTTGCCATTAATCTAAAGATTAAAGACTTTCAAGTCCATGTAAAATCTTTCTTTTCCCGACAAGCACTTTCCTATCGGACAAGTGATGTTCTTGGGCTCACTTTTCAAGTTTTCAACCAAGGAAAGTCATTAAAATAAAGAAAGGTTTATATAACATCAATTTTTCATAGAACTCAATTAGATTCACAACCCAAATTCGTTATTCACATCAAGGTTCCCACAACTCAAGGAATAAAAATTAGCTACTCATGATACAAAAATCAACAATATATATTGAATTCATAATCAAAATAAACTAATAAATCATACCCAAAACAAATCTTCAAATAAAAGATGTTCACAAGAATGTTAAGAACCCTAAATGAGATATTTTTGTATATATTTGTATTTCTTATGTGTTTTGCATTGTGTCCAGGCATAGGTATATATATATTGCTCAATATTATTGTGTATCCACCAAATTTGACCAATATTTTCCAACCTTCAAGCTTCACTACGCATTTCAGCCGCCTCTCCAAAGTTGACTACTGATTTGATTAAAATAAGTGGCCCAAGACTAATCTAGACCATACATGTCCTTATGGTCCTCAAAATTGGGCCTCTTCTGAATCCATTGGTCTTTTGCACAAGTCCATTGGACTTCCCACACTCCGAAAATATCCTAATAAATTTTAGGTGTCTAAAAACGCGTCGACCTTCGTATTGTGCTTTCGTTGAGCCATTCCGAGGCTTTTCAAGTTGTTCCCACTTGTTTTGGAGATTGTATATCCTTCATATATCATCATAGTCCATTCACAAAGCATCCTATAATATTAAACACAATAATTTATAGATCAAAACAACACAACATTCAACACGATGAACTCAAAACACGAGCTAAGCATAGGCTAATTTCACTTTGATCTTTAGCTCATTGTTTTGACCCTTTTCTTGATCCAATTGACCCTTGAAAATTATCAACAAGTTGTTTTACATAAAAATACATAATAACAACCTTAGGAACTCATTAAAACATATTAGAACCCAACATAAGAGACTATACAACACCTAGCTCAAGTTAGTCACACTAGTTTTCTCGGTTGAACTCTAAATACTCAAATTAAATCAAAACTCATGTGGAAACACCATTAAATACTATAAAAGTATATTTGGACACATGAATTCTCATTTATATCATTATAAACACATATAGCATAAGAATCATCCTCAAAACAAGGCTAAAAGGGGCTAGAATAGTAATGCTAGAATGCATAAATACACCCAACATCAGTGTGCCAGGTGTAGTTGACTTGAGGCGGCAAATTCTTGCATAGGTTCATGGTGCAAGCTACGCTATTCATACAAGGGACACTAAGATGTACCGTGACTTGCGGGAGATGTATTGGTGGAGTGGTATGAAGAGAGACATTGAAAATTTTATGGCTAAATACTCAACATGTCAGCAGGTCAAGATTGAGCATCAGAAACCTAGTGGGTCCATGTAGGAGTTCAATATTCCCACTTGGAAGTGGAAAGAAGTTAACATAGACTTTATGACGGGTTTACCTCGTACTCATTGTCAGCATGATTCAGTTTAGGTCATTGTAGATAGGATGACCAAATCAGCTCATTTTATACCAATCCATACCTCTTATTCAGCTTGAGATTATGCCAAACTCTAATGTTAGAGAGTTGGTCAGATTGTACGGAGTTCCATTGTCTATTATCTCAGATAGAGGTATGCAGTTCACCTCTTATTTCTGGAAAACGTACTAAAAGGGTCTTGGAACCCAAGTCCACCTCAGTACAACCTTTCATCCCCATACAGATGATCAAGTAGAAAGTACCATCCAAACTTTAGAATATATGCTGCGAGCGTGTGCGATTGATTTTAAAGGTAGTTGGGATGACCACTTTCCTTTAATTGAGTTCGCATATAACAATAGCTATCATTCTAGCATTCTGATGGATCCGTTTGAGGCGCTTCATGGGAGGAGATGTAGATCTCCCATAGGTTGGTTTGAAGTGGGTGAGGCCACAGTGGTAGGGCCTGGCCTGGTATTTTATACCTTAGAAAAAGTTTAGTTGATCAGGGATAGGCTTAAGATAGCTCAGAGACAACAGAAATCATATGTAGATGTGCGCAGAAAGGATCTCGAGTTCGATATTGGTGACTATATATATTTTAAAATCTCTCCTATGAAGAGAGTGAAGAGGTTTGGCAAGAAGGGGAAACTCTGTCCCTGGTATGTCGGTCCTTACCGAATTCTCAGCCGTTTTGAAAAGGTAGCTTACGAACTTGAGTTGCCTTCAGATCTAGCTTCAGTCCATCCAGTATTTCATGTCTCCTTGCTTATGAAGTGCATAGGCAACCCAGCAACTGTAGTCCCTATAGAGAGTACTGATATTCAGAACAGTCTCTTTTATGAAGAGATCCCCATCGAAATCTTTGATCTTTAGATTCGCAGAATGAGGAACAAAGAAGTTCCTCTAGTCAAAGTTCTTTGGCGGAATCAGTCCGTTGATGGAGCTACTCATGAAGCAGAAGCAGATATGCGAGTCAAGTATCCTCACCCCTTCTCCGCAAACTCAAACTCAGCTCAAGGTAACAGTTCTCCTTAAGCTTACTCAGTTTCATTCTTAGGTTTCCATTATAAAAATAGTATCAGTTATAGACACATGATTTTGACCCTCCCCGAGTTTAATATATATATTTTTTGGTTTTAAATATTTATATTTGGTCTGATATTATTTTAACTCATCAACAACAACAACAAACCCAGTGTATTCCCACATATTTCTAGTTAAAAAATAAATAACTAAAATAAAAATAATTTTGGGATATTTTATTTTTATTTTTACTATAATTTTAAAAATAATACAAAAAAATAAAAAATATATATAAATAAATAAGCTAAGAGTTTTAGTACTATCTTAATTATATTTATTTTTGGATATTTATAAACTTTTATTGTATTTTCTTAAATATAAAAATTAATTAGTAATTATTATATTATTTTTATTAATATTATATTTATTTATTTATTATTTTTATTTTTATTATTATCTTCTATGTATAAAAAAAAGATTTAAAATTTGAATTTCTCTTCCCTTCATCAAAACAAAAACAAAACAGAAAAGAAAGACAGAGAAAAAGAGAGAAAAGAGAGTGAAGTTGAATTCAAATTACGTTCAAGTTTCCGGTAGCGACATTCAAGTTTCTGCTTTGATTCATCAACAGATTCTTATTTTATTTTTGTATTGTTACTTTATAATTGTTATCATCCTAAATCGAAGTGTGAAATTAAATCAGTTCTTTGGCTTCGTATATTTTTTTATGTGCAAAAATTAATTATTGATGTGAATGGGTTATTATAAATTATACCTTATATTTGGTTATCCAAATATTTTGTTACGTAAAAATGTTGAATGAAAAGTGAATTGGAGTATTAAATTCTATAAAGTTTGATATTTAAAAAAAAATGTAAAAGATTATAGATATGTTTATATTGGGGTAGCAACGCATACAAGCATACATGGATGGATGGAAAGGGACTATATTTTATTCACCGAAAACATTCACTTCATTAATATATAATTTTCACAAGGAATACATACACACACTGAACTTACGCAAAACACATGCACACGGAAAGGACGGATTGAAAAAAATCTATAATATATTAAAAGTGTAAAGTTTTAGAAAAGTGATTTGAACTTTTTGTATTTCATTAAAAGTATTCGCAATAGATAAAATCATCTTTTCACTATTTTTTTTAAATTTATTATTTAGTTATTGAAAAATTAAAAATCTTAAAATATATGGTAAGAAATAATTATGGAGAATATTGTTAATAGAGTGTAAAATTAAAATGGGACTAATAATAGATGCGTACATAGCTTTTCTCTCCTTCCGTTCTTTTTCCTTTTCCGTTCCCTTCTTGAATTCAGATTTTTATGTTTTTCTTTGACTTGTAGACGGAGTATCTAGCAAAAGAAAAGAAAACAAAGTTTTTCCATCTTAGGTTTTGTTGGTTTCTGCCATAACTGATTAAAGGTATGAATATTTATATAACTAAATATAGATGCAACAACTTAAAGTTATTACTATACAATCTCATCATATTTATGTATTTATAGATTACTTTGAGCTTCTATTTTGAGTGTATATTGATTTTTCTACTAATAGAGTTTAGAAATTGAAGAGATCTTTGAAATTTGTATTTGAGTACATATTAATTTTTATTAATTATCTGGTGTATACATGGATGTCAATTTATTGATTATGTTGGTTTTTATTTTGGGTGATTCAAATTACTGTGTTTATTGTTGAAAAGGTTCAACGTCTTCTCATCACATTTCTTTAGTAACACAATAAATAATATTATGAATTTTGTAAAATTACACTTCTATTTCCTATACTGGATTCTTCATATAATTGAGTTTTCATAATTTTATCTTTTGAGTAAGTAAGGCTAAGATTATGTATACACCACCCTTCTCAATTTTTATTATGTTTATATTATATTAATATGATTTTATAATTTTCAAAAAAATTAATATATGTTTTTGGGTCATTGTTTAATGGCTACAGATTTGAAGGTGGCTCTAGACAAACTCAGAAATGGAGATAGTAGAAAGAAATAGTACTATGTATTTTGATGTAATGAACAAAAGTTATACGAACCTCAAGAAGAAGGGATTTTGTTTGGTATAAGGTAACAAATTTATTATGTACGCTCAAGTTAAGTGTTATTATTTTTTTTCAGTTATTTTTTATTTTTATTTTATCAAATTATATGTACCATATATATTAGATAAATTTATCTTTTCACCTTTTTTATTTGAATTATTATATTATTATATGTTTATAATATAGAATATTAACTATAATAAATATATGTAAAAATAATAAAGAAAAGTTTGTTAGGTGTAAAATTTGCTGATTTTTTCTATTTTACGGGAAAAGGTTTGTTTTCTTAATGTTTTCCTATATTTTATGGAAAATAATGATTTTCTAATATAGACAAATGGGCTGAATTTTCCTAAATATATGAGAAAGGTTAGTTTTTAAGGTAAGAAAATTATTTTTATGGAAAATAGTTATTAAAATATATGAATATATGAAATACTCCTAAAATATTAATTAGTGTCCTTTTTGGTCTATGGATCCTCTACTTCTATATATATGAAAAGCCTTTTGATTTTAGATTCTTCTTTTGTTACTGTTGTTACGAGGTAGGTTTACTAAAGTTTTAGTATATTCCTGAAGTTTTAACTAATAATTCTTGAGGCAAATTGTCACGAGGTAATAATAAATTTTTGATAGACAATTGCTAAAATATTTATTAGTAAAGAGGTAAATTTGTTTGTGACTTGAGGAAAGTTTTCTCAAATTTTAATATAAACATGAAGTTTACAATAATAAATTATCATTTATTCTTGATAGACAATTGCATGTTCAAGTATTTGAGATACATATTATTTCGTTTATATGATTTAAATAGATACAAACTTTAACGTGAGTGACTATTTTCTAATAATTTTATTTACCGTGAGACATACGTGCAAAGCACGTACACTTGATTAGTAATAAAAAATGCACAAACACACACTGATCTGTTGTTTTGAAGTTGCTTACTCCTATTCATGAATTATAAAAAACAAAATTTGAGAAATGATGAAATTTTATTATTATTATTATTATTATTATTATTATTATTATTATTATTATTTTTAGTGCTACTAGTACTGTTCTCTGCATTGATGTGTGAAGTTGTTATATCCATATCTGTTTTCTAATTCTCATTGATATATATTTGGAATGGTTTAAGATCAGATAAAAATTCTATTTTTACAGTTAACTCTGCAATTATTATTATTATTATTATTATTATTATTATTATTATTATTTTAAATACATTGACATGTATTAATAATAAAAAAAATAATACTAATAACAATAAAAATGCTATTATATGTAATTAAGTGTGTATCTTTAGTTATTGTTTTAAATTATTTCTATGCTCTTTATAAGTTGAATTTCAAAAATGTTCATTTAAGATTAAAAAGGTGGCGTGTGATTTTAAATAATACAACTTTCGTTTTCTCCGGTGGATTTATATACGGTTTATTTAATTATATTTAAATTATTGAATGCAGGGTATTGGTTTGTTTTCTTGTTCACAATAAGTTAGGTCATATTTTTTATTTGTAATTTTATTATGCTTTTAAATACTAAGAAATTAAGTGAGATAAAATAAGAAGATAAAATCAATAAAAATAGTCTCGATTTTTATAAATCAACGCCTTTAATGCTAGGCAATCTTTAGGCACGTTCCAAAATATTCGTCTTAATTAAGAATGCGGCATACACATCTTTTTGAGACATTTAAAAATTCAAGGATGCAATAATTGAAAAATATCTTTTAAAAGTTATTTTTCACTGATTTATTTAATATAAGAGGTTTAGACAGTTATTCTTAGTACAATAAATGAGCAATTTTAGGCCTTAGCATAATTTATAAAAAATAATTTTAGTCAAGATAAGTCAATAAAAGCAACCGTGATTGAACCACGAGACTCGAGGGGTGCCTCACACCTTCCCCTTGGTCAACAGAATTCCTTACCCGGTCTTCTAGTTGCAGACTAAAATAAAGAGTCATTTTCTTTTGATTAGGGACTCAATAAGGTGACTTGGAACACCACAACTCAATTCCAAGTGAAGACTCTGTAAATAAATTAATCTCTATTCAAAACTGTCACTTTAATTGAAAAAATCCTTCGACTCGATCCCTTCGAGCGAAAAAAGGGGTGTGACATCTCTGACGACTCTGCTGGGGAATAATAAGAATTTGAGTTTTTTATATTGACTTATACTTGCTTTAATTATTGTTGATATTGTCTTTGTTGTCCCTATGTGCTACTTGTCTCTTATTTACCGCTTTGATATTGATTGAACTGTATTATATACTGTCTTCTCTTGCGCACCCCCTCTGAGTCTCTGAAATAGGATAGAAGGAATGCAGCGCATACATCCTACTTTCTTTTTGAGATAGCCGGATGGTCAAGGCACCTGGTGAAGGATTATAATCACACATGTTAGGCCGGGTTCGGATCGGCAATGAAGGTGGTGTTGCCCTGCTACCGACCAAGTTATTCCTCCTCGGCTCGAGTGTTTGCTCAGGTAAGCTAGTCTAGACACCTATCCCTATTAGGCTTAAACTTAGAAGAACTAAAAACTCAGAATTTGGTTATCCCTATTAGGTGCCGCTTTATTTGCATCATATGCATTTGACTTAGCGGGACTCGGCATAGGGGCCGAGTCTGTTTTGATAGGGCCAGGTCTGTCTAGGACAGGTGACCTTCTTTATAAAGACCAACATGTGCATCCTACGTGCTCTTTGACATTTGTTTGGAAGGCTATTTGTTTGTTGATTGGCTTTATTCAACTTTAAAATGCAAAAGATTAAATTATCTTCAAAATTTGGTGAATCATTTTTCAAAGAAAAATTTTATTTTTAAAAGAAAGTTTTTTTTTTTTTGTAAATATACAACAACATAGTTTTACGGTCTTCATGAACTATGAGGGTCTGATTCTCACATCTTAGTGGGATACGTAGGAAGTCCTTCTCAGGATACGATCCTATCTTTTGAAAAATTATTCATAGACTTATTGGGGAATATTTTGAAAATATGATTACTTTCATAATTATTTTTCTAATTCTCAAGTCTAATTTTTATATATATCTTAATAGATCTGAATCTTTAGGGATCATGAGGCTAAGTTTTACAAAATAAAATATATATAAATCTTAGCAGCCGTGAACCTTCGGGGTCTTGAGGCTTAGTATTGTATGACATATATTTCAAGAACTACACACACCTGATTCTCATCTTAATGAGATACGTAGGTTGTCCTTCATGGATTCAGTGGTCTTAAAAAGAAAAATTTTAAACTCTGACACATTAATTTTCTCCAAAATCAAAATAGTATTAAGGTGGTTGGTTTGTGGCTAAGTTTGGCTTCTCATCCATGCAGCAGAGGTTCAAAGAAATGAGAAAGATAACCCGTAAAGAGGATGTAGGGTCTGACAGTGAGGAAGAGCAGAATTAGTTGATTTCGCAAGAATTAGCATCAATGGAAGAAAATAAGTTATTGAAACAACAGATAGCAGAGATGTATCGAGCTTGGTTTTATGGACAAGTCCCGCCTTTCTCAATCCCTGGACTTTCAAATACGAATGATCCAAATCCCGCTCAAGATCAAACTGATGATCCATTTTACCTACCTGGATTCAGACCATATGCTAATGTATCTGGCGCTGCTGGTACTTCCACCATGCGCTCACTAAATCCATCTATCATAAATAACTCTCTTTTCACTCTTATAGCACCAGCTACTGCGGGTCCTCAATCGAAAATATATAATAATATGGGTGAAACAAGTCATGGTCAATTGTATTCTCCTGAAATGACTTTCAAACCCCTAAATCCATATTATCATGCTCATTAACACGATTCTCCTATCATGATTGAGAAGATTTTTAACAGTGAAGAACAGGAAGAGATGGACAGAAAAATGAGAAGCTTAGAGCAGAGTATGAGAAATATGTAAGGATTAGGAGAGCCAAAAAGTATTTCATACAAAGATTTGAGTATGTTTCCTGATGTCCATTTGCCGCTAGGATTCAAAATGGCAATGTTTGACAAATACGAAGGTCATGGTGATCCTGTGGCTCATTTGAAGAAGTTCTGCAATCAATAAAGAGGAGTAGGGGAAAAGAGAAATTGTTGATGGCTTACTTTGGAGGGAGTTTAACGGTGATAAATTCAGAATGGTTGGGGCAAAAAAAAAGATAAAAGAAAAGAACAGATGATGTCGCAATGATAGTGGAGACTCTATTAAGGCCGACGTGCAAATCAGTGGCTAAAATACTAAGTTCGGCAATTTAAAAGTCACTCTGCTCCCCATGGGGAAGGAGTTTTGGTAGTCTGTTTTGTTTTTCTTTCTGCTACCCAATTATTTTTACGGTTGTAGTTCGAAATCTATCTTGTCTTATTTTATTATCATTTCTGTCCAAACCCTTCTATCTTTCTGTCAACAAATGTATGTTCCTTCTATTTTTATTTTTATTTTTCAATATATATTGTTTAATTGTCTTTCTTTTCTTTAGAGATTTCTTCTATGGTGATACCAATGATGTGATATACATGTTGAATTCACAGACTGGTCTTAGAATCTAATCTAATCCTGAAACACTTGATCAAGAAGACGGAGTTGAAAGAAAAAGCATATAAGAAAATAAGTAAAGTATTGAGATGTTTGGTGATCAAGTTAAAGCCTCACTTAAATAGATTGAGGCAATCACTTTGCGAATCAAAAAATGACTTAGTCATCAATGAGAAAGTCCATATCAAGTACTTCAAATGGATCAATCAAAGGTTATATAGTCTTCATTTTTAGGAGAAGCAAAAGGAAATTAACTTCAAAAACCCGTTAGTCCTTTAATGGGAGGAATGTGAATACAATTGGACCTTTCTGTTTGACAAGTGCATGAGAAGTAGTGACATACGTACTCAGTCAAGATCAATAGTGAAAAAAATATATATATGATATTTATGTTCACTCTCAGATTGCATGTTAAGTGCTTGCATTTTTAAGGATTGATATGACGAAGGCATTTCATTCTGCTATCCAAATGTTGTGTCATCCTTTGTTATCCCTTTTGAGCTGTAGTTTTATTTTATTTCGTACCCCTCTTTTGAAATCAAAATAGAGTTTGAAAATTAAAAAAGAGTGTCAAGAAAAATGGAGGCAGAAAAATGTCATGAAAAAATGAAGTCAAAAAAAAAGTGGAGTTGAAAAAGAAATCCCAAAAAGAGAAGAATCAAAGAAAAGAAAAATGAGAACCCAGATTCGATTTAAAAAAAAATGCCTTTCGAAACTACGTGTGACCTGATTCTTGCTATGAAAAGATATGTAGGCAGCCCTACTCTGAGTTCGGCTTAACCAAAAGAAAATTAAAGTTACCTAGAATGAAATAAAACTGGGGCAAAAGTTTATTTCCTTAAAAGAGTTGATTCCAAAAGTTGTATGTTTCACCCACTTTTATGTAAATTTTGAGCTTCATGCCGCCCTTTCTTTCTAACCCTTTCCAAAAGACAAGTTACAACCAAAGAAAGACCTTCAGATCAATCTTTGAGAATGTCAAGGCTTAACATCTTATGGGTGAGTGATATTTCATATCTTGGGTATTATTTTCTTTTAAAAAATAAAAAATAAAAATAAAAATGAGAAATTCTTATTGATAAAAACCCTTTTGGGCACCATAAAAAGATAGTGAGCTGAGAAAGAAATGAAAATGAGATAGGCTCACTGGCAAAAACCCATTAAGGTGCCACAAGCCGAAGGAGTATTGTAAGACCGAACAAATTCAGCAGTGGCTCGATTTCAAACTCAATAAGTAGGCAAAAGTTGATAAATGATTAGTGTGGAAAGATCCAATTGTTTAATTAAAAAATGTATGTCATAATCACTGGAATCAACTATCACACTCAAATAAGTTTTGCTTTATGTTGATTTGAAAAAGAGATGCACTTTGTCTTTCCCTTTTTCCTTTTTTTTTCTTTTATTTTTATTTTTGAATTTTTGTCGTCATATGAAAAATCATAGTCATCTTTTGCGAATTTTTTTTGAGTCGAATTCACACCAAGTTAAGTAAGAAAGAGCTTCAAAACTTGCTACCAACTCCCTCAATTGCACAAAGCATGACAAAGGGCTGATGTACCAAGTTAACATGCTTCAAAATAAAGTAAGATATTCAAGAATGCTTGTCACCCGACAGTTTTTGGACTCATAGAAGTGAAAGGTATGTTTGAAGTTAAACCCAGAAGCATCATGCAAGAGAAATATGATTTGAGTAAAAAAAATTCCAGTAGAAAGAATTTGGGGGTAAAAAATACAAGTCAACGATACTTATCAATGATTAAAATAGAGCTGAGTATGACAAATGCAAGAGTCGTCACCTCAATAGCCAGATGCCACAAATCAACCACTACGTTTTTAAATCATAATTGGTCTTTGTTTGAAATAGAGAGGAATTTGCCCTCAATTTAAATGCTTTAAAGTTTAGATATCAACAAGATGTAATTCCAAGATGAAATTCCTTACTTTTGTAAATGCAAGAGGCAATATTTCTACACATATTTTGTAAGAACAATCATAGTGAAAACTCATCATCCTATACCCCTAGGAGACACACTTCCTTATTAGGGTAAGTCATTTTTTATATGTTAGGTGATGTACTTCCTAACTTGAACCATCACTCCTAGAAGACACACTTTCTAGTTGAGACATTTCATTCAACCCCTAGGAGATGTACTTTCTAGTCTGGATAATTCACATTTCATTTGTTTGGTGATGCACTTCCTAATTTGAACCATCACTCCTTGAAGACGCACTTTCTAGTTGAGTTATTTTATTCAACCCATAAGAGACGCACTTCCTAGTATGAATAAGTCAGTTTTCATTTGTTAGGTGAAGCATTTCCTAACTTGAACCATCACTCCTAGAAGATGCACTTTCTAGTCGAGTCATTTCATTCAACCCTTAGGAGATGCACTTCCTAGCCTGAATAAGTCAGTTTTCATTTGTTAGGCGAAACACTTCCTAACTTGAACATTCACTCCTAGAAGACACACTTTCTAGTTGAGTCATTTCATTCAACCCCTAAGAGACACACTTCCTAGTCTGGATAATTCAAGTTTCATTTGTTAGGTGATGCACTTCCTAACTTGAACCATCACTCTTAGAAGATACACTTTATAGTTGAGTTATTTTATTTAACCCATAGGAGACGTACTTCCTATTCTGAATAAGTCAGTTTTCATTTGTTAGGTGAAACATTTCCTAACTTTAACCATCACTCCTAGAAGACGCACTTTCTAGTTGAGTCATTTTATTCAACCCCTAGGAGATGCACTTCCTAGTCTGAATAAGTCAGTTTTTATTTGTTAGGTGAATCACTTGTTAACTTGAACATTCACTCCTAGAATATGCACTTTCTAGTCGAGTCCTTCAATTTAAATCTTAGGAGACACACTTCCTAATTTTGGTCACCAGTTTTACTCCGACGAGACGCATTTCTTTAGCAAGGATTTGATTCACTCTTTCTGTACTTTTTAAAAATTGTAATCTGACGATGCTCACAAAATTTTCTAGTACAAACTGGGGAAAAAACTTTGTTCATGTTTATTGAATTTTACTTTCAGCTCAGGACCCTCCCGAAGAAAGGAACAGGACCTTCCTGAAGAATGAAAATTTATTTTATGTCCAGGACCCTCCTAAAGAATGGGATGTTATTTTTCTGTTTGACCTTTTATTTTGAGTCCAAGAACATATTTTGAAAATCAGAAAAAGAAAGTCCAGGAGCCCGCCTGAAGAATAGGGTGAAGAAAAAAAAAGTTTAGGAGCCCACCTGAAGAACAGGGTGAAGAAAAAAAAAGTCCAGCAACCCGCCTGAAGAATAGGGTGAAGAAAAAGAAGGTATAGGAGCCCACCTGAAGAACAGGGTGAAAAAGTTGTAAGTCCAGGTGCCCGCCTGAAGAACCGGGTGAAGACGGAGTAACAAGTCAGGAGTTCGCCTAAAGAACAGGGTGAAGAAGTAAAAAGTTCAGGAGCTCACCTGAAGAACAGGGTGAAGAAAAAAAAAGTCCAGGAGCCAGCCTGAAGAACAGGGTGAAGAAGTTATAAGTTCAGGAGCCCGCCTGAAGAATAAGGTAAAGAAAAAGAAAGTCCAGGAGCCCGCCTGAAGAATAGGGTGAAGAAAATGAAAATCTAGGAGTCATCCTAACGAACAAGAGAAACGAAGTAACAAGTCAGGAGTTCTCCAGAAGAACAGGGTGAAGGAATAACAAGTCAGGAGTCCTCTGAAGAATAGGGAGAATTTTCAAGTTCAAGTCATGAAGATTTGAATTAAGATTCTAGAGATTGCAATTTTCACTTGTATTTTTCACTTTTTTTTTAATTTTTATTAGTCATTTGAATGTTAAAAAAAAAAAGCAGAACTCGTTAATCGGAAACTCGACGGAATATCAATCAACCTCTAACTCATCCTCTTACCATGTTACCTTTGAACTACATGTGACCTGATTTCATTGTAATCTGGGATATGTAGGCGATCCAAAATTAGAACTCGATCACATCTTTTATTTTATTTTATTTTATTTTATCTTCGCTTTTTGAATAATTGGAGGGTCAAAAATCATCTATTTATCTACTTCTTTATATGAAAACTCTTCGAGATTTCAAACAAAGAGGGGAAAAATATAGACACGTGATTTTGACCTTCTCCGATTTTAATATATATATATTTTTGGTATTAAATATTTATATTTGGTCCGATTTTATTTTAACTCTTATTCATTTTTAATAAATTTTTAGTTAAAAAATAAATAACTAAAATAAAGCTAATTTTGGGATATTTTATTTTTATTTTTATTATAATTTTAAAAATAATACAAAAAAAATATATATATATATATATATTTTTTTTTTCTTTTTTTTAATTTTAAACAAATAAACTAAGAGTTTTAGTACTATCTTAATTATATTTATTTTTGGATATTTATAAACTTTTATTGTATTTTCTTAAATATAAAAATTAATTAATAATTATTATATTATTTTTTATTAATATTATATTTATTTATTATTTTTATTTTTATTATTATCTTCTATGTATAAAAAGAAGAGAAAAAAGAAAAAGAAAAGAGTTAAAATTTGAATTTCTCCTCCCTTATCTGATAATTTTAACGATTTCCCCAACGAATTCCCCTATTAATAGACTCTTCCCCCAGAAAAAACTACGGACATTAACACTACTGCATCAAAACCAAAACAAAATAGAAAAGAAAGACAAAGAAAAAGAGAGAAAAGAGAGTGAAGTTGAATTCGAATTACGTTCAAATTTTCGGTAGCGACATTCAAGTTTCTGCTTTGATTCATCAACAGGTTCTTATTTTATTTTTGTACTGTTACTTTATAATTGTTATCATCCTAAATCGAAGTATGAAATCAAATCAGTTCTCTGGCTTCGTATATTTTTTTTATGTGCAAAAGTTAATTGTTGATGTGAATGGGTTATTATAAATTATACCGTATATTTTGTTAGTTAAAAATGTTGAATGAAAAGTGAATTAGAGTATTAAATTCTATAAAGTTTGATATTTAAAAAAAAATAATTTAAAAGTTTTAGATATGTTTATATTGGGGTAGCAACGCATACAAGCATACATGGATGGAAAGGGGCTATATTTTATTCACCAAAAACATTCACTTCATTAATATATAATTTTCACAAGGAATAAATACACACTGAACATACGCAAAACACATGCACACGGAAAGGACGGATCGAAAAAAAAATAATAAAAAATGCACAAACACACACTGATCTGTTGTTTTGAAGTTGCTTGCTCTTATTCATGAATTATATATATATATATATATTGAGAAATGATGAAAGATTTTTTTTATTATTATAATTATTAGGATTTTTAGTGCAACTAGTACTGTTCTCTGCATTGATGTGTGAATTAGTTATATCCAAATATGTTTTCTGATTCTCATTGATATATATTTGGAATGGTTTAAGATCAGATAAAATTTCTATTTTTATAGTTAACTCTGCAATTTTTTTTATTTATTTTTTACTTTTTTTATTTTTTTAAAAAAACATTGACATGTATTAATAAATAATAATAATAATAATAATAATAATAATAATAATAATAATAATAATAATTTTATTATATGTAATTAAGTGTGTATCTTTAGTTATTGTTTTAAATTATTTATATGATCTTTACAAGTTAAATTTCAAAAATATTCAATTAAGATTAAAAAGGTGGCGTGTGATTTTAAATAATACAACTTTCATTTTCTCCGGTGGATTTATATACAATTTATTTAATTATATTTAAATTATTGAATGCAGGGTATTTGTTTGTTTTCTTGTTCACAATAAGTTAGGTCATAATACGATTAGACATGTTATTTGAAAGATTTTTTTTTTATTTGTAATTTTATTATGCTTTTAAATACTAAGAAATTAAGTGAGATAAAATAAGAAGATAAAATCAATAAAAATAGTCTCGATTTTTATAAATCAACGCCTTTAACATTAGGCAATTTTTAGGCACGTTCAAAAATATTCGTCTCAATTAAGAATGCAGCATACGCATCTGTTTGAGACATTTAAAAATTTAAGGATGCAATAATTGACAAATAGCTTTTAAAAATTATTTTTCACTGATTTATTTAATATAAGAGATTTAGACAGTTATTCTTAGTATAATAAATGAACAATTTTAGGCCTTCGCATAATTTATAAGAAATAGGGTCAAGATAAGTTAATAAAAGCGATCGTTCTTGAACCACGGAACTCGAGGGGTGCCTCACACCTTTTCCTTAATCAACAGAATTTCTTACCCGATCTTCTATTTTTACAGACCAAAATAAAGAGTCATTTTCTTTTGATTAGAGACTCAATAAGGTGACTTGGAACACCACAACTCAATTTCAAGTGGCGACTCTGTAAATAAATTAATCCTTATTCAAAACTGTCACTTTAATTGAAAAAGCCTTTCTACTCGATCTATTCGAGCGAAAAAAGGGGTGTGACATCAGTTACCAATTTACCATTGAATATTCAGTCATATGTACATGAGTTGATTCAGTCATATATTCATGCATCAGATATGCATATTTAGTATGAGAAAACTTAGCTTACCAGTAATCTCAGTCATGCATTCATGAATCAAAACCCAGTCATGTATTCATGCATCAGATATGCATATTTAGTATGTAATTTCAGTTTGTCAGTAATTTCAGTCGTCATATAATCATGTATCAGATGTTCATGTCCAGTAAATAAGTTCAGTATGTCAGTAGTCTCAGCGTAGCCAGTCTCATTCGAGAACGAATGTTCCCAAGAGGGAGATATTGTAAGACCCCAAAAAATCCTAAGCTTAACTCAACCTTTTAAAGCTCGATAAAGCATCACAAACTTAGAAAAATTTCAACTAAGAATGAGTAATTAGTCTTTTCTAAGGCCTCCAAACTTTGATGAATCTATTTTATGACCTTCCCGACCTTGGTAAGTTGATTTTTAAGTTGATTCATGATCAGGAAAGTCAATAGTACATATCGAGTGAATTTCAGAATTTTCGAACATGCGTAAGGTCATGTTTGGAACCCCAAAACAGTAGCTCAGGGCGATTAGCCCGCGGCGCCCTGCCCAGTCTGGTACCTGGGGGTAGATGCGATGGGCACCGCGGTGCCTCGCTTAGAGCAGCACTCTAGAGCCCGCAATGCCTTGGCCAATCTGGCTTTGGTAATTTTTGCATTCCAGCTTCACATTTTTAATGTCAGAAGAGTCAATTACCTTCACCCCATAACTCCATAACATAGGATTAAATCCCCAAATAGAACAATTGCTCATTCTTTTCATAAAATTCTCTCAAGAACATGCCCTAGGTTCAAAAATTTTAAGAATTGAATCTCGAGAACTCACTTCAATCCTCACGAATTTAGAAATCCAGGTATGTCAAGTGTTCATCCAAGGGTCCCTTCCACCCTTGGAGTTCAAGAAACCCTTTTTAAAACATGAATTGTGATTTCCTTGTTGTGGGTTAAATTGTTCACATGTTGATGTTGTTATATGATTTCCATGTAGAGATCTTTAATCAATTTCATAAATTTATGATAGCATGTGGGTTGCATTCTTTGAAATTGTGTTGATTAATGTGGCCAAGATGTATTAGCTTATTGTTCATTCCTAAGCATAAAGTTATGCCTCCCATGTGTTTTTCAAAATGCCTAAGTGAATAAATTGTGCCTTGTGATCTATGAGTGGTCTTAAGATGAATTCATGCTAGAACTACATGTTCAAAATTACTCGCATTCTAAAGTTATGCTTTACAAGTGTTTGTTAGACTTCCTATATGAATTTAATAGTGTATCATGACATGATATCATATATCTCTATCCATATACAAGTTCATGACTTTCAAGTGCTTGATGAAGTGCTCCATTTATTGCATTATGAACAGTTGGCTATCGTACGTATCCCAAAGTTATCGTGTCTTGTTATTATTTATGCTATCGAGTCCTAGGGGTATTTAATACCCGATAATTTAGCTGTATACCTAGAGCCAGTATCAGTTATAGAATAGTCTCAGTCATGTTACGATCAGTAGTACTCGCAGTCAATTTCAGAACTCAGGAAAACTCGGTGTATTCAGTATTCAGTTCAATATCTAGTAAACTTAGTCAGTTAACAGAATCCGGT
This sequence comes from Capsicum baccatum var. pendulum, assembly GCA_030864225.1. NCBI lineage: Eukaryota > Viridiplantae > Streptophyta > Magnoliopsida > Solanales > Solanaceae > Capsicum > Capsicum baccatum. Next base: position 16,240,513 of record CM061550.1, read on the forward strand.
AGTATTCTATCAGTAAACGAAACTCAGTAAACTCAGTTTAGTTCAGTTAAACAGTACAATCAGTAATAGTTTAGTCCTGCCTAGTATGAACTAGGAAATCAGTTCAATGTCTATTCAGTTGGCCAAGAATGGGGACTCACCGTCAGTAGAGGGTGTGATCCTTAGAAGCAATCCTTGCATTCTAGAACTATGTAGCCAACACAGGTTGAGACATCAAACTTGCCAATTGAGGGTTGATGAAGTGTTTTAAACTGTCAGTTAAGGGTTCCACTATTCTCTTTAGAGTACTTGCAAGATGAGGGTATCTTTTTAGTTGTCTTTAGTTGTGGTATGGTGCTGATACCTTTCCAACCGTGGTTACAGGTTGTACCCCAAATCTATTAAGAGAAGGGGCATATCAGTTAGATGATTACCTCCCACAGTCTCAGTTTCAAATTCTATCTCAATATGGAACTCAATTCAGTTCTAAAGATCTAGGACTGTCAGACACAGTCACTCAGTTCAGTACGAAACTAAGTAAGTTCCACAGAATCAGGACTGTCAGATACAGTCACTCAGTTATCAGTAATACAGTATCATTATACTTAAATATCAGTTAATCAGTATTCAGATTCAGTATTTAGTGTCATCACGATCTCAATTATAATTTATATATTCATGCATGTACTCTCATTTAGTTATACTCATGTCATTCAGTTAATATTACCCATGCATTACAACCTACCCTACTTAGCAACCAGTACATTCAAAGTACTGGCACATATTTTTTTCTTGCACTATGATGTCTTATATCATAGGTTTAGATGCACGGGCTCCTGATCGTACTTAGCAGATCAGATTTTCAGCAGTCAGAGTTGTGGTGAGTCCTCATAATTCGAGGACATGATTATTTCTTTCAGTATTTCAGTTCATTTTCAGTAGTTGGAGTTAGTTAGGGACTTGTCCCATCAATTCCATGTTTTCAGATAGTTTTAGAGTCTTTTTAGACTAGAGTATTTTCAGACAGTTTCTTTCAGTATTCAGATTTCAGTATACAGTATTGTTTTCAAATTTGAACCATTTGGTAGTTTTCCATATTTATCTCAGTTATATTGTTATTGCAGTATTACTATTATTCAGTGCTCACAACAGGTACTAGTCATGAGTTAGCTAGTGGTTCTTCAAAAATTATTAGCACAGTGTAGCGTCCGGAGTACAAACTCAAGGTGTTATAGGTTAATAGTAGAGTTGATTCATGTTCATAGCCTTTAGTTTGCATTTTGACCGTCCATTTGAAAAATTTGTGAAATTTGCTTTATAGGATTTTAGGGAGCTAATTTATTGAAAACGTTCTCATTTTGAAAATTGATATTGCCATTGAATCTGAAATATCAAATTTAGTATAGTAGCATAATTTTTTTGCACTCATGGGATTTCAAATGAATCTCGAGGGGTTGATCGATAACTTTGCAAACCTAACAAAGTTGTTGATGAGCTAATATCTGGTGTAGCCACTTAAGCGGTCAAGAACCGCTTAAGTAGTCGCATCTTTAGTGGCCTAAGACCGCTTAAGCAATAGAAAATTTAGCGGCCAAGTGTGGTTTAAATGGTTGGCCACTTTAACGGCTTGGTACTGCTTTAGCGGCTATTTAGCCGCTAAAGTGAACATCGTTTATATATACTCTTTTTTTTAATTTTTCACTACTGTTGGACTTTGCACTTTGAGTTTGAGCAATATTTGGAATTTTCATCACCATTTGAGATTGAGTAAGCTCCAAAACGTTATTTTCATTGCTTTACATTGAATTATATCATCAAAATATCCTTTAATCTTGGTTTCAAAATGAAATTTTGAGATTTTTTTTCAAAAATTTTTAAAATAATTTTTCTTTGCTTTGGACCTTATTTTTACTTGTTTTTGCATGGGGTTTCAACTATAGGCTCCTATAACCTTGAAAAATGTGTTTCAAAATTTAAATTTTGATTTTACCTTTTTCATTTATGAATTTGTTTTATGAACTCATTTTGGACCTGACTTAAATATATCCAATATGATTATAATTAGCTTTATTTTAAGACATAGATGTTGTATTTGTATGTTTTGATTGATTTTGAGGCTTTATAATTGAATTTTGATGCTTTGAGGTAGGTTATAGCTTAAATTTCTTCATATTTGATTGAATAGTTAATAAATAAGTAAAGCATGCTATGAGTTGAGGAAAATAATTATGAAAAATACTTTTCGAGTTATTGTATATTGTGTGATATCCGAGTGGGGACTTATATTTTGTTGTTGCTGAATCATGATATTATTTAGGAAAAAATACATAAAGTAGCATACTTAAGTATTAAATTACAAGAAATAGCAATACTTTTATCAAATTACATTTTGTAGCATATGTATTTGTATTTTTGTAGCAACAGTTTACAAAAATCCAAAATACATATCGATTTCGGTGTTCCATGTTTTATTATGTATCTGAGTGCTTCCCGATGTTTCCTACTACCATGCGTTACTTTATATTTATATTTATATTTATATTTATATTTATATTTATATTTGTGTGGCGACTGTCTTGAGCCGGGGGTCTATCGGAAACAGCCTTTCTACTTCTTCAGAGGTAGAGGTATGGACTGCGTACATCTTACCCCCCCCAGACCCCACTAGGTGGGAATACACTGGGTTTGTTGTTGTTGTTGTTGTATATTTTTGTAGCTACAGTTTGCAAAAATACAGAATACAACTTACTATATTATGTAATCATGATATTGTTGCTATGAAACTCATAATTAAGGGGATAAGTATGCTATTTCTGATTTTTTTTCCTATTATTTATTATGAGTTGCATGTCTGGGAGGCTATATTTGACATCATTAAACCTAATTTGTGCATTTAACTATCTTTATTCATAATGTGATGCCAGTGCGGAGGTTAAAATAGATAGTATGGGTCTTTTTGAGCATTCTTTTCCCTTATCATGTAAAAAATGTCCGAGTTTTGGATTGAAATGATATCAATAATGTCTTACTTGTGTATCTATTTAAGTGGTGCCAAACTAGAACTAATATCATGAACTATTGACATATTGAGTTGATTTATATACTTATTAAGTGGATTGGTGATCCGCATACTGATTTGATTCTAAGCATATTATCCTAATTTCATAAGATATCGACATCATAGAGAAACCCTAAGTTTTGAAAAAAAAATGAAACACTTTTAAAAATGCCTAGACCAAGGGGTGTGCTGGTCAGGTAGACTAAGGCATGAGATTGAGATTGGTGAAAATTTTGAGATAGTATACAGATTGCGAACCCCCCATGGTCCTATTTGAGAGCATTGAGGGGCAATATGTGCATGTAGAAATGACTTTCAACCACTTATTTATCATTGTATTGCATTCGCATATTCTGTGTTTTCATTATGTGTTTACTTGACATGAAATCAGTTTCTATGTATTTTTGTGAATGCGTGTTTCTATTTAATTTTGTTTATATATATTAAAATTATCATTTGAAAATTTTTTGGCTTGCAGATTTTATGCTCATAGTATTTTATTTACTTGTATTATTTTTTGCTTTGCTCAGTCTATTTACGATACCTACTAAGTACAAGTGGACCTTACTCACTCCTACTATACCCTTTTGGTGTAGATCCTAAACTAGTGTGACACATGGTGGATGATTTTGTTCTTGATCAGTTGGAGATTTTGGGGTACTGGAATGCTGTAGGCTTTCAGAGTTGGTTGCAGGCCTCACCTTAACTACTTGATGTCTTTATTTATCTCGGAGACAAACTCATGTATAATTTTAAATTCAAATATAATTTTTATATGCTCTTATACTTATGATACTAGATTTTGGGATGGTTATGCATTTTGTTTGGACTTCTACATTTGTTAATGTTTATGGCCTAACTTCATTCTAAATGTCTCGTCTTATTTTATTTTATAGCTGGTTTTGAATTTTTTTATTTTGAGAACTTGATTTACTTATCAAGGTTGGACCAAGATAAATATCAACATAATCTCAACTTTTGGATCGTGACACAGACTGTCCCAGCCCAATAACCAACTTTGAACCAACCGATTATTATTATCACCATGTTAAAATATGTAATGATAATCAAAATCTTCACATTCATAAAATTCAGATCAAGAGACTGCTATAATATCTCAAATATATTTCGTATAGATACTAAAACAGAGGATATTACATATATGATAAAATGATTAATAGATGATCAAAGAAGCAATCATTTTTTGTTTAATGATGCTTCATAGTTATGATTAACATAATTAATACAAACTAAAGTACTTTCCATCCTCTAATTGAAGGAACTCTCTTGTTGAGATATTTCATTTGTACTTACAATCTCCATAAGCTGCAAAATCACAAAATAGACATGATAAAATAAGTAAACTTTTTCTTTATAGAATTATAAATGTGTTAACTTTAAATTAGTAATCTATCGTGAGAAAAACTTACATGGATTCATATGTATTATCATGCCGAGATCCTCACGACATGGAGCATGATTTTTCTTAAATTGTTTGTTAAGAATATAGGAAGCATGACTATGATAATTATTAGGCTCAAAGCAAGGATATCCCGGTAGAATATTTCTACAAATGCGCCCATCACATGTTTCTTCTAGATAGGCTTTTAAGTCATCATCTTTTACGAACCAATTTGCAACACACCAAGTCCCTTTATTAGGGGCTCCCTGTATGACAAAATAATAATTTACTCTCACAATAAATAAGACAAATTAAATAGTATCTTATGATTGGGATGAATATAAATATTTTTTCATATATTTTGGTCTTTTAAGTTTGTCAAAATAAATAATTTTCATATTTGTTTTATATTTATCAAATTTTGAATATTAGATTTAACAAACATAATGAGTAATAAATCAACTCGAAACACCAATGAGTTTAGAGACCATAACTTCAGTAATAATAGAGGCCTAAAAAATCTACATCAAACATCAGATATAGTCGAAAAATAGCAAAGAGTTCACCTCCAAATTTGAGTTTCCATAATTAAATCTTTTTTTCAACACAATTTTCATAAAATCTAACAATCAAAGTTTACTAAATATTTGAAAAGACTAAAAATGCACATATTTTACAAATTTAAAGAATCAAAATTATTCAAAAATATATTTAAAAATTAATAATAAATTGGTAATGAAAATTTACCTGACAAAACCTTGTGCAGAGAAACAACACGAGGAAGCATAAGAATACATTGAGCTTTTCCATGTTTTTTGCTTATGCCTAGACATAAGAAGTTCTGTCTGTTAAATAACATGATTCATCTATTTGAATATAATCCAATATTAATTGGGTATTAATACTATTTATTGTTTTTTCCCCTCTAATAGTTATATGGGAAAACTACTTTAATGTGGCTTAAGTTGATTTTAAAACATTCATTTCTTAAAGAAGAAATCAAAGCCTAGATGTGTTCATTTGAAATTAGACATTATGAATTTATGTTAAATGTTAAACTTACCTACAACTTTAAACTTTAAAAATGTACTCTCTCAATCCATAATTCCCTCGATCCATTTTTATTTATTATGTTTTAAAAAATAATAAATAAGACTCACTACAGCTCCAGTCTTGACCCTACCAGATGGTTCATATGGCTTAGTTGTGTATTTTGATGTTTTCAAAGTCGGTTTGGGTGTGTTTTGATGTAGAGAGGTAAGGTCATAGCCTATGCCTCAAGACAGATTAAGCCCCATGAAAAGAACTATCCTACTCATGATCTTGAGTTAGCAACAGTAGTGTTTGCCTTAAATATTTGGAGGCACTATTTGTATGGAGTGCATACGGATGTGTTCACTGACCATAAGAGACTACAGTATGTATTCTCTCAGAAAGATCTAAACCTCCATCAGAGAAGGTGGTTGGAGTTGTTGAAAGATTATGACATAAATGTTCTATATCATCCGAGCAAAGCCAATATAGTGGCTAATGCTCTCAGTTGAATATCTATGGGAAGTGTTGCCCATGTTGAGGATAGTAAGAGGAAGTTAGCTCAAGAAGTTCATCAGCTAGCTCGACTAGGTGTTCACTTAGTCGATTCCTCAGAAGGTAGCGTATGGGTGCAAAGTAGTTCAGAATCGTCCCTAGTTTTTGAGGTGAAGGAAAAACAGGATAAGGATCCAGTCTGGTCAAGTTAAAGGAATCAGTCAGAGATAAAAAAGTAGAGTTTTTCTCCCAAGGGGGACATGGTGTGTTACGTTGCCAGGGTCGGCTATGCGTACCAAGTGTAGATGACTTGAGGCAACGAATTCTCGCAAAAGCGCATGGTGTGCGTTGCTCTAGTCATCCAGAGGCCACTAAGATGTACTGTGATTTATAGGAGATCTATTGGAGGAATAGGATAAAGAGAGACATTGTAGAGTTGGTGGCTAAGTGCACAACATGTTAGTAGGTTAAGATTGAGCATCAAAAGCCAAGTGGGTCCATACAAGAGTTCAGTATTTCCACTTAGAAGTGGGAAGAAATGAACTTGGACTTTGTGATGGGTTTTCCTCATACTAGTCATCAGCACGATTCATTTTGGGTCATTGTAGATAACATGACCAAATTATCTCATCTCCTATCAGTCCATACCTCTTACTCAGCTGAGGATTATGCCAAACTCTACATCAAAGAGTTGGTCAGATTTCATGGTGTTCTGTTGTCCATTATCTCATATAGAGGTACCCAATTTACCTCTTATTTCTGGAAGGCATTCCAAACGGGTCTTGGTACCCGAGTTTATCTCAGTATAACCTTTTACCCTCAGATAGATAGTCATGCAAAAAGGACCATACAGACTTTAGAAGATATGTTGCGAGCTTGTGCGATTGACCTTAAAGGTAGTTGGGATGACCACTTTCCTTTGATTGAGTTCACATATAACAAAAACTATTATTCCAGCATTCAGATAGCCTCGTTTGAGGCATTTTATGAGAGGAAGTGTAGATCTCCCATTGGTTGGTTTGAAGTGGGAAGGCTGCAGTGGTAGGGACTGATTTGGTACTTGATACCTTGGAAAAAGTTCCGTTGATCAGGTAAAGGCTTAAGACAGCTCAGAGCTGACAGAAATCATACACTAATGTGTGTAGAAAGGATCTCGAGTTTGAGATTAATGACTATGTGTATTTAAAAATCTCTTTTATGAAAGGAGTAAAGAGGTTTGGCAAGAAGGGGAAACTCACTCCCCGATATGTCGGTCCTTACTAAATTCTCAGCCATTTCAGAAATATAGCTTACGATCTTGAATTGTCTTCAGACTTAGCTTCAGTGCACCCAGTGTTCCATGTCACCTTAAGAAGTGCATAGATGACCCAGCATCTATAGTCCCTATAGAGGGCATAGATGTTTAGAGCAACCTCTCTTATTAAGAGATTCCAGTCAAAATTCTTTATTATCAGATTCGCAAACTGAGGAACAAAGAAGCCCCTCTAGTCAAAGTTCTATGGCAGAATCAGTCTGTTGAGAGAGCTATATGGGAAGCAGAAGCAGACATGCGGACCAAGTATCCTCACCTCTTCTCTGCAAACTCAGACTCAGCTCAAGGTAATAGTTTTCCTTAAGCTTACTCATTTTTATGCTCATATTCCCCTTTTATAGACTTGGTATCAGTTACCATTGCTTTTCAGTTATATATTCGTGCATCAGATATGCATGTACCACATGAGAAGCTCAGCTTATCAGTAATTCCAATCATGCATTCATGAGTCAGTTTAGTCATGTATTTGTGCATCAGATATGCATGTCCAGCATGTACTTTTATCTTATCAGTTATCCTATCTTAATCAGCCTCATCCGAGGATGAATGTTCTCAAGGGGGAGATATTTTACGACCCCGCAAAATTCCTAACTTAACTCAGTCCTTTATGATTATTAAGGGGTCTCAACCTTAGAAAAATGTTAGCTAAGTGTCCATACTAAGCGTTATTTTAGCCTTCGTAAGTTGGCAAGCCTATTCCGTGACCTTTACAACCATGAAATGTCAATCTTTAGGTTGATTCATGATTAGGAATGCCTTTAGGTGTTTTCGAACAATTTAAAAATTTTTTGGAACTAGTTTAGACCATGTTTGAGTGATCAAAATAGTGAGTCGACGCGATATCAATGCATTGCGTCATCGATCCTGTCAACAAATAATTCTTCCCCTATCTCAGTGCAAATTTCAGTGAACCAACATAGACTTAACACGATGCGTTGGCCATAGCGTCGATGCCAATGATGCAGTGCGTCGGCTTGCGCGTCGATAGTCCAATTTTTAGTCATTAAAAGGTCGCGTCCTTAAGGGTAATTGGTTCATTTTTCCACCCCTATTCAACCCTAAAATATGAGATTCAGCTCTCATTAAGCAAAATACACTCACTTTCTCTCAAAATCTCTCAAGAACAAAACCCTAGGAGGATCAATTTCAATTCAAGAACTCATGAACCCACCACCAATCTCTCAGAATTCATGCTTTAAGGTATGTTAAGTGTTCATCCAAGTGTTTCCTTCCACCTTTGGAGTTCAAGTATCCTTTTTTTTAAACTACAAGTTGAAGATTTGATGAATTCCATGATTTTATTTGATCATGTTCATGACTATTATATTAATAGGATTTCTAATCCACGATTAAGTGCAAGACTTATGTGAAATCAGTCAGTATTTATGTAGTGTCATGTGAACTCATGTTAAAGCCTCAAAATTGTGATCTTGGTGTTGAAATTATGATGATCATGTGATGATTAGTACTATGTGCATAAACTATGTCCCCCAAGTGTTTGATGAATTGTTCATGTGAACTAAATAGTGAGATTATATCATATTAGCATGCGTTCTAGATCATGCCAATCAAGAGTTTGATAAAATTCCTCCATAGATGCATTATGAACAAGTGTGTATTTTATGCTATGCAAGATCTTGTGATGCTTTACTTTTTATACTATCGAGTCTTGGGAGTATTTAATACCCGACAATTTAGATGTTTACCTAGAGCCAGTGTCAGTTATAGAATAATCTTAGTTATTTCATGATCAGTAGTACTCTCAGTCAGTTACAGGACTCAAGAAAACTCAGTAGACTAAGTATCAGTCTAGTCTAGTTCAGTATTCAGTTCAGACCTCAGTAAACTTGGTCAGTTAATAGAATTCAGTGAATTCAGTTCAGTTCAGTTAGACAGTACAATCAGTAAAAGTTCAATCGAGCCTAGAATAAACTAGGAAACCAGTTCAGCGTCTATTTAGTTGGGAGTAGGATTCAACATCGAGCGAACCCAGGTATGGGGGCATTCCTGCCAGCAAAGGGTTTGACCCTTAGTAGCAATCCATGCGTTACAGAACTATGTAACCACCATAGGGTGAGATATCTTCCTGCTAGACTAGGGTTGATACATCTCTTATGAGTTTTCCTGCCAGTGAGGGTTGGCGAAAGAGTTTCCTATTAGAGAGGGTTAACTTACAACTTGTCTTTATCCGTGGCACGGTACTGATACCCTTCTAACTGGGGTTATAGGTTAGACCCCAATCTATTCAGAAAGGGGCATGTCAATTAGATAATTACCTCCCACAGTCTCAATTTCAGTTCTAGTCTCAGTATAGAACTCAGTTTAGTTCTACAGAAATCAGGACTGTCAGACACAGTCACTCAGCTCAGTACGAAACTTAGCGTAGTTCCATAGAATTAAGATTGTTAGATACAATCATTCAGTTATCAGTAAATTAGTATCCAGTAAACTCAGATATCAGTTAAACAATATTCAGACTCAGTATCCAGTATTATCAAGATCTCAGTTATAGTTTACGTTTTTATTCATATACTCTCATTCAGTTATACTCATGTCATTCAGTCAGTATTGTTTATGCATATGAACTGTTGACACCCAATTTTGACCTCCCAATATCACTTTTAGGTTGCTATTTTTATCAAAATTAATTAATTTTAATTATTAATATTTTTTACATATTATCCTTATATTAAATACATACTAACGTGTCACATTCTTAATTTAGAAAAATGCACAAAACTACTTCTACCTTCTAGTATCATTCTTATAATTTTAAACTCAAATACGATATTTTATGTAATTTTACTATTTATTAAATTATTTTTTTCACATAATTATGCACATCCACATTGTTTGCAAATACATTGTCTAGTTTTCCATAATTTAGTACTACTTATTTATATATTTTATTATTATTTATTATTATCATTACTATTATTTATTATTTATAATTATTTACTATTTATTAATATTATTATTATTTATATTTATTTATTTTTATTGTTATAATTATTATATATCATTTATTATTTATTCCTACTATTATTTAAATAGCGGCCTAATTAAAATTACTTTGCCAAATTTATTTACTTTTTTAACCCAATTTTATCCAAATTCTTACATTTGTAGCCTATTCCATTTATTTCATTACAATTATAGCCAATTATTTGACCCAATTTAAAATTTTAACCCATTAGATCACAGCCATCGATCAAATTTGATCCAATGACTGAGATCAAGCCCTCTCTCCTTTCCTTTTTAATTCCCCAAAACACAACCTAAACCCTAATTCACAAACCATCCTCCTCCCTTGCTCCCTCTCTCTCAAAACGCTCTCTCTCTCTCTCAAAAAATAGCACCGCCACACCCCCTCTCCTATGATCTCATCGCCGATCAGTTGCTGAATGGCCCAGCACCACCGTCGCACTTTTTTTCCCCCAAACCATCCCCACGCCATTGTCACTGACGACCAACCAAATGACCCCATCGCTGCCACCAGCGCCATCGCCTTCCCCCTCCAATGTAACCAGTTCAGATCCAGCACCACCTCCGTTGTTCACCACCGAATCATGACAGATTCATAGTGAATCTGTCTTAGGTTTGTTGTCCTCATTAAATTTTAATATTATTGCCTTCTTCTTCCCTTATTTCTTTAAACATACTTTTGAGTATGAAATTATTAAAATTTGACATTGATTTACTAATTGATTCTTTTGAATTTTGTTCGTTCATTGATATATTCGAAAATGCCCATTGATTGTTGGCTATTTGACTATTTTCTATAATTCTATTTTAACTTTTTATCCCTCCAAGAATAATTTTGTGGGTTTGACAATGTTAGGTTTGCTATGTGAATTCCTTGTTACTTGGTCGGTACTTGGAAAGAGTTGCATACGTATAATGTTTTGAAAAGAAAAATCCACGTGGTAGGCTCCTTTTAGGTATTGACTAATTCTTGGAATTATTTTTGATCCTTATTTAGAATATACATCATTATGTATGAAATTTTGGTATGCTTTGATACCTGATTTGCCTTAAATTACTGTGTAACATATTACTGGTAAGACAGGATACGATTCTACCCAATTGAAATACTCTGACAGCTCTGTATTTTATTAGTTCCGTCAATTATGGTAAATAATTGGGAATATGTTACACTTATGGTAAATTGATCCTTTTACCTCTCTAATTGATTCTTGATATCTTCCTTTTCCTTTTAATTTCGGAAATTAAGCTTCTTTGAAGATCTGTTTTTCCTTTTAACGCTACAACCCTTTTACTATATAAACAACCTCTTCTTTCAATTAACAGATAACTCTTAAGTTCTTAAGCTACAATTACAATTACTATTCTCTAAGACAAAAATATCAGCTATTTGTAATACAAGCAATTCTATACTTTGAGAGTTCTTCAAGGTTTACGAAAAATATCTTGCATATTTCGCTGTGCTTGGATGTCTCTTTATTCCTATTATCTCTCTTACTGCTGATCACTGGTAAGTCTTTCATCAATGTATTTACATATTAGAAAGTACGTCTATTGGGTTAATTTGAAATAATCACTCACTGCTTATTTGTTGTGTTGTGTTCGAGTGTTTCAATATGCTTGCCTATGTTTGTATTCATCCCATGCTTGCATTGTTTTTCTATTATGTTCAACAGGTGTTATTAGATGAGGTTTCAAAGAGTCGCCGGAATGTTCATACTAGTCATGTATTCTTTATAGCTAGTCGTTCTCTTTCTTTTATTTTTCATATTACTTGGTTTGTAATATTATTGTAAAAAATGCTATTATTACTGTAATAATAATTTTGGGAGACTGCTTTGAGGGCAGGAATTTAGGTGCTCTATTAATAATATAGGTAGGCACAATTTAGATTTATATGCGTTATATGATACGTGGATCACTTAGGCACTTCAATTATTCTTGATCTAACGAAAACTGACATACCATATTAATTGTCATTGAGCTTATTAATGAGACATTAGGCATATTCATATATTTTTAGTATGTTAGCGCAGTAATTTGCATTGAGCATATTGATGAGTTATTATGCATATTAGTGTATTCCTTGTATGCTAGCATATTAATTTTGCATTAAGCATGTTAGTATATCTTAAGAATATTAACATTAACATGATAACATAAGTGTTGTTAATAACGTAGCTCTAAATTGTTTGTATATTTCAGTATGTTAAACTTTGAAATGTTTAAATATTAGAATTAAGCTTTTTAACACGTTAAGCATTAAATTTGAACATGTATCTTTCAACATGTCTTAACATTAAAATAATCTTGTCAATGTATTTTTTAAAATGTTAACAAACTTTCAGTATGTTAAACAGTTAAGCATGTTTTAGCATATCACATTAATTTTTCTGCATGCCCACATATTAATTCTCTGTGCATTAAAAAATATAATTTTGGCATAAAAAGTTAACCTTTGGGCATGTTAGAATCAAATTTCAGTATATTTCTGTACATTAAAATGGATTTCAGCATTTTTTAAAACTACTTTCGTTAGTATTCATCATGTTCTCTATCTGTTAGTATAAATTTCTACACTATTTGCATAATTTTCAGCCTTCCTATTTGTCTTTCCGTACGTTTCAATAATTTCTGCTTAGTAATATAATTTTCAGCAACTATGTATTAAAAAGTAACTTTTTATTTCTCTATCAAAGTCATGGTGCGGTTTTTGACTTTCACAATTTAAACTAGACATGACATTTTACTCTTTGTACTATCTCCTAACCTATAGTTAGAGAGCAAGTAACAAGAATCTCGAGGTCTGATTTTTATATTTTTAATTAATTTGATACAGTTCCGGGAGTACCACGTACAAAAAGTTTAAAAAGCGGAGACTATGAATACATACATAAATATTTTTTATTTTTCCCCTTGTCTTTAAAAATTATAATGTTATTATTTTCACTTAAAACCGACCTCCAATTAAAATTATTGCTAAGTTGAACGAGCGCGATTAATGATATCGTGGCATCGTTTCTATAAAGCAACAAATATTATTTTTACGAAACAAAAACTCGCTTATTTTTTTTTAAGTTTTGAATATTATTCCTCTATCAAAATAAGTTAGCTACTGTGCATTTTTCTTATTTCTTTACTTATTTGGGGTAGTTTAAAAATTTTTCTTTGCTTAATAATTTTTGTTATGATTTATGTCACTTCTTTTTCCTCGCTTGTCTTATTTACATATTTTTATCGATTTTATCACTTAGATAATTAATAATTAAAAATAACAAAAATGGCTTGTGTTTGTTTATTAATTACGTTATCACTTAGTTAACATTTAAGTTAATAAAACAAGAGACATTTATTTGAACACATAGAATCCCCACGTAAAGTACGAATTTGGCCGAAAACCCCCTTTGTGGACCTTGAAAGGTGCCTAACACCTTCCTTTTGAGGTAATTTGAACTGTTACCTGAATTTCTGGTGAACTAAGACTAAAAAATAAAATAGGTTCGTAGTGGCTTAGATCGATGCCCTAAAACACCTTAATTCGTTAGATGGCAATTCTTCACACCTCCTTAAACAATTCCAAAAAGAATTTGTCACATCGAATCCCGCTTTTCGTGAGAAAAAGAGGCGTGATAGAATAACGACTCTGCTGGGAATCTTCGGTTCTAACCATTATGAATTTATTCTTTATGTGGGATTCTTGTTATTTGTTTTATCATGATGTTTGCTTTTGACATGATTTAGTTTCTATATGTTCTTCTCTTATTGTTTATTCTCATCATAATTTATCTGTCACTTCTCCTTCTCTATTTTTTTCATGCCTACTTTTCTTTTATTGATTAAATGTTTCTATATACTAAAGCATGCTATGGTGTTGCTATGTGCTACGTGTTACTACTTTATATAACTGGCACCCCGCTCATACTTTCCTCCACTTGGAAACCTCTTTTGTTTTCATTTTATGAATGGTTGCATGAATACACGGACGTTTTTCCCTAAAACACCCTTCAGGAAATGTCTTGTGGATTGGTCGATCAGTGGTGTGTTGACATACACAAGCTTTCCCACTTTCGAGTTGTCCACTTGAGGAAACTATGTCATAAACCCACCAAGCCCTTTAGGTCCTGGCTAAATATTTCTCTTATTTAGGAATATGCGTCCAATTCAACATAGGATGCTTTGATATTCTTGACGCGTTGAATGTTAGTCTCATTCAAAGTCCAAAGAGGTTCAGAGCCTCAAAGGGACTCACAATTACTTTCTATGTGTTGCATTCCTACATATGTATTGACATGTGCCTATCTTGTATTTCCGTTCTTGCCTTAGTCACTCGTTACATTTAGTGTTCCTCACTTTAGAGCTCGTTACTCTTAAAACTCTTGTCACGTTAGGTCCCTACCATACACTCTTAGGACTTATTCAACATTTTTCTTTATTATTATCCTCCTAATTCATCCGTTAGTATATTAATCATCCCTAGATTCAACTCTTACTAAGATAAGGTGATTCTAGTCCCGTTTACAATCTCTTAGTGCAACTTATCATTTCAGGATATATTCTTCCTAATGCTTCTAATGTTTACATACTAGTATCCTACCACGATTCTCGGACATTAATATCATTATATTTGTGTCGTACTTTAGCTTTTACAATCTCTAAGTTACATAGAGCTCTCATAACTTCTATTCACTCTGAATGAGCATAACTCATTATTTTCAAATGAGTAGAATATTCATTCTAGACTCCCGTGTGTACTCTTGTTTCTAATTATAAGTCCTTTCTTCTAAGGTTGACTAAATTTGAACATTAGAAATGGCCAGTCAAGTAACGTTTATCAACCTTATCAATAGCGACGATGGGCATGAGAATTTGAGATTGCATCAAAACAAAGTTATTTCGAATATCAGAAGGAAAGAAGGGAAAATAGAGAGAATTAGGGGGATAATGACTAATCTCTGAGGTTCAGTTGAAATACCACTATCCGAAGCTGACTTTATTTCTCCTCCATACACTATGTCGTCTCCTATATCAATGACCTTACCCATGCCTAATTGTGGGGCACAAGTGTCTTCAAGTTGGTATTCAGTTAAACTTCTAAAAGAACTTAATGGGTTCACAACCATGGGCAAGGAGAAATAAATGAAAGGACGAATTTCTAAGAATAAGGTGGGGTCATCTCAACAACCTAAGATGAAAAAGTCGTCCAAAGCAAAAGAAGAAGACAAGGATAGAATTGAGTACTTGAAGTTTCCATTATATGATGGGTCAGGAAACCCTCATTCCCATTTAGAGGCATACCTTGATGAACTAGCAGTTATAGGACAAAGTGATGGTCTCAAGAAGATCTTCATCAGTTCACTTACTGGTCCTGCATTGATGTTGTACGCCAAAAAATAACCAAGCAAGTGGATCTCTTGGGACGATTTGGAAATAAACTTTATTAGGTAATTCGACAATAAGCTTAAGAGGAAGCTCACGACCGAGACTGATTTGGTTGAGTCACAGTTCAAAGACAAGGGGAAAACGATCATCAATAGGACATCGAAACCTACTAAGCTTGAAGCAAGCATACCTCAAACTCAACTGATATGGTAACCAGCTCTAGAAGCCATTCCAACATCCAACTATGTCCTAGCCTATTATCCCCAGTCCTTTTCAAAACTTCCTCCATAGACTATTTGGTACCTACCTCCATTTGTTGCTCCAACATCAAACTACCTTCCAATGTCTTACCAAAATCCACCAACAAATCAGCAACCCAATCAATCCACTAAACCTCAACATGAGCTCTAGAAAAATCCACAAAAATAATATACTCCTCTAAATGATCCCTTAGAACAGTTGTATGAATGACTCAAAGATGCGGGCTACACCACACCCATTGCTGCCGTACCCTGTGATCCTAAGTCTCGACGGTATCGTCCTGACCAAATTTGCACCTATCACTCAGGGATGAGAGGACATCCTACTAAGGCGTGCTTTTCTTTGAAGAACATGATCCAAAAGTTGATCGACACCAAAGCGATAAACGTGACGAGGTCAACTTTTGATGTTGCTTGATTTTCTAAGCTTGACTGGAAATTGTGAAGAAGATATCGTGTTGATTCTCTACTCCAGACCCCCCAAAAATTTGAAATTCCTTCAAGTTTTATAATTTGTATTTTCTTTTATGTTTTCCTTGCTTATGTAATTTGAACTACGATCGACCTGATTTCCCTGTGGATATGTAGGCGCTCTTTTAATTAGTTCGGTCTCAGCATATAAAAACTTTCTTTTCCCCTACTTTATCATATTTCTATACGGATTTGGATGAATCAACAATAGGATGGAATCAACAAATATGATGTTCAACAAAAGTTGACCTTAACCATTTCCCTAGCTTACTATCCTATTTACAATTGCAATTACAAATTTGACATCATGTTCTATCACCATCCTATTTCGTGCATTAGGAGATCAATTCTTTACGCCTAGAACTCTTATTAAGGCTTAATCTTCATCCTAGAATGCTTGTTTTATATTTATTATATGTTAAACTTATATGTGTTGTGTGATAACTTTTGTTTGGGCTTGTTTATTTTTTTTAAAGGTTGTCTAGCATTTGAACATCGATCTCAATTAAATCTGCAATATGACAAATATGCTCAATATCCAAAGACTCCATCCCTTTTTTTTCTCGCCTAAAGAAAAACACCGTGCCTCCTTATCCTGCCTTATGTACACATCCTCTTAATAATTTCCTTCTGCCCATGAGGGAGTTGATTCTGATGTACGTCGTCAAAGGCTTCATGACCTAGAGAAAATGTTGGATGAGAAACTACGTTCGAAAGGCATTTATGACT
Source organism: Capsicum baccatum var. pendulum (assembly GCA_030864225.1). NCBI lineage: Eukaryota > Viridiplantae > Streptophyta > Magnoliopsida > Solanales > Solanaceae > Capsicum > Capsicum baccatum. The sequence goes on from CM061550.1 coordinate 16,257,615, forward strand.
TGAGATATGAGAAACTATGTCTACTTTCAAAAGTAGAGTTACCTCCAGGATACATAGTTCCAAATTTTAACATGTTTGATGGGCGAGGAGATCCAATCATACACCTAATAGAATATTGTGGAAAACTAGTTGGCATAGGAATTAATAAGGCTTTGCTGAGGAGATTTTGTAAGGCAATATAAGTTTAACATTAACACTGGACCAACAATGTGGGATTTGCTTTAGGTAAAAAGAATGGATCATGAATCTTTTGAGGAATATGCAATACTGTGGTGATTGGAATCTTCTAAGATACGTCCTTCCATATCTGAAGCGTGGTCCAAATGTTCCTCAAATCACTAGATGGAATGTAATTTTAAAAAATGTTCTTCCTAATCCAGTTTCGAGAGTCTAATTTCGATTGGAAAGAAATTAGAATATGAAATTCAAGCGGGGAGAGTTGTTGATGCTTCTGCAAATTTGGCCACTTTTCAAACACCAAAGTGTCCATCAGTTGAAGGAGAAGAAGATTCATCACCCTCTATACCTCAGACACAAAGATATCTAAACAATGAAGATATTCATGTTGTTTTTTGTTCTTGTGGGATACATATTGAACCTAATAACTCACAAGATTCTCAAAATAAGGCTTTTCAGACCCAACCCTACTCTATCCAGCAAGGTTCTCAAAATGAGGCTTCTCAAACACAACCCAACTTTCAACAAAGGCCTTATTGATGTGTCAGTAGATGATAATATATTTGATGCTTTTAACTGATAATAATTGCAAAGTATTAAGAAAATTTTGTCATTTTTGATTGTTTTTTCTTTGATATTGCAGTAAATGTCGAGATACAAGAGAATCAGCAATTGTGGGAGTAAAAGAGTTGATTTCTGAGCAAGTAGAGAAGGAAGAATAGCTGATGAATTATCTGATAAATCATCAGCCTTGTTATAAGCTATCAAAGTTGTCGTTAGGCTTAGACAGAGAATGGCCTTCAGCTGGAATGCGTGACGACATCTGTGATAGGCCATCAGAAGTGTGATAAGCCCTCAGGCGTAGGCAGGGAATGGATTTTGAAGTGAAGAAGTAACGACATCTCCGATAAGTCATCACATGTCTAATAAGCTGTCAAGCCTCATCTTCAGCCCAAGGCAGAGATTATCAAAGTGAAGAGGAGATAACGACATTCCTGATAAGCCGTCAGACTCCTGATAAGCCATCACACACGTCGTCACCTGTCCGAAAAAATACTGTGATCTATGATTTTGTTTCCATAATTAGAATGAAGTATTTAAAGAATTTGTTAGGGTTTTCATTCATCATCTTGACATCTTGGAACTCACGTTTTGAGAATTTTTCTCTCTATTTTCTGACTTTAACTTTAAAATTATTTTTAGAGAGATTATTACAATTGTTTTAGGATTTTCTATTGTGATCAAATCTGAGAGACATTTGTTGCTATTCATCTTGCTATAAGTTCATATATCAAACTATGAATTCAACTTGTTGTCTTAATTATTTTATTATGAGTAGCTAAATCTCCTTAGCCTGAGTTGTGGGATCTATCGGTTTGGGTTTATAACATAACTAAGTGTTCAAGATTCTAATGGTGGTAGGAACTTCTTGTTAATGCCATTATTTTACATGCTGATTATTGGTTGCAAATAATAGGCTTTTCTTACGGATGATTTGCTTGAGATTAGAAATCAACCCTAGTAAGAAGTGAATTATTAATAGGGACTTGGAAGCATTAAACTTCCATTTAATAATTAATGTTGTAAAAAGATTAATTAACTTGAGACAACATCCTGTTATGAAATATAAATTCCCTAAGTTCGAGAGAATTAGGTATTTAATTGTCTGAATAGGTTGAGAAACATTTGGACATAACTTCGGCAAGGATAGTCTGTTGTTCCTACTTACCATAAGAATCTTGAATCGTTACAAGCGTCTATCAAATTCCAACACCCATAGTGAACATAACTCTGGTTTTTCTAATCATATTTATTTCAAACACTGAATTAAGAATTAATTATTTTTTACCTTTCCACAAACCCCCATTCACAAGAAACTGCTAACTATCAGTTGATTCATCCACAGATAACTTAAATTCACACCATATTCCCATAGGATTCGACCCCAAACTAGTTGAGTTATATATTGATAACGATCACTTACATTCTCGTAAGAGAGGTGTAGTTTGAGAGTTATAAAAAATGGCACCATTGGCGGGGAATACGATTGTAAATTAAAGTTTTTGTGTGTGCTAATTGACTGCTAGTCAAGTTTTCTAGTTTTATGTTTATTTTTTGTTTTTGTTTGTTGCAGTACTTGTGTGGTATATGCCAAGAACCAAAAGTTTTGGAGAACCATTATTGCCATTTAATCCAGAACCACAATAAATCGGCAGAATGGCAGACTAGCAGGAGGCTGACAGGTTAGCAGCCTTGGCTAGAGCTTAGGTAAATATGCAGAATGACGTTCAACAAGTACGACATCCAAATCTTGAGGATAAAGATCTGGGAAATGAGGAGTTGCTAATCCCTGGTAACCCAAGGCGTGCAGAGCAAATAGCTGCACCAGTATAGTGTAATGCTAACAGGAACCATCCATTTTGATAAAGACAAGATTGCCAGTGGAACCAGTATGACCTTAATGATGATGATGATGGAATCGATGGAGCAGGTGCAATGGATAAAATTATTCCTCCACCGTTAGAACCTGGGCCGAAATTTAACATTACGAGTACTATGATTCAACTCCTTAATCTGAAGGGGTTGTTTGGTGGCTTTCGTGGGGATGACCCGAACTTGCATCTGGTGCACTTTGTCACCATCTGTAAATCTTTTGATAACCCAGGAGTGGGTTAGAATGCTATCTGTTTGAGATTGTTTTCATTGTCTCTGTCTGGGAAGGCAACATTGTGGCTTAATGAGCTAACACCCAATTCTATAACCAACTGAAGGCATTTGAAAGGAGATTTCCTAGAAAGGTTCTTTCCACCTTCTAGGAGGGTACAGTTGAGGTATGAGATCAACAACTTTAGAAAGCTTCGAACTGAAGCCTTACATGAAACCTGGTAGAGATTCAAAAAAAAGCTGACGCGGTGTCTGAACTATAATATGACGGACATACACTTGATGGAGACTTTGTATAGGTCTCTTAACTCAGTGACAAAACCAATTGTAGATAATACTGCTGGTGGTTCGTTTGTTGATCTTACATTCCTAGAGGCTTCAAAAATGCTTTAGAGAATGACCAAACAGAGTCGTGCATGGGATACCAGAGACTCTGTGGTAGCAAGCCCCACTATTTTTGTGGGTATAACTGCGGAACAAACAGAAGAGATGAGGAGCGTGATCAATACATAACTCACCTAAAAACACAGATGGACTTGCTAACCAAGCATTTACTATCAGGTAAAACTGAGAAAGTGAAGGTTGTGGGATCGCAGGGTAAAGTGGAGTCTGACTCAAAAGAAGAGGTGAACTATGTAAATAATTAGGGGGATTTGTAAGGCAATAGCCAAGGAAATTAAGGTCGGAATTATTATGACAAGACTGGATATAAGAACCAGGAGCAAGAAAATTAGAGGATCAATAATGATAGTAGCGGGTTATATGTTCCTCCTGGAAATTATGAGGCTGCTACAACAAGTTCTGAAAAGATGTCCATGGAGGACATGATGGCTAAATTTTTAAAGGGAGTAGAGGCTACCAACTCAGGGGTGCCTACTATGGAGACCGATCTGTCCTCTATTAGTCAGTTGGTAAACTCGCACTTTACTGCGATCAAACAGCTAGAACAACAAATGAGCCAACTCTTCGCAGCGCTGAACCAGAGGAAGAATGGAAAATTACCTAGTGATACAGTTTAGAATCCGTGATATGGTGGCTCATGTATGGGAATTACCACTAGAAGTGGTAAGATATTGCTTGGCTCTTCTGTGGGGAAAATTTTAATTAAAGATGTGACTGAAGCAGAGGATGATCCCAAAAAAGAATGTCCAGTAGAGTTTGGGAAACTGGATAGTTCTGATGATGCTTCGAAAAAACGGAAAAAAAAGGAAAACAAAGTAGTGATGAAAACTCTCCCAAGTCCACCACCTCCCTTTCCTCAAAGATTGAAGAAGAAGGTTGAGGACATGAAATTTAGTAAATTCATGGTGATGTTAAAGCAGTTAACAATAAATGTGCCTTTGGTGGAGGCACTTAAACAAATCCTAGGATATGCTAAATTGATGAAGGATCTGGTGACGAATAAGACGGAAATAAGCTATGAGATGGTGGATAATATCCACCATTGTAGTGCCATTTCTACACGATCCTTAGTGTAGAAGAAGGCTGACCCTGGAGCATTTACTATCCCATGTACAAACGGGTCTCTCAATTTTGCTAAGGTATCTGTGATCTAGGGGTGAGCATAAATCTAATGCCGCTAGCCATGTATAAAAATCTAGGTTTGGGGGATCTAACTTCGACAAATATACGGTTGGTAATGGCGGATAGGTCTGTAAAGCGGCCAGTAGGAATATTACATGATGTATTGGTAAGGGTGGTCGAATTTATACTTCTTGCTGATTTTGTAGTCCTAGACTGTGAGGTGGACTTTTAAGTGTGGGTAGACCATTCCTTGCGAATGGGAGAATAGTAGTAGACATGGATCTGAATGAACTAAAGTTCAGGTTCAATGACAAAGAAGCAAGTTTCAAAATGCACTCATCCATGACACAACAAAAGGAGATGAGTGTCTTCTCAATCGTGGATGTGTTTTATGAAGATGGGAAAGAGGTAGCAACAAGGTGTCTTAATGAAGTCTGAGTAGTGAAGATAACCTAGTCGTGCCGCGACATTAAATCAGGCGCTATTAGGAGACAGCCCAAAATTTTTATGTTTAAATGTAGGTTGTTTTAATTTATTTAGATAGGAAGCATAATGAACTGAATAGGTACATAGGGGTATAGGTAAAAAAATTGATGAATTTAACCAAGTGACCCTGACGACATGTGTGATGAGCTATCACAATTGTGATAAGCCATCAGATATGTCATCAGAAAATCCAAAGGAAGACAACACTCTTCCTAAGGTTGACGACATTTCCGATGACTTATTAGACATCTGATAAGACACTAGGCAGTTTGGGCCCAATTACTAAAAATTTGACCCGGCCTACAGGCAAACCTTTCCACCTTCCCGCGTATGCCTTTTCTTTTCTTTAAGTTTATTTCCTTCCATAGTTAGTTTATTTACTTACCCTTTTCAAAAAAAAAAATATTTCCTAAGTAAAACAAGAACAGTATTCCTTCCTTGTGAGTGTGGGTTTGAAATCAAGATAAAGAACTCTTCTTTCATCTACTACTTCCACTTATTCGAGTGACCAAGAGATGTCGCCTATCAGATATGCTCATAACTCAACTTGCCATTGTGTGAAAAATAGCATCTAGGGTTTATAGTGCTGCATTGCGCGAAAGGACCTAGGGCTTAGCTCAAGAACACAACTCCATACGATTCTAAGAATAAAATGGTTTGATAATCAGGACTAAAACTTAGCTGGAGGTTGTATTATGAGCTGACTATGTGTTTGATAAGTTATCACGCATGAGAGAGCTTATCAAACTATGTCATCATAGGTTGGGAAAAATAAGCCTATTCTATTTAAGGCTGATGACACGCCTGATAAGCTATCACATTTGTAATAACTTATTAGAACATGTCATCACAACTTTGATCTGATACAATTGTGAACCTCTTTTGAGGGATGTGGAATTATAATGACTGAACTTTTTGAGTTGTATGATCATGAGTGCTTTATTTTGCTACAGGATTTATAATGGCACCCAAAGGAAAGAGCCCCAAACCTACAAACAAAGTGACAAAGGGAAGTGTACCTTGGAGAATCTTTGATGAGGGATCCGATTATGAGGAGGAGGAGCCACTACTTAGAAAGCAAAGGAAAAAAAAAAGATCGAAAGAAACTTCACCACCTCCACCGGTTGAGGTGGAGGAGAGTGAAGAAAGTGATACTTAAGCAATAACACCACCTGACAGTAGGCTTTTGTGCAGCCTGAGCTTGAGCATTCTGAGTCTGGGGAGCCTGAGTCAGAGCATGCTAATTCTGAACAACCAGAATCTGAGGGACCATTATCTGAGTCCTCTTCTGCTGAGAAACAGGATGATGAAGAATCTACGATTCAGGGAACTCTGGTTAAATGCAAAAACCCCGGGGTTCGAGACAGTGCTAGGTGGTAAATTCCTAAGGCACAGAAAATCTTCTATGATGGGCTTCTCAGAACTAAAAAAAGAACCGTTAAAAGGCCAATATTTGAAAAAAAATAAGATCATCACTACTGGGTTGAGCAAATACCTTGAAGTGGAGAAGAAATTCCGAGACTATGACTTGGGATGGACCGCAAAAAGCAGAAGCTCGTTTTGCCCTACACTAGTTTGGAAGTTTTATGCAAACTATCAGACTCAATTGGAGAACATGTGCAAAGAAGGAGAGAAATCAGTGGATCAACCTTTGTTGGATAAATTTCCAGTATGGGGTGTGATGGTGGATCTCTCAGAAACAATAATCAACAGATTTCTTCATGGCCCCGAATTCACTCCTCAGACCACTTCACCTATATTCTATGCTCGGTTGAAGCATCGTGCATATCAACGGTCTTGGTTAGCCACTCTCATAGCTGAAGGGAAACCTGAATGGTTGACCAACCCGAATGAAAGGATTTTAAAGGCCTCCCTGACTCAAGAGGCAAGGTTCTGGTGGAGTGTAGTGTTCACCCATTTGATGCCTACCGAGGGATATAACATCATTGGAGACTATAGAGCAATACTGGTTGCAAGTTTTGTGGCTAAAGTCAGTTAGAACTTCAAAGAGATCATTGCTGAGGAGATGAAAATTCAAGTCTCAAGGCCCTACACGGCATATCCTTTCCCTTATCTAATCACGAGGTTGTGTCAGACAGCTAATATACCTGAAGTTCCAGGGACAGACAACGAATTGCCTACCAAGAAGACCCACAACCCTATCTGATATGATGAAAATCAGCAGAGGCTGACACTTGACAGAGTAGAAGGGGTTGAAATAGATCCACCATTTACAGGTACCAGCTCAGCATCTAATGTAGCGGTGCAGGATTTTAAAGTTTCAGCACCGACATCCTCAGCCATAGCACATTCAGTGCCTAGAAATAAAACAAATCCTTCAGTAACTGTGTCTACCACAAAATTTTCCTTCAACCCAATAAATTTATGAAGAGTGGAAAAACAATCCAAGTGGTGTAAGGCTTGGCTGCAACTTTTTGCCAAGCAATTTGCCTCTACGGTAGACAAAAGGATTAAGGTCGCGCTGAAGCCCTGCTAAGCCTTACCTGGTCAGATTGATGAGTTATAAAATCATTTCAATACATGGGTACGAAAAATTTTGGGATCAAACCTTGCACAATTTAGAGCATCCTTGGACAAGGTAAAGACGAATATTGGGCTATTACAGGAGCACCAACTTATGGTGTCGACAGATTTGACTATTGATGAGTCTGAGGGGGAAATGCCATTGCTTGATCTCATGGGGGAACCAATAAAGAAAAAGAAGAAGAAGGGTGAGAAGAAAGGTAAGGGTAAGAGAGAAAGGCCTGATAGTGATGAATAAAGAAAAGTAGAGAAGAGGGCGAGAAAGAAAGCTAAAAAAGAGAAAATGAGGAAGGCAATGATCAAGTCACTAGCTGACAATGAAAAATGGGAGGAGGCCCTACGAGCGAGAGTCGTAGGTGCCTCAACTAGTAGGACTCCAAGAACTACTAGGCCAGATATGTCAGAACGGGGGAAGGCTCCTAATGGAGATAAGGTAGCTGAGGAAGTAGCAGCAGGTTCAGGGACCCATGATCCCCATGCTTGATCTACTCCAGGTATACCCTAACCCTTAGTTCAGTTTTTCTTTGATTTTAAGTTGAGGGTTTAGCGTGAGTTGTTGTTGTAACATTTTGTATTTGACTATGAGAAATACAAGTACCTAAGGCAGTTAACGTGGTGTTGTTATTTTTTGAACACCTCTCAAAGGGTCTAACTATTTAACTGTGTGATTTGAATCTAATTGTGACCACTATGCAACTTTGTATGGTATTAGTTCTAGTGACTTGATAACAACTGCTAAAAAATTGCATGAACTGCATAAGTAGTAACTTGTGATATACTTGTGTGCCATGTGCGTGTGAGATTTTACTTAGTTCCCTTTGTATGTTGAATTCAGAACTTTCCCAGTTAGTCTTACCTAGGTTGAAGGATAGGGGTTAGGAAAGGATCATAGGCCGTTTTGATGTTAGCCCACTTTAGCCTAAATGACCTTCCCTGTGCATAATATCCCTTGATCCTTATTTTGAGCCTGAATAGCCTATTTCTTTTTATGATACCTATCACCATCCCATTTATATCATAATGAACTTGTTTTGGCCTTGGTCCTCCTTGGACACTGTACACCTGGACTTAGGCAAATGGCCTAAGTTGAGGGTGGCTATCACAGAGGCGCGTGATGTAAAATGAGTATGAACAAAGGTAGAATAAAAGAAAAAAAATAAAAAGCTGGGTGCGGTGGAAAAGAACAAGACAAAAAAAGTTGCGAAAAAAAGTGCTTGTAGAAAAAACTGCATCCATCCTGAATATGTGTGATCAAGAAAAGAGAAGAATAGAAAAAGTCTAATGAGTGAGAACCCAAAAGCTAGTGTAGTGTCAAGGATGCTTAGTCACTTTAAATATCATCGAGTATCATACCAGCCCCTAGCCTACATTACAAGACAAAGAGAAGACCTATAGTGATCCTAGCTGACCTGTCTGAAAGTCTTGGTAATAAAAATAAGGGCAAGCCTATGGTATTTGGCATATATTGATTGGAACTTCATTCTGACAGTGAGTGTTTTTTATTTTCCCCGTGTTACATATGTGATATCTGATATAAGTGAAGTGGGATTTCTTTGAAGTAAGGGCACATTGGTTACGTTGCTAGTTTCTAACTTGTTTTGGATAGTGTAGTCTTGGTACATGCATGGTTGTTGTTGCTGAGCTGATGCCATATTTTGATTCATGTGTGTCACATTGTTATTCTTAAATAATATACACAGTTGTTTTTAAATTGATTGACCTTAGAGATTGTGAAGATGATTTGAGATAATATGGATGGTTGACTACCAAATGTACTTTGTATCCTTTTGGTTGTGTTTTAGTTGCTTGAGGACAAACAATTGTTTTAAGTTGAGAGTGTTGATGTGTGAGAAGATTCTAACACATTTGAGGCTTTTAACTGAGAACAATTGCAAAGTCTTAAGCAACTTTTGTCATTTTTGACTGTTTTCTCTTTGATATTGCAGTAAAATTCGAGATACAAGAGAATCAACAATTGTGGGAGTAAAAGAGTTGATTTTTGAGCGAGTAGAGAAGGAAGAAAGATGATGACTTTTTTAATAAGTCGTCAGCCTTACTATAAGCTATCAAAGTTGTTGTCATGCTTAGACAGAGAATGGCTTTCAGCTGGAATATGTGACGACATCTGTGATAGGCCGTCAGAAGTGTGATAAGCCCTCAGGCTTAGGCAGGGAATGGATTTTGAAGTGAAGAAGTGACGACATCTCTGATAAGTCATCACATGTCTAATAAGCTTTCAAGCCTCACCATCAGCCCAAGGCAGAGATTATCAAAGTGAAGTGGAGCTAAAGACATTTCTGATAAGCCGTCAGACTCCTGATAAGTCATCACACACGTCCTCACCTGTCCGAGAAAAAATTGTGATCTATGATTTTATTTCCATAATTAGAATCAAGTATTTTAAGCATATGTTAGGGTTTTCATTCATTATCTTGACATCTTGGAACTGACGTTTTGAGAATTTTTCTCTCTATTTCTGACTTTAACTTTAAAATTATTTTTAGAGAGATTATTACAATTGTTTTGGGATTTTCTATTGTGATCAAATCTGAGAAACACTTGTTGATATTCATCTTGTTGTAAGTTCATCTATCAAACTATGAATTCAACTTGTTATCTTGATTATTTTATTATGAGTAGCTAAATCCCCTTAACCCGAGTTGTGGAATCTATGGGTTTAGGTTTATAATGTAACTAAGTGTTCAAGATTCTAACGGTGGTAGGAACTTCTTGTTAATTCCATTATTTTACATGTTGACTAGGCTTTTCTTATAGTTGATTTGCTTGAGATAAGAAATCAACCCTAGTAAGAAGTGAATTATTAACAGGGACTTGGAAGCATTAAACTTCCATTTAATAATTAATGTTGTAACAAGATTAATTAACTTGAGAAAACATCCTGTTATGAAATATAAATTCCCTAAGTTCGAGAGAATTAGGTAATTAATTGTCTGAATAGGTTGAGAAACATTTGGACATAACTTCGACAAGGATAGTGTGTTGTTCCTACCTACCACAATAATCTTGAACCTTTACTAGCGTTTATCAAATTCCAACACCCATGGTGAACATAACTCTAGTTTTCCTTATCATATTGATTTCAAACATTGAATTAAGAAGTAATTATTTGTTACCTTTCCCCAAAACCCCATTCACAGGAAACTGCTAACTATCAGTTAATTAATCGGCAAATAACTTAAATTCACACCATATTCTTGTGGGATTCGACCCTAACCAAGTTGGGTTATATATTGACAACAATCGCTTATATTCTCGTAAGAGAGGTGTAGTTTGAGAGTTATCACTTATCTAGTACACAACGCTTTCCATCAAACGGAAAGAGCGAGGTCTCAAAATTTTACTCCCTTGAATGAGCCTTTGGCAAACATATTTGAAAGATTAAGGGCCCAGGGTATCGTGGAACCGAGGAGAGGATGGATCCCTGAAAATATACCCGCTCATTTCAATCCATCTAAAAACTGTACTTATCACTCGAATATTCAAGGTCATGATATTAAGGAATGCTCGGCGCTATGATATAAGATTCAGAATCTGATTGAACAAAAAAGGATAAAAGTGCAACGAGGCCTAGTGAGCAATGATTACTACGAGTGATATCTTTGTTCAAGGTGATCCTACAAAAGTATTTTCAAGACTTTCACATAAGAAGCGTAAAGCACACCAAATGAGTTGACGTGCAAAAATTTTTTATTTTTCACCATTCTCCTTTGATCCGTCTAATGGCCAATAACACTTTCTTGTTTTCTCTACATTTCTTTGTACTCATGAACTACATTTGACCTGACTTCTATTTGGATACGTAGGCATCCCATTTGGGTCCATTCTTAATCTAATAAAACATTTGCATTTCCTTCTTTGTCAAATTCTTACACTTCCAAAACGTCAGGCTGATAAGCCTAACTCTTGAGCATATAAAGGTAGATTGCAATTAAGTTTACGATATTCAAGTGTAGGACAACCTTTTCTCTTGGACTAATATTTTATTTGAGTGATACAGGAATATAAGGCTCCAAAGACGAAAAATGGGGCAAAATTTTTTGAGGTTTCAAGAAAGCCTCAAAAAACAATTCACAAGTGAACAATATATCAATGACGTGCAAAAAATGCCTTTCATTCTAAATTGGGGCAAATTTTTTTGAGAATTTCTCAAAAATTTCACCATGATAAAGTACAAGTCCCAACAGTCCATAAAGCAGAAACAACAACCAAGAAATACAATTGATGCAAGGTACGAATCAACATTTATTTTTGACTAACGAGTTTTATTTGAGTGCAGATAATAGGTACTAAATGCAACAACAATGCTTTGATATCATCAAAAAGGATAGGATTACATCCTCAATAAGGGAAACGAGCTAAGGTGCTATCTTTTAACTTTATTTTGACATTACATTATTTAACAATATTGGATTCCAGTAGAACCTTATTCAACAATATTGGGTTCCTATAAAACCTTAATCAACAAAATTGTATTTATGTAGAACCTTAATCAACAATATTGGGAGCCTGTAGGACCTTAATCAATAATATGGGGTTCCTGTAGAACCTTAATCACAATATTGGGTTCCTGTCGAACCTTATTCAATAATATTAGGTTCCTGTAAAACCTTAATCAACAATCTTGGGTTCCTGTAGAACCTTATCCACAATATTAGGTTTTTGTAGAACCTTATCCACAATCTTGGGTTCCTGTAGAACCTTATTAAACAATCTTGGGTTCCTGTAGAACCTTATTAAACAAACATGGGTTTTTGTAGAATCTTATCCACAGGGTTCCTGTAGAACCTTATTAAACAATTTTGGGTTCCTGTAGAACCTTATTAAACAATCTTGTGTTTCTATAGAACCTTATTAAACAAACATGGTTCCTGTAAAATCTTAATAAACAATAATGAGTTCCTGTAGAACCTTAATAGGTTCCTGTAGAACCTTAATGGACAATGATGGGTTCCTGTAGAACCTTATTAAACAATATCGGGTTCATGAAACCTTACATTTTTTATTTGCTTATCATATTCACATCCCACATTTCAAAACCTCTCTAACCTTGTCTATTCGTGTTATTACTACTCTAATCCTACCATTTTCAAAACTTTTCCATACGTTCTATTCCCAATCCTATCCATTACCGTCTCACTGACCCTCAATACTGTTGTTGATGTCCCTATCCTTTATCATTAACATTCTTTAGGAATATTGGTCATTCCTAAATCTAGAACTACACACGGCCTGATTCTCGTAAAAACAGAGATATGTAGTCGACTTAAAGCCAAAGTCTCGGCCATACTAATTTTTTAACACCTCCCGTTGCTTTCTTCCTAGCAAACTGTCATCTCGGTCGGACAAAAGTGGCTACTACTTCAACTTTGATTGCTTGAAAATTCTATTATCATTCTCAAACAACGAAGAGGTAGTTGTTGACACCCAATTTTGACCTCCCCACTTTTAAGCTGTTATTTTTATCAAAATTAATTAATTTTAATTATTAATATTTTTAACATATTATTCTTATACTAAATACATACTAACATGTCACATTCATAATTTAGAAAAATGCACAAAACTACTTCTATCTTTTAGTATCATTCTTATAATTTTAAACTCAAATACAACATTTTATGTAATTTTAAAATTTATTAAATTATTTTTTTCACATAATTATGCAGATCCACATTTTTTGCAAATACATTGTCTAGTTTTCCATCATTTAGTATTGTTTATTTATATATTTTATTATTATTTATTATTATCATTACTATTATTTAATATTTATAATTATTTACTGTTTTTTATTATTATTTATTATTTATTCCTACTATTATTTAAATAGAAGCCAAATTAAAATTACTTTGCCTAATTTATTTTCTTTTTAACCAATTTTATCCAAATTCTTACATTTGTAGCCTATTCCATTTATTTCATTACAATTATAGCCAGTTATTTGAACCAATTTAAGATTTAACCCTTTTCTTAACCTACTAGATCACAATCGTCGATCAAATTTGATCCAATGGCTGAGATCAAGCCCTCCTCTCCTTTCCTTTTTAATACCCCAAAACACAACCTAAACCCTAATTCACAAACCATCTGCCTCCCTTGCTCCTTCTTTGTCAAAACGCTCTCTCTCTCTCTCTCAAGAAAAATAATGCCTGTTGATACCCAATTTTTGCTCTCCGTGTCTAAAATTAACGCTTTCAAGCTTTCTGTTCGTTAAAGGGCACGGAGCATAATTTTTACATCTTTTTACAATTGTTTGATAAATTATTGATAATTATCCTTTCTTTAGGATTTTAATCAATTTGTTGTCATATTTTTATTTTTTATAATTTATTAATGGTTTTTCTAATTTTAGAATTTTAATCAATTCTTTATCGTTCTTAACATTTTACAATCACCCGCACACGTGCACGACATGACGTTATATATATATATATATATATATACATTTACAGTATTTTTAAATTAATTATATTTTAATAATTTTAATACTCTTTATATTTTGCATTCAATATCTATATTTTACATTCCGCAAACGTTGAGTCAGATCAATTATTTTTGTGCAGTATAATAATTCAATGTCTTGTCACATCCGACAACGACTACACAATAATGTCTTGTCACGTCTGACAATGACCACTCAGTGTTGTCTTGTCACATCTGACAATGACCACTCAATGACACTACCCTTTGAATAATTACTTTGTCCGTTGGCCAAAAGGATGAAAATCCTTTGGCCAATAATTTAAGGACATAAAGGTGTTCTATTATAAAAAGAGAGGACACCCTTTTATCCATTGGATAAAAGGAGTGCTCAATTTTTTGTATAAATAGGTGGTGGGAGGACACATGTTGGACACACATTTTTTGTTCATTTTTTTCCTCCCTTTCAAAATACATATATATTTATTTTTTACAACTCATAAATATTTTTTCTTTGCAAACCCACACAGATTCTTAAAAACACGAGCATATTTTATTTATTCCTTTTTTTTATTTTTCTCTTCAAAACACACCACAGATATAGGACACAACATAACAATACACACATACACTACACATATCCACATACATATACACACGCAAATATAATACAAGAAAATCATCATTTTCATCTCCTTATCCCCCACAATTCTCTCACTTTCTCCTTCACTGTCCCAGATCCGGCGAACTGTCTACCGGCGCTGCCCCTACACTCCCCTCTCTTCTGTATCTGGCAAAGCCCCCATCACGCTGGTCATCTCCGACCAGAGGTTCTTCACCAAACCTCTAGCCATCAAAAACTCACTAGCGCCCTCCACTCTCTTTTTCCTTTTTTCCATGCCACGCCGGAGTTAATCGCTGGCGGGCGAGTCTCGATACAGCCACGAACCGTCGCAACCACCACACACGCCGCTACTGCCACATTAAAAATGGCCAGATCTGATCGGAATCTGGCTTCCAGCGTTGCTTCGGCATACGCCGTTGAAATAACGCCAAACTTTATTTGTTTTTACACGATCCACTAATAATTTGCTTATTTTATGGATTTGGGTCGCTCAGGGTGCTCTGGCATTTTTTTTTTTACTTTTGGATCCTTGATATTTTTTGTTGATTTTGAATTATCCAGGGAGGTCTTGATTCTTGGAACATGCTTGCTTTGGGATGATTTTTGATTGCTAGCTATATTTTTTCGGCTGCTTGTGTTTCCTTTATGCAATACTGATTGGGATATTTGGGGTGATTCTTGTTTAGTTCACTTTTTTTGATGACTTTGATATTTCTTTATCTTTATGGTCAAAAGTTGCTGCTATACTCCTTTACTTTTTATGGGTTGTTATGATTAATTTATGCAGGTGATTTGGACATTTGTCCTTTCGTTTTTCCTTATAATTTATTAAACCGATAATGAATGGATACTATACATTTTTGACCAATGAAAAAATTATTATTAATTTTCAGGCCTCCGTAAACAAAAGATGGACTTTTTACGTATAAATACGTAATAAATAAATATTTTTTGGGCGATGATGAAACTTTATAACAACACAAGATTTTACAATTCATATCCTGGCAAGACAATTTAGGACGACCAATTAATTGAGCAACGACTTCGTTGCAAGACGATTTAGGACTGTCAATTAATTGAGCAACCATTTAGCAGTCATGACTTTATCTGAGCCCACTTTTAATAAAAAAATGTTTTTTTTATAATACGTAAATATACACATTCTCATTTATTATTATTTATTTGTTACTGTAACCTTTTTTACAAATGTTTATACAGGTTATTTTGGAATACTCATCGGGAGTTGCAGTCAAAGAGGCTCTTTTAATTTTGTATTGTATTGTATTTTATATTCTTATATTTGTACAAATGTTATTATAGTGAAAACTTTATTTTTGGGATGTTGGGCGGGATTTTCTTTATTTATACGACTTTTCCTCGTGTTTATGAAAACTTAGGCCGTTAATGTTTACATTAATAAATTAAATTAATCAATTAGTTTACATACTTTGACATCATAAACATTGTGATATTTTCTGTTCAAATAAATCTTTACTTTTTTCGTAAATTTTAAATCAAGTAAAAATATTATTTTTAAATATTTTTCTCCTCATGGCATATCAAGATACACATCTCTTCATACACATCACAAAATATTTTTTCTTTTCACATGTAATTTGTATATTTTTTATACATATTTTTTTTCACATGTGTTTCATAACAATATGTTTTATTTATATATTTAATATACATATACCTTTACATAATTTTAAACATTTATATTTTTTAAAAAGAATTATTTTATACTTTATACATATTTTCTACATTATTTTAAATATACCCCCTCCCTCTTTGAAAAATTTAGTCTAGCCGGGTACCACATTTGTGGATCTCAAAGGGTGCCTAACCCCTTCCCTTCAGGATAACTTGAACCCTTACCAAGAATATTAAATTAGGTTTAGCAGACTAAAAACATTAATCATATTTGTTAATAAATAGGTTTCCTTATTTTCCTTAAATATTAGGTGGCGACTCTGTACATAAATTCATTCTTTTAGAGTCAATAACGTCGTGCTCGTTTTGACCTTAGGTAGAAATAGGGTATGACAAAATGGCGACTCCGCTGGGGACCAAGAGACGTTCTAACCATGATCGACTCAATTTTCAATCGAGGGAGGTATTTTTATATTTTTTGTATATGATTAAATTCTTTACCTATTACACTGCAAATTATGTGAATTTGCTCATAAATCTTTACATTTTATATGATGCTTAGTTTAGGATTTTTATGCTTTATTATGTTATTTATTTTACATATTTTTATATCATGCTATGTGTGAAAGGACGCAAGCCAAATCCAAACTTGCGTTCCTTATTTGTTTGAATAACACTACTTGTTACTGCTTTATCACTTCCATTTTTCTATCGAGTCATTGGCCGTACACATTTCACACACTGTGGTACACGCGACGAGTGTACTGCACTCCTCCGAACCTTCTTTGGATTTCTTAGTTTCAGAGTCGGTGCAGTTAGATTAGTGCACCTTCTCACAAATATTCAGTCCCACTCTTGAACATTTAGGAAAAAATCCTACTCTAGTAATAGGTCATATTGCATATACCTTAGGCGGGACGGTCCAAGGTATCGTCTTCGCAACTAGGAAGCTACTCTTTTGTTAGAAGGTTATGAAACCTTTATGATATATTTTGTGCTAGAATAATTTAGATAATCCAGAAATCGAACATTAATGGATTCAGAACAATCAAATTGGCCTTCTTTTACTCTTCCTTCATTCGACATCATTTTCACGTTGATAACGCTCAATCTACAGCTCTCGTAGGAGTGTAAAGCGGTCGCTAGCAAATATAGAACCCAACTGGGTTGGGTATTGATCCCACAGAGAATAGCTTGGTCAACAAGTAGGCAACGATTACTAGACTTTTAGTGCAAGTCTCGTAAGAAGGGGGGATTGTAATGTGTAATCAAAATATTAAAGTAAAAACTGAAAATAGTAAAGTAAGCAGAAAGAATGTTTAGTATGTTGTAAAACAATGAGAATTGAAGAGTTGGGGTTATGTCCACCTTCTGAGTTATACGTCTCTATTGGCTATGAGTGTGTTGAATTCCGACATGCATGTGCTTATAGAGAATTGTATTCGATGGTAAATCCAGGCGTCTTTCAACCTATTCGAGGATTATTTCACTTTAACTCTTTCGAGCTTAAAGCGTGTCTAACGGTATAAATTCTCCAAGAGGTTAATCCAGTTACGACACTAACTGTTTAATAGGGGATGGGACCCTACTACCTTGACACTATCTCTTTTCCAGACAAATAACCTTTCTTTCGAACAAGTTAAATGTTATACTGGCGTATTCTTGTGTTTGCAACCACAAAGAATTTAGATTAAGATGAAGAGAATAATGATATAAGCAGCATACGTGTCACGAACTCACAAGCTCATTGTAATAGTTAGTACCTCATTCGACTTTCATAACCCCAACAGAGAAGTTTAGTTACCCATGAATGCGAAGGAGATCATGATTGACATTGTTATTATACCACAATAATGATTAATTTCGTGTAGCACAGGTGGTAGGCGTTTAGGCGTGAATTCCTGGGCAAAGTAACGGTTCTCTTGTTGCGGAAATTAAGAATAGATGAATAGAAGAAGAAAAATAGAATTAATGGAAAGATTAATGTATAATAGAAGGATGGAAAGATGATTGTAAGAATCTGAATGAATAAAAATCTCTAGCATGATAGGGCATTTATAATACCCATATCCTAATCCTACTAAGCTAATGAAATACTTAACCAAATCCTACTAAGCTAATGAAATACTTAACCCAATTGTACTAGGTTAATGTATTATTATCCTAATCCAAATAAGTTACTGCAAGTCCCCAAAGTCTTCAGAAATGTTGTTTTAGCCCGGGACAGATTTTCCATGCATCACTTTTGGTCCTTAGGCGTCCAAGCTTCCTTTTCTCCTTCTGTGAAGCTTTCTTTGGCATCAAGTAATCCATAAAATGCTGAATTCTGCATCATTTATACCTGAAACTTTGCTAATCATGTTCGTTAGCTCACTTACAGGAAAAAGGACTAAAAGTGCATGAAATATATAATTTGTCCTCAAAACATGGCACAAATATGGGCAAAATATATTGATATAGGCGCGTAATATCGCCTATCATCAACACCCCAAGCTTAACGCTTTGTTCGTCCTCGAACAAAATATCATGTTCGTCTAAACATCAACTTAGGGTTTCACAGTATCAACATAAAATATTCGTCAAGACAAGCACAACAATTACCAACAAAGAGTAGTTTTCCGATCATTAGTAGAAACAGGTTAACCTCTAGTATAGACTCGTGATGGTGGTCAACTCATATTCAAAAGTGAAGGTACAAGGAATCATATACAACTACCCAAAACTCATCAACCATGTGTGTCTCACAATATATTACCCATAATCACTCACAAGTATAGCATCTTTTTCAAACATGGGTATAAAAATATCCTTGCTCTTGCTCTCACAAAGAATTCATATGCAGCAACTGATGACCATAAGCTTTCCCTTAGTGTAATACTCCACTAAATGTCAGAATGCTAAGCTTAGGATCAAGTAGGTCTTTTGATGGTTGTAATGTAGGCTAAGGGACGGGTAGGACTATTTTGGCCAGAAATAGTGACTAAGTTCCTAAGCACTTTAATACATCACATTGTATCATTAACATTTTTCTTTCAACCTTTCTTCTTTCTTTTATTCTACCACCCTTGTTCTCCTCTTTAGTTTTTCAATTTTAAGCATAACTCACTTTTCAGCTTTCTTTTCCTTTTTTTTTTTCATAACATACCTCTTATGATAGCACTTTCTTTTTCATAACACATTCAAGCACCACTGCAATTTAAAGCATCATACTCACCCAATTTCCTCTTATTTCATCACATGACTTTATACGTTAAAGCACTTAGGAATTTGGATCAAATTACGGTCTTGAAAAAAATGGATTAGGCTTTCATATGAGGTTTGTCAAAGAAGTAGGCTAAAGGCTCAAAAGGGTTTAACTAGGATGATGTCCACGGGTAGGTAAAATGAAGGTAAACGTGTATAGGTTGCCAAAGAAATGCCTAAATCATCTCCTAAACTTACACTCCTTATTTTCGCTTTACATACATACCAGGCAAGTTCTAGCATCAGCTACAAACATAGAATATACTATTAATCTCTCACACACAAGGCACATGGTCGACTTTATTGGAAGTAGTATAGACTCTCGACCCAACAGATGAGGGAATTGAACCACACAATATCACATAGTGAGTCACAATTAGAGCCTACACGTCTAAATAGTCATGATTTTAGCACCTACTCTTGTTATGATCTCATGCTGCCTATTGGAATAATTTCATGCGAAGCTAAGTAAAAAAATTACTACTAAAAAAACTTAACTTAACCTAAAAAATGAAATAGAAATAAAACAAAGTAAACAAACATAGATGCGAATAGAGAAGTATAGCATGCAATACCGCCACCCCATACTTAAACGGGACACTGCCTCAGTGGAAAATAAATACGAAGAACCTGGTCATTCGGACTCTTCCTCAATGTCGGGGGTCATACCCCCTTCGTCGGAATCATCATAAAAGTCATCATCAGAGTTCTCCTCTACGTCGGAATCTGACAAGCGTCGATCATCATCGGTCGGCACATCATCGTCTAGAGGTTCCTCAAAGTATGTGCCTACTCCACACATCTCCCGGGCATGCATATTCATTGGATAGTCATGGTCCAGCTGTTGGAGCTCTGCAGCAGTTGGAACACGACCTCCACTCATCATTGTGAACCGTGTCATGCCATAAACATGATGGAAGAAACTCTCATCACGAGCATGTCTCTCCGCAGTAGTAAGGTTGACACCATGTGTTGTTTCAGCATCTTTGACCTTTGTGAGGTCAACCTTCTTCGGGTTATGTGGGAGGTTGTGATCGGCTGGTTCCTCTTCGATATCCTCCTTCCACAAGATTGCTGTCAACAGATTACCAAAAGTGAAGTGGGACCTCTTGTGTAGTCTAGCCTTCCGCATTGTAGAGCGAATGATTTCCCCAATGTTGATAGGGACATTTGTCATCAATTCATAGACCAAACACACTCTATCTCTTGTTATTTTGGTGTATTGAGTCCCAGGAATAAGACATGAGTTGACGATGCGCAACCAGATTCTTGCTTCCCTATTCAAAGGAGCATAGGGGAAAGTGTTGTGTCATCCGGTATCTTGGTGTCTGCTCCACCTTGCCATGGATCTACTTCCACAAAGTGTGTGTCGAATTGCTCTATAAGGAGGTCTGCTGTACAGCTCTTTGAATGGTGCTGGATCGACCGAAGGTAAGCCAAGAAAGGAGTTGACCAAATCCGCGTTAAGCTGTAAAACTTGGCCCCGAATCTTTACTTCGCTGCCTGTGGTTTTCGGCGACCAGTTGGCATAAAATTATCTTGTCAAATCAAGATTACATTCTCCCATGTCGCGGAAGATGAAATCCAGATACAATGCCATGATTTTTGCCAACATACGCGGTTCCTTCTTCGCTAGGCTATCCTTGTTGATCAAGTCGACATGAACATGTTTGCTTTCCTTGTTGTTCCTATACCATTCTTTGGCTTCCTCCTCAAGAACCCATTTTATTTCAAACATTCAGCCAGGTAATTGCATTGAGGATGATTCTCCTTGGTCCTTGCGACCTCTTTTCTTTCCCTTTTGGGATGTGGTAGCCTTATCTTGTCTCGCTTTAGGTGCCATTATTCCTAAGATTTAAATGATATTACATGTTAGCATCAACTCAATGGAGACAATCTATAAACAAGCCATCGGGGTACCACCCCACACTTAGGTTCATTGATACAAATCAGTGAAGTGAAAGAGGTCGATTACTTAGACTTCATCGACATACGTTTAAGGAGCTATATTCCGACAAGAAAATCAGTGATGTATCACTTCTTGCAACCTTTGCAATACGTTCATGTTAGGTAAATCAAGACTACTACATAGGGGTTTCATCATGGTATAGTTTCTATCAACAATTACAACCTCCTATGTCGGTCGGCAACTATAAGTCTTATCCTGATGAACGGGATCTTTTAACATGTAGGTATACAAGTGACAGGACTATGCAATGTTCATAACCATAGTAATTCCACAAAGAGTATGACAATGCAATTAAAACTAAATTCAAGTCGGAAACAAGTTAAGATTATCCTAACGTACAAGTTCACTCACATGGTTTTTCATCAACAATTCAAACACTTTAGCATCACCAATATTTCTTCAAGATGTAGCAATTCATGATAGACATAGAAACGTAGTACTTACGAGAAATAGATGAAGAATAAAAGAGTACTTTCGTGATTGAAGCCTTTGGAGATGTTTTTGTGAATTGAAAGAGCAAAAAGAAAAAATTTGAGATGATTTGGAGTGGATGTGCGGCGCCTTTAGGTCAAGTTTCAATGTGTTTATGTTTCAAGACTAAGTCCCCTTTATATAGGAAAAGAATGGGTCGGGTTTTGACCCATTTAAAATCAGTTTTGGAGACAAAAAGGGGTCATAGGCGGCGCCTTTAGCTTTGCCTAAGCATGGTATAGGCAGCGCCTAATGCAAAGCATAAACTAGCATAGGCGGCGCCTAGTGTAATGCATAAAGGGACCATAGGCGGCGCCTAGTGCATGGCATATGAGATTCCGAGACCAAATGCTTTTGCATAGGCGGCGCCTATGCTATAGCATACTGGAGCATGGGCGGCGCCTATGTCTTTGCACACTAGAATCCGAGACCTTAGGCTATAGTATAGGCGTTGCCTTGTTCGTGGCCTAGTTTTACATAGTCCTAGCCTTGCTCGATGCCTATTTTGTCATGAGCAATGCTCAATCCATATCCTTATGCATCTTTATTCCAAACTTACCACCTTTACCATATACTACATCCAAATCGTCATTTGAAACCAATCTCCTCGTTGAATACCTCTTGCACCTATATTTGGTCAAAACCAATGAAAACGATTAGTACGATGGGTTGCCTCCCACCAAGCGCCTTAGTTTTGGTCGTGGCACGACTCTTATTTTTGGATTTTCTTTTATCAAAAGCAAAACACATATTAAAAAAAATGAAAGACGATAAACGATAAACGATGGGTTGCCTCCCATCTAGCGCCTTGTTTATTGTCGTGGCTCGACGTAGTTACCTCGAGTACTTAGACTTCATTGAGATAAGTTATGGCCATATAATTCATCGAGTCAAGAGGACCGATATAAGGTTTAACACATTGACCATTCACCTTGAAGACAACACCATTATTGTCTTCCAATTCAACTACTCCAGACGAGTAGACATGGATAACTTTGTATGGACCAGACCACTTAGACTTTAACTTACCTGGGAACAGCTTC
Organism: Capsicum baccatum var. pendulum; assembly: GCA_030864225.1. Taxonomy (NCBI): domain Eukaryota; kingdom Viridiplantae; phylum Streptophyta; class Magnoliopsida; order Solanales; family Solanaceae; genus Capsicum; species Capsicum baccatum. Next base: position 16,280,455 of record CM061550.1, read on the forward strand.
AATCTAGAGTTAAAGAGAATAAGCATATTATTCTTTTGAAAGTTTCGTCGAACAATCCGCTGATCATGATACTTCTTCATCCGCTCCTTGTATAAATCTGATCTTTCATATGCATGTAGACGGAACTCTTCTAATTCATTCAGCTGCTCCAACCTCAGATTCATCGCATTATCCCAATTCAAATTCAATTGCTTCAATGCCCACAATGCCTTATGCTCAAGCTCGATGGGTAAATGACAAGCCTTCCCATAAACTAGTTGATAAGGAGATATGCCGATGGGTATTTTGAATGCAGTCCTATACGCCCATAGTGCATCATCTAGCTTCCGAGACCAGTCCTTCCTATTAGCATTGACCGTCTTCGCAAGGATTTGCTTGATCTCCCGATTGGAAACCTCTACTTGTCCACTAGTTTGTGGGTGATAAGGCGTGGCTACCTTATGTTGCTTGACACCATACTTGGCCAATACGGATTTGAATAGCTTGCTGCAAAAGTGAGATCCTCCATCACTTATGATAGTACGTGGTACTCCAAAGGGAGAGAAGATATTCCTCTTTAAGAACGCTACAACACTCTTTCCTTCGTTGTCAGCCAATGCTACAGCTTCAACCCATTTCGAGACATAATCTACAGCAACTAAGATGTACTTCATTCCAAACGAATTCACGAATGGACCCATGAAATCGATACCCCATACATCAAAGAGTTCTACCTCAAGAATTTTAGACATGGGCATCTCATGGTGTTTCGAAATAGCACCTTGACGCTGACATTGGTCGCACCTTCTAACATAGTCATAGGCATCTCTAAATATCGAAGGCCAATAGTAACCACTTTGCAATACTTTTCTTGCCGTCCGATTGCCTGCATGATGTCCTCCAACTTGGGAAGTGTGGCATGCTTCCAAAATATTAGGCACCTCTACATGGGATATACATCGTCGAATAATACCATCCGCACATCGTCGAAACAAATATGGCTCATCCCAATAGTAGTGTTGTACGTCATGCATAAACTTCCTCCTTTGGTGGTAAGATAAATTGGTAGGTATCACATTACTCACCACAAAATTTGCAAATTCGGCATACCATGGTAATTTTTCCATTGTTGTCGCTAATATCTCCTTGTCAGGGAATGCATCATCAATCTGAATTTCAGGTTGCGCCACATGCTCATTCTCGAGTCTAGATAGGTGGTCGGCCACTTGGTTCTTGCAACCTCTTCTATCTTTGACCTCGAAATCGAACTCTTGCAGCAGCAATACCTATAGAATTAATCTTGGTGTTGCATCCTTCTTTGTCATTAGATACCTAAGAGCTGCATGGTCTGTATGAACGATCACCTTAGTACCCAATAGATAGGCACGAAACTTCTCAAACGCATACACAACTGCTAGGAGCTCTTGTTCTATCATAGTGTAGTTCCTTTGGGCTTCATTTAGGACCTTACTCGCATAGTAGATAGGATGAAATATCTTCTTCTTTCTCTGACCAAGCACAACACCATCGGCTACACCACTAGCATCACACATGACTTCGAACGAGAGAGACCAATCTGGTGCTACCATGATAGGGGATTCAATGAGTTTTCCTTTTAGGCATTCGAATGCCTTTAAGCAATCTTCATTAAAGTCAAACTTCACATCTTTCTCCAAGAGTTTGCACAATGGACTAGCAATTTTGGAGAAGTCTTTGATGAACCGATGATAGAAACCTGCATGGTCGAGAAAACTACGAACTCCATTCACTGAAATATGAGGCGATAGCTTCTTAATAACCTCTATTTTTGCTCGAACAACCTCAGTCCCTCTTTCAGAGATCTTGTGCCCAAGAACGATACCTTCTTTTACCATGAAGTGGCACTTCTCCCAATTTAGCACTAGGTTTAATTCTACACATCTTTGCAATGCCATGCTTAGGTTTGCCAAGCACGCTTCAAAAGACTCACCAACAACTGAAAAATCATCCATAAATACCTCCAAAGTGTCTTCAACCATATCAGAAAAAATAGACATCATACAGCGTTGAAAGGTGGCTGGTGCATTACATAGCCCGAATGGCATACGTTTGAAGGCAAACGTACCATATAGGCATGTAAACGTTGTCTTCTCTTGGTCTTCGAGGGCAATACAAATCTGATTATAGCCTGAATAACCGTCCAAGAAACAAAACCATCCTTTCCCCACTAATCGATCTAGCATTTGGTCCATGAATGGCATTGGGAAGTGATCTTTGAGTGTCCAAGAATTCAACTTTCGGTAGTCCATGCATACTCTCCATCCAGTGACGGGTCTGAGTGGAATAAGCTCATTCTTCGCATTCGCGACCACCGTCATGCCTCCTTTCTTGGGAACACATTGTACCGGGCTTACCCATGTACTATCAGAGATTGGATACACAACCCCCGCGTCTAACCACTTGATAATTTCTCTCTTCACCACTTCTTGCGTAGGTGGGTTTAGATATCTTTGATGCTCAATGGTGGGTGTGCAATTCTCTTCAAGCTGAATTTTATGTGTACAAATCCCAGGTGGGATACCAATAATATCCGCAATGGTCCATCCAATGGCTCTAATATATTTCCGTAGAATAGCAATGAGAGCTGCAACTTGTTGCTCACCCAAATCGGCTGCCACAATAACTGGAAGTGTGTTTCTGCTTCCTAAGAATGCGTACTTTAAATGACTTGGCAGCTCCTTCAATTCTAACGTGGGTGGCTCTTCAACAGATGGCTTAGCTGGTGGTGTGGGTCGATTCTTGAGATCAAGGTCCAGCTTCTTGGGAGCATAGCGATATCTCCCTAATCCTGATAGAGCACAAATAGCTTTTTCACAATTTTCAGCATCCACTTTCTCACCATTCATGAGCACAACCGCTAAAGGGTCATCAATAATTTGGTCTTCTTCAAGTAATTCTTTCTCATCATCAAAGAAAACATCAGCCACCAAAAATACACTCAGATCTTTGGGTTGCTTCATTAATTTGCACACATCAAAGCGAACCACTTCGTCATTTATTCGGAATGAAAGCTCATTAGCTCTGAAATCAATGAGCACACTTCCTGTAGCAAGGAAAGGGCATCCCAAGATTATGAGAACTTCTGAGTCTGCCTCACAATCCAAAATAACAAAGTCTGCCGAAAAGATGAATGAAGAAACTTTTACCAATACATCACATAGAATACCAACAGGTTGTTTTACCGACCTATCTGCCATGACAAGCCTCATGTTGGTTGGAGTAAGATCACCCAACCCCAACTTCTTATAGATTGATAATGGCATCAGATTGATGCTGTCTCCTAAATCACATAATGCTTTGGCAAAATTCAAAGATCCAACGGTGCAAGGAATAGTGAAAGCTCCGGGGTCGGCCTTCTTCTGAACTATCGTTCGGGTAGCGATTGCGCTGCAATGATGAACATCTTCTTTCAACTCATAACTTTCTGCCCGCTTCTTTGTTAAAAGATCCTTTATAAATTTCACATACCCAGGCATTTGTTCAAGTGCCTCCACCAATGGAACATTAATGGTCAGCTTCTTTAACATAGTCATGAATTTGCTGAACTTTGTATCATCTGCCACCTTCTTCAATCTTTGAGGGAAAGGTGGTGGTGGGTATGGAATTGTTCTCTCCAAGGCTTTCTTCTCCTCTTGCTTCCATTTTTCCACTTTTTCAGGCTGCACGTCGCTGGGTGTGACGTTCTTTACATCTTCAGCGGTCTCCTCTCCTATTGCGTTGTCATCCAAGTCCGCAGCTTCGTCAACCATTTGCTTGTATTTTGCTGAAGTTTCCAGCACCTTACCACTTCTGTTAGTGATGGCCATGCATGACCCATCATTCCTTGGGTTTTGCACAGTATCGCTAGGTAAAGTGCCGGCCTTTCTTTGATTGAGTGCTGCTGAAAGTTGGCTCAATTGCTGCTCTATTTGCTTGATTGAAGTGGAATGTGAATCAACTAATTATTTCATGGAGGACAAATCATTAATTACCTCCGTTACTCCCGCGCTCGTTGCTTCCACTCCTTTCAATAATTTAGCCATCATGTCTTCCATACTTCCAAAATTAGATGTGGTGGTGTCACGTCTACCAGGGGAACGTACAAACCACTTTTTTCATTCTTGTTCTTCCAACTACCTTGGTCCTTGTTTCCAGATTTATCATAGTAGTTCCGACCTTGTTTTCCTTGGGTATTCCCACGGAAACCCCCCTGATTGTTCAAGTAGTTGGCCTCCTCTTCCGAATCAGATTCGTATCTTCCTTTTGCCGCAATAGCTTTCACTTTTTTGGTCTTCCCTGTTAATAAATGCTTTGTAAGAAGATCTATTTGTGTTTTCATATGCGCCATATCTTGATCACGTTCTTCTTCTCTTTTTCTTTGGTCTGCAGTCATGCCAATAGATAAAGTGGGGCTTGCTACCTCAGAATCCCTGGTATGCCAAGCTCTACTTTGCTTCGTCATACGATCTAGCATATTGCTTGCTTGACCAAAGGTGAGGTCCATAAAAGATCCTCCAGCTGCATTATCCACCACTGGTTTAGTTATTGAATTCAAGGCTCTATATAATATATCCATTAGGTGAACATTAGTCATATGATGGTTTGGGCATCTCACTAGCTTTGTCTTGAACCTCTCCCATGTTTCATGAAGAGCTTCAGTGGGAAGCTGACGAAAGTTGCTAATTTCATCTTGCAATTGTGCTCTTTTGGATGGCGGAAAGAATCTTTCTAGGAAAGCGTCTCTCAATTGCCTCCAATTTATAATAGAATCAGGAGTCAGCCCATTTAACCATAGAGTTGCCTCCCCAGATAGAGACAATGGAAATAGACGTAATCGGATTGCATTCTGACCAACACCAGGATTGTCAAACGACTTGCATGTAGAAATAAAGTTGATGAGATGCATATTCGGATCATCGCCTGCTAGTCCACCAAATAATCCCTTGAGTTGCAATAACTGAATCATGGTGCTTGTGATGTTGAACTTGGCTCCGGGCGCTAATGGTGGAGGAATAATGGCTCCTGTAGCTCCGGCTCCATCAAGATCATCATCATCATCGTCAAAAGCTGGTTGCATGGGTTGGCGATCATACCTAAACTGAGCTTGACGACCTCTTCTGTTGGCAGGTGTTATGATTTCAGCATCATGCCTTGGGTTTAGTAACTTGTCATCACCTAAATCCTCATCGTCAGGATTTTTTGCTCACCCAGGGTTATCAATGTTTTGTTGGTGTACTTGGGCGGTGGAAAGAGCAGATAATCTCGCCTGCTCCTGTTGAGCAGCCATTCTTTCGATTTTTGTTTGTGCCTCCATTCTGCCAATACGTTGTGGTTTAGGATTGATAGGTAATAACGGTTGACCAGAACTTCGAGTATGGGGCATGCACTAAATAAAAACCTGCAGTAAACAAAAACAAAAACTAAAAGTAAAAGTACTAGAATCTTTGACCAAAGGGTCTAGTAATTATCACAAACTTAATTGACACTCGTATTCCCCGGCAACGTTGCCAATTTTTGATAACGCTCAATCTACAGCTCTCGTAGGAGTGTAAAGCGGTCGCTAGCAAATATAGAACCCAACTGGGTTGGGTATCGATCCCACAGAGAATAGCTTGGTTAACAAGTAGGCAACGATTACTAGACTTTTAGTGCAAGTCTCGTAAGAAGGAGGGATTGTAATGTGTAATCAAAATATTAAAGTAAAAACTAAAAATAGCAAAGTAAACAGAAAGAATGTTTAGTATGTTGTAAAACAATGAGAATTGAAGAGTTGGGGTTATGTCCACCTTCTGAGTTATACGTCTCTATTGGCTATGAGTGTGTTGAATTCCGACATGCATGTGCTTATAGAGAATTGTATTCGATGGTAAATCCAGGCGTCTTTCGACCTATTCGAGGATTATTTTACTTTAACTCTTTCAAGCTTAAAGCATATCTAACGGTATGAATTCTCCAAGAGGTTAATCCAGTTGCGGCACTAACTGTTTAATAGGGGATGGGACCCTACTATCTTGACACTAGCTCTTTTCCAGATAAATAACCTTTCTTTCGAACAAGTTAAATGTTATACTGGCGTATTCTTGTGTTTGCAACCACAAAGAATGTAGATTAAGATGAAGAGAATAATGATATAAGCAGCATACGTGTCACGAACTCACAAGCTCATAGTAATAGATAGTACCTCATTCGGCTTCCATAACCCCAACAGAGAAGTTTAGTTACCCATGAATGCGAAAGAGATCACGATTGACATTATTATTATACCACAATAATGATTAATTTCGTGTAGCACAGGTGGTAGGCGTTTAGGCATGAATTCCTGGGCAAAGTAACGATTTTCTTGTTGCAGAAATTAAGAATAGATGAATAGAAGAAGAAAAATAGAATTAATGGAAAGATTAGAAGTAGTAGTGAATGTATAATAGAAGGATGGAAAGATGATTGTAAGAATCTGAATGAATAAAAATCTCTAGCATGATAGGGCATTTATAATACCCATATCCTAATCCTACTAAGCTAATAAAATACTTAACCAAATCCTACTAAGCTAATGAAATACTTAACCTAATTGTACTAGGTTAATGTATTATTATTCTAATCCAAATAAGTTACTACAAGTCCCCAAAGTCTTCAAAAATGTTGTTTTAGCCCGGGATAGATTTTCCATGCATCACTTTTGGTCCTTAGGCGTCCAAGCTTCCTTTTCTCCTTCCGTGAAGCTTTCTTTGGCATCAAGTAATCCATAAAATGTTGAATTCTGCATCATTTATACCTGAAACTTTGCTAATCATGTTCATTAGCTCACTTACAGGAAAAAAGACTAAAAGTGCATGAAATATATAATTTGTCCTCAAAACATGGCACAAATATGGGCAAAATATATTGATATAGGCGCGTAATATCGCCTATCATCACACGTCAATAGACATAAATTATTACCCAAACTAGCCAACATTTGACACCATTTTCATGAATACAGAGTGTTGTTAGAACTCCGCTTCACAAATATCTTTCTCAGAGTCCATGAAAATCGAGTGTTCTAAAAATGCTTTGCTTTCGTTCGACTTTCTCTTCAAGTCCGCAGATAGGGAATGTCACTAAAAACTCCACCTACGTCTAACTTTTTTTTTGATCCAAACTAGAGTGGAATGTCGTCAAGCATTCTTCCAATGTTTGATTCCTTTTTCTAGTCAACAGACGTAGAATATTATTCAAAACTCTACAATTATTTGACACCCTTCTTCAAAACAATGAATATGGAATATTATTCATCTTCACCCACTTCTAACTCTTTCCAGCCAATGAGCGTGAGGCATTGTTGATACTTCTCCTCTATTCGATATCTCTACCACAAGATCGTCATTCATCAATAACGAGACTTGAGATACTCACTCTTTTAAAGGCATTATTTTAGCCTGCTTCTATCAATTCTTCTCGACTATATAGGCCTCTTTTAGCCGCCCTTGGTGGATACATTCCCTCTTTAAGAAAACTTAAAATTGTTCTGAATCCAAAATATGTCAAAATATAGATTCATCTATATCAGTTTATTTGGATAAAGGCCTACCTCTGGCAAAATGAGGCTCCACAATATAAGATACGCTTACTCGACGTTGTCTGAATGTGCTTGTCCATCGATATGAACTAACTCTTGAACTTTCATTTGTGTTTGTATTATTCCCCGACAGAGGTTGATTGTGTTGATCGATAGAACTAGCCGACTTAAGCTATATAATGAATACCAATATCGTAGACCCAACCAGAAGTGTTCCAAAGTTGGCAAACATATCAGGGATTTTCAAAAGAAAAGATAATACAGATAAGGATGAACGTATGCTTCTTTTGGAGCAACAACTCGAGATATTAAGAGGAGAACTGCACCAAGTAAAGGATCCCATACATCCATCCACGGCTACTCTGTCGCGCCCTCCTAATTTTTTGTCATTAGAAACTCCAATACCTAAATGCTATCAGTTAGTACAACCTCCCACAACGACTGTTAGTTTAACAAATCCATCATCCCCGTTCACACTCATCACCTCCCATAAATTTCCTCATTGCACCCCACATCCCAATGTTGTCATATCTTCTCGTGATATTCAACAAACAAGTTATGCTACCTTTCGAGAACCATATATTTCTCCAATATGTGTGACTCAGACACCCACTTTCACTATACCTGCTAAAAGTAGGCTTTTGATGAATTCAAGGACGAAAGAAGAAGACGACATGATCGTAAACGAGCTTCATGATCTAAACCAGGCAATGAAACACCTATAAGAAACTCAAGTCAGTGAGCATTTAGATTATAAAGATTTATGTATCCATCCAGATATTGATTTTCCAGTCGGGTTCAAGCCACCTAAGTTCGACTTGTTTGATGGAACCGGCAATCCTCATACTTATTTAAGAACATATTGCGATAAATTGGTCGGGATTGGCAAAAATGAGAAGCTCATAATGAAGTTGTTTATTAGAAATCTGTCTGGCGAGGCACTCGCCTGGCACACCAAACAAGACCCTCATCATTGGAAAAAATGGAGTGACATGGCTAAAGAATTTATGAATCGTTTCAAATTTAATACAGAAATCTCACCTGATTGACTTTCCCTTATTAGTATACAGAAGAAGCCCTCTGAATCATTCCAGGAATATGCTCGGTGATGGAGGTCCGAAGCAGGAAAAGTTCAACCACCGATGGATGAAAGTGAATTGACAAAGTATTTTATCCACAGTCTAAAGGGTGTCTATTTCGAAAGGATAATGTCTACATTAGGGCAGAAGTTCGCTGACTGTGTCAAAATGGGGAATTTTATTGAAGAGGCGATTAACTCTAGAAAGATTAAGTCGGCAAATAACTCGAGCCAGTCTACTCGGTTAGAGTTCATCGAAGGAGCCAAGATGGAGAATGAAAGAAGAAGTATCTATTGTGATACCACACCACTCAATACCTGAATCATCCCAATCACTTCAAAGTCCTGATAATAAACAGATGCAAAAGTCGAGTCACAAACTATATCATGCCTACAATAACCAACAAAATTACCTTCAACCCCAAGCTTCCACATACCAAAATCCACCACAACCATGTGTCCCAATCCACTTGTCAGTTTATCAAAATCCGACACCTTTTGCACTTAGACAAAATTCAAAGGGTAAGCACATTCGAAGCCACACACAATTTGTTGAACCGTTGACACATTTGTTCGAAAGATTGAGAGGTGCAAATTTTCTGCAACCCGAGCTTGGTAAGATTCCTAAACCATTACCTAAATGGTTTGATGAAAGAAAGCGATGTGCTTTTCACTCTGGGGTTCAGGGGCACGGTACTGAAGATTGTCATAGGTTAAGGGATAGAATTGAGTGCTTGACCAAGGCCGGGGTAATCCAATGTGTCGAAGTGCAACCAAATGCAAATATTGATCCAATGCCCAGTCATGAAAATGGAAGAGTGTATATGACATAAGGGACACCATCCTCCATGCCGAGCCGGCAAGGCTTTCATATAAGCCATCCTACAAAGAAGCGATTAACTTTAGTGGGAATGCAATAGTAATAAATCCAAGTTGATTGACTCAGAAGTAGGAAATATAGTCCTATATTTGAAGACATAGGATTTCCTCTAATTATCATATATCAGAACTATGTTCTGACCTGATTTCTCATGGTGAGATACGTAGGCAACCCTCATCGGGTTCGGTCGTACTTAAGTAGAATCATTTCCCCTTTTGTAGTTGGAACTACATGTGACCTGATTTCCCTCGGCGGGATACGTAGGCTACCTATATAAGGCTCGGTCCCTTTATAATACAAAATTTCAATTTTCCCTAACGACGAGCCAAACTTGAACGTGACGGTATCCAGAAAATTCGACACAATCCATCAAGACTATCCCAAGATACATAGCGAAGAATCATCGAGAAAGTCTCTCGATGAGACTGGGGCAAAATTTTGAAGAATGTTTCGAAAATCAACGAAGGCTAGGACGTTCAAATTGGAAATGTTACAATCAAGGTTGATTTCTACCAGATAATGCAAGACATCATTAGAGCTACAAGACATCAACGGGGGATGAACTGACTACAATATCGAGAGAAATGCACCAAGGGCCAATACAAAAGACACTTCCACAACTCAACCAAAGATCTTCATTGTTAAAAGTACTATCAATACAAATGCTCCAAAATCACATCGACGATTAGCGCATGATCAAACACTCATTACTTCAGTCATAAGGAGGTCAACCAAATCTTCAGGAGGATTTCCAAAATATCCTTAAAAGCGTTCAAGCTTGGATTATGACTAATACATTAATTGAGGATAGCAACATTCAATATCCATTGACACGTGAGATAGCATACATTGCCATTAAGGATATCTCATCATCCTATGAATCAGCATCTGAATTCATCAAAAGCACATGATTCATCTTTAAGTCGCTATCTAACAGGGAACGTCATATGAGATTTCCTTGAAATTGATAATTTAAGGATCATCTATAAGTAATATTATTTGAAATAAGATAGTCTGCAAGATTACCTCTGAGTTGATAGTCCATAGGTCATTCGTAAGCCGCAATAACATCCTAACCGGATACTATGCAAGGTTACCCAAAAATTGATAGTCTGAAGGTTACCCATAAGTCCCAACTAAATCCTTACTAGAGAATATGCGAGATAATCAAATTGGTATATCCTAGGGTTCTCTATAAGCCGTGTCATATCCAAGATCGATTATGTGCAGGATTACCCAAGGACTAATAATTTGAGAGATATCTATAAGTCATATTGTGTCCAAGGTTGGATGATGTGCAGGAACACTTGAAAACTAGCAATTGGAGAGATATCTGTAAGTCATCTCTTATCCAAAGTAGGATAATGTACAGGATTACCTAAAGGCTAGCAATTCAAAGGATATCTATAAGTCGCCTCGTATCCAATATAAAATAATGCACAAGATAATCCAAAGATTGACGATTCAAGTGGAATGTATAAGTCATATTGATAAAAAAGATGTGCAAGACTTATCTGAGATCATATGCGAAGAATTATTGGAAATAACAAAAGAGGTCACCATTCCACAAGTATTATGGGTGACTTAAAAGGGTTACCGCATCAACACAAGATTACACGGTCGTGGTGACCCTTCTGCATAACGTTTCATCAGTGTCCAAAAGGGGCACCCCACTTTGAAGACATATTCAAATGACAAATAATTATGCAACAACCAAAAGGGTTGTTGTGTCTATTGTTGCAAGTTATTTCTTTTTAAACACGTACACAAAAGGACGACTGTAGTGGACCCAAAAAAAGTTCATATACGAAGATGCCCACAAGATAAGGAGACTATCAATGAGGCGCCCAAGAAATGTTCAGAGTTTACGCAGAGAAGACTCGCGTATGTACCTAAGCCTCTTTCTTTCATCAAATATAAGTCAGCAAGACTACATATGAAGATAGATTATACAATGCGTTCACTACTCTTATGCTCAAAATCCTAACACGAAAAATATTGAGATGCAAATCTCAACACTTGGTCGACTCCAACAACTTACAAAAGCATTGCTCAAATTAAGAAATTCTTTGATGTTAATCGTTAGCACAAGAAAAATCCATAAGATAGTGACGACTCATACATAAGAGGCACCGCTTCAGCAAATGATCAAATGAGCTTTCCAAAGCAAACACATGATTATCAACCTTACCATTCTCCACATACCCACCCTTGTGGCCAAAGTTTTCTTGATTCCCCTCACACGAAATTACGTTTTGACTTGATTCCTATTCTAGGATATGTAGGCAGCTTAAGTCAGGCTCAGTCATATCAACAACATATTCTTTTACATCTTTTCAAATTTTATTTATCATCTCAAACCACAACAACCGTGTCACTTTGATGGAAGTCCAAAAGCGAAGATCAAGATGGAGAAAGTTCCCACCAAAGATATACTAGTATAAGCACATTATATGGAGTTAGGAAGTGTCAATACTCCAAATCTCAAATAGATTACTGATTGTCGAAAGATTGAAGGAGGAGATAGCTGCTAGGCTGAGTTCTCGATCAACACAAAATCAAAATTCACTCCCCAAACTAAGAAACTTCTCAAATAGATTACTGATTGTCGAAAGATTGAAGGAGGAGATAACTGCTAGGCTGAGTTCTCGATCAACACAAAATCAAAATTTCCTCCCTAAACTAAGAAACTTTCTTTGAGCACAGGTACAACATCACTACAACAAAGGTTCAAACATCTTGGAAGCCTAAATGTTGGCTCACCATCACAAGCTGAGAATCCAGGTATCGTCAATTTATCCATAATTATTCCAAGACACTAAAGAATCTTCTTAAATTTTGCAGGTCATAATAATGCTCAAGGAGGCACGTGTCAAGTATCTTACAACATTCCATCAGAAACTTAACATCACATCTCTATCACAAGCCAAGAATTTAGGTTTTATCAATTCATTCGCTAATACTTTCTAACTCTAAAAGAAATTTCTTGATTTTTTGTAGGACGCATTAAAAGGATATCCCTATTAAGACTCGGTCATCAAGTACTAACAGATGTTCACAAAACTCTAACATAACACAGGGCAGTACACCCCAAACAATAGGACAGAGAAGTCCACCCCAAAAAATAGGACAGGGTTGTCCGCCTCGAACAATAGGACAGGGTAGTCCGCCCCGAACAATAGGACAGGGAAGTCCGCCCCAAACAATAGGACAGGGTAGTCCACCCCGAACAATAGGATAGGGCAAGTCCGCCCCGAACAATAGGACAGGGCATGCCTGCCCCCAATAATAGGGCATATAATGCAACTTTCACTTCCTCAATAAGCATTTCAGCCGATGGAGGTAATTTATATTTTAGCCAATGGAGGCTATTTACATTTCAGCCGGTGGAGGCTATTTACATTTTAGCTAGCGGAGGCTATTTACATTTCAGTCGACGGAGGCTATTTACATTTCAACAATTGCTCAGCCGACGGAGGCTATTTAAATTTCGGTCGACGGAGGCTATTTACAATTCAATTACTGCTCAGCCAAAGGAGGCTTTTACTTTCAAATAACTACTCAGCCGACGGAGGCTATTTACATTTTAGTTATCACCCCGCCAAGTGGATTGCCTTAAAAAACAGAGACAATACAAGAACATGCAATACAACGTGGAACTATCCTCTTAGTAGTAAACTGGGGCAAGCTAGCGGAATGTCAGGGATCCCTAGTTACGTCAGGAATTTCGGCGAAGAAACTCAACTCATCCCAAAACTCTCATTTTTATAATCCTTATTATCATTACTCAATGTCGTCTTAACTGGGGCAATCTTTGAAAATTCGTAATCTTCTTTTCCCTCAAAGTCCCCAGCAAATATTGCTATCCGACATCTATTCATTTCCAGCTACCTAAGCAGTCAATTTTGGAACAAGCAATCGTATTCATTCTATTCGTGTTAATCTTTGCTGTCATCCTTAAAGGAATCCAGTGTCACCATAACTCTACACTAAGGAAAATTTTGATATTTATCAAAATATTGCTATGATTCGAATTACAGTGACCTGATTCTTGTAACACTCAAGATATTTAGGAAGCTCTGTGCAGAGTTCGATCATCACAACTGCAATCATTCTTTCTCCCTAGAAAGTACACAATCTTGCGTCTCCAGCATCTCACAAGGGCAATTTTGAAAGGGGCATCAAAAATAGATGAACACTTTTGTTTCCAATTAGTCCTTCTCCCAATAATCATTTCACATGATCTCTCACCCTCAACAATAAGGCGATTTGCTTAAAATTTTTAAACTACATTGACCTGATCCTCATACAACTCGAGGTATGTAGGTAACTTTAAATTGGAGTTCGATCGAATTTTCTTCAAATTATTTTTATCGAGAAAAATTGGTCACACGTCAACGTTTTCATTTGAAGACTTCTGCATCATCCTCAAATGAAAAGGGGCAACTGTTGATACCAAATTTTTGCTCTTCGTGCCTAAAATTAACGTCTTTAGGTTTTCTGTTCGTTAAAGGGAACGAAGCATAATTTTCACATCTTTTTACAATTGTTTGATAAATTATTGATAATTATCCTTTCTTTAGGATTTTAATCAGTTTGTTGTCATATTTTTATTTTTTATAATTTATTAATAATTTTTCTAATTTTAGAATTTTTATCAATTCATTATCGTTCTTAACATTTTACAATCACCCACACACGTGCACGACATGATGTTATATATATATATATACAATATTTTTAAATTAATTATATTTTAATAATTTTAATATTCGTTACATTTTTTCATTCAACATCTATATTTTACATTCCGCAAACGCTGAGTCGGATCAAGTATTTTTGGACAGTATAATAATTCGATGTCTTATCACATTCAACAACGACTACGCAATAATATCTTATCACGTCTGACAATGACCACTCAGTGTTGTCTTGTCACATCTGACAATGACAACTCAATGATACTATCTTTTGGATAATTACTTTGTTCATTGGCCAAAAGGATGAAAATCCTTTGGCCAATTACTTAAGGACCTAAGGGTGTTCTATTATAAAAAGAGAGGTCACCCCTTTATCCTTTGGATAAAAGTTGTGCTCAATTTTTTTATATAAATAGATGGTGGGAGGACATATTTTGGACACACATTTTTTGTTCATTTTTTTCTCTCTTTTAAAATACACATATATTTATTTTTTACAACTCATAAATATTTGTTCTTTGCAAACCCACACACATATTCATAAATACACAAGCATATTTTATTTATTCTATTTTTTTATTTTTCTCTTCAAAACACACCACAGATATAGGACACAACACAACAATACACACATACACTACACATATCCACATACATATACACACGCAGGTACACTACAGAGAAAATCATCATTTTCATCTCCTTCTCCCTCACAATTCTCTCTCTTTCTCCTTCACTGTCCCAGATCCGGCGAACTGTCTACCGACGTTTCCCCTACACTCCTCTCTCTTCTGTATCCAGAAAAGCCCCCATCACGTTGGTCATCTCCGACCTACGGTTCTTCACCAAACCTCTAGCCATCAAAAAATATCCAGTGCCCTCCACTCTCTTTTCCTTTTTTACCACGCCACACCGGAGTTAATCACTGGCGGACGAGTTTTGATACAACCATGAGCCATTGCAACCACCACACGCGCCGCTACTGCCACATTAAAAATGGCTAGATCTGGTCGGAATCTGGGTTCCAACGTTGCTTCGGCATATGTCATTGACGTAACGCCAACCTTTATTTGTTATTACATGATTTGATAATAATTTGCTTATTTTATGGATTTGGGTCGCTCAGGGTGCTCTGACATTTTTTTTTTTTTTTTACTTTTGGATCCTTGATATTTTTTGTTGATTTTAAATTATCTCTGCTTGTGTTTCCTCTATGCAATACTGATTGGGATATTTGGGTTGATTCTTGTTTAGTTCACTTTTTTTGATGACTTTGACATTTCTTTATCTTTATGGTCAAAAGTTGCTGCTATACTCCTTTACTTTTTATGGGTTGTTATAATTAATTTATGCAGATGATTTGGACATTTTTTCTTTCGTTTTGCCTTACAATTTATTACACCGATAATGAATGGATACTATATATTTTTGGCCAATAAAAAAAATATTATTATTTTGAGGCCTCCGTAAACAAAAGACGGACTTTTTACGTATACATATGTAATAAATAAATATTTTTTGGGCAATGATGAAACTTTATAATAACACAAGATCTTACAATTCATATCTTGGCAAGACGATTTAGGACGACCAATTAATTGAGCAACGACTTCGTTGCAAGACGATTTAGGACTGTCAATTAATTGAGCAACCATTTCGCAGTCATAACTTTATATGAACCCACTTTTATCAAAAAAATATACTCCCTCCGTTCCATTTTATGTGTCGCCATTTAATCGGGCACGGAGTTTAAGAAATAAGGGAAGACTTGGTAAAGTTTATCAAATTATCCAATATCTAAAAATGTGTCAATATCTTTTTTTAATTAAGTGGGACCAATAAGGGTAAAAGGGTAATTGTGCCTTTAAAAAGTTGCCAAATAAGGAAAGGCGATACTTATTTTGGGACGAACTAAAAAGGAAATGATAACACATAATTTGGGACGGAGGGAGTATATTTTTTTATAATACATAAATATACACATTCTCATTTATTATTATTTATTTGTTACTCTAACCTTTTTTACAAGTGTTTATACAGGTTATTTTGGAATACTCGTCGAGAGTTACAGTCAAAGAGGCTCTTTTAATTTTGTATTGTATTTTATATTCTTATATTTGTAAAAATTTTATTATAGTGAAAACTTTATTTTTTGGGTGTTGCGCGGGATTTTCTTTATTTATACGACTTCACCTCGTGTTTATACAAACTTAGGTCGTTAATGTTTACATTAATAAATTAAATAAATCAATTAGTTTACATACTTTGACATCATAAACATTGTGATCTTTTCTGTTCAAATAAATCTTTACTTTTTTTCGTAAATTTTAAATCAAGTAAAAATATTATTTTTAAATATTTTTCTCCTCATGGCATATCAAGATACATTTCTCTTCATACACGTCACAAAATATTTTTTCTTTTCACATGTAACTTACACATTTTTTATATATATATTTTTTCACATGTGTTTCATAACACTATGTTTTATTTATATATTTAATATACATATACCTTTACATAATTTTAAATATTTATATTTTTTTAAAAGAATTATTTTATACTTAATACATATTTTGTACATTATTTTAAATATACCTCCTCCCTCTTTGAAAAAATTAGTCTAGTCGGGTACCACATTTGTGGATCTCAAAGGGTGCCTAACCCCTTCCCTTCGGGATAACTTGAACCCTTACCTATAATCTTAAATTAGTTTTCGCAGACTAAAAACATTAATCATATTTGTTAATAAATAGGTTTCCTTATTTTCTTTAAAAATTAGGTGGCGATTCTATACATAAAGTCATTCTTTTAGAGTCCATAACGTCGTGCTCGTTTTGACCTTAGGTAGAAATAGGGTATGACAATGCCGCCACACTCCCTCTTCTCTGATCTCGTCACTGACCAAGTGCTCAACGACCTAACACCGCCGTCACACTTTCTTTCCCCCGAACCAGCCCCACGCCAGCGTAGCCTACGACTAACCAAATTACCCCATCGTTTCCACCAGTGCCATCTCCCTCTCCCTTCGATGTAACCAGTGCAGATCCGCCACCACCTCCGCTGGTCACCGCCGAATCATGAATCCGTCTCAGGTTTGTTGTCCTCGTTAAATCTTAATATTATAGCCTTCTTCTTCCCTTCTTTCTTTAGACAAACTTTTGAGTATGAAATTGCTAAAATTTGTCATTGATTTACGAATTGATTCTTTTGAATTCTTGTTCGTTCATTGATATATGCGAAAATGCCCATTGATTTTTGGTTATTTGACTGTTTTCTATAATTATTTTTAAATTTTTATCCCTCCAAGCGTAATTTTGTGGGTTTGACAATGTGAGGTTTGCTATGCATGTGAATTCCTAATTACTTGGTCGGTACTTGAAAAGAGTTGCATACGTATAATGTTTTTAAAAGAAAAATCCATGTGGTAGGCTCTTTTTAGGTATTGACTGATTCTTGGAATGATTTTTGGTCCTTATTTAGAATATACATCATTGTGTATGAAATTTTGGCATGCTTTGATATCTGATTTGCCTTAAATTACTGTATAACATGTTTTTGGTAAGACAGGATACGATTCTGCCCAATTGAAACAGTCTGACAGCTCTGTATTTTACTTGTTCCGCCAGTTATGGTAAATAATTGGAAATATGTTGCACTTATGGTAAATTGGTCCTTTTACTTCTCTAATTGATTGTTGATATATTCCTTTTCCTTTTAATTTCGAAATTTAAGCTTCTTTGAAGATCTATTTTTGCTTGTAGCGCTACAACCCCTTTACTATATAAACAACCTCTTCTTTCAATTAAAAGACAACTCTTAAGTTCTTATGCTACAATTACAATTACAATTCTCTAAGATAAAAATATCAGCTATTTTTAATACAAGGCAATTCTATACTTCGAGGGTTCTTCGATTTTTCTTCAAGGTTTAGGAAAAACATCTTGCATATTTCTCTGTGCTTGGCAGTCACTTTATTACTATTATCTCTCTTACTGCTGATCACTAGTAAGTCCCTCATCAATGTATTTACATATTAGAAAATACGTCTATAGGGTTAATTTGAAATAATCACTCATTGCTTATTTATTGTGTTGTGTTCGAGTGTTTCAATATGCCTACTTATGTTTGTATTCATCCCATGCTTGCATTGTTTTTCTATTATGTTCAATAGGTGTTTTTAGCAGGGGGTTCCGAAGAGTCGCCGGAATGTTCATACTAGTCATGTATTCTTTATAGCTAGTCATTCTCTTTCTTTTATTTTTCATATTACTTGGTTTATAATATTATTGTAAAAAATGCTATTATTATTGTAATAATAATTTTGGGGGATTGCTTTGGTGGCGAAATTTTATGTGCTCTATGAATAATATAGGTAGATACAATTTAGGTTTATATGTGTTATATGATACGTGGATCACTTAGGCACTTGAAATATTCTTGTCTAACTAAAACCAACATACCATATTAATTGTCATTGAGCATATTAATGAGACATTAGGCATATTCATATATTTTTAGTATGTTAGCGCAGTAATTTGCATTGAGCATATTGATGAGATATTAAGCATATTAATGTATTCCTTGTATGCTAGCATATTAATTTTGCACTAAGCATGTTAGTATATCTTAAGCATATTAACATTAACATGATAACGCAAGTGTTGTTACAAACTTAGCACTAAATTGTCTGTATATTTCAGTATGTGATAACGCTCAATCTACAGCTCTCGTAGGAGTGTAAAGCGGTCGTTAGCAAATATAGAACCCAACTTGGGTTGGGTGTCGATCCCACAGGGAATAGCTTGGCCAACAAGTAAGCAAAATTACTAAACTTTTGGTGCAAGTCTCATAAAAAGGGGGGATTGTGATGTGTAACCAAAACAATAAAGTAAAAGCTGAAAATAATAAAGTAAAAAGAGAGTATTTCGTAGGTTGTGAAACAATGAGAATTGAGGCGTTGGGGTTATGTCCACCTTTTGAGGTATACGTCTCTATTGTCTATGAGTGTGTAGAGTCTTGACATGCAATTGCTTATAGAGAATTGTAGTCGATGGTAAATCCAAGCGTCTCTCGACCTGAACAAGGACTATTTCACTTTAACTCTCTCGAGCTTAAAGCGTGTCTAACGGTACGAATTCTCCAAGAGGTTAGTCCAGTTACGGCACTAGCTTTTTAATAGGAAAGGGTGTCCTACTACCTTGACATTATCTCTTTTCCAGACAAATAACCTTTCTCTCGAACAAGTTAAATGTTAGACTGGCATATTCTTGCGTTTGCAACCGCAAAGAATGTAGATTAAGATGAAGAGCGTAATGATATAAGCAATATACGTGTCTCGAACTCACAAGCTCATAGCAATAGATAGTAACTCATTCGGCTTCCATAACCCCAACTAAGAGGTTTAGTTACCCATGAATGCGAAGGATATCACGTTTTGCATGGTGGATGGCGTGAATAGTAGGTGTTTGGCGTGTGGTTTTGGTGATTCCGTAGCAAGTAACGATTCTCTTGTTGTGGAATAGATGAATAGAAGAAAGATTAGAAGTGTTTGTAGTGGAAGATGAAAGAGATGGAAGAAAATTAATAGTTGAATTAAGTGAAGAATGAATTCCTCAATTAATGTCTCAAAATCTCTAGCATGATAGGGTATTTATAATACTCCTATCCTACTCCTACTAAGCTAATGAAATAGATAACCAAATCCTAATATACTAATGAAATCCTTGACCCAAATGTACTAGGGTAAGGTTACAATATCATAATCCAAATAGAATAGTAAAACACATAACCTAATTATACTAGGTTAATGTATCTTGGTAAAAATCCAGCTTTGTGTCTGTAAGTCCCCAAAGTCTTCAGAATTGATGTTTTAGCCCGGGACAGATTTTCCATGCAGCAGATTTGGTCCTTTAGGCGTCCAGCTCCTTTCCACTTCGTTCATGAGCTTTCTTTTGCGTCAAGTAAGCCATAAAATGCTGTATTTTGCATCATTTATGCCTGAAACTTTACTAATCACGTTTGTTAGCTCATTTATAGGAAAAAGGACTAAAAGTGCATGAAATATATAATTAGTTCTCAAAACTAGGCTAAAATATGGGCAAAATATATTGATATAGGCACGTAAATTCGCCTATCATCAGTATGTTAAACTTTGACATTTTTAAATATTAGAATTAAGCGTTTTAACACGTTACGCATTAAATTTGAGCATATCGTATCTTTTAACATGTCTTATTATTAAAATAATCTTGTCAATGTATTTTTTAACATGTTAACAAACTTTCAGTATGTTAAACAGTTTACTTAAGCATGTTTTAGCATATCAGATTAATTTTTCTGCATGCGCACATGCTAATTCACTGTACATTAAAAAATATAATTTTGGCATAACAAATCAATTTCCAGCATGACTAACCTTTGGGCATGTTAGAATCAAATTTCAGCATATTTCTGCACATTAAAATGGATTTCAGCATTTTCAAAACTACTTTCATTAGTATTCATCATGTTCTCAATCTGTTAATATAAATTTCTACACTATTTGCATAATTTTCAGCCTTCCTATTTGTCTTTCCGTATGTTTTATTAATTTCTTCTTAGTAAAATAATTTTCAGCAACTACGTATTAAAAAAAAAGACTTTTTATTTCTCTATCAAAGTCATGCTGCGGTTTTTGACTATCACAATTTAAACTAGACATGATATTTTTACTCTTTGTACTATCTCCTAACCTATAGTTGGAGGAAAAGTAAAAAGAATCTCGAAGTCTGATTTTTATATTTTTAATTAATTTGATATAGTTTCGGGAGTACCACGTACCAAAAGTTTAAAAAGCGGAGACTATGCATACAAACATAAATATTTTTTATTTTTTCGCTTGTCTTTAAAAATTATAATGTTATTATTTTCACTTAAAATCGACCCCCAATTAAAATTATTGCTAACTTGAACGAGCGCGATTAATGACATTGTGGTATCATTTTTATAAAGCAACAAACATTTTTTTGTAAGAAACAAAAACTCTCTTATTTTTTTTTAAGTTTTGACTATTATTCCTCTATCAAAATAAGTTAGCTACTGTGCATTTTTCTTATTTCTTGACTTATTTGAGGTAGTTTAAAATTTTTCTTTTGCTTAATAATTTTTTTTTTTGATTTGTCACTTCTTTTTCCTCGTTTGTCTTATTTACATATTTTTATCGATTTTATCACTTAGATAATTAATAATTAGAAATGAGTAAAATAGCTTGTGTTTGTTTATTAATTACGTTATCACTTAGTTAATATTTAAGTTAATAAAATAAGAGACCTTTATTTGAACACATAGAATCCCCACGTAAAGTATGAATTCGGTTGGGAACCACCTTTGTGGACCTCGAAAGGTGCCTAACACCTTCCTTTCGAGGTAATTTGAACCCTTACCCAAATTTCTGGTGAACTAAGACTAACAAAAATAATAAGTTCATAGAAGCTTAGACCGGTGCCCTAACACACCTTAATTTGTTAGGTGGGGACTCTTCACACTTCCTAGGTCGAATCCCGCTTTACACGAGGAAAATGGGGCGCGACATGAACCCATTCATATCAGCTACCTCGCTAAGCATACCAGTACATTTAATGTACTGACACATAATTTTCTTTTGCGCTATGATGTTATATATCATAGGTTCAGACATACGGGCTCTCGATCATACTTAGCAGTACAGATTTTTCAGCAGTCAGAATTAGTGGTGAGTCCTCATAGTTCGAGTACATGATTATTATTTCAGTATTTTTGTTTATTTTAGTTTATTTTAGTAGCTGAGTTAGTTGGGGACTTGCCCTATCAACTCCATGATTCAGACAGTAGTGGCTTTCTAGACTAAAGTATTTCCAGACAGATGTTCAATTTTGGTATTGATATACCGCATTCAGTATTTATTTACAATGTTTAACCTTATGGCCAGTTCTGCCTAATTTTCGCATATTCACAAAATTATTATTCAGTTATTGTAGCAGGTACCAGTTATGGGTTGGCTTATGGTCCCTCAGGAATATAAGCACCGTGTAGCTTCTGGTGTACAGACTCGAGGCATTACAATATTCTATCTAATCCAATAAAAAACATTGTTATGTATAAGTGTTGAGGTTTAATGTTGTCATGTATTTGAGATTTGGCTGATTAAGAATTCTCATATCCAAAAGCTGAAGGTGACAGAAATGAGGATGTTGCATTGGATGTGTGGAGTCACAAGGGCTGACAGGATTAGGAATGAAATTATTTGGGAAAAGATTGGGGTGGCGTCAGTGGAGGATAAAATGCGGAAAGTAAGGTTGAGATAGTTTGGTCATGTGATAAGGAGAGGCACGAATGCATCGGTTCGTAGGTGTGAGAGGTTGGCCTTGGAAGGTTTCAAGCGGGGTAAGGGTAGGCTGAAGAAATACTGGAGAGAAGTGATTAAACATGACATAGAACAGTTACAGATAACCGAGGACATGACCCTAGATAGGAAGTTATGGAGGAAAAATATTAGAGTATGTAATGTATATAGATTTATTCCTTCTAATCTGATACATAGCATAGTTATGTATAAGAGTTGAGTTTACTGTTACCATGTTCTTAAAATCTTATAGAAGTCCATTTTTTGGTTCTAAATTTTTTCATACTTATGTAGTAAAATTTCCTTTATTTGTGGATCAGGTAGTAAAAATGTTTCTTGTAGACTTACGTAGTAAAATTTCCTTTATACAAGTCTTTTATCTTTTTAAAATTTTCTATGTCCCTTTATTTTATAAGGGTTTTTTTTCTTTGGTTCTAAAATTTTGTAGGTGATTTATGTGGTAAATTTCCTTTTAGGAGTATATGTTTTGGAAAATTTATATAATTTAGAAATTCATGACTCACACATTAGTCCTGGACAGAAAGTAAAATCACTAAACAGAAAGTGAAGTCCAATTTTTCAGGAGGGTCCTGAACAGAAAGTAAAAATCTTTAAACAGAAAGTAAAGTCCCATTTTCAAGGAGGGTCCTGAATAGAAAGTAAAGTCCCATTTTTCAGGAGGGTCCTGAACAGAAAGTAAAGTCCCATTTTCCAGGAGGGTCCTGAACAGAAAGTAAAGTCCCACTTTTCAGGAGGGTCGTGAACAGAAAGTAAAGTCCCATTTTCCAGGAGGGTCTTGAAAAGAAAGTAAAGTCCCATTTTCCAGGAGGGTCCTGAACAGAAAGTAAAGTCCCATTTTCCAGGAGGGTCCTGAACAGAAAGTAAAAATATCTAAACAGAAACTAAAGTCCCATTTTTCAGGAGGGTCCTGAACAGAAAGTAAAGTCCCATTTTCCAGGAGGGTCCTGAACAAGAAGTAAAGTCCCATTTTTCAGGAGGGTCCTGAACAGAAAGTAAAGTCCCATTTTCCAGGAGGGTCCTGAACAGAAAGTAAAGTCCCATTTTCCAGGAGGGTCCTGAACAGAAAGTAAAGTCCCATTTTCCAGGAGGGTTCTGAACAGAAAGTAAAGTCCCATTTTCCAGGAGGGTCCTGAACAGAAAGTAAAGTCCCATGGATGTGCATTTCCAATGGTATCTGAATCAAGTGAAATGATTTTGCCCCTGTTTCAACAAAGAAAATTTGTCAATTAAAAACTTAGTGGTGGCTTGCAGCCCTTGGCTTTTCAGGCATCTTCCCCAGCACTTGTTCCTTTCATCCTTGCTTCCAAATCGCTGGCACCTGCCCTGTCTTGCCGCATCATTGACCCGGACCCTTATTGAGGGGAAGTGAGTTCGGACTCGAACAATGGGTTTCTATTTTACCATGCCCCTGAGGTGCACTCTTTTCCCAAATCTGAATGTTTTCTACGAATCCAGTAGCCTGTTGGTTGATATACTTCCTTTGCTTGTTGAATTATGATCCTATTTCTCCCTGTGCTGTTCCTTGGTTTTTTCTCACATAATTGGAAAGACTGGTAGTAAATTTTGAAATTCTTTCTCGCTTGTTTTGACACAGACTTGACTTAAAATATAAAGAAAAGATGGTGACTTTTATTTTTGATAAATGACATAAAAAGACAAAAAGCATGAATATGTAAATGAAAGAAAAAGGCAATGTCCCATATTCAAAAAGAAAACTTATCTGAACACGAGAACCAACTCCAGTGAGCATGACATGCATTTTGGATTGAGCTGCCTGATCTTCCTATCCAAACTCCCCATTTGTTGTTGAGTTCGTACCTCTGCCTCTGAGCCGCTTCTTCAAATCCATCGGACTCATATATCACATTCAATTGATGACATCTGAAAATACTTTTGCCCACAAATCTCTTTCTTCTCACTTTTCGCTTTTCTCTTGAACTCTTCATCGCCTTACGGTGCCCGTGAGGGTCTTCACTAATAAGACTCTCTCATTTTTATTTCTCTTTACTCACCATCGCCTTATGGTGCCTGCAAAGGTTTTCACCAATAAGACTCTCTCGTTTTTATTTTCTCTCAACTCTCCATCGCCTTATGGTGCCCGGGAGGGTTTTCACCAATAAGACTCTCTCATTTTTATTTTCCTTTCCTGATTCCTGGTGCTGAGGGAGACAAGTAGTACCTCACAATGTATCATCAAGAGCATTGTATGCTTGGCCTTAACATTATCAAAAATTGATCTGAAGGACTTTCTTTGGTTGTAACTTGGCTTTTGGTTAAGATTAGGAAAAAAATGGTAAGAGGCTCAAACAATACTTAAAGTGGGGGTGGGACTTACAACTTTTGGAATCGACTCAAACAACACATTAACTCATGCCCCAGTTTTATTGACTGGGTGAATCTTAAAATCTTTATTTGTTTGGACCGAGCCCAAAATAGGGCAGCCTACGTATCTCACTCCTGAGAGAGGAGAATCAGGTCGCACGTAGTTCCATCAGCTTGTTCTTTGTTTTGATTTGATTTTGATTTTGATTTTTTTTTATCTTCAAACTTTTCTTTTGTTCTTATTTTCTTAACATTTATCTTTGACTCTATTTTGATTCCAAAAGAGGGGTATGAAAGAAAAATAAAATGAAGCTCAAATGGGTAAACAAAGGATGACACAGTGTTTGGATAGAAGAATAAAATGCCTTCATCATATCAATCTTCAAAAATGCTAGTATTAAACATGCAATAAAATCAACAAAGGATCCAATATCATACATAGTATCTTTTGACTGCATCAGCATTGATAGCCATTTCTGCCATTTTGCCATCAATATCTGTCAAATATAAGGCTCCATTGGGCAAATCTTTCTTCACAACAAAGGGCCCTTGCCAGTTAGGGGAGAACTTGCCTTTCGCTTCAACCTGGTGAGGAAGGAGACGTCTCAATACCAACTGACCAACTTCAAAATTCCTGGGACGGACCTTTTTGTTGTACGCTCGAGCCATCCTCCTCTGATACAACTGGCCATGACACACAGACGTTAGCCTCTTTTCCTCAATCAAACTCAAATGTTCTAGTCGGGTTTTTACCCATTCGTCATCATCAATCTATGCTTCTACAATGACTCGGAGAGAGGGAATTTTAACTTCTGCAGGGATGACTGCTTCTGTCACATACACCAATAAATATGGAGTTGCCCCTGTTGAAGTACGAACAGTGGTGCGATAACCCAGCAATGCAAATGGCAACTTTTCATGCCACTGTCTAGACCCTTGTACCATTTTTTGCAGTATCTTCTTTATATTCTTATTAGCAGCTTTTGCAGCACCATTGGCCTTTGGGCGATATGGGGTAGAATTTCGATGTGCGATCTTAAACTGTTGACATACCTCTTGCTGAGGCTTCTTTTGCATCTACACACCTTAAAAGTCCCAGATCTGGGGTTCTCTTATACAAGATTCCCCCACTTAAGAAAAATCCACTAGCCAAATGCCTAATGGCCCTCTTTTGATCATTGGTGGCATATGTCGGGTATTCTCCTGACTGAATGTTGATAACGCTCAATCTACAGCTCTCGTGGGAGTGTAAAGCGGTCGTTAGCAAATATAGAACCCAACCTGGGTTGGGTATCGATCCCACAGGGAATAGCTTGGTCAACAAGTACGCAAAATTAATAGACTTTTGGTGCAAGTCTCGTAAGAAGGGGGGATTGTAATAAGTAACCAGAGTAATGAAATAAAAGCTGAAAATAATAAAGTAAAAAGAGAAAGATTGTCACGTTGGTTGTAAACAATGAGAATTGAAGCGTTGGGGTTATGTCCACCTTCGGAGGTATACGTCTCTATTGGCTATGAGTGTGTAGAGTCTTGACATGCAATTGCTTATAGAGAATTGTAGTCGATGGTAAATCCAAGCGTCTCTCGACCTAAACAAGGACTATTTCACTTTAACTCTCTCGAGCTTAAAGTGTGTCTAGCGGTACAAATTCTCCAAGAGGTTAGTCCAGTTACGGCACTAGCTTTTTAATAGGAAAGGGTGTCCTACTACCTTGACATTATCTCTTTTCCAGACAAATAACCTTTCTCTCGAACAAGTTATATGTTAGACTGGCGTTGGTGTATGCGTCTTCTTTTCTAGACAAATAACCTTTCTCTCGAACAGGTTAGATGTTAGAATGGCGTGTTCTTGTGTTTGAACCGCAAAGGATGTAGATTTAAGATGAAGAGAATAATGATATAAGCAATATACGTGTCTTGAACTCACAAGCTCATAGCAATAGATAGTAACTCATTCGGCTTCCATAACCCCAACTAAGAGATTTAGTTACCCATGAATGCGAAGGATATCACGTTTTGCATGGTGAATGGCGTGAATAGTAGGTGTTTGGCGTGTGATTTTAGTGATTCCGTAGCAAGTAACGATTCTCTTGTTGTGGAATTTAAGAATAGAAGAATAGATTAGAAGTGTTTGTAGTGGAAGATGAGAGAGATGAAAGAAAATTGATTAACTTGTAAGGAGATGTCTTAAGTGAAGAGTTAATTAAAAATCTCTAACATGATAGGGTATTTATAATACTCCTATCCTACTCCTACTAAGCTAATGAAATAAATAACCAAATCCTAATATACTAATGAAATCCTTGACCCAAATGTACTAGGGTAAGGTTACAAAATTATAATCCAAATAGAATAATGAAACACATAACCTAATTGCACTAGGTTAATGTATTATGGCAAAAATCCAGCTTTGTGTCTATAAGTCCCCAAAGTCTTCAGAATTGCTGTTTTAGCCCGGGACAGATTTTCCATGCAGCAGATTTAGTCCTTTAGGCGTCCAGCTCCTTTCCACTTCGTTCGTGAGCTTTCTTTTGCGTCAAGTAAGCCATAAATTGCTGTATTTTGCATCATTTATACCTGAAACTTTCCTAATCACATTTGTTAGCTCATTTACAGGAAAAAGGACTAAAAGTGTATGAAATAGATAATTAGTTCTCAAAACTAGGCTAAAATATGGGCAAAATATATTGATATAGGCGCGTAAATTCGCCTATCATCAACACCCCACACTTAGAGCTTTGTTCGTCCTCGAACAACATATCATGTCCTTCTAAGCATCGACTTAAGGTTTTTACAGAAACAACACAAAACATTCTTCAAGACAAGCACAACAATTATCAACGAAGAGTAGCTTTCCGATTATAAGTAGAAACAATTTAACCTCAAGCATAGACTCGTGATGGTGATCAACTCGCATGCAAACGTTAAGGTGCATAGAATCATATACAACTATCCAAGACTCATCAACCATGTGTGCCTCACAATATATTACCCATAATCACTCACAAGTATAGCATATTTTCAAACATGGGTATCAAAATATCCTTGCACTCACTCTCACAAAGAATTCATATGTAGCAACTAGTGACCATAAGCTTGCCTTTAATGTAGTACTCTACTAAATGTCGGAATGTTAAGATTAGGATCAAGTAGGTCTTTAGATGGTTGTAATGTAGGCTAAGGGACGGGTAGGACTATTTTGGCCAGAACTAGTGACTAGGTTCCTAAGCACTTTAATACATCACATTGTATCATTGACACTTTGTTCTTTCAACCTTTCTTCTTTTATTTTACCACCCTTGTTCTCCTCTTTTTGTTTTTCAATTTTAAGAATAACTCCCTTTTCAGCTTTCTTTTCCTTTTTCTTTTCGCAACATACCTCTTATGATAGCCTTTTCTTTTTCATAACATATTCAAGCACCTTTACAATTTAAAGCATCATACTCACCCAATTTCCTCTTATGTTGTCACATGACTTATTCACTTCAAAGCACTTAGGAATTTGGATCAAATTACGGTCTTGAAAAAAATGGATTAGGCTTACATACAAGGTTGTCAAAGAAATAGGCTAAAGGCTCAAAAGGGTTTAACTAGGATGATTTACATGGGTAGGAAAAACTGAAGGTGAACATGTATAGGTTGCCAAAGAAATGCCTAAATCATATCCTAAACTTACACTCCTTATTTTCGCTTTGCATACATACCAGGCAAGTTCTAGCATCAGCCACATACATAGAATATACTATTATCTCACACACACAAGGCACATGGTCGACTTGATTGGAAGTAATATAGACTCTTGACCCAACAAGTGAAGGAATTGAATCACACAATATCACATAATGAGTCACAACTAGAGCCTAAACGTCTCAATAGTCTTAATTGTAACACATACTCTTGTTATAATCTCATGCTGCCTATCAAAATAATTTCATGCGTAGCTAGAAAAATTTTACTCCTAAAAAATAAAAAAAAAACGTCACAGTTGTTTCAGCATCTTTGACCTTGGTGAGGTCAACCTTCTTTGGGGTATGTGGGAGTTTGTGGTCAGCTGGTTCCTCTTCTATATCCTCCTTCCGCAACATTGCTGTCAACAAATTGCCGAATGTGAAATGGGACCTGCTGTGGAGTCTGGCTTTTCTCATGGTAGATCGAATGATTGCCCCAAAGTTGATAGGGACATTCGTCATCAACGCATAAACCAAACACACTCTATCTCTCGATATCTTTGTGTATTGCGTCCCAGGAATAAGGCATGAGTTGACAATGCGCATCCAGATTCTTGCTTCCCTATTTAGTGGAGCATAGGGGAATGTGTTGTGACGGCCTGTTTCCTTATGTCTGCCCCATCTTGCCATTGATCTGCTTCCACAAAGTGTGTGTCTTATTGCTCTGTAAGGAGGCCTGCTGTACAGCTCTTTGTATGGTGCAGTGTCGACCGAAGGTAGGCCTAGAAACGAGTTGATCCAATCCGCTGTAAGCTGTAACACTTGGCCCCGAATTTTGACTTCGTTGCCTGTTGTGTTTGGCGACCAGTTGGCATAAAACTCTCTTGTCAAGTCAAGATTGCACTCTCCCATGTCACTGAAGATGAAATCCAGCTTCAGAGCCATTATCTTAGCCAACATTTGCGGCTCCTTCTTTGCTAAGGTTTCCTTGTTGATTAAGTCGACGTGCA
Organism: Capsicum baccatum var. pendulum; assembly: GCA_030864225.1. NCBI lineage: Eukaryota > Viridiplantae > Streptophyta > Magnoliopsida > Solanales > Solanaceae > Capsicum > Capsicum baccatum. The sequence goes on from CM061550.1 coordinate 16,310,048, forward strand.
CATATTTCTTTTCTTTGTTGCTGCTGTACCATGCCTTGGCGTCTTCCTCAAGAACCCATTTGATTCCGAACATTCTGCGTGGTAGGTGTGCTGAAGATGATTCTCCTTGGTCTTTTCGGCTTCTCTTTTTATCCTTTCGGGTTGTGGTAGCCTTCTCCTTGCCTTGCCTTGCTTTCGGTGCCATTGTACCTGAGACTAAAAATAATGTTAGTTGCAGCACAATCGCACTTTATACAATCTACATGCAAGCACTAGGGGTACCACCCCACACTTAATCTTGTTAGCACAAATCAGTGAAGTGAAAGTGGTCGAGTACTCAGACTTCGTCGACATACGTTTTAGGATTGTATTCCGACAAGAAAATCAGCATTACATCACTTATGAGCAGCCACTTGGACGTCTTTCATGGTGCATATAGCGACACTACAACATAGGAGTTACCGCATGGAATTGCTATTCGTACAACAAACACTACCTCCTACGTCGATAGTCACTATAACCTTATCCCGATGGCCGGGATGGTTAATCATGCAAGCATCCAAACAACACTCTCAAGCAATATTCATAGCCACATATGTTCAGCAAGTATCATAACAATGCCATTGAAACAAAATTCAAGTCGGAAACAAGTCAAGAATTCCATACTTATACATTCACTCACACGATTTTGCAACAATTATCCAATCACATGAACATCACCACCAATCTCTCATGATTTAGCAAATTATACTAAGCATAGTAACGTAGTACTTACTATAAATAGATGAAGAATAAAAGAGCACTTACTTGCTTTGAAGATTGTGGAGAAGTTGTTGTGGATTGGAAGAACAAAGGAAGAAAAATTTGAGAGGATTTGGGATGATATGCGGCGCCTTTAGGGTTACTTCTAATGTGTTTGTGATAAAAAAACAAGTCCCCTTTATATAGGAGGAGTATGGGTCGGGTTATGACCCATTTACAATCGGATTTGGGGACAAAATCACCACATATGCGGCGCATATCCCTCGGCATATCACTTACATATGCGGCGCATTGTCCATGGCATAATGGGACATATGCGCCGCATATCCTATGGCATATCTAGACATATGCGGCGCATATCCTATGGCATTTGGTCTCAGTATCTCAAATGCCATAGCATAGGCGGCGCATAGTCAAAAGCACACCTAGGAATAGGCGGCGCATAGTGTATTGCATACTAGATTCCGAGTCCTTAGGCTATAGAATAGGTTGTGCGTCGTTCGTGGCCTATTTTTACCAAAGCCTAGCCTTTCTCAAAGCCTATTATGACGTGAGAAAGGCTCAATCCATAGCCTTATGCACCACCATTCCTATCTTACCGACTTTACCATACAATGCGACCAAATCGTCAATTGAAATCCATCTCCTCGTTGCATACTTCTTGCACCTATATTTGCTCAAAACACAATAAAAACGATTAGTACGATGGGTTGCCTCCCACCAAGCGCCTTATTTTTGGTCGTGGCACGACTCTTATTTTTGGATTTTCATTTATCAAAAGCAAAAACAAGTACTAGAATGAAAGAAAGACAAAACGATAAAACGATAAAATGATAAAACGATGGGTTGCCTCCCATCAAGCGCCTTATTTATTGTCGTGGCTCGACGTAGTTACCTCGAGTACTTAGACTTCGTCGAGGTAAATGGTGGATCGTTTTCTGAAAGGATTTAGACGACAATGAGGCTTACCTGTGGGCATGCGATCTTCTTCAAGATGGTTCATACGTTTCCCCGGAGAGTCTCCAATTATATCATCAATAGTCCAACCCATAGCTCTCTTTTATCTCTTCAGAGCAGAGATAAGAGCTTCTACGTGCTGTTCACTTAAATCATCTGCGCTCTCCGGAAGTATATTTCTAGTTTCCAAGAACACATACCTTAGATAATCGGGGAGCTCTTGCGATTCTAGCACTGGTGGCTCATCAATGGGAGTCTTTGCTGTTGGTTGATTCTTGAGATCACATCCCGGTTGCTTAGGAGTATAAGACTCTATTTCTGTTAGATCACTCATAAGTTCTTCATAATCTTCATTGTTTTCATGCTCAACATTCAGTGGCGCAACAGACAATGGCTCAACAGTAGGTTGTTTCTCTATAGATAATGCTTTCGTATCCTCATAATGAACATCAGCTATGGATGACTCATTCATATCGCTGGGCTGCTTCATTGTTTTGCGTATATCAAACCGTACCACTTCGTCATTAATTCGAAACAAAAGCTCATTATCTTTCATGTCAATAAGCACACTTCCAGTTGCAAGGAAGGGACGTCCTAAGATGATGGGAACTTCAGAATCCTCCTTACAATCCAGAATAACGAAGTCGGCAGGAAATATGAATGAAGAAACCTTCACCAACACATCATTCAAGATACCCACAGGTCGTTTTACCGACCTATCAGCCATCACGAGCCTCATATTGGTTGGTGTAGGGTCTCCCAACCCCAACTTTCTGTAGATAGATAGTGGCATCAAATTGATGCTAGCTCCCAAATCGCACAATGCCTTAGCAAAATCCAACGATCCAATTGTGCAAGGAATAGTGAAAGCTCCAGGATCTGCCTTCTTTTGAACTAGCGACCTTGTAGCGATTGCACTACAATGATGAACATTATCCGCCAAGTCATAACTTGCTGCCCGCTTCTTTGTCAAGAGATCCATCATAAATTTTGCATACCCAGGCATTTGTTCAAGTGCCTCCACCAATGGAACATTAATGGTGAGCTGCTTTAACATATTCATGAATTTGCTGAACTTTGTGTCATCCGCCACCTTCTTCAATCTTTGGGGAAAAGGTGGTGGTGGGTATGGAAGTGTTCTCTCCACGGTTTTCTTCTCCTCGTGCTTCCGTTTTTCCACTTTTTCAGGCTGCACAGTGCTGGATGTGGCGTTTTTAACGTCAGGAGTAGTAGCTGGGGCGTCTTCTCTTTTTGCGTTGTCATCTATGACCACAATTTCGTCAATCACTTTCTTGCCTTTTGCTGAAGTTTCCAGCGCCTTACCACTTCTGGTAGTGATGGCCATGCATGACCCATCATTCCTTGGGTTTTGCACAGTATCGCTAGGTAAGGTGCCGGCTTTTCTTTGGTTGAGTGCTGCTGAAAGTTGACTGAATTGCTGCTCTAGTTGTCTTATAGAAGTGGAATGAGAATCAACTAATTGCTTTATGGAAGCTAAATCTTCGATTACCTCCTTAACTCCCGCGCTCGTTGCTTCTACTCCTTTCAATAACTTAGCCATCATGTCTTCCATAGAATTAGATGTGGTGGTATCACGTCTACCAGGGGGAACGTACAAACCACTATTTTCATTATTTTTCTTCCAACTACCTTGGTCTTTACCTCCAGATTTGTCATAATAGTTCCGACCTTGGTTTCCTTGGGCATTCCCACGGAAACCCCCCTGATTGTTCAAGTAGTTGGCCTCCTCTTCCGAATCAGATTCGTCTCTTCCCTTTGACGCAATAGCTTTCACTTTTTCAGTCTTCCCTAATAGATGCTTTGTAAGAAGATCCATTTGGGTTTTCATGTGCGCCATATCATGATCACGTTCTTCTTCTCTTCTTTTTTGGTCTGCAGACATGCCAATAGATAAAGTGGGGCTTGCTACCTCAGAATCCCTGGTATGCCAAGCTCTACTTTGTTTCGTCATACGATCTAGCATGTTGTTTGCTTGACCAAAGGTGAGGTCCATAAAAGAACCTCCAGCTGTGTTGTCCACCACTGGTTTAGTTACTGAATTCAGGGCTCTATACAAGATCTCCATGAGGTGAACATTAGTCATGTGATGGTTTGGGCATCTCGCTAGCTTTGTCTTGAACCTCTCCCATGTTTCGTGAAGAGCTTCAGATGGAAGCTGACGAAAGTTGCTGATTTCATCTCTCAATTGAGCCCTCTTGGATGGCGGAAAGAATCTTTCTAGGAAAGCGTCTCTCAATTGCCTCCAATTTGTAATAGAATCAGGAGTCAGCCCATTCAACCATAATGTTGCCTCCCCAGACAGAGACAATGGAAATAGACGTAATCGAATAGCATTCTGACCAACACCAGGATTGTCAAAAGACTTGCATGTAGAAATAAAGTTGATGAGATGCATATTCGGATCATCGCCTGCTAGTCCACCAAATAATCCCTTGAGTTGCAATAACTGAATCATGGTGCTAGTGATGTTGAACTTGGCTCCGGGCGCTAATGGTGGTGGAATTATAGCTCCAGTGGCTCCGGCACCATCAAGATCATCATCATCATCGTCGAAAGCTGGTTGCAAAGGTTGGCGATCATATCTGTACCGAGCTTGTCGACCTCTTCTGTTGGCAGGTGTTATAATTTCAGCATCACGCCTAGGGTTCAGTAACTCTTCATCACCTAAATCTTCATCGTCAGGATTTGTTGCTCGTCCAGGATTATCAATGTTTTGTTGTTGGACTTGAGCAGCGGCAAGAGCAGCTAATCTTGCTTGCTCGTGTTGAGCAGCCATCCTGTCGATTTCAGCTTGTGCTTCCATTCTTCTAATTCGTTGCGGTTCCGGATTGATTGGTAATAACGGTTGACCAGAACTTCTAGTATGGGGCATGCACTAAAAGAAAAACCTGCAATAAACAAAAACAAAAACTAAACGTAAAAGTACGAGAATCTTTGACCAAAGGGTCTAGTAATTATCACGAACTTGATTGACACTCGTATTCCCCGGCAACGGCGCCAATTTTTGATAACGCTCAATCTACAGCTCTCGTGGGAGTGTAAAGCGGTCGTTAGCAAATATAGAACCCAACCTGGGTTGGGTATCGATCCCACAGGGAATAGCTTGGTCAACAAGTACGCAAAATTAATAGACTTTTGGTGCAAGTCTCGTAAGAAGGGGGGATTGTAATAAGTAACCAGAGTAATGAAATAAAAGCTGAAAATAATAAAGTAAAAAGAGAAAGATTGTCACGTTGGTTGTAAACAATGAGAATTGAAGCGTTGGGGTTATGTCCACCTTCGGAGGTATACGTCTCTATTGGCTATGAGTGTGTAGAGTCTTGACATGCAATTGCTTATAGAGAATTGTAGTCGATGGTAAATCCAAGCGTCTCTCGACCTAAACAAGGACTATTTCACTTTAACTCTCTCGAGCTTAAAGTGTGTCTAGCGGTACAAATTCTCCAAGAGGTTAGTCCAGTTACGGCACTAGCTTTTTAATAGGAAAGGGTGTCCTACTACCTTGACATTATCTCTTTTCCAGACAAATAACCTTTCTCTCGAACAAGTTATATGTTAGACTGGCGTTGGTCTATGCGTCTTCTTTTCTAGACAAATAACCTTTCTCTCGAACAGGTTAGATGTTAGAATGGCGTGTTCTTGTGTTTGAACCGCAAAGGATGTAGATTTAAGATGAAGAGAATAATGATATAAGCAATATACGTGTCTTGAACTCACAAGCTCATAGCAATAGATAGTAACTCATTCGGCTTCCATAACCCCAACTAAGAGATTTAGTTACCCATGAATGCGAAGGATATCACGTTTTGCATGGTGAATGGCGTGAATAGTAGGTGTTTGGCGTGTGATTTTAGTGATTCCGTAGCAAGTAACGATTCTCTTGTTGTGGAATTTAAGAATAGAAGAATAGATTAGAAGTGTTTGTAGTGGAAGATGAGAGAGATGAAAGAAAATTGATTAAATTGTAAGGAGATGTCTTAAGTGAAGAGTTAATTAAAAATCTCTAACATGATAGGGTATTTATAATACTCCTATCCTACTCCTACTAAGCTAATGAAATAAATAACCAAATCCTAATATACTAATGAAATCCTTGACCCAAATGTACTAGGGTAAGGTTACAAAATTATAATCCAAATAGAATAATGAAACACATAACCTAATTGCACTAGGTTAATGTATTATGGCAAAAATCCAGCTTTGTGTCTGTAAGTCCCCAAAGTCTTTAGAATTGCTGTTTTAGCCCGGGACAGATTTTCCATGCAGCAGATTTAGTCCTTTAGGCGTCCAGCTCCTTTCCACTTCGTTCGTGAGCTTTCTTTTGCGTCAAGTAAGCCATAAATTGCTGTATTTTGCATCATTTATACCTGAAACTTTCCTAATCACATTTGTTAGCTCATTTACAGGAAAAAGGACTAAAAGTGTATGAAATAGATAATTAGTTCTCAAAACTAGGCTAAAATATGGGCAAAATATATTGATATAGGCGCGTAAATTCGCCTATCATCAAATGTACCTCCTGATATCCAAGAACCAAGGTTATCCATCGAGCTCTTCTTCAACCACATTACAATAAGCATGCTGATCACGACTCTGTACATGCACTGGATCGATGTAGGCTTTGTCAGGATGTTGGAGCATTGAAGACAAAGTGGCTAAAGCATCAGTAATTTCATTACGAATCCTTGGAATATGACTAAATTTCACTAACACAAACCGTTGGCATAGCTCCTATAAGCATTGTCGATACGGGATGAGCTTCAAATCTCGCGTCTCCAAATCGCCTTGAATTTGATGGACGAGCAAATCCGAATCTCCTAACACCAATAATTCCTGGACTCCCATATCAACAGCTAACCTCAAACCAAGAATGCAGGCTTTATACTCTGCCATATTGTTAGTACAGTAGAATCGAAGTTGTGCTGTTACCGGGAAATGTTGTCCCGATTCAGAAATAAGAACCGCACCTATTCCGACTCCTTTCATATTGACTGCTCCATCGAAAAATAACCTCCAACCTGGATCAGCATCTATAACGACTTCATCAACATACGACACTTATTCGTCAGGAAAATATGTCTTTAATGGTTCATACTCTTTATCGATGGGATTTTCAGCAAGATGATCTGCCAAAGCTTGGGCTTTCATGGCGGTTCGAGTCACATATACCATGTCAAACTCGGTAAGTAATATCTGCCACTTTGCCAAACGACCTGTTGGCATAGGCTTCTGAAAGATATACTTCAAAGGATCCATACGGGAGACGAGATAAGTAGTATAGGATGAGAGATATTGCTTCAACTTCTGTGCCACCCAAGTTAGGGCACAACATGTCCTTTCAAGAAGAGTATACCTGGCCTCATATGCGGTGAACTTCTTGCTAAGATAATAAATAGCCTGCTCCTTCTTGCCTGTGACATCATGTTGACCCAGGACACAACCGAAAGAATTGTACATGACTGATAAATATAAGATCAAAGGCCTACCAGGCTCTAGGGGTACCAACACGGGTGGATTTGACAGATATCTCTTGATTCGATCAAACGCTTCCTGACATTCTTCAGTCCATTTTACCGCAGCACTCTTTTTCAACAACTTGAATATGGGCTTACAAGTGGTCGTGAGTTGAGCAATAAACCTGCTAATGTAGTTCAGTCTATCGAGCAAACTCATTACCTCCGTTCTATTCTTGGATGGGGGCAAATCCTGAATGGCTTTGATTTTCGAGGGATCTAATTCAATTCCCCGACGGCTGACTACAAACCCCAATAGCTTTCCAGACGAAACTTCAAATACACATTTTGCCGGGTTGAGTTTGAGATTATACCTGCGAAGCCTTTCAAAGAACATTCTCAAATCTTTTACATGGTCGGCCTGACTTTTTGACTTAATAATCACATCATCCACGTAAACCTCAATCTCCTTATGCATCATGTCATGAAACATAGTGGTCATTGCTCTCATATATGTTGCTCCAGCGTTCTTCAGAACGAACGGCATCACTCGATAACAATAGGTTCCCCATGGTGTGATAAAGGATGTCTTTTCCGCGTCTTCATCATCCATAATGATCTGGTGATATCCGGCATAGCAATCCACAAAAGAGGAAACCTCGTGTTTAGCACAATTGTCTAGCAAAATATGAATATTGGGCAGTGGAAAATCATCTTTTGGACTTGCCCTGTTCAAATCGCGATAATCAACACACACTCGAATTTTGCCATCTTTCTTTGGTACGGGAACAACATTGGATAACCACATAGGATAACAAGCCACTCGAATTACTTTGGCTTCAAGTTGTTTCATGATTTCCTCCTTGATTTTAATACTTACATCTGTTTTAAACTTCCTCAACTTCTATTTGACAGGAGGGAATGCGGTATCCGTTGGCAATTTGTGAGACACTAATTCAGTGCTTAAACCAGGCATATCATCATAAGACCATGCAAAAACATCCTTATAATCCATTAACGCTCGAATCATTTCATCTTTTAGCTGGGGCAAAACATGTACACTGATTTTAGTTTCCCTAACATCTTCTTGATCCCCTAGATTTATTGGCTCAGTCTCATTCAAATTAGGATTCGGTTTGTCTTCAAATTGTTCCAACTCTTTGCTTATTTCTTCTAGTGCTTCTTTTTCATCATATTCCCCATCCTTCTCCATTACATCTGGATTATTTTGGATTTTAAGATCACACTGAAAATTCCGCATGCATGTCATGTCATTAGAATCAGCATAAAGAGAACTATGTAAGAAAGAAAACAAAATATATTAGACACAAAATAAAAGGGACACTGCATTTCATTAAATAAAAGATAAAAGAGTTTGAACACAGACACCAACATAACATAAACAAATTAGAATCTGAATTACAACCCTGAAATAACTCGGATAAACAAAGAGAAAAACAAAATAAACTACAAAAACTCCCTCCTGATGGGGAGAGGAGTGACTTCCCAATTATTGAGCCGGACAGCTGGACCTACGAATTGCATATCTGTCATACTGGTGCCTTCTCCGACTTCAACCATATCAACTTCAATAAAAAGGTTCTGGAAGTCATCAACCAATTCAACTTCAGATTCCGCATATTCCGCGACATCGCTCTTAACAAATGACTCACTGAGTAGTGGTATTGGGCGAGGGAGGGACCATATTTCCTTTTTCCTTCCCTTGGCTTTCTTCAGATCTTCAGCTGTAGGCTCAAATCCCAGACCACACGTGCCCACGTTCTCCCTCGAACATATGGGATGAACTATGCCATGTAGAGACGCTCCCAAACCCTTTCCTGGCTCAAATCCATATTTCCAAAGTTCTCTCACCATCATTGATAGAAGCCGAAGACAATTGCGATCCCGGTGCAGCCTGCCATTCAGGGATACGACTCACTGGCACTGTATCAAAAATTTGATAGACGAATGTCTCCTCTACATTATTTACTTCAATAAGGGACAAGGGAGAATCTTCATAGGCTGACAAATCTCCTTCACCATGAATAACTACTTCTTGCCTGTCATGCTCAAACATAATCATTTGGTGCAGCGTAGATGCAACCGCCTTGGCCTTGTGGATCCACCGCCTTCCTAACAACAGATTGTAAGAGGATTCTACATTCAACACTTGAAACTATATGGCGAAAACAGGCCCTATGGTCAGCAATAATTCTATTTCGCCAATGGAATTTGACTTTGCACCATCGAAAGCCCTAACACATACATTGTTGGGCTTGATCCTATCAACACCAATATTTAACTTTTGCAAAGTAGAAATACGGCAAATATTTGCACCTGAACCTCCATTGATCATGACATGAGTGACGTAGAAATCTTCATACTTCACTGTAATATAAAGGCCCCGATTATGCCCCGTACCTTCAACAGGCAATTCATCATCAGAAAAGATGATCCGATTGACATCAAAGATTTTTCCCACCATTTTCTCAACTTGGTTGATTGTAATCTCCCTTGGAACATATGTTTCATTCAATACCTTCAGCAAAATATCACGATGCTCTTTGGAGTGCAACAACAAAGATAAAAGGGAAATTTGAGCAGGGGTTTTCTTCAGCTGGTCTAATACTGAATACTCTGGCAATTTCATCTTTTTCAAAAATTCTTCGGCTTGCTCTTCAGTGATAGGCTTTTTGATAGACAACGGTCCACTCACCGTTGGCTTGGGCTTTCTTAAGCTTTCAGGTATGAAACATCTTCCTGACCTAATCAAACCTCCTACCTCATCTACATCTTCCACAACTTCTTTCCCGTGATAGGTCATCACAGTCCGCCCATAATTCCAGGGAATCCTTTTTCATATCAACTATCGGAGGTTGGGTCACTGGTTTGAGGACAATAGGCGCTGTCAGTGATCCTTTCACCGTCAAGATGGGCTGACTCAAAGCTCCCACTACTGTTAACTTAGGTTTATCCTGACTTGAATCAACATGTCTTCTGGCGCCTTGTACTGTGATCAGGGATTTCTTTGTGCTTTCTTGGGATTTATCTTCTCTCATTCCTTCCCGGCTCAATGACATTGCTTTCAAAGACTCCGCTATATTCACCGATTTCTCCTCAATGGTCTGTATCTTAACAATAGGCTTATAACCCCTCGAAGACTCTTTCCAGTCATATATCAATTCTAGCATATTGGCTTCAGCATGGGTTGGCAACGGATTTGGGTTAATATTAGGACCCTCCGGGGCCTGGACAAGCATCTGATTTGTATCAATTAAATCTTGGAAAGCTCTCTTTAAGTGCCAACATTTCTCAATATCATGGCCTGGCATATCAGAGCAGTACGCACACCTTAAAGAATAATCGAGATTTCTCGGCGGTGGATTTGAAAGCCTTTCTTGAATTGGACTCAAAACCTTCAACTTTCTCAACCTATTGAACAAGCTGGCATATGACTCCCCAAGAGGTGTGAATTGATTTTTGACCGCCTTCTCCTTCTTATAATCGGGCCTAGGCTGAAAACTGGGTCTGGAGGGGTTTTGATAATTTGGTGGAGCGAAGGGGCGATTTTGTGGAGCTTGCGCGCGCCATTGCGGGTAAGAAGGGGTTTGGGCATATGGCTGCGCGCTGTATACTTGGTATGGTGGTGGTGGAATAGAATATAAAGGGTTTTGTGGAGGGTAGTAATGGTGGGGAGGAATATATGGAGCTTGGGTGTAGACTTGGGCTTGGGATTGGGGATAGGGGCGAGGGGGTCTTTTGGGATAGGAATGGGTTCCAGCCACGACAGTCGCCACGTCCTCTTTCTTCTTTCTACCTCCGAATGTGCCATATCCACCTTGAATCGCTTGTGTGGTGGCTTTTAATGTAGAAAAACTCACTATTCGACCAGTCTTAATTCCATACTCTATCATCTCCCCCATTTTGAGGACTTCCATAAAAGATTTCCCCATTGCTGGAAGTAAATGCTGAAAATAGGTCTCATCCTGCGCCTGAATGAAAACTTCTACCAATTTACTTTCTTTTATTGGAGGCTTTACCCTGGCGGCCTGTTCACGCCACCTTATCGTGTATTCCCTGAAACCTTCAGTGCTCTTTTTCTTCATGTTGACCAAGGACTTTTTGTCCGGAATCAGGTCGATGTTATACTGAAAATGCTGGACAAATTCAGAAGCCAAATCATCCCAACTGTTCCATTTATTGATATCTTAATTTATAAACCATTCCAAGGCTAGATCTGAAAGACTCTCGCCAAAAAAGGCCATGAGCAATTCTTCCTTTCCTCCTGCAGCCCTCAACTGGTTGTAATAACGTCTTAAGTGTGCCACGGGATCGCCGTGTCCTGCATACTTCTCGAACTTAGGCATCTTAAAACCGGGGGGAAGATTGATGTCTGGGAACATGCACAGATCTTTATAAGAAACACTTCTATAATCTCCGATCCCTTGCAAATTTCTCATAGACTGCTCTAAACTCTTTATTTTTCGAGCTATGATATCCTGTTCCTTCGTTGCGACAGGTTTCTCTGTATCAAATAGAAATGCAGGCGGTTGAGTGTACCTATATGTATCCTTCATTGGTAAAGTAGGCTCCAGGGCATAATACTGACCATCTAAAACCTTCAATACTGGCTCACTGGAAGACCTAGAAAGCCTCATTGTAGGACGCGCAGCATATATGGGAGTTTCCTGTGGTGGCAGAGCCACGAATACCGGTGTGATTGGTGGCGCTGGCTGAGCAGCGGGTCTCAATTGGGGAGCTGCCAAGGGCACACTAGAACTGCCAGGATAATAGTGTTGCGGAGTGAATCCCGGCGCGTGGTCGGGTGATTCAGTTGGAACAGAGAATTGCGCCTGAGAGAGCGGTGGGCAACTAGAGATATTTCCAAAACCTTCAGGGAGCGGAGGAGGAGGCATTCCGCTAGCCCATGCCCGATGCAAATCTATCAGTTGTTGCCTGAGCCTTACCACTTCATCGTTGTGTTCAGCAATTTCTTCCCTATGCTTCTGATCTGGGTCAATGAGCGAATTTTCTATTTCTTTGTTAGCCATGGCGAACTTTGCTTTGGACCTGGTGAAGTATGGGTGACTAGCCAGGGCGCTGTAAACCTACCACTATTATCTGAAAGAACATGCTCATCAAAGACGACATCCGTTTGAATTAGGCACACAACAGGCATGAGAATCACATTGGTAAAATTGCCCTAAATTCATGCTCATTTCTACCAACTTTTGAGGGTAGCGAGGTCATTTTAACATCATCCTGATTTTTGTCCACACTTATTTTTATCTTCTACGCTCATTATTTTCTTTCCCTCTCTTTTCTCTTTTTTTTTTCTTTCTTTTCGTATCAATCTCTGCTCTTTTCTTTTCTCTCGTTATCTACCTCTATTTTATCATTCTTTATGGTTTTTGTTTTTCTTTAAAAGAGGAAAAATAATGAAAAACAATAAAACAAAAGGGTTAGATCGAACCCAAAAGTAGGTTGCCTACGTATCATGTTGTACATGAATCAGATCTCGCGTAGTTCGGGCCTTGCCAAAATGGTCAATTAAACTCTTTTTTTTTTTGAAACTTTAAGAAGAAAATAGCAATTTGCCATATCCTTCTAAAGAAAGAAAACAACAAAACGTATAAAATTTTGGGACTACTGTAAAACTAAAAAAAACGAATACAAAACAACGTTAAAGACCCCTAAGACGACACAGGTGAAATTGCTGATAAAGACTCTAATAGCAAAAATAACTTGACCTCGACTTAAACAGACACCACCCTACAATGACAGACACATAAAAGACTCCAACTGAATAAATATAAGAAGTGCTTTTTCAGACTGGTGCTCTGCGCGATGACCCTGGCTGATATGGACCCACCTCTGAAGTTCTCTTTCTCCCATTCAAGCCTTGTAGCATATCCTGTACAGATATCCTGATACCGGGGAAGAAGCTTCGGGCCCATATTCCTGCTTCATGAGGAGTGCATCTGGAAAGATTATTCTGACACCTTTCTATCGTCTTGAACAAATCTGCTAATTGAACTCTCGGCGTCTCCACTTTGGACCCTACACTTTCATCCTGATGCTCATCTGTTATGCATTTTTCCTGTATTCTCCCTCTAAGCTGTGCTGGTAAGGGTTGACTGATACCCCAAGGGACAGATTAAAGCCCGACCTCATATCTCTGTGTGTGGCCCGGATTATCCAAACCTTCTTTGAGTGTGTCCACACCTAGCTTTGTTGCATGCTTCCAAAACTGCTCATACCTGCTCTCACCTAAGGCTTGATCCTTGAAGTACTCAACATCCTTCAGAAGATCTACTGCTGGTGGCACTTCCTATAGCCTACCTAACTGGCGCATTACCCTAGAAGGGTTGTATGGTCTTGTGCAATTGAGCCCTATCATAACTAAAGGGAACTGTGTCTGACAACCCAACAATACTACCTTTGGTCGAAGCCATAGATAAGTCCACAAAATGTTATCCCTGGTTCTTGATTCAAGAAATTCAATCCAAACCTTGACTCCCACGGGCAGCGAGAATTTGTCCAAACGCAACCTGGAATCCATGGCTTTCACTCGATTGGGAATACAACGATCTAACACATCCGATCTAACTAAAGAAAGTGCATGCAAGTTCTCCATCATCCATAACTGCAATATTAAGTTACTGCCCTCGAAAAATCTCCTTCCCCTTTTCACTTCGGTTAAAGCCTTATATATTTCTGTTAAGATCATGGGTATGAGAGTGAACCTGCCCTTTTGATTAATGCCCTTGTCGTTTTGATCCTTATGAAATAGGGCCATCACCACAGATTGCAAGCGGGTATTAACATGTCTTTCTTCTAGTGGAAACACTAAAGTTCCTAGCAAAGCGAGGGTGAAGACTTCAAGACGCTTTTTCTCCCACTTCTCCTTAGTCACATGAAATTCTTCCCAAAAGTAATCAAAACCTTCCGAGGACCCGAATCTATCGAATAAAAAATCTAGGGAAACCCACGATTCACTTAAACAACCCAAACGGATATCCTTACTTTTTAGACCACAGGACTGGAAAAATCTCATACTAGTATGATTTCGCGCTCGGATCATATCCTTCTCGATATAGGGCAAATGCAACAAACCGAATATTTCTGCCAAAGTGGGAGTCATTTCACATTCCCCAAACCTGAACACCAAACTACTCGAGTTCCAAAAGGTTAACAAGGCCTCTATTAAATTTGGACGAGGGGTAACATGTAGAAGTTCCGTGAGGTCACCTAATATTTTAACCAGTTCCTGCTGATCAACATAATTAAACATTTTCCACCATTTGATTGACTTTTTGGGCACTTTGACAACCATTAAAACTCTAGACTTGGTGGTCGAATTCATCCTGTAATAACACACAAGACGTTACCTCAAAAATTCGACAGGGGTAGAAGATTCCCAACCTTTGGGATTTTTGACGCCAATATCTGTCGATGGGACAGACCCCGTTCATGACTCCAATTTGCCGAACAGAAGTACTGAGCGAAATCAGTCTACTTGGCAAACGACTCTAGATTACGGGACGAGAGACCTAAACTAATACTAAGACAAAGACCGACACAAAAATTTACCGGACCCACCAAGGGTTGCCTACGTATCCCAACCCGAGGGAAGGGAATCAGGTATGCGTAGTTCATTCAGATTGACCAATTAACGATTAACTAACGAATTGACCCTAACTTAAGAGACACAATCAAAACAGACGAATGAAATCCCTTTTTTTTCCAACTAGACGCTTTAACTAAGACTGATACCACTAATTATACAGAAAAGTCTTTTTGGTAATTTTTAGTTTTTGACAAGCAAACAAAACCTCCTCCTTTCTTTTCTTTTTTTGAATTTCCGGTACTTTACAAAGAGTAAAAAAAATCTTTTTGAGTCTTTGAATTGTGAAAAACAAAAGCCATAATGAATTCTAAAATAAGCTACGACACTCTCTTTTTTAAAAAAAAAAAAAAAAAAGTCCATCAAATGACCACGTTACCCTTAAAATGCAACATTAGCACGTAGGGATGCTTTAAAGGTGAGTCTCCTCCAAAGGACCAAGTGGGCCCCACTAAGTCTCAATATGATGCACATAAGCATGACCTAAAGGCTGACCTACGTTGTGGTTCACTAACAAGGCTGTTCGGGGGAGCGTATGGTCGATAGTGGCTGCTTTGCTTTCCACCTACTCCATAACACCGACGGCTCCCCCCCTAAGATAAGGGCGACTCAAACTAGAGGTCGTGTACAACACGTGTACTACGGACTTGTTGCAGAAAGAAGGCCAGGGGGCGGACTCATGATGACAGATATAAAGCGGTAACACATAGGATAAATAATATAAGCACAGAGCACGAAAAAAAACACAAAAAGTAAAAATAACACAAACAATAATCACAAATAATGTTTATACACTCGTAATGCCAAACAAAGACAATACGACTCCAAAAATAGCTCGAATTTTAAAAACTTGTTTGTGTCCCAAGCAGAGTCGCCAGAAGATGTCACACCCCTTTTTAACGCGTACTAAAAAATGAATATATTTTTTAAGTTCGAAAGGGTTTTATTATTTAAGTGACAAGAAAAATGAAAATTTATTTCGAAAAAGGATTATTTGTATTTTTTATTTAGAGTCGCCACTTGGCATAATCTGGTGTGCCAAGTCACCTTTGGAAAATCCTTTTCGAAAATAATTTGACTCTTAAACCGATTTGCGAACAGAGATTCCGGCTAAGGAATTCTGTTGACCGAGGGGAAGGTGTTAGGCACCCCTCAATCCTGTGGTTCGACCACGGTCGCTTGACGGAGTGTATCGACTATTTTTGGCATTATGAAGTGTATAAACCACAAAATAGAGCACGCAAAACAATCAAACAAACAAAACGAAACAAATCGAAATGTAAATCCAGTCCAATTATTACAACCCAAAAATAGAAAAGAACTGAAAATAAACCTACGCTAGTCCTAAACTAATGCTTTACCCGATGCCTCGGGCCTTCATCGCGGACGTCCTCCGGGTATAAGGTACTTTGGGGTATTCCCCGGATAAATCAATACAAATCCTTCGGGGCATTTCCCGGCCAAATGAGTACAATTTAAACTTTTCGTACAATAAAGTAAAAGTATCATTCAAGCACATATTCAAAACACTCCAACAAATTGTTATTCCTAAATTTGCCTACCCGGCCTACGTTTGCCTATGCGTTCTAGACTAAAGACATAATTCCATCACATTCCCTTATACCGAATAGAACAAAGACAACAAACCAACATCAATCTACGTTCAAACTTCTATCAATTTCTCGATTACTTCCCTTCATCCCCTTATCAATCCATTAAAAACATGATCAAATTCAATCTTCAAACCACCAAAAATCAACCCACCAAACATCATGATCATAACAATCACATAAAAAAAGTCCAACAAAACATAATCACATCAAACATAATCACAGCTAATTCAATATACCAAGATAAATAAAAGAGAGTGGGTTAAAGAAATGGACCTCGATAGAACGCTTTGTCGATAATAAGGAAATCCGAAGACCCAAACTCGATCGGAGAACCTCACGATGAACCAAACCAAACTCGGTATTAAAATAATAAATCGGACAGCTCCAAAACCCGTGAATAACAGACTTTACTATACGACACCCCAACCGAGAACGACAATATGATTCGATAAAGACGACTCGAGAAAGACGACGAACCATGAAATAAACGAAACCAAGATTAACCAACAAATAGCAGGAAACCAAAACTCAAAGTAGATCGGGATTCGGGGAGTTCCAGTGACGGAAAGACGGGCGGAGATCTGGCGATATGACCGAACTGGTCGGATCTGGTGACGGAGAGAGAGCGGCGGAGACCTATTCTCCGACGGCGGCGCCGGTTCGCCGTCTGTTTCGCCGAAAACCGAGTTACAACTGCTGGCGGTCGGAGCTAGTCGGATCTGTTCCAGTCGGCGTCGAAGATCCGGTAGGTCTGGTCGGGTTCTCGAGTTGGGAGATAGGGTCAGGTCTGGTCGGCGTCGGAGATCCGGTAGGTCTGGTCGTGGTTTCGGTGGCGGACGGCGAACGGAGCTGCGGATTCCTTTTTTTTTTTTTTTTTTAGTTTTGAAGCGAGAGAGATGGTAGAGAGAGGGAAAAGATGGTGGTGTTGTGGTGGCCAGAGCTCCGATCGGCGACAAACGGAGGTTAAAAGAGAGGAAGAGAGAGGATAAAGTTTAGAGAGAGAGGATTTTTAGAGATTTTTTTTTTTTTGATTTGTGTATGTGAGTGTGTATATATATATTTTTTTGAGTCTTTTCTTTGTTGACAAGAAAAGAGAGGGGGGTAGGGTGACGTGGGGTAGGGGGTTGGGTGAGGTAGGTGATGGGTATGGGTTATTGGAATGGATAAAATTTGTTATCAATTTTCTTAGAGTTGGTTATTTTGTCCTTTTGTACGGAGGTTATTATATGGGGTAGTACACATGGTAAAACGAGGGTAAAAATGGATAACTTGGGTCTTCGGGAGGGACAAAATTAGGTGTCTACACCCAAAAGCAAAACAAGAAAAACAGTAGGAAAAACGTAGAAAAAAAACAAAAAAAAAAGGTAGAAGAGAGGAAAAGTTGGGTTTAGTGTTTGGAGTTCCGTTCGACGTTTTCGGGGAAAGCTTCCTTGCTACATTACTTGGTTTATGTTGCTACTCAGGTTCTTGTTTAACTTTTTTTTTAAATGTAAATTTTCATGAAAATCCAAGCATGAATAAAGTTATCTTAATAATTTCCATGTTTCCTGTAGTATGACGTACCAATATGAAAAATCAATCTTCCATTGTTTTATTCAAGTTCTTATATGCTTGTGGTTGCCTATTTTTCTTAGGTTGATAAGGATAAACAGATTTTCGTTATGTTAATTTAAAGAAAAGAAATTTGATTTTACGAGAGGATACTGAAAGCATGTTTTTAGAAGTGAAACGTAGTAGTAAATTTACTTATTTTTCATTGGAGTGTTATTCCATTTAGTAGTTGTCAGTTTGCTAACAAAGGAATCATAAAGCATCTGCGACGAAATCTAGTATAAAAAATGATGTAAAAAGAAAATTAGTAAGAAATGGAATGCATTTTGTTCCCACTTTTAAGAACACGAGAATAAATTTTAGTTCATGTAGTTTATAGTGGTGTTTTCTACTTGTATGGGGCCATTTATTTTATAGTTTGTTTGTTTAAGTTTCCATTGGTAAAAGTTTTATTTTAATTGAAAAGGGTTTGGGGAAAAAGTGATAATCTTTTGATTGTATTTGGGTATTAATATTGTCAAGAGAAAATTCATGTCAAGTTTTAACGAATATAATATTTTGATTAGATTTACTTAATCAACCATTGTTTACGTGAAGTTCTAACTGGTATGATATTAATTTTTGTTCTTTTTACTCATCTTGATCAAGTTAGAATTGACACTTTTGTTTAATTGTATTTTTTTTTTAAATATTTGTTTATGTTTCAGAATATTGGGCCTAAATTTAAATTAAGGCCTAATCAATTAATTTGTGTGAAATTTGAGTGAGATAGGTTCTTAGTCTTTAGAAAATTTAAAAGTTTACTATACAAGTGAAAATTAACGATGGAGTTGGAAAGCCCTGTTACCAACCATCGTTATAATTAAATTAACATATCATTTTAAAGCTGATCTAATTGGACTGGATAATTTTTTTTACATGTTAAAATCTTTCTTAGACTTAGGGAAAATGGGAACGGTTCATAAATGCTACAAAGGCGCGAGAAATATATCAAAACTCGTGGTAAGGCCGAAAAGTACTACTATCGGTAAGCCACGCATCAAGGCAGTTTTTAATAAATTCTCAATAAATAAAAACAGGATGTAAGTAACTTTTAGGCTAACAAATGTTCTATATATCTAAAAGATTAATTTATGTCAGACGTAAGTCATTAAAGCGACCGTGATAGAACCACGGGACTCATGGGGTGTCTAACACCTTTCCCTTGGTCAACAAAATTTCTTATCCAGATTTTTAGTTCGCAGACAAAAAATAAAGAGTCATTTCCTTTTGAACAGGGATTCAATAAGGTGACTTGGAACACCCAAATTCAATTCCAAGTGGCGACTCTATAAATAAAATAATCCCTATTCAAAACGTCACTTTAATTGGAAAAACTCATTTTCTCTAAAACCAACCTCCCTAGCGGGGTTGGATGCGGTGAAAAATAGGGGTGTGACAGTGATTATTGATGTTGTTCATGGAGTTCTTCACAACCTTCATAGCTTTTTAAAATAAAGTGAACCTTAGATCTATAAAGGTAAAGGGAAAAAGGTAAAGCTTTGTTAGTCTTGAAAGACTTACCATCACTCATCAACTAGTCTATCATATCTCAACCACTTTCCAACAACTTTCCATGATTCAAGAATCCATGTTTTAAGGGTAGTACAAGTCTAGTCAAAGACATTTGAGTCTTGAATTTTGAATTGAAAAGAAGCTCCAAAGACTAGTTTGTATTTCCCTCCATTGAAAAAGTTCCACCAAAGGTCCCAAATTGAAAATTCACCAAGACTTGAACTTTTGAAGTTAACAACTTGATAAAACCAAATCAATACGTGGCTGCCATATCAGGTTTTACTGTTCACACAACAAAATTTTAAGCTCAAATTTTGATCTTTTAGTTTCATTGTGTTGTCTCTTTAGTTTCGTTTGTTGATTCCATTACTAACTTATGAGCTAGTACTAGATTGTAAGTTAGTTTTGAAATCGTTCTTTGTGTTAAATTTCCTTTGTGTGTCCTAATTCTTTGAGTCATTGTAACGTCCTTGTGTTTTTTTCCTTACTCTTTGGAGTCATTTTCAACGTTGGATTCACCTCTCAACACCTCTCGGGAGTACAAGCAAGCTTTCAATACTTGTGAGATTGAGTGTGAGGGATCCGAGAGACCCGAAATAAAAGAGAGCGTAAGGACGTTTTGTATAACTAACGTGTTTTCTATTTTGTAGGTAACTTCTTTGCCACAATGGATACCATTTTAGCCCACCTTGATGCTATTGACCGAGAAATAGCTAAGGTGAATGCAAGTCTTGACAAATTGGGCTTGGATATGTCTACTATAATTGAGAGGTTGGATCGAGTGGAGAGTCAAAGGAATTCTCGTGATTGTACTTCCGAAGCTTTACCTCAAGCAATCAATCCTCCAAGACCACCACAAAATAACATAGACATAATCCAAGCCACCAAATGTCCTCCAACCCGAGACCTACATAGGTCGATCCCTCCTCCATTTGATCAAGTCCAATAAAAAGGACTTGGAAGCCAAATCTCTCTCGTCCAAGCTCCACAACCGAAGCTCCACTTTACCAGATCAATCCTCTCAACCGAAACTCTACTTTACCAAATCAATCATCTCAATCGAAACTCCACTTCACCAAAGTCGACATGTCCATGTAGAGAAGAATGATAGAAAAGAACATGATGGATATGGAGTCTACGACGATGCTTGTATGATGGTAGGAGACTTGTTTCAGATGAGATTGAAGACAAGGCTCAAGATGAAGGGGAAACTGAGATTCAAAATGAAGATTTAACTGAGACTTGTGTTAATATTTTGCAGGCTGTTTTGAGTGGTTTATTTTAAAATGGTCGATTGAACGAGGTAAAACCGTGAATTTGTGGGAGAATTCCTCTCAAGATAGAGAGGATGATATGGGAATAATCACAGATATGGACTTATGGGAGTACATGTTGGGTCCGAGACTTGGTGTGTGCAATTGAAGTGCAAAAGGGAACTAAGTGCACTAAAAATCAGCCAATATATTACACTTGATGGGCACCTAAGTCTCTAAGGGGCCTTCTGGTCTTTTTGTATTTTATTTGTAACCTAGTATAAATAGAACATTGTAGGGCTTTTAGACTTAGTTTATTGATGATGTTGTAAGTCTTAAGACCTTGGAAAACACAAGTCCTCTCTTCTCTTTGGAGGAAAAACCAAAACTAGGATACAAAAATAGGGTAGATTCTCTTTTGTTGTTGTTTGCTTGGAAACATTGATGCTTGGGAGGTGGATTCCGATCTTGTGTCTTTGTAAGAGATAGGTTTATTGTTGTATGTAGTGTTAAGGGTCCAAGATTGTCCATTCTTGGGTTCTTAAGATTATACCTTCATGTGGTCTATCTATCTATCCTTTTACCTTCTTGTAATCTTGTTTATTGTTTGTGTTGTAATCTTGTGTTCTTGTTGTTATTGTTAAATCCAAATCTTGTGTCTTCTTTTTTATCATCTTGTGTTAATCTTGTTCTTGTTCTTAATGTTGTTTTAGTGTTAAAATACACATTGTATCTTGTATTCTTCTTGTTGATAGCGAATCCGAGAGTGGTCTCCATCTTGATCCTCAGATCCTTAAGATTGTGGACTGATTTGGAGTGTGTTTTGTGCCTTCCATTGTCATTCTTATATCATAACCCTCAGTTGATATATATACCTGAGCACTACATAATATAAGTAATAAATGCGAAAAACTAGCAGAAACTTGCCATAAGGTTCAAAACGTCTAAAATACTCTAAATTGAAAATTGAATACTGGTACATCTGGCTAAAAAAGCCTCTAACTGTCTAATTTGTTGATTTGATGGGACATGTCCCCAACTAACTCCATCTACTGAAAATAAACTAAATTTAATGAAATAATGAAATAAAAAGCATCCTCGAATGTTGAGGACTCACTGCTACGTATACTACCACTGACTGAGTCTGGACTGCTAAAGGTGCTCTGGGGCTCGTGCTTCTGAACCTATGGTGTAAAGTAAAATACCATAGCACAAATGTATCAGTAAGTAGGAATGTACTGAGTATGCAAGATGAGGTAAAGATAAATGCAAGGGCTTATGCATGAAGAATTGCTCAACTGAATAATGTAAGAGTACTGCATGAGGACATATGCATGAATGCACAAACTATAACGGAAATTATGTGACTCTGAATACTGAGACTAGAATATTGCTTTACTGACGTCTGAACTTACTACTAATATTGAGATATTGAATAGATGAATCTACTCATATAAATAACTGAGTTTTGAGCTTGCTACTATTGACTGGCTAAACCTGAGATCAAACCTCTCTAACGGATGATCTTTGAATCTATTAATAATGATAAGGAATAATTGTATCTCAGATCAGACCTATCTAGTGAAAGGTCTCTAAATCTTTTAATAATAGAAATGATAGGCTGAGTTTGAGATCAGCCCTATCTAACGGGTGATCTCTGGATATATTAGTACCAATACTGATTAACTTTATGTGAGACCAGGCATATCTAGCTGGTGGTCCATGAAACTATGGAACTATCAAAGTTACTTACTAAGATGGGTGATTGTATCTGACAGTCCTGATTTCTGAATTCTACTCCAAAGACTGATACTAAAACTGCAACTATGAGAGTTTTCACTTAACCGACATTCCCTGAATTTGAACTAGTGAGGTCTAACCTGTAACCCGAACTGGAAGAGTATCAATACCGTTCCACGAGTAAATACCTCTGCTATGGTCAAGCTTGTCTAACGGGTGACCCTGAACTGAAAGTCAAGCCTAAGGCAGCATGATAGTCAAGCCTCAATCTAACGGGTGACTCTTGGTCCTGCAATTCTGGAGTAGAGGGATTGTTTCTAACGACTCTGCCTCTCTAATGGGGAAGCCGTCATCCCTGCTCTCTCTCGGTGCTAGTTCTTACTCTTAACTAAAAGACTCTGAACTGATTCTTAACTAAACTTAGACTGAGCTGAATCTATTATTATTCATATTTCTTGACTGATCTGATTGAGTTCACCCGGTTCCATTATCTGGCGGAATGCTACTTGAAATCTACTATCTAACTGAATGATACTGAATTCTTGACAACTTACTGAGTTTCATTGAAGCCTGGACTGGATACCGAAAACTACAGAATACTGAATACTGCTGAATACTTATTGTTGACATCTAAGTTTTGCCCTCCATAACTAAGTTTAATTTGGAGTTCTTTGATTTTCAAATAAAATTACAACATTTATTTTATCCGAATAAAGGATTTTCAAAGTAATTTATTTGGGTAAATTGGTCATTTTAAGTAGCAATTATATATTATCGTGTTCAATTTTACGAAATTTTATAATTTTGTTACTTAAAAATTTTTCGGTATGGACTGCGTACATCTTACCCCCCCCCAGACCCCACTAGGTGGGAATACACTGGGTTTGTTGTTCTTGTTGTTGTTACTTAAAAATTTATTTTACAAAATATTTGATTTTAGTCAAGGCTTATCTTGAAAATAAATTCAAATAATTAAAATATTGATTTAAATATAATTTGCTCTCGAAAATAATTTATTTGGATAAATATTTATTTAATTTTGTTAAATCAAGAAGCTCAAGATTAAACTAGGTATTAATTCGTATCGAATCTCGATTAAATTTAGTCAATTTATTAAATTTGACAAAAATTGAAATCAAGTTGATCAGAATTGCAATGAAATTGATCAAATTGATATCCAATTTGGTTAAGATTTAAGTAAAATTGACTAAAAATTAATTTTATTTGGCCATTTTTTAAATTACCAAATTTCTACCCCTTTTCTTTTACATTGGGCCACATAAAACTATCAGCAGCCCATTCTTAACCACACCAGCCCACCAATTAATTAATCCAACCTGGCCCATTTTCTCCTCTTCAACAAACAACAACAATATACGCACAAGAACACAAAAATCAGCGTACAAAAAACATCAGCAACTCTCAATCCAAATCCGAACGAACCCTACCCGAACCAGCTTCGACCTGTCTCCATCAACAAACAGCTCCAACACCATCGAAATCTGACCCAAACCCGCGATTACGCACCATAAAAAAATCAAGAGTCTTCTAAAACAAGCTAGGTGTTACCCCCAACGGCTCAATTCTGCGAATCTCGGGATAAGGGTACGATTTCGTACATATTTGGTGGATTTCTATTGGTTCTTGATGGAACTCGTTTTTCCCAAATCCTATTGGTCCACCCATCCCGAATCATCCAAGAAAAAACAACAAATTGGTATAATTTGTTGGGGGTAATGCGATTTTGAGTTCAATTTTTGTATTCCCTTTGGAAAAAGGATCCCTAAATTATCCTCACTTCGTTTCTATATAAAGAGCTCACTGTTGAGCTTGAGGGCGGATTTTTTTGGGGGACTCTTGGGAAAATTTTGGGTGGGAAAAATTTGGGGTTTTCAGAAAAACTGAGAGTTGAAAGGGGTTAGAAAAAAGAGAAGAAAATCTTCTTTGGAGGTTTCGGAGGGCAAAAATACCCCTTGGAGCAAGAAATGGTCTTGTTTCATAGTAAAAAGTTTTTTTTTTTCGGGAAGTTCGTTGACTAATTAGGGTTTCCGAGTTGACGACGACGTTATTTCTTGGTGGTTGCAATTCCGATGAAAGCCCGAATCACATTTTGCTGCCCCTAAACAGGTAATATCCTGTCCTTTTCAATTTTTGGTATTTTCTTCTTCTCGTCGATTTCTTAGTGTGTTAGCTGTATCTTCGTTATCGTTGTAGAAATTCTATGAATTGTTTGCTGGGAATTGTTGCTGTAGAGGCTATGAAAAGCCACAGGTTTTTGTGATAAAGGCATCTATCTTTACCGTGGTTTCTGTTCCATAGCTTAGCTGTTTCCTTTTGCAAAAAGTTGTTACAAGATTGTGGATGGTCGTTAGGCTTCATGTCTGAATATTACTGCAATTAGCCATTGCCTTCGCTCTAATCAAATGACTTCTTGTGTTGTCCGTTCCCATCCGTTTTAGTTTAAAGTGTTGTTCCTGTCTCAAGCTAAGCACATTATTTTGACCTAAGTTTGGTTTATTATAAAGCTTGGAGTTTTTTTCATCTAAGAATTCTTGACTTCCTGGATTTGCTGTTTTAGCTTGAATTGTTACCTGATTCGATTTAACTAAGGTTTTAGGTTATGTCGTTCATTGCCATGTTATGTTTCTTTTTCTGAAATTTGTCTTCTGGTTCGCTGTTTGGATATGGTTTCACTGTTTTACCTCGAATTGTTGATCGATATAACTTGACCAAGATTTTAGGTCCTTTAGTTCATTGTCAAGCTACGCCTCTTTCCGTCATCTGCTTTCCAATTCATTGTTAAGTCTTGATTAACATTTTATTAGGTAAAATTTTGAAGTGCAGATTTCTGTCTCAATTTTCTGTATGGTTAAATTGATATGTTAGCCCCCTCAATGTTTCTTTCCCCCACGGTTGTTTCCCAAATGATTGTGATATGTGATTCTTTAATCTCAGTTGCGGCTTCCATCTTAATAGTGGCTGCTAGCATCAGTTTAACTGTTTCCTTTCGCTCGTGTTAGTCTAAACTGTTTTTCCTTTAGTTCATCATTTTGACCCTTTGTTGCTTGCTTTGTGTTGGCTTAGTCATACTGTTGTTGAGAACACTATTTTAGCCTAACTTACCTATTCGTAGTATTGTTAATTACTCCATCCTAATCTTTCAAAACCAGTAGTTTGGTTACTTAAACGAATCTCAACCGTTCTTTCTCTAGTTCATAAAGAACTAAGACTATCGAATCTTGTTTGAGAAGTAGTAATCCATCTAAAGTTGATTGTTGCCGCCTTTTATATTGTGCTTATGCTTGGTATCTCATTCCTTTTATTTGCTTAATTAGAAGTTTAATATTATGGCTAGAGGAGTCTAATATTAATTCAATATACTGAGTCCTTTTCTTGATAACGAACCACCAAGAACTTTGCTAACAAGTGAACTGGTGGTCACTTTGTATGGTGATTGAGTGATTCTTTCCTTATAAACCCCATGGTCAACATATATGGTTGCTTATATACATTAAGTGATTGAGTGATTCTTTCGTTATAAACCCATGGTCAACATATGTGGTTGCTTATATACATTAAGTCTCTAGGATGTTTCAATTAGATTGAAATGTGTACATTGTATCTTCTCATGTCCAAATAATTATTTCAAGTCAACTAGAAAGAGGTTACATGTTTTGTCTTCAGGTTCTTTCATATGCCCCTTTGGTATGTTTGAGAAATATTTGGACTAGCTGAAATGTAAAATTCATTTGCATATAATGCTTCTTTGCTGAGTCGATACGAATATGTCTTACAATTTTTTTTAATCGGCTTTGATTATTTAAGATCCATACCACGTTGCTATTTTTCTTAAAAAAAATTAAAAAAATATTCGCATTAGTTTCCTTTTAATTTTTCCTCTCTTTGTTTGATCATGTGTTAGTAGGCTTCCTTCACTTTATTTTACTTTCTTTCCCCCTTCTTTCTTTGCTTGATTATATGCTAATGTGTTTTATTTTCCCTCTGCATGCATGAAATCATTTGAGTCCTACATGGACTCTTCCCTTTGTGCATATTCATCATGGGCCACTGAGGCCTACTATGTATATTGAGTTAAGCCCGAAAGAGAATCCATCGTAATGCATGGATACAAGGAGATCAAAGAAGAAGAAGGGGTTGAAATCCCACATTCGAAGCGGCTAAGAGACTAAAGTCTCATATGTTATTTTTAGTTAGTTATTGTTGTCCTTGTTTATTTTATTTGTTTATTTATTCATTCATTCATTCATTTCGGCCTCGAAGCCAAAGTTGTATTTAATAGAGGTGGAGCAAATTTTGAGCCAAAAGGGGCTCGAAAACTAGATCAGGACAGGTGAAATGGGCCGAAAGCCTAAACTAGTTTAGGACAGGTTGATTTGGGCCCAATGGCCAAAATCCCTTACTTCCTCCCCTTCCCTTGGTTCCCTATGTTTGTTTGCCTTATATGCTTTGTAAAGTCGCTAAAAAACTAGTTTTGCATAAACATCAAAATATTTCTAAAACCACTTTCTTTTTTAAAATCAACTTTTTTCAAGGTTAATCAAAGACGATTTTCAAACAGTTCGGATAATCGCAAGTTAGTGGACGTTTTAGGTGCCTAACACGTTCCTAAACGTTAATAGGAATCATTTACTCAAAATCTCTTATCTTAAACGATTTTTCTATTTTGGATCGTCTGATTCTTAATTTCTTTTCAAAATTAAGTGGCGACTTTTTAAAAGTTAAAATTTCTACCACACACTTATTGAATCGAAACTGAATACTGAGTTGGATTAGAGTGATATTGAGATTGGATTGCACTAATACTGAGATTACTGAATCTCTTTACATTCTGTAGCTGTCTAAATTCATTGATCATAGCACGACTGAGATTATCTTGAGATTGAATCAGCTTGAGGTACACATCTATATTTTTTGGATACAAGTACTCCTAGGACTCGATAGAAGGAAATTGACAAGACATGAATTCTTTAATTCATAACCAATATCAACATCATAGCAATAAATTCACTATTCACTTAATAAAAAATCTCTTCAAGGACTTGGAAATACCAAATAGTATTTACATAGGGAATGCACACCAACATTTCATAAGTCATCCCACAAGATCTTGCATTAAACACATAACATGCATTCAAGTGTACATATTTGAGGATTTCGTGCTAACATGCCACGTAGCGATTTACTTGCTAGGGGTAGTATTCTTGTCCTGATTCCGTGCTCCTTGTTTTTAGTACGAGTCTGGGTGCTTTCCTCTGTTTTTTTCTATTTATGGCTGCCGTATTTATGTTATGTAATCTTGTAACTTTGTTCGGTGCTTTACTATGTATTTGTGTGGTATCTTGTGGTATATTGTGGTATCTTGTGTCTTGAGCCGGGGGTCTATCGGAAACAACCTTTCTACTTCTTTAGAGGTAGAGGTATGGACTGTGTACACCTTACCCCCTCTCCAGACCCCATCAGGTGGGAATACACTGGGTTTGTTGTTGTTGTTGTTGTTGTATGCTAACATGCCACAATTAATTCTCTAAAGCTTTTTAACAAACACTTGGCATGAATTAGTTAACACATAGTTGGGGATTTCTATTCAACGTGTTATAAGGACTCTAATTTCTTCACATAAGCATTTTATCAAACATGTGGGGAGCATGCTTTGGTTATTCAATAATTTCTATACCTAATTATTTGAAACGCATCAACATCATGCAACTTGAAGGTTTTTTTTATCATGAACATCACATAGCCAACACATACTAGGGTCAAAGCTTTAATCTTTATAATCAAAACATGAATCAAAACTTATCAACAACATGAGCTTCAACTTCTATTCACATGAATCATGAAATCTCATAAAAATATAAACTTTAAAATCATAAAAAGGGTTTTTGAACTTCTTGGGTGGAAGGGACCCAAGAATCAACATTTGCATACCTTAATATATGATTTTTGAAACTTTAACGGTGAAACCTTAATGATCTAGGTCTTGAACTATGAACCCTAGGTCTTGTTCTTGAAGAAAATTGAGAGAAACAATGTAATTTTGGGTTAATAGTAGCTAAATCTCATGTTAAAGGATATATAAAGAAAGAAATCACAAAATACTTATTTGATTAAAATAAATATCTTTTTGCAAAAGTTTAGGAAATGTAACGATAATTTAACATATAGCCACAATAATAATAATAATAATATTGATGATTCTTAGTTTTAAGAATACAAATAGTTGAAGGACTTTCATAAACTTCTAATTATAGGAATATCATACATATATATTTTTTGAGCTATCAAAATTATTTAGAAGCGCAAAGAGATGATTTGAATAAAGGCGGAACAAATTTGGGTGTCAATACAAAGGACTTCTACTGGATAACAAACTCTAATGAGTTGAGTGATTGTCTCAAGAAAGAAATCTCATCCACTGAAGGACTTCTTGAAGAAATTTGCTTAAATGGAGAAAGTGATTGGCATAATCACTCAAGCACTTACGAAGCAGAAAAGGGGAATTGACAGATTGATTTTGCGAAGTTCTACTCAATAACTAAAGAAACACATTGAATAACCTAGTCCTAGTATAGAATATGGATAAGACTTTTAACATTGTTAGGAGTTGTTCATTGTGTTGAACTATTGATGTAATATTAGTTTCAGTATGTTATAAATTGAACTAGGAGCTAGTCTTTGAGTTGGGAAAAACTCAGAGACTTTGGGAACACAAACCTTGGGTGGTGTGTTTGTAGTTAGGAATTAGAGTTTATAATTCCTGGCTGTTAAGTTAAAGGAATTAGAATTTATAATTTCTGGTTGTTGAGTTGTAGGAATTAGAGTTTATAATTTCTAAGTTACAAGAGTTTTGTAATCAGTCGTTGTTGAGGCTCAGAGTTATTTAGTGAAGTTGGAGTTAAATATTATAGAGGTACAGGTTGTGTTTTTGAACATTTTTTTGAGCCGGGTGTTTTTTATGTAAAAACGTTTGTGTTCTCTTCTTTTTGTCTTTACTACTTTCGCTAGAACACATTAGGAAACCCATTCCATCGTTAAACAACTGCTAGGCTAAACTAAGGTAATCAGTAGGGCATGTATTCTAACAAATGGTATCTAATACATGTTGTCTTAAAAAAGGTTAGCAACTAAGAAAAAGATCGCTATGATAAATTTCGCACAACCTACTGGTCATAGTGAAGGTCAATCCACTACTAGACCTACACTCTTTTATGGTTCTCACTTTATTTAGTGGAAATCTATGTTGGAAACATATCTTCAAAGTAAAGATTATGAATTATGGGATAGAACTATTGATGGACCAACAATTCCCATGAAGACAGTGGACACCCCCATGATGTCCGTCATTTTCTTGATTTGATCAATGAATTCCTGAGGGCCTTCATACCTTAGACCTCAGGAAGGTTGGAGGATTCATTCGGGTGAAATCTCGAATCGTAGCTGCAGCTGAGTTGGCCACTAGGTTGGTTGGAATAACTGTTTGCCGTTCATTATGAGCAACAATTGATTAAGCAAGAGTGGTAAATGCGGTCCTGAACTCCGTAAGAGAAACAGGATCGCCCAAAGGTTCTTCGAGCTGACGGGCTGACTGATTTCTTCTTTTAGGAGGCATATTCTGAAATAAAGAGAAGAAGTGGATTAGACTGAGAGACTGACTCGTGATTATGCTCACTGGCATAACATAAATACTGAAATAGAGGAAACTGTTCCTATAAGATCTCATAGCCTCCTACACATAAATGTGTTGTGCAATACACCCATGTACAAGACTCTACTAATTGGGGCATTCAGACTTCCTAGGACTCTATTAAACCTTAGGCTCTGATACCAAGTATGTAATGCCTTAATTTTTTTAACCGAAATTTTACACGGTGCTCATGACCCCGAAGGACCACAAGCTAACCCATAACTGATATCTGTACCTGTATATTGCATAAAACATGGTATAATGCGGAAACATGAATTGAAAGGCCATAAGGTTCAATACTAGACATAATCTGAATAGTAATAACATCTGAATAAGGTGGTATCAAAATACTAAAACAAAACTGAAATAACTATCTGACATGCTATAGTCTAAAAGCCTCTGAACTGTTTGAATAAGGAGTTGATGGAACATGTCTCCAACTAACTCGAACTACTGAGATAAATTAAAAACTGAAATAGAAATGAAATCATTATGTCCTCAAAAGATGAGGACTCACTTCTAACTCTGACTGCTGATACTAAAATCAACTGCCGATCTGGAGCTCGTGCCTCTGAACCTATGTTGTAACATAAAAATAAAGCACCATAGCGTGAATATGTCAGTATGATGGAATGTACCGAGTATACATGTGAGGTAGGCTGAATGCATGGGGTTCACATGCATGACAATGCTAACTGACTGTCTAACATGAACGTGAGAATACATACATAAATGCGTAACTATAACTGACAACATGATATCATGATTACTGTATCTGAATATAATTGGTAACATAAATGACTGTAACTGAATATAAGTGATAACATGAATGACTATAACTGACAGTCCTAAATCTGATGGAACTATCTGAGTCTTATACTATATCTGAGTTTGATGTGTCTGACAGACCTAAATCTGAAAAACTATCTGAGTTCTATTACTAAGACTGATTGACTGTATCTAAAAGTCCTGATTCTGTAACATGAAATTGTGGGAACGTACTATTTAACCGATATGCCCCAAATATGCTATAATAGCTAATCTGAGGTCCAATCTGTGCCCTAATTGGAAGGGTGTCAATACCGCGCCACTGGCAAGGACAACATGTGAGTAACCCTCATATAACAGGTAACTCTAGTAAGAATGGTGGGAACCCTCATATGACAAGTTAAGCTATCTCATCTACCCTCATATAGCAGGCTACGATGTCTCAACCTATGCTAGCTACATAGTTTTAGAACGCAAGGACTTCTTCTAAGAATCACACCCTCATATAACAGGTGAGTTCCCATCCTTGGGCTCACTCGGTGCTAATTTCTACTCCCATCTGAATGGACACTGAACATGATTTACTGAACTGAACATGAGTTGAGTTACTAAGTTCCGTTGGCTGACGGAATACTATTGATATCTAACAACTAACTGAGTCATGAGATCATGGAGATTTCCTGAGTCGTAAGACTGTTTGAAGTCTAAGGATCATAGCATGACTGAGAGTATTGTGAAAACATGACATGGCTCTAGGCATACAACTAATATTTCAGGTACAAGTACCCCCAGGACTCGAAAGAAAGAAACCGACATAGCATGATTTACTTAAACACTTAACTAACATCATAATACATACTACATTCATAGGAGTATTTCATCAAACATGTAATTTGCATAAACTTGTATATACATGGAGATTTCATGATATCATGCTAGTTAAACAATATTCCTTATATTAGGCATTTAATCAAACACATTGCAGGCATGACACATGTAAACATCATTGTTCAATTCTAATTTCATCTAAATCTTAGTGTTACATGAATCTATGGCTATAGTAACTAAAAACCCATAGAAATTATCAACAATAATGGAGTAGAATCCTATTTCACATTTATCAACATGAGCATGAGCAGCCAAATCATGAAAACATGAAGAAAATCCAGGACTTAAGTTTTAGAAAAGTGTTTTTCGACTTCATGGATGAAAGGGGTCCATGAATGAACACTATGCATACCTTAGATTGTGATTTCGTGAAGATTTATGGTGAAACCTTCCTGAATTTGAATCCCCAATAAGAACCCTACCTTGTTCTTGAGATAAACTTGAGAGAAACTAATATATTTTGGGTGAAAAGTGGCTGAATCATGTGTTAAAGGTCTTAAATAGGGGTGAGAAGTTGACCCTTTTAACCTTGGACATGTAATTTAATTTTCAGTAAAATTTCCCGAATTGGGACCTTGGCGCGATGTGCCACCATGGCGCCAAGTCACTGGAAATTGACAAATGGGAAATTGTACAATGGCGCGATGCGAAGCTATCGCAAAGCCATTTTGTATATGACTTGGAAGTTTGGTGCGATGCACCAGTATCGCGGAGTAACACTATAAATTGACAATTGCCATTTGAGCTATCTCCGCGAAGCGCTAAAGGCTCAGGTCAAATACTGACTCACTAAAAAGGCCTTAACTCTTCGTCCGGGTGTTAGATTTGGGCGAATTATATATTGATGGAAAGCTTATTTAATTTTTTACGTGATA
Source organism: Capsicum baccatum var. pendulum (assembly GCA_030864225.1). Taxonomy (NCBI): domain Eukaryota; kingdom Viridiplantae; phylum Streptophyta; class Magnoliopsida; order Solanales; family Solanaceae; genus Capsicum; species Capsicum baccatum. Next base: position 16,342,794 of record CM061550.1, read on the forward strand.
GGAAGTGAAAATTATGGAAATACCATGCGTATAAGAATGAATTCTTATTTCAAAGCAAGTTCTGACATACTTGAGATGATTTTTAAGCTAAGAAAAAGCACGGGTATTACATGTTCTATCCTTGACATCGGAGTAGAATCTTAACTTTAGTGATCACTATTTAACCCACTCGGGGTAATCAAAATCCTACGGTGGTTCATAGTTCTAGGGCATGATACTTCGGAATCAAGACCAACTCGGTGCTAAATACTAATCCCATACTTAGGCTCAAAACTTTTAGTAAATCCACTTTAAATAATACTTAGAAAGTGTAATGGAAGCTAACTATGCTTCGCTTTGCTTTAAATCATAGATAAAAGTGGATTCCTATATTAGCTTAGGATCAAAATCAACTCATTTCTTGAAACTTAGGTATACTATCATCAATAAGCTTTAAGGCTTCAATAGCATGGAAATATATGTACACTTCTTGAAACTCCTTAGAACATATCAAAAATTCATTCTTGGACTTAAGGCATGAATACATGTTCAATAAATCTCAATTTTAAATGAAGAGTAATTAATGAATTCAACCTTAAAATCACTCAAGACATCAATCATTGTAGGAATATACAATTCATAACCTTAAATTCTCAATTCAAAACATAAAATAGATGAAATATCACAAAATTCAAGACTTGAACAAATTTATAATCTCATAAACTTGAAGTTTAGCAAACTAGGCATATTCGACTTGAAAATATAAAATTCTTTAAGAAAACTAAAACTTTGGGCACAAGATCGAAAGGAGTTTTCTTGTTCAAACCGCACATACCTTAGATTTTGAACTTAATGAATAGACTTGCTTTCGAGATGTTACTTGTATTATTGAATAAGGGTTCTTGGAGTTCTTGAACTAGGAACTAGGAATCTTGACTTAATTTGGATAATCGGTGGAGAAGTCTTGAGTTTCTTGGAGGAGAAGTATGATGAACTAGGGTTTTTGGTTGAGGGAACTTTGAGAAATATCATATATGATGCTTGTAATGACCCTAAATCTGATGTTTGAATAATTTAAGAGGCTTGGAAAAAGTCCAAAATGCCCCTTTTAACTTCTGAATAAAACTGCAAAATTTGAACTAGGAGCCTGATTTTATGGGCTACCACGATGCACCACTATATAGCTATTCTTATCATGAGTTCATGCATTTTCTAAAGTGAATTAAGTACCCCTATATGAGATGATAGACAAGGGTACTCCATACAATTTGACTAACACTCGGACGTACAATCTGGCATAATCTTCAGATATGTAAGATGTATGCAATATCAAGAAATACACTGACTTAGTTAACCTGTACACAACAACCCAAATCAAATCATGATGATGACACGAGAGAGGCAAACTATTTATAAAATCCATATTCACCTCTTCCTACTTTCAAGTGGGAATACCAAACTCTTGCATCACACCACCAGGTCATTGGTGCTCTACCTTAACCTGTTGGCAAGTTACACACTTCACCACAAACTCTGCTATATCCTTCTTTATGCCACTCCACCAATAGATTTCCTGCAAGTCGTAGTACATTTTGGTAGCATTGGAATGAATAGAATGTCATGTGCCATGCCCTTCAACCATAATTCTCTATCTCAAATTGCCCACACAAGGAACACATAATCTACCCTATAGTCTCAACACACCATCTCCTCCTTAGGAGAAAACCTCTACCTTTTGGTCCTTAACTGAATCCTTCAGTTTGACCAAACTAGGATCCATGTATTGCTTCTCCTTCACTTTTGAAACAAAAGAGGATTCAGAACTACTTTGAACCCAAATATTACCCTCAACTGAATCAAGCAACCTAACACCCAGTCTTGCTAAACGATGCACTTCACGAGACAATTCTTTCTTATCTTTCTCTACATGAGCTACACTTCCCATAGACAACCTACTAAAGGCATCTGCCACTACATTAGCCTTGCCAGGATGACACAACACACTCATATCAAAATCTTTTAACAAATCTAACCATATCCTCTATCTAAGATTCAACTCCTTCTGAGTAAACACATACTGTAGGCTTTTGTAATCCGTAAACACATCAACATGAACACCATACAGATAGTGTCTCCAGATTTTCAAAGCAAACACAACAGTAGCAAACTCAAGATCATGGGTTGGGTAATTCTTTTCATATGGTTTCAAATATCTAGAGGCATAGGCTATAACTTTACCTCTCTACATCAACATACAACCCAGGCCAACTCTAGAGGCATCACAATAAAACATAAAACCATCTACACCATCAGGCAAAGTCAACACAGGGGCTAAAGTGAGTCGAGTCTTCAACTCTTGAAAACTCTTCTCACAGTAATCTGACCATAGAAACTTAACTTTCTTTTGGGTTAACCGGGTCATAGAAGACACAATAGAAGAGAAAACTTGAACAAAATGACGGTAATAGCCAGCTAGACCCAATAAACTTCTAATGTCAGATGGAGAGATAGGTCTAGGCCAATTTTTTATAGCTTCTGTCTTTTGGGGATCAACTCTAATGCCTTTGATTGAAATAATATAACCCAGAAAAGCTACGGACCTTAGCCAAAACTCACACTTGCTAAATTTAGAGAATAATTGCTGATCTTTAAGAGTTTACAGGACGATTCTAAGATGATCTGCATGGTCATTCTCACTATGAGAGTAAGCAAGAATATTATCTATGAACACTATGACAAACATATCAAGATATTGCTTGAAATATCAATTCATGAGGTCCATGAAAGATATTGGAGCATTAGTTAGCCCGAAAATATGACTAGAAACTCAAAATGACCGTAACGGGTTCGAAAGGCTGTCTTCGAAATGTCGCACTCCCTTACTTTAAGCTGGTGATAGCCGAATCTCAGGTCTATCCTTGAGAAGTAACTTGCACTTTGTAATTGATTAAACAGGTCATCAATTCTCAAAAGAGGGTACTTGTTCTTGATAGTGACTTTATTAAGCTGGCGATAGTTAACGCACATACACAAGGAACCATCATTCTTTCATACGAATAGGACAGGTGCTCCCTAAGGAGACACACTAGGCCGTATGAAACATTTTTCTAGAAGGTCTTTGAGTTTATCTTTCAAATCCTTAAGCTCTGCGGGTACTATACGATAGGGAGGAATAGAAATAAGATGCGTGTCGGGAAGAAGGTCAATCTCGAACTCTATCTCTCTTTAGGGAGGTAACCTTGGGATATCTTTTAGAAAAACCTCAGGAAACTCATTAACTATGTTTACTGATTGAATGGTCGGAGCTTCAGACTTAGTGTCTTTAACTCTAACTAAATGGTAGATGCAACCCTTGGAGATTAACTTTTTGGCTTTAAGATAGGAAATAAAATGACTCTTGGGAGATACTGAACTCCCGAACCACTCAAAGACTGGATCATTAGGAAATTAAAACTTGACCACATGGGTACGACAGTCTATAGATGCATAACAAGAGTGAAGCCCATCCATACCCAGAATAAGGTACCATGTCTAACTCTATCAAATCAGCAAACATGATTTTATGGAGAACAGTAATAGGAAACTTTTTATACACTTGCTTAGCAACAATTGACTCACCTACTGGGGTAAAGACTAGAATAGGCTTAGGGATACTTTCAGAGTTTATCTCAAAATTCACAATAACCAATGGTGTCACATAGGAAAAACTTGACTTGGGGTCCAACAACGCATACACATCAAAATGAAAAACACGAAGCATAACGGTAACAACATCTGGTGAATCCTCCTACTCCTGGCGAGATGGAAAAGCATAAAAATAATTCTGGTACTGACCGCCAATAATACTAGATGAAGCGCCATGAGGAGGGACTGGACCGGCTATAGAAGTTGGGGCATTGGCAGTTTGAGTCTGGGGTCAGGCATCACGGTTCCCCTACCTAGCATGTGGACACTCTCTAAGTATATATCCCAACTTTCCACAACCAAAGCAACCCCTCTGCTCAACCAAACACTCACTCGAATACGTTTTGCCACACTTAGCACATGGGGGAAAATTAGGCATGTTACTCACACTATTCTGGGACCTGGATATTGTAGACCTATTTTCTTTCTCCTGCCTACCTCTAGGTGCAGGAGAACTGGCTGATAAAGGTGCCGGCATAGATAAACGACTCTAAAACTATTGACAGATCCCTCCATGGGATCTAGTCTGACCATACTCAAGCTGTTCTGATCTAGCCCTCTTGTTTCCTCTTACTCTATCCCTCTCCCTTATCTTATATGCTTCGATCTTCTAAGCATGCATCATCAGCCTAGCAAGATCTATATCCCTATTCAGCATAGCAGTCCTGTACTCTTTTAACACTAATCCAGATACTTCAGTCATAAACTCACTTATACTAGTTTGGGCGTCAGCTATCAAATCAGGGGCATACTTAGCTAATTGGTTAAACTTAAGGCAATACTCCTTTACAGTCATGAAGCCTTGACTTAGGTTCATAAACTCCTCCACCTTCGCTTCCCTTATCTCTAACGAAAAGAACTTATCCAAAAATATATCGTGGAACACCTTCCAAGTCATGGGAGCAACATCCTCTCCTCTATTCTTCCAACACGCAAAAACCTAGTAATAAGCAATATCTTTCTGACGATAAGATCCCAGCTCAACACTCCCTTCCTTAGAAATATGTATGACTTGAGTGATCTTCCTCACCTCCTCAAGATACAACTGAGTGTCTTCACCTGCCTTATACCCATAGAACTCTAGATGATTCATCGTCATAAAATCATGAATCTTAGTAGCAGATAAGTTACCTCCTTGCTGATGCGGAACTATGGCCTGGGTATTGTTCTGAACACTCATGGTGACTGCTTGGGCTAACGCCTGAAAAGCTACCCAAAACTCAGCATGGGACACATTCTTATTCAGGGGATCTAAAGGTTGATATGGCTCGTTATCATTTCTACGGGCTCGGCGAGGAGGCATTTTCTATCATAAAATAGCACGAATTAATAGCAGATAGGGACAGTTGTAGGCACGATAGGCTCTAAAAGAAAGAGATGATTTTTCCTAAAATGTCTCATAGCCTCTTTCTCATAGATGTGGTACGCTACACATCGATGATCAAGACTCTACGTAACATGGCTTGTCAGACTCCCTAGGACTCCTTAAACCTTAGGCTCTGATACCAAGTTTGTAACACCTCGAAATCCCATCCCGGAATGTCACACGGTGCTTAAGGCTACAAGTAGCCCCAAGCTAACCCTTTGAACCTGCTACTACATGTAAAGTTTACTTAGAGATGAATAAAGAAAAATAGTGGTACAGTCATATCATGATCATAATAAAATGCGAGAAATGTTTGTCTGAACAGTCAAAATACTGCAAGTCTAAACATACTGATAATCTAGTCTGACAAAGTCTCTACTACTCAAGAAACTAGAGAGATATTGGGACAGATCCCCAACTATCTCATACTCAAATGAAAAGAGATAAAACAACTTCTAATAAAACTCAATATCTGGATAATAGGTCCTCGAAGCATAAGGACTCATCATTGTAGGAATATAGACAAAGGTACTTGGGATCATTGATGCTGCTGGGACTGAGTACCTGAACCTACATTATGAGACAATGCAGCACACAGACGTATATGTGGATCAGTACTTTGAGGATGTACTGAGCATATGGGGGTGTATGCAATTTAATCAATATTATACATCTTTATAGAAAACATGCATGCTAATATAGATGACTAACATAGATTGAATAAAAACTCTCATAAATCATGAATAAGGAAACATGTAACATAAATCAGGTGAGTCATTACACTTTATTCTGAATCTACATCCTTTCTTTGTTGTCAAACTTGTAAGCCAGATGAAATCTTAAAACAACAACTTTCAGGACATACTCCTTAATCTTTTGAAAACAAGGAACTTCTTTGGAAATTTAGGACTTTAAGACTTTATAACTTTGGAATTTGGGACCTTTAACTTGGGACACTTGGGAGTTTCTTCTAACCGACATAAACCATGTGAGCTGACATGGAGTCCAACGTCTTACCCACGTTGGGGAGAGTTTTTTAATCCTTGCCATCAGAGTATAACCTTAACTTTAGTGATCACTTTCTTAACACACTTGGGGTAATCAAAATCCTACAGTAGCTCATAGTTCTGGAGCATGAGACCTCAAAATCAAGCCCAACTCGGTGCTATATACTACTCTCATACTTAGGCTCCAAACTTTTAGGAAATCCACTTTAAATAATACTTAGAATGTGTAACCCAAATCGGTGCTAACTATGCTTCGCTTTGCTTTAAATCATAGATAAAAGTGGATTCCTATATTAGCTTAGGATCAAGATCAACTCCTTTCTTGAAACTTGGGTATACTATCATCAATAAGCTTTAAGATTTCAATAGAATGGAAATATAAGTACACTTCTTGAAACTCCTTAGAACATATCAAAAATTCATTCTTGGACTTAAGGAATGAATACATGTTCAAGAAATCTCAATTTTAAATGGAAAGTAATTCACGACTTCAACCTTAAATTACTCAAGACATCAATCATTGTAGGAATATACAATTCATAACCTTAAATTCTCAATTCAAAACACAAAATAGGTGAAATATCATACAATTAAGACTTGAACAAATTTATAATCTCATAAACATGAAGTATATCAAACTAGGCATAAATTCGACTTGAAAATATGAAATTCTTTAAGAAAACTGAAACTTTGGGCACAAGAACGAAAGGAGTGTTCTTGTTCAAACCCCACATACTTTAGATTTTGAAATTAATGAATAGACTTGCTTTTGAGATATTACTTGTATTCTTGAATGAGGGTTCTTGGAGTTCTTAAACTAGGAACTTGGAATCATGACTTAATTTGGAGAATTGATAGAGAAATCTTGAGTTTCTTGGAGGAGAAGTATGATGAACTAGGGTTTTGGTTGAGGGAATTTCGAGAAATATCATATATGATGCTTGTAATGACCCTACATCTGATGTCCTTTTTAACTTCTAAACGAAACTGTAAAATGTAAACTGGGAGCCCAATTTTATGGGCCACCGCAATGTGCCACTATTGCGGTGGCTCACTGGAATTTGACGAATGGGTATCTAGGGGTCACTGCGACACGGAGCCATTGCGTTGTTCCATTGGTTGGGACCTAAAACTTTAGCGCGACGCGCCACGATCGCGCTAGGCTACTGGAAATTGACTATTGGGAAATTGGGATCCTCCGTGATTCTACACTATCGCGAAGTCCCACTGAAATTGGATATTTGTTAATTAAGCCCTCTCTGTGATGCTCTATACAACAGAATGACGGTGTTTTACGATTAGAACTTAAATTAGCCATAGCTTCTTGTCCGGTTATCGGATTTAGGTGAATCTTATATCGTTGGAAAGCTAATTCAATTTTCCACATGATAAAAAGTTGAAATTAAGAAAATTCTATATGATTTAAGCTTTACTCACTTAAGAAGTCATTCTTTAACCTTATAGAGTTGGAATTAAGCTTAACGAAGGTTCGGGGTATTACCACACATCAACATGCATCCCATAAAGATAATGCCTCTAAATTTTCAAGCAAAAACAAAAGTTGTCAACTCAAGATCATGTGTATGATAGTTTTATTCATGAGGATTAAGTTGTCTAGAGGCATAGTCTATGACCTTACCTCTCGGCATCAAAACACAACCTAGACGAACTCTAGAAGCATAACAGTAAATAACAAATCTATCTGTACCACTAGGTAACATCTAAACTGGGGATGAAGTGAGTTGAGTCTTCAACTCCTGAAAACTTTTCTCACAGGAATCTGACCACTAAAACTTAACTTTCTATTGAGTCAATCTAGACATGGGGGACGTAATAGATGCAAACCTTTCAAAAAATCATCGGTAATAGGCAGCTAGACCCAAGAAACTCCTAATTTCTAATGGAGATATGGGTCTAGGCCAATTTCTCACTGCTTCGATCTTTTGAGGATCAACTCTATAGCTATCACCGAAAATAATATGGCCAAGGAAAGCTACAGGTATTAGACAAAATTCACACTTACTGAATTTAGTGAACAACTGATGATCTCTAAGTGTTTGCAACAGAATTCTGAGATGGTCTATATGGTCATTCTCATTACGGGAATAGAGAAGGATGTCATCAATGAAGACTATGACGAATATGTCTAAGTACTGCTTGAACACTTTGTTCACCAAATCCATGAAAGCTGCTAGGGCATTTGTTTGTCCGAAGGACATGACTAGAAATTCAAAGTGACCATAATGGATTTTGAAGGTTGTTTTTGAAATGTCACATTCCCTTACTATAAGCTTATGAGAGCCTAATAATTATCATATCATGCTTCCCATATTCTTAACAAACAGTTTAAGAAAAATCATGCTCCATGTCATGAGGATCTTGGCATGATAATACATATGAATCCATGTAAGTTTCTCATGATAGATTACTAATTTAAAGTTAACGTGTTTATAATTCTATAGAGAAAAAGTGTACTTATTTTATTATATATATTTTGTGATTTTGTAGCTTATGGAGATTGTAAGTACAAATGAAATATCTCAACAAGAGTGTTCCTTCAATTAGAGGATGCAAAGTACTTTAGTTTGTATTAATTATGTTAATCATAATTATGAAGCATCGTTGAACAAAAAATGATTGCTTCTTTCACCATATGTTAATCATTTTAGCATATGTGTAATATCCTCTATTTTAGTATCTTTATGAAAAATATTTGAGATATTATAGTAGTATCTTGATCTGAATTTTATGAATGTGAAGATTTTGATTATAATTACATATTTTAACATGGTGATGATAATAACCCGATCGGGTCCAAGTTGGTTATTGGGTTGGGAGCTTCTGTCACGATCCAAAAGTTGAGGTTATGTTGATACTTATCTCAGTCCAATCTTGATAAGTAAGTCAAGTTCCCAAAATAAGAAATTTCTAAAGTAGTAATAAAATAGAACAAGATGAGACATTTAGAACGAAGTTAGGTCAAAACTTAGACATTTTTGTCAAGATTAGAGCAAACAATATAATGCTAAAAAAGACCCATACTATCTATTCTAACCCTCGCAACGACATCACATAATGAATAAAGACAGTCAAATACACAAATAAGTTCAATGATGTCAAATAAAGTGCCCAAACGGACAACTCGGAATAAATAATATCACGAGTCAACAACAACAAAATATAAGCCCTCACTTGGACATCACACAATATACAATTATGAAAAATATTTTTCATACTTATTTTCCCCAACTCAAGCTCAAATGGTGAAGAAAAATCTAAAAATCACGCAAACCTAAAGCTCAAGGTCCAAAAATAGTGAAAAACTACAAAAAGGAGTATATATAAAGCAATGTCTGCTTTAGCGGCTAAATAACTGCTAAAGCGGTACCAGGCTGTTAATGCGGCTAACCGGACACTTGGTCGCTAAAGAGGCTACTACTTAAGCGGTCTTAGGCTGCTAAAGAGGCTACTTGTTAATTGGTGCTTGACCACTTAAGTGGCTACACAAGATATTAGCTCATCAACAACTTTGCTAGGTTTGCAAAGTTGTCGATCGATCCCTCGAGATTCATTGAAAATCCCATGAATGCAAATAAATTATGCTACTAGACTAAATTTGACATTCCAGATTCAATGACAACGTTAGTTTTTCAAAATGAGAACATGTTAAATAAATTAGTCCTCGAAGTTTCTAATTTCACTAGTAATTCAAATGAAGGATCGAAATGCAAACTAAATACTCTGAACTCAATTCAACCCTACTATTAACCCAACTTTGATATTCCGGATCTAAAAAAACCATCTAAATTATCATCCAGCACTCTGAACATCAAATGTTGACTAAAGTCAAGTATAACTTTTCGAGCACCTAAAAAACCATAAACTACAAAACCCTCTCGAAGATATTGAAAACTGTGTCAACCATTCATAGACCCCAAAATCACCATATAGCAACTAGAGAGAAGTTAAAAAATGATCAAATTACATAAAAATAAGATTGTCACAAATCAATTCATTACAGTGTCATTCCAACTAGGCTGAGTTTACATGGGTATAGCTAGATTTGTTTGGTGTTGGGTTCTAACCGATCAAAATGGCTTTATACTAAAATAATCTTTGCATTTCAATTTATCTGTCTTTGTTTTGTGGCATAATAGTTCTACTTCAAAAATCATTTTGAAAACTTATTCAAATTTTTAAAACAACATTAAGAAAACAAGAATCGCCAATTAATAAATTAAAAAAAATTAAGAAAATCTTTTGAAAACTCTTAAGCGTTAAAACAGAAAAGACTTAGAATATTTTAAAATTTCTAAATTAATGCTTTTCATTGTATCCTAAAGGAAAAACATTAGTGAAATGAATTAATAATGCATGATTTCAGTGATGAAAATGTGACCAGTGAAGAAAAAAGAAAAGAGGAGGACAAAGGAGATACTAAGAAAATTGGATATTTAGTTTTAACAATCCCTCCGTTTTTTTATTTGACATTTATTTCCTCCATTCAATAATATTTATTCATGTTATTAAAATAAATATTCTACAATACTTCTTTGGCTTGAAAAAATTTAATGAATAATTTACGCTTTTCTATCAACTTTATCCTTAATATTAAATATTATTCCTCACTCAATGTATTTTTTAAAATATTAAATTTATTATATTGAAATAGTGATGTAGTGAAACTACCATATCGTTTACTGTTTCATTAATTTGTGTGATAAGTTAATAGTGGACAAGTATTGTTAGATGAAGAAATACTTTTAAAATAAATAATTATTTTACTTGTCACTTTGACATATTTAGAAAAGACAATAAAAAAATTTATTTTATTCTTACCATTAATTACTTATTTTTCAAATATGTTTCAAGAAATTATACTAATCATTACAAATAAACTAATCAGTAATTATTTTGAATATGACAAGTAGGGAGTAGGGTGTGGAAACGTCTTCATATATCCTTGCACCACAATTTTGGAACTCTAAACATTATGCTTTTGTGACATAGTGTGATATACTCCCTTCGTTCTATTTTATTTGTCTCAATTTAACTTGACATATTGATTAAAAGAATAATTAATAACATTGCTAATTTATCATATTACTCATATTAAATAATATTTACCTTTTAATTTTAAGAAAAATTATTAATGCAAAGGGTAAAACGTGGAAATTTTTTTTTGTCTCTTCTTGATTTGTGAAAAATGACAAGTAAAATAAAAAATTAAATTAAAAAATTTAAGACGAGTAAAATAGGACGGAAGAAGTACATATTTGAAACTTCATAACCAATATGGTATTATTAGCTTCTTTTAAACGCATAAATTATGTTTTCTTTATTCTGTTTATATATATATATAGTTTTAGCTTGTTTCGAGATTGATCGAAAAGGAAAGGCTCCACAATAACTTTAGATTTGAATTTTAACATTTTGTGGTAGGTTATAGCTTAACTTTTTTCAGACTGAATTAAGTAGTTAATAAACTTTAAAAGCATGTTATGTGTTGGAGATGGGATATGAAAACCATAATCTTGAATTATTATAATTGTCGTGTGCCCATGTGAGGGTTTAATTGCATATTATTATTGACTTGAGAGGTGGTAAATGTTGCGATGTTTGTGTGGTAGCTTCATTTGATGATTGTAATTTTTATGTCACGAACCGATTTCTCAGGTCATGATGATACCTACTATAACCTACCAGTAATTAAGCCTAGCTATAGTCCGAAACAGCTAGTAATGAGCTACCAAGGGGAAAGAAGTCAATAACAAATATAATCTAATAAAGAGACTAATATAAAGATATAGTTTCAAAACTTAGTGAAACCAGTACAATAACTACTAATATAATAGGAGTACAAAGTAGAATACAGAATATATATATATACAAAAATGTCTCTAAAATACAATTTAGAGATCATCCTAACAATAAGAAGGGCAGTAGGAATACTCCAGACGTTAGGAGCTTACCCCAAATATCCAATTCATGGCTACTCCGCATGATGCATACACCAATGACGAGAATTCATACTGTGATCTGCAGGCTACAAAAATATAATTTAAGTACCAAACACTTGAAAACATATCTAGATTATTGATTTTCTAACAAAATAAATGCAAACACATCTAGGCTTTGATTTCTTGTTGAGGAAATGAATGTTTTAAAATCAACTTAAGCCCCATTAAAGTAGTTTTCCTATATAATAACTATTATAGGGAAAAAACAATAAATAAATATTAATAACCAATTAATATTGGGTTATATTCAAATCGATGAATCTTGCTATTTAACTGACGAAACTTTTTATATCTAGGCATAAGCAAAAAACAATGGAAAAGATCAATGTATTCTCGTGCTCCCTTGTGTTGTTGTTCTTCACAAGCTTTTGTCAGGTATATTTTCACTAGCAATTTACTATAAATCTTTAGATATAATTTTGATTCTTTAAATTTATAAAAATGTGTATTTTTAGTCTTTTGAAATATTTAGTAAACTTTAATAGTTAGATTTTATAAAAATTGTGTTGAAAAAAAGATTTAAATATGAAAACTCAAATTCAGAGTTGTACTTTTAATTTGCTATTTTTAGACTATTTTTGGTATCTCGTGAAGATAGGCGCAACCTCTGCTATTTCTGAAGTTGTGGTCTCTAAACCTTTTTGGTGTTTCTAGTTGATTTGTTACTCATAATATTTGTTAAATCTAATATTCTTAATTTGATAAATATATAACAAATGTCAAATTTACTTATTTTTGACAACTTAAAAGACTAAAATATATGAAATATTATTTGTATTTATCCCAATCATAAGAGACTATCTAATTTGCCTTATTTATTGTGAGAGTAAATTAATATTTTTTCATACAGGGAGCAAGACAAGGGAGTTGGTGTGTAGCGAATTGGTTTGTAGAAGATGAGCAATTATGGGCCTATCTGGTTAAAAAATGTAAACACAAGCAGGTTTGTAAAGGCATTCAACCTGGAATGCCTTGCTATGACCCTAATACAAATCATAGTCATGCTTCCTATATTCTTAACAATCAGTATAAGAAAAAGAGAAATAGGGAACCATGTCCGGAGGATATTGGCATGATAGTACACATGAATCCCTGTAAGTTTCTCTCACGATAGATTCCTAATTTTAAGTTGAAGTACTTAATTCTATCGAGAAAATGTGTACTTATTTCTTAATTATGTCTATTTTATGATTTTTGCAGCTTATGGAGATTGCTTCTACAGATAAAATTTCTCAACAAGAGAGTTCCTTCAATTAGGGAAATCAAAGTGCTTTAATTTGTTTTAATTAAGATAATCATAATTATGAAGCACCGTTGAATTAAAAAAGAATTGCCTGTTAGATTGTCTATTAATCATTTTAGCAAATGCACAGTAGATGATCCTTCATTTAAGCTTTTTTATGAAATATGTGATAATATGTGAGATATTATAACAGTCTCTTGATCTGAAATTTATGAATGTGAAGATTTTAGTTATAGTTACATATTTTAACATGGTGATAACAATGACATAGTTTAGGAATGAAATCTGTAACTCCCACCACTGAGATGAATTAATAATTTGAACAGTGACCAGTGAAGAACAAAGAAAAGAGGAGGAATAAACATTGTACAAGTTGACACCAAACATAAGAATCAAACTGAGAACTATCACGGAGAAGCTAAGAAAAATAACTAAAGGAGAGAATAAGAGGACTCATCCTTTGTAGAGCAATGAACGGGACCTCAAACCTCGAGGCAGAGACAGCTCGCGTCCACACTGTGTTCCACATTTATCTACTTAAGAAGCGTATTGGGCATCCCGAACAACAAGTGGTTTGCTTGCTTCAATCAGTTTTCAACCCGGTTAAAAGAGTAAAAGGATTAATTGTGTAGTAGAGGGCAAGGAAGGCATCTATTAGTATATAATGGGCAGAGTTACACGTCTTTAACAATCTGGTTATTAGGACATTATGCATCGTACTCATTTCCATTCTTTTTGGCATCTCACCTCCTTCTTGCTATTGCTTTATTGCTTATTTACTTTCAACTATTCCTTTTGTTATCTAACATATATCTATTTGTGTTCATTTGAGTATTGTTGTTTACTTAAGATTCTGTCTGAATCTTGTCATGTTTTCGTCTGCTAGATTAGTTCCAACTTCCTCCAGTTCTGCTCCTTCATCATTTCATCTTCCTCTCAATATATATAGTTGTTGTCTTATCATGACTCCTCCATTTCAATTGATTTGGAGGCTAAATGGAATTCAGTCTCATAGAAGTCTACATTTCTTTAGACAAAGTATGCCTTGTTCTCCAAAACACTTCTAGTTTGTCTTTTTCTTTTGTTATACATCACAATATTTATCTAAACTATCACTAATTTTCATAACAATCTATATCTAAACTATCACTATTTACCCTTAGTCATAAAGCAGAAATTAATAACCAAATCAATCCATGACTGCTGCCTTCTTATTTTCAGTCTTACCATCTATCTTTTCATTTGTATTCAATCATTGATGTACGTGTCCAATTGATTACATTAGTTTAGCCTAGCAGTTGCCTATCTATGGAACGGATTGCCTAATGTGTTACAGTGAAAGAAGTATCGACAGTAAGTAGAGAACACAAAAGATTTTATGTGGAAAACACATAGCTCAAAAATGTGTTAAAACCATGAACTATACCTCTACAAGATTTAACCCCAACTTCACTAAATAACTCTGAGCCTCAACAATGACTTATTAGAAAACTTTTGTAACCTGGGAATTATAAACTCTAATTTCTATAGCTCAACAACTAGGAATTATAAACTCTAATTCATTCAACTTAACAACTAGGAATTATAAACTCTAATTCTTAACTACACACACCACCCAAGGTATGTGTTCCCAAAGACTCTGAGATTTTCCCAACTCGAAGACTAGCCCCTAGTTCAGTTTATAACACATTGAAACTAATATTACATCAGTAGTTCAGCACAATGAACAACTCCTAATAATCAATACTAAAACTCTTAGCCAGATTCTATACTAGGACTAGGTTCTTCAATATGTTTCTTCAGTGATTGAGTAGCACTTAGTGAAGTCAATCTGTTAACTGCCCTTTTCTACTTTGTAAGTGCGTGAGTGATTATGTCAATCACTTTGTCTATTTAACCACATTTCTTCAAGAATTCCTTCAGTAGATGAGACTTCTTTCTGGAAACAATCACTCAACTCAACAGAGTTTGTTATCCGTCCTTTGTTAAGTCAAACTCTTTGCATAGGTAAAACTCCTTCTTCAACTTGATCTCCTCATTGAGTGAAACTCTTTCTTCAACTTATCTTCAAGTGTTGTATTCAAATACAACTTATTACTTATCACTCGTGATATATACTTTAAGTATATCAGAATTAGGCTTATTTATCCATTCCTGACTCTAAGTAATCTTGACTGAATCTCCCAGTGAAAACTAAAATCGGTCTCCCCATGCTTGGACTAGCTTGAGTAACATGTTTTATTTATGTGCCAGTCATCAAAACTTCATTGATCTAACAAAGAGTCCTTCAATTATTATGTTTCCTATCTTGTGTAGACTTCTTCAATCTTTAAAATCTTTCTCTTTCTACACATAGGACTCTTTTTCCAACTCAACTTGCTTTCCTTTATCATTAAGTATTTAAATCAAATTCAACTTCTTCAAATTAGAACATGTTTATTTCCTTGAGATTATCAAAATTAACCACTCATATGGTCTTTGATTTATTTCACCCTTCACTTTATTCATCAATGATTTTGCTATAAGTTCAGCTACATGATATAGTGTCTGTGAATCAATTTGACTGACATACTTCATATCACGTTGGCAATCACCAAAACTTCATAGTACCCAATAAATTCCCCCTTTTTGTTAATGGCAAACCTCTTGTCTTTGTGCATACAAAAATGTTTACCTGTAGGAACTAAAGTATGAAACACTAGAATGAAACATGTTGGTAAGTGAGTTATAAACACTGCACAATCCTAATCTTTCCCATTTGGTCATCATCAAAAAATTATTTAATGCAATAATATACTAGCTAAAGTGATTAGTTATGCTATTCATGGACACTGGGGCTATCACAAAAACAATCAGCCAAGGACTTAAGCCAGCATAGTAATATATTAAAGAGAGCCAAAACATGAGCCAATTAAGCAAAGATAACCATTTCATTAAACTACCAGAGTATATTCCACATTAAACCTAAACTAGTACTCTGAAAAGCAAAACAACTGAACATTAATAAAAAAAGAATACAGTATAAAAGTGGGACATGGCTAAGGATAAGAATAGTGAGGAGCTGATGAGGAAGGTGAAACATGTGATATCATTTATGTCAATTGACGAACAACTTAAACATTTTCAGCTCTCTCTCAATCAAGGTCAAGCTTCAAAGTCGTGATCCTATCCTGAAGGGCCTCTTATTCCACTTCATGGCTGTCTTGTGCAGCTTCTAGTTTAGAATTTTTCTTAGCTAAAGTATTTCTTTATTATTTATTTTTTAATTTTTTAATTTTTTTTTGCTGATGAGTGTTAGTCCTCCTTATTGAAACCGGTAGATCAACATGATTCATTTATTCAAGAACATCCTTTATTATTTGAAAAGTCAAACTTGAACTAAGACTGAGAAATCCTCAAAAATCTGAGCCAATTAGAACCCAAAAGGGAAAGTATGTCCTTTTTTCTTTAGAAACATATGCTGCGTGTAATTGATGATCAAGCTTGGAGAATTCATGGTGCAAAAACAAATATTTTGATTGAGAGAGAAGAAGAATTTTTGGTGTAGGATTAACACATTTGTGCACAATCATTTAGAGAGAGAAAGGAAAGTTTGGTCAAATAATAGGTTGATAGGAGAGAAGGATAAGGATACATACCTTTCATAGAGTGCAAAGATGTATTTTTTTTTATTTTTTAAGTGAATTTAGAGAGAGAATTATGAAAAAAATCATGTGCCAATTCACTAGCTTTATAGGACAAGGGTAGGATGAAGTGTGAGGAATTGAACAGTTGTGCTCAACCGTTTCAATTTAGACCGCCTATGCTTATGTTAGTATAGAACATACCTGATAAGAAGAACTTTGTGGTCACAATTTCTTGTTTATGCCTATTTTTATGGACAATCTAATACAAGATTAGATTAGAAAAGTCAAAAATCTAGAATTGGGACACATAACTAAATGTGCAAAACTGAATCGAATAATATTTTAGCTAATAAGATTAAAAAGAAAATAGTTATTCTAGCCAATCATTGAGGGGTGTTCATGTAATTTTAATCATCCCCAAGTCTTAACTTATTCCTTTCAAAATACTCTCTACTTTGTGTTTGTGGTACCTTTTTAGTCTATTAAGTAGTCCACACAGTCAACATCTCTATAGGTCACAAGAGTTAAATTTCTTTTCTTTGGATAGCATAATCCCAAGTCATTGTTTTCCTTGAGATTATTTAGGCTTATCTTGAAATCTTGCACATAAGCCCACACTTTATGTAGTTTCTACTTCATAAATAACACAAATGCTCTGACACTTGTAGTTTTTCAGCACTAATGCTTGTGAACTTCTAACAAAATTATCAGCAACTTGTGTTGGTGTTATTGATGAATTAATTTCTTGATTTGTTGTTCCCCATATCAATATGCCCTCAGTCTATACAATAGTTAGACCAGGTGGTACAACATGTTCTTCTTGCCCTTCTATGCTTCTTAGTCTCATTGGTCCACAAAGATTCATGTGGAACAGGTCCAAGTACTTGGTCGTACTTATATGATTCTTTATTTTGAAAAGGGATATTCCTTGCTTCCCCTTACACGAGCACTGCAAATTTGGCCATCTTTCAAAGGATTTTATTTTAGTTCTCACAATTTTTTTAACTCTAGTAATGGTTCTCTTTTTACCATCTCTAAAAGATCCATCCCCCCTTTAAATGTGGTAAGTAAAGGGAACTTTATTTGCTTTCAGTCTTATGCCTTGAGAAAGCTCTATCCATGTACTAAGTTTCCTTGCCTCCTTTCACTCTCACCTGTAAAATAAATTAGGGGTTAACTTTAGGAACCCAGACAATCTTGGGTTCTTTCTTGTGATAAAATGGATACATGAGGTTCCTTCTAGACCATCAAGAAAATAGATTATGTGATCTATTTCTCCGATCAATTTTGACCTTCTTGTTAGTTTGTGCTAATATGAAATCATATTCTTTTGCTAGTCTTATGCTTCTTGATTTGCTTTTTGCTGTAACTGGATATTCAGTGGTTGGATGCCCTAGATTACAACAAAAATAACACATATCTTTAATAGCATTAAAACTTTTATAAAAGCCCAACCTAACCTTTTCATTGTGAGTTCTTTGACCTGACTTATGAACAATTCTTGAAGAAAGTGTCCATCTATTAGCTATTTCAAGATGAAGTTTCAATTTAGAAACTTCTTGACTTAGTTGACTAACTTTTTCTTTTTCACAAAAGTATTCATGTTTAATCTTAGTCAATTATGACATAATTTTTTCTTTTTCCTCACTCTTGACCTTTTTTTCTTTTTCAGAAAGAGACAGTTTTAGAACTTTAAATTTGAGAGTTAGGTATGATGAATAAAGTCTGCTAAACTTTTCCTTAAGAGTGTGGTTTTCCTTTTCAACAGAGTTTTTACAAGCCTCTAGATCGATATAATCAAACATTAGGCTTTCCAGACTATTGGAGATTTCATCCCTATCAATGTTATTTCGTGAAAATCATCAATTGAAGCACTTATTAAAGAAACAAGTTTTTTTTTTCTTTAAATAAAGGCAATTTCTCTTTGAGTTCAGAAATACTTACCTCAGAGGTTCCATCTTCTTCCTCCATATTTGAATCTCCAATGGCCATGAGAGCAGTTTCATCAACTTCTTCATCATCTAATTCATCACTTTCAGATGCCCTATTTAGATCTTCCATGTTCATATCATAGGCCTTCAAATTATAAACTAAACTCATCAAGGGACATTCTAGTGAGATCCTTAGCTTCTCTTATGGATGTAACTTGGACATCCCACTTAGACTTTGGTAAAACTCTCAAGACTTTCTCTACCTATTACTCAGTGGATAAAACCTTTCCTAAAGATAATAACTCATTTACCAATGAAGTTAACATAGTTATTAGTTTTTGTAGAGACTCATTTTACTTTATTTTGAAAGCCTCATATTCAGTGAAAAGTATTGTAATTTTGGATTTTCTCACTTGGATAGTACCTCCATGTGCATTCACCAAAGCAGCCCAGATTTTCTTAGTAGTATTGCAATTAGACACTCTATTATACACATAAAAATTTATCTAACAACCTGCTACTCGGGTTTCAACTTATTCCTTTATACTCACATTCTTATCCACTTAATAATACAACCACAATTCATCATTTTAATACTAGCCCTCAATTACTCATATACCTCATGATTTCCACTTAAAATTTTCCTAAATTATCAACCTAGATCAATTCACACATCACATCAAGATAGATAATTAATTCTAACAAAACATGCATCATTAATCTTAAGCTACTACTCTTACCACCACATTTCACATCTAACGCTTAAGCCATAGTCTAATGTCAATCATGTACCACCAATGAAATATGCCACATGCTATACTAATCCATCAATTTGGGAAATTAACCCAAAATAATTTATTTCGCCTAGCTACTTCCTACATTCACATCCCCTCCATGACATTAATACTACACCCCAAATTTCACTACCTACATTCACATAGTACTAGCTTATAACTACTAGAGAAAAGATAATCAAAGGGGGTAAAGTCACATAATAGGGATAGTCATCTTAATCTTATAACATAACTCATTTAAATCTTATCAACATACTCTAGTTTGTCACATCATACCTAGTAACCCAAGCGTACATCCCCACTACCTTCAAATTCCATATACACTCATGAGTTTCTACCCATAACTTATTAACTAATCTACCCCTTGCCATTCATGGCCTATAAATAATTTCTACAACCACCATAACTATTGATTCTGAGATCCTTCCTTATTTTGAATAAATAATAATCATATCCTGTCACTTTCTTCATAGACTAACATACAATCTACAAATATTTCTACACATTAGTCTATCACTATAAAATGGCAACACACTCCTCAATTCACGGTTATATAACTAAAACTATTTATTTAAGCAAAAGTTACCATCACTCTGATTGCTAATCTTATGACTTCATAGCACTAACTTCTGGACCATTGTGATACTTAAACATATACTACTACTCGGGTGAAAATATAGTTCCAACATTCTTCTACACATCATTACCCTTATGCATGACATCTGCAACAAGAATTTCAAAAGGGGACTGAATATACTTCGTACATCAGGCTGAAAAGTACGATTTCATCAAGATAAAGGTATACACTTGAATCAATACACCTTGAAGTGCTAATGGACTCCTCTTAAGTCCTTGATGTTCTATCTCATAACTCTTATGGATAACTCTATCAGAGAGAACCACTTCATTGGGGAAGCTAGACTCTTATACTTGTATCGCCTGGACAATGAGGGATAGCCCATGATAATTAGAACGGGAAGGAATTTTGGAGAACTTTCTTATGGACGGCGCTATATAATGAACAAGAGCATGAAAAAAATAAGAAACAACTCCTAAATGCCCGGTAGCCTCTTGATTATAAGTGTGGTGCACAACACACCCATAAGTAAGACTCTACTAGACGGTCGCAGACACCCTCGGACCATGAACTGTGCTCTGATACTAAGTTTGTCACGACCCAAACCGGGGCCCTGGACATGACGAGGATCCCAAACCATGAAGGCCCGAGACCCCTTCTAACTAGCAACACATACACCATTCACTTACAAAAATAAACTGCGGAAATACAAAATAAAACGGAATCATGGACAACTTTAATGAACTTGAACAATTTAAAAGGAAAATTCTAAACATTCTAAACCTGTGACAACCGTTGTTGACACCTAATTTTTTCCCTCCACATATAAATTTAATTCTGAGTTTCTTCAAATCTTAACAAAATCAGAATATTTATTTTATTCAATTTTTTTTTTCAAAAATATATTTGTACATAATTTTTCCATTTTAAGTAGTGATTATATATTATCATATTCAATTATATGAAATTATATAATTTTATTACTTAAATATCAATTTTTTATAAAATATCAGATTGTAATCAAGGTTTGTCTTGAAATACAGTTAAATGATTAAAATCTTGATTTAAATATAATTTGTTCTTAATAATAATTTATTTGGAAGAAATATTTATTTAATTTTATTAAATCTAGAATCTCGGGATTAAACTAGTCGCTAATTCGTTCCAAATATTGATTCAATTTGATCAATTTATTAAATTTGATTTTAATTGAAGTAAATTTGGCCACAATTGTAATATAATTGGGCAAATAACTTTCAATTAGGTTACAATTTAAACACAATTGACTAAAATTTTATCAATAGGCTATTTAATAAATAGCCTATACCTAATCCTAATTGGTGTCAAGTCTTAAATGACCCCAAAGTCTTATTTCTACCCAGTCACTTTCCCTTTAGTTTTATTTGCTATGTCTTTCTTGCGTGGATTAGAATTTTTATCCTTCTTCGCCTCTTGAATTTACTTCCAGTATGTGGTCAGGTTAGGGAGAAAAATGCGATAATCATGTACCTGAATATGTCTATTTAGAGAAAATCATCTGTCATTTCCATTATGGGAATGGAGCGTCACAGTTGTCTGACTCTTTGAATATCTACTAACAAATGGAACTTGGGTGTAGAGGTTGGTTTTGTTTATTTTATTTTTGACTGGGTCGTGTGGTTATGTTTGGGCATGAAGTTCTCAAAACTATTTTCTTTCGTCTTTAGAAATATGAGAATGACATATGGTTTGGGTATTGATTGGTTTACCTGAAATACACGACTCTATCTTGATTTTAGTGTTAGGAAATGATGATAGTTTTCTTAGTTTAAGTGAAAACTCCCTTGCCTTAATTGATTAGATGGCCTTGTATCCCTTATAATATTAGAGGAGAGAAGTGGAACGAATTTATCTTGGTCCATATCTAGAGTAAACTGATTTATCCCTTTCAGAAGTTTTCTTCAGTTTTTTTTAAGTGAGATACCAAGGTAACAAAAGTCATCAACATGGCGTGAGTTGTGTATGAACTTATTCTTGTGATGTGCTTGTGATGCTCTTTTCTTTTTAATTATTTCCTAGTTTCTGTGAATTCCTTTTCATTACCTGAAGCTATCTAATTGTCACAAAGGTAGTTGATTATGATTTGCTATTAACGTACGAACCTCTAACAAATGCTGCATCATCTCTATATTGTAGCAAACAATACCAACATTAAGTCCTATGCTCTCATTTAATGATCATCACATGAGATTAGGAAAAGTGACCTTTACTTTTACTGAAATCCTTTCATGTCTATACATGCTCCCATGCAAAGTCACTGCTCACTAGGGTGCTATATACCATGCTCCCTTCAATTTTTATATTAAAAATTCAAAAAAAATAAAAGAATCGGTAGGCACGATTGTTTGTTTAGTGAGCTTGCACCTAAGTTTTTTTCTTTTTGTTTTTTTTATGCTTGAGTTTGAAGTAGTGACTTCTAAAAGCCTCAAAAGAGAAAAATAGGTTAAAAACATACATTTGAAGCGGCCAAGAGACTTGAAATTTTTGATTTCCATTTCATTCATTTATTTAGTCATTTATTATTGTTGTCTTTATTTATTTAGTTATTTATTTTTATTCATTCATGTGGGCCTCGAAGCCAAAGTTGTAAATTTAACACAGCCGGAGTGAGACTCGAGCCAAAGTCTCGAAAACTAGATTAGGACAGGTGAAATGGGTCGAACGCCCTATTAGATTAGGACAGGGTTTATCGATTTGGACCTAATGGTCTAAATCCCTTACTTCCTTCCCTTCCCCCTTTTCTTTGTGCTTGTTTACCTTATGTGTTTTGCGAACCTAGTTAAATCCTTTGCTAAGTCGCTAATAACTAGTTTTGCATAAACATCAAAATATTTCTAAATTCACTTTGTTTCCAAAACAATCCTTTTTGAAGTTAGTCAAAGATATTTTCAAACAGTCTGAATAACGCAAGTTAGCGGATGTTTTAGGTGCTTAACACTTTCCTAAAATGTTAATAGGAACCGCTTATCTAGAATCTCTAACTTAAAATGATTTTTCTGTTTTGAATCATTTGAAGTAACTCTCTAAAGGTTTCTTAATTCCTTTTCAAAATTAAGTGGCCACTCTTTTTAAATTCAAAATTTCCGTAAAATAGAAATGATGACTTTTCTATGGATTTTTAACTAGGTTCTAACCAAATATTTAATTTCATCTTTTGATTAACTGTTTATGTGTTTTTATGTTTCGATTCAATAAAGTTTAACTATCCCATCTCATGGCATATTCCTGCATTATTTAAACTGTGTTGAGGTTTCGTGGATGTCCCAGCACCTATTGTTCAATTCCAATAATGTATTGAAAATACAAATGACTTATTAGCACGTGAGTCATCTGATGGCTGTTCGAATTTTTAAAATCAAGTTTTCCACTTGAGAGCCAGTGTTCAAACTCACTCTAGACACCTAGGATATAACGAAACCAAAACCCTATTTTAGGCATGAGCCTAGGATGACACAATACCCGAGCAGGGTGTTGGACCTATTAGAAAACCCGTCCTGCGTCTATTGACCCTGAGTAAATTATAGATGAACTATATTTATGCGTTGAAGAAAATGTATGCCTGTCTAATTCAATCCATTATCCTTTGGGGGTCGAGAAAAAGCTTGATTTGCTTACTTTCGTAAGAAGAATTGAAGCAAGTTAAGCAAGAAATTGATTGATTTGGGAGGTTGCATCTAAGGAATAGTTTGAACATCAACAGATGTCACCAATATAAGAAATGGATGAAGCTAAGAAGGCGAAGGCTAATTGAAGAAGCACTCAGGAATTAGTATTTTCTTTCCCCTATGTGGGAACGCGTCTTTTTTCATGTTATTTCCCTTTACCTAAAGATTGTATCCCTCTTTCTTTATCTTTGTAGGCATTTATTCCCTTTTAGTGTCTATAAAAGTTGGGGGATAATGGATTGACCTTAAGCAAGCATATATTTTTCGTCAAAAATCGTTAGCCCCAAACCCTTGGCTCAAAAGGGTCACCCTATTTAGGATACACATTATTATAATGTTTTTATGTGATATAACTGCCTTATGTGTTTATGTGCGTTTGTTTGGATCAAAGGAAAGTTTATATGCTATGCTACTATGGATGAATTCGGCTATGACACAAACAACTCTATGTGGCTATTTCTTGTCAAGTATTTTGCATTGCTTATCACATATGGAAACTAACACATTTGCCTTTGAGTTATTTTACTTTACAGATAATAGAAAACTACTCCATGTTGAAATAAGCTGGCAGAACATCCCTACTTCACCCAGTCAAAAGCGCACAAAATCCCATCCTTTGACCATTATTCAATAATGAATGGAAATGATGAAGAAAACACATTGACCATCAGGGACAATGTATTAGAGGAATAGAGTGAGATGATTGCAAAACTCGCAAGAAAGTTAGAAATGCTTCAGGAGGAAATAAATCGTACTCAAGATTTGGCTAACCTGGCCATCACTGTCAATGCTCCCACTCGAGAAGGACATGGGACTCCACTCCAAATTCCTTCCCTCAGTACGCCTATTCTCGGGAATCAGCCAAATAATGAATCGTCCATCTCCACTTCTCAAATTTTTCAAAACACCAATAGTGAAAATAACCCAGATATCTACCATCCACAAAATCCATCTCTAACCTCACAAAACCCATCTCCGAATCCATTCCAAAATCCCTAGAACCCATTTTCAAATCCAAAAAATTCGTTTCCAAATCTACAAGATTCACTCCCTAATCGACAAAATCCATCCCCGAATCTTCCATCAAATCTATCCCCGAATCCACCAAATTTATTTCCAAGTTTACAAAATCCTTCTTAGATGCCACCAAACTACTCTCAAATTTCACAAAACCTTTCTAATTTTTAAAATGTGTGCCCCACCTACCAATCAACTTCCTTTCATATGCAAAATCACGCCTCCCTTCCAAATCCTCCTCATTCCATCATATCCCCTAACATCTATAATCCCCTTCCTAATCCCAAAATGGACCATTACGAGGAGAAGAAGAAAGAGTGAAGGACCGAGCATGAAATGAAGTTTCTAGATATGAATGAAGAGATCATGAGGATCAAAGAATCTCATGGAGAGAGGGACGAAGAAGGTTTAAGCTACGATGACTTATGTGTTCACCCTAGAGTAGATCTACCAGAAGGGTACAAGGTCCCTAAGTTTGAAGTGTTCAACGGTACCGAAAACTCAATGGCCCATCTGAGCAGGTAATGTGATTAAATGGTGAGGGTAGGAAAAAATGAGGTGTTATTGATACGCCTGTTCAATCAGAGTTTAAGTGGAGAAGCCTTAGAGTGGTTCATGTCTCAAGAACTGAAAAAATGGGCTGGTGGGAAAGCATTGGCCAAGGGTTTCCTTGACAGGTTTGCATTTAACATTGAGATAGTCCCTGACCGATACTCACTAGATTGAATCAAACAGAGAAATAATGAGTGTTTTTGAGACTACACCTTTCGTTGGAGAAAAGAAGCTGCTAAAGTACAACCTCCCATGTCTGAGAAAGAAATGATATCAATTTTCTCTCGCACACAGGAAGGAGAATTTTATACCAGGATGGTATCCGCAGTCCGAGCAGCCTTTGCAAATTTAGTAAAGATTGGGGAATCCTTAGAGGAAGGCATCCGAATAGGACAAATTGCCAAAACCCCAACATCATCTAAATCTTTTGCATTTAAAAAAAAAGAGAGGATGCGACTGCGGTCGCTACTAATTCTGTTGATAAGCTAAAGAGGAAATTCAAGCCTAGGAATATTCTTTCCTAATCATCATCACCAAGTTTTTAGCCTATATTCTACGCTCAACCCTAATGTCAAGCTCTAATTCCAAATATTTTACGCTAGTGCCAAGTTCCACAGCCAAATTATCAGCCTCATACTCAAGCTACTCTTCCAAATAACCAAATAAACTTCCAAACATCTCCAAACTATTATCAAGTACCTCCACTTGCTAATCAAAATTAGTATAACCACCCACGTGTAAACATTGAAAAGAAGCCTCCTAGAAAATTCACCCCATTAGCTGAAAGTCATACCCAGCTCTTCGAAAGATTGATGAAAGTTGGTTATTTGCAACTGATCCAGCCAAATCCTATCAATCCCAACTTCCAATTTTATCATGCCAATCAAAGTTTTGCCTATCAATCAGGAGCAGCGGGGCACAGTACCGAGGATTGTATTAACTTAAAACATAAGATCCAAGATTTGATCAACTAAAAGGTCATCACGCTTCAGTCCCTGACACCAAATATTTACAGTAATCTATTGCCTAACCATGGGGGACCTACAGTTAACATGATTGAAATAGAGGGTGAATGAGTGTCTAGCAAGGCCATCACTAAGGTAAATTCAGAAGGACTCAAAAGAACAGAAGAGGTGAAAAAGATAGAGAAAGTTGTGGCCTACTTGAGTAAGGATTTATAAGGAATTATTAATCCTATTATGGTCCCAGAAAAAGCATTTAAGCATGTAATAAAGTATCAACCAAGAAAGGAAGATGAGATCAAAGATAATTCAAAGAAGAGTCTGTTTAGGCCCTTGCCGCTCTTGTACCAGTCATTTCCCATAAATGAGATGTCAAATGATGATGGTGTTAGGGATGGGATAGGAGATCTGTTCGAAGGATGCAATGCTCTAGCAGATGATTTCCCAAAGTTCGGTGGGATAAAAAAGATTGCACTAAGGTAGGCCTTACAAAAATGAACCTCCACTCCACTCATAACCCATTACCCATCGTGGTAGATAAAAGGGTAATTACTAATAGTTTTTAAAATTGGTGATGATTCGGAGGAAGCCCCGTGATCCACCCTTTTATGTCTCAAATTTTCATTTCGTATTTTACAACTTTCAAAAAGGCATGGGCCCACATTTGTGTGGGTCATGAGCCATAGTTTTTATTTATTTTCCAAAAGGCTTTCCTTTATTTAAGGAAGTTATTTTTTAATATGATTATCTAGCATGATTTATTTTTGTAGCAATAATTTAAAAACCTGCCAATGTCATGTCATGTCAAGGGTTAGACAAACAAAGCGAAGGAAATAATGATGAACATAAAAAGGTGATGAGGAGCAATTAGTAGTAGATATAGAGGAATGTGAAAATCAAAAGAATCCAAACTTGGAGGAGCTCTAGTCCTACGTGAGATTGATGGTCAAGAGTGGACCAAGCCAATCAATTCTGATGCGGTAACGAGATATTGTGCTTGAAAGATTTTATTATTTTTGTTTCTTGGCTTATTTTTAATCGCCATTATAATAATATCAATTTTATGATGTGTAATCACTTAGAATCCTTTATTTTTATATACAAAATACGTTTGACTTGAATTCCCAATAAAAGGGATACGTAGGCGGCCTATGTCAGCTTCGGTCAACCCCTTAGGAAAATTTATCCTTTCCTGTTTATGTACAAACTACGTTTGACCTGAATTCCCAAAGAGGGATACGTAGGCGGCCTATATTGGCTTTGGTCAATCCCTTAGGAAAATTTATCCTTTCTTTTTATGTATGAACTATGTGCTGATCTGAATTTCCAACAAAAGCGATACGTAGGCGGCCTATGTCGGCTTCGGTCAACCTATTAGATTTTTTTATATATCCTTAGCATAGTCTTGAACTATGTTTAAACTAATTTCTACTTCAACGTGATACGTAGGTGCCCCAATGGCTCAGTCATATAACCCCAGGAAATGAAAATTGGGGTAGAATTTTCGAGAAAGAATCTCAAAAATTCATAAGAGAAGATCAATATCCAAAAAAGAGAATGAAGATTAACTCGAACAACTTGTCACTCATCTCGAGCCAAAGATCGTCTGAAATAAAAGGATGTCTTTTCTAACGATTGAGTCGAACTACAAGCAACCTAATTCCCCGAGTCTCGAGGATATGTAGGCTGAGATCTATGTAGAAAACTTGAATACATTCCAACCTCCCCCTAAATCCCTCTATTCCCCAGCTTTTCAGTATTATCAAAAACTCTAAAACCGGGATAGCTTGAGAATTTTCGTGAAAATCGTGCTTACAACCAAGCTTTATGAATTACAAGTGACTTGAATTCTCACATAACCTAAGATATGTAGGAAACCTGATACCGAGGTTCGGCCATAACTCCATGGAACTCGTGCGAAAACCAACCTCTTTCAGATTCGAATATGTTGTCGGACAAAACTTAGGAACGTCAACCTCCCTTTTCCCAGTATTACTTACATCCATCCTACCCAAAGGGAGGGGACAGTTGTTGACACCTAATTTTTGCCCTCCACAACTAAATTTAATCCTGAGTTACTTCGATTCCTAATAAAATTGAAATATTTATTTCATTCGAATAAAATTTTTTCAAAAATATATTTGTACGTAATTTTTCCATTTTAAGTAGCAATTATTTATTATCATATTCAATTATACGAAATTATATAATTTTATTACATAAATATCTATTTTCTTTTATAAAATATCATATTGTAATCAAGGTTTGTCTTGAAATACAGTTAAATGATTAAAATCTTGATTTAAATGTAATTTGTTCTTAAAAATAATTTATTTGGGAGAAATATTTATTTAATTTTATTAAATCTAGAAGTTCGGGATTAAACTAGTCGTTAATTCATTCCAAATCTTGATTCAATTTGGTCAATTTATTAAATTTGATTTTAATTGCAAGTAAATTGGGCTACAATTGCAATATAATTGGCCAAATAACTTTCAATTAGGTTACAATTTAAACACAATTTACTAAAATTTTATCAATAGGCTATTTAATAAATAGCCTATACCTAATACTAATTGGGGTCATGTCTTAAATGGCCCCAAAGTCTTATTTTTACCCAACCACTTTCCCGTTAGTTTTATTTGCTATGTCTTTCTTGCGTGGATTTGAATTTTTATCCTTCTTCGCCTCTTGAATTTATTGCCTGTATGTGGTCGGGTTAGGGAGATAAATGAGATAATCGTGTATCTGAATATGTCTATTTAGAGAAAATCATCTGTCGTTTCCATTATGGGAATAGAGCATGACAGTTGTCTGACTCTTTGAATATATACTGATAATTGGAACTTGGGTGTATCGGTTAGTTTCGTTTCTTTTTTTTTTTGACTAGGTCATGTGGTTATGTTTGGGCATGAAGTTCTCGAAATAGCTTGCAACTATTTTCTTTCGTCTTTAGAAACATGAGAATGGCATATGGTTTGGGTGTTGATTGGTTTACCTGAAATACACTAATCTATCTTGATTTTAGTATTGGGAAATGATGATAGTTTTCTTAGTTTAAGTGAAACCAGCCTTGCCTTCATTGATTGGATGACCTTGTATCCCGTATAATATTAGAGGAGAGAAGCGGAATGAATTTATATTGGTCCATATGTAGCATAAACTGATTTATCCCTTTCAGAAGTTTTCTTCAGTTTTTTTTAAGTGAGTTACCAAGGTAATGGAGGTCATCAACATGGCGTGAGTTGTGTATGAACTTATTCTTGTGATGTGCTTATGATGCTCTTTTCTTTTTAATTATTTCCTAGTTTCTGTGAATTCCTTTTCATTACTTGAAGCTATCTAACTATCACAAAAGGTGTTGATTATGATTTACTATTAACGTACGGACCTCTAACAAATGCTGCAGCATCTCTATATTGTGGCAAAACCAACATTAAGTCCTATGCTCTCATCTAATGATCATCACATGACCTTAGGAAAAGTGATCATTACTTTTACTGAAATCCTTGCATGTCTATAAATGCTCCCATGCAAAGTCACTGCTCCCTAGGGTGCAATATACCATGCTCCCTTCAATTTTTATATTAATTTTTTTTTCAAAATCAGTAGGCACGATTGTTTGTTTAGTGAGCTTGCACCTAAGTTTTTTTTTTTTTTATGCTTGAGTTTGAATTAGTGACTTCTAAAAGGCTTGAACTTCCTGAATTTTCATTATTGTCAAAATAGTTTGTTTCCATGAACATATATTAATTCTTTCTTTTCTTTTCTTCGCATGAACCCGCCTCTGAGTCCTAACGGGATCTTCCTCATTGTCGTATCATCAATGTGGGCCATTGGGGCCATCCTTCACAAGTCGATTTCGAAGGTGCTAAGGAGACAATCTCATAGTGCATCGATACGAAGAGTCGAAAGAGAAAAATGGGTTAAAAACCTACATTTGAAGTGGCCAAGAGACTTAAAAGTCTCGTTTTCCATTTCATTCATTTATTTAGTCATTTATTATTGTTGTCTTTATTTATTTATTTATTTATTTATTTATTTATTTATTCATTCATGTGGGCCTCAAAGATAAAGTTGTAAATTTAATACAGATGGAGTGAGACCCGAGCCAAAGGCTCAAAAACTAGATTAGAAAAGGTGAAATGGGTCGAACGCCCTATTAGATTAGGACAGGGTTTATCGATTTGGGCCTAATGGTCTAAATCCCTTACTTCCTTCCCTTCCCCCTTTTCTTTGAGCTTGTTTACCTTATGTGTTTTGCGAACCTAGTTAAATCCATTGCTAAGTCGCTAAAAACTGGTTTTGCATAAACATCAAAATATTTCTAAATTCACTTTCTTTCCAAAACAATCCATTTTAAAGTTAGTCAAAGGTTTTTTCAAAGAGTCCGGATAATTGCAAGTTAGTAGACGTTTTAGGTGCCTAACACCTTCCTACAACGTTAATAGGAACCACTTATCTAGAATCTCTAACTTTAAATGATTTTTCTATTTTGAATCATTTGAAGTAACTCTCTAAAGATTGATAATTCCTTTTCAAAATTAAGTGGCGACTCTTTCAAAAGTCAAAATTTCCGACAACCCTCTGTGAAATCTCTAACATTACAATGATCTTCATAAGTCTTAGACAACACTGGGACAAATCCCCCAATAGACCATAATATATAAGAAAACAACAAACTCTGAAGACAATTAAGTCTTCCAAAATAGAGAAGGCTCACCACTGCAAATTTTGGATGCACTTAATTCTATTGTTGAAACAGGACCCCGGGGTTGTGCCTCAGATCTTGAGAAGAAGGGGGGGTGGGGGTCAATACATATGTAATGGTACATAGAGCAATCCAAAATAATGAGTTTATATATATACAAAAGAGATGAGATCAAGTCACAAAAACAATATGCAAGTAATAGTTCAAAATACATAGGAAAATCTTTGATAATCATAAAACGTTCTTGTCAATGCAGTTCTATTCTTTGTATTACTTCTGAGTTAGGTGGTACACCCTACAAGTCTATAACCCCATGGTCCATATGGAGTCCTTCCTTAACTCGGCGGCCAAGCCCCCAACCCAAGTTTGCTGCAAGAGTTGACTCATACCCCACAGGGCACTAGGCCAGTGTATAATCTCACTAGGGGATATAATAACCTGTATCAGCAAAATATGATATCGGGCAATGAGTTTTATGGACTCGTGCCTTATTTGGGTAACCACCTAACATCTTGTATGCCCAATTTTAGCCTTTTCTGAACATGCATCTTTTTGAATTCAAAATCTGAAGGTCTGAGTAAAAATTTGATTTCTGTTCTATTCCGTGTCTATTATAGCATTTTCTGATTTGGTATCATCATACCAAGACTTGAAAGTCATGTTTTTGAGCCATAAAATATCATATCATAGTTTTATCTTTCAAAACATAAAGTTTAGACCACCATACTTCAAACAATTCCGGAAGATTCATTCTTCCAAAACATTTATCAAACTATTAAAAGATTATTCTTTACAATCATTTCAACAAACATGTGGTGGTCATGTATTCTTGGCAAACCATGAAATTCTTTCATTATGTGTGTGTATCTCTCTCTTTCTCTCTCTCTCTCTCTCTCTATATATATATATATATATAGATATATAACATTTATCAACATGAAAAACCCCCTCTCATCAACTTAAAGATAAATCTTAAATCATTCAATAATAGTCAAGAACATTGATACCATGCTTCTAAATAATATAAAAAAAAATCAAGAGGTGTTGCAACATGAGAGGGAGCATAAATAGTCATGCTCTCAATTCAATTAACAACTTTAGACACATACATACATATATAAAATTACAAATCAATTTAGGGGAAAGACATCAAGGCCAAATCAATATCATCAAAAGCTTTAAAAGCATGAATCTAATTATAAATCCAAAACCCCCTTTCTTGTAAATTAATGATTTCTAAATATTTATTCATCAGTAAAATAATTTCACCACGCCCATGTAGTTTTAGGAAAACCCCACGTACCTTTGATTATTTAATTTGAAAGATGGAATTCGGATCTTGATACTTTTCTTGAGGATCTTGAATTGAAAAGATGAATTTTTGATCCATGGAATGGATGTTAGGGTTTTGATTTAATGTATTTGGAGTGATTTTGGGTATAGGAATTCTTAAATTTTGTTTAAGGATGATTGGGGATGGTTTTGGAACTTAAAAAGATTTGGTTTCCCTTAAAACAATTCAAAACGGAGCTCCTACACCATAAAACATAGGGTTTATGGCGTCACACAACCTATGACAAACATTTAAGTTTGCGGCGTCTAAGCCATCACCAAGCCTGAATAGTGTCTTATTCAAACAGTCATAATTTTTGACTCTAGACTCGAATTGACAAACGGTCGGTGGCATTGGAAAGAAGACTCAAAGGTGGACCTATAATTCATTATATACAAAGAGATATTGTCGATGAAATTTTACCCAAGTTGAGACATTCATCAAAACTTAATCGATAGAAATGTATTCACACACTATAGGATTGATCATAAACATGTATTAATAAAGAATTCCTGAGTAGGAGTCTGTACGTATAAAAGGGACGGTTCAAACTTGATCCTGAAAGTGCGGGGTGTTACAGAAAGCCTTTCAGAATGGTCTTGGTACCCAAGTTCATCTCAGTTAAGCTTTTCACCCTCAGACTAATGGTCAGGCAGAAAGGACCATTCATACCCTAGAGTATATGTTGAGGGCGTATTTTCTTGATTTTTAAAGGAAGTTGTGATGACCATTTCACTTCAACAACAGTTATCATTCCAGTAATTAGATGGCTCCGTTTGAGTCTCTCTATGGGAGAAGGTGTAGATCACTCATTAGTTAGTTTGAAGTGGGTGAGGTAGATTTGATAGGGCCATATGTGGTGTTTGAAGCTATAGAAAAAGTTCAGTTGATTAGAGAGAGGCTTAAGACAGCTCGAAGTCATCATAAATCTTATGCAAATGTGATAAGAAGGGATCTTGAGTTTGACGTTGGTGAATTAATGTATTTCAAGATTTCACACATGAAATGGGTAAAGAGATTTGGCAAAAAGGGGAAGCTTAGTCCCCGATATGTTAGCCCTTACAGAATATTGAGTCGTGTTAGGAAGGTAGAATATGAACTTGAGTTTCCTGCAGATTTGTCATCCGTTCATCTAGTATTTCATTTCTTCGTGTTAAAGAAGTGTATTAGTGATCCAACTATTGTAGTTTCTTTAGAAAGCACTAAAATTCAGGATAGCCTTTGTTATGATGTAATCCCAATTGAGATTCTTGATCACCATATTCGTAGACTAAGGAACAAAGAAGTTCTCTTTGTCACTTTGGAAAAAATTAGTCTGTTAAGGGTGCTACTTGGGAAGTAGAAACAGATATGCGAACCAAGTACCCTCACCTTTTCAAATTCAGACTCAGTTTAAGATAACAACTTTTCCTCAGATTATCTCTTTTCCATTCTCAGTCCCATCTGTATATCATCATATTCATGACGCAGCATGCATTCATTACTCGTTTTGAATTTTCTTATTTTAAGAACTTGACTTATTTATCAAGATTGGACCGAGATAAGTATCAACAAAACCTCAACTTTTGAGTCGTGACATGGAAGCTCCCAACCCAATAACCAGCTTGAATCCAACCGGGTTATTATTATCACCATGTTCAAATATATAATTGTAATCAAAATCTTCACATTTATAAAATTCAGATCAAAAGACTACTATAATATCTCAAATATATTTCATAAAGATACTAAAATAGAGGATATTACACATACGCTAAAATGATTAATAGATGATCAAAAAAGCAATCATTTTTTGTTCAACGAGGCTTCATAGTTATGATTAATATAATTAATACAAACTAAAGTACTTTGCATCCTCTAATTGAACGAACACTCTTGTTGAGATATTTTATTTGTACTTACAATCTCCATAAGCTGCAAAATCACAAAAGAAACATAATAAAATAAGTACACTTTTTCTTTATAGAATTATAAATGCGTTAACTTTAAATTAGTAATCTATCGTGAGAAAAACTTACATGGATTCATATGTATTATCATGCCGAGATCCTCACGACATGGAGCATGATTTTTCTTAAACTGTTTGTTAAGAATATAGGAAGCATGACTATGATAATTATTAGGCTCAAAGCAAGGATATCCAGGTAGAATGTTTCTACAAATGCGCCCATCACATGTTTCTTCCAGATAGGCTTTTAATTCATCATCTTTTACAAACCAATTTGCAACACACCAAGTCCCTTTATTAGGGGCTCCCTGTATGACAAAATATTAATTTACTCTCACAATAAATAAGAGAAATTAAATAGTCTCTTATGATTGAGATGAATATAAATAATTTTTCATATATTTCAGTCTTTTAAGTTTGTAAAAATAAATACTTTTGATATTTGTTATATATTTATCAAATTCTGAATATTAGATTTAACAAACATAATGAGTGACAAATCAACTCAAAACACCAAGGAGTTTAGAGACCACAATTTCAGAAATAATAGAGGTTGCGCCTAAAAAATCTATATTAGACATAAAAAGTAGTCAAAAAATAGCAAAGAGTGCACCTCCAAATTTGAGTTTTCATAATTAATTTTTTTTCAACACAATTTTCATAAAATCTAACAATTAAAGTTTACTAAATAATTGAAAAGACTAAAAATACACATATTTTACAAATCTAAAGAATCAAAATTATTCAAAAATATATTTAAAAGTTAATAATAAATTGCAAATGAAAATTTACCTGACAAAACCTTGTGAAGAACAACAACAAGAGGAAGCACGAGAATATATTGAGATTTTCCATTGTATATTGCTTATGCCTTGACATAAGAAGCTCCGTCAGTTAAATAGCATGATTCTTTTATTTGAATATAATATAATATTAATTGGGTATTAATACTATTTATTGTTATTTTTCCTATAATATTTATATGGGAAAACTACTTTAATGTGGCTTAAGTTGATTTTAAAACATTCATTTCCTGAGGAAAAAATCAAATTAATGCCTAGATGTGTTTGCAATGAAAACCTATAATCTCATTTGAAATTAGACGTTATGAACTAATGTTAAATGTCACATTTTCCTACAACTTAAACTTTAAAAGTATACTCTCTCAATCCATCTTTATTTGTTTATGGTGAGAAAATGCACTGTTTCCACTCTAAACTATAAACAAAATTGTTGGGACACACTCCAACTTAAAAGGGGTCATATTACCCCCTCGACTAATTAAACCATATTTTTGACAACCTTAGTGCCTACATGATACAATGCGTGAATCAACATACTGAAGGTCAACGTAGGCACATGCATGTGCCACGTAGGCACTAAGGTTTCCAAAAATATGATTGTAATTAGTCCAGGGGTAATAGGACCACTTTAAGTTCGGATGTGTCTTAGTAATTTTGTTTATAGTTCAGGGTGAGAACAGTGCAGTACTAATTTATGTTTAACTTGATACATTTTTAAAAATAGTAAATAAAGTGATATTAATTTTACTTTATCACTCTTTATTATTATAAGACTTTTCACTCATTAAAAATGAATTAAAAATAACTAGTACTTAATAACAAGGGTAAAATAGATAAAAATTAGCCTTATTTATAGGACTGTGCATCGGTTGATTCAATTGGATTTTATGTATTATCGATCGATCTATTAATTTTTTTGGCTTTTTATATGCTAAACCAATAGCCAAACCAATAGGATATTGTTTTAGTGATTTTTAATTTATTGATTTTAGATACTTAACAATTCATTTTTTTATTTCACCGATAAGAATGTAATGACCCTCGCATTGAAATTTAGAATTTTATGTATTTTGACCATTTTGCCCCTTCCCATGGTGTAATACCCCGTACTCTTTCCTAACTTGACATCATCTCAAGAATGTTAGAAACTTATTTTAAAATATGAATCCATTTTTGTAAATGTGGTATTTTTAAGATTTTCACTTTTTATCATGTGGAAAATTGAATTAGTTTTCCAATGATACCAATTTCGTTCAAATACGGTATCGGAGTAAAACGTTATGGGCGTTTTACTCAGAGCTGTCAGAATCACCTAGGTGCGATGGCCAGGTTGACTGACTGTCGATCCAGCGATGGACCGTCGCCTTGACTATTGCAGCCAAGGCAGTGATGCCACCTTCTGGATAAGGTGCGACGGACAGGTTGACGGACCGTTGGACTTGTAACGGATCGTCTCCTAGGCCGTTACTACTTAGGTAGTGAGTCCTTTTTCTGGTCCACGTGCGACGGTCAAACCGATGGATAGTTGATAACGCTCAATCTACAGCTCTCGTGGGAGTGTAAAGCGGTCGTTAGCAAATATAGAACCCAACCTGGGTTGGGTATCGATCCCTCTGGGAATAGCTTGTTCAACAAGTAAGCAACTATTACTAGACTTTTAGTGCAAGTCTCATAAAAAAAAGGGGGGAGTCTTGTCGTGCAAGTAATGTAGACAAAGTATTAAAGTAAAAGCTGAAAATAGCAAAATAAAAAGAAAGAATATTTAGTAAGTTGTAAACAATGAGAATTGACGCGTTGGGGTTATGTCCACCTTCTGAGTTATACGTCTCTATTGGCTATGAGTGTGTTGAATCCAGACATGCATGTGCTTATAGAGAATTGTATTCGATGGTAAATCCAGGCGTCTTTCGACCTATTCGAGGATTATTTCACTTTAACTCTTTCGATCTTAAAGCGTGTCTAACGGTACGAATTCTCCAAGAGGTTAATCCAGTTACGGCACTAACTTTTTAATAGGGGATGGGACCCTACTACCTTGACATTATCTCTTTTCCAGACAGATAACCTTTCTTTCGAACAAGTTAAATGTTATACTGGCGTATTCTTGCGTTTTCAACCACAAAGAATTTAGATTAAGATGAAGAGAATAATGATATAAGCAACATACGTGTCACGAACTCACAAACTCACAGCAATAGATAGTATCTCATTCGGCTTCCATAACCCCAACAGAGAAGTTTAGTTACCCATGAGTGCGAAGGAAATCACAAGCGACATTTTTATTATACCACAATTAAAGATTTTCGTGTAGCACAAGAGTGGTAGGCGTTAGGCATGATTTCTTGCAAAGTAACGTTTCTCTTGTTGCGGAAATTAAGAATAGATGAATAGAAGAAGAAAAATAGAATTAATGGAAAGATTCGAAGTTGAAAAATTAAAAGTAGTAGTGAATGGTGAATGATAGAATGTGTCTCTAAATCTCTAGCAAGATAGGGTATTTGTAATACCCATATCCTATTCCTACTAAGCTAATGAAATACTTAACCAAATCCTACTAAGCTAATGAAATACTTAACCCAATTGTACTAGGTTAATGTATCATTATCCTAATCCTAATAAGCTAATGAAATACTTAACCCAATTGTACTAGGTTAATGTATCATTATCCTAATCCAAATAAGTTACTGCTAGTCCCCAAAGTCTTCAGAATTGCTGTTTTAGCCCGGGACAGAATTTCCATGTGCCATCTTTAGTCCTTGGTGTCCAAGATTGTCTTTTCTCCTTTCGTGAAGCTTTCTTTGGCGTCAAGTTATCCATAAAATGCTGAATTCTGCATCATTTACACCTGAAACTTTGCTAATCATGTTCTTTAGATGACTTACAGGAAAAAGGACTAAAAGTGCATGAAATATATAATTTTTTCTCAAAACTAGGCTAAAATATGGGCAAAATATAGCACCATAGGCGTGTAAATTCACCTATCATCAACACCCCACACTTGAAGCTTTGTTCATCCTCGAACAAAATATCATGTCCTTCTAAACATCAACTTAGGGTTTCACAGCAACAACATAAAATATTCGTCAAGACGAGCACAACAATTATCAACAAAAAGTAGCTTTCCGATCATTAGTAGAAACCATTTAACCTCCCACATAGACTCGTGATGGTGGTCAACTCATATTCAAAAGTTAGGGCACAAAGAATCATACACAACTACCCAAAACTCATCAACCATGTGTGTCTCACAATATATTACCCATAATCACTCATAAGTATAGCATTTTTTTCAAACATGGGTATCAAAATATCCTTGCTCTCACTCTCACAAAGAATTCATATGTTGCAACTGATGACCATAGGCTTGCCCTTAGTGTAATGCTCCACTAAATGTCAGAATGCTAAGCTTAGGATCAAATAGGTCTTTTTATGGTTGTAATGTAGGCTAAGGGACGGGTAGGACTATTTTGGCCAGAAATAGTGACTAAGTTCCTAAGCACTTTAATACATCACATTAAGTCATTAACACTTTTTCTTCCAAACAACCTTTCTACTTTTTTTTTATTCTACCACCCTTATTCTCCTCTTTTGTTTTTCAATTTTTAAGCATAACTCACTTTTCAGTTTTCTTTTCCTTTTTCTTTTCATAACATACCTCTTATGATAGCACTTCTTTTTCATAGCAATTTCAAGCACCAATGCATTCTAAAGCATCATACTCACCCAATTTCCTCTTATTTTGTCACATGACTTTACACTTTAAAGCACTTAGGAATTTGGATCAAATTATGGTCTTAAAAAAATGGATTAGGCTTACATATGAGGTTGTCAAAGAAAATAGGCTAAAGGCTCAAGAGGGTTTAACTAGGATGATGTCCATGGGTAGGTAAAAAGAAGGTAAACAAGTATAGGTTGCCAAAGAAATTCCTAAATCATCTCCTAAACTTACACTCTTTATTTTCGCTTTACATACATACCAGACAAGTTCTAGCATCAGCCACAAACATAGAATATACTATTATCTCACACACACAAGGCACATGGTCGACTTTATTGGGAGTAATATAAACTCTTGACCCAACAAGTGAAGGAATTAATCCAAACAATATCACATAGTGAGTCACAATTAGAGCCTAAACGTCTCAATAGTCATGATTTTAGCATATACTCTTGTTATAATCTCATGCTGCCTATTAGAATAATTTCATGCGAAGCTAAGTCAAAAAAATTTACTACTAAAAAACTTAACTACTAAAAAAACTTAACTAAAAAAAACGAAACACAAATAAAACAAAGTAAACAAAAATAAAACAAAGTAAACAAACATAAAACAAAGTAAACAAACATAAAACAAAGTAAACAAAAATAAAACAAAGTAAACAAACATAAAACAAAGTAAACAAAAATAAAACAAAGGAAACAAACATAGATGCGAATAGATAAGTATAGCCATGCAATACTACCACCCCACACTTAAACGGGACACTGCCCTCAGAGGAAAGTAAATACGAAGAACCTGGTCAGTCGGACTCCTCCTCAATGTCGGGGGTCATACCCCCTTCGTCGGAATCATCATAGGAGTCGTCGTCATCAGAATTCTCCTCCACGTCGGAGTCTGGCATGTGTCGATCATCATCGGTCGGCACATCATCATCTAGAGGTTCCTCAAAGTATGTACCGACTCCACACATCTCCCTTGCATGCATATTCATTGGATAGTCATGGTACAGCTGTTGGAGCTCTACAGCAGTTGGAACACGACCACCGCTCATCATTGTGAACCGTGTCATGCCATAAAGATGACGGAAGAAACTCTCATCTCGAGCATGTCTCTCCGCAGTAGTAAGGTTGACGCCATGTGTTGTTTCAGCATCTTTGACCTTTGTGAGGTTAACCTTCTTTGAGTTATGTGGGATTTTGTGATCAGCTGGTTCCTCTTCGATGTCCTCCTTCCGCAAGATTGCAGTCAACAGATTGCCAAAAGTGAAGTGGGACCGCTTGTGTAGTCTGGCTTTCCGCATTGTAGAATGAATGATTGCCCCAATGTTGATAGGGACATTCGTCATCAAGGCGTAAACCAGGCATACTCTATCTCTTGTTATCTTGGTGTACTAGGTCCTAGGAATAAGGCAAGAGTTAACAATACGCAACCATATCCTTGCTTCCCTATTCAAAGGAGCATAGGGGAAGGTGTTGTGTCGTCCGGTGTCTTTATGTCTACTCCACCTTGCCATGGATCTACTTCCACAAAGTGTGTGTCGAATTGCTCTATAAGGAGGTCTACTGTACAGCTCTTTGAATGGTGCTGGATCGACTAAAGGCAAGCCAAGAAAGGAGTTGATCAAATCCGCATTGAGTTGTAAAACTTGGCCCCGAATATTGACTTCACTGCCTGTGGTTTTCAGCGACCAATTGTCATAAAATTCCCTTGTTAAGTCAAAATTACATTCTCTAATGTCGCGGAAGATGAAATCCAGATTTAATGCCATGATTTTCGCCAACATGCGCGGCTCCTTCTTCGCTAGGCTGTCCTTGTTGATCAAGTCGACATGAAAGTATTTTCTTTCCTTGTTGTTCCTATACTATTCCTTGGCTTCCTCCTCAAGAAACCATTTTATTCCAAACATGCGGTGTGGTAATTGCATTGAGGATGATTCTCCTTGGTCCTTGCGACCTCTTTTCTTGCCCTTTTGGGAAGTGGTAGCCTTGTCTTGTCTTGCTTTAGGAGCCATTGTACCTGAGACTTAAACAATATTCATGTTAGCATCAACTCAATAGATACAATCTATAAACAATCCATAGGGGTACCACCCCACACTTAGTTTTGTTGATACAAATTAGTGAAGTGAAAGTGGTCAATTACTTAGACTTCGTCGACATACGTTTTAGGAGCTATATTCCGACAAGAAAATCAGAGATGTATCACTTCTTGAAACCTTTGCAATACTTTCATGTTAGGTATAACAATACTACTACATAGGGATTACATCATGGTATAGTTTATATCAATAATCACAACCTCCTATATCGGTAGGCAACTATAAGTCTTATTCCGATGAATGGGATATTCTAACATGTAAGTATTCGAGTTACAAGATTATGCAATGTTCATGACTATAGCAATTCCACAAGTAGTATGACAATGCACCAAAATCAAATTCAAGTCGGAAATAAGTTAAGATCATCCTAACGTACATGTTCACTCACTTGGTTTTGTATCAACAATTCAAACACATTAACATCACCAATATTTCTTCAAGATGTAGCAATTTATAATAGACATAGCAACGTAGTACTTACGAGAAATAGATGAAGAACAAGAGAGTACTTACGTGATTGAAGCCTTTGGAGATGTTCTTGTGAAGTGGGAGAGCAAAAAGAAAAGTTTTGAGAGGATTTGAATGCTATGTGCGGTGCCTAGGTCAAGTTTTCAATGTGTTTGTATTTCAAGACTAAGTCTTCTTTATATAGGAAAAGAATGGGTCAGGTTTTGACCAATTTAAAATCGGTTTTGGAGACAAAAAGTGACCATAGGCGGCGCCTTTAGCTTTGCCTATACATGGTATAGGCAGCGCCTAATGCAAAGCATTTGCTAGCATAGGCGGCGCCTAGTGCAATGCCTTTAGTGACCATAGGCGGCACCTTTAGCATGGCATATGAGATTCTGAGACCAAATGCTTTAGCATAGGCGGCGCCTATGCTATGGCATACTTGAGCATGGGCGGCGCCTATGCCTTTGCACACTAGATTCCGAGACCTTGGGCTATAGTATAGGCTTTGCCTTGTTTGTGGTCTAGTTTTACCTAGGCCTAACCTTTCTCGATGCCTATTTTGTCATGAGCAATTCTCAATACATAGCCTTATGCATCTTTATTCCTAACTTACCACCTTTACCATGTGATAACGCTCAATCTACAGCTCTCGTAGGAGTGTAAAGCGGTCGTTAGCAAATATAGAACCCAACCTGGGTTGGGTATCGATCCCACAGGGAATAGCTTGGTCAACAAGTAAGCAAAATTAATAGACTTTTGGTGCAAGTCTCGTAAGAAGGGGGGATTGTAATAAGTAACCAACTTAATGAAATAAAAGCTGAAAATAATAAAGTAAAAAGAGAAAGATTGTCACCTTGGTTGTAAACAATGAGAATTGAAGTGTTAGGGTTATGTCCACCTTCAGAGGTATACGTCTCTATTGGCTATGAGTGTGTAGAGTCTTGACATGCAATTGCTTATAGAGAATTCTAGTCGATGGTGAATCCAAGCGTCTCTCGACCTAAACAAGGACTATTTCACTTTAACTCTCTCGAGCTTAAAGTGTGTCTAGCGGTACAAATTCTCCAAGAGGTTAGTCCAGTTACGGCACTAGCTTTTTAATAGGAAAGGGTGTCCTACTACCTTGACATTATCTCTTTTCCA
The DNA here is from genome assembly GCA_030864225.1 of Capsicum baccatum var. pendulum. Classification (NCBI taxonomy): domain Eukaryota; kingdom Viridiplantae; phylum Streptophyta; class Magnoliopsida; order Solanales; family Solanaceae; genus Capsicum; species Capsicum baccatum. Next base: position 16,385,466 of record CM061550.1, read on the forward strand.
GACAAATAACCTTTCTCTCGAACAAGTTAAATGTTAGACTGGCGTTAGTCTATGCGTCTTCTTTTCTAGACAAGTAACCTTTCTCTCGAACAGGTTAGATGTTAGAATGGCGTGTTCTTGTGTTTGAAACCGCAAAGATTGTAGTTTTAAGATGAAGAGAATAATGATATAAGCAATATACGTGTCTTGAACTCCCAAGCTCATAGCAATAGATAGTAACTCATTCGGCTTTCATAACCCCAACTAAGAGATTTAGTTACCCATGAATGCGAAGGATATCACGTTTTGCATGATGGAAGGCGTGTAAAAGAGGTGTTAGGCGTGTGGTTTTGGTGATTCCGTAGCAAGTAACGATTCTCTTGTTGTGGAATTTAAGAGTAGAAGAATGAAGAATTGAGAATGTATTGTAGGAAGATGTCTTAATTGTAAGGAGATGAATGAATTGTAAGAATGTGTTTTTAAATCTCTACCATGATAGGGTATTTATAATACTCCTATCGTACTCCTACTAAGCTAATGAAATAAATAACCAAATCCTAATATACTAATGAAATCCTTGACCCAAAGGTACTAGGGTAAGGTTACAAAATTATAATCCAAATAGAATAATGAAACACATAACCTAATTGCACTAGGTTAATGTATTATGGCAAAAATCCAGCTTTGTGTCTGTAAGTCCCCAAAGTCTTCAGAATTGCTGTTTTAGCCCGGGACAGATTTTCCATGCGGCAGATTTAGTCCTTTAGGCGTCCAGCTCCCTTTTACTTCGTTTGTGAGCTTTCTTTTGCGTCAAGTAAGCCATAAATTGCTGTATTTTGCATCATTTATACCTGAAACTTTCCTAATCATGTTCGTTAGCTCATTTACAGAAAAAAGGACTAAAAGTGCATGAAATATATAATTTGTTCTCAAAACTAGGCTAAAATATGGGCAAAATATATTGATATAGGCGCGTAAATTCGCCTATCATCAACACCCCACACTTAGAGCTTTGTTCGTCCTCGAACAACATATCATGTCCTTCTAAGCATCGACTTAAGGTTTTTACAGAAACAACACAAAACATTCTTCAAGACAAGCACAACAATTAGCAACAAAGAGTAGCTTTCCGATTAAGTAGAAACAATTTAACCTCAAGCATAGACTCGTGATGGTGATCAACTCGCATGCAAACGTTAAGGTACATAGAATCATATACAACTATCCAAAACTCATCAACCATATGTGTCTCACATAGTACCCATAATCACTCACAAATATAGCATATTTTTTTCAAACATGGGTATCAAAGTATCCTTGCACTCACTCTCACAAAGAATTCATATGTAGCAACTAATGACCATAAGCTTGCCTTTAATGTAGTACTCTACTAAATGTCGGAATGTTAAGATTAGGATCAAGTAGGTCTTTAGATGGTTGTAATGTAGGCTAAGGGACGGGTAGGACTATTTTGGCCAGAAATAGTGACTAAGTTCCTAAGCACTTTAATACATCACATTGTATCATTGACACTTTGTTCTTTCAACCTTTCTTTATTTTATTCTTCCACCCTTGTTCTCATCTTTAGTTTTTCAATTTTAAGCACAACTCACTTTTCAGCTTTCTTTTCCTTTTTTTTTTTTCACAACATACCTCTTATGATAGCACTACATTCAAGCACCATTACAATTTAAAGCCTCATACCCAACCAATTTCCTCTTATGTTGTCACATGACTTTTTCACTTTAAAGCACTTAGGAATTTGGATCAAATTATGGTCTTAAAAAAATGGATTAGGCTTACATACAAGGTTGTCAAAGAAATAGGCTAAAGGCTCAAAAGGGTTTAACTAGGATGATTTACATGGGTAGGAAAAACTGAAGGTTAACATGTATAGGTTGCCAAAGAAATGCCTAAATCATATCCTAAACTTACACTCCTTATTTTCGCTTTGCATACATACGAGGCAAGTTCTAGCATCAGCCACATACATAGAATATACTATTACCTCACACACACAAGGCACATGGTCGACTTGATGGGTAGTAATATAGACTCTCGACCCAACAAGTGAAGGAATTGAATCACACACTGTCACATAATGAGTCACAACTAGAGCCTAAATGTCTCAATAGTCACATTGTAGCACATACTCTTGTTCTATTTTCATGCTGCCTATCAAAATAATTTCATGCGTAGCTAGAAAAATTTTACTCCTAAAAACTAAAAAAAACGTCAAATGAAAAAAAAACAGTAAAACAAGCAAACATACAAACATAGGTGCAAACAAAGAAGTATAGCATGCAGATTCTGCCACCCCACACTTAGACTAGACACTGCCCTCAGTGGAAAATAAAGTCGAAGAACCTGATTAATCGGACTCCTCCTCAATGTCGGGGGTCATACCCCCTTCGTCAGAATCATCATAAGAGTCATCGTCAGAGTTCTCCTCAGCATCAGAATCAGGCAATCGTCTATCATCATCAGTTGGCACGTCATCATCAAGAGGTTCCTCAAAATATACGCCCACTCCACACATCTCCCGGGCATGCCTATTCATTGGGTAGTCGTGGTCCAGCTGTTGGAGCTCTTCAGCAGTTGGAATACGTCCACCACTCATCATAGTGAATCTCGTCATGCCATAGAGATGGCGGAAGAAACTCTCGTCACGAGCATGTCTCTCCGCAGTGGTAAGGTTGACTCCATGCGTTGTTTCAGCATCTTTGACCTTGGTGAGGTCAACCTTCTTTGGGTTATGTGGGAGTTTATGGTCAGCTGGTTCCTCTTCTATATCCTCCTTCCGCAACATTGCTGTCAACAAATTGCCGAATGTGAAATGGGACCTTCGGTGGAGTCTGGCTTTTCTCATGGTAGATCGAATGATTGCCCCAAAGTTGATAGGGACATTCTTCATCAACGCATAAACCAAACACACTCTATCTCTCGATATCTTGGTGTATTGCGTCCCAGGAATAAGGCATGAGTTGACAATGCGCATCCAGATTCTTGCTTCCCTATTTAGTGGAGCATAGGGGAATGTGTTGTGACGGCCTGTTTCCTTATGTCTGCCCATCTTGCCATTGATCTGCTTCCACAAAGCATGTGTCTTATTGCTCTGTAAGGAGGCCTGCTGTACAGCTCTTTATATGGTGCAGTGTCGACCGAAGGTAGGCCTAGAAACGAGTTGATCCAATCCGCTGTAAGCTGTAACACTTGGCCCCGAATTTTGACTTCGTTGCCTGTTGTGTTTGGCGACCAGTTGGCATAAAACTCTCTTGTCAAGTCAAGATTGCACTCTCCCATGTCACGGAAGATGAAATCCAGCTTCAAAGCCATAATTTTAGCCAACATTTGCGGCTCCTTCTTTGCTAAGGTCTCCTTGTTGATTAAGTCGACGTGCACATATTTCTTTTCTTTGTTGCTGCTGTACCATGCCTTGGCTTCTTCCTCAAGAACCCATTTGATTCCGAACATTCTGCGTGGTAGGTGTGCTGAAGATGATTCTCCTTGGTCTTTTCGGCTTCTCTTTTTATCCTTTCGGGTCGTGGTAGCCTTCTCCTTGCCTTGCTTTGCTTTGGGTGCCATTGTACCTGAGACTAGAGATAATGTTAGTTGCAGCACAATCTCACTTTATACAATCTACATGCAAGCACTAAGGGTACCACCCCACACTTAATCTTGTTAGCACAAATCAGTGAAGTGAAAGTGGTCGAGTACTCAGACTTCGTCGACATACGTTTTAGGATTGTATTCCGACAAGAAAATCAGCATTACATCACTTATGTGCAGCCATTTGGACGACTTTCATGGTGCATATAGCAACACTACAACATAGGGGTTACCACATGGAATTGTTATTCGAACAACAAACACCACCTCCTAAGTCGATAGTCACTATAACCTTATCCCGATGGCCGGGATGGTTAATCATGCAAGCATTCAAACCACACTCTCAAGTAATATTCATAGTCACATATGTTCAGCAAGTATCATAACAATGGCATTGAAACAAAATTCAAGTCGGAAACAAGTCAAGAATTCCATACGTATACATTCAATCACACGATTTTGCAACAATTATCCAATCTCATGAACATCACCACCAATTTCTTATGATTTAGCAAATTATAATAAGCATAGCAACGTAGTACTTACGATAAATAGATGAAGATTACTCGAGATTGCTTTGAAGTTTTGGTCGTGGCACGACTCTTATTTTTGGATTTTCATTTATCAAAAAGAAAAAAATACTAAAACGATAAAACGATAAAACAATAGAACGATGGGTTGCCTCCCATCTAGCGCCCTTTTTTATTGTCGTGGCTCGACGTAGTAATCTCGAGTACTTAGACTTTGTCGAGATAAGTGATGGCCATGTCATTTATCGAGTCAAGAGGACCGATATATGGCTTAACACGTTGGCCATTCACTTTGAAGATAACACCCTCATTATTTTCCAATTCGACTACTCCAGACGAGTAGACTTGGGTGACTTTAAATGGACCAGACCACTTTGATTTTAACTTACCTGGGAAGAGCTTGAATCTGGAGTTAAAGAGTAGTACCATGTCACCTTTTTGGAAGTTTCGTCGAACAATCCGCTGATCATGATACTTCTTCATCCGCTCCTTGTATAAATCTGATCTTTCATATGCATGGAGACGGAATTCATCTAGTTCGTTCAGCTGCTCCAACCTCAGGTTCTTCACATCATCCCAATTCAGATTCAAGTGCTTCAATGCCCACAATGCCTTGTATTCAAGCTCGATGGGTAGATGACAAGCCTTCCCATAAACTAGCTGATAAGGTGACATGCCAATGGGTGTCTTGAATGCAGTCCTATACGCCCATAGTGCATCATCTAGCTTTCGAGACCAATCCTTCCGATTCGCATTGACCGTCTTGGCAAGGATTTGCTTGATCTCACGATTGGAAACCTCTACTTGTCCACTAGTTTGAGGATGATAAGGCGTAGCTACCTTGTGTTGTTTGACTCCATACTTGGCCAATACAGTTTTGAATAGCTTGTTGCAAAAGTGAGATCCTCCATCACTTATGATAGTACGAGGTACTCCAAAGCGAGAGAAGATATTCTTCTTTAAAAACGCTACAACACGCTTTCCTTCGTTATCGGCCAATGCTACAGCTTCAACCCATTTCGACACATAATCCACAGCAACCAAGATGTACTTCATTCCAAACGAATTCACGAATGGTCCCATAAAATCAATACCCCATACATCAAAGAGTTCTACCTCCAGAATTTTGGTCATGGGCATTTCATGGTGTTTTGAAATAGCACCTTGACGTTGGCATTGGTCACACCTTCTCACATAGTCGTGTGCATCTCTGAATATTGTAGGCCAATAATAACCACTTTGCAAGACTTTCCTTGCCGTTCGATTCCCTGCATGATGTCCTCCAACTTGCGAAGTGTGACATGCTTCCAATATAGTAGGCACTTCTCCATGGGATATACATCGTCGAATGATACCATCCGCGCATCTTCGAAACAAATAAGGCTCATCCCAATAGTAGTGCTGAATGTCATGCATAAACTTCCTCCTCTGGTGGTAAGATAAATTGGAAGGGAACACATTACTCACCACAAAATTTACAAAGTCGGCATACCATGGTAAGTTCTCCATTGTTGTCGCTAGTATCTCCTCGTCAGGGAATGCATCGTCAATCTGATTTTCTGGTTGCGCCATATACTCATTCTCAAGTCTAGATAGGTGATCAGCCACTTGGTTCTCGCAACCTCTTCTATCTTTGACTTCGAAATCAAACTCTTGTAGCAGCAATACCCATCTAATCAGCCTTGGTTTTGCATCCTTCTTTGTCATTAGATATCTAAGAGCTACATGGTCTGTATGAACGATCACCTTAGTACCCAATAGATAGGCACGAAACTTCTCGAATGCATACACAACTGCTAGGAGCTCTTGTTCAGTAACAGTGTAGTTCCTTTGGGCTTCATTAAGGACCTTACTCGCATAGTAGATAGGATGAAATAACTTATCCTTTCTCTGTCCAAGAACAGCACCAACGGCTACACCACTAGCATCACACATGATTTCAAACGGGAGCGTCCAATCTGGTGCTACCATGATAGGGGCTTCAATGAGTTTTTCTTTAAGGCATTCGAATGCCTTCAAGCAATCATCATTAAAGTCAAACTTCGCATCTTTCTCTAATAGCTTGCACAATGGACTTGAAATTTTGGAGAAGTCTTTGATGAATCTACGATAAAACCCAGCATGGCCAAGAAAACTGCGAACTCCCTTCACCGAAATTGGAGGTGGTAGCTTTTCAATTACCTCTATTTTGGCGCGATCAACCTCTATTCCTCTTTCGGAGATCTTGTGCCCAAGAACAATTCCTTCTTTTACCATGAAGTGGCACTTCTCCCAATTCAGCACAAGGTTGAACTCTACACATCTTTGTAATGCCATGCTCAAGTTCACCAAACATGCGTCAAAGGACTCACCAACAACTGAAAAGTTGTCCATAAATACCTCCAAAGTGTCTTCTACCATATCAGAAAAATAGACATCATACAACATTGAAAGGTGGCTGGTGCATTACATAACCCGAATGGCATACGTTTCAAGGCAAACGTACCATATGGGCATGTAAACGTTGTCTTCTCTTGGTCTTCTGGTGCAATACAAATCTGATTATAACCTGAATAACCATCAAGAAAGCAAAACCATCCTTTCCCCGCTAATCGATCTAGCATTTGGTCCATAAATGGCATGGGGAAGTGATCCTTGAGAGTCCAAGAATTCATCTTGCGGTAGTCCATGCATACTCTCCATCCAGTAACGGGCCTGAGTGGAATAAGCTCATTCTTTGCATTAGCAACCACCGTCATACCTCCTTTCTTGGGGACACATTGTACTGGGCTTACCCATGTACTGTCAGAAATAGGATACACAACTCCTGCATCTAACCACTTGATAATCTCCTTCTTCACCACCTCTTGCATTGGTGGGTTTAGACGTCTTTGATGTTCAATGGTGGGTGTGCACTTTTCTTGAAGCTGAATTTTATGAGTGCAAATCCCAGGTGGAATACCAATGATATCCGCAATGGTCCATCTAATAGCTCTAATATACTTGCGTAAGATTACAATAAGAGCTGCAACTTTTTGCTCACCTAAATCGGCTGCCACTATGACTGGAAGAGTGTTTCCGCTTCCTAAGAATGCGTACTTCAAATGGCTTGGCAGCTCCTTCAATTCTAACGTGGGTGGTTCTTCAATAGATGGCTTAGCTGGTGGTGTGGGTCGATTCTTGAGATCAAGATCCAGCTTCTTGGGAGTATAGCGATATGTTCCTAATCCCGATATAGCACAAATATCATCTTCAGAAATTTCAGCATCATCATCCTCTTCTTCCATGAGCAAAACCTCCAAAGGATCATCAAGAATTTGCTCTTCAGCAAGTAACTCATCCTCATCATCAACGACAACATCAGCCACAGAAAATACACTTAGATCTTTAGGTTGCTTCATTGATTTGCAAACATCAAAGCGCACCACTTCATCATTTATTCGGAATGAAAGCTCATTAGCTCTCAAATCTATGAGCACACTTCCCGTAGCAAGGAAGGGGCGTCCCAAGATTATGGGAACCTCTGAATCTGCTTCACAATCCAAGATGACAAAGTCTGCTGGAAATATGAATGAAGATACCTTCACCAAGACATCGCATAGAATACCAACCGGTCGTTTTACCGACCTATCTGCCATAACAAGCCTCATATTAGTTGGTGTAGGATCTCCTAACCCCAACTTCTTGTAGATTGATAGTGGCATCAAGTTGATGCTGGCTCCTAAGTCACACAATGCTTTAGTAAAGTCCAAAGATCCGACGGTGCAAGGAATAGTGAAAGCTCCGGGGTCGGCCTTCTTCTGAACTATGGATCGGGTAGCGATTGCACTACAATGATGCACATCATCTTTCAGCTCATAGCTTGCTGCCCTCTTCTTAGTCAAAAGATCTTTCATAAACTTCGCATACCCAGGCATTTGTTCAAGTGCCTCTACCAATGGGACATTAATAGTCAGCTGCTTCAACATGGTCATAAATTTGCTGAACTTAGTGTCATCGGCCACCTTCTTCAATCTTTGTGGAAAAGGTGGTGGTGGGTATGGAAGTGTTCTCTCCATGGCTTTCTTCTCCTCTTGCTTCCGTTTATTATTTTTTTCAGGCTGCACGTCACTAGGCAAAACGTCCTTGACGTTGGAAGTGGATATTGCGGCGTCTTCTCTAGTGGCGTCACTAGGTGTGGCGTCCATGTCTGCTGTTCCGTCAACTACTTTCTTGCCTGTTGCTGAAGTTTCCAGCACCTTACCACTCCTCGTAGTGATGGCCATGCATGACCCATCATTCCTTGGGTTTTGGACTGTATCGCTCGGTAAGGTGCCAGCCTTTCTTTGATTGAATGCTGCTGAAAGTTGGCTTAATTGCTGCTCTATTTGCTTGATAGAAGTGGAATGAGAATCAACTAATTGCTTCATGGAGGCCAAATCGTCAATTACCTCCTTAACTCCCGCGCTTGTTGCTTCCACTCCTTTCAATAACTTAGCCATCATGTCTTCCATAGAATTAGATGTGGTGGTATCACGTCTACCAGGGGGAACGTACAAACCACTATTTTCATTATTTTTCTTCCAACTACCTTGGTCTTTACCTCCAGATTTATCATAATAGTTCCGACCTTGGTTTCCTTGGGCATTCCCAAGGAAACCCCCCTGATTGTTCAAGTAGTTGGCCTCCTCTTCCGAATCAGATTCGTCTCTTCCTTTTGACGCGATAGCTTTCACTTTTTCAGTCTTCCCTAATAGATGCTTTGTAAGAAGATCCATTTGGGTTTTCATGTGCGCCATATCTTGATCACGTTCTTCTTCTCTTCTTCTTTGGTCTGCAGACATGCCAATAGATAAAGTGGGGCTTGCTACCTCAGAATCCCTGGTATGCCAAGCTCTACTTTGTTTCGTCATACGATCTAGCATGTTGCTTGCTTGACCAAAGGTGAGGTCCATAAAAGAACCTCCAGCTGCGTTGTCCACCACTGGTTTAGTTACTGAATTCAAGGCTCTATACAAGATCTCCATGAGGTGAACATTAGTCATGTGATGGTTTGGGCATCTCGCTAGCTTTGTCTTGAACCTCTCCCATGTTTCGTGAAGAGCTTCAGAGGGAAGCTGACGAAAGTTGCTGATTTCATCTCTCAATTGAGCCCTCTTGGATGGCGGAAAGAATCTTTCTAGGAAAGCGTCTCTCAATTGCCTCCAATTTGTAATAGAATCAGGAGTCAGCCCATTCAACCATAATGTTGCCTCCCCAGACAGAGACAATGGAAATAGACGTAATCGAATAGCATTCTGACCAACACCAGGATTGTCAAAAGACTTGCATGTAGAAATAAAGTTGATGAGATGCATATTCGGATCATCGCCTGCTAGTCCACCAAATAATCCCTTGAGTTGCAATAACTGAATCATGGTGCTTGTGATATTGAATTTGGCTCCGGGCGCTAATGGTGGTGGAATTATGGCTCCAGTGGCTCCGGCACCATCAAGATCATCATCATCATCGTCGAAAGCTGGTTGCAAAGGTTGACGATCATATCTGTACCGAGCTTGTCGACCTCTTCGATTGGCAGGTGTTGCAACTTCAGCGCCATGCCTTGGGTTTATCAACTCGTCATCTCCTAAATCTTCATCATCAGGATTTGTTGTTCGTCCAGGATTATCAATGTTTTGTTGTTGGACTTGAGCAGCGGTAAGAGCAGCTAATCTTGCTTGCTCGTGTTGAGCAGCCATCCTGTCGATTTCAGCTTGTGCTTCCATTCTTCTAATTCGTTGCGGTTCAGGATTGATTGGTAATAACGGTTGACCAGAACTTCTAGTATGGGGCATGCACTAAAAGAAAAACCTGCAATAAACAAAAACAAAAACTAAACGTAAAAGTACGAGAATCTTTGACCAAAGGGTCTAGTAATTATCACGAACTTGATTGACACTCGTATTCCCCGGCAACGGCGCCAATTTTTGATAACGCTCAATCTACAACTCTCGTAGGAGTGTAAAGCGGTCGTTAGCAAATATAGAACCCAACCTGGGTTGGGTATCGATCCCACAGGGAATAGCTTGGTCAACAAGTAAGCAAAATTAATAGACTTTTGGTGCAAGTCTCGTAAGAAGGGGGGATTGTAATAAGTAACCAACTTAATGAAATAAAAGCTGAAAATAATAAAGTAAAAAGAGAAAGATTGTCACGTTGGTTGTAAACAATGAGAATTGAAGTGTTGGGGTTATGTCCACCTTCAGAGGTATACGTCTCTATTGGCTATGAGTGTGTAGAGTCTTGACATGCAATTGCTTATAGAGAATTGTAGTCGATGGTGAATCCAAGCGTCTCTCGACCTAAACAAGGACTATTTCACTTTAACTCTCTCGAGCTTAAAGTGTGTCTAGCGGTACAAATTCTCCAAGAGGTTAGTCCAGTTACGGCACTAGCTTTTTAATAGGAAAGGGTGTCCTACTACCTTGACATTATCTCTTTTCCAGACAAATAACCTTTCTCTCGAACAAGTTAAATGTTAGACTGGCGTTAGTCTATGCGTCTTCTTTTCTAGACAAGTAACCTTTCTCTCGAACAGGTTAGATGTTAGAATGGCGTGTTCTTGTGTTTGAAACCGCAAAGATTGTAGTTTTAAGATGAAGAGAATAATGATATAAGCAATATACGTGTCTTGAACTCCCAAGCTCATAGCAATAGATAGTAACTCATTCGGCTTTCATAACCCCAACTAAGAGATTTAGTTACCCATGAATGCGAAGGATATCACGTTTTGCATGATGGAAGGCGTGTAAAAGAGGTGTTAGGCGTGTGGTTTTGGTGATTCCGTAGCAAGTAACGATTCTCTTGTTGTGGAATTTAAGAGTAGAAGAATGAAGAATTGAGAATGTATTGTAGGAAGATGTCTTAATTGTAAGGAGATGAATGAATTGTAAGAATGTGTTTTTAAATCTCTAGCATGATAGGGTATTTATAATACTCCTATCCTACTCCTACTAAGCTAATGAAATAAATAACCAAATCCTAATATACTAATGAAATCCTTGACCCAAAGGTACTAGGGTAAGGTTACAAAATTATAATCCAAATAGAATAATGAAACACATAACCTAATTGCACTAGGTTAATGTATTATGGCAAAAATCCAGCTTTGTGTCTGTAAGTCCCCAAAGTCTTCAGAATTGCTGTTTTAGCCCGGGACAGATTTTCCATGCGGCAGATTTGGTCCTTTAGGCGTCCAGCTCCCTTTTACTTCGTTTGTGATCTTTCTTTTGCGTCAAGTAAGCCATAAATTGCTGTATTTTGCATCATTTATACCTGAAACTTTCCTAATCATGTTCGTTAGCTCATTTACAGAAAAAAGGACTAAAAGTGCATGAAATATATAATTTGTTCTCAAAACTAGGCTAAAATATGGGCAAAATATATTGATATAGGCGCGTAAATTCGCCTATCATCACCATGCAATACGTCCAAATCATCATTTGAAACCAATCTCCTCATTGAATACCTCTTGAACCTACATTTGCTCAAAAACAATGAAAACGACTAGTACGATGGGTTTCCTCCCATCAAGCGCCTTAGTTTTGGTCGTGGCACGACTCTTATTTTTGGATTTTCATTTATCAAAAGCAAAACACAAAAAAAACAAAATATGATAAACTATAAATGATGGGTTGCCTCCCATCTAGCGCCTTATTTATTGTCGTGGCACGACATGGTTACCTCGAGTACTTAGACTTCGTCGAGATAGGTGATGGCCATATAACTTATCGAATCAAGATGACCGATATAAGGTTTAACACGTTGGGCATTCACCTTGAAGACAACGCCATTATTGTCTTCCAACTCAACCACTTCAGACGAGGAGACTTGGATAACTTTGTATGGACCAGACCACTTGGATTTTAACTTACCTGGGAATAACTTCAATCTGGAATTGAAGAGAAGTACCATATCATCCTTTTGAAAGTTTCGTCGAACAATCCGCTGATCATGATACTTCTTCATCCGCTCCTTGTATAGGTCCGATCTCTCATAAGCATGTAGACGGAATTCATCCAACTCGTTCAGCTGCTCCAATCTCAGATTCATTGCATCATCCCAATTCAAATTCAATTGCTTCAACACCCATAATGCCTTATGCTCGAGCTCAATGGGTAAGTGACAAGCCTTCCCATAAACTAGTTGATAAGGGGACATGCCAATGGGTATTTTGAATGCAGTCCTGTACGCCCATAGTGCGTCGTCCAGCTTTCGAGACCAATCTTTCCTATTAGAATTTACAGAAGGATTTGCTTGATCTCTCTGTTGGAAACCTCTACCTGTCCACTAGTTTGTGGGTGATAAGGCGTGGCTACCTTATGTTGCTTGACACCATATTTGGCCAATACAGATTTGAATAGCTTGTTGCAAAAGTGAGATCCTCCATCGCTTATGATAGTACGTGGTACTCCAAAGCGAGAGAAGATATTCCTCTTCAATAATGCTACAACATGCTTTCCCTCGTTGTCGACCAACGCTACAGCTTCAACCCATTTCGAGACATAATCTACAGCAACTAGGATGTACTTCATTCCAAACGAATTAACGAATGGACCCATGAAATCAATACCCCATACATCAAAGAGCTCTACTTCAAGAATTTTCGACATGGGCATCTCATGGTGTTGTGAAATAGCTTTTTGTCGCTGGCATTGGTCGAACCTTCTAACAAAGTCGTAAGTATCTCTAAATATCGAAGGTCAATAATATCCACTTTGCAATACTTTCCTAGCTGTCCTATTACCTGCGTTATGTCCTCCAACTTGGGATGTCTGGCGTGCTTCCAAAATAGTCAGCACCTCTACATGGGATATACATCGTCGGATAACACCATCCGTGCATTGTCGAAACAAATATGGCTCATCCCAATAGTAGTGTTGTACATCATGCATAAACTTCCTCTTTTGATGGTAAGATAAGTTTGCAGATATCATATTACTTACCACAAAATTTGCAAAATCGGCATACCATGGTAATTTTTCCATTGTCGTCGTTAATATATCCTCGTCAGGGAATGCATCATCAATATCGATTTTGGGCTGCGCCATATGCTTGTTTTCGAGTCTAGATAGATGATCAACCACTTGGTTCTTGCAACCTCTTCTATCTTTAACCTCGAAATCAAACTCTTGCAGCAGCAAAACCCATCGAATTAGTCTTGGTTTTGCATCCTTCTTTGTCATTAGATACCTAAGAGCTGCATGGTCTATATGAATGATCACCTTAGTACCCAATAGATAGGCACGAAACTTCTCAAACGGATACATAATCGCTAGGAGCTCTTGTTCAGTAACAGTGTAGTTCCTTTGGGCTTCATTTAGGACCTTAATAACATAATAGATAGGATAAAATAGCTTCTCCTTTCTCTGACCAAGCACAACACCAACGGCTACACCACTAGCATCACATATGACTTCGAACGGGAGAGACCAATCTGGTGCTACCATGATAGGGGCTTCAATGAGTTTTCTTTTGAGTCATTCGAATGACTTCAAGCAATCTTCATTGAAGTCAAACTTTGCATCTTTCTCCAAGAGTTTGCACAATGGACTAGCAATTTTGGAGAAGTCTTTGATGAACCATCGATAGAAACCTGCATGACCGAGGAAACTACGAACACCCTTCACCGAAATTGGAGGTGGCAGCTTCTCAATAACTTCAATATTTGCTCGATCAACCTCAATCCCTCTTTTAGAGATTTTGTGCCCAAGAACAATTCCTTCTTTTACCATGAAGTGGCACTTCTCCCAATTCAGCACTAGGTTGAATTCTACACATCTTTGCAATGCCATGCTTAGGTTTGCCAAGCACGCTTGAAAAGAATCACCAACAACTGAAAAGTCGTCCATAAATACCTCCAAAGTGTCTTCAACCATATCAGAAAAAATAGACATCATACAACGTTGAAAGGTGGCTGGTGCGTTACATAACCCGAATGGCATACGTTTGAAAGAAAACGTACCACATGGGTATGTAAACGTCGTCTTCTCTTGATCTTCGGGGGCAATGGAAATCTGATTATATCCTGAATATCCATCTAAGAAACAAAACCATTCTTTCCCCGCTACTCGATCTAGCATTTGGTCCATAAATGGCATTGGGAAGTGATCTTTGAGTGTCCAAGAATTCAGCTTTTGGTAGTCCATGCAAACTCTCCATCCAGTGACGGGTCTGAGTGGAATAAGCTCGTTATTCGCATTCGCGGCCACCGTTATGCCTCCTTTCTTGGGAACACATTATACCGGGCTTACCCATGTACTGTCAGAGATTGGATACACAACTCCTGCGTCCAACCACTTGATGATTTCTTTCTTCACCACTTCTTGCATAGGTGGGTTTAGACGCCTTTGATGCTCAATGGTGGGTGTGCAATTTTGTTCAAGCTGAATCTTATGTGTACAAATTCCAGGTGCAATACCAATAATATCTGCAATGGTCCATACAATGGCTCTAATGTACTTCCATAAAATAGCAATGAGAGCTGCAACTTGTTGCTCACCCAAATCTGCTGCCACAATGACTGGAAGTGTGTTTCCGCTTCCTAAGAATGCATACTTTAAATGACTTAGCAGCTCCTTCAATTCTAATGTGGGTGGCTCTTCAATAGATGGCTTAGCTGGTGGTGTGGGTCGATTTTTAAGATCAAGGTCTAGCTTCTTGGGAGCATAACGCTATGTCCCTAATCCTGATAGAGCATAAATAATTTCTTCGCAATTGTTAGCATCCTTACTCTCTCCATTCATGAGCACAATCGCCAATGGATCATCAATAATTTGCTCTTCTTTAAGTAATTCTTTCTCATCATCAAAGTAAACATCGGCCATCGAAAATACACTCAGATCTTTGGGTTGCTTCATTGATTTTCACACATCAAAGCGAACTACCTCGTCATTTATTCGGAATGAATGCTCATTAGCTCTCAAATCAATAAGCACACTTCCTGTAGCAAGGAAAGGGCACCCCAAGATTATTGGAACTTCTGAGTCTGCCTCACAATCCAAAATAACAAAGTCTGCCGGAAAGATGAATGAAGAAACCTTTAGCAATACATCACATAGAATACCAACAGATCATTTTACCGACCTATCTGCCATGACGAGCCTCATATTAGTTGTAGTAGGATCACCCAACCCCAACTTCTTACAGATAGATAATGGCATCAAATTGATGCTGCCTCCTAAATCACATAATGCGTTGGCAAAATTCAAAGATCCAACGATGCAAGGAATAGTGAAAGCTCCGGGGTCGGCCTTCTTCTGAACTATTGATCGGGTAGCGATTGCGCTGCAGTGATGAACATCATATTTCAACTCATAACTTGCTGCCTACTTCTTTGTCAAAAGATCCTTCATAAATTTCGCATACCCAGGCATTTGTTCAAGTACCTCCACCAATGAAACATTAATGGTCAGCTGCTTCAACATAGTCATGAATTTGCTAAACTTTGTATCATCCGCCACCTTCTTCAATCTTTGAGTGAAAGGTGGTGGTGGGTATGGAATTGTTCTCTCCACGGATTTCTTCTCCTCTTGCTTCCGTTTTTCAGATTTTTCAGGTTGCAATCCATTGGGATTGACGTCATGGACGTTGTGCCCTTTTTCTGCGGATTCTTCTCCTTTTGCCTTATCATCAATGTCCACTACTTCGTCAACCACTTGCTTGCTTTTTGCTGAAGTTTCCAGCACCTTACCACTCCGAGTAGTAATGGCCATGCATGACCCATCATTCCTTGGGGTTTGCACAATATCGCTAGGTAAGGTGCCAGCCTTTCTTTGATTGAGTGCTGCTGAAAGTTGGCTCAATTGCTGCTCTATTTGCTTGATTGAAGTGGAATGAGAATCAACTAATTGTTTCATAGAGGACAAATCATTAACTACCTCCATTACTCCCGCGCTCGTTTCTTCCGCTCCTTTTAAGATTTTTGCCATCATGTCTTCCATACTTCTAGAACTAGATGTGGTGGCGTCACGTCTACCAGGGGGAACGTACAAACCACTCTTTTCATTCTTGTTCTTCCAACTACCTTAGTCCTTGTTTCCAGATTTATCATAATAGTCCTGACCTTGGTTTCCTTGGGTATTACCGCGGAAACCCCCCTGATTGTTCAAGTAGTTGGCCTCCTCTTCCGAATCAGATTTGTCTCTTCCTTTTGACGCAATAGCTTTGATTTTTTTGGTCTTCCCTGATAATTAATGCTTTGTAAGAAGATCCATTTGTGTTTTCGTGTGCGCCATATCTTGATCACGTTCTTCTTCTCTTTTTCTTTGGTCTGCAGTCATGCCAATAGATAAAGTGGGGCTTGCTATCTCAAAATTCCTGGTATGCCAAGATCTACTTTGTTTCATTATACGATCTAGCATATTGCTTGCTTGACCAAAAGTGAGGTCCAGAAAAGATCCTCCAGCCGCATTATCCACCACTGGTTTAGTTATTGAATTCAAGGCTCTGTATAATATCTCCATTAGGTGAACATTAGTCATGTGATGGTTTGGGCATCTCGCTAGCTTTGTCTTGAACCTCTCACATGTTTCATGAAGAGCTTCAGTGGGAAGCTGACGAAAGTTGCTGATTTCATCTCTCAATTGTGCTCTTTTGGATGGCGGAAAGAATATTTCTAGGAAAGCGTCTCTCAATTGCCTCTAATTTGTAATAGAATCAGGAGTCAGCCCATTCAACCATAGAGTTGCTTCCCCAGATAGAGACAATGGAAATAGACGTAATCGAATTGCATTCTGACTAATACCAGGATTGTCAAACGACTTGCATGTAGAAATAAAGTTGATGAGATGCATATTCGGATCATTGCCTACTAGTCCACCAAATAATGCCTTGAGTTGCAATAACTGAATCATGGTGCTTGTGATGTTGAACTTGGCTTTGGGAGCTAATGGTTGAGGAATAATGGCTTCTGTGGCTCCAGATCCATCAAGATCATCATCATCGTCGTCGAAAGCTGGTTTCATGGGTTGGCGATCATACCTAAACCGATCTTGTCGACCTCTTCTGTAGTAACTCGTCATCACCTAAATCCTCATAGTCAGGATTTTTTGCTTGCCCAAGGTTATCAATGTTTTGCTGGTGTACTTGGGCGGTGGCAAGAGCAGCTAATCTCGCCTGCTCCTGTTGATCAGCCATTCTTTCAATTTCCGTTTGTGCCTCCATTCTACCAATTCGTTATGGTTCAGGATTGATAGGTAATAACGGTTGACCAGAACTTTGAGTATGAGGCATGCACTGAATAAAAACCTGCAGTAAACAAAAACAAAACTAAAAGTAAAAGTACGAGAATCTTGTATTCCCGGGCAACGATGCCAATTTTTGATAACGCTCAATCTACAGCTCTCGTGGGAGTGTAAAGCGGTCGTTAGCAAATATAGAACCCAACCTGGGTTGGGTATCGATCCCTCAGGGAATAGCTTGGTCAACAAGTAAGCAACTATTACTAGACTTTTAGTGCAAGTCTCGTTAAAAAAAGGGGGGTGTCTTATCGTGCAAGTAATGTAAACAAAGTATTAAAGTAAAAGCTGAAAATAGCAAAATAAAAAGAAAGAATATTTAGTAAGTTGTAAACAATGAGAATTGAGGCGTTGGGGTTATGTCCACCTTCTGAGTTATACGTCTCTATTGGCTATGAGTGTGTTGAATCCAGACGTGCATGTGCTTATAGAGAATTGTATTCGATGGTAAATCCAAGCGTCTTTCGACCTATTCGAGGATTATTTCAGTTTAACTCTTTCGAGCTTAAAGTGTGTCTAACGGTACGAATTCTCCAAGAGGTTAATCCAGTTACGACACTAACTTTTTAATAGGGGATGGGACCCTAATACCTTGACATTATCTCTTTTCCAGACAGATAACCTTTCTTTCGAACAAGTTAAATGTTATACTGGCGTATTCTTGTGTTTGCAACCACAAAGAATTTAGATTAAGATGAAGAGAATAATGATATAAGCAACATACGTGTCACGAACTCACAAACTCACAGCAATAGATAGTATCTCATTCGGCTTCCATAACACCAACAGAGAAGTTTAGTTACCCATGAGTGCGAAGGAAATCACAAGCGACATTTTTATTATACCACAATTAAAGATTTTCGTGTAGCACAAGAGTGGTAGGCGTTAGGCATGATTTCTTGCAAAGTAACGTTTCTCTTGTTGCGGAAATTAAGAATAGATGAATAGAAGAATAAAAATAGAATTAATGGAAAGATTCGAAGTTGAAAAATTAAAAGTAGTAGTGAATGGTGAATGATAGAATGTGTCTCTAAATCTCTAGCTAGATAGGGTATTTATAATACCCATATCCTATTCCTACTAAGCTAATGAAATACTTAACCAAATCCTACTAAGCTAATGAAATACTTAACCCAATTGTACTAGGTTAATGTATCATTATCCTAATCCTAATAAGCTAATGAAATACTTAACCCAATTGTACTAGGTTAATGTATCATTATCCTAATCCAAATAAGTTACTGCTAGTCCCCAAAGTCTTCAGAAATGCTGTTTTAGCCCGGTATAGAATTTCCATGTGCCATCTTTAGTCCTTGGTGTCCAAGATTGTCTTTTCTCCTTTCGTGAATCTTTCTTTGGCATCAAGTTATCCATAAAATGCTGAATTCTGCATCATTTACACCTGAAACTTTGCTAATCATGTTTGTTAGCTCACTTACAGGAAAAATGACTAAAAGTGCATGAAATATATAATTTGTTCTCAAAACTAGGCTAAAATATGGGCAAAATATAGCACCATAGGAGTGTAAATTCGCCTATCATCAATAGTCAAGCCAACGACGGACAGTCGCAGGTCCCATTCAGCAAATTAAAGTCATTTTTAAAAGGGTATTTGGGTCTTTTTCGACCCATTTTAACCCCTAATAATATTAGATCAAGGCTCATAATTTCATTATCCATTTACAACATCAAATTAGGTATTTCTCCTTACGAGCAATCCTTAATCAACAAAATCCAAATACTCTTCAAGAAACAAAGAGATTCAAATTCTTCAAGTTCAAGAACTTCAAGAAAACTCACAACCCAGGTATGCATAGTGTTCATTCATGGACTCCTTTCGTCCATGAAGCCTAAGAATCTCTTTTCTAAATTCAAGTGTATATATTTTTATGAATTCCATGTTGGGTTTGCTTTTGTTTATATTGATAATAACCAATTGAATTTTATTCCATGTTTTGGTGATAAATCTTAACTGAAATTACTTTAGTATAGGGTAGCTTCATGTGAATCCATGATTAAACCCTTGAATAATGAAATTAGAGGTGAATCATGATATTTATTTACTGTATAATGTGGTCTACATATATTATGCTTACCATATGTTTGATTAAATGCCCATGTGAAGGAAAAATGCTCAACTAATATGATATTATGAAATCCTCATTTATGTACAAGTTCATGCATATCACATGTTTGATGATATGCTTTAATAAATGAATTATGGATTATGTTGTTGGTCATGTGTTCAAGTAAGTCATTCTTTGTTAATTTTTTCCCATTGAGTCCTGGAGGTACTTGTACTTGACAATTTAGCTATGTGCCTAGAGCCAGTGTCATGTTTTCACGATATCCTCAGTCAAGCCATGTTTAGTAGAATTCAGTTAGTCATGTGACTCAGGAAAACTTAGTAAGACTCAGAAATCCCAGTAATCTCAGAAATCTCAGTAATACAATAATCTCAGTACTATTCCATCAATCAACGGAACCCAGTTAACTCAGTCCAAGTTTAGTTCAGTAATCTATGTTCTGTGTCTATTCAGATGGGAATAGAAATTAACACCTAGTGAACTCAAGGATGGGAATATACACTGTCAGATGAGGGTGTGATTCTTAGAAATCATCCTTACATTCTAGAACTATGTATCCAGTATAGGTTGGGAAATCAAAACTGTCAGGTGAGGGTTGATGAGGTGGATAAGCACTGTCAGATAAGGGCCCCACCATTCTCTTTTGGCGGTACTGTCAGATGAGGGTTACCTACAACTTGTCTTTACAAGTGGTGTAGTATTGACACCCTTCTAATTGGGGTTACGAATTAGACCCCAACTCAACTATATTGCTTTATTTAGAGCATGTCGGTTAGATAACTACTTCCCACAATTTTAGTTCCAGAACCAAGACTGTCAGATACAGTGAATCAGTCTTAGTAATAGAATTTAGATAGTTCTACATAATTCAGGACTGTCAGATACAGTCAATTAAAATATAGTACAAAACTCAACTAGTTCCATCAGATTCAGATTCAGGGCTGTCAGATACAGTCACTCCTATTAACAGTTATATCAATCATCAGAACTCAGTTATTAGTCATGTTAGCTATCAGTAAATTTAAGTTGCCATGATCTCAGATATAGTTATTATGTATTCAAGAAAGATTCTCACATTCATATTATTCAGTCAGTTAGTATCGTGCACGCATGTGAACCCTTTACATTTAGCCTACCTCACATGCATAACAGTACTTTCAAAGTACTAATGAATTTACGCTATGGTGTCTTATACCATAGGTTCAGAAGTACGATCTCTAGAGCATTAGTAGATTCTAGATATCCGCAGACAGAGTTAGTAGTGAGTCCTCATCTTTCGAGGATATGATCATTTCTTTAGTATCTCATTAATTA
This sequence comes from Capsicum baccatum var. pendulum, assembly GCA_030864225.1. Taxonomy (NCBI): domain Eukaryota; kingdom Viridiplantae; phylum Streptophyta; class Magnoliopsida; order Solanales; family Solanaceae; genus Capsicum; species Capsicum baccatum. The sequence continues at coordinate 16,406,220 of CM061550.1, forward strand.
TTTCATTAGTTAGAGTTAGTTGGGGACATGTCCCATCAACTCCTTATTTTAACATTTATGTTTTAGAGGCTTTTCAGACTACAATATGTTCAGACAATTTATTTCAGTCATTTTAGGTATTTTCATACCCCACCTCAGATGTTATTTTTTATCAAATTTGAACCTTATGGTCTTTCAATTCATTTTTCAGCATTTTATAGTATATTATGTAGTATACAAGTATAGATATCAGTCATGGGTTAGCTTGTTGTCCTTTGGGGTTATGAGCATCGTGTAGCATTTCGGGTATCATATTCGGGGCGTTATAAACTTGGTATCAGTGCCTAAGGTTTAATAGAGTCCTAGGAAGTCTAAAAGCTACATCTAGTTGAGTCTTGTACATGGGTGTGTTGTGTGCCTTATTTATGTGCAAGAGGCTATAAGATGTTATAGAAACAGTTTATCTTCTTTTAGTATTCATGTCGTGCTAGTGAGCATAATCTCAAGTCAATCTCTCAGTCTAATTCATTTCTTCCTTTTTTCTACAGAATATGCCTCCTAAAAGAAGAAATGACAATCAGTCAGCCCCTCAGCCTAAAGATCCTTTGGGCGAGCATGTTTCTCATGCGGAGTTCAGGGCCCTATTCACTACTCTTGATCAGTTAGTTACTGGTCAGAATGAATAACTAGCTGTCGTTCCAGCCAACCCAGTGGCCAATTTAACTACAACCAAGATTCGAGACTTCACTCGGATAAACCCTCTATTCTTTCTTGATCTAAGTTAGATGAGGACCCTCAAGAATTCACTGATCAGGTTCAAAATATGGAAGACATCATGGAAGTGACTACTGTTGAGTGTGCTGAGCTAACTGCATATCCGTTATAGGATATGGCTTATACTTGGTACGAATAGTGGAAGTCAAAAAGGTCAGATGATGCAGGTCCTATAAAGTGGGAGAAGTTTGTCATTACATTCTTAGATAGATTCTTTCCCCAAGAACTTAGAGAAACTAAGGTATTAGAATTGATCAACCTCAGGTAGCGCAATATGATGGTGAAAGAATATTCTCTTCAGTTTACTTAATTAGCTAGATATGCCCCTCATGTGGTTGCTAGCAATAGGGCCAAGATGAGTAAGTTTGTTCCAGGGGTGAATGATAGCGTGGGTAATGAGTGCAGATCTGCCATGATGAATAGTGACATGACTTTAGCGAGGCCTATGAATCATGCTCAGCAAATAGAGGAGAATAAAAAATCAAGGACAGGTAGTTCAGCTTTGCTCATCCCAAATCAAAAGGAGGAAACGTTAGTTTTATCCTAAGTCATCAGTTCCAACTCCTTCCTCAACTAGTGCTACAACACCTAAGTTCAAGGATAGGAATAGAGATAGAGCGCCAGGATCTAAGTCTCAGAGCAGTGTCAGCAAAACCCGAACTAATCCTCTTTGTCAGACTTGTGGAAAGAACCACAAGGGTGTTTACAAAGAGCTGGCAGCGAGGTCTATTTCAGTTGTGGCAAGACAAGACACAGAGTAAGATATTTTCCTCAATTAGGTTATCAAAGTCATCTCCGCTCCTCAGATCATTCCGATCGCCAAAATTAGTAGGGTGCTACCTCTAGTACTACAGTAGGCAATGCCCAAATCGACTTTATGTTCTCCAGTCCTGGCAAGATTAGAAAAATTCTCCTGATGTAATTACTGGTTTGTTATAGATATTTCATATGTATGTTTACACTTTGCTAGATCCAAGTGCTTCCTTGTCTTTTTTTTTACTCCCAATAAGCAGGCGATTTTGGAGTCAGTCCCAAAATTCTAGCAGAACCTTTTTCAGTTTCTACCCTAGTGGGTACATCATAGCCTGGTGGGTATAGATGAACTGCTTGATTATGATATTTAAGAAATTCACTTCAGAAGACCTAGTCGAATTAGATATAACTGATTTAGATGCAATTCTCAGCATAGATTGGCTTCATTCCTGCTATGCCATGGTCGACTACAAAAATAGAATAGTCCAGTTTTAGTTCCTAAATTAACTCATCCTTAAGTGGAAGGGTAGTGTATTTACTTCCAGAGGTAATCTTGTTTCCTACCTTTGGGCAAGGAAAATGATATTTAAGGAATGTGTCTATCATCTTGTTCATGTTAAGGTCTATAGCTTCGAAACTTCCAGTCTTTGTTCAGTCCTAGTCGTGAATGAATATTCAGATATCTTTTCTGAATATATTTTAGGGATTTCTCCTGAAAGGGAAATAAACTTTGGTATTGATCTTCTTCCAAATACTCAGCCTATATATATTTTGCCATACAAAATAGCACCATCAGAACTCAAAGAATTGAAAGAACAGTTGAAGGTTCTCTTAGATAAGGGATTCATTAGGCCCAGTGTGTCCCCATAGGGCGCACCAGTCTTATTCGTGCTCAAGATAGACGGTTCTCTCAGAATGTGCATTGATTACTGTTTGCTCAATAAAGTCATGGTAAAAAACAAGTATCCTCTTTCCAAAATCGATGACTTATTTGACCAACTTCAAGGTGCTAGCTATTTCTCTAAGATAGACCTCAGATCCATCTATCATTAGCTATGAGTCAGTGAATGTGACATTCCAAAAATAGCTTTTCGTACTCGGTATAGTCACTTCAAATTCTTAGTTATGTCCTTTCGTCTTACCAATGCCCCAGCAGCCTTCATGGACTTGATGAATAGTGTGTTCAAGCAGTACTTGGACATGTTCATTATAGTCTTCATAGATAATATTCTAGTCTATTCCTGCAGTGAGCAAGATCATGTAGACCATCTCAGAATTGTACTTCAAACTCTTAGAGATCATCTACTATTCACCAAATTCAGTAAGTGAGAATTTTGGATAAGTTTAGTAGCATTCCTTGGTCATATCATTTTCAGTAATGGCATTAGAATAGATCCTCAAAAAACCAAAGCGGTAAGAAACTGGCCCAGACCTATCTCTCCATTAGATACTAGGAGTTTCTTGGGTTTGGATAGCTATTATAGATGATTTTTTGAGGGCTTTTTATCTATTGTATTCCCTATGTCCAGATTGATTAAGAAAAAAGTTAAGTTTTAGTGGTTAAATCCTTGCGAGAAGAGTTTTTAGGAGTTGAAGACTCGACTCACATCAACCCTAGTTTTAGCTATTTCAGATGGTTCAAATAGTTTTGTAGTGTACTATGATATATCTAGAGTAGGTTTAGGTTGTTTCCTCATGCATCATGGTAAGGTCATAACCTACGCCTCCAGACAACTTAAACCCCATGAGAAAAATTATCCTACTTATGATCCTGAGTTAGCAGCCGCAGTATTTACCTTAAAGATTTGGAAGCACTATCTCTATGGTGTTCATGTAGATGTCTTCACAGATCATAAGAGCCTCCAGTATGTATTTTCCTAGAAAGATCTCAATCTTTATCAGAGAATGTGGTTAGAGCTTTTGAAATATTATGACATAAGTGTCCTCTATCATCTGGGAAAGGCCAATATAATGGCTGACGCTCTTAGTAGACTGTCTATGGGTAGTGTTGCTCATGTCAAGGATAGTCAGAAGAAGTTATCTCAGGAAGTCCATCAGCTTGCCAGACTAGGTATTCTCTTAGTCAATATAGATGAGGGTGACGTATGGGTTCGGAGTAGTTCAGAATTATCTCTAGTTTTTGAGGTGAAAGAAAAGAAAGATAGAGATCCTATCCTTGTCAAGTTGAAAAAGTCAGTCAAGGATTAGAAAGTATATATGTTCTCCCAATGGGGAGATAGTGTCTTGCATTGTCAGGGTCATCTCTGTGTTTGGGGTGTAGATGACTTAAGGCAGATAATTCTTGCAGAAACGTGTGGTGCACACTACTCTATTCATCCAGGGGCCACAAAGATGTACCATATCTTGTGAGAGATCTATTGGTGGAGTAGGATGAAAAGAAATGTTACAGATTTTGTGGCTAAATTCTCTACATGTCAGCAGGTTCAGATAGGGCATCAAAAGCCTAGTGGGTCCATGCAGGAGTTTAGTATTCCTACTTGGAAGTGGGAAGAAGTGAACATGGACTTCGTGATAGGTTTGCCTCGTACTCGTCATCAACATAATTCAGTTTGGGTCATTGTAGACAGGATGACCAAATCAACTCATTTCCTTCCAGTTCATACCTCTTATTTAGCCAAGGATTACACCAAACTTTATACACGAGATTTGGTCAGATTGCACGGTGTTTCACTATCTATCATCTCAGGCAAAGGTACCCAGTTCACCTCTTATTTTTGGAAAGCGTTCCAAAAGGGTTTTGGTACCCAAGTTTATCTCATCACAACCTTCAATCCTCAGACATATGGTTAAGAAAAAAGGACAATTCAGACTCTAGAAGATATGCTAAGGGCATGTAAAATTGATTTCAAGGGTAGTTGGGATGACCACTTACCTTTGATTTAGTTTACATACAACAATAGCTATCATTATAGTATTAAGATGGCTCCATTTGAAGATCTCTATGGTAGGAGATGTAGATCTTGAGTTGGTTAGTTCGAAGTTAGTGAGGCCTCAGTTATAGGAACTGACTTCTATTCAACACCTCAGAGAAAGTCTAGTTGATTAGAGAAAGACTCTAGGCTGCTCAGAACCGACAGAAGTCTTATACAGATGTTCGTAAAAAACATCTCAAGTTTGATATTGGTGACATGTCTTTGTAAAGATCTCTCCCATGAATGGAGTGAAACGGTTTGGCAAGAAGGGAAAGCTCAGTCCCTGATATATCGGTCTTTTCAAAATTCTAGTCTTCTTGGCAAGGTAGCCTATGAGCTCGAATTGCCTTTAGATCTAGCCTCAGTTCATCCAGTTTTCTATGTCTCTTTGTTAAAGAAGTGTGTAGGTGACCCAACAGTTGTAGTCCCCATTTAGAGCATAGATGTTCAGAATAGCCTCTCCTATGAAGAGATTCTAGTCAAAATTCTAAACTACCAAACTCGTAGACTAAAGAACAAAGAAGTCCCTCTAGTTAAAGTCCTTTGGCAAAATCAGTCCATTTAGGGAGCTACATGGGAAACAGAAGCATACATGCGTACCAAGTATCCTCACCTTTTCTCCGCCAACTCAGATCGAACTTAAGGTAATAGTTCTCCTTAAGCTTACTAAGTTTTATGTTCAGTGTTCATCAAACTTGGTATTGAATACCATTGCATATTCAGTCATGAATTCATGTATCAATTCAATTTTATAATTTTGCATCAGACATGAATTCTCATTGTGAAAAAAATGGTTTCTCACAACACTCAGTCATGCATTCATGAATTAGTTACACATGCATCAGATATGCATGTTCAGTATGATATGTTCAGTTATCAGTCATGTTATCCATGAGATCATGTTCTAGTTATTTGTGCTCAGTATGTACATCAGTTTATGTTCTTCCCCTTACTCTTAGTATCATTCGAGGATGAATGTTCTCAAGGGGGAGATATTGTAATACCCCGTAATTTTTCCTAGCTTGGAATCATGTCAAGAATCTTAAAAACTTACTTTGAAATATGAATCTATTTTTTTACACATGGTATTTGTAAGATTTTCACTTTTTATCATGTGGGAAATTAAATTTGCTTTCCAACGATACCAATTTCGTCCAAACATGGTATCGGAGTAAAAATTTATGGACGTTTTACTTAGAGCTGTCAGAATCGCCCAGGTAAGATGGCCAGGTTGACAGACCATCAAGCCAGCGACGGACCATTGCCTTGACCATCGTAGCCAAGGTAGTGAGGCCACCTTCTGGATAAGGTGCAATAGACAGGTTGATGGAACGTTGGACTTGCGACGGACCGTCACCCAGGCCGTCGCTACATAGGTAGTGAGTCCCTATTCTGGTCCACGTGTGACTGTCAGAACAACGGACCATCAAGCCAACGATGGACCATCTTACAAGCTATTACAGGTCCCATTCAGCAAATTAAATCCACTTTTAAAAGAGTATTTGGGTCTTTTTCCACTCGTTTTAACCCCTAATAATATCAGATCAAGGCTCATAATTTCATTATCCATTTACAACATCAAATTAGGGATTTATCCTTATGAGCAATCCTTAGTCAACAAAATCCAAATACTCTTCAAGAAACAAAGAGGTTAAAATTCTTCAAGTTCAAGAACTTCAAGAAAACTCACAACCCAGGTATGCATAGTGTTCATTCATGGACTCCTTTCGTCCATGAAGCCTAAGAATCTCTTTTCTAAATTCAAGTGTATATATTTTTATGAATTCCATGTTGGGTTTGCTTTTGTTTATATTGATAATAACCAATTGAATTCTATTCCATGTTTTGGTGATAAATCTTAACTGAAATTACTTTAGTATAGGGTAGCTTCATGTGAATCCATGATTAAACCCTTGAATGATGAAATTAGAGTTGAATCAAGATGTTTATTTCTTGTATAATGTAGTCTACATATACTATGCTTACCATGTGTTTGATTAAATTCCTATGTGAAGGAAAAGTGCTCAACTAGTATGATATTATGAAATCCTCATTTGTGTACAAGTTCATGCATATCACATGTTTGATAAAATGCTTCAATAAATGAATTATGGATTGTGTTGTTGGACATATGTTCAAGTAAGTCATGCTTTGTCAGTTTCTTCCCATCGAGTCCTGGGGGTACTTGTACCCGACAATTTAGTCGTGTGCCTAGAGCCAGTGTCTTGTTTTCATGATATCCTCAGTCAATTTATGTTATTAGAATTCAATTAGTCATGTGACTTAAGAAAAGTCAGTAAAAGTCAGAAATCCCAATAATCTCAGAAAGCTCAGTAATACAGAAATCTCAGTACTATTCCATCAGTCAAAGGAACCTAGTTAACTCAGAAAGTTTAGTAATCCATGCTCAGTGTCTATTCAGATGGGAGTAGAAATTAGCACCGAGTGAAACCAAGGATGGGAACACATACTGTCTGATGAGGGTGTGATTCTTAGAAGTCATCCTTGTATTCCAGAACTATGTAGCCAGCATAGGTTGGGACGTCAACATTGTCAGGTGAGGGCTGATGAGGTGGATAAGATCTATCAGATAAGGGCCCCACCATTCTCTTTTAGGGACAATGTCAGATGAGGGTTACCCATAGCTTGTCTTTACAAATGGCGCGGTATTGACACCCTTCCAATTAGGGTTATGGATTAGACCCCAACTCAGCTATATTACTTTGTTTTGGGCATGCCGCTTAGATAACTACTTCCTATAGTTTTAGTTTTAGAATTAGGACAATCACATATAGTCATTCAGTCTTTGTAATAGAACTCAGATAGTTCTACAGAATTTAGGACTATCAGATATAGTCAATTTAGATACAGTACAGAACATAGCTAGTTCTATCAGATTCAGGACTGTCAGATTCAGTCACTCATGTTAACAGTTATATCAGTCATCAAAATTAAGTTATCAGTCATGTTATTTATCAGTAAATTCATGTTGCCATGATCTCAGATATAGGTATTATGTATTCATGAATGCAATCTCACGTTCATGTTATTCAGTCAGTTAGTATAGTGCATACAGGTGAACCCTTTGCATTCAGCCTACCTCACATGCATACCAGTATATTCAAAGTACTGATGCATTTGCGCTATGGTGTCTTATACCATAGGCTCAAAAGCATGAGCTCTAGAGCATCAGTAGATTCCAGATATCCGCAGTCAGAGTTAGTAGTAAGTCCTTATCCTTCGAGGACATGATTATTTCTTTAGTATCTCATTAATAAGTTTATTAGTTGGAGTTAGTTGGAGACATATTCCATCAACTCCTTATTCAGACAGTTATATTTTAGAGTCTTTTCAGACTATAGTCTGTTTAGACAGTTTATTTCAGTCATTTTGGGTATTTTCATACCCACCTCAGATGTTATATTTTTATCAGATTTGAACCTTATGGCCTTTTAGTTCATGTTTATGCATTTGACAGATTATGTAGTATACAGGTACAAATATCAGTCATGGGTTAGCTTGTGGTCCTTCGGGGTCATACGCACTAAGTAGAATTTCGGGTACCAGATTAGGGACGTTACATATGGATACCTTATCTGATTTATGAGTTATGAAAATGGTTGACACGAGCCTTGATGATTTATCTTATTTTTACTTTGACCAATATTTTGTGTTTCGAGTATCCGATGATGATTGTGAAAGTTTCATTAGCTCCAAAATATAAAATTTATGTTAGTAGCATGGATTGTTTGTTCTTGAGTGTCTATTTTATATTTTGATGCTTCATTTGTAAACTAGCTAAATTTGGCCTTAAGAGGACTCGAGGTTAATTTGTTGAAAATTATCTTTTCTAAAATTTCAACATCTTTATTGAGTAAGAAATGTCAAAATTAGATTTGTTGAATATTTGATTTGTTTTAGTAGGGTCCCGAATAAATCTCAAGGAATCACTCAAAGAATTTTTAGACTTGGTATATTGTTGGTGTAAAACCCCGGGTATTTTGACATTTAAATAAAGCTAAGAACGAGCCCACGTGACCCTTAGATCTAGAATAAACCACTTTAGAATGAGTTTGAAAGGGTTGAGGGGAATTTTAGATGTAAAATAGGACGTGCATCATGAAGGAGACCCCGTGCAATAGCCTCAAGCCGCATGGTCACCCTGAGAGGCCATACTTTACCCATGTGGGGGTCCTTGCACCGCGAGGGGTGCAACTTATGACAAGGGTCGTGCCACCCCTTCCCCCTCCCCTTTAATGACAAAATTTTGAAATTTTGGGCATTTTTAAGGGCTTTTTAGTTCTTATACACCTAAAACCGACCCCTAATATCCCACTACATTTTTCCTATGTAGGATTCTCCCTAAATTAACATTAGAACATCCTACTATCCCTCTTTTTATCAAGAAGTAAGAAGAATCAATAGGAGAACCTCTAAGATCATGTTTGCTCAATTTGTCTCCATAAAAAGGTATGTAGGGGACCTAAAAGTTATGGGGTTTGGATTTATGTGCTTCTAAACTCTTGTAATATAAAAATCATGGAATTCTATTTAACTTCAAGAAATGTTTTCGAATCCTAATTTATGCCAAAAAATTATGAAAATTTTGCTATGTATGTGATTATCTGTGATTTAAGATGCGAATGGGGTTTTGAATATTTCCAATACATAATTTAACATTAATTATGAATATGATTTTGAAGAACATGACTTGTATTGTAATTTGGTCTTACTATCTATGGTGTGTATTTTAATACAATTGAAACAAGTGAGTCCCCCTAAGGGTTTTTGTTAGAGTTCGTGCCCTACTGATTGCTTATCAATGGAACAAGTAAGTAAACATAGTTCACCGAAGTAAAAACTGAACACAGTGTTTTTACGTGAAAAACACCCGGCTTAAGAAAGGTGTAAAAAACTACGACCTGTACCTCTACAGGATTTAACCCCAACTTCACTATAACTCTTGAGCCTCAACAATCAACAAAATTACAAGACTTCTTGTAAACTACGAATTAAAAATTCTAACTCCTATAACTACAATAACAACAAATTTTCCCAAGATAAGTGTTCCCAAGTCTTCGAGTTCCCTAACTTGAAGACACAACTCCTAACTCAGTTTATAAATCACTGATACTAGAACAATGACTCATTACAACTCAAATAACCTACCTATTATAAACAGTGTAAGACTTTCTAAGTAAGGGACCATGTTCTTCTTCAAGTAAGTGAACAATTTTGCAAACAATTTAATCAATTTTCTTTATCTCGTAGGGCAAAATAGGATATCTGGGGTAGAGAAAGTATGAGGAGGTGGAGAACCAGGAGAAGAAACACGTTTCCTTTTACTTGATTTGAGTGCCTTTTCCAAGGAAACATCTTCCCGTTGCATTTTACCTTGAGTATGAGGAGTGCGAGGAGTGGGAAAAACAAGAGTAAATGCACCCATTACTTGGGTATCATCAATGATTGGGATTATAAAAGACGTGCGTTGGATATTGACTTTCTGGGAATTAGATTGGCAATGGGTTCATCGTCATGATAAACAATTTGAGGTGGTATTGGTGGTGGAAGTGAGGGTTTGGACTGGGATAAGGCAGTTGAAGAAAATTGGGCGAACAGGTTTGGGAAATCTTTGAATGCAGCAAAATCAGAGAATTTTGGGAGATTTAAGGAGGGATTAAAAGAGGTAAGGAAATATTTGGATGAATAACAATGAAGGTGAAAGGGCTTGTGACAGATTCTTTTAATGAAGAGGATGAGAAAGATAAGGAGGACGCCATGTGTGATAGTGAAACAAGAAATTGTTCTTGGTTGTAGAGAGTTTAAGAGAGAATAAATAATAAAAAGAAGGAAGGTGTGTGTTTAAGAAGGAGTGAAGGAAGATAAAATATGAGAGGAGTGTATGTGGAATTAACATTATAATGAAGGAGTTCTGTACTGATGGAAAAGGTCTGACATCTTTTTGAAGGAGAAAGCTTTGGGATTTTTGGTGGTTTAAGCGTAACTGAAAGGACCAAGTAAACAACCTATTTCTCTTTATACTATTATGAGCAAGTAATAACCATACCTGAATTCTGAAGAGAAATGGACAAATTGCCATGATGTTCTAGTCTTGTTGCAAAATTAACGCATAGCTGAGTCAATTTACTCTAAAATCTTGGAATTAGGATATACAACTAAATGTATAAGACTGAATTAATAAATAATCACTTAAGAACAATTTATTATAGTCAATCATTGAGGGTGATTTATACAATTTTAATCATCCCCAAGGCTAACTTATTATTTTTAAAGTGTTCTCTACTCAAAGCCTTAGTGAATATGTCAGCAATGTGTTCCTCAGTAGAACAAAACATAATTGATATATGACCCTTTTCAACATTATCTCTAAGAAAGTGATGTCGAATATCAATATGCTTGGTTCTTTTAAATTGAACAATATTTTTGGCAATATTTATAGCACTTGTGTTATCACAAAAAATGGAAACACAACAAAATCTATACCAAAATTAATAAGTTATTGGTTAATCCCGAACAATTGAGCACAACAAGAACCTGAAGCAACATGTTCAGCTTCAGTAGTAGACAAGGCTATTGAATTTTGCTTCTTAGTGGACCAGGTAATCAGACATTGTCCAAGGAAGTATTCCATGCCTGTAGTGATTTTCCTATCCACCAAATATCCTGTATAATTAGCATCATAGTATCCTACCAAATTAAAGTTACTTCCTTTGGGATACCATAACACAAGATCACTGGTTCCTTTCAAGTATATAAAGATTCTTTTCATAGATTTTAGATGTGATTCTTTTGGGTTTGCATGAAACCTAGAACATAGACTTACAGTGAACACATTATCCTTCCTGCTTACTGTGAGGTATAATAATAACCCTATCATACCTCTATACATCTTTTGCTCTACATCAAAACTTGTTTCATCCAGATTAAGCTTTGTGGCAGTGGCAATGGGAGTATTGATCTCTTTTGCCTCTTTTAGTGAGAATCATTTTAGAAGCCCTTTATGTACTTCTGTTGATGTATCATTGTCCCTGATGCTGATTGTTTTATTTTCAAACCCAAGAAGTAATTCAGCTCCCCCATCATACTTATCTCAGATTCACAAATCATGAGTTTGGCAAACTCATGAGTCATGTTCATATTGGTTGAACAAAATATAATGTTATCCACATATACCTGAACAACTAAAAAGTCATTTTCATTAGTTTTTAAGAAAAAAATATTGTCAATTTTATCTTTGATATGCCCATGCTCTAGTAGAAACTTTGACAATCTCTCATACCAGGCCCTTGGTTATTGTTTCAACCCATACAAATCCTTATCCAGTTTATACACATGATTAGGAAACTCCTTGATTTCAAATCCTTGTGGTTTCTTAACATAAACCTCCTCCTTGAGAATGCCATTCAGGAGTGCACTCTTCACATCCATCTGATAGAATAAAATCCATATAAGCAACAAAGGCAACAAGTAATCTTTTAGCTTCAAGTCTTCCTACAGGAGCAAAAGTCTCATCAAAGTCAATTCCTTCTTCTTGGTTGTATCCTTGAACCACCAATCTTGCCTTATTTCTTATGACTATTCCATGCTTATCAACTTTATTTCTGTACACCCACTTAGTCCTAATTATTGATCTATCTTTTAGGAGAGGAACTAAGTGCCATACTTTGCTTCTCTCAAACTGATTCAACTCTTCCTGCATTGCTATGATCCAATCTGCATCAATAAATGCTTTAGTTACCTTCTTTGGCTCAATATCTAATAGGAATGCCTTGAATGCGCACATACTTCTAAATCTAGACCTTGTGGTGATCCCAGATGTGAGAGCAGTGAGAGCATTCTCATTAGGGTGTGATCCTTGATACTTGTATCCTTTTGGGATCAAGCCTAGTGAGCTACTAGGATCACTATTGATGTTCTGAGCTGTGGTAGTTGGTGGCTCAGTTTCACCTGTCACTCTGCCTTCAGTTTCAGTCCCCCCTGTTGAAGTGCCTTTATGTTTGGTATCTCCATTCGATGAACCGGCTTGTGCAACCTATTCTTCAGTGTCACTTCTTTCTTACCGGTTAGTCTTAACACATGATTAATAAAAAATTACATGCATGCTTTCTTCAACATAGTTAGTTCTGATGTTTAAAACCCTGTAAGCCTTACCATGAAGTGAATAATCTAAGAAGATTCCCTCATCACTTTTAGCATCAAATTTTTTCAGATTATATTTCTATATCTCCTTGCATAGAGCACAATCTTTTTGGTGTCCATCCTTTTGACTTTGAATCCTACAACAGTAAAAATAACTTTATTACCTTTGTCACATAATTGTGAAATGTTCAACAGGTTATGCTTCAATACATATACAAGATAGACATCCTCCAATGATTTTGACTCAGATAAGCTAATTTTTCCAACTCCGTTAATGATTCTCTTCTTTCCATCACTAAAGGAAAGTCCTCCCCCATCTATTTTGGAGAGTGAAGGAACTTTTTCTTATCACCAGTCATGTGTCTTGAGCAAGCATTGTCTAAGTACCAGTGCCTTGTCATCATGTCATTCAAGGATTTATTTTCCTTCATCTTAAAAGCTTCATATTCAGTAAAAGAAAAAAAATCCTAAATTTTCTTACATGAGAGGTACCTTCATGAGCATTAACTAAAGAATTCCAGATTTGCCTAGTACTGGTACAGGTCAATACTCTATTGTATTCAGCAGGTCCTAATCCACAGACTAGGATGTTCTTTGCCTTAGCATTTTTTTTTCAATGACAATAAGTCATCAACATTAAAGTCACTCCTTACTTTCTTGACTTGTTTACCATCTTCAGTCTTCATTGGAATAGTAGGACCTTCAATAATACTATCCCATAATTCATAGTATTCTCCTTGAATAAATATCTCCATCCTGGCTTTCCACCAGATGAAGTGAGTACTATCAAAGAGTGGTGGTCTAGTAGTGGACTGACCTTCACTGTGACCAGTAGGAGGTGCGAATTTCATCATAATAATCTTGTATTAGGTGAAAAACCTAGTTAAGACAACCTCGCTCTGATACCACTAGTTAGAGTTCGTGCCCTACTGATTGCTTATCTATGGAACAAGTAAGTAAACATAGTTCACCGAAGTAAAAACTGAACACAATGTTTTTACGTGAAAAACACCCGGCTTAAGAAAGGTGTAAAAAACTATGACCTGTACCGCTACAGGATTTAACCCCAACTTCACTATAACTCTTGAGCCTCAACAATCAACAAAATTACAAGACTTCTTGTAAACTAGGAATTAAAACTTCTAACTCCTATAACTACAATAAAAACAAATCTTCCCAAGATAAGTGTTTCCAAGTCTTCGAGTTCCCTAACTTGAAGACACAACTCCTAACTCAGTTTATAGATCACTAAGACTAGAACAATGACTCATTACAACTCAAATAACCTACCTATTATAAATAGTTTAAGACTTGCTAAGTAAGGGACCATGTTCTTCTTCAAGTAAGTGAACAATTTTACTGATTATTGATTATCTCATCAGTGCATGAGTGAGTTACTTGAATGTGTTTTGCTGTATATATGTACATCGTGTGATAAAGTCCTTTTTGATCTCTACTTCTATCATTTGTGGAACTCTATCAAGTAACTTCAATTATTGTTGTAGTCGTCTCTCCCTCGTTGGTTGAATAAGACTCTTTTACTTTATCCATTAGTATTGCAGGACTCCTCTTATTGTTAGAATTCTTGATCAATTAAACTTATGAATATTGTATTTTTCTTCCACTTTACTGAAGTGATAAGTGTTGAGAAAATATCTGAATATTCTTTTTTATCCATTCCTATTTGTACACAATATCATCTTATCAACAAACTTGCCTAGAATTTTGCTTTGTACAGTTGGATGGACCAGCTTCCACAACATGTTTCATTCACATGTCTATTATCAAAACTCAACATGCCCTAACAGTTTTACAAGAATCATGAATAAAAATGTCTTTTTCTAAACTATCATATTGATTTGAAGAGCTTTAGTATTTGACATTTGAAATATCTTATGGTGATCAATGATTCATGAAATATAAGAGATGAAATAGAATATGTAATATCACTTACAAGACCTGCAATTCATTGTATGATGATACCACATTAGACAATTGTCATTCAGACTACATACTAAGTTTTAAGAAAGATTCATGTTTCTAAAAATGATTAAAATATGGTATTAAAGAGAGTTAGGTGGATAATCGAGAGGCATGAGTTGAAAGGACAATTACCCAAAATTATATTTTGCCAACAAATGATTGATTCTGTCCTGAAATATGGATTATCATTGTACACTTTGCTTTATGCTTTGGTATACCAAGCTAAGACACTACAATCTTTGCGGCAAACATGGATTGAGGGCTTAGCTAGTAAGTCAAAGTCAGACACTACATAGCCCATAGGATTTATCAGATCATGTCGAGTACGCTATCTAGCTTAGAACTATAAAAAACAGAATTGATTCTGAGATATCAGCTGTTGAAATAAAACTGATGTTAACACTCTATGATAACTTATAATCCCATATTATTATTTCTCCAAGGTTTTGACCATTTAAATATGTAAGACCATGTAATATCCTAACTCAATTCAACTTACAATTTCTTGTTAGAGGGGTCCAAAACTTAAAAATTTTTCACAAAGTGCTAAGATTTATTCATTTTCAAGTCTCTTAAACTTTGATGATTTTAAGTCCGGCCTTTACGGCCTTAGAATATCGATTCTTAAGTTGATTCATGAATGGAGTGGTCGATAGCACATCTCGGGTAAGTTTTGGTTTTTTTGAATGAGGTTTGAGGCCTGTTTGGATGTTTAAAATAGTGAGGAAATGCTATATGTCTATGGCACATCGCATTGGTAAGGAGATTATGATTTTAAGTCTTCTTTGATAAGTTTATTTAAAGATTTAAAGCAAGAATTGATCATTTGATACTCAGTTAAGAGATGGAGTCGACATTTATTCATGTTTATTACATTTTGAATTATAAAGAAGCATAACTGTTTTTCATTATAAAACCTTATGCTATCTTAAGGTGGATTTCCTGAAGAGAGAGCATATAAGTAATATATATATGGGAGTAGTATTTAGCACTGACTTGGGTATGATTCCAAGGTCTCATGCCCTAGAACTATATGCCGTCGTATGTTTTAATACCCATAAGTGGCTTTAGCATAGTGATCACTTTAGCTTAGGTTCTATTTCAATGGCAAGGGTAGGACAGCCTTACCTACACGGTTATAAGATGTTGGACTCCATGATATCTCATATAATGACCCTTTAGGTCATTAGCCTTGTTCTTGCTTATCTTTATCGATAGATATCCTCCAATGTCGCCCCAAGTTATAGTGACTTTTTGGAATCGATATTTCAGTTACCTACAGTGCGTTTGGTTTTTAGCACCAGTTTTCAAATTTGAAGCCTTCGTCGATTCCAAATGACTGCCGAATGTAAACTTCAGTAAAATAATTTTGAATGAAAATTTCAACTATTCCATCAACTATGTAATATCGATTTTAGGGTAGGTATATCCTTGGTTTGGATCTCACAGTACCCGAGCTCATTTCAACCTATTAGTTGAAAATTCAAAAATCAAAATATATAGGTGTGGAACCCACAAGTGACCTAAATGACCTCAGATAGAAAAATTGACTACACCAATGCATCTAAAATGTCAAATTTAGGAGGGTTTTGTAGCCATTTGCAAAAATCGGAGTCCAAATGAGTCTGGAAGGTAAAAAATAAGTTTTGACCTTGCGAGCCTATTTAAACTCATATAAAAGGCCTTTTAGGCCCATTTTGGGGCATTATTCATTTCTTTGGGAACCCTAGCAGCCATGAGAGATTGTTGACTAAAAATGAGTCTTGTTGGTTGATTAGGAGCTTGAATAACAAGTAAAATCTATTTTTGCTACAAATCTAAAGTAAGATTCCTTCAAATTTGGCATTAATTTCTTGATTTCTAGATCCAAAAACCCTAAGTATTTGAGGTTCAATTGTATCCACAAATGTGATTGATTTATTCAAATATCTTGAAGGTTTTAGCTCTCTATTGATATTTAGACTATGGGTTGGTCTCGAAAAAGCATTTTCCAAAGGTGGGACCTACTTGGGGGTTTGGTGTCATTTTGGACCCATGGCATAATGGTGCCATAAAAGGCATTTTTATTCTTATTTGATTCTTAGATTATGCTGTTGATAGCTTGGCTCATGTAAGTAAAAACTTCAAGAAAAGGGAAGGCAAAGCTTGTTGGTTCGTGAGCAATTGGACTCGAGATAAGTTAAGTTTGCTTGTAGATAGATTGAACTTGCTTATAGTATAATTATTGATATCTTGTGAGATGGGGCGGGGTCTTAGATAATAAATAAATAATTGGTGATACTTGGGATTAGTGATTATTGTAGGTTATTAAACTTGTAAAATTTGATGCTTGACCTTTAGCCTAGAACCTTATGTAGTTCTACTTGTAGTCTCGAGATACTCTAATTGCTCTAATAGTTGTGAATAATGTTGTTGTCTAACCTTAAGAGTACGTTGACCTTGATATGACTAGTTATGGAATAGCCTTAGTGTTGGAATTACTTAGAAAGAATACTTGAAGAGGATTTTCCCTTATAGGCCTAGTAATGATTGATAAGCCCTTATGGTGTGACTTACATAACCTAGTCTAAATCCAGGTAGAATTTAGTATTGTAGAAGTGGCTTTAGTATTATTGTGAGTTAGAAGTGGGGCTTGACCCACCTTAAGCTTGAACTATGTAACTCCTTTGTAACCTAGATACTTTATGGGCATCTAAATTATGTTATTGAGATTATAAGGGTTAAACCCGGTTGTCGGTTTATTAATAAGTTTGATGGTTGGAAAATGTGTATACTTGATTGGTTGTCTTATTGGCATGTTATGGATTGCTATGGAAAGATGGTAATTGTGTATATCATCTATATACTCATGCTTATTCTCCTACTCACATATCATGATGATGACTCTTAATAAAGTGTGATGGTTTATGTATCTTACATCTCTATTACTCAATTATCGTTAACTTGTGTATTTTTATTAATTTGTCCATATATGTGTGTAAGTTGTTGTCTTAAAAAATATTGATAATATGATTTGGTTAGGCTAATTAGTAACTAGTGATAAGTTAGGCTAAAGATTTGGTTAATTCCACTTGATAGAATAATAATGTGTAAAATTAAGGGCTCACTTAGTAATCTTTTTGACTTGAATAAATGGTTATATTATGAAATATCACCTAATAAAGTGGCTTATGTGTCAACTAGTAGTTTCTAATAAATGGCTATGACTTATGGGATAGAAACCTAGTAAACTAGTTGGCAGATCTTACTTGGTTAAAATATGAAAATTATTCCTTAAGGTTATAATATGACTAATGGTATTGGTCTTACGATTGTATGATGACTAGTTAAGTTGACTTCTAGCATGTGAAGACATGGTGGCTTAAATGGTGACTTATATAATGTGGTTGCTAACTAGATAATGGACTTGAGATAGGTAAATAAATACTGGTGTTGGTAACTTGTAGATTTTCCTTATTTAGTAATTAGTAAACAATAAGACTTGCAAACTAGTGCTTCATGGACTTAGTGATTAGCTAGTATAGACTAGACTTGGAGTTCATTAATGAAATAGAGAATAAGTGAATATATAGCTATGTTATGGTGATCTCGGTTTCATTGTATATAAATGTGGCTTTGATGATGACTGTAGATCTTAGTAAGAGGACATGGTGAGAATGTGGACCCCCGGTTTTGGGTAAGTGATTGTGTAATTGTGCCTTGATAAATTAATGGTTTGATCTTTTGGTGTACTCACCGATGGTATGGGATACCATGATTAGTCCTTGAATTGCATTCTTTTGGTTTACTCTCCGGTGGTATGGGACGTCGTGATGAGTTCTTTGTTGTGTTTTTTTGCTTGTGCTTCCCGACGGTATGGGACGTCGTGGAAATTTCTTGTTCTTTATATTCTAATGATGGATGGTGTTGATTACAATAAATTCATGGTTATTATTGTATATTTACGTGGCTTTATGCTTCCAAAACGATTACTCATGTTGTATGAAGTTATGGTATATACGGATATGGAATGTCGTACTATTGATATAGTTTATTAGTATTTATAAAGTGATATTAAAGAAGATTTAGGTTTGATCCTATACTTTGACTTTAAGTTATTGTCTTACCTTGTATCGTCCTTATATTATAATTTAGCTTAGTCGGCCAATGATGCCTACTGAGTACCCGTGTTTTGGTACTCATACTACATTTTTGTACCTTTTTGGTGCAGACCCAGGTTCTAGTTCCCGGCGTTGAGTCTGGATTATGCAGCATTGACCAATCAGAGATAAGGTGAGCTCTTAGAGTTTGAGTTTTCCTCTTTCCTTTTTATCTTTACTTGTCTTTTGTATTCGAGATAATTGTATAAGACTATTTAAGTTGTTATACTTCCAATTGTAATTTCTATTGTCGGATTTAGAGTTGTTCTTGTACTTATACTATCAGGTCATGGGATTAGTAATCGAAAGTTAGTTGTTTCATTTGTGGAGTGTTGTTTTTATATTGTGTTGGTACATAGGGTCCATGTTGGACGTTTCTACCAAGGTAATCCATTGCATTAGCTCTAGGTTACAAAGTTGGCTTACCAACTGGTGGATTATGGTAGGGGCTATCATGACTTGGAAATTAGGTCATGACAGCTCACATGGTTTTTGTCAGTTAGAAGAACCTCCTAATAGAGAGAGTAGAAGTACAACTTTTAGAACTAAGTGTTATAGCTCACAATATTTATATAGTATACTTGATTATCCATGAAATATGATTTTCAGTTTTCAGTTATTCAAGCTTAAGGTGAGTCATTTACACTTGGCATGCATCACTTAAAGGTTTATATGAAACATTAAGTAACTATTTTACTTATGAATTCACCCCACATACTCAGTACATTCAATAAGTACTGATCCATATATATGTTTCTGTGCTACATTGTCTTATAATGTAGGTCCTAGTGCTCAATTCCAACAGGATGATTGATTTTGAGCATCTCCACCTACATCCCAATTTTTGGTGAGTCCTCATAGTTTGAGGACCCATTATATATGATTTGTTATTATTAAAGTACTTTAGTTATTTGATTTCAGTTTAAGTTGGGTCAACTGAGGCTTGTCCCAGTGGCTCTCTAGTTAAAAGTAGAAGCTTGTCCGACTATTTTCCATTTTAGATTTCAAAAATGGTTGTTTTCCAAATTTCTATGTTTGAGACTTACAGTTAAGATAGTAAAATTAGTTATTTTGAGATTTTATTTGTCCAGTTTATCCTTTTTATAAGTTTCAAAGTTATTAGAAGGCTTAAAGGGTTAGCTTGGGGCTACTTGTAGTCTTGAGCACCATGTGATATCTAGGGTGTATTTTTGGGGCATTACAAACTTGGTATCAGAGCCTAAGATTTAAAGATTCCTACGGAGTCAGACAAGCTGCGTTACATAGAGTCTTGATCATGGATGTGAAGCGCGCCATATTTATGAGCAAGAGGCTACAAAACGAGTTAGGAATAATCCTTTTCTTTCTTGATATGTCATTCTTACAACTGTATCTATCTGCTTTAAATTTTGCTCTTATGTGTCAGATTATGCCTCCTCGCTGAGCCAATGCATGTAGAAATAGTGACTAACCACCAATGCAAGACAACTCTCTGAATGAGAATGCACCTCATATTGAATTTTGGGTTTCCTTTCAGGCATTGGCCTAAGCTATGACTACTAATGTTCAGGGCAACCATTAGGCTATAGTCTCACTTCAGAAGAATGATGATCTAGCTACAGCTGAAATTTGTGACTTCATGAGTATGAATTCACTTGAGTTCTTCAAGTTAAAAATTGGTGAAGACCCAAGCTCTAGCTTAATAAGATGAGAAAGATTACCCAAGTTATGCATGTTACTCAAGAGAAAAGTGTAGAATTAGCATTCTATAGGTTGAAGTATGTTGCTTATGATTGGGTTGTTATGTGAAAGGATGGTAGAGGTGAGAATGCAGCTCCTATAAGTTAGCAGGTATTTCAAGATATGTTTTTAGATAGGTTCTTTCCACGTGAGTGAGAGAAGCTAAGGTTAAAGAATTCATGGACCTGAGACATGGCTCGATGATAGTGAAAGAGTACTATATTAAGTTCACCTAGTTGTCTAAGTATGCTCCAGAGTTGATAGTTGACCATAGATCTAGTATGAGTAAGTTTGTTATTGGAGTGTATGGTTTGGTCGTAAAGAAGTGTAGGACTGCCATGCTTATTGGGGTTATAGATCTTGCTAGGCTGGTGACTCATGGTCAACAGATTGAGGCAAAAAAGTTGAAGAAGACAGAGAGAGGAAATAAGAATGCTAGTACCGGATAACTTTAGTATTGCCAACCAAGGTCTGGAGGGGAAATCACTCATAATTTTAGGGTCACTCATATATTTCAGCGCTATATTCAGCCAGTGCACCTGGACCCAGAACCAAGTAGGAGCCGTGGGGCAGGACTTTTGGTTCTAGATCTCAGAGTATTGTGAGTGGAAGGCCCTAACTACCCATCTTATGCGAATTGTGAAAGAAACTACCTTAGTGAGTGTTTAGCGAGAAGAAGGGGTTTCCATGGATATGGTAAATTGGGTCACGAAATCAAAGAATGTTCATATGCTAAGAAAGAAAGTAGGGATGTCCATCCCCAGACTTAGTCTTATAGCGCACCAGATCCACTAGGTTGCCCAGTCCCTCCTCAGGGCGCATCAGCTAGTACCGGTGGCAGTCAGTGCCACAATCACTTCTATGCTTTACCATCCCACCAGGAATAGGAAAGTTCCCCAGATGTTATTACTGGTATGCTTTGTGTCTTCCATTTTGATGTTTATATGTTGTTAAAGCATGGATCACATCTCTCTTATGGGACACCTTTAATTGAGGCAAATTTGGGGATAGATCCCAAAAAGCTCTCTAAGTCCTTCCTAGTTTCCACCACAGTGGGTGAGTCAGTTGTTACCAGACGAGTCTATAAGAAGTAACCTATCACTATCATGCATAAGATCATACTAGAACACCTAATATAGCTAAAAATGGTATATTTCGATGTTATTCTAGGCATGGATTTTCTCCATTCATGTTATGCATCAATAGATTGTCGCACCCGTGTAGTGAAGTTTTAGTTTCTTGATGAGGCAGTTTTTGAGTAGAAAGGTAGTTCTGAATCTCCTAAGAGTCATTTCATATCTTATATTAAGGCTATAAAGTTGATATCCAAAAGTGCATTTATCATTTAGTTCGAGTCAAAGATACTAAGTTTGAAGCTCTAATAGTTCAGTCAGTCTGTGTAGTCAATGAGTTTTCTAATGTTTTTTCTAAAGATTTTCCAGGGTTACCTTCTGATAGTGAAATAGAATTAGGCATTGATTTTCTTCTCGATAGTCAGCCTATCTCTAATAGGCATTATGAAATCCTAGTTGGGATTCTTGATCAGCAGATTCGTAGACTAAGGAATAAAGAAGATTCCTTAGTCAAAGTTCTTTGGTGAAATCATTCTATTGAGGGTGCCACTTGGGAAGCAGAAGAAGATATGCGAACCAAGTACCCTTATCTTTTCTTTGAAAGTTCAGACTCAGTTTATGGAAATAAGTTTTCCTCAGATTATCTCTTTTCCATTCTGAGTTCCATCTGTATATCATCATATTCATGTCGCTTCATGCATTCATAATCGATTCGATCACATAATCATTTTTCAGTCATACAAGTTTAGTACGTAATCTTAGTTTCTCAGTATTCTCAGTTTAGTCAGTCTTGTTCGAGTATGAATGCTCCCAAGGGGGAAATATTATAATACCCCATAAGATCCTAACTAAATTAATGCTCCCAAGGGGGAAATATTATAAGACCCCATAAGATCCTAACTCAATTAATATCACCAGTGCTTGTTAGAAGGGTCCAAGACTTAAAAAATTTTCAATAAGTGTCAAGACTTAGTCATTTTCAAGCCTCTTAGATTTTAATGATTTTAATTCCGACCTTCCCAGCCTTAGAATGTCAATTTTTAAGTTGACTCATGATCAGGGTGGTCGATAGCACATCTCAGGTAAGTTTTGAGTTTTCGACGAGGTTTGAGGCCTATTTAGATGTTCAAAATAGTGAGGTAACGCGATATGGCCATGGTGATTTGCATATCGTGTTGGTGGGGAGCAACGCAGCGTGTCGCATATTGCGTTACTAGAGTGATGTGGTGCATTTCTTATCTCATTTGTAGTCCAGTTCAGTTTAGTGAATTTCGGGTCCATGGGGGTACTTGAGTATTTTTCCTTCACCTAATTGAGCCATAACACGAGATTAAGGGTCCCAAAAGGCATAATTGGCCATTTAATTCATAAAATTTGTCAAAAGAAATCATCCTTTACTAAGAACAAACACTAGCCCCCTCTCAAGAACACTAAAAACTCCATTTTATTCTCTTCAAAATAAGCAAGGATCAAAGTTCCCTAATTCAAGAAGTTCAAGAAAGCTTCAAGATCATCCCCAAGGCGTACAGTTCAAGCTTTCATCCATCAAAAATAAGTCTATTAAGGTATGTGGCGTTATGAACAAGGATACTTTTTCTTCTATGTGCCCAAAACTTATTTTAAAGTTAAGATTTACATAATTTGAACTTAGGGTTTATACCCAAATTACCTTGTTTGAGTTTATGGATTTATAAAGTGATTTAAGTATTGAAGTGCATAGTCATTCTAAACTATTTATGCTTTGACTTGAAGATATATAATATAATGGAGTTTCATTATTTTTAATTGATATTGTTGAACGATTTTATGATGATTATTGAGAATAAAGTCTTTTTATGAAATTCTAAAATTTTGTGTACATGAGTTTTAAGCCCTAAGTTTGAGTATTAAGACTTCATGAAGATTATTCTTTTAAGTCTTCTTTGATAAGTTTATTTCAAGATTTAAAGCAAGAATTGATCTTTTGATCCTCGATTAAGAGATGGAGTCCACATTTATTCATGTTAACTACATTTTAAATTATAAAAAAGCATGACTGGTTTTCATTATAAACCCTTATGCTATCTTAAGATGGATTTCCTGAAGAGAGAGTCCATAAGTAATATGGGAGTAGTATTTAGCACTCACTTAGGTGTTATTCCAAGGTCTCATGCCCTAGAACTACATGCCACCATATGTTTTAATACCCATAAGTGGGTTCAACATAGTGATCACTTTAGCTTAGGTTCTATTCCAATAGCAAGGGTAGGACAACCCAACCAATATGGGTGCGAGATGTTGGACTCCATGATATCTCACATGGTTTATGTTGGTTAGAAGAGCCTCCCAATAGAAAGTGTAAAAGTACAGCTTTTAGAACTAAGTGTTATGACTTATGAGATTTATATAGTATATTTGATTATCCAGGAATTATATTTTCAATTTTTAGTTATTCAAGCTCAAGGTGAGTCATTTACACTTGGCATGCATCAATTAAAGGTTCATATGAACATTAAGTTACTATTTTACTTATGCATTCACCCCCACATACTCAGTACATTCCAGAAATATTGATTCACATATATGTCTATGTGCTACATTGTCTTATAATGTAGGTCCTAGTGCTCAATTCCAGTAGCGTGATTAATTTCAAGCATTTCCACCTATATCCCAACTTTTGGTGAGAACTGATAGTTCGAGGACCCATTTTATCATATTTGTTATTGTTGAAGTACTTTAGTAATTTGATTTCAATTTGAGTTGGGTCAGCTGGGGCTTGTCCTAGTGGCTCTCTAGTTAGAAGAGGCTTGTACGATTGTTTTCCATTTTTTATTCAAAAGTGGTTGTTTCCCAAATTTCTATGTTTAAGGCTTATAGATAAGATATTAAATTCAGTTATTTCAAAATTTCATTTGTCAAGTTTATCCTTATTATAAGTTTTGAAATTAATAGAAGGCTTAATGGGTTAGCTTGGGGCTACTTGTAGTCTTGACCACCATGTGACATATAGGGTGTATTTTTGGGGCATTACAAAATGTTATTTTATTTGGTCGTTCTACATGCCAATACATTCCAACTATTGACCATCCTTAGAAGGATACATTGTCTCATAATATAAGATATGAAGCGCAGTCTCATGGTCCAACACAGCAGTAGGATCTCCCACTTCAGAGTTGGTGAGTCATCCATACTTTGAAAGGCATTTTATTTGGACATTGATAGATAGATTCTTTTAGTTTTATGGTATCATCGAGGCCTTGTACCGACCTAGTGAATTTATTCATTAGTAGGGGCTTCTAGATTGGGTTTGAAAGATATTTGGTCATTACATTATGTTTGGAGTTTGATTAGAAGCTTTCCTTGAATTCTATTTTTTTTTTCACATTTCATATAAATTATAATGATGATAGAATGTGAAGTGGTTTCTTCAGGCCTTCATGGTTCATGACACTCATTGCGGGCTTCGTCTCAGGTTATGACAACTAGTGTAATGGCTTAAGAGACCCCTTGATGGATTAAGAGATTTCCTTAAGCAACCCCATTAAAGCATAAGAGATAGCCTCTTAAGCGACCCCTTGATGGCTTAAGCGATAGCCGCTTAAGCGATTATTTAATTACTTAAGCGACCATTGATGATTTGTTATATATCTCTTTTCCCCTCATTTCCAGCTATGGTTCTAAGCTTAAAACCTCTATTGTTTGGTTGTGGGAGCTTGAACTAAATTGGAGATCATTGGTTTGAAGCAACGCTTGGGTTGGAGACGTTGATGTAACCCCTTTTCCATTGTTATTTCGTAAGTTTCTGTACTAATCTCTCATTAAATTCTTGGCTTTTCATCTTATTTTCTTAAGCTCTTGGGGATGATTTGAGCCCTAATTGAGACTCCATTAATACTCAAATTTTGAGCACACGTTCGTTATCCTTCGATCAACCTCGTAATGAATTCAATTTTAAAAATTCATTAGCAGGCCCCATAGGCCTATTAAATTTTGGTACCCACCATTTATATGGAAATATGTGTATCATTGGGCTCTTTTTGACTACTAGATGTCATATTTTAGTAGATTGGATGCATTTAGTATTAATTCAAGGGAGTAGCGATTTTGGTTGCGTCTTTGGATTGTGTTTGGACCTGTGTATCTTCATTTAAGGCGAGTTGAGATGTACCTTGATGTTTTTCACAGTGTTTATGTGTTGTATACTTGTTTGTATGTATTTTTGTGTATTTTTTAGGATTGGCAGTCCCACATAGTTAATATGGTGAGCATCTCTGCGGATACTAAAGTTTTTGATGGATTGTATTTAGATAAATGTCTATTCTATTTAGCGTTTATACTTGTAAGTACCTCTATGAGGGACTATAAATACATAACTTGAAGTTCTTGAATAATTTATGGGGATTATCTGTATTATGAGATTGTATCAGACTTGGTTCCTTTCTAAAGGATAATTAGGCTATTGTTATCTTGTTATGGAATAGTTGAGGTTTGATAAATACTTAGAGTAAAAATGGATGTGCATTAGTTGATGAGACTTAGTATGTGGAACAAATTAGGTTTGATAGTTCCGTGTTTATTTTGTGTTGTCCATGTGGGGCTTATATGCATATGGTTTGTCGATTTGAGAGGATATATTGTTGTGATTCCTCGGTAGAGTCTTGACTTAGTGTTATTGATTATGATTATGCATCAAATGCCATATTTAATATGTCTCTTGAATTAGGGCTTGACTTGTCATCATAGGTTTTATCTATGCATTAAATTTGCTTATCTATCATTGTCTCTAAAGTAGGGGCTTGACTTGATATTGTAAGTCTTATTTAAACATTTAATTGCGTTATCATTATAATAATATCCCAGTGAGTGGTTAAAAATGATATTACTGATGACTACAAGACAATTTATTCTAGTAGTATCAAATGGAAATGAAAATCATGAATTATTGATACATCGAGTTGATTTTGAGCTTACTGATGATAGCAGAATTTACACGCCTATATCACTATATTTTGCCCATATTTGTGCCATGTTTTCAGAACAAATTATATATTTCATGAACTTTTAGTCCCTTTTCCTGTAAGTGAGCTAACGAACATGATTAGCAAAGTTTCAGGTACAACTGATGCAGAATTCAGCATTTTATGGCTTACTTGACGCCAAAGAAAGCTCTCTAAGGAAGGAAAAGGTTGGACGCCTAAAGGACCAAAAGTGATACATGGAAAATATGTCCCGGTCTAAAACAACATTTCTGAAGACTTTGGGGACTAGCAGTAACTTAGTTGGATTAGGATAATGATACATTAACCTAGTACAATTGGGTTAAGTATTTCATTAGCTTAGTAGGATTTGGTTAGATATTTCATTAGTCTAGTAGGATTAAGATATGGGTATTATAAATACCCTATCATGCTAGAGATTTGTAAGAATCTTCATACATTCCTCTCTTATTCAACATTCTATTCTACAAACAATTCTACAACTCTTCTAATCTTTCCATTAATTCTATTTTTCTTCTTCTATTCATCTATTCTTAATTTCCGCAACAAGAGAATCGTTACTTTGCCTAGGAATTCACGCCAAAACGCCTACCACTTGAGCTACACGAAATTAATCAATATTGTCGTATAATAACAATGTCGCTTGTGATTTCCTTCGCACTCATGGGTAACTCAACTTCTCTGTTGGGGTTATGGAATCTGAATGAGATACTATCTATTTCTATGAGTTTGTGAGTTCGTGACACGTATCCTGCTTATATCATTATTCTCTTCATCTTAATTTACATTATTTGTGGTTGCAAACACAAGAATACGCCAGTATAACATTTATCTTGTTCGAAAGAAAGGTTATTTGTCTGGAAAAGAGATAATGTCAAGGTAGTAGGGTCCCATCCCCTATTAAAACGTTAGTACCGTAACTGGATTAACCTCTTGGAGAATTCGTACTGTTAGACATGCTTTAAGATCGAAAGAGTTAAAGTGAAATAATCCTCGAATAGGTCGAAAGACGCCTGGATTTACCATCGAATACAATTCTCTATAAGCACATGCATGTATGAATTCAACACACTCATAGCCAATAGAGACGTATAACTCAGAAGGTGGACATAACCCCAACGCCTCAATTCTCATTGTTTTCAACTTACGTAACATTCTTCCTCTTTTTACTTTGTTATTTTCAGCTTTTACTTTATTGTTTTGGTTACACATTACAATCCCCCCTTTTTACGAGACTTGCACTAAAAGTCTATTAATTTTGCTTATTCGTTGGCCAAGCTATTCCCTGTGGGATCGACACCCAACCCGGGTTGGGTTCTATATTTGCTAACGACCGCTTTACACTCCTACGAGAGCTATAGATTGAGCGTTATAAAAAATTGGCGCCGTTGCCGGGGAATACGAGTGTCAATCAAGTTAGTGATAATTACTAGACCCTTTGGTCAAAGATTCTCGTACTTTTACTTTCAGTTTTTGTTTTTGTTTACTGCAGGTTTTTATTCAGTGCATGCCCCATACTAGAAGTTCTAGTCAACCGTTATTACCTATCAATCCTGAACCACAACGCATTGGTAGAATGGAAGCACAAGCTGAAATCGAAAGGATGGCTGCTCAACAGGAACAGGCGAGATTAGCTGCTTTTGCCGCCGCTCAAGTCCAACAACAAAACATTGATAACCCTGGGCGAGCAACAAATCCCGACGATGAGGATTTAGGTGATGACAAGTTACTAAACCCTAGGCGTGATGCTGAAATCATAACACCTGCCAACAGAAGAGGTCGACAAGCTCGGTTTAGGTATGATCGCCAACCTATGCAGCCAGCTTTCGACGATGATGATGATGATCTTGATGGAGCCGGAGCCACTGGAGCCATAATTCCTCTACCATTAGCGCCCGGAGCCAAGTTCAACATCACAAGCACCATGATTCAGTTATTGCAACTCAAGGGATTATTTGGTGGAATAGCAGGCGATGATCCGAATATGCATCTCATCAACTTTATTTCTACATGCAAGTCGTTTGACAATCCTGGTGTTGGTCAGAATACAATTAGATTACGTCTATTTCCATTGTCTCTGTCTGGGGAGGCAACACTATGGTTAAATGGGCTGACTCCTGATTCAATTACAAATTGGAGGCAATTGAGAGACGCTTTCCTAGAAAGATTCTTTCCGCCATCCAAAAGAGCATAATTGAGAGATGAAATCAGCAACTTTCGTCAGCTTCCCACTGAAGCTCTTCACGAAACATGGGAGAGGTTCAAGACAAAGCTAGCGAGATGCCCAAACCATCACATGACTAATGTTCACCTAATGGAGATATTATACAGAGCCTTGAATTCAATAACTAAACCAGTGGTGGATAATGCAGCTGGAGGATCTTTTATGGACATCACCTTTGGTCAAGCAAGCAATATGCTAGATCGTATGACGAAAAAAAGTAGAGATTGGCATACCAGGGATTCCAAGGTAGCAAGACCCACTTTATCTATTGGCATGACTGCAGACCAAAGAAGAAGAGAAGAAGAACATGATCAAGATATGACGCATTTGAAAACACAAATGGATCTTCTTACAAAGCATTTATTATCAGGGAAGACCGAAAAAGTGAAATCTATTGCGTCAAAGGGAAGAGACGAATCTGATTCGGAAGAGGAGGCCAACTACTTGAACAATCAGGGGGGTTTTCGCGAGAATGCCCAAGGAAACCAAGGTCGGAACTATTATGATAAATCTGGAAACAAAGACCAAGGTAGTTGGAAGAATAAGAATGAAAAGAGTTGTTTGTACGTTCCCCCTGGTAGACGTGACACCACCACATCTAACTCTGGAAGTATGGAAGACATGATGGCTAAACTATTAAAAGGAGTGGAAGCAACGAGCACGAGAGTTACGGAGGTAATTAATGATTTGTCCTCCATGAAATAATTAGTTGATTGTCATTCCACTTCAATCAAGTAAATAGAGCAGCAATTGAGCCAACTTTCAGCAGCACTCAATCAAAGAAAGGTCGGCACTTTACCTAGCGATACTGTGCAAAACCCAAGGAATGATGGGTCATGCATGGATATCACTACCAGAAGTGGTAAGGTGCTGGAAAACTCAGCAAAAGACAAGAAAGTGGTTGACGAAGTTGCAGACATGGATGCTAACGGAAAAGGAGAAGATGCCGCAGCAACTACTCCTAACGTCAAGGACGTCACACCCAGTGACGTACAGCCTGAAAAAGTGGAAAAATGGAAGCAAGAGGAGAATAAAGCCATGGAGAGAACACTTCCAGACCCACCACCATCTTTTCCCTAAAGATTGAAGAAGGTGGCGGATGACACAAAGTTCAGCAAATTTATGACTATGCTAAAACAGCTGACCATTAATGTTCCATTGGTGGAGGAACTTGAACAAATGCCTGGGTATGCGAAGTTTATGAAGGATCTTTTGACAAAGAAGTGGGCAGCAAGTTATGAGTTGAAAGAAGATGTTCATCATTGCAGCGCAATCGCTACCCGATCGATAGTTCAGAAAAAGGCCGACCCCGGAGCTTTCACTATTCCTTGTACCGTTGGATCTCTGAATTTTGCCAAAGCATTATGTGACTTGGGAGCCAGCATCAATTTGATGCCATTATCTATCTACAAGAAGTTGGGGTTAGGTGATCCTACTCCAACCAATATGAGGCTCGTCATAGCGGATAGGTCGGTAAAACGACCTGTTGGTATTCTATGTGATGTATTGGTAAAGGTTTCTTCATTTATCTTTCCGGCAGACTTTGTTATTTTGGATTGTGAAGCAGACTCAGAAGTTCCCATAATCTTGGGGCGCCCTTTCCTTGCTACAGGAAGTGTGCTCATTGATTTGAGAGCTAATGAGCTTTCATTCCGAATAAATGACGAAGTGGTTCGCTTTGATGTTTGCAAATCAATGAAGAAACCCAAAGATCTGAGTGTATTTTCAGTGGCTGATGTTTTCTTTGATGATGAGAAAGAATTACTTAAAGAAGAGCAAATTATTGATGACCCTTTGGAGGTTGTGCTCATGAATGGAGAGAATGAGGATGCTGAAAATTGTGAAGAAGCTATTTGTGCTCTATCGGGATTAGGGACATATCTCTATGCTCCTACAAAGCTGGACCTTGATCTCAAGAATCGACCCACACCACCAGCAAAGCCATCTGTTGAAGAGCCACCCACGTTAGAATTGAAGGAGCTGTCAAGTCATTTAAAGTACGCATTCTTAGGAAGCGGAAACACACTTCCAGTTATTGTGGCAGCCGATTTGGGTGAGCAACAAGTTGCAGCTCTTATTGCTATTCTACGCAAGTATATACAAGCCAGTAGATGGACCATTGCGGATATTATTGGTATTCCACCAGGGATTTGTACACATAAAATTCAACTTCAAGAAAATTGCACACCCACCATTGAGCATCAAAGACGTCTAAACCCACCTATGCAAGAAGTGGTGAAGAAAGAAATTATCGAGTGGTTAGATGCAGGAGTTGTATATCCAATCTCTGATAGTACATGGGTAAGCCCGGTACAATGTGTTCCCAAGAAAGGAGGCATGACGGTGGTCGCGAATGCTAAGAATGAGCTTATTCCACTCAGACCCATCACTGGATGGAGAGTATGCATGGACTACCGAAAGCTGAATTCTTGGACACTCAAAGATCACTTCCCAATGACATTCATAGACCAAATGCTAGATCGATTAGCGGGGAAAGGATGGTTTTGTTTCTTGGACGGTTATTCAGGATACAATCAGATTTGTATTACCCCTGAAGACCAAGAGAAGATAACGTTTACATGCCCATATGATACGTTTGCCTTCAAACGTATGCCATTCGGGTTATGTAACGCACCAGCCACCTTTCAACGCTGTATGATGTCTATTTTTACTGACATGGTTGAAGACACTTTGGAGGTATTTATGGATGACTTTTCAGTTGTTGGCGAGTCTTTTGAAGCATTCTTGGCAAACTTAAGCATGGCATTGCAAAGATGTGTAGAATTCAACCTTGTGCTGAATTGGGAGAAGTACCACTTCATGGTAAAAGAAGGAATCATTCTTGGGCACAAAATCTCCGAAAGAGGGATTGAGGTTGATCGACCAAAAATTAAAGTTATTGAGAAGCTACCACCTCTAATTTCGGTGAAGGGAGTTCGTAGTTTTCTCGGCCATGCAGGTTTCTATCGTCTGTTCATCAATGACTTCTCCAAAATTACTAGTCCATTGTGCAAACTCTTGTAGAAAGATGAGAAGGTTGACTTCAATGATGATTGCTTAAAGGCATTCGAATGCCTCAAAGGAAAACTCATTGAAGCCGCTATTATGGTAGCACCAGATTGGTCTCTCCCGTTCGAAGTCATGTGTGAAGCTAATGGTGTAGCCGTTAGAGCTGTTCTTGGTCAGAGAAAGGAGAAATTATTTCATCCTATCTACTATGCAATTAAGGTCCTAAATGAAGCTCAAAGGAACTACACTGTGACACAACAAGAGCTCCTAGCGGTTGTGTATGCGTTTGAGAAGTTTCGTGCCTATCTATTGGGTACTAAGGTTATTATTCATACAGACCATGCAGCTCTTAGGTATCTAATGACAAAGAAGGATGCAAAACCAAGGTTGATTCAATGGGTATTGCTGCTACAAGAGTTTGATTTCGAAGTCAAAGATAGAAGAGGTTGCGAGACCCAAGTGGCTGATCACCTATCTAGACTCGAGAATGAACATGTGGCACAACCTGAAATTCAGATTGATGATGCATTCCCAGACGAGGAGATATTAGTGACAACAATGGAAAAATTACCATGGTATGCCGACTTTGCAAATTTCATGGTGAGTAATGTGATACCTGCCAATTTATCTTACCACCAAAGGAGGAAGTTTATGCATGACGTACAAAACTACTATTACGATGAGCCATATTTGTTTCGACAATGCGCAGATGGTATTATTCGACGATGTATATCCCATGTAGAGGTGCCTAATATTTTGGAAGCATGCCACTTCCCAAGTTGGAGGACATCATGCAAGTAATCGGACAACAAGAAAGGTGTTGCAAAGTGGTTATTATTGGCCTTCGATATTTAGAGATGCCTATGACTATGTTAGAAGGTGCGAACAATGCCAGCGCCAAGGTGCTATATCGAAACACCATGAGATGCCCATGTCCAAAATTCTTGAGGTGGAACTTTTTGATGTGTGGGGTATTGATTTCATGGGTCCATTCATGAATTCGTTTGGAATGAAGTACATCTTAGTTGCTGTAGATTATGTTTCGAAATGGGTTGAAGCTGTAGAGTTAGCCGACAACGAAGGAAAGCGTGTTGTAGCGTTCTTAAAGAAGAATATCTTCTCTCGCTTTGGAGTACCACGTACTATCATAAGTGATAGAGGATCTCACTTTTGCAACAAGCTATTCAAATCCGTGTTGGCCAAGTATGGTGTCAAGCAGCATAAGGTAGCCACGCCGTATCACCCCCAAACTAGTGGACAAGTAGAGGTTTCCAATCGCGAGATCAAGCAAATCCTTGCAAACACGGTTAATGCGAATAGGAAGGATTGGTCTCGGAAGCTAAATGATGCACTATGGGCGTATAAGACTGCATTCAAAACACCCATTGGCATGTCCCCTTATCAACTAGTTTATGGGAAGGCTTGTCACTTACCCATCGAGCTCGAACATAGGGCATTGTGGGCATTGAAGCAATTGAATCTGAATTGGGATGATTCAATGAATCTGAGGTTGGGGCAGCTGAACGAATTAGATGAATTCCGTCTCCATGCATATGAAAGGTCAGACCTATACAAGGAGCGGATGAAAAAGTATCATGATCAGCGAATTGTTCGACGAAACTTCCAAAAGGATGATATGGTACTTCTCTTCATTTCCAGATTGAAGCTCTTCCCAGGTAAGTTAAAGTCCAAGTGGTCTGGTCCATACAAAGTTATCCAAGTCTACTCGTCTGGGGTAGTCGAATTGGAAGACAATAATGGTGTTGTCTTCAAAGTGAATGGCCAACGTGTTAAACCTTATATCGGTCCTCTTGATTCGATAAATTATATGGCCAAAACTTATCTCGACGAAGTCTAAGTACTCTAGGTAACTATGTCAAGCCACGACAATAAATAAGGCGCTAGATGGGAGGCAACCCATTGTTGTATTGTTTTATCGTTTATCGTTTTTCTTTCGTTCTAGTACTTGTTTTGCTTTTGATAAATGAAAATCCCAAAATACGAGTCGTGCCACGACCAAAACTAAGGCGCTTGGTGGGAGGCAACCCATCGTACTAATCATTTTCATTGGTTTTGAGCAAATATATGTGCAAGAGGTATTCAACAAGGAGGTTGGTTTCAAACGACGATTTGGATGCATTGTATGGTAAAGGTGGTAAGTTAGTAATAGTGATACATAAGGCTATGGATTGAGCATTTCTCATGCTAAAATAGGCATCGAGGAAGGCTAGGCCTAGGTAAAACTAGGCCACGAACAATGCAAAACCTATCCTATAGCCCAGGGTCTCGGAATCTAGTGTGCAAAGACATAGGCACCGCCCATGCTTAAGTATGCTATAGCATAGGCGCCGCCTATGCTATAGCATTTGGTCTCAGTATCTCATATGCTATACACTATGCGCCGCATATGTCCCCTAAATGCATTACACTATGCGCCGCCTATGCTAGCTTATGCTTTGCATTAGGCGCCGCAAATACCATGCTTATGCAAAGCACATCAACCCAAATCATCAACCCAAATAAAGGGGACTTGGTCTTGAAACATAAACATATTGAAACTTGACCTAAAGGCTCCGCACATCAACCCAAATCATCTCAAAATTTTTCTTTTTTGCTCGTCCAATTCACAAGAACATCTCCAAAGGCTTCAATCACGTAAGTACTCTTTTATTCTTCATCTATTTCTCGTAAGTACTACGTTGCTATGTATATTATGAATTGCTACATCTTGAAAGATTATTGGTGATGTTAATGTGTTTGGATTGTTGATACAAAACCATGTGAGTGAACATATACGTTAGGATAATCTTGACTTGTTTCCGACTTGAATGTGGTTTCAATAGCATTGTTATACTATTTACGGAATTTCTATGGTTATGAACATTGCTTAAGCTTGTTACTTGGATACTTACATGTTAGACTATCCCGTTCATCGGGATAATACTTATAGTTGCCTACCGACATAGGAGGTTGTGCTTGTTGAAAGAAACTATACCATGATGTAACCCCTATGTAGTAGTATTGTTATACCTAACATGAAAGTAGTACAATGGTTGCAAGACGTGATACATCCCAGATTTTCTTGTCGGAATATAGCTCCTAAAACGTATGTCGACGAAGTCTAAGTAGTCGACCACCTTTACTTCACTGATTTGTATCAACAAACCTAAGTGTGGGGTGGTACCTCGATGGCTTGTTTATAGATTGTTTGCATTGAGTTGATGCTAACATGAAATATCGTTTAAATCTCAGGAACAATGGCACCTAAAGCGAGACAAGATAAGGCTACCACATCCCAAAAGGGCAAGAAGAGAGGTCGCAAGGACCAAGGAGAATCATCCTCAATGCAATTACCCCGCCGAATGTTTGGAATAAAATGGGTTCTTGAAAAGGAAGCCAAAGAATGGTATAGGAACAACAAGGAAATAAAATATGTTCATGTCGACTTGATCAACAAGGACAGCCTAGCGAAGAAGGAGCCGCGTATGTTGGCAAAAATCATGGCATTGAATCTGGATTTTATCTTCCGCGACATGGGAGAATGTAATCTTGATTTGACAAGAGAATTTTACGCCAACTAGTCGCCAAAAACCATGGGCAGCAAAGTCAAGATTCGGGGCCAAGTTTTACAGCTCAACGCAGAATGGATCAAATCCTTTCTTGGCTTACCTTCGGTCGATCCAGCACAATTCAAAGAGCTGTACAGCAGACCTCCTTATAGAGCAATACAACACACATTGTATGGAAGTAGATCCATGGAAAGGTGGAGCAGACAAAAAGACACCGGACGACACAACACCTTCCCCTATGCTCCATTGAATAGGGAAGCAAGAATCTGGTTGCGTATTGTCAACTCATGACTTATTCCTGGGACTCAGTACACAAAAATATCAATAGATAGAGTTTGTTTGGTCTATGCTTTGATGACGAATGTCCCTATCAACATTGGGGCAATCATTCGCTCTACAATGCGGAAGGCCAGATTCCACAAAAGGTCCCACATCACTTTTGGTAATCTGTTGATAGCAATCTTGCAGAAAGAGGATATCGAAGAGGAACAATCTGATCACAAACTCCCACATAACCCGAAGAAGGTTGACCTCACAAAGGTCAAAGATGATGAAACAACACATGGCGTCAACCTTACTACTGCGGAGAGACATGCTCGTGATGAGAGTTTCTTCCATCATCTTTATGGCATGACACGATTTACAATGATGAGTGGTGGACGTGTTCCAACTGCTGCAGAGCTCCAACAGCTGAATCATGACTATCCAATGAACATGCATGCACGGGAGATGTGTGGAGTAGGCATATACTTTGAGGAACCTCTAGACGATGATGTGCCGACCGATGAGGATCGACGCTTGCCAGACTCCGACGAGAAGGAGAACTCTGATGAAGACTCTTATGATGTTTCCGACGAAGGGGGTATGACCCCCGACATTGAGGAAGAGTCCGACTGACCAGGTTCTTCGTATTTATTTTCCACTGAGGGCAGTGTCCCGTATAAGTGTGGGGTGGTGGTATTGCATCTATGCTATACTTCTCTATTTGCATCTATGTTTGTTTACTTTGTTTTATTTGTGTCATTTTTTTTTGTTTTTTCATTTTTTAGTTTAGGTTAAGTTTTTTTAGTCGTAAAATTTGCGTCGCATGAAATCATTCTAATAGGAAGCATGAGATTATAACAAGGGTATGTGCTACAATTGTGACTATTGAGACGTTTAGGCTCTAGTTGTGACTCATTATGTGATATTGTGTGGTTCAATTCCTTCACTTGTTGGGTCGAGAGTCTATATTACTTCCAATAAAGTAGACCATGTTCCCTGTGTGTGCGAGATTAATAGTATATTCTATGTTTGTGGCTGATGCTAGAACTTGCCTGGTATGTATGCAAAGCGAAAATAAGGAGTGTAAGCTTAGGAGATGATTTAGGCATTTCTTTGGCAGCCTATACATGTTTACCTTTGTTTTACCTACCCATGGACATCATCCTAGTTAACCCCTTTTGAGCCTTTAGCCTAGTTTCTTTGACAAACCTCGTATGTAAGCCTAACCCATTTTTTCAAGACCATAATTTGATCCAAATTCATAAGTACTTTAAAGTGTAAAGTCATGTGACAAAATAAGAGGAAATTGGGTGAGTATGATGCTTTAGAAGGCATTGGTGCTTGAAATTGCTATGACAAAGAAGTGCTATCATAAGAGGTATGTTATGAAAAGAAAAAGGAAAAGAAAACTGAAAAGTGAGTTATGCTTAAAAGTTGAAAAACAAAAGAGGAGAATACGGGTGGTAGAAAAAAAAACGTAGAAAGGTTGTTTGAAAGAAAAAGTGTTAATGACTTAATGTGATGTACTAAAGTTCTTAGGAACTTAGTCACTATTTCTGGCCAAAATAGTCCTACCCGTCCCTTAGCTTACATTACAACCATCAAAAAACCTATTTGATCCTAAGCTTAGCATTCTGACATTTAGTGGAGCATTACACTAAGGGCAAGCCTATGGTCATCAGTTGCAACATATGAATTCTTTGTGAGAGTGAGAGCAAGGATATTTTGATACCCATGTTTGAAAAAAATGCTATACTTATGAGTGATTATGGGTAATATATTGTGAGACACACATGGTTGATGAGTTTTGGGTAGTTGTGTATGATTCTTTGTGCCTTAACTTTTGAATATGAGTTGACCACCATCACGAGTCTATGCTAGAGGTTGAACTGTTTCTACTAATGATCGGAAAGCTACTCTTTGTTAATAATTGTTGTGCTTGTCTTGACGAATGTTTTGTGTTGTTGCTGTGAAACCCTAAGTGATGTTTAGAGGGTCATGATATTTTGTTCGAGGATGAACAAAGATGCAAGTGTGGGGTGTTGATGATAGGCAAATTTACACGCCTATATCACTATATTTTGCCCATATTTGTGCCATCTTTTGAGAACAAATTATATATTTCATGCACTTTTAGTCCTTTTTCCAGTAAGTGAGCTAACGAACATGATTAGCAAAGTTTCAGGTATAAATGATGCAGAATTCAGTATTTTATGGCTTACTTGACGCCAAAGAAAGCTCACGAAGGAAGGAAAGGGAGCTTGGACGCCTAAAGGACCAAAAGTGATACATGGAAAATCTGTCCCGGGCTAAAACAACATTTCTGAAGACTTTGGGGACTAGCAGTAACTTAGTTGGATTAGGATAATGATACATTAACCTAGTACAATTGGGTTAAGTATTTCATTAGCTTAGTAGGATTTGGTTAGATATTTCATTAGCCTAGTAGGATTAAGATATGGGTATTATAAATACCCTATCATGCTAGAGATTTATAAGAATCTTCATACATTCCTCTCTTATTCAACATTCTATTCTACAAACAATTCTACAACTCTTCTAATCTTTCCATTAATTCTATTTTTCTTCTTCTATTCATCTATTCTATTCATCTATTTTTCTTCTTCTATTCATCTATCCTAGTTGGGATTCTTGATCACCAGATTCGTATACTAAGGAATAAAGAACACTCCTTAGTCAAAGTTCTTTGGTGAAATCATTCTATTGAGGGTGACACTTGGGAAGCAGAAGAAGATATGCGAACCAAGTACCCTTATCTTTTCTTTGAAAGTTCAGACTCAGTTTATGGTAATAAGTTTTCCTCAGATTATCTCTTTTCCATTCTGAGTTCCATCTGTATATCATCATATTTATGTCGCTTCATGCATTCATGATCGATTCGATCACATAATCATTTTTCAGTCATACAAGTTTAGTACGTAATCTTAGTTCCTCAGTATTCTCAGTTTAGTCAGTCTTGTTCGAGTATGAATGCTCCCAAGGGGGAAATATTATAAGACCCCATAAGATCCTAACTCAATTAATGCTCCCAAGGGGGAAATATTATAAGACCCCATAAGATCCTAAATTAATTAATCTCACCAGTGCTTGTTAGAAGGGTCCAAGACTTAAAATATTTTCAATAAGTGTCAAGACTTAGTCATTTTCAAGCCTCTTAGACTTTAATGATTTTAATTACGACCTTCCCAGCCTTAGAACATCAATTTTTAAGTTGACTCATGATCAGGGTGGTCGATAGCACATCTCAGGTAAGTTTTGAGTTTTCGACGAGGTTTGAGGCCTGTTTGGGTGTTCAAAATAGTGAGGTAACGCGATATGGCCATGGTGGTTTGCACATCGTGTTGGTGGGGAGCAACGCAGCGTGTCGCATATTGCGTTAGTAGAGTGATGTGGTGCATTTCTTATCTCATTTATAGTCCAGTTCAGTTTAGTGAATTTCGGGTCCATGGGGGTACTTGAGTATTTTTCTTTCATCCAATTGAGCCATAACACGAGATTAAGGGTCCCAAAAGGCATACTTGGCCATTTAATTCACAAAATCTGTCAAAAGAAATCATCCTTTACTAAGAACAAACCCTAGCCCCCTCTCATGAACACTAAAAACTCCATTTTATTCTCTTCAAAATAAGCAAGGATCAAAGTTCCCTAATTCAAGAAGTTCAAGAAAGCTTCAAGATCATCCCCAAGGCTTACATTTCAAGCTTTCATCCATCAAAAATAAGTCTATTAAGATATGTGGCGTTGTGAACAAGGATACTTTTTCATCCGTGTGCCCAAAACTTATTTTAAAGTTAAGATTTACATAATTTGAACTTAGGGTTTATACCCAAATTACCTTGTTTGAGTTTATGGATTTATAAAGTGATTTAAGTATTGAAGAGCATAGTCATTCTAAACTATTTATGCTTTGACTTGAAGATATATAATATAATGGAGTTTCATTATTTTTAATTGATATTGTTGAAAGATTTTATGATGATTATTGAGAATAAAGTCTTTTTATGAAATTCTAAAATTTTGTGTACATGAGTTTTAAGCCCTAAGTTTGAGTATTAAGACTTCATGAAGATTATGCTTTTAAGTCTTCTTTGATAAGTTTATTTCAAGATTTAAAGCAAGAATTGATCTTTTGATCCTCGATTAAGAGATGGAGTCCACATTTATTCATGTTAACTACATTTTAAATTATAAAAAAGCATGACTGGTTTTCATTATAAACCCTTATGCTATCTTAAGATGGATTTCCTGAAGAGAGAGTCCATAAGTAATATGGGAGTAGTATTTAGCACTCACTTAGGTGTTATTCCAAGGTCTCATGCCCTAGAACTACATGCCACCGTATGTTTTAATACCCATAAGTGGGTTCAACATAGTGATCACTTTAGCTTAGGTTCTATTCCAATAGCAAGGGTAGGACAGCCCAACCAATATGGGTGCGAGATGTTGGACTCCATGATATCTCACATGGTTTATGTTGGTTAGAAGAGACTCCCAATAGAAAGTGTAAAAGTACAGCTTTTAGAGCTAAGTGTTATGACTTACGAGATTTATATAGTATATTTGATTATCTAGGAATTATATTTTCAATTTTTAGTTATTCAAGCTCAAGGTAAGTCATTTACACTTGGCATGCATCAATTAAAGGTTCATATGAACATTAAGTTACTATTTTACTTATGCATTCACACCCACATACTCAGTACATTCCAGAAATATTGATTCACATATATGTCTATGTGCTACATTGTCTTATAATGTAGGTCCTAGTGCTCAATTCCAGTAGCGTGATTAATTTCAAGCATTTCCACCTATATCCTAACTTTTGGTGAGTCCTGAGAGTTCGAGGACCCACTTTATCAGATTTGTTATTGTTGAAGTACTTTAGTAACTTGATTTCAATTTGAGTTGGGTCAGCTGGGGCTTGTCCTAGTGGCTCTCTAGTTAGAAGAGGCTTGTACGACTGTTTTCCATTTTTTATTCAAAAGTGGTTGTTTCCCAAATTTCTATGTTTAAGGCTTATAGATAAGATATTAAATTCAGTTATTTCAAAATTTCATTTGTCAAGTTTATCCTTATTATAAGTTTCAAAATTAATAGAAGGCTTAAAGGGTTAGCTTGGGGCTACTTGTAGTCTTGAGCACCATGTGACATCTAGGGTGTATTTTTGGGGCATTACAAAATGTTATTTTATTTGGTCGTTCTACATGCCAATACATTCTAACTATTGACCATCCTTAGAAGGATACATTGTCTCATAATATAAGATATGAAGCGCAGTCTCATGGTCCAACACAGCAGTAGGATCTCACACTTCAGAGTTGGTGAGTCATCCATACTTTGAAAGGCATTTTATTTGGACATTGATAGATAGATTCTTTTAGTTTTATGGTATCATCGAGGCCTTGTACCGACCTAGTGAATTTATTCATTAGTAGGGGCTTCTAGATTGGGTTTGAAAGATATTTGGTCATTACACTATGTTTGGAGTTTGCTTAGAAGCTTTCCTTGAATTCTATTTTTTTTTTCACATTTCATATAAATTATAATGATGATAGAATGTGAAGTGGTTTCTTCAGGCCTTCATGGTTCGTGACACTCATTGCGGGCTTCGTCTCAGGTTATGACAACTAGTGTGATGGCTTAAGAGACCCCTTGATGGATTAAGAGATTTCCTTAAGCAACCCCATTAAAGCATAAGAGATAGCCTCTTAAGCGACCCCTTGATGGCTTAAGTGATAGCCGCTTAAGCGATTATTTAATTACTTAAGCGACCATTGATGATTTGTTATATATCTCTTTTCCCCTCATTTCCAGCTATGGTTCTAAGCTTAAAACCTCTATTGTTTGGTTGTGGGAGCTTGAAATATATTGGAGATCATTGGTTTGAAGCAACGCTTGGGTTGGAGATGTTGATGTAACCCTTTTTCCATTGTTATTTCGTAAGTTTCTGTCCTATCCCTCATTAAATTCTTGGCTTTTCATCTTATTTTCTTAAGCTCTTGGGGATGATTTGAGCCCTAATTGAGACTCCATTAATACTCAAATTTTGAGCACACATTCTTTATCCTTCGATGAACCTCGTAATGAATTCAATTTTAAAAATTCATTAGAGGGCCCCATAGGCCTATTAAATTTTGGTACCCAACATGTTATATGGAAATATGTGTATCATTGGGCTCTTTTTGACTACTAGATGTCATATTTTAGTAGATTGGATGTATTTAGTATTAATTCAAGGGAGTAGTGATTTTGGTTGCGTCTTTGGATTGTGTTTGGACCTGTGTATCTTCATTTAAGGCGAGTTGAGATGTACCTTGATGTTTTTCACAGTGTTTATGTGTTGTATACTTGTTTGTATGTATTTTTGTGTATTTTTTAGGATTGGCAGTCCCGCATAGTTAATATGGTGAGCATCTCTGCGGATACTAAAGTTTTTGATGGATTGTATTTAGATAAATGTCTATTCTATTTAGCGTTTATACTTGTAAGTACCTCTATGAGGGACTATAAATACATAACTTGGAGTACTTGAATAATTTATGGGGATT
Organism: Capsicum baccatum var. pendulum; assembly: GCA_030864225.1. Lineage (NCBI taxonomy): Eukaryota > Viridiplantae > Streptophyta > Magnoliopsida > Solanales > Solanaceae > Capsicum > Capsicum baccatum. Next base: position 16,448,344 of record CM061550.1, read on the forward strand.
ATCTGTATTATGAGATTGTATCAGACTTGGTTCCTTTCTAAAAGATAATTAGGCTATTGTTATCTTGTTATGGAATAGTTGAGGTTTGATAAATACTTAGAGTAAAAATGGATGTGCATTAGTTGATGAGACTTAGTATGTGGAACAAAATAGGTTTGATAGTTCCGTGTTTATTTTGTGTTGTCCATGTGGGGCTTATATGCATATGGTTTGTCGATTTGAGAGGATATATTGTTGTGATTCCTCGGTAGAGTCTTGACTTAGTGTTATTGATTATGATTATACATCAAATGCCATATTTAATATGTCTCTTGAATTAGGGCTTGACTTGTCATCATAGGTTTTATCTATGCATTAAATTTGCTTATCTATCATTGTCTCTAAAGTAGGGGCTTGACTTGATATTGTAGGCCTTATTTGAACATTTAATTGCATTATCATTATAATAATATCCCAGTGAGTGGTTAAAAATGATATTACTGATGACTACAAGACAATTTATTCTAGTAGTATCAAATGGAAATGAAAATCATGAATTATTGATACATCGAGTTGATTTTGAGCTTACTGATGATAGCAGAATTTACACGCCTATATCACTATATTTTGCCCATATTTGTGCCATGTTTTCAGAACAAATTATATATTTCATGAACTTTTAGTCCCTTTTCCTGTAAGTGAGCTAACGAACATGATTAGCAAAGTTTCAGGTATAACTGATGCAGAATTCAGCATTTTATGGCTTACTTGACGCCAAAGAAAGCTCACGAAGGAAGGAAAGGGTTGGACGCCTAAAGGACCAAGAGTGATACATGGAAAATCTGTCCCGGGCTAAAACAACATTTCTGAAGACTTTGAGGACTAGCAGTAACTTAGTTGGATTAGGATAATGATACATTAACCTAGTACAATTGGGTTAAGTATTTCATTATCTTAGTAGGATTTGGTTAGATATTTCATTAGCCTAGTAGGATTAAGATATGGGTATTATAAATATCCTATCATGCTAGAGATTTATAAGAATCTTCATACATTCCTCTCTTATTCAACATTCTATTCTACAAACAATTCTACAACTCTTCTAATCTTTCCATTAATTCTATTTTTCTTCTTCTATTCATCTATTCTTAATTTCCGCAACAAGAGAATCGTTACTTTGCCTAGGAATTCACGCCAAAACGCCTACCACTTGAGCTACACGAAATTAATCAATATTGTCGTATAATAACAATGTCGCTTGTGATTTCCTTCGCACTCATGGGTAACTCAACTTCTCTGTTAGGGTTATGGAAGCCGAATGAGATACTATCTATTGCTATGAGTTTGTGAGTTCGTGACACGTATGCTGCTTATATCGTTATTCTCTTCATCTTAATTTACATTCTTTGTGGTTGCAAACGCAAGAATACGCCAGTATAACATTTATCTTGTTCGAAAGAAAGGTTATTTTTCTGGAAAAGAGATAATGTCAAGGTAGTAGGGTTCCATCCCCTATTAAAACGTTAGTGCCGTAACTGGATTAACCTCTTGGAGAATTCGTACCGTTAGACACGCTTTAAGATCGAAAGAGTTAAAGTGAAATAATCCTCGAATAGGTCAAAAGACGCCTGGATTTACCATCGAATACAATTCTCTATAAGCACATGCATGTCTGAATTCAACACACTCATAGCCAATAGAGACGTATAACTCAGAAGGTGGACATAACCCCAACGCCTCAATTCTCATTGTTTACAACTTACGTAACATTCTTCCTCTTTTTACTTTGCTATTTTCAGCTTTTACTTTATTGTTTTGGTTACACATTACAATCCCCCCTTTTTACGAGACTTGCACTAAAAGTCTATTAATTTTGTTTACTTGTTGGCCAAGCTATTCCCTGTGGGATCGACACCCAACCCGGGTTGGGTTCTATATTTGCTAACGACCGCTTTACACTCCTACGAGAGCTGTAGATTGAGCGTTATCACTTCCTATATGTATTGAATGGATTTTGACATTCATACAGATTGATTGTGAACGTTACACCATCATATCATGCCTGTGTATTCATGAGACATTGGTACCACTAAGATATATTGTTTTTTATAAAAATAATAAGACACTTTTATGAAAAACCCTCTTCGTGAACATGAGCAAGAGAAAAGAGTTGAGATTAAGACTGAGTTTGATATATGAGATACAGTATATAGGTTGTGTACACCCTCCCCCCCCCCCCCCCCATGATTCCTACCTGGTAGCTGAGATCTCGGTGGGTGTATGCATAAAGTCATGCGATGACTTTCAACATTCATCATCATCATCCCATTGCATTGTGTTTGATACTGTATTCGTATTTACTTTTGCATTGTACTATTGTGAGAGAACCTTGTTTGTAATATTAAGTTTGAACATTCATTTCATTTTATTACATTGTCTTATATCATCTTATACTGATTGAAAGGGTGAGATATTATGAGACTTTGGGCATGCCCTTGGCTTGGTAGGAGAGATTGTTGTGTAGAACCATTGGATAGCATGAGGTATGCCCTCATATATATACACTCTACTTGTTGCTATTCGATAGTATTGGTTAATCATAATTGTTAAGTCTATTTATCATATTTGTAAGATTCTTCACAAATGATCTTCCTTGTTGTTGAATATAAATGAATAGTTATAACTCATCGAATCAATGTGCCTACCCTGTATTCGATGCACATGTTGACCATTGTCTTGGGTTGCCTGAGTTAGGATAAAATAGTGTAATTGTTAGGTTTTAGATTGTTGGGAAGTCGTGGGTAGTTAGGGTGGTGATTCTCGTCATTGCTTTGGATTAGTATCGGTTATTAACGACTCTTGGTGAGTACATGGGGTTTCACGCTCACCCTTGCTTTTCTTTTTCCTTTTCTTATTTTTCTACACGCCGTGTAGGTATTGATTCGATTGGTAGATGGTAGATGGTGTTCCATCGGAGTTGACCTTGGAGATATCGAGGTAGTGGTTGATGGACTTTGAAACATCTCAGATCTCTCTATTTATGTCTTATGTTTTATTCATATTTATGTCTTGTTCAGTGGGTCTGACAAGTGTCATCACGTGCTTATTTTTGGCTTGGGACAAACAAAATTCTCATAAAGTAAATATTAATTTTCCACAATGATTTTCAATGTTATGTAACAATAGAAATTAACATGACATCAATAAATATGCTCACAAAATACGAACAATAGCAACTAACACGACATATATCTTGCAATGCCGAATTCCACAAAATAAGAAATCCATCCTGTCCACAAACTTAGCAACAATTAAACTTAATGGTAGATATTAAAAATTCCTTAAACGTCTTCTTCATATTATAAAATGAAGCATCACATATGCCTTCTAGTGTCAAGTTCCACAATGAAGAACTATTATCCCTCGCGAGTTGCAACAGCCTCTTCAGTGAAATTTCCTCTTTCGCGCCAACCGCAGGGAATGAAATATAGTATATTCTTATTGGGTTATCAGATTACCCAATAACCCAATATGAAAAAAGCAAAACCAACTCAATAACAACTCAATTAGAAAAATTATAAAATCATTAAAAATAGTTAAAGCAATAATATTTTTATATGTTGGGTTTATTGGTAAGTTCGATTTATGCGCACCCCTTTCAAACTAGACAAGTAAGAGTGAACATCTATTCTTAGTATAATAGACAAGTAAAAATGAATGGGGATAGTAAATATTTTCCCCCTCTTAAGTCTTATCTCAAAATCTTGGTCCAATGTTATAAATTGTATACTCCCTCGGTATACTGACAACTATACTAAAATTAGATATTTTTACTTGTCAACTTTAACAAATTAAGAGAGTTCTAATATTTTTTCATCATACTAACATTAGTATTTAACAACTATGTAGTATAGTAATAGTCAAACTAGAGTTCTAAAATATCATTAATACGATGTTCTTATTTTTCTTCCTTTAATAAGTGTACTTTTTAGAGGTGTCCACAAGTGTGTATAGGGTGTAGTTAAGAGCACGTGACAACGGGTATGAAGGACAAATGGTGGAGAGATCTAAAGAGAAAAGGGGAGTCCAAAAATGTTCTTCAAAAGAGACATTCTTGGTAATGAAAAGGAATTTTTTGTCAAGGACGAGTAAAAGGTGCATGGTCAAAGACGAAGGTCCCGTGTCCTAGTGACATGGACTAAATGAGTAGCTCGTGAGAATGATAACCAGAGTGAAACAATGGTGTTCTTAGTGCTAGGAAGATACACTTATCGAGATTATGGTGAAAGAAGAAACAATAATGTGGCTTGTTCGTATTGTAAGAAACCCGAACCCTTAGCCATCTTTTTAGACAGGAATATCAGCTAAGCAATACTAATGATAAGAATCTTGAAAACCAACACAAATATAAGTGTGGAACAAAAACAACTACCTATTGCAACTTCCCCAGAACCCAAAAGTCATCATTCAAGTAATTGTAGTAATCAGGGAGTTAATGTAACACTCCACCTTTCTAGACATCTAATGATACTCCGTAAGTTTATGTAAAGCTTAGAAATTTCGTGGGAAAGGTTTGTAGAGCGTAGGACAAGTTTTCGGGCAAGACGTTGGGTTGAAATCAGTGGTGGAGCCACCTTGTGGTTAGGGGTTCATCCGAACCCTGCATCGATGGAAAATTAGGTTACTTATACATGGTTAAAATTATTTTTTATGCATACATAGTTGATATTAAATCCCCTATGGCTAGTTCGTGTGCTTACTTTTTTTCGATTTTGAACCCCTGTAGTAAACATTTTGGTTCCGCCACTGGTTGAAATACTGGGTGGCGCTCCAGTCAGCCAACTCTGACGTACTGGAAGGAGCTCCATGTCAAAGGCCGAACTACAACCAGCCAACTCTGGTGTGTTGGGTGGCTCTCCACACCGGCTGCTACCCACGCTGACGAGTCATTTTTTTTTCTTATTTTCTACGTTGTTTGAGGTGTACTGTTGCCTTTTCTCATTCCTATATCCGCTAATCAAAACTAGCTTGTAACTCCCCTAAAACTAAATCAAGGAGAATTTAGTATTTACAATTCAAATCCTCTTACCCTAACTCAAACACTTCTAAGGGCAAATTCTCAAGAACCCTAGAGTCTTTCTAAGAAGAGGCTTCTAGTACTTCCTTAAAATGGTATGTTGAACAAATTCCTTTCAAGTATACCCATAAATAGTTGGAATATTAACACTCTCATAATAAAGTTCAAATTATATTTAATCTTGTGTTACAATCATCAAGATGTTTGATTGTGAACATTAATTTATAACTTATAAGAACTGACAATTTAATTTATCGAGTTAAAATACTTCATATATAAAATTGTCTATTATATAAGTAAAGGACACGCATGTTAATACAATGATCTGTTCAAATAAAGATTTTATTAAAATAAGTAAAAATAAAAATAAATAGTCTTTACCTAAGATGAAAATATAATACTATAACATAAACCATATGGTTAATAGTATAAGGAATACTTTGTCTGAAGAAATGTGGACTTCTATGAGACTGAGTTCCATTTTGCCTCCAAATCAATTGAAATCAAGGATTCATGAGAAGATAACAACTGTATATATGGCGAGGAAGATCAAATGATGGAGGAGGAGAACTGGAAGAAGTTGGAACCGATCAAGCAGACGAAAACATGACAAGATTCAGACAAAATCTTAAGTAAACAACAATACTCAAATGAACACAAATAGAGAAATGTTAGATTACAAAAGGAACTGTTGAATGTAAATAAGCAACAAAGCAGTAGCAAGAAGCAGATGAGATGCCAAAACGAATATATGGAAATGAGTACGACACAAAATATCCTAACAACCAGCCTGTTAAAGACGTATAACTCTGCCCATTATATACTAATGGATGCCTGCCTTGCACTCTACTGCACAATTAGTTTTTATTTAAATGTAATCTCATTTTAAATACCTTTTCTTGTTTTATTGCGGTGGAGTGGGTAGGATTGGAAATAAAGTTAAATTCCAGGTCCTAATATATTTTAAAGTACCAGGTTGGTTGCACACTTTACTTCTGCTTCTTAGGACTACATAAATTGGGTAAGTGAAACGTCATTTTATTTTTTTAAATCAAAGTTCAAATGGAAATAAGTTATCAAATCAATAAATTACTCTTACTACTTATCGTTATTATTTTCCTTTATTGTGAAGATAACCTCTATCATTGATGATCATTATTCTTCTAACCTTTCACATCCATAACCTCCTCCATTATGTTAATGGTTAGTGTCATATTTATGACAACCTTTTGCATGCCTCTGTATGACACTATAAATAGAGGCCTAATGATTCATATTGTATACACTTGAAAGACTTATATATTTGATACTTGCAACAATGAAAAGTTCTAATTTTTTGTCTTGTCTTCTTATGTCTACTTCTTCTTTCATATTGTTACTCTTTTAGATTAATTTTAACATGTTATTAGTACGAAGCTCACAAATTAAAGGTAATATTAACTCAGCAACTAGATCGTGGAGGTGGTGAGTTTCGCTTCTTTATTGTTAGTTGATTTATAAAAATTTGATTCTTAAATACAACATGTGATAAGTGTCTGTTTTTTGTTAAGTGATTAATTTTAGTGCTACATTTTCTAACCATGCTTCACAATTTTAGAACATGTAAAATCGATGCTACTGGCTCTAGTGCTATTTTTTAACTTAATTTTGAAGTAGAAGTTGACCATCTCTAAACACCATAGAGAATATAATGCAATAATAACAAGTGGAATTGTGACAACAAATTAATGTTTTTCTTTTAAGGTTATATGGTTGAAATGAGTATACTTCTCATTTTATGAATTACCTAAATATGTGCATATGTTAATTATTTGAATGTACAAATAGAGTGTCTTTTTAAATTAGGAAACACTGTTTGTGTTGCAAAATAGAATGACTATGACTTTTCATTTTAGAAGCATATGTGTTTCGTATTACTGTCTTCTAAATATTTGGTATTATAAATTGTGTCTTATATTAATAATTATAAAGTTTGGTACTATTTCAGAGGCTCAAGGATGAGTCATGTTGCACTTAACATGACTTATTATGCAATTGACTAAGTGTGAGATGACGATAAATGAATAAGACATAAAATTTGAGTCCTCATGCACCATAAATTGGCTTCAAGTTTCATCCTATTATGGATTAAACGTCTTTATTTTGGTAAGATATTGGATTCAAGTCTCAATGCAATATATTTATACTGATGATGACTATGGCAAACAATATGTTTTTGATGAAAAGTTATAAAATCCGCCACATTGATATGCTCTATTGTTTGATGTGAATGTGATAGCATTGCGTAAAATCTTGAATTTGTATAATGAATGATTGTCATGCTCAGCTAGACGACAAATATTATAGGAAAATTCTTAAAGGATTTAAAAGAGATTCGATCCATTGACTATACCAGTGATTCCGAGATCGCTTACCATGAAAAAAAAGATCAATTTTCATCTCATGAAAATGGCTAGAAAATATGTATTAGTGCAATTATTGCACTAATACATATTTTCTAGCCATTTTCATGAGATAATAGTTTTTATTAATGTGCATAAAAGATATAATTTCACTTTTGTGAGAATGTGAGTGAAATCAAATATTATTGTTATGAATTTATTATTTCTAACAAATATTGTCAAAGGATGGTTGGTTATACGAATGCAGAAAGAATATTTGATCTATCATGCAAATGAGTTTCCACAGCTAATTGGTTGTTGCTACGAACAAGTTCAATATGCAAATGGCTTGCGACGATGAGGTCACATATAAAGTGATTTTCAAGAATTTGTTTGTCAGTATTCATGGACTTAACATATCCAAGAAACAAGAAAACAACACATTAGAACTATTTCAAGAATACATCTTCATTAATGTGAATTGATCACAACACACAATCAATATCAACATTTGAAAGAAGACATATAACATTGGAGGCATAGTCTTTGAGAAGTAAAATAATGTGTACATCAGGGGGAGTAAAATATGCATTGCACTCTTTTTTTCTTGGCCTAGGTTTTTTTTTAATGAATTTTTCCTTGTAAGGTTTTTAACGAGGCAGCAAACAAATCTGTATTATAAGATATGTGGACTCTTTTTTCTTCACTAGGATTTTGTTTTCCTACATAGTGTTTTCCTAGTAAGGTTTTTACGAGGCGCATCATCTATGGACATCCAAGGGGGAGTGTTATAAAATAAATAAGTGTGGACGTCCACTACTCTAGAAATTACTCCCACTACTTATCTCTATTACGTCCCTCTATTATAAAGATAACCTCCACCAATGAAGACCGTCATTCTTGTAAGCTTTTTTCATAACCTCCTCCATTATATTAATGGTTAATTTCATTTTTATGACAACCTTTTTCATGCCTCTATATGACACTTTAAAGAGAGGCATAAGGATTCATATTGCAAGTATACACTTGAAAGGCTTACATATTTGATACTTGAAAGAATAAAAACTTATAATCTTTTGTCTTGTCCTCTCATGTCTACTTCTTCTTTCATATTGTCACTCTTTTAGATTAATTTAACAAAATATAAATTAACTTAATCATTTTATATCTAAAATTCAAAGAAATTGCAATGATAGTTAATTTAACAATAATGTCAAGTGACTTATTATTTTTCTTATTAATGATTTATTGATTAGTAGGTTTGGTAATGATTTTTTCTAAACGATGTTTAAATAGTCCAAAGATTATTTAAAATCATGAGGGTAAAATCTTAGGTTAAAAAACTGAATAATTAAAGAAGATAAATTAAAAAATATGGTTTTATTTAATTATCTCTTAACCTTGTTTTGTGGAAATATAATTTCACAAAAATATGCTTCAAAACTTTCTTTTGGTGTTAAGCGTGTTGCATGATTAATAGAAACATTTGATTATAGTATTATTATTATTATTACTATTACTATTACTATTATTATTATTATTATTATTATTATTATTATTATTATTATTATTGTTATTATTATTACTATTATTATTATTATTATTATTATTATCATGAGATACTAGCTATGGATGATTTTAGGCGGGGTAGAGGTAGACCGAAGAAATATTGGAGGGAGGTGATTAGACATGATATGGAGTAGTTACAGCTTATGGAGGATGCAACCCTTGATAGGAAGGTGTGAAGAACGCGGATTAGGGGGTGAGAGTGCGTAGGTAACGGTAGGGGAGAATTTTTAAGAATTTTGAGAATATCTGGTTTTAAAATGAAATTTTGAGAATTTTTGTTGGAAAAGTATTAAAATGATTTTCTTTGATTTGAACTTCTTTTTTACCTTTTTTTGAATGAGTTTACAACTCTAGACTCCTATAACCTTGGCAAACGTGCTTCTAAAATAAAATTTTGAGTTTACCCCTTTCATTTATGAATTTATTTTGTGAATTCGTTTTGGACCCGACTCAAATACGGTCAATATTGCTACCATTAGCCTTTTTTTAATAAGTAGATGTTGTATTTATATGTGTTGGTTGATTTCGGGGCTATTTGGAAGGGAAAAACTCTGTGTCGAAGTACTTTATACTTGAATTTTGATGCTTCAAGATAAGTTATCTTCGATGCTTCAAGATAGGTTATGTTATATTTCTTCAGACTGGTTGGATAGCTAATGAATAAGTAAAGCATGCTATGAGTTGGAAAAAATAACTATGAAAAATATTTTTTAAGTAATTGTCTATTATGTGATGTCCGAGTGGGGCTGATATTTTGTTGTTGTTGACTCGTGATATTATTTATTGTGAATTGCCCGTTTGGGCACTTTATTTAACATCATTGACTTTATTTGTCCATTTGATTGTCTTTATTCATAATGTTATGCTATTGCAGGGGTTAAAATAGATAGTATAGGTCTTTTTGAGCATTATATTGTTTTCTCTTATCATGAATTTTTTTTTTCGAGTTTTGGCCTAACTTCATTTTAAATGTCTCATCTTGTTCTATTTTATTAATGGTTTTGAATTTTCTTATTTTTGGAACTTGACTTACTTATCAAGATCGGACTGAGATAAGTATCAACATAACCTCAAATTTTGGGTCATGACATGGAGACATTAGTAGAAGGATTTATGAGGATTATAACTTGAATCAATGAGTATGGTAATTAAGGAGAATAGTATAGTTAAGGGATACTCGAGAAGTGTGCTAAGCTTGAAAGTAAGAAATTGCATTGCCTGAGGACTAGTAATTCTATCCAAGTTTATGAGTTAAATGTCTATATCCATGCTATAGAGTAGTGTCAATATTGTGATGTCTTAGTTGGATGTCTTGCGTAAATCATGCCCAAGATTTTTTGTTCCCTAACACTGCTATGACTTCTATAGAAAGAGTGGTGAAGAGATACTCCATTTAAATATAAGTTCCAGCATAATTCTGCCTGTATAACCAGCAATTTAGTTTGGCAGTCGGGCAGGTAAGTTACAATGGTTTTCCACCTTTTTCACCCAGTCCTACTATACTAAGTCTCAGGCGTATGACCATCCTAAAGGATAACCTATTCCATCCATGTAAGTTACGAATTTAGTTTAGTCAGAGCATCATGTTTAAAATTCAGCTATTTAGTCATTACTCAGTTCAAAAGAGTTCAGCGCATAATCTCAAATTTTTCCAAGTATTTTAGCCCAGACAGTGTAATACCCTAATATGATCTAAGTCTAGTTGTCTCATGATTCGTACTTGCATAAGTTATCACTTCTCAATTCAATATGTATGATTGGATTATGAACACTGGAAGGAAATCCTAAACTCTCAGCATGAATCAACTTCTTGAAGCAAGTAAAGTCAGCTCAGAATTCAATTTCATGATAGAGGTTTAAATGTTTCGAATTCGATATATCCTTTCTTAGAGAACACATTATGTCCGCGTTATTCCATACCTTTAAGTGTCAACAATTTCCTACCCATCATTCAGGGAAGAATGATCCCAAGGGGGGATAATGTAACACCCCGTAAAATTTGTGCATATGTTAGCCTCTGGTAGCATGCTCAAAGAGTTGAAAAGACTTGAAAATTTTTCTAAGTGTTAAAGAGACTTAGTCTCATTTTTAGCTTCAAGTAAATCATGTTATGTCAGTTTCCTTCTATCGAGTCCTGGGGGTACTTGTACCTGAAATATTTATGTTATTATGCACTATACAGGTACAGAAATCAGTCATGGGTTAGCCTATGGTCCTTCGGGGTCATGAGCACTGTGTAGCGTTCTGGTTCAGCAAATCGGGGCATTACAAAAAATGAGAAAGAAAAAATAAAAAAGAAAAAAAAGGAAAAAGGAAATAAGAGAAAAAAAAAGAAATAGAAAAGTAAGAAAAAACAAAAAGAAATAAATAAAAAAAACAAAAATAGAAAAAAAAAAGAAAGAAATACATAAAATAAAATAGAAAAAGAAAAAGGGAAAAAAGAAAGAGAAATAGGAGTGAAAAAAATGAAAAATAATTATGAAAAAATAAAAAATAAAAAAAGAGAAAAAAGGTTAGAGATATAAGATTAGGGGTGTGCATCGGTCAATTCGGTTCGATTTTATATATTATCAGTTTAGTTTATCTATTTTTTAATTTTTAAATATGCTAAACTAATAACCAAACCAATAAGATATTTTTTATTGGTTTTCAATTTATCGGTTTTTAGTCCTTATCGGTTTGCTTTTCGATTTAACCGATAATAAAATACTCATAAAATAGAAATAGTAGTAACTAACATATAAAATAATCGAAACTTAGTTGCAACCAAAAAGACTATATGATGTGTTTTAATTGACTAAAATTACACAAGCCCACAACTTAAGTTTCATTTATTACAAAAAATTTCTATCTCTCCAAACATATTACAAAAATCCCATTTTTTAAGTCAATACATATACATAGCTTTCTATGTATATGTCGGCCTTGTTATGCATATGAATCGGCCTTGTCATGCATATATCGGCCTTGTGATATACAAAGGTGTGTATGCATATGTAGGTCTTGCTATGTATATGAATTGGGAAAGAAAGTAAAGTAATTAAGTAAGTGGGAGAGAGTGTAAATAATTCTAATAAGGTTGGAATTTATGTTATTTTTTACTTTAAGTTACAAGAATCTTCATATTTGAAATAAATGTTGTTAGGAGAAATTAAGAGTTTGTATAATTGAAATAATATGTTTGTTAATTTGTAGAAATTAAAGAGAAATTAAGAGAAATATATAGTAATATATATATATATATATATATATATATATATATATATATATATATATATATAGGGTTATTGGGTTAGCGGTTTACCCAATAATCCAATAAGAAAAAATCAAATCAAACCAATAACCTAATCACCTTTTTCATAAAACCATTAAAAAATCGTTAACATAATAACCTAGTAACAATAAACCAATAATATTTTTATCGATTTGGTTTATCATCGGTTCGGGTTTTGCACACCCCTATATAAGATAGAGAAAAATAACGGAGAATAAGAAACACTAAAATATAAAAGGTACGAATATACCCCGAACTTTGATAAATGGTACAGATATACCCTCCTTCATACTTTATGTATAAATATATCCCTGTTGTTAATGAAAAGGTATATATATACCGTTCTCACGAACGACAGGACATGTATCACAATCCTGTTCATTTAACCATTTTTAATTTATTTTATATCAACCACACCCAAAAAAAATTTCTAACTTAACCCACAACCCAACCCAAATGACTCAAACCCAACTCGGTCAAATAGAACCTTCAAGCGTATTCACTCACTTTCTCTCACACTCTCCTTGGAAGGATAGGTGCTACTTGTTGAACAACTTGTGGAAGCAACGAGATCTTGGGTTAGACTGAAGTGTTGAGCAATAATTTTTTTGTTTCTTATTGAAGTTTGACAATTTTAGGTAAATCTATTCCCATCAAAAGTTAGATTGACATGCAATAATTTCAGAAAGCCAACCCTCTCTCGAAATCTAAAAAGACCTGCAAATTATATGAAGAATTCCTGCATTCTAGGCTTTGGTCCAATGATAAGATCAGAACATGGGATGAGTGAATTGTGCTTAGATGACAAGATCGTATCTTGCCATTGGCATGAAAATGATTCTTAAGTGGGATCAAGGTAGAGGAGTGAGATCATGATCGCAGAGTTACTAACATGTGTACCAACTGACCTACCTAAGATATCCTGGTTATATTAAAAATTTGTATGACCAGCTCTGGTCCTTTGATCAATTGATCAAGGAATGTCGCCTCCTGACTGTTTAGGGTCGATGTGTATTCCTCTGGTCCTTTGATTGATTGATTAAAGAATGTCACCTCCTGACTTTCTAGGGTTAATATTTATGTCTTAAAGTATGTGTCAGCATGGTATAGTTTCCTGGGGCATAAAATAGGAGCACTCAACTATGAACAGTAGTGTGCTTTAACAGTCCTCTAGAAATGCGTGACTAGAGATGCACCTTGAAGGTTCAATTAGATCAAGTCAGGTTTGTGTTATCATTTCAGCTGGATTGTGGGTTAAATTAGAATTACTTTTGGGTGGGATTCAAATAAATTAAATTAGAAAAAGGACAAATGAAGAGGATCGTAACACGTGTCCTACCGTTAGTGAGAAGGGTATATATGCATTTGTTTATTAATGGTAAGGATGGATTTGTATCTAACGTATAACAGAGGGTATATATGTATAATTTATCAAAGTTCAGGGGTATATTCACACCTTTTCCGTTATTATTTTGCTATCCACTTAATTTTTTTAATATATTGCTATTTAGCTTAATTATGTACTTAGGTTTACTAGTCTATGTATTTTTCCTTTAAAAAATACAATAGTAGTGTTGTGAATCGTAATAGCCTATTGGCTAGAAATGCTGAATAAGATTGATTATACTATAACTATGAGGTCGCGCAAATATTGGAGAGGGATTAGAAATAATAGACTTATATATGATATTGTGACGTGAACAATGTACTCTATCACCTTTCATTTCTGATTTACTCTAATTTTTTTTTATTTAGAAGGCGCATTTAACATAAATTAATAAAAGAAGTGCCCAAATTAATCTGGTTCAAGTACATTCTCAATAGGGTCTCCTTGAGACAAAATAGTAGTGTTCTTGATTTGCCTAACAAAAAGAGTTCCTAGAATGTTCTCCCATAAAGCTTCTTGTGCACACATAGGAGTAACTACAAAAAAAACCATATTTTAAAACATTTGTGATCTTGCTCCTTCCCTAGCAAGAGTACCTACCACTCTATTTTTCTATCTATAGTTGTGCTCCACCATCAGATAGCCCAGCTCTGCCAGTAGTGACCTGCATTCCTCAATTAAAGAATCATATAGCAAATTTCCATTAGTGATCATGTTAATAACTTGCATAGAGTCTACATTAATATGAATGGGGTGAGGTTGTTGGTTTTGACTAATCTCAGTCCCTCAAGTAAGGTAATAAGTTCCATCAGATTATTAGTGACATGGGGATAACTTTTGAATAAGCCTAAAATCCAATCACCTTTGTGGTTTCTGATTGTGTAATACCACGAATTTTTCTTAGCTAATTTCATCCCAAAAATGACTAGTATTAGATTCTAAATTGAATAATAATTATTCCATGGAAAATTTATAAGATCACTTTTTGCATATGGAAAATTCAATAAGCTTTCCATCGATATAAAATTCGACTAAATTCGCTAACCGGGTAAGAAGTTATACCTATTTCAAGTTTCCTTCGTAAAATAACGCCATATTAATCAGTGGCGCGCCGCACCACGAGCTAAAATAGCAATGTCCTTTACCAGTGGCTCAGCGTGATTTTCCTCACGACACACCAAATTTCCAGGTCACAAAGAGGGGGCAACGCGATGGCTTCGCGTCGTGCCATCCCTCAATTTCCCAATTGTCAATTTCCAGTGACACGACGCGATAACGCCGCGTCGCTCCAGGGGCCCATTTTGGGAAAAAATTTACTGAAATTACAAGACGTATCCAGGGTTAAAAGGGTTAATTTCCTACCCCTATTTAAACCCAATAACACATAATTTAGCCATTCTTCACCCAAAATATACTGTTTCTCTCAAAAACAAGCTAGGGTTTCTATTGGGGATTCAAATTCAAGAAGGTTTCACCGTAAATCTTCACGAAATCATGAACCAAGGTATGCATAGTGTTCATTTAGGGACCCCTTTCATCTATGAAGTCTAAGAATCCTTTTCTAAATTCAAGATTTTGGATTTCATTTATGTTTTCATGATTTGGCTGTTCTTGTTCATGTTGATAAATGAATGTTGAATCCTATTCCATGATTGGGCAATAGATTACATGTGGGTTAATTAGTTCAGATATGAATTCATGCAAACCTAGGATTTAACCCTTGAATGGTGTAATTAGAGTTGAACCATGATGTTTACTTGTTGAACCATGATGTTTACATGTACTACGTCTATCATATGTTTGATTAAATTCCTAGATGAAGGAAAATTACTTAACTAGCATTATATCATCAAATCCCTACGTATGTACAAGTTATGCTGGGAAAAAACTAGAATAAGAAAACTAGGATAGGTAGCTTTAATTTTAGTCAGCCTAAGTCAGAGGAAGGAAATCATTCTCGGTTACATCCTAAGATGTCAGTTCCAGCTCATTCTACAACTAGTGCTCTAGTTCCTAAGTTTAGAGAGGGAAACAGAGAGAGAGCACCAGAATCTAACATCCAGGGCAGTGTTAGCAGTGCCCGCTCCTATCCTTTTTGCCAGACTTAAGGTAAACACCATCATGGTGTTTGTAGAGTGGGTAGTGTCATTTTTTTCAATTGTGGCAAGCCAGGATACAGAGTCAGATATTGTCCTTAGCCAGGTCCTCAAGGTCAAAAGAATCGTCCTGAAGCTCAGTCCGGTCACCTAAATTAGCAGGGTGCCACCTCCAGTGCTACTAGTTGGCAACGTCCAACTAGACTCTATGCTCTCCAAATTTGACAAGATCGGGAAAATTCTCCTAATGTAGTTATTGGTACGTTAAAGATCTTTCCTGTGCATATTTACACTTTGCTAGATCTAGGAGCTTTCTTGTCTTTTGTTACTCCTTATATAGCAGTTGATTTTGGAATCAGTCCCGAAATTCTAGTAGATCCCTTTTCAGTCTCTACCCCTGTGGGTAAAACCATCATAGATCGGTGGTATACAGGAACTGCCCATTATGATATTTCAGAAAGTCACTGCCGCAGACTTAATCAAATTAGAGATGACTAATTTTTATGTCATTCTCAGCATGAATTGGCTTCATTCCTACTATGCCACAGTTGACTACAGAAACAAAATAGTTAAGTTTTAGTTTCCTAATGAACCTGTCCTAGAGTAAAGGGGTAGTGTATCTGCTTTTAGAGGTCATCTTGTTTCCTACCTTCGAGCAAGGAAAATGATATCTAAGGGATATGTCTATCATTTTTTTTGAGTTGAGGCTTCTCATTCTGAAACTCCCCTTCTTTATTGAGTCCTTGTAGTGAATGAATATTCAAATGTCTTTCCTGAAGATCTTCCAGGTATTCCTCCCGAAAGGAAAATAGACTTCAGTATTGATCTTCTTCTAGATACTCAGCCTATCTCTATTCCACCATACAGAATGGCACCAGCAAAACTCAACGAATTGAAAGAATAGTTGAAAGATCTCTTAGATAAGGGATTCATAAGACCCAGTGTTTTCTCATGGGGAGCACTAGTTTTATTCATGCGCAAGAAATATGATTCTTTCAGAATATGTATAGACTACCGTCAGCTCAATTAAGTCATGGTCAAGAACAAGTTCCTCTTCCCAGAATTAATGACTAGTTTGACCAACTTCAGGGTACCAGTTATTTCTCTAAGATAGACCTCAGATGCGACTATCATCAGCTCAGAGTTAGAGAAAGTGAGATTCTGAAAACCGCCTTCCGTACTCAGTATGGTCACTTTGAATTCTTAGTCATGTTATTTGGTCATACCAATGCCCCATCTATTTTCATGAACTTTATAAACAGTGTGTTCAAGCAGTGCTTGGACATGTTCATCATAGTCTTCATAGGTGATATTCTGGTCTATTTTTATAATGAGTGCGATCATGCAGACCATCTCAGAACAATACTTTAGACTCTCAAAGATCATTTATTTGCCAAATTTAGTAAGTGCAAATTTTGGCTAATGTCAGTAGCATTCATTGGTCATATCATTTCCTGTGATGGCATTAGAGTAGATCCTCAAAAGACCGAAGCGGTAAGAAACTAGCCTCTCCCTATCTCTCCATCAGATATCAAAAGTTTTTTGGGTTTGGATGGCTATTATAGATGGTTTGTTGAGGGATTTTCTTCTATTGTATCTCCTATGTATAGATTGACTCAGAAAAAAGTCAAGTTTCAATGGTCAGACCTTTACGAGAAGAGTTTTCAGGAGTTGAGGATTTGACTCACCTCAGCTCTAGTATTAGTTCTTCCAAATGGTTTAGATGAGTTTGTAGTGTATTGTGATGCATCCAGAGTAGGTTTGGATTGTGTCCTCATGTAGTATAGTAAGACCATAGCCTATGCCTCCAGACAGTTAAAGCCACATGAGAAAAATTATCCTACTCATGATGTTGAGTTAGCAGCCATAGTATTTGCCTTGAATATTTGGAGGAATTATCTCTACGGTGTTCATATAGATGCCTTCATAGATCACAAGAGTCTTCAGTATGTATTTTCTAAAAAAGATCTCAATCTTCATGAGAAGGTGGTTAGAGCTCTTGAAAATTATGACATGAGTGTTCTTTATCATCCGGGCAAGGCCACTGTAGTGGCCGATGCTCTCAGTAGACTGTATATGGGTAGTGTTACTCATGTTAAGGACAGTAAGAAGAAGTTATCTCAAGAGGTCCATCAGCTTGCCATATTAGGCATTCGCTTAGTCGATTCTTCAGAAGGTGGTGTATGTGTTCAGAGTAGTTTAGAATCATCTCTAGTTTCTGAGGTGAAGGAAAAGCAAGGTAGATATTCCAACCTAGTCAAGTTAAGAGAATTAGTTTAGGATCAGAAAATAGAGGTTTTCTCCTAAGGGGGAGATGGTGTTCTTTGTTGTCAGGGTTGTCTCTGTGTTCCAGGTGTAGATAACTTAAAGCAACGAATTCTTTCAAAAGCTCATGGTGACATTACTCTATTCATCCAGGGGCCACTAAGATATACTGCAAATTACGGGAGATATATTAGTGGAGTTGAATGAAGAGAGATATTTTAGAGTTTGTGGCTAAGTGCTCTACATGTCAGCAGGTTAAGATAGAGCACCAGAAGCCTAGCGGGTCTATGCAGGAGTTGATTATTCCTACTTAGAAGTGGGAGAAAGTGAACATGGACTTCCTGACGGGTTTGCTCCGAACACGTAATCAGCATGATTTAGTTTGGGTCATTGTAGATGGGATTACTAAATCAGCTCAGTTTCTTCCAGTTCATACCTCTTATTAAGTCAAGGATTACATCAGAGAGTTGGTCTGATTGCATGGTGTCTCGTTATATGTTATCTCAGATAGAGGCACCTAGTTTACCTCTTAGTTTTGGAAAGCATTCAATAGAGGTCTCGGTACTTAAGTTTATATCAGTACAACTTTCCATTCTCAGATAGATGATCAAGCAAAAAGGACCATTCAGGTGTTAGAAGATATGCTAAGGGCATGTGCAATTGATTTCAAGGGAAGTTGGGATAAAACTTGCCTTTGAATGAGTTTGTATACAACAATAGCTATCATTCCAATATTCAAATGGCTTCATTCGAAGCTCTCTATGGTAGGAGATACGGATCTCTAATCGGTTGGTTCGAAGTTAGTGAGGCCTCAGTCATAGGGCCTGACTTGATATTCGACACCTTAGAGAAAGTACAGTTGATATGAGATAGACTCTGGGCTACTTAGATCCAATAGAAGTATTACGCAGATGTTAATAGAAAAGATCTTGAGTTCAAGATTGGTGACTATGTCTACCTTAAGATCTCTCCCATGAAGGGATTGAAGAGTTTCGGCAAGAAGGGAAAACTCAGTCCCCAATATATCGGTCCCTTCAAGATTTTTAGTCTCTTTGGAAAGGTAGATCATTAGATTGAATTTACTCAAGATCTAGCCTCAGTTCATCCAGTCTTTCATGTCTCGTTGCTCAAAATGTGCATAGGTGACCCATCAGTAGTAGTCCCTATTCAAAGCATGGATGTTTAGAACAGCCTCTCTTATGAAGAGATCCTAGTTGAAATTATAGACTATCAAACTCGTAGATTGAGGAACAAATAAGTACCTCTTGTTAAAGTTCTTTGGAGAAATCAATCCGTCGAGGGAGCCACTTGGTAAGCAGAAGCAAACATGCATACCAAGTATCTTCACCTCTTCTCCGTCAACTCAGATCAAGCTCAAGGTAAAAGATCTTCTTAAACTTACTCCATCATGAGATCATTCTCTAATCATTCATGCTCAGTTCATGCTTAGATTTTTGTTCCCCCTCTCAGTCACTCATTCGAGGACGAATATTTTCAAGGGGGAGATATTGTAATACCCCAAATTTTTCATAGCTAATTTTATCCCAAAAATATCTAGTATTAGTTTCTAAATTTATTGATGATTATTCCATGTGGAATTTTCAAGATTTTCACTTTTTTTCATATGGGAAATTCAATAAGTTTACCATCGATATAAAATTTTCCTAAATACGATAACCAGGTAAGAAGTTATGCCTATTTCTTGTTCGCAACATAAAACAGCACCATATTGGTCAGTGGTGTGCCGTGCCATGAGCTTAAATGGAAATTGTCCTTTTCCAGAGGCTCAGTGCGATTTCCCCCATGATGCGCCAAAGTTCCAGGTCATAAAGAGGGGGTAACATCCCAATTATCAATTTCTAGTGACACGGAGCGACAACGCAACGTCGCGCTAGGGGCCTAGTTTGGGAAAAATTTTACTGAAATTACAAAATACGTCCAGGGTTAAAAGGGTCGATTTTCTACCCCTATTTAAACTCAATAACACGTGATTTAGCCATTCTTCACCCAAAATATACTAGTTTCTCTCAAGTTTCTCTAAAGAACAAGCTAGGGTTTTTATTGGGAATTCAAATTCAAAAAGGTTTCACCATCAATATTTATGAAATCACAAACCAAGATATGCATAGTATTCATTCATGAACCTGTTTCATCCCTGAAGTCCAAGAATCCTTTTCTAAATTCAAGATTTTGGATTTCATTTATGTTTTCATGATTTGGCTGTTCTTGTTCATGTTGATAAATGAATGTTGAATCCTATTCCATGATCGGGCAATAGATTTCATGTGGCTAAATTAGTTCAGATATGAATTCATGCAAACCTAGGATTTAACCCTTGAATGGTATAATTAGAGTTGAACCATGATGTTTACATGTACTACGTCTATCATATGTTTGATTAAATGCCTAGATGAAGAAAAATTGTTTAACTAGCATGATATCATGAAATCCCCATGTATGTACAAGTTGTGCCTATCACATGTTTGGTGAAATGCTTCAATAAGTGTATTACAGAGATTATTATGTACTCCAGTAAGTCATTCTTTGTCAATTTCCTTCTATTAAGTCCGGGGGGTACTTGTACCCAAAACATTAGCTGTGTGCCTAGAGCTATGTCTCATTTTCACAATACTCTCAGTCAAGTTACGAGTCTTAGACTTCAGATAGTCTTATGACTCAGGAAATCTCCATGATCTCATGAACTCAGTCAGTTGTCGGCTATCAACAGTATTTCGTCAGTCAATGGAATTCAGTAACTCAGTTCATGTTCAGTTCAGTTCAGTTAATCATGTTCAAAGTCAATTCAGATGGGGAGTAAGAATTAGCACCGAGTGAACCCAAGGATGGGAATTCACCTGTTATATGAGGGTATGATTCTTAGAAGCAATCCTTGCATTCCAAAATTATGTAGCCAGCATAGGTTGAGACATTATAGCTTGCTATATGAGGTGGCTTAACCTTTTAAATAATGGTTCCCATCGTTCTCACTAGAGTTAGCTATTATATGAGGGTTTCTCACATGTTTTCCTTACTAATGGTGCGGTCTTGACACCTTTCAATCAAGGCACATATTGGACCCCATCTCAGCTGTTATGGCACATTTAGGGAATGTCAGTTAAAATACTACTATCTATAGTTTTATGTTACATAATTAGGACTGTTAGATACATTCAATTAGTCTCAGTTATAAAACTCAGATAGTTCTTTAGAATTTAGGACTGTCAGATACAGTCAACTCAGATACAATACAGAACTCAGATAGTTCCACTAGATTCAGGACTATCAGATATAGTCATCCATTTTATCAATATTTAGATTCAGTAATCATGTTATCATGGTGTCAGGTACAGTTACGGAATTATTCATGCACTCTCCCGTTCATGTTAGATAGCCAATTAGTATTAATCATGCATGTGAACCCTTTCATATAGTCTACCTCACATATATACTTAGTATATTCCATTGTACTGACACATTTGTGCTATGGTTCATTCTTATTATGTTACACCATAGGTTTACAGACACGAGCTCCAAATTAGCAGTAGATTTCAGTCTTAGTAGTAGAGTAGAAGTGAGTCATCATCCTTTGAGGACATGATTATTTCTTTACTATCTCATTGATTATATTATTAGTTGGAGTTAGTTGGGGACATGTCCCATCAACTCCTTATGTGTAGACACGTGATTTCGTCCTCTTAAAGTTCAATTTTTATTCACTTTTACCCAATTTTATTTTATCCTACCGTGTACCCTCATCCATGTTATTATACCCTTACAAAATACAAAAAAATAACAAACTCCCTAACAAATTCTATCCTATCCTAACCCCTACATCTTATCCTAACAACCCATCCAATAAAATAAACGACATCACACCATACCCCACCCTCATTTCATAACATATATACACTACACCTCACAGAAAAGAAAAAGACGGAGAAAATACACTAACACTCTGCTTATCCATCTTCTCTTCATGACCTTCATCCATACATAATACAAACCTTAAGAACACACTGATACAATAATATTCATACATACGCAGAACACTATAGAGTGAGAGGGACAGATGGAGAGAGAGTGCTACGCATGAGGGAGAGAGATCGGAGAGCCAGATTGAGAGAGTGTTAGGTAGAGAAAAGAGATGAGAGGGAGACAGTAGAAAGAGGGTAAGGTTAATCTCAAAATGAGTCGATTCCACTAAAAATTGGAGTTATCTCACTTGAGCTACTATTTCGGCGAGGCTTAGTTTTTTTTGGCGAGTTCTTAGCCAGAATTGGAGAGCCAGATCGAGAGAGTGTTAGGTAGAGAAAAGAGATGCGAGGGGAATAGCAGAAAGGGGGTACAGGTAATCTCAAAATGAGTTGATTCCACTAAAAATTAGAGTTGTCGCACTTGAGATACTATTCCGACGAGGCTCAGCTTTTTCCGGTAAGTTCTTAGCCAGAATTAGAGAGCAATATTGAGAGAGTGTTAGGTAGAGAAAAGAGATGCGAGGGAGATAGCAGAAAAAAGGGTACGGGTAATCCCAAAATGAGTCGATTCCACTGAAACTTGGAGTTGTCGCGCTTGAGCTACTGTTCCAGCGAGGCTCAGCTTTTTTCGGTGAGATTTTAGACGGAATCAGATATTTTGGGTTGGACTCAGGTGCTGCAGAATCGGGCTTCGGGGAGTTCATCAGTTTTTGTTCCTTTTTGGGGTTTAGTATTTCACGCGTCTCAATCAATTTTTGGTTTTGAATTCCTCATAATCGGAGTTCGAGTTCATCACTGTTGAGGTTTCTATTCGAGGTTTCGAGTGCGGATTTCTTTAACATAAATTATCATGAAGTCGTTTCTTCGAAGGTCCATTTCTAATCCTTGCCCCTTTTGATTTTCTTGTTATGGTATTTAGTAGGTGGATGTTGTGATAGTGCATTGTTTGTTGATTGGACATTTTGGTGATTGGTGTTGCCTTATCTTAATAAGTAGTCGTTAGTATGAAATCAGTGATGATATGGATGGATAATCGTGCTCGTGTTTTAAAAACTGCCATGTATGAATGTTGGGGATTGGAATTGCGAACTAATGAAGTAATATGAATTGTTTGGTTGGTCCTGAAATTGAAAATTGATGAAAAGTTTAGATTCGTATTAATTTCAATTTATTGTTGATATGAAACGTGATAGAATTATGTCTTTAGTCGAGAATGGATATGAAAATGGTAGGTTCGGGTAGGCAGATTTAGGCATGGTGGATTGATGACATGTTTGAAATATATTTTGGAATGGTTTTGTTTTGTCGCATTTAATTCAATTGTATAATTTGGACGGGGAATTCCCCGAAGTATCTGTATATATTTATTCCCCGTGGAATGCCCCGAGGTATCATGTACCCGGAGGACGTTCGTGATGAAGCCCGAGGCGTCGGGTAGAACGTTAGTTTAGAATTAATTTAGCATAAGTTTATATTTTTGCATTTTTTCATACCCCGGACTATATAATTGGACTGGACATTACATTTTGGATTGTTTTGTTTTGTTTATCGTTTGATTGTTTTGGGTGCCTTTGTGTGGTTTATACATTTTGTAGTGTCAAAATAGTCGATACACTCTACCAAGAGACCATGGTTGAACCACGGGATCGAGGGGTGCCTAACACCTTCCGCTCGGTCAACAGAATTCCTTAGCCGGAGTTTTTGTTTGCAAACCATTTTAAAGAGTCAAATGGTTTTGAAAAGGATTTTCCAATGGTGACTTGGCACACCAGATTATGCCAAGTGGAGACTCTAAATAAAAAATGTAAATAATCCTTTTTCCAAAGTAAATTTTCATTTCTTGTCACTTAAATAATAAAACCCTTTCGAACTTTAAAATAAATCTTCTTGGAGTGCGAAAAAAAGGGGTGTGACAGCTCTAGCGACTCTGCTGGGGACAATGGCAAGTTTTCAGAATTCGAGCTATTTTTGGAGTCGTATCGGCTTTGTTTTGCATTATGAGTGTATAAACATTGTTTGTGATTTTGTCTGTGTTATTTTTTCACTTTTGTACATTTTTCGTGCTCTTTGTTTATAGTATTTATCCTATGTGTTACCGCTTTTATATCTGTCATCATGTGTCTACTCCCAGGCCTTCTTTCTGCAACAAGTTCGTAGTACACATGTTGTACACGACCTCTAGTTGAGTCACCCTTATTTTAGGGGATAGCCATCGGTGTTATGGAATAGGTGGAAAGCAAAGCAGCCACTATCAACCATGCGCTCCCCCGAATAGCCTTGTTAGTGAACCACAACATAGGTCAGCCTTTAGGTCATACTTATGTGCATCATACTAAGACCTAGCGGGACCCACATGGCCCTTTGTAGGGACTCACCTCTAAAGAATCTTTATGTGCTAAATGTTGTATCTTTAAGGGTAACGTGGTCATTTGATAGAGTAATTTGAAAAAAAAATTGTTAGGAGTAAGGTGCGTAGTGCAAAACGAAAAAGAAAAAAAAAGAAGAAAATATAGAAAAAAAAGAGTGAGTCGAAAAGAATGAATCAAAAGGAGTGTCCTAGTTTATTTGAGTTCTTTATGGATTTTGTTCTTCACGATCCAAAAATCCAAAAAGTTTTTTTTTTACGTTTTGCATTTATTTTCTCAAGGTACCATAAGTTCAACAAAAAAAAGGGTTTTGTTTGCTTTTTCTACTTATTGGTCAAAAACAAAATACCAAAAAGATTTTTTTTTTCATAATTGGTGGTGTCAATCTTTGTTGAAATGTCTAGTTGAAAATCCAAAAAGTTTTTATTCGTTTGTTTTTGGTTGTGTCTCTTAAGTTAGGGTCAATTTATTAGTTTAATCTGGGTGAACTATGCATACCTGATTCCCTTCCCTCGGGTTGGGATACGTAGGCAACCCTCGTTGGGTCCGGTAATATTTGTGTTGGCCTTTCTGTTATTATTAGCCTAGGTCTCTCGACCCATAATCCAGAGTTGTTTGCCAAGTAGACTGATTTCTCTTAGTACTTCTGTTCGGCAAATTGGAGTCACGAATGTGGTCTGTCCCATCGACATGTGCTTGCGTCAAAAATCCCAAGGGTTGATAATCTTATACTCCTGTCGAATTTTTGAGATAGCGTCTTATGTGTTATTACAGGATGGATTTGTCCACTAAGCTTAGAGTTCTGATGGTTGTCAAGGTGCCTAAAAATTTAATCAATTGGTGGGAAATGTTTAACTATGTTGATCAGCAGAAACTGATTAAAATATTAGGTGATCTTACGGAACTTCTGCATATTACCCCTCATCCAGATTTAATAGAGGCTTTGTCGACCTTTTGGGATCCAAGTAGTTTGGTGTTCAGGTTTGGGGAATGTGAAATGACTCCCACTTTGGCAGAAATATCCAGTTTGTTGTATTTGCCCTATATCAAGAAGGATATGATCCGAGCATGAAATCATACTGGCATGAGATTTTTGTAGTCTTGTGGTTTAAAAAGTAAGGGTATCCGTTTGGGCTGTATAAGTGATTCGTGGGTTTCCTTAGATTTTTTGTTCGCTAGATTCGGGCCCTCGGAAGGTTCTGATTGTTTTTGGGATGAATTTCATATGACTAAGGAGAAGTGGGAGAGAACTTCTTGAAGTCTTCACCTTCGCTTTATTAGGCATTTTAGTGTTTCCACTAGAATAAAGACGTATTAATACCCGTTTGCAATCTGTAGTGATGGATTTATTTCATAAGGATCAAAATGACAAGGGCATTAATCAAAAGGGAAGGTTCACTCTCATACCCATGATCTTAACAGAAATATATAAGGCTTTAACCGAAGTGAAGGGGGGATGAGATTTTTTGAGGGCAGTAACCTGATATTGCAGTTATAAATGATGGAGCATTTGCATGAGCCTTGTTTAGTTAGACCAGACGTGGTAGATTGTTGTATTCCCAATCGAGTGAAAGCCATGGACTCCGGGTTGCTTTTGGATAAATTCTCGCTAACCGTGGGAGTCGAGGCTTGGATTGAATTTCTTGAATCAAGAATCGGGGATAACATTTTGTGGACTTATTTATGGGTTTGACCGAAGATAATCTTGTTGGGTTGTCAGACACAGCTCCCTTTAGTTATGTTAGGGCTCAATTGCACTAGACCATACAGTCCTTCTAGGGTAATGCGCCAGTTGGGTTGGCTGCAGGACGTGCCACCAGCAGTGGATCTTCTGAAGGATATTGAGTACTTCAAGGACCAAGCGTTAGGTGAGTGCAAGTACAAGCAGTTTTGGAAGTATGCAACAAAGCTAGGTGTGGACACACTCAAAGAAAGTTTGGATAATCCGGGGTACACTCAGGGATATAGGGTCTGGCTTCAATCTATCCCTCAAGGTATCAGTCAATCCTTACCAGCACAGCTTAGAGGGAGAATACAGGAAGAATGCATAGTAGACGACCATCAGGATGAAGGTGTAGGGTCCAAAGTGGAAACACTAAGAGTTCAGTTAGCAGATTTGTTCAAGACGGTAGAAAGGTGTCAGAATAATCTTTCCAAGTGCATTCCTCATGAGGCAGGAATACGGGCCTGAAGCTTCTTCCCCAATGGGATACGTAGGTGCCCCAACGGCTCGGTCATATAACCCCAGGAAATGAAAATTGGGGTAGAATGTTTTAGAAGAAATCTCAAAAATTCATAAGAGAAGATCAACATCCAAAAAAAGAATGAATATTATCAAATACTTCAAATCCACTCGAGTTGATATCATCTCAAACTATTTTAAACTGGAGCAGAAAGTTTGAGGAAGGCCTCAAAATTTCCACCAAGTACTTGAATATATTTAAAAATTTTCCAGCACCAGAGGTTAAAGCCAAGATTTTGAAGCCACCAACTGTGACAAAGTTTAGGGATAGATATACAAAAAGAGCGTTTCTTTCAAAAAATCCCCAATAAAGTCGGTAGCAATGCCAGAGCATATAATGCTTAAGAACGGTATTTTTGGGTAGCCCAAAAATAGGTTTAATACCTATTTATATAGGACCATTTGAATTGTCCATCTCATTTCTTCAGATCATGGAGGACAAACAAAGGCGTCTTCTTTTCTTTACGAACATTGTATTTAGAATTTTTCTAAAAATGGTCGCTAGAAAAAAACGACATTGTGTCTACTAATTGTCTACTTCAAGTACAGGTACATATAGAAAGCAAGAGTAGACAAACGAACTCAGGTAAAACTATTTTCAAATTGTCAAGAGGGCCATTTCATATCATTGCCAAGAGGTCCAATTCATATCATTGCCAAGAGGGCCATTTTACATCATTGCCAAGAGGGCCATTGCATATCATTGCTAGGGGATCATTCATATCATTTCCAAGAGGTCCATTTCATATCATTGCCAAGAGGGTCATTCATATTATCGCTGAGAGGTCCATTTCATATTATCGCCAAGAGAGCCATTCAATATCTATGACACACAAGACATAAATGCTAGCGCTGAGGATATCATCAGTACTTCATATCTATTGACACACGAGACTAAATATTGGCATCGAGAATATCATTAGAATTTAATATCTGTTGACATTCGAGACATAAATACTGGCTTTAAGTATATCTTATCATGTTATGAATTAGTATCTAAATGCATTTAGAGCACACAATTTGAAGGGACGCGTTTGAGTCACTATCTAAGGATGAATGATATTTAAGATTTCCTAGAAATTGACAATTGGAGGGTCATCTATAAGCCATATTATTTGAAATATGATAGTGTGCAAGATCACATATGAGTTCATAACCTGTACATCATCCATAAGCCACAACAATATACTAATCGGATAGTGTGAAAGATCGCCCAAAAATTAATAGTCTGGAGGTTATCCATAAGTCGCAACTAAATCCTTACTAGAGAATATGTGTGATTATCAAATTGATACGTCCAAGGATTCCATATAAGCCGTGTCATATCAAAGATTGATTATGTGTAGGATTACCCAACGACTATCAATTTTAGTGATATCTATAAGTCATATTGTATCCAAGGTCGGATGATGTGTAGGAACACCTAAAAGCTAGCGATTGGAGGGATATTTGTAATCCATCTATTATCCAAGGTTGGATGATGCGTAGTATTACTTAAAATCTAGTAATTCAAAATATATCTATAAGTCGCCTCGTATCCAACATCAAATAATGCACAAGATTATCCAAAGATTGACAATTTAAGGGAAATTTATAAATCGATCATCGGCTACAACCAGAGAGGTTATCATTCCACATACAACAAGTGATATAGGTAACCAAAAGGGTTGCCACATCAACACAAGATTACACGGTTGTAAGGACCATTTTGCATAAAGTGTCGCCGGTGTCCAAAAGAGACACCCCACTTTGAAAATATAGTCAACTAACAAATGTCATAATTATACAACAACCAAGAGGGTTGTTGTATTTATTGTTGCCAGTTATTTCATTCCAAGTAGGTACATAAAAGATGACTCAATTTTTCAGGCAACAACTCACATGGAGATATGGTAAAAGACTACATACATACCTCTTTCGTGAATTATGTTTAGCACTAGCACTTTTTGTTTGAAGCATTATCGAGAGTATCCAAGAAGATGAAAATCTCTAACCAAAACCACAGGTGCAGACAACTTCAGATACGACATAGCACAATGTGGAACTCTATCTTAGCAGCAAAATGAGACAAAATCTAGAGAGGGACGTCAAACTCTTTGGACGCGAGTTAAAGGATGATTGTCATCACCATCCAAACACACCCCTGTTAGAAGGAATGTGGGTATTTTGGGATATTTCAGTTTCAAATTCACCTTCGGGATATTTCTAAACTCATGCCGAGGGTAACTTTCTCTTTTCTTCAAATCTGAGTGACAACATACTTAGAATTTTGGAAATTATGTCCTGGTAAGTTATTGCCTATGGATGTGAAGGATCCTACATTAATGGTTAAGAGGTTAAAGGCCTCTTTTTCATAACTCGAACAACTTGTCACTCATCCCGAGCCAAAGAT
Organism: Capsicum baccatum var. pendulum; assembly: GCA_030864225.1. Taxonomy (NCBI): domain Eukaryota; kingdom Viridiplantae; phylum Streptophyta; class Magnoliopsida; order Solanales; family Solanaceae; genus Capsicum; species Capsicum baccatum. Next base: position 16,477,346 of record CM061550.1, read on the forward strand.
CGTGTGAAATAAAAGGCTATCTTTTTTACCGATTGAGTCGAACTACAAGCAACCTGATTCCCTGATTCTCGAGGATATGTAGGCTGAGATCTATGTAGAAAACTCGAATACATTCAAAACTCCCCCCAAATCCCTCTATTCCCCAGATTTTCAGTATTATCAAAAACTCTAAAACCGAGATAGCTTGAGAATTTTAAATCGTGCTTACAACCAAGCTTTATGAACTACAAGTGGCTTGAATTCTCATATAACCTAAGATATGTAGTAAACCTGATACCGAGGTTCGGCCATAACTCCATGGAACTTGTGCAAAAACCAACCTCTTTCAGATTTGAATATGTCGTTAGACAAAAATTAGGAACGTCAACCTCTCTTTTCCCAGGATTACTTACTTCCATCCTACCCAAAGGGAGGGGACAGTTGTTGACACCTAATTTTTGCCCTCCACAACTAAATTTAATCCTGAGTTACTTTGATTCTTAATAAAATTGAAATATTTATTTCATTCGAATAAAATTTTTTCAAAAATATATTTGTACGTAATTTTTCCATTTTAAGTAGCGATTATATATTATCACATTCAATTATACGAAATTATATAATTTTATTACATAAATATCTATTTTTGTTTTATAAAATATCATATTGTAATCAAGGTTTGTCTTGAAATACAGTTAAATGATTAAAATCTTCATTTAAATGTAATTTGCTCTTAAGAATAATTTATTTGCGAGAAATATTTATTTAATTTTATTAAATCTAGAAGTTCGGGAATTAACTAGTCGTTAATTCATTCCAAATCTTGATTCAATTTGGTCAATTTATTAAATTTGATTTTAATTGCAGGTAAATTGGGCTACAATTGCAATATAATTGGCCAAATAACTTTCAATTAGGTTACAATTTAAACACAATTGACTAAAATTTTATCAATAGGCTATTTAATAAATAGCCTATACCTAATACTAATTGGGGTCATGTCTTAACTGGCCCCAAAGTCTTATTTCTACCCAGCCACTTTCCCTTTAATTTTATTTGCTATGTCTTTCTTGCGTGGATTTGAATTTTAATCCTTCTTTGCCTCTTGAATTTATTGCCTGTATGTGGTCGGGTTAGCGAGATAAATGCGATAATCGTGTATCTGAATATGTCTATTTAGAGAAAATCATCTGTCGTTTCTATTATGGGAATAGAGCATGACAATTGTCTGGCTCTTTGAATATATACTGATAATTAGAACTTAGGTGTATAGGTTAGTTTTGTTTATTTTCTTTTTTTTTACTAGGTCATGTGGTTATGTTTGGGCATGAAGTTCTCGAAATAGATTGCAACTATTTTCTTTCGTCTTTAGAAACATGAGAATGGCATATGGTTTGGGTGTTGATTGGATTACCTGAAATACACGAATCTATCTTGATTTTAGTATTGGGAAATGATGATAGTTTTCTTAGTTTAAGTGAAACCTTCCTTGCCTTCATTGATTGGATGGGCTTGTATCCCGTATAATATTAGAGGAGAGAAGCGGAACGAATTTACCTTGTTCCATATGTAGCGTAAACTGATTTATCCCTTTCAGAAGTTTTCTTCAGTTTTTTTTAAGTGAGATACCAAGGTAACGGAGGTCATCAACATGGCGTGAGTTGTGTATGAACTTATTCTTGTGATGTGCTTGTGATGCTCTTTTCTTTTTAATTATTTCCTAGTTTCTGTGAATTCCTTTTCATTACTTGAAGCTATCTAACTATCACTAAAGGAGTTGATTATGATTTACTATTAACATACGGACCTCTAACAAATGCTGCAACATCTCTATATTGTAGAAAAACCAACATTAAGTCCTATTCTCTCATCTAATGATCATCACATGACATTAGGAAAAGTGATCTTTACTTTTACTGAAATCCTTGCATGTCTATACATGCTCCCATGCAAAGTCACTGCTCACTAGGGTGCAATATACCATGCTCCCTTCAATTTTTATATTAAAAATTTTAAAAAAAAAATCACTAGGCACGATTGTTTGTTTAGTGAGCTTGCACCTAAGTTTTTTTTTTTTTTTTTTATGCTTGAGTTTGAAGTAGTGACTTCTAAAAGCCTTGAACTTCCTGAATTTTCATTATTGTCAAAATAGTTTGTTTCCATGAACATATATTAATTCTTTCTTTTCTTTTCTTTGCATGAACCCGCCTCTGAGTCCAAACGGGATCTTTCTCGTTGTCGTATCATCAATGTGGGCCTTTGGGGCCATCCTTCATAGTTCGATTTCGAAGGTCCTAAGGAGACAATCTCATAGTGCATCGATAAGAAGAGTCAAAAGAGAATAATGGGTTAAAAGCCTACATTTGAAGTGGCCAAGAGACTTGAAAGTCTCGTTTTCCATTTCATTCATTTATTTAGTCATTTATTATTGTTGTATTTATTTATTTATTTATTTATTTATTTTTATTCATTCATGTGGGCCTCAAAGATAAAGTTGTAAATTTAATACAGGTGGAGTGAGACCCGAGCCAAAGGGTCAAAAACTAGATTAGGAAAGGTGGAATGGGTCGAACGCCCTATTAGATTAGGACAGGGTTTATCGATTTGGGCCTAATGGTCTAAATCCCTTACTTCCTTCCCTTCCCCCCTTTCTTTGAGCTTGTTTGCCTTATGTGTTTTGCGAACCTAGTTAAATCCATTGCTAAGTCGCTAAAAACTGGTTTTGCATAAACATCAAAATATTTCTAAATTCACTTTCTTTCCAAAACAATCCATTTTAAAGTTAGTCAAAGGTTTGTTCAAACAGTCCGGATAATTGCAAGTTAGGAGACTTTTTAGGTGCCTAACACCTTCCTACAACGTTAATAGGAACCACTGATCTAGAATCTCTAACTTTAAATGATTTTTCTATTTTGAATCGTTTGAAGTAACTCTCTAAATATTTCGTAATTCCTTTTCAAAATTATGTGGCGGCTCTTTCAAAAGTCAAAATTTCTGACAACCGTCTGTGAAATCTCTAACATTACAATGATCTTCATAAGTCTTAGACAACACTGGGACAAATCCCCCAATAGACCATAATATAGAAGAAAACAACAAAATCTGAAGAAAATTAACCCTTCCAAAATAGAGAAGGCTCACCACTGCAAATTTTGGATGCACTTAATTCTATTGTTGAAACGGGACCCCGGGGTTGTGCCTCAGATCCTGAGAAGAAGAGGGGGTCAATACATATGTACTGGTACACAGAGCAATCCAAAATAATAAATTTATATATATACAACAGAGCTGAGATCAAGTAACAAAAACATTATGCAAGTAATAGTTCAAAATACATAGGAAAATCTTTGATAATCATAAAACGTTCTTGTCAATGCAGTTCTATGCTTTTTATTACTTCTGAGTTAGGTGGTACACCCTACAAGTCTATAACCCCATGGTCCATATGGAGTCCTCCCTTAACTCGGCAGCCAAGGCCCCAACCCAAGTTTGCTGCAAGAGTTAGAGTGTCTGAGTCTGATACGCCACAGGGAACTAGGCCAGTGTATAATCCCACTAGGGGATATAATAACCCGTATCAGCGAAATATGATTTCGGTCAATGAGTTTTATGGACTCGTTCCTTATTTGGGTAACCACCTAACATCGTTTTATGACCAATTTTAACCTTTTCTGAACATGCATCTTTTTGAATTCAAAATATAAAGGTCTGAGGAAAAATCTGATTTCTGTTCTATACCAAGACTTGAAAGTCATGTTTTTGAGCCATAAAATATCATATCGCAGTTTTATCTTTCAAAACATAAAGTTTAGACCACCATACTTCAAACAATTCCGGAAGATTCATTCTTCCAAAACATTTATCAAATTATTCAAAGATCATTCTTTACAATCATTTCGACAAACATGTGGTGGTCATGTATTCTTGGCAAACCATGCAATTCTTTCATTATGTATGTGTATATCTCTCTCTATCTCTCTCTATATAAAATTTATCAACATGAAAAACCCCCTCTCATCAACTTAAAGATAAATCTTAAATCATTCAACAATAGTCAAGAACATTGATACCATGCTTCTAAATAATATAAAAAAAATCAAGAGGAGTTGCAACATGAGAGGGAGCATAAATGGTCATGCTCTCAATTCAATTAACAACTTTAAACACATACATACATATATAAAATTACAAATCAATTTGGGTAAAAGACCTCAAGGCCAAATCAATATCATCAAAAGCTTTAAAAGCATGAATCTAATTATAAATCCAAAACCCCCTTTTTTGTAAATTCATGATTTCTAAATATTTATTCATCAGTAAATAATTTCACCACGCCCATGTAGTTTTAGGAAAACCCCACGTACCTTAGATTATTTAATTTTAAAGATGGAATTCGGATCTTGATACTTTTGTTGAGGATCTTGAATTGAAAGGATGAATTTTTGATCCATGGAATGGATGTTAGGGTTTTAATTTAATGTATTTGGAGTGATTTTGGCCATAAGAATTCTTAAATTTCGTTTAAGGATGATTGGGGACAGTTTTGGAACTTAAAAAGATTTGGTTTCCCTTAAAACAATTCAAAACGGAGCTCCTACACCATAAAACATAGGGTTTATGGCGTCGCACAACCTATGACAAACATTTAAGTTTATGGCGCCTAAGCCATCGCCAAGCCTGGATAGTGTCTCATTCAAACAGTCATAACTTTTGACTCCAGACTCGAATTGACAAACGGTCGGTGGCATTGGAAAGAAGACTCACAAGTATTTAATTTGAAATATAGTAGGCCTTATAACTCATTATATACAAAGAGATATTGTCGATGGAATTTTACCCAAGTTGAGACATTCATCAAAACTTAATCGATAGAAATGTATTCACACACTATAGGATTGATCAGAAAACATGTATTAACAAAGAATCCCTGAGTAGGAGTCTGTACGTATAAAAGGGACGGTTCAAACTTGATCCTGAAAGTGCGGGGTATTACAGAAAGCCTTTCAGAATGGTCTTGGTACCCAAGTTCATATTAGTTAAGCTTTTCACCCTCAGACCAATGGCCAGGCAGAAAGGACCATTCAGACCCTAGAGTATATGTTGAGGGCGTATTTTCTTGATTTTAAAGGAAGTTGGGATGGCCACTTAACTTCAACAACAGTTATCATGCCAGTAATCAGATGTCTTCGCTTGAGGCTCTCTATGGGAGAAGGTGTAGATCACTCATTGGTTAGTTTGAAGTGGGTGAGGTAGATTTGATAGCGCCATATGTGGTGTTTGAAGCTATAGAAAAAGTTTAGTTGATTAGAGAGAGGCTTAAGACATCTCGAAGTCATCATAAATCTTATGCAAATGTGATAAGAAGGGATCTTGAGTTTGACGTTGATGAATTAATGTATTTCAAGATTTCACCCATGAAATGGGTAAAGAGATTTGGCAAAAAGGGGAAGCTTAGTCCCCGATATGTTGGTCCTTACAGAATATTGAGTCGTGTTAGGAAGGTAGAATATGAACTTGAGTTGCCTGCAGATTTGTCATCCGTTCATCTAGTATTTCTTTTCTTCGTGTTAAAGAAGTGTATTAGTGATCCAGTTATTGTAGTTCCTTTAGAAAGCACTGAAATTCAAGATAGCCTTTGTTATGATGAAATCCCAATTGAGATTCTTGATCACCATATTCGTAGACTAAGGAACAAAGAAGTTCTCTTGGTCACTTTGGCAAAAATCAGTCCGTTAAGGGTGCTACTTGGGAAGTAGAAACAAATACACGAACCAAGTACCCTGATCTTTTCAAATTCAGACTCAGTTTAAGATATCAACTTTTCCTCAGATTATCTCTTTTCCATTCTCAGTTCCATCTGTATATCATCATATTCATGAAGCTGCATGCATTCATTACTCGTTTTGAATTTTCTTATTTTAAGAACTTGACTTACTTATCAAGATTGGACCGAGATAAGTATCAACAAAACCTCAACTTTTGAGTCGTGACACGGAAGCTCCCAACCCAATAACCAGCTTTAATCCAACCTGGTTATTATTATCGCCATGTTAAAATATATAATTGTAATCAAAATCTTCACATTTATAAAATTCAGATCAAAAGACTACTATAATATCTCAAATATATTTCATAAAGATACTAAAATAGAGGATATTACACATATGCTAAAATGATTAATAGATGATCAAAAAAGCAATCATTTTTGGTTCAACGATGCTTCATAGTTATGATTAATATAATTAATACAAACTAAAGTACTTTGCATCCTCTAATTGAACGAACACTCTTGTTGAGATATTTCATTTGTACTTACAATCTCCATAAGCTGAAAAATCACAAAAGAAACATAATAAAATAAGTACACTTTTTCTTTATAGAATTATAAATGCGTTAACTTTAAATTTGTAATCTATCGTGAGAAAAACTTACATGGATTCATATGTATTATCATGCCAAGATCCTCACGACATGGAGCATGATTTTTCTTAAACTGTTTGTTAAGAATATAGGAAGCATGACTATGATAATTATTAGGCTCAAAGCAAGGATATCCAGGTAGAATGTTTCTACAAATACGCCCATCACATGTTTCTTCCAGATAGGCTTTTAATTCATCATCTTTTACAAACCAATTTGCAACACACCAAGTCCCTTTATTAGGGGCTCCCTGTATGACAAAATACTAATTTACTCTCACAATAAATAAGACAAATTAAACAGTCTCTTATGATTGGGATGAATATAAATAATTTTTCATATATTTCAGTCTTTTAAGTTTGTAAAAATAAATAATTTTGATATTTGTTTTATATTTATCAAATTCTTAATATTAGATTTGACAAACATAATGAGTGACAAATCAACTGAAAACACCAAAGAGTTTAGAGACCACAATTTCAGAAATAATAGAGGTTGCGCCTAAAAAATCTATATCAGACATAAAAAGTAGTCAAAAAATAGCAAAGAGTGCACCTCCAAATTTGAGTTTTCATAATTAATTTTTTTTCAACACAATTTTCATAAAATCTAACAATTAAAGTTTACTAAATAATTGAAAAGACTAAAAATACACATATTTTACAAATCTAAAGAATCAAAATTATTCAAAAATATATTTAAAAGTTAATAATAAATTGCAAATGAAAATTTACCTTACAAAACCTTGTGAAGAACAACAACAAGAGAAAGCACGAGAATATATTGAGATTTTCCATTGTTTATTGCTTATGCCTGACATAAGAAGCTCAGTCAGTTAAATAGCATGATTCTTTTATTTGAATATAATCTAATATTAATTGGGTATTAATACTATTTATTGTTATTTTTCCTATAATATTATATGGGAAAACTACTTTAATGTGACTTAAGTTGATTTTAAAACATTCATTTCCTCAGGAACAACCCAAATTAATGCCTAGATGTGTTTGCAATGAAAACCAATAATCTCATTTGAAATTAGACGTTATGAACTAATGTTAAATGTCACATTTTCCTACAACTTAAACTTTAAAAGTATACTCTCTCAATCCATCTTTATTTGTTTATGTTGAGAAAATGCACTGTTTCCACTCTAAACTATAAACAAAATTGTTGAGACACACTCCAACTTAAAAGGGGTCCTATTACCCCCTCGACTAATTAAACCATATTTTTGACAACCTTAGTGCCTACATGGTACAATGCGTGAATCAACATACTGAAGGTCAATGTAGGCACATGCATGTGCCACGTAGGCAGGTTTCCAAAAATATGATTGTAATTAGTCCAGGGGTAATAGGACCACTTTAAGTTTGGATGTGTCTTAGTAATTTTGTTTATAGTTCGGGGTGGGAACAGTGCAGTACTAATTTATGTTTAACTTGATACATTTTTAAAAATAGTAAATAAAGTGATATTAATTTTACTATATCACTCTTTATTATTATAAGACTTTTCACTCATTGAAAATGAATTAAAAATAACTAGTACTTAATAATAAGGGTAAAATAGATATAAATTAGCCCTATTTATAGGAATGTGCATCGGTTGATTCGATTTGATTTTATGTATTATCGATCGATTTATTATTTTTTTTTGGCTTTTTATATGCTAAACCAATAGTCAAACCAATAAGATATTGTTTTAGTGATTTTTAATTTATTGATTTTAGATACTTAACGATTCATTTTTTTATTTCACCGATAAGAATGTAATGACCCTCGCATTGAAATTTAGAATTTTATGTATTTTGACCATTTTGCCCCTTACCATGGTGTAATACCCCGTACTCTTTCCTAACTTGACATCATCTCAAGAATGTTAGAAACTTATTTTAAAATATGAATCCATTTTTATACATGTGGTATTTTTAAGGTTTTCACTTTTTATCATGTGGAAAATTGAATTAGCTTTTCAATGATACCAATTTCGTTCAAATACGGTATCGGAGTAAAAAGTTATGGACGTTTTACTCAAATCTATCAGAATCACCTAGCTGCGATGGCCAGGTTGACGGACCGTTGAGCCAGCGATGGACCGTCGCCTTGACTGTCGCAGCCAAGGCAGTTAGTCCACCTTCTGGATAAGGTGCGATGGACAGGTTGACGGACCGTCAGACTTGTAACGGATCGTCGCTTAGGCCGTCCCTATTCTTGTCCACGTACGACGGTCAAAACGTTGGATAGTCAAGCCAACGAAGGACAGTCGCAGGTCCCATTCAGCAAATTAAAGTCATTTCTAAAAGGGTATTTGGGTCTTTTGCCACCCATTTTAACCCCTAATAATATTAGATCACAGCTCATAATTTCATTATCCATTTACAATATCAAATTAGGAATTTCTCCTTTAAGAGCAATCCTTAATCAATTGAATTGGGTTTGCTTTTGTTTATATTGATAATAACCAATTGAATTCTATTCCATGTTTTGGTGATAAATCTTAACTAAAATTAATTTAGTATAGGGTAGCTTCATGTGAATCCATGATTAAACCCTTGAATAATGAAATTAGAGTTGAATCATGATGTTTATTTATTGTATAATGTGGTCTACATATACTATGCTAACCATATGTTTGATTAAATGCCTATGTGAAGGAAAAGTGCTCAACTAATATGATATTATGAAATCCTCATTTATGTAAAAGTTCATGATATCACATGTTTGATGAAATGCTTCAATAAATGAATTATGGATTATGTTGTTGGCCATGTGTTCAAGTAAGTCATGCTTTGTTAGTTTCTTCCCATCGAGTCCTGGAGGTACTTGTACTTGACAATTTAGCTATGTGCCTAGAGCCAGTGTCATGTTTTCACGATATCCTCAGTCAAGCCATGTTCAGTAGAATTCAGTTAGTCATGTGACTCAGGAAAACTCAGTAAAACTCAGAAATCCCAGTAATCTCAGAAAGCTCAGTAATATAGAAATCTCAGTACTATTCCATTAGTCAACGGAACCCAGTTAACTCAGTCCAGGTTTAGTTTAGTAATCTATGTTCAGTGTCTATTCAGATGGGAGTAGAAATTAACACTTAGTGAACTCAAGGATGGGAATATACACCGTCAGATGAGGGTGTGATTCATAGAAGTCATCCTTACATTCTAGAAATATGTAACCAGTATAGGTTGGGACAACAAAACTGTAAGGTGAGGGTTGATGAGATGGATAAGCACTGTCAGATAAGGACCCCACCATTCTCTTTTGGCAATACTGTCAGATGAGGGTTACCTACAACTTGTCTTTACAAGTGGCGTAGTATTGACACCCTTCTAATTGGGGTTACGGATTGGACCCCAACTTAGCTATATTGCTTTATTTGGAGCATGTCGGTTAGATAACTACTTCCCACAATTTTAGTTCCAGAACCAAGACTGTCAGATACAGTCAATCAGTCTTAGTAATAGAATTCAGATAGTTCTACATAATTCAGGACTGTCAGATACAGTCAATTAAAATATAGTACGAAACTCAACTAGTTCCATCAGATTCTAATTCAGGGCTGTCAGATACAGTCACTCCTTTATATCAGTTATCAGAACTCAGTTATCAGTCATGTTAGCTATCAGTAAATTTAAGTTGCCACGATCTCAGATATAGTTATTATGTATTCAAGAATGCATTCTCACGTTCATATTATTCAGTCAGTTAGTATAGTGCACGCATGTGAACCCTTTACATTTAGCCTACCTCACATGCATAGCAGTACTTTCAAAGTACTAACGAATTTCGCTATGGTGTCTTATACCATAGGTTCAGAAGCACGAGCTCTAGAGCATTATTAGATTCTAGATATCTGTATACAAAATTAGTAGTGAGTCCTCATTCTTCGAGGATATGATCATTTCTTTAGTATCTCATTAACTATTTCATTAGTTAGAGTTAGTTGGGGACATGTCCCATCAACTCCTTATTTTAACATTTATGTTTAGAGGCTTTTCAAACTACAATATATTCAGACAGTTTATTTCAGTCATTTTGGGTATTTTCATACCCCACCTCAGATGTTATTTTTATCAAATTTGAACCTTATGGTCTTTCAATTCATGTTTCAGCATTTTATAGTATATTATGTAGTATACATGTATAGATATCAGTCATGGATTATCTTGTTGTCCTTTGGGGTCATGAGCATCGTGTAGCATTTCGGGTACCATATTCGGGGCATTATAAACTTGGTATCAGAGATTAAGGTTTAATAGAGTCCTAGGAAGTCTATAAGCTGCAACTAGTAGAGTCTTGTACATGGGTGTGTTGCGTGCCTCATTTATGTGTAGGAGGATATAAGATGTTATAGAAACAGTTTATCTTCTGTAAGTATTCATGTCGTGCTCGTGAGCATAATCTCAAGTCAATTTCTCAGTCTAATTCATTTCTCCCCTTTTTCTACAGAATATGCCTCCTAAAAGAAGAAATGACAATTATTCAGCCCCTTAGCCTAAAGATCCTTTGGGCGAACATGTTTCTCATGCGGAGTTCAGGGTCGTATTCACTACTCTTGCTCAGTCAGTTACTACTCAGAATGAACAACTAGTTGTCGTTCCAGCCAACCCAGTGGCCAATTCAACTACAACGAAGATTTGAGACTTTACCAGGATAAACCCTCTATTCTTTCTCGATCTAAGTTAGATGAGGACCCTCAAGAATTCACTGATCAGGTTCAAAATGTGGCAAACATCATGGAAGTGACTACTGTTGAGAGTGCTGAGCTAACTGCATATCAGTTATAGGATATGGCTTATACTTGGTATGAATAGTGGAAGTCAAAAAGGTCAGATGATGCAGATCCTATAAAGTGGGAGAAGTTTGTCATTGCATTCTTAGATAGATTCTTTTCCCAAGAACTTAGAGAAACTAAGGTATTAGAATTGATCAACCTCAGGTAGTGCAATATGATGGTGAAAGAATATTCTCTTAAGTTTACTTAATTAGCTAGATATGCCCCTCATGTGGTTGATGGCAATAGGGCCAAGATGAGCAAGTTTGTTCCAGGGGTGAATCATAGCATGGTTAATAAGTGCAGATCTGCCATGATGAATAGTGACATGACTTTAGCTAGGCCTATAAATCATGCTCAGCAAATAGAGGAGAATAAGAAAGTAAGGACAAGTAGTTTTAGCTTTTCTCATCCCAAATCAAAAGAAGGAAACGTTCTTAGTTTTATCCTAAGTTATCAGTTCCATCTCCTTCCTCAGCTAGTGCTACAACTCTTAAGTTCAATGATAGGAATTGAGATAGAGCACCAGGCTCTAAGTCTCAGAGCAGTGTCAGCAAAGCCCAAACTAATCCTCTTTGTCAGACTTGTGGAAAGAACCACAAGGGTGTTTGCAAAGAGCTGGCAGCGAGGTCTATTTCAGTTGTGGCAAGCCAAGCCATAGAGTAAGAGATTTTCCTCAGTTAGGTTATCAAAGTCATCTCCACTCCTCAGCTCATTCCGATCACCCAAATTAGTAGGGTGCCACCTCCAGTACTACAGTGGGCAATGCCCAAATCGACTTTATACTCTCCAGTCCTGGCAAGATTAGAAAAATTCTCCTGATGTGATTACTGGTATGTTATATATATTTTATGTGTATGTTTACACTTTGCTAGATCCAAGTGTTTCATTGTCTTTTGTTACTCCCAATAAGCAAGCGATTTGAGAGTCAGTCCCAAAATTCTAGCAGAATTATTTTCAGTTTCTACCTCAGTGGGTACATCATAGCCCAGTGGGTATACATGAACTGCTTGATTATTATATTTTAGAAATTCACTTCAGCAGACTTAGTCGAATTAGAGATAACCGATTTAAATATAATTCTCAGCATGGATTGGCTTCATTCCTGCTATGCCATGGTCGACTACAGAAATAGAATAGTCCAGTTTTAGTTCCTAAATTAGCTCATCCTTAAGTGGAAGGGTAGTGTATCTGCTTTCAGAGGTAATCTTGTTTCCTACCTTTGGGTAAGGAAAATGATATTTAAGGGATGTGTCTATCATCTTGTTCATGTTAAGGTCTATAGATTCGAAACTCCCCGTCTTGGTTCAGTCCTAGTCGTGAATGAATATTCAGATATCTTTTTTGAATATCTTTCAGGGATTTCTCCTGAAAGGGAAATAGACTTCGGTATTGATCTTTCTCCAAATACTCAGCCTATATATATTCCGCCATACAAAATGGCACCATCAGAACTCAGGGAATTGAAAGAACAGTTGATGGTCCTCTTAGATAAGGGATTCATTAGGCCCAGTGTGTCCCCGTAGGGCGCACCAGTCTTATTCTTGCTCAAGAAAGACGGTTCTCTCAGAATGTGCATTGATTATTGTTAGATCAATAAAGTCATGGTCAAAAACAAGTATCCTCTTTCCAGAATCGATGACTTATTTGACCAACTTCTGGGTGCTAGCTATTTCTCTAAGATAGACCTCAGATCCATATATCATTAGCTATGAGTCAGTGAATGTGACATTCCAAAAATAGCTTTTTGTACTCGGTATAGTTACTTCAATTTCTTAGTTATTTCCTTTGGTCTTACCAATGCTCCAGCAGCCTTCATGGACATGATGAATAGTGTGTTCAAGCAGTACTTATACATGTTCATTATAGTCTTCATAGATGATATTCTAGTCTATTCCTGCAGTGAGCAAGATCATGTAGACCATCTCAGAATTGTACTTCAAACTCTTAGAGATCATTTACTATTCACCAAATTCAGTAAGTGAGAGTTTTGGATAAGTTTAGTAGCATTCCTTGGTCATATCATTTTCAGTGATGGCATTAGAATAGATCCTCAAAAAACTAGAACGGTAAGAAACTGGCCCAGACCTATCTATCTATCAGATATTAGGAGTTTCTTGGGTTTGGATAGTTATTATAGATGATTTTTTGAGGGATTTTTATCTATTGCATTCCCTATGTCCATATTGATTCATAAAAAAGTCAAGTTTTAGTGGTCAAATCCTTGCGAGAAGAGTTTTTAGAAGTTGAAGACTCGACTCACATCAACCCCAGTTTTATCTCTTTCAGATGGTTCAAATGGTTTTGTAGTGTACTGCGATGCATCCAGAGTAGGTTTAGGTTATGTCCTCATGCATTATGGTAAGGTCATAGCCTACGCCTCCAGACAACTTAAACCCCGTAAGAAGAATTATCCTACTTATGATCCTGAGTTAGCAGCCGTAGTATTTACCTTAAAGATTTGGAGGCACTATCTCTATGGAGTTTATGTAGATGTCTTCACAGATCATAAGAGCCTTCATATATATTTTCCCGGAAAGATCTCAATCTTTGTTAGAGAAGGTGGTTAGAGCTTTTGAAATATTATGACATAAGTATCCTCTATCATCAGGGAAAGGCTAATATAGTGGTTGATTCTCTCAGTAGACTGTCTATGGGTAGTGTTGCTCATGTCAAGGACAGTCGGAAGAAGTTATCTCAGGAAGTCCATCAGCTTGCCAGACTAGGTATTCTCTTAGTCAATATAAATGAGGGTGACGTATGGGTTCGGAGTAGTTCAGAATCATCTCTAGTTTTTGAGGTGAAAGAAAAGAAAGATAGAGATCCTATCCTTTTCAAGTTGAAAAAGTCAGTCAAGGATTAGAAAGTAAATATTTTCTCCCAAGCAGGAGATAGTGTCTTATGTTGTCAGGGTCATCTTTGTGTTTGGGGTGTAGATGACTTAAGGCAGAGAATTCTTGCAGAAGTGCATGGTGCACGCTGCTCTATTCATCTAGGGGCCACAAAGATGTACCGCATCTTGTGGGAGATCTCTTGGTGGAGTAGGATGAAAAGAGATATTACAGATTTTATGGCTAAGTGCTCTACATATCATCAGGTTCAGATAGGGCATCAAAAGCCTAGTGGGTCCATGCAGGAGTTTAGTATTCCTACTTGGAAGTGGGAAAAAGTGAACATGGACTTCGTGATGGGTTTGCCTCGTACTCATCATCAACCTGATTCAGTTTGGGTCATTGTAGATAGGATGACCAAATCAACTCATTTCGTTCCAGTTCATACCTCTTATTCAGCTGAGTATTACGCCAAACTTTATACCAGAGATTTGGTTAGATTGCATGGTGTTTCGCTATCTATCGTCTCAGACAGAGGTGCCCAGTTCACCTCTCATTTCTAGAAAGCGTTCCAAAAGGGTTTTGGTACCCAAGTTTATCTCATCACAACCTTCAATCCTCAGACAGATGGTTAAGAAAAAAGGACAGTTCAGACTCTAGAAGATATTCTAAGGGCATGTGCAATTGATTTCAAGGGTAGTTGGGATGACCACTTACCTTTGATTTAGTTTACATACAACAATAGCTATCATTCTAGTATTAAAACGGCTCCATTCAAAGCTTTCTATAGTAGGAGATGTAGATCTCTAGTTGGTTGGTTCGAAGTTAGTGAGGCCTCAGTTATAGGACCTGAATTGTATTCAACACCTCAAAGAAAGTCCAGTTGATTAGAGAAAGACTCTAGGCTGCTCAGAACCGACAGAAGTCTTACGCAGATGTTCATAGAAAAGATCTCAAGTTTGAGATTGGTGACTATGTCTTTCTAAAGATCTCTCCCATGAATGGAGTGAAGCGGTTAGGCAAGAAGGGAAATCTTAGTCCCTGATATATCAGTCCTTTCAAAATTCTAGTCGTCTTGGCAAGGTAGCCAATGAGCTCGAATTGCCTTCAGATCTAGCCTCAGTTCATCCAGTTTTCTATGTCTCTTTGTTCAAGAAGTGTGTAGGTGACCCAGCAGTTGTAGTCCCCATTCAGAGCATAGATGATCAGAATAGCCTCTCCTATGAAGAGATTCCAGTCAAAATTCTAGACTACCAAACTCGTAGACTAAAGAACAAAGAATTCCCTCTAGTCAAAGTCCTTTGGCAAAATCAGTCCATTGAGGGAGCTACATGGGAAGCAGAAGTATACATGCGTACCAAGTATCCTCACCTTTTCTCCGCCAACTCAGATCGAGCTCAAGGTAACAGTTCTCCTTAAGCTTACTAAGTTATATGTTCAGTGTTCATCAAACTTGGTATTAAATACCATTGCATATTCAGTCATGAATTCATGTATCAATTCAATTATATAATTGTGCATCAGACATGCATTCTTATTTTGAGAAAATTGGTTTCTCATAATACTCAGTCATGCATTCATGAATTAGTTACACATGCATCAGATATGCATGTTCAGTATGATATGTTCAGTGATCAGTCATGTCAGCCATGAGATCATGTTCTAGTTATTTATGCTCAGTATGTACGTCAGTTTATGTTCTTCCCCTCACTCTTAGTCTAATTCGAGGATGAATGTTCTCAAGGGGGAGATATTGTAATACCCCGTAATTTTTCCTAGCTTGGAATCATGTCAAGAATCTTAAGAACTTACTTTGAAATATGAATCTATTTTTGTACACATGGTATTTGTAAGATTTTAACTTTTTATCATGTGGGAAATTAAATTAGCTTTCCAACGATACCAATTTCGTCCAAATATGGTATCGGAGTAAATATTTATGGACGTTTTACTCAGAGCTGTCAGAATCGCCAAGGTGCGATGGCCAGGTTGACGGACCATCAAGACAGCGATGGACCGTTGCCTTGACCGTCGTATCCAAGGTAGTGAGGCCACCTTCTGGATAAGGTGCAATAGACAGGTTGATGGACCGTTGGACTTGCGACGGACCATCACCCAGGTCGTCGCTACTTAGGGAGTGAGTCCCTATTCTAGTCCACGTGTGATGGTCAGAACAACAGACCGTCAATCCAGTGATGGACCATCGTACAAGCCATTGCAGGTCCCATTCAGCAAATTAAATCTATTTTTAAAAGGGTATTTGGGTATTTTTCCACTCGTTTTAACCCCTAATAATATCAGATCAAGGCTCATAATTTCATTATCCATTTACAATATCAAATTATGGTTTTCTTCCTAAGAGCAATCCTTAAGCAACAAAATCCAAATCTTCTTCAAGAAATAAAGAGATTCAAATTCTTCAAGTTTAAGAACTTCAAGAAAACTCACAACCCAGGTATGCAGAATGTTCATTCGTGGACTTTTTTCATCCATGAAGCCCAAGAATCTCTTTTCTAAATTCAAGTGTATGGATTTTTATGGATTCCATGTTAGGTTTTATTTTGTTCATATTAATAATAACCAATTGAATTCTATTCCATGTTTTGGTGATAAATCTTAACTAAAATTAATTTAGTATAGGGTATCTTCATGTGAATCCATTATTAAACCCTTGAATGATCAAATTAGAGTTGAATCATGATGTTTATTTGTTGTATAATGTAGTCTACATATACTATGATTACCATGTGTTTGATTAAATTCCTATGTGAAGGAAAAGTGCTCAACTAGTATGATATTATGAAATCCTCATTTATGTACAAGTTCATGCATATCACATGTTTGATAAAATGCTTCAATAAATGAATTATGGATTGTGTTGTTGGATATATGTTCAAGTAAGTCATCCTTTATCAGTTTCTTCCCATCGAGTCCGGGAGGTACTTGTACTTGACAATTTAGCTATGTGCCTAGAGCCAGTGTCATGTTTTCACGATATCCTCAGTCAAGCCATGTTTAGTAGAATTCAGTTAGAAATCCCAGTAATCTCAGAAAGCTCACTAATACAGAAATCTCAGTACTATTCCATCAGTCAAAGGAACCTAGTTAACTCAGAAAGTTTAGTAATTCATGTTCAGTGTCTATTCAGATGGAAATAGAAATTAGCACCGAGTGAACCCAAGGATGGGAACACACACTGTCAGATGAAAGTGTGATTCTTAGAAGTCATCCTTGCATTCCAAAACCATGTAGCCAGTATAGGTTGGGATATCAACATTGTCATGTAAGGGCTGATGAGGTGGATAAGAACTATCAGATAAGGGCCCCACCATTCTCTTTTGGGGACAATGTCAGATGAGGGTTACCCATAGCTTGTCTTAACAAATGGAGCGGTATTGACACCCTTCCAATTAGGGTTATGGATTAGACCCCAACTCATCTATATTACTTTGTTCTGGGCATGTCGGTTAGATAACTACTTCCCATAGTTTTAGTTCCACAATTAGGACTATCAAATACAGTCATTCAGTCTTAGTAATAGAACTCAGATAGTTCTACAGAATTTAGGACTATCAGATATAGTCAATTTAGATACAGTACGAAACTTAGCTAGTTCTGTCAGATTCAGTCACTCATATTAATAGTTATATAAGTCATCAAAATTAAGTTATCAATCATGTTATTTATCAGTAAATTCATGTTGCCACGATCTCAGATATAGTTATTATGTATTCATGCATGCATTCTCACGTTCATGTTATTCAGTCAGTTAGTATAGTACATACAGGTGGACCCTTTGCATTCAGCCTACCTCACATGCATACCAGTACATTCAAAGTACTGATGCATTTGCGCTATGGTGTCTTATACCATAGGCTCAAAAGCATGAGCTCTAGAGCATCAGTAGATTCTAGATATCCGCAGTCAGAGTTAGTAGTAAGTCCTTATCCTTCAAGGACATGATCATTTCCTTAGTATCTCATTAATTAGTTTATTAGTTGGAGTTAGTTGAGGACATATTCCATCAACTCCTTATTCAGATAGTTATATTTTAGAAGTTTTTCAGACTACAGTGTGTTTAGACAGTTTATTTCAGTCATTTTAGGTATTTTCATACCCACCTCAGATGTTATATTTTTATCAGATTCGAACCTTATGGCCTTTTAGTTTATGTTTATGCATTTTACAGATTATATAGTATACAGGTATAGATATCAGTCATAGGTTAGCTTGTGGTCCTTTGGGGTCATACGCACTAAGTAGCATTTTGGGTACCAGATTAGGGGCGTTACACATGGATGCCTTATCTGATTTATGAGTTATGAAAATGGTTGGAACGAGCCTCGATGATTTATCTGATTTTTACTGTGACCAATATTTTGTGTTTCGAGTATCCAATGATGATTCTGAAAGTTTTATTAGCTCCAAAATATCAAATTTATGTTACTAGCATAGATAGTTTTGTCCTGAGTGTCTATTTTATATTTTGATACTTCATTTGTAAACTAGCTAAATTTGGCCTTAAGAGGTCTCGAGGTTAATTTGTTGAAAATTATCTTTTCTAAAATTTCAACATCTTTATTGAGTAAGAAATGTCAAAATTAGATATGTTGAATATTTGATTTGTTTTAGTAGGGTCCCGAATAAATCTCGAGGAATCACTCAAAGAATTTTTAGACTTGGTATATTGTTGGTGTAAAACCCCGAGTATTTTGACATGTAAATAAACCTAAGAACGAGCCCACGTGACCCTTGGATCTAGAATAAACCACTTTAGAATGAGTTTGAAAGGGTTGAGGGGAATTTAAGATGAAAAATAGGGTGTGCATCATGAAGGAGACCCCGTGCAATAGCCTCAAGCTGCATGGTCACCGTGAGAGGCCATACTTTACCCATGTGGGGGTCCTTGTACCGCGAGGGGTGAAACTTATGACAAGGGTCATGCCACCCACTCCCCCTCCACTTTAATGACAAAATTTTGAAATTTTGGGTATTTTTACGGGCATTTTAGTTCTTATTAAGAACATGACTTGTATTGTAATTTAGTCTTACTATCTATGGTGTGTATTTTAATACAATTGAAACAAGTGAGTCCCCCTAAGGGTTTTTGTTAGACTTCGTGCCCTACTGAATGCTTACCAATGGAACAAGTAAGTAAACATAGTTCACCGAAGTAAAAACTGAACACAGTATTTTTACGTGAAAAACACCCGGCTTAAGAAAGGTGTAAAAAACTACGACCTGTACCTCTCCAGGATTTAACCCCAACTTCACTATAACTCTTGAGCCTCAACAATCAACAAAATTACAAGACTTCTTGTAAACTAGGAATTAAAACTTCTAACTCCTATAACTACAATAACAACAAATCTTCCCAAGATAAGTGTTCTCAAGTCTTATAGTTCCCTAACCTGAAGACACAACTCCTAACTCAGTTTATAGATCACTGATACGCGAACAATGACTCATTACAACTCAAATAACCTACCTATTATAAATAGTCTAAGACTTGCTAAGTAAGGGACCATGTTCTTCTTCAAGTAAGTGAACAATTTTCCTGATTATTGATTATCTCATCAGTGCATGAGTGAGTTACTTGAATATGCTTTGTCGTATATATGTACATCATGTGATAAAGTCCTTTTTGATCTCTACTTCTATCATTTGTGGAACTCTATCAAGTAACTTCACTTATTGTTGTAGTCGTCTCTCCCTCCTTGGTTGAATAGGACTCTTTTACTTTATCCATTAGTCTTGTAGGACTCCTCTTTTTGTTAGAATTCTTGATCAATTCAACTTATGAATATTGTATTTTTCTTCCACTTTACTGAAGTGATAAGTGTTGAGAAAATATCTGAATATTCTTTTTTATCCATTCCTGTTTGTGCGCAATATCATCTTATCAACAAACTTGCCTGGAATTTTGCTTTGTACACTTAGATGGACCATCTTCCACAACATGTTTCATTTATATGTCTATTTTCAAAACTCCACATACCATAACAAATTTCCCCTTTTTGATGATGACAAACTTAGCAGCTCAACATCATTTATTCAATCCTGACATACTCAGTAAAGGATTTAAAACAGAAGATTACCAAAATGAAATAGGTTAGTCAATTGGGTTATAAGAACTGTACAATCTGTTCTTCCCCCTTTTGATATCATTAAAAAGCTGGACCAACAAGTGAAAATAGTATAATAATTTATGGCCACTGGGCTATCACTAAAATAATCAAGACTCAGGGCAAGAGAACAATAATGCATTAAGAAAACAGAAGAAGAACACATGAAGCAAAAGTCCATTTCATTCATAAAACAAGGTACAATTATCATAATCCAGTAACAACAATGAAGGAGAAACAACTTGGACCAAAAGACAGCAAGGAAAGGATGCCTAAGGCACTAATAAAGGCTTAAGTGGATGAGGAAGAGGGGATAAGGGAAGTCGGCTTCCTAATGATATCAACATTGTCAGTTCTTTCCTTTTCTAAAGTTGATGTGAGGGAAGAAATTTGGGTTTGAAGGACTTGTTTATCCTTCTGATGAGTAGCATGGGCAACCTCCAATATAGCCTGTGCAATCTCCACCTCACCCTACTTTGTAGCAAGGGCATTCCTTAATTTTTTCATTGGGTTTTCAATATTTCTTATAGCAACATCTAACTTATCATGGTTCACTGATCCAATGACATTATTTGTGGTCTGTAGGGACCACACCTTGACAGGTACACAAAAATCCTTAAAGAAAGATACAAGCCAGAGCTCATATGGCAATGCATGGCCATTGGTATCTTAAACTAAGACTCTCTGCATGTGTTAAATGATAAGTCTAGGAAATTTTATTAGAATTTTAGAATCTAACATTTCTATCAAAGTGATTTTAAGAAAATTGGCAACGGTTCTTGTTTCCAATCTAGGAAGGATCATTTTGTGAACTACATCAAAATAAAACTGAGAGAGAGGGGACATTCCATTCTTAAGGACCCTATGATGAGTAAGGAGAAGAGGATTTTGAAAGAATTTTCTAGATATATCAAGAGATGATGGGAGGTTGTCCAGAGGAGGCCAAGCACCCTTCACATAATGACCCCAAACCCTAGTAAGAGAATTTAGAATTCAACTCAGATTAGCATGATAAATATTGGTTTACCCGGTTGAGAACATCTCCCCAATGGAAACCCTATTAGTGTAAAACTCATAAACTTCATTTTTTCCAAACTTTCTTTGATGATTAACTTGCAAAAAAAAGTATGACCACCCCTGAGATCTCAACTTTGTGACTAAAATATCCATATTAGGTCCCCCAAAACCAGTGACAACTCTACCCCTAGCCAAATTTCATTTTTGAAAGTGAAGAACATGAGGTGACTAAGAAGTTTTGTCAGTAGTAGTTTCCACTTCAAAATTGAAATCAAAGTCATGATCAATCTCAGTAAAGGGTGCAGGAGGAGTATCAGGGAGATACTCAGAATCAGAAGAATTTGAAAGAACATTTTTCTCAACCCGTTTCTTTGATTTGGAAGCAACCCTTATTTTAGTAGACTTAGAAGAAAATAAGGGCTTGGAAGTAGTTGTATTTTGAAACTTAGAGGATGGTGTTGAAGAGAAGGAGCGTTTTGAAACCTTGGCTTTAATTGATTTTCTTTATCTCATAGGGCGAAATAGGATATCTGGGGTAGAGAAAGTGTGAGGAGGTGGAGAACCAGGAGAAGAAACACGTTTCCTTTTAGTTGCTTTGAGTTCTTCTTCTAAGGAAACATCTTCCCGTTGCATTTTACCTTTAGTATGAGGAGTATGGGGAGTGGGAAAAACAAGAGTAAATGCACCCATTACTGGGGTATCATAAATGATTGGGGTTACAAAAGATATGCGTTGGATCTTGACATTCTGGGAATTAGATTGGCAATGGGTTCATCGTCAGGATAAATAATTTGAAGTGGTATTGGTGGTGGAAGTGAGGGTTTGGATTGGGATAAGGCAATTGAAGAAAATTGGGTGAACGGGTTTGGGAAATATCTGAATGCAGCAAAATTAGAGAATTTTTTGGACATTTAAGGGGGGATTAAAAGAGGTAAGGAAATATTTGGATAAATAACAATAAAGGTGAAAGGGCTTGTGACAGATTCTATTAATGAAGAGTATGAGAAAGATAGAGGACGCCATGTGTGATAGTGAAACAAGAAATTGTTCTTGGTTGTAGAGAGTTTAAGAGAGAATAAATAATAAAAAGAAGGAAGGTGTGTGTTTAAGAAGGAGTAAAGGAAGATGAAATATGAGAGGAGTGTATGTGGAATTAACATAATAATGAAGGGGTTCTGTACTGATGGGAAAGGTCTGACATCTTTTTTAAGGAGAAAGCTTTTTGGTTTTTGGCGGTTTAAGCATAACTGAAAGGACCAAGTAAACAACCTATTTCTCTTTATACTATTATGAGCAAGTAATAACCATACCTGAATTCTGAAGAGAAATGGACAAATTGCCATGATGTTCTAGTCTTGTTGCAAAATTAACACATAGCTAAGTCAATTTACTCTAAAATCTTGGAATTAGGATATACAACTAAATGTGTAAGACTGAATTAATAAATAATCACTTAAGAACAATTTATTATAGTCAATCATTGAGGGTGATTTATACAATTTTAATCATCCCCAAGGCTAACTTATTATTTTTAAAGTGTTCTCTACTCAAAGCCTTAGTGAATATGTCAGCAATGTGTTCCTCAGTAGAACAAAACATAATTGATATATGACCTTTTTCAACATTATCTCTAAGAAAGTGA
The DNA here is from genome assembly GCA_030864225.1 of Capsicum baccatum var. pendulum. Taxonomy (NCBI): domain Eukaryota; kingdom Viridiplantae; phylum Streptophyta; class Magnoliopsida; order Solanales; family Solanaceae; genus Capsicum; species Capsicum baccatum. The sequence continues at coordinate 16,500,133 of CM061550.1, forward strand.
TGTCGAATATCAATATGCTTGGTTCTTTTAAATTGAACAATATTTTTGGCAATATTTATAGCACTTGTGTTATCACAAAAAATGGAAACACAACAAAATCTATACCAAAATTAATAAGTTATTGGTTAATCCCGAACAATTGAGCACAACAAGAACCTGAAGCAACATGTTCAGCTTCAGCAGTAGACAAGGCTATTGAATTTTGCTTCTTAGTGGACCAGGTAATCAGACATTATCCAAGGAAGTATTCAATGCCTGTAGTGATTTTCCTATCCACCAAATATCCTATATAATTAGCATCATAGTATCCTACCAAATTAAAGTTACTTCCTTTGGGATACCATAACACAAGATCACTGGTTCCTTTCAAGTATATAAAGATTCTTTTCATAGATTTTAGATGTGATTCTTTTGGGTTTGCATGAAACCTAGAACATAGACTTACAGTGAACACATTATCCTTCCTGCTTACTGTGAGGTATAAGAATAACCCTATCATACCTCTATACATCTTTTGCTCTACATCAAAACTTGTTTCATCCAGATTAAGCTTTGTGGCAGTGGCAATGGGAGTATTGATCTCCTTTGCCTCTTTTAGTGAGAATCATTTTAGAAGCCCTTTATGTACTTCTGTTGATGTATCATTGTCCCTGATGCTGATTGTTTTATTTTCAAACCCAAGAAGTAATTCAGCTCCCCCATCATACTTATCTCAGATTCACAAATCATGAGTTTGGCAAACTCATGAGTCATGTTCATATTGGTTGAACAAAATATAATGTTATCCACATATACCTGAACAACTAAAAAGTCATTTTCATTAGTTTTTAAGAAAAAAATATTGTCAATTTTATCTTTGATATGCCCATGCTCCAGTAGAAACTTTGACAATCTCTCATACCAGGCCCTTGGTTATTGTTTCAACCCATACAAATCCTTATCCAGTTTATACACATGATTAGGAAACTCCTTGATTTCAAATCCTTGTGGTTTCTTAACATAAACCTCCTCCTTGAGAATGTCATTCAGGAATGAACTCTTCACATCCATCTGATAGAGTAAACTCCATATAAGCAACAAAGGCAACAAGTAATCTTTTAGCTTCAAGTCTTTCTATAGGAGCAAAAGTCCTATCAAAGTCAATTCCTTCTTCTTGGTTCTATCCTTGAACCACCAATCTTTCCTTATTTCTTGTGACTGTTCCATGCTTATCAACTTTATTTTTGTACACCCACTTAGTCCTAATTACTGATCTATCTTTTAGGAGAGGAACTAAGTGCCATACTTTGCTTCTCACAAACTAATTCAACTTTTCCTGCATTGATATGATCCAATCTACATCAATAAATGCTTTAGTTACCTTCTTTGGCTCAATCTCTAACAGGAATGCCTTGAATGCACACATACTTCTAAATCTAGACCATGTGGTGATCCCAGAAGTGAGATCAGTAAGAGCATTCTCAATAGGGTGTGATCCTTGATACTTGTATCCTTTTGGGATCAAGACTAGTGAGCTACTAGGATCACTGTTGATGTTTTGAGCTGTGGTAGTTGGTGGCTCAGTTCCCCCTATCACTCTGCCTTCAACTTCAGTTCCCCCTATTGAAGTGCCTTTATGTTTGGTAACTCCATTCGATGAACCGGGTTGTGTAACCTATTCCTCAGTGTCACTTCCTTCCTACTGGTTAGTCTTAATACATGATTCATCAAAAATTACATGCATGCTTTCTTCAACATATTTAGTTCTGTTGTTTAAAACCCTCTAAGCCTTACCATGAAGTGAATAATCTAAGAAGATTCCCTCATCACTTTTAGCATCAAATTTTTTCAGATTATGTTTCTGTATCTCCTTTCATATAGCACAATCTCTTTGGTGTCCATCCTTTTGACTTTAACTCCTGCAATAGTAAAAATAATTTTATTACCTTTGTCGCATAATTGTGAAATGCTCAGCAGGTTATGCTTCAAGACTTCTACAAGATAGACATCCTGCAATGATTTTGACTCAGATAAGATAATTTTTCCAACTCCAGTAATGATTTCCTTCTTTCCATCACTAACGGAAAGTCCTCCCCCATCTATTTTGGAGAGTGAAGGAACTTTTTCTTATCACCAGTCATGTGTCTTGAGCAAGCACTGTCTAAGTACTAGTGCCTTTTGCTTCCTTTCATTTTCTCCTACAAAAGAAATCCATGGTTAAACTTAGGAACCCAGACAAGCTTGGGTCCTGTTTTGTTAGTAAAAGGATGAATTAAATTCCTTCTAGTCTATGCAGGAAACATATAAGATGACCTATTTCTCTGACCAGTATTAGTACTTATTTTCTTGGTCTGATAGAATTTATTTTCCATATTCTAGCTTCTTGATCTACTTTTGGCAACCACAGGACATTCAGTGGTTGGATGTCCAAGATTACCATAGATATAGTATAGGTCTTGAGGATTTTCATCCTATTTGTAAAAACCTAAGCCCACTTTCTCATTGTGATTTCTTTCACTTAATTGATGAACAATTCTTGAAGAATTTGTCTAACTGTTTGCTCTTTCCAGATCTAGTTTTAGTTTAGAAACTTCTTAACTCAGCTTATTCATTTTTTCAGTCAAGTCATGACATTCTTGTTTGTACTTAGTAAATCCAAGTTCATCATTTTCTTGTTCTTTACTAATGGCCTTTTTTCCATTTTTAGTGAGAGTCAATTTAAGAACTTGAGACTTAAGACCATTGTTTGAGGAATCAAGTTGTGTTATTTGTTTCTTGAGAGTGCATTTTTCTTTTTCAAAAGTATGTTTGCAAGCTTTTAAATCAATAAAATTGAATTTTAAACTAGCTTGACTGTTGAACAGTTCCTCCCTATCAGAAGTTTATTCTTGGAGATTTCCAATTAAAGCACTCATCAAGGAAATAAGTTTAGTTTTAGAAAATAGATGCAACTTTTCTTTGAGTTCAAGTATACTTACCTCGGAAGCAGCATCTTTTTCCTCTAAGTCTCAATCTCCAAGAGCTATAAATGTTGTCTTATCAACTTCATCATCATCAGAATCAGATCCTCGTGCTACTATCATGGAATGTTCTTTCTTTTCCTTTCTCTTGGCCTTTTCTTTCAGTTCCTTTTTAGCTCTTTCCTTCCTCCATTCTATATCCCAAATAGGGCAATCTCTGATATGATTATCAGTCTTACCATACTTGTAACATTCATTTGGATTGTCATTGGAACATTTCTTGCTACCTGTCCCCTTCTTCTTTTTAAAGAATTTGTTGGAGTTTTTAGTTATTAAAGCAACTTGTTCCTTGTCTAGTTCAATCTATTTATCACTATCTAAAGCCGTCAGAGCTAAGATTTTCTCAGATGCATTTTGTTCTTTGGTGCCATCAATTTTTATTTCATTGGTTCTTAAGTTCCCTACCATTTCATCCAAAGTCATACATGTGAGATCCTTATTTGCCTCCCTAATTGAAGTGACCTTAACATTTCATTTGGATTTTGGTACCCTAAGTATCTTTTTTACTTGTTCCTCCTCAATGATGAATTTTCCCAAAGAAGTCAACTCATTTGTTAGAGAAGTACGCCTTGTCATCATGTCATTAAAGGATTTATTTTCCTTCATCTTAAAAGCTTCATATTCAGTAAAAGAAAAAAATCCTAAATTTTCTTACATGAGAGGTACCTACATGAGCATTAACTAAAGCATTCTAGATTTGCCTAGTAGTGGTACAGGTTAATACTCTATTGTATTCAATAGGTCCTAATCCACAGACTAGGATGTTCTTTGCCTTAGCATTTTTTTCAATGTCAATAAGTCATCAACATTAAACTCACTCCTTACTTTCTTGACTTGTTTACCATCTTCAGTCTTCATTGGAATAGTAGGACCTTCAGAAATACTATCCCATAATTCATAGTATTCTCTTTAAATAAATATCTCCATCCTGGCTTTCCACCAGATGAAGTGAGTACCATCAAACAGTGGTGGTCTAGTAGTGGACTGACCTTCACTGTGACCAGTAGGAGGTGCGAATTTCATAATAATAATCTTGTATTAGGTGAAAACCCTATTTAAGACAACCTCGCTCTGATACCATTAGTTAGAGTTTGTGCCCTACTGATTGCTTATCTATGGAACAAGTAAGTAAACATAGTTCACCGAAGTAAAAACTGAACACAATGTTTCTACGTGAAAAACACCCGGCTTAAGAAAGGTGTAAAAAACTATGACCTGTACCTCTACATGATTTAAGCCCAACTTCACTATAACTCTTGATCCTCAACAATCAACAAAATTACAATACTTCTTGTAAACTAGGAATTAAAACTTCTAACTCCTATACCTACAATAAAAACAAATCTTCCCAAGATAAGTTTTCCCAAGTCTTCGAGTTCCCTAACTTGAAGACACAACTCCTAACTCAGTTTATAGATCACTAAGACTAGAAGAATGACTCATTACAACTCAAATAACCTACCTATTATAAACAGTCTAAGACTTGCTAAGTAAGGGACCATGTTTTTCTTCAAGTAAGTGAACAATTTTGCTAATTATTGATTATCTCATCAGTGCATGAGTGAGTTACTTGAATGTGCTTTGTCGTATATATGTACATCATGTGATAAAGTCCTTTTTGATCTCTACTTCTATCATTTGTGGAACTCTATCAAGTAATTTCACTTATTGTTGTAGTCGTCTCTCCCTCCTTAGTTGAATAGGACTCTTTTACTTTATCCATTAGTCTTGCAGGACTCCTCTTATTGTTAGAATTCTTTATCAATTCAACTTATGAATATTGTATTTTTCTTCCAAGGATTATGCCAAGCTTTATATTAGAGAGTTGTTTAGGTTGCATGGAGTTCCTTTGTCCATTGTTTCAAATAGGGATACTCAATTTACCTGTCACTTTTGGAAAACCTCTCAAAAGGGTCTTGGTACCCAAGTTTATCTCAGTTTATCGTTTTACCCTCGGACGGACCATTCAGTCCCTAGAGGATGTGTTGAGGGCGTGTGTTCTTGATTTTAAAGGAAGATGGGATAACCAATTGCCCTTGATCGAGTTTGCCTACAAAAATATTTATCATTTAGTTTTTAAATGACTCCATTTGAGGCTCTTTATAGGAGAAGGTGTATATCACCCATTGGTTAGTTTGAAGTGGGTGAGGTTGATTATCGTATTTGATGCTATGGAAAAAGTTCAGTTGATTAGACAGAGGCTTAAGACAACACAGAGTTGTCAGAAATCTTATACAGCTGTGAGAAGAAAAGATCTTGAGTTTGAGGTTGATGACTTAGTGTATTTCAAGATTTCACCCATGAAAGGGGTGAAGAGATTTGGCAAAAGGGAAAGCTTAGTCCTCGATATGTTGGCCCTTATAAAATATTGATTCGTTTTGGAAAGGTATCATATGAGCTTGAGTTTCCTGTAGATTTGTCATCCGTTCACCCAGAATTTCATGTCTCCAAATTAAAGAAGTGTATTAGTGATCCAACTGTTGTTGTTCCTTTGGAAAGCACTGAAATTCAGGATAGCCCTTCTTATTATGAAATCCTAGTTGGGATTCTTGATCACCAGATTCGTAGACTAAGGAATAAAGAAGATTCCTTGGTCAAAGTTCTGTGGTGAAATCATTCTATTGAGGGTGTCACTTGGGAAGCAGAAACAGATATGCGAACCAAGTACCCTTATCTTTTCTTTGAAAGTTCAGACTCAGCTTATGGTAATAAGTTTTCCTTAGATTATCTCTTTTCCATTTTGAGTTCCATCTGTATATCATCATATTTATGTCGCTTCATGCATTCATGAATCGATAAGATCACGTAATCATTTTTTAGTCATACAAGTTTAGTACGTAATCTTAGTTTCTCAGTATTCTCAGTTTAGTCAGTCTTGTTCGAGTATGAATGCTCCCAAGGGGGAAATATTATAAGACCCCATAATATCCTAACTCAATTCATCTCACCATTGCTTGTTAGAAGGGTCCAAGACTTAAAAAAATTTCAATAAGTGTCAAGACTTAGTCATTTTCAAGCCTCTTAGACTTTGATGATTTTAATTCCAACCTTCCCAGCCTTAGAATGTTAATTTTTAAGTTGACTCATATCGGGGTGGTCGATAGCACATCTCAGGTAAGTTTTCAGTTTTCGACGAGGTTTGAGGCCTGTTTGGATGTTCAAAATAGTGAGGTAACGCGATATGGCCTTGGTGGTTTGCATATCGTGTTGGTGGGGAGCAACGCAGAGTGTCACATATTGCGTTGGTAGAGTGATGTGGTGCATTTCTTATCTTATTTGTAGTCCAGTTCAGTTTAGTGAATTTCGGGTCCATGAGGGTACTTGAGTATTTTTCCTTCACCTAATTGAGCCATAACATGAGATTAAGGGTCCCAAAATGCATAATTGGCCATTTAATTCACAAAATCTGTCAAAAGAAATCATCCTTTACTAAGAACAAACCCTAGCTCCCTCTCAAGAACACTAAAAACTCCATTTTATTCTCTTCAAAATAAGCAAGGATCAAAGTTCCCTAATTCAAGAAGTTCAAGAAAGCTTCAAGATCATCCCCAAGGCGTACAGTTCAAGCTTTCATCCATCAAAATTAAGTCTATTAAGGTATGTGAGGTTATGAACAAGGATACTTTTTCATCCTTGTGCCCAAAACTTATTTTAAAGTTAAGATTTACATAATTTGAAATTAGGGTTTATACCCAAATTACCTTGTTTGAGTTTATGGATTTATAAAGTGACTTAAGTATTGAAGTGCATATTCATTCTCAACTATTTATGCTTTGACTTGAAGATATATAATATGAATGGAGTTTCATTATTTTTAATTGATATCGTTGAATGATTTTATGATGATTATTGAGAATAAAGTCTTTTATGAAATTCTAAAATTTTGTGTACATGAGTTTTAAGCCCTAAGTTTGAGTATTGAGACTTCATGAAGATTATGCTTTTAAGTCTTCTTTGATAAGTTTATTTCAAGATTTAAAGCAAGAATTGATCTTTTGATCCTCGATTAAGAGATGGAGTCCATATTTATTCATGTTGACTACATTTTAAATTATAAAAAAGCATGACTGGTTTTCATTATAAACCCTTATGCTATCTTAAGATGGATTTCCTGAAGAGAGAGTCCATAAGTAATATAGGAGTAGTATTTAGCACTCACTTAGGTATTATTCCAAGGTTTCATTCCCTAGAACTACATGCCACCGTATGTTTTAATACCCATAAGTGGGTTCAACATAGTGATCACTTTAGCTTAGGTTCTATTCCGATAGCAAGGGTAGGATAGCCCAACCAATATGGGTGCGAGATGTTGGACTCCATGATAGCTCACATGATTTATGTCGGTTAGAAGAGCCTCCCAATAGAAAGGGTAAAGTACAGCTTTTAGAACTAAGTGTTATGACTTACGAGATTTATATAGTATACTTGATTATCCAGGAATTATATTTTCAATTTTTAGTTATTCAAGCTCAAGGTGAGTCATTTACACTTGGCATGCTTCAATTAAAGGTTCATATGAACATTAAGTTACTATTTTACTTATGCATTCACCCCCACATACTCAGTACATTCCAGAAATATTCATTCACATATATGTCTATGTGCTACACTGTCTTATAATGTAGGTCCTGGTTCTCAATTCCAGTAGCGTGATTAATTTCAAGCATTTCCACCTATATCCCAACTTTTGGTGAGTCATGATAGTTCGAGGACCCATTTTATCAGATTTGTTATTGTTGAAGTACTTTAGTAATTTGATTTCAATTTGAGTTGGGTCAGCTGGGGCTTGTCCTAGTGGCTCTCTAGTTAGAAGAGGCTTGTACGACTGTTTTCCATTTTTTATTTCAAAAGTGGTTGTTTCCCAAATTTCTATGTTTAAGGCTTATAGATAAGATATTAAATTAAGTTATTTCAAAATTTCATTTGTCAAGCATATCCTTGTTATAAGTTTCAAAATTAATAGAAGGATTAAAGGGATAGCTTGGGGCTACTTGTAGTCTTGAGCACCATGTGACATCTAGGGTGTATTTTTGGGGCATTACAAAATGTTATTTTATTTGGTCGTTCTACATGCCAATACATTCCAACTATTTACCATTCTTAGAAGGATACATTGTCTCATAATATAAGATATGAAGCGCAGTCTCATGGTCTAACACAGCAGTAGGATCTCCCACTTCAGAGTTGGTGAGTCATCCATACTTTGAAAGGCGTTTTATTTGGACATTGATAGGTAGATTCTTTTAGTTTTATGGTATCATCGAGGCCTTGTACCGACCTAGTGAATTTATTCATTAGTAGGGGCTTCTAGATTGGGTTTGAAAGATATTTGGTCATTACATTATATTTGGAGTTTGCTTAGAAGCTTTCCTTGAATTCTATTTTTTTTTTCACATTTTATATAACTTATAATGATGATAGAATGTGAAGTGGTTTCCTCAGGCCTTCATGGTTCGTGACACTCATTAAGGGCCTCGTCTCAGGTTATGACAACTAGTGTGATGGCTTAAGAGACCCCTTGATGGATTGAGAGATTTCCTTAAGCGATCCCATTACAGCTTAAGAGATAGCCTCTTAAGCGACCCCTTGATGGCTTAAGCGATTATTTAATTACATAAGCGACCATTGTTAATTTGTTATATATCTCTTTTCCCCTCATTTCCGGCTATGGTTCTAAGATTAAAACCTCTATTGTTTGGTTGTGGGAGCTTGAACTAAATTGGAGATCATTGGTTTGAAGCAACGCTTGGGTTGGAGACGTTGATGTGACCCTTTTTCCATTGTTATTTCGTAAGTTTCTGTTCTAATCCCTCATTAAATTCTTGACTTTTCCTCTTATTTTCTTAAGATCTTGTGGATGATTTGAGCCCTAATTGAGACTCCATTAATACTCAAATTTTGAGCACACATTCTTTATCCTTCGATGAACCTCGTAATGAATTCAATTTTAAAAATTAATTAGCGGGACCCATAGGCCTATTAAATTTTAGACCCAACATTTTATATGGAAATATGTGTATCATTGGGATCCTTTTGACTACTAGATGTCATATTTTAGTAGATTGGATGCAATCAGTATTAATTCAAGGGAGGAGTGATTTTGGTTGTGGTTTTGATTGTGTTTGGACCTGTGTATCTTCACTTAAGGCGAGTTGAGATGTACCTTGATGTTTTTAAAAGTGTTTATGTGTTGTATACTTGTTTGTATGTATTTTTTTGTATTTTTTAGGATTGGCAGTCTCGCATAGTTAATATGGCAAGCATCTCTGCGGATACTAGCGTCTTTGATGGATTGTATTTAGATAAATGTCTATTATATTTAGCTTTTCTACTTGTAAGTACCTCTATTAGGGACTATAAATTCATAACTTGGAGTTTTTGAATAATTTATGGGGATTATCTGTATTATGAGATTGTATCAGTCTTGGTTACTTTCTAAAGTATAATTAGGTTATTGTTATCTTGTTATGGAATAGTTGAGGTTTGATAAATACTTAGAGTAAAAATGGATGTGCATTAGTTGATGAGACTTAGTATGTGGAACAAACTAGGTTTGATAGTTCCGTGTTTATTTTGTGTTGTCCATGTGGGGCTTATATGCATATGGTTTGTCGATTTGAGAGGATATATTGTTGTGATTCCTCGGTAGAATCTTGACTTAGTGTTATTGGTTATAATTATACATCAAATGCCATATTTAATTTGTCTTTTGAATTAGGGCTTGACTTGGCATCATAGGTTTTATCTATGCATTAAAATTGCTTATCTATCATTATCTCCCAAGTAGGGGCTTGACTTGATATTGTAGGCCTTATTTGAACATTTAATTGCATTATCATTATAATAATATCTGAGTGAGTGGTTGAAAATGATATTACTGATGACTACAAGACAATTTATTCTAGTAGTATCAAATGGAAATAAAAATCATGAATTATTGATACATCGAGTTGATTTTGAGCTTACTATATGTATTGAATGGATTTTGACATTCATACAGATTGATTGTGAATGTTACACCATCATATCATGCCTGTGTATTCATGAGACATTGGTACCACTAAGATATGTTGTTTTTTAGAAAAACAATAAGACACTTTTATGAAAAACCCTCTTCGTGAACATGAGCAAGACAAAAGAGTTGAGATTAAGACTGAGTTTGATATATGAGATACAGTATATAGGTTGTGTACCCCCCCCCCCCCCCCCATGATTCCTACCTGGTAGCTGAGATATCGGTGGGTGTATGCATAAAGTCATGCGATGACTTTCAACATTCATCATCATCATCCCATTGCATTGTGTTTGATACTGTATTCGTATTTACTTTTGCATTGTCCTATTGTGAGAAAACCTTGTTTGTAATATTGTGTTTGAAAATTCATTTCATTTTATTACATTGTCTTATATCTTCTTATACTGATTGAAAGGCTGAGATATTACGAGACTTTGGGCATGCCCTTGGCTTGGTAGGAGAGATTGTTGTGTAGAACCTTTGGATAGCATGAGGTATGCCCTCATATATTTACACTCTCCTTGTTGCTATTTCATAGTATTGGTTAATCATAATTGTTAAGTCTATTTATCATATTTGTAAGATTCTTCACAGATGATCTTCCTTGTTGTTGAATATAAATGAATAGTTATAACTCATCGAAATCAATGTGCCTACCCTGTATTCGATGCACATGTTGACCATTGTCTTGGGTTGCCCGAGTTAGGATAAAATAGTGTAATTGTTAGGTTTTAGATTGTTGGGAAGTCGTGGGTAGTTAGGGTGGTGATTCTCGTCATTGCTTTGGATTAGTATCGGTTATTAACGACTCTTGCTGAGTACATGGGGTTTCACACTCACCCTTGCTTTTCTTTTTCCTTTTCTTATTTTTCTACACGCCGTGTAGGTATTGATTCGATTGGTAGATGGTAGATGGTGTTCCATCGGAGTTGACCTTGGAGAGATCGAGGTAGTGGTTGATGGACATTGGAACATCTCAGATCTCTCTATTTATGTCTTATGTTTTATTCATATTTAAGACATTTTAGACTATTATTACTGGTAGTTGAATCTATATTATAGGCATGTACTGATGACAATCAGACCTAAAATGTAACCTTGAGCCTCATGTCTCGTGATATATATATATATATATATTTGGAATTCATTTAGTTCTTCTATTCTCCCGCTTGAATTCCCTTTAATTCTTGCACTTGGGTTGGATTAGACTTACTTGTTCAGTGGGTCTGACAAGTGTCATCACGTGCTTATTTTTGGGTTGGGACAAACAAAATTCTCATAAAGTAAATATTAATTTGCCACAATGATTTTCAATGTTATGTAACAATAGAAATTAACATGACATCAATAAAAATGCTCACAAAATACGAACAATAGCAACTAACACGACATATGTCTTGCAATGCCGAATTCCACAAAATAAGAAATCCATCCTGTCCACAAACTTAGCAACAATTAAACTTAATGGTGGATATTAAAAATTCCTTAAACGTCTTCCTAATATATAAAATGAAGCATCACATATGCCTTCTAGTGTCAAGTTCCACAATGAAGAACCATTATCCCTAGCGAGTTGCAACAGCCTCTTCAAATGGAATTTCCTCTTTCGCGCCAACCGCAGGGAATGAAATATAGTATATTCTTATTGGGTTATCAGATTACCCAATAACCCAATATGGAAAAAGCAAAACCAACTCAATAACGACTCAATTAGAAAAATTATAAAATCATTAGAAATAGTTAAAGCAATAATATTTTTGTCTGTTGGGTTTATTAGTAGGTTCGATTTATGCGCACTCCTTTGAAACTAGACAAGTAAGAGTGAACATCTATTCTTAGTATAGTAGACAAGTAAAAATGAATGGGGATAGTAAATATTTTTCCCCTCTTAAGTCTTATCTCAAAATCTTGGTCCAATGTTATAAATTGTATACTCCCTCGGTATACTGACAACTATACTAAAATTAGATATTTTTACTTTGTCAACTTTAACAAATTAAGAGAGTTCTAATATTTTTTCATCATACTAACATTAGTATTTAACAACTATGTAGTATAGAAATAGTCAAACTAGAGTTCTAAAATATCATTAATAAGATGTTCTTATTTTTCTTCCTTTAATAAGTGTACTTTTTAGAGGTGTCCACAATTGTGTATAGGGTGTAATCAGTTAAGAGCACGTGACAACGGGTATGAAGGACACATGGTGGAGAGATCTAAAGAGAAAAGGGGAGTCCAAAAATGTTCTTCTAAAGAGACATTCTTGGTAATGAAAAGGAATTTTTTGTCAAGGACGAGTAAAAGGTGCATGGTCAAAGACGAAGGTCCCGGTCCTAGTGACATGGACTAAATGAGTAGCTCGTGAGAATGGTAACCAGAGTGAAACAATGGTGTTCTTAGTGCTAGGAAGATACACTTATCGAGATTATGGTGAAAGAAGAAACAATATTGTGGCTTGTTCGCATTGTAAGAAACCCGAACCCTAAGCCATCTTTTAAGACAGGAATATCAGCTAAGCAATACTAATGATAAGAATCTTGAAAACCAACACAAATATAAGTGTGGAACAAAAACAACTACCTATTGCAACTTCCCCAGAACGCAAAAGTCATCATTCAAGTAATTGTAGTGATCAGGGAGTCAATGTAACACTCCACCTTTCTAGACATCTAATGATACTCCGTAAGTTTATGTAAAGCTTAGAAATTTCGTGGGAAAGGTTTGTAGAGCGTAGGACAAGTTTTCGGGCAAGACGTTAGGTTGAAATCAGTGGTGGAGCCACCTTGTGGTTAGGGGTTCATCCGAATCCCGCTTCCATGGAAAATTAGGTTACGTATACATGGTTAAAATTATTTTTTATGCATATATAATTGATGTTAAATCCCCTTTGGCTAGTTCGTGTGCTTACTTTTTTCGCTTTTGAACTCCTGTAGTAAACATTCTGGTTCCGCCACTGGTTGAAATACTGGGTGGCGCTCCAGTCAGCCAACTCTGACGTACTGGAAGGAGCTCCATGTCAAAGGCCGAACTTCAACCAGCCAACTCTGGTGTGTTGGGTGGCTCTCCACGCCGGCTGCTACCCACGCTGACGAGTCATTTTTTTTTTCTTATTTTCTACGTTGTTTGAAGTGTACTGTTGCCTTTTCTCGTTCCTATATCCTCTAATCAAAACTAGCTTGTAACTCCCCTAAAACTAAATCAAGGAGAATTTAGTATTTACAATTCAAATCCTCTTACCCTAAAACACTTCTAAGGGCAAATTCTCAAGAACCCTAGAGTCTTTCTAAGAAGAGGCTTTTAGTACTTCCTTAAAATGGTATGTTGAACAAATTCCTTTCAAGCATACCCATAAATAGTTGGAATTATAACACTCTCATAACGCTGAAGAAATGTGGACTTCTATGAGACTGAGTTCCATTTTGCCTCCAAATCAATTGAAATCAAGGATTCATGAGAAGATAACAACTGTATATATGGCGAGGAAGATCAAATGATGGAGGAGGAGAACTGGAGGAAGTTGGAACCGATCAAGCAGACGAAAACATGACAAGATTCAGACAAAATCTTAAGTAAACAACAATACTCAAATGAACACAAATAGAGAAATGTTAGATTACAAAAGGAACTGTTGAATGTAAATAAGCAACAAAGCAGTAGCAAGAAGCAGATGAGATGCCAAAAAGAATATATGGAAATGAGTACGACACAAAATATCCTAACAACCAGCCTGTTAAAGACGTATAACTCTGCCCATTATATACTAATAGATGCCTGCCTTGCACTCTACTGCACAATTAGTTTTTATTTTAATGTAATCTCATTTTAAATATTTTTATTGTGGTGGAGTGGGTAGGATTGGAAATAAAGTTAAATTCTAGGTCCTAATATATTTTAAAGAACCAGGTTGGTTGCACACTTTACTTCTGCTTCTTAGGACTACACAAATTGGGTAAGTGAAACGTCATTTTATTTTTTTAAATCAAAGTTCAAATGGAAATAAGTTATCAAATCAATAAATTACTCTTACTACTTATCACTATTACAGTATAACCTCGATAAATTAATACTCGATAAATTAATAACCTCGCTAAAATAATTTTTTTCTTCGGTCCCGAGTCGGGATCAACATGGTAAATTAATAATTCACTAAATTTATAAGATAATACAAAAAAATATTTATATAGGTCCCATTTGATATATAAATTAATAATTCATCTGTATCAAAATATTTCATACATATTACATAAGTAAACTAAACAGGTTTCTGAAAATATGAATCTAATGTTGTTTGTTTCTTCTTGAAATCAATATCACCTTGAATCTCATACCCTTCTTACTGCATTAAGAATATCAGGTGTAGTCTTCTCATATTGCAAAAGGAAGTGATGTAAGGTGATTGTTGCTTTCAGAGCATCTTTTTGCAAATTAAACTTCTCTAACACCCATTGTTGCAATTGCTTTTGAGTGCATGCTAGATTTTGTTGTTTATACTCACACAGTTCTCTACGTATACCATTAGTCATGGTTGATTTTTTAACACCTTTGAGATGAGAAGCCATTTTTTTTGTTTTTTGATTTGAAGACTTGCATAATACATCTATTTATATAGTAACTTAGTTAATGTATGGACGTGTAACTACATACATTAATAATTGAGTGGATTTATACATTTTAATGAATGTAGGTACATGTAACTAAATTAATAATTAAGTAGATTTATATATTTTATTAAGATATACATAGAATATTGAAAATGTATCAGCAAAAATACATGAATTTGGTTAAGTATGCATAATTAATAGTCAATGTAGGAATTAGTTTTCACGTACACCTAGGTACATTCATAATATGGACCCAAAAAGTATATAATTTATAAATTAATAATTATTAATTTATACGATTAATTAATACCTAGCGAAATTAATAAAATTTGACGGTCCCAACAGTATTAATTTATCGAGGTTATACTATATTTCCTTTATTGTGAAGAAAACCTCCATCATTGATGACCATTAT
The DNA here is from genome assembly GCA_030864225.1 of Capsicum baccatum var. pendulum. NCBI lineage: Eukaryota > Viridiplantae > Streptophyta > Magnoliopsida > Solanales > Solanaceae > Capsicum > Capsicum baccatum. The sequence continues at coordinate 16,515,163 of CM061550.1, forward strand.
TCTTCTAACCTTTCACATCCATAAACTCCTCCATTATGTTAATGATTAATGTCATATTTATGACAACCTTTTGCATGCCTCTGGATGACACTATAAATAGAGGCCTAATGATTCATATTGTATACACTTGAAAGACACATATATTTGATACTTACAATAATGAAAAATTCTAATTTTTTATCTTGTCTTCTTATGTATACTTCTTCTTTCATATTGTTACTCTTTTAGATTAATTTTAACATGTTATTAGTACGAAGCTCACAAATTAAAGGTAAGATTAACTCAGCAACTAGATCCTGGAGGTGGTGAGTTTCGCTTCTTTATTGTTAGTTGATTTATAAAAATTTTGTTCTTAAATACAACATGTGATAAGTGTCTGTTTTTTGTTAAGTGATTAATTTTAGTGCTACATTTTTTAACCATGCTTCACAATTTTAGCTCATGTAAAATCGATGCTACTGGCTCTAGTGCTATTTTTTAATTTAATTTTGAAGTAGAAGTTGACCATCTCTATACACCATAGAGAATATAATGCAATAATAACAAGTGGAATTGTGGCAACAAATTAATATTTTTCTTTTAAGGTTATATGGTTGCAAGGAGTATACTTCTCATTTTATGAATTATCCAAATATGTGCATATGTTAATTATTTGAATGTACAAATAGAGTGTCTTTTTAAATTAGGCAACACCGTTTGTGTTGCAAAATAGAATGACTATGACTTTTCATTTTAGAAGCATACGTGTTTCGTATTACTGTCTTCTAAATATTTGGTATTATAAATTGTGTCTTGTATTAATAATTATAAAGTGTGGTACTATTTCAAAGGCTCAAGGATGAGTTCTGTTGCACTTAACATGACTTATTATGCAATTGACTAAGGGTGAGATGACGATAAATGAATAAGACATCAAATTTGAGTCCCGATGCACCATAAATTGGCTTCAAGTTTCATCGAATTATGGATTAAACGTCTTTATTTTGGTAAAATATTGGATTCAAGTCTCAATGCAATATATTTATACTGATGATGACTACGGCAAACAATATGTTTTTGATGAAAAGTTATAAAATCCGCCACAATATGAATGTGATAGCATTGCGTAAAATCTTGAATTTGTATAATGAATGATTGTCATCCCAGCTAGACGACAAATATTATAGGTAAATTCTTAAAGGATTTAAAAGAGATTCGACCCATTGAATATATCCGTGATTGCAAGATCCTTACCATGAAAAAAAAAGATCAATTTTCATCTCATGAAAATGGCTAGAAAATATGTATTAGTGCAATTATTGCACTTATGTATCCTGCTATTCTATACATGAGATAATAGTTTTTATTAATGTGCATAAAAGATATAATTTCACTTTTGTGAGAATGTGAGTGAAATCAAATATTATTGTTATGAATTTGTTATTTCTAACAAATATTATCAAAGGATGATTGGTTATACAAATGCAGAAAGAATATTTGATCTATCATGCAAATGAGTTTCCACAGCTAATTGGTTATTGCTATGAAAAAGTTCAATATGCAAATGGCTTGCGACGATGAGGTCACATATAAAGTGATTTTCAAGAATTTGTTTGTCAGTATTCATGGACTTAACATATCCAAGAAACAAGAAAAAAAACACATTAGGACTATTTCAAGAATACATCTTCATGAATGTGATTTGATCACAACGGCACAATTAATATCAACATTTTAAAGAAGACATATAACATTGGAGGCATCGTCTTTGAGAAGTAAAATAATGTGTGCATCAGGGGGGGTAAAATATGCATTGCACTCTTTTTTTCTTGGCCTAGGTGTTTTTCCAATGAAGTTTTCCTTATAAGTTTTTTAACGAGGCAGCAAACAAATGTGTATTATAAGATATGTGTACTCTTTTTTCTTCACTAGGAGTTTTTTCCTAGTAAGGTTTTAACGAGGCACATCATCTATGGACATCCAAGGGGGAGTGTTATAAAATCAATAAGTGTGGATGTCCACTACTCTAGAAATTACTCCCACTACTTATCTCTATTACTTGAAAGGCTTGCATATTTGATACTTCGAAGAATAAAAAGTTATAATCTTTTGTCTTGTCTTCTCATGTCTACTTCTTCTTTCATATTGTCACTCTTTTAGATTAATTTAACAAAATATAAATTAACTTAATCATTTTATATCTATAATTCAAAGAAATTGCAATGATAGTTAATTTAACAATAATGTCAAGTGACTTATTATTTTTCTTATTAATGATTTATTGATTAGTAGGTTTGGTAATAATTTTTTCTAAACGATGTTTAAATATTCCAATGATTAGTTAAAATCATGAGGGTAAAATCTTAGCTTAAAAAACTGAATAATTAAAGAAGATAAATTAAAAAACAGGGTTTTATTTAATTATCTCTTAGCCTTATTTTGTGGAAATATAATTTCACAAAAATATGCTTCAAAACTTTCTTTTGGTGTTGAAGCGTGTTGCATGATTAATAGAAACATTTGATTATATTATTATTATTATTATTATTATTATTATTATTATTATTATTATTATTATTATTATTATTATTATTATTATTATTATTATCATGAGACACTAGTTATGGATGATTTTAGGCGGGGTAGAGGTAGACCGGAGAAATATTGGAGGGAGGTGATTAGGCATGATATAGAGTAGTTACAGCTTTTGGAGAATGAAACCCTTGATAGGAAGGTGTGAAGAACGCGGATTAGGGGAGAATTTTTAAGAATTTTGAGAATATCTGGTTTCAAAATGAAATTTTGATAATTTTTGTTGGAAAAGTATTAAAATGATTTTCTTTGATTTGAACTTCTTTTTTACTTGTTTCTGAATGAGTTTACAACTCTAGACTCCTATAACCTTGGCAAACGTGCTTCTAAAATAAATTTTTGATTTTACCCCTTTCATTTATGAATTCATTTTGTGAATTCGTTTTGGACCCGACTCAAATACGTTCAATATGGCTATCATTAGCCCTTTTTTAATAAGTAGATGTTGTATTTATATGTTTTGGTTGATTTCGGGGCTATTTGAAAGGGAAAAACTCTGTGTCGAAGTACTTTATACTTGAATTTCGATGCTTCAAGATAGGTTATCTTCGATGCTTCAAGGTAGTTTATCTTAAATTTCTTCAGACTAGTTGGATAGATAATGAATAAGTAAAGCATGCTATGAGTTGGAAAAAGTAACTATGAAAAATATTTTTTAAGTAATTGTCTATTGTGTGATGTCCGAATGGGCTGATATTTTGTTGTTGTTGACTCGTGATATTATTTATTGTGAAATGCCCGTTTGGGCACTTTATTTAACATCATTGACTTTATTTGTGCATTTGATTGTCTGTATTCATAATATTATGCTGTTGCGGAGGTTAAGATAGATAGTATAGGTCTTTTTGAGCATTATATTGTTTGCTCTTATCATGAAAAAAATGTTTGAGTTTTGGCCTAACTTCATTTTAAATGTCTCATGTTGTTCTATTTTATTACTGGTTTTGAATTTTCTTATTTTCGGAACTTGACTTACTTATCAAGATTGGGCCGAGATAAGTATCAACATAACCTCAACTTTTGGGTCATGACACGGAGACATTAGTAAAAGGATTTATGAGGATTATAACTTGAATCAATGAGTATGGTAATTAAGGAGAATAGTATAGTTAAGGGATACTCGAGAAGTGTGCTAAGCTTGAAAGTAAGAAATTGCATTGCCTGAGGACTAGTAATTCTATCCTAGTTTATGAGTTATATGTCTATATTCCATGCTATAGAGTAGTGTAAATATTGTAATGTCTTAGTTGGATGTCTTGCGTAAATCATGCCCAAGATTTTTTTTCTATGACTTCTATAGAAAGAGTGGTGAAGAGATACTCCAGTTAAATATAAGTTCCAGCATAATTCCGCCTGTATAACCAACAATTCAGTTTGGCAGTCGGGCAGGTAAGTTACGATGGTTTTCCACCTTTTTCACCCAGTCCTACTATACTAAGTCTCAGACGTATGACCATCCTAAAGGATAATCTATTCCATCCATGTAAGTTACAAATTCAGTTTAGTCAGAGCATCATGTTTCAAATTCAGCTATTTAGTCATTACTCAGTTCATAAGAGTTCAACGAATAATCTCAAATTTTTACAAGTATTTTAGCCAGACAGTGTATTACCCTGATATGATCTAAGTCTAGTTGTCTCATGATTCGTACTTGCATAAGTTATCACTTCTCAATTCAACATGTATGATTGGATCATTAACACTGGAATGAAATCCTAAACTCTCAGCATGAATCAGCTTCTTGAAGAAAGTAAAGTCAAGTCAAGTCAGCTCATAATTCAATTTCATGATAGAGGTTTAAATGTTTCGGATTGGATATATCCTTTCTTAGAGAACACATTATGTCCGCGTTATTTCATACCTTTATGTGTCAACAATTTCCTACCCATCATTCGGGGAAGAATGATCCTAAGGGGGGGATAATGTAACACCCCGTAAAATTTGTGCGTGTGTTAGCCTCTGGTAGCATGCTCAAAGAGTTGAAAAGACTTGAAAATTTTTCTAAGTGTTAAAGAGACTTAGTCTCATTTTTAGCTTCAAGTAAATCATGTTATGTCAGTTTCCTTCTATAGAGTCCTGGGGTACTTGTACCTGAAATATTTATGTTATTATGCAGTATACAGGTACAAATATCAGTCATGGGTTAGTTTGTGGTCCTTCGGGGTCATGAGCACCGTGTAGCATTCTGGTTCAGCAAATCGGGGCGTTACAAAAAATGAGAAAGAAAAAATAAAAAAGAAAAAAGAAAAAAGGAAATAAGAGAAAAAAAAAGAAATAGAAAAGTAAGAAAAAACAAAAAGAAATAAATAAATAAAATAAAAATAGAAAAAAAAAAAGAAAAACATAAAATAAAACAGAAAAAACAAAAGGAAAAAAGAAAGAGAAATAGGAGTGAAAAAAATAAAAAATAATTATGAAAAAATAAAATAAATACAAAAAGAGAGAAAAAAGGTTAGAGATATAAGATTAGGGGTGTGCATCGGTCAATTCGGTTCGATTTTATATATTATCAGTTTAGTTTATCTTTTTTTTGATTTTTAAATATGCTAAACCAATAACCAAACCAATAAGATATTTTTTATTAGTTTTTAATTTATCGGGTTTTAGTCCTTAACGGTTTGGTTTTCGATTTAACCGATAATAAAATACTCATAAAATAGACATAGTAGTAACTAACATGAAATATAATCGAAACTTAGTTGCAACCAAAAAGACTACATGATGTGTTTTAATTGACTAAAATTACACAAGCCCACAACTTAAGTTTCATTTATTACAAAAAATTTCTATCTCTCCAAACATATTACAAAAATCCCACCTTTTAAGTTTATACATATACATATCTTTCTATGTATATGTCGGCCTTGTTATGTATATGAATCGGCCTTGTCATATACAAAGGTTTGTATGCATATGTAGGTCTTGCTATGTATATGAATTGGGAAAGAAAGTAAAGTAATTAAGGAAGTGGGAGAGAGGGTAAATAATTCTAATAAGGTTGGAATTTGTGTTATTTTTTTACTTTGTTACAAAAATCTTCATATTTGAACTAAATGTTGTTAGGAGAAATTAAGAGTTTGTATAATTGAAATAATAGGTTTGTTAATTTGTAGAAATTAAAGAGAAATTAAGAGAAATATATAGTAAGTCATATATATATATATATATATATATATATATATATATATGTATATATATATATATATGTATATAAATATATATATGTATATAAATATATATAGGGTTATTGGGTTAGCGGTTTACCCAATAACCCAATAAGAAAAAATCGAATCAAACCAATAACCCAATCACTTTTTTCATAAAACCATTAAAAAATCGTTAACCTAATAACCTAGTAACAATAAACCAATAATATTTTTATCGATTTGGTTTATCATCGGTTCGTTTTTTGCACACCCCTATATAAGATAGATAAAAATAAGGGAGAATAAGAAACACTAAAATATAAAAGGTACGAATATACCCCGAACTTTGATAAATGGTACAGATATACCCTCTTTCATACTATATGTATAAATATACCCCTGTTGTTAATGAAAAGGTATATATATATACCTTTCTTACTACCGACAGGACACGTATCACAATCCTGTTCATTTCACCATTTTTAATTTATTTTATATCTACCACACCCAAAAAAAAAGTTCTAACTTAACCCACAACCCAACCCAAATGACTCAAACCCAACTTGGTCAAATAGAACCTTCAAGCGTATTCACTCACTTTCTCTCACACTCTCCTTGGAAGGATAGGTGCTGCTTGTTAAACAACTTGTGGAAGAAACGAGATCTTGGGTTGGATTGAAGTGTTGAGCAATAATTATTTTGTTTCTTATTGAAGCTTGACAATTTTAGGTAAATATATTCCCATCAAAAGTTAGATTGACATGCATTAATTTCAGAAAGCCAACCCTCTCTAGAAATCTAAAAAGCCCCACAAATCATATGAAGAATTCCTGTATTCTGGGCTTTGGTCCAATGATAAGATCAGAACATGGGATAAGTGAATTGTGCGTAGATGACAAGATCGTATCTTTCCATTGGCATGAAAATGATTCTTAAGTGGGATCAAGGTAGAGGAGTGAGCTCATGATCGCAGAGTTACTAACATGTGTACCAACTGACCTACCAAAGATATCCTGGTTATATTAAAAATTTGTATGACCAACTCTAGTCCTTTGATCAATTGATCAAGGAATGTCGCCTCCTGACTGTTTAGGGTCGATGTGTATTCCTCTGGTCCTTTGATCGATTGATCAAAGAATGTCACCTCCTGACTTTCTAGGGTTGATATTTACGCCTTAAAGTATGTGTCAGCATAGTATAGTTTCCTGGGGCATAAAATAGGAGCACTCAACTAGGAACAGTAGTGTGCTTTAACAGTCCTCTAGAAATATGTGACTAGAGATGCACCTTGAAGGTTCAATTAGATCGATTCAGGTTTGGATTATAATTTCAGCTGGATTGTGGGTTAAATTAGAATTACTTTTGGGTGGGATTGGAATAAATTAAATTAGAAAATGGACAAATGAATAGGATCGTAACACGTGACCTACTGTTAGTGAGAAAGGTATATATGTATTTGTTCATTAATGGTAAGGATAGATTTGTATCTAACGTATAACATAGGGTATATATGTATAAATTATCAAAGTTCAGGGGTATATTCACACCTTTTCCGTTATTATTTTTCTATCCACTTAATTTTTTTAATATATTGCTATTTAGCTTAATTATGTACTTAGGTTTACTAGTCTATGTTTTTTTCCTTTGAAAAATAAAATAGTAGTGTTGTGAATCGTAATAGCCTATGGGCTAGAAATGCTTAATAAGATTGATTGTACTGTAACCATGAGGTCGCGCAAATATTGGAGAGGGATTAGAGATAATAGACTTATATATGATATTGTGGCGTGAACAATGTACTCTATCACCTCTCATTTATGATTTACTCTAATTTTTTTTTTGATTTAGAAGGCGCATTTAACATAAATTAATAAAAGTGCCCAAATTAATCTGGTTCAAGAACATTCTCAATAGGGTCTCCTTGAGAAAAAATAGTAGTGTTCTTGATTTGCCTAACAAAAAGAGTTCCTAGAATGTCCTCCCATAAAGCTTCTTGTGCACACATAGGAGTAACTACAAAAACTACCATATTTTAAAACATTTGTGATCTTGCTCCTTCCTTAGCAAGAGTACCTGCCACACTATTTTTCTATCTATAGTTGTGCTCCACCATCAGATGGCCCAGCTCTGCCAGTAGTGACCTGCATTCCTCAATCAAAGCATCAAATAGCAAATTTCCATTAGTGATCATGTTAATAACTTGCATAGAGTCTACATTAATATGAATGGGGTGAGGTTGTTGGTTTCCACTAATCTCAGTCCCTCAAGTAAGGTAATAAGTTCCATCTGATTATTAATGACATGGGGATAACTCTTGAATAAGCCTAAAATCTAATCACCTTTGTGGTTTCTAATTGTGTAATACCCCAAATTTTTCTTATCTAATTTCATCCCAAAAATGTCTAGTATTAGATTCTAAATTGAATAATAATTATTCCCTGGGGAATTTACAAGATTTTCACTTTGTCATGTGGAAAATTCAATAAGCTTTCCATCGTTATAAAATTCAACTAAATTTGCTAACTAGGTAAGAAGTTATACCTATTTCAAGTTTCCTTCGTAAAACAACACCATATTAGTCAGTGGCGCGCCGCGCCACAAGCTAAAATAGCAATTGTCCTTTACCAGTGGCTCAGCGTGATTTCCCTCGCGACACACCAAATTTCCAGGTCACAAAGAGGGGTTAACGCGATGGCTCCGCATCGTGTCATCCCTCCATTTCCCAATTGTCAATTTCCAGTGACACAACGAGATAACGCCGCGTCGCTCTAGGGGCCCGGTTTGGGAAAAATTTTACTGAAATTACAAGATGCGTCCAGGGTTAAAAGGGTTAATTTCCTACCCCTATTTAAGCCTAATAACACGTGATTTAGCCATTATTCACCCAAAATATACTAGTTTCTCTCAAGTTTCTCTCAAAAAATAAGCTAGGATTTCTATTGGGGATTCAAATTCAAGAAGGTTTCACCGTTAATCTTCACGAAATCATGAACCAAGGTATGCATAGTGTTCATTTAGGGACCCCTTTTATCTATGAAGTCTAAGAATCCTTTTCTAAATTCAAGATTTTGGATTTTATTTATGTTTTCATGATTTGGCTGTTCTTGTTCATGTTGATAAATGAATAATTGATCCTATTCCATGATTGGACAATAGATTTCATGTGGGTTAATTAGTTCAGATATGAATTCATGCAAACCTAGGATTTAACCCTTGAATGGTGTAATTAGAGTTGAACCATGATGTTTAATTGTTGAACCATGATGTTTACATGTACTACGTCTATCATATATTTGATTAAATGCCTAGATGAAGGAAAATTGCTTAACTAGCATGATAGCATGAAATCCCTACGTATGTACAAGTTATGCTAAGGAAAAAATAGAATAAGAAAACTAGGATAGGTATCTTTAATTTTAGTCAGCCTAAGTCCGAGAAAGGCAATCATTCTCGATTACGTCCTAAGATGTCAGTTCCAGCTCCTTCTACAACTAGTGCTCCAGTTCCTAAGTTTAGAGAGGGAAACAGAGAGAGAGAGCACCAGGCTCTAAGATCTAGTGCAGTGTTAGCAGTGCCCGCTCCTATCCTTTTTGCCAGACTTACGGTAAACACCATCATGATGTTTGTAGAGCGGGTTGTGGTTTGTTTCAATTATGGCAAACCAGGCTACAGAGTCAGATATTGTCCTTAGCCAGGTCCTCAAGCTCAAAAGAATCGTCCTGAAGCTCAGTCCGATCACCTAAATCAACAGGGTGCCATCTCCAATGCTACTAGTGGGCAACATCCAAATATACTCTATGCTCTCCAAATTCGACAAGATCAGGAAAATTCTCCTGATGTTGTTACTGGTATGTTGCAGATATTTCCTGTGCATGTTTACACTTTGCTAGATCTAAGAGCTCTTTTTTCTTTTGTTACTCCTTATATAGCAGTTGATTTTGGAATCAGTCCCGAAATTCTAGTAGATCCCTTTTCATTCTCTACCCCTGTGGGTAAAACTATCATAGATCGGTGGTATACAAGAACTGTCCATTATGATATTTCAGAAAGTCACTGCAGAATACTTAGTCGAATTAGAGATGACTAATTTTTATGTCATTCTCGGCATGGATTGGCTTTATTCCTGCTATGCCACAGTTGACTGCAGAAACAAAATAGTTAAGTTTTAGTTTCCTAATGAACCTATCCTAGAGTAAAGGGGTAGTGTATTTGCTTTCAGAGGTCATCTTGTTTCCTACCTTCGATCAAGGAAAATGATATCTAATGGATGTGTCTATCATCTTCTTCGAGTTGAGGATTCTCATTTTGAAACTACTATTCTTGATTCAGTCCTTGTAGTGAATGAATATTCAGATGTCTTTCCCGAAGATCTTCCAGGTATTTCTCCCAAAAGGGAAATAGACTTCAGTATTGATCTTCTTTAAGATACTCAGCCTATCTCTATTCCACCATACAGAATGGCACCAGCAGAACTCAGCTAATTGAAAGAATAGTTGAAAGATCTCTTAGATAAGAGATTCATCGGACCTAGTGTTTCCTCATGGGGAGCACTAGTTTTATTCATGCACAAAAAAGACGATTCTCTTAGAATGTGTATAGACTACCATCAACTCAATAAAGTCATGGTTAATAAAAAGTATCCTCTTCCCAAAATTAATGACTAGTTTGACCAACTTCAGGGTGCCAGTTATTTCTCTAAGATAGACCTCAGATCCGACTATCATCAGCTTAGAGTTAGAAAATGTGAGATTCTGAAAACCGCCTTCCGTATTCAGTATGGTCACTTTGAATTCTTAGACATGTCATTTGGTCTTACCAATGCCCCAGCCACTTTCATGGACTTGATAAAATGTGTGTTCAAGCAGTACTTGGACATGTTCATCATAGTCTTCATAGATGATATTCTAGTTTATTTTTATAGTGAGTGCGATTATGCAGACTATCTCAGAACAATACTTTAGAATCTCAAAGATTATCATTTATTTGCCAAATTTAGTAAGTGAAAATTTTGGCTAACGTCAGTAGCATTCCTTGGTCATATCATTTCCTGTGATGGCATTAGAGTAGATCCTCAAAACACCAAAGAGGTAAGAAACTAGCCTCACCCTATTTCTCCATCAGATATCAGGAGTTTCTTGGGTTTTGATGGCTATTATAGATGGTTTGTTAAGGTATGTTCTTCTATTACATCTCCTATGTATAGATTGACTCAGAAAAAAGTCAAGTTTTAATGGTCAGACCTTTACGAGAAGAGTTTTCAGGAGATGAAGATTCGACTCACCTCAGCTCTAGTCTTAGATGTCTTCACAGATCACAAGAGTCTTCAATATGTATTTTCTCAAAAAGATCTCAATCTTCGTCAGAGAAGGTGGTTAGAGCTCTTGAAAATTATGACATGAGTGTTCTTTATCATCCAGGCAAGGCCACTGTAGTGGCCGATGCTCTCAGTAGACTGTCTATAGTTAGTGTTACTCATGTTAAGGATAGTAAGAAGAAGTTAGCTCAAGAGGACCATCATCTTGCTATATTAGGTGTTAGCTTAGTCAATTCTTCAGAAGGTGGTGTATGTGTTCAGAGTAGTTTAGAATCATCTCTAGTTTCTAAGGTGAAAGAAAAGCAAGATAGAGATTCCAACCTAGTCAAGTTAAGAGAATTAGTTTAGGATCAGAAAATAGAGGTTTTCTCTCAAGGGGGAGATAGTTTTCTTCGTTGTCAGGGTTGTCTCTGCGTTCCAGGTGTAGATAACTTAAAGCAGTGAATTCTTACAGAAGCTCATGGTGCGCGTTACTCTATTCATCCAGGGGCCATTAAGATATACCACAAATTACAGAAGATCTATTAGTGGAGTTGGATAAAGAGAGATATTTTAGAGTTTGTGGCTAAGTGCTCTACATGTTAGCAGGTTAAGATAGAGCATCAGAAGCCTAGCAGGTCCATGCAGGAGTTCATTATTCCTACATAAAAGTGGGAAGAAGTGAACATGGACTTCCTGGCGGGTCTGCTCCAAACACGCCATCATCATGATTTAGTTTGGGTCATTGTAGATAAGATGACCAAATCAGATCAGTTTCTTCCTGTTCATACCTCTTATTCAGTCGAGGGTTATATCAGAGAGTTGGTCAGATTGCATGGTGTCCCTTTATCTGTTATCTCAGATAGAGGTACCTAGTTTACCTCTTAGTTTTAGAAAGCATTAAAAAGAGGTCTTGGTGCCTAAGTTTATCTCAGTACAACTTTCCATCCTCAGACAGATGATCAAGCAGAAAGGACTATTCAGACTTTAGAAGATATGCTAAGGGCGTGTGCAATTGAATTTAAGGGAAGTTTGGATGAAATCTTGCCTTTCATTGTGTTTGCATACAACAATAACTATCATTCCAATATTCAAATGGCTCTATTCGAAGCTCTCTATGGTAGGATATACGGATTTCCATTTGGTTGGTTCGAAGTTAGTGAGTCCTTAGTCATAGGTCCTGACTTGATATTCGAGACATTAGAGAAAGTTCAGTTGATACGAGATAGACTCTGGACTACTCAGAGCCAATACAAGTACTATGCAGATAATCGTAGAAAAGATCTTGAGCTCAAGATTTGTGACTACGTCTACCTTAAGATCTCTCCCATGAAGAGATTGAAGAGATTCGGCAAGAAGGGAAAGCTCAGTACCCAATATATCGGCCCCTTTAAGATTTTTTGTCTCTTTGGAAAGGTAGCTTATGAGATCGAATTGCATTAAGATATAGCCTCAGTTCATCCAGTCTTTCATGTCTCGTTGCTCAAAAAGTGCATAGGTGACCCATCAGTAGTAGTCCCTATTCAGAGCATGGATGTTCAGAACAACCTCTCTTATGAAGAGATACCAGTTGAAATCCTAGACTATCAGACTCGTAGATAGAGGAACAAAGAAGTACCTCCTTTTTAAGTTCTTTGGCGAAATCAATCCGTCGAGGGAGATAATTGGGAAGCAGAAGAAAACATGCATACCAAGTATCTTCACCTCTTCTCCGCCAACTCATATCAAGCTCAACGTAAAAGATCTTCTTAAGCTTACTCCATCATCAGATCATGCTCTAGTCATTCATGCTCAGTTCATGTTTAGCTTTTTGTTCCCCCTCTCAGTCAGACTCATTCGAGGACGAATGTTTCCAAGGGGGAGATATTGTAATACCCCAAATTTTTCTTAGCTAATTTCATCCCAAAATATCTAGTATTAGTTTCTAAATTTATTAATGATTATTCCATGTGGAATTTTCAAGATTTTTACTTTTTTTTTCATGTGGGAAATTCAATAAGTTTACCATCGATATAAAATTCGCCTAAATCCGATAACCAGGTAAGAAGCTATGCCTATTTCATGTTCCCAACATAAAACAGCACCATATTGGTCAGTGGTGTGCCGTGCCATGAGCTTAAATGGAAATTGTCCTTTTACAGAGGCTCAGTACAATTTCCCCCATGATGCGCCAAATTTCCAGGTCAGAAAGAGGGGGCAACGTCCCCATTATCAATTTCCAGTGACACGGCGCGACAACGCAGCGTCGCGCTAGGGGCCCAGTTTGGGAAAAATTTTACTGAAATTACAATATGCGTCCAGGGTTAAAAGGTTCAATTTTGTACCCCTATTTAAACTCAATAACACGTGATTTAGCCATTCTTCACCCAAAATATACTAGTTTCTCTCAAATTTCTCTAAAGAACAAGCTAGGGTTTTTATTGGGAAAAAGGTTTCACCATCAATCTTTATGAAATCACAAACAAAGATTTTCATAGAATTGATTCATGAACCTGTTTCATCCATGAAGTCCAAGAATCCTTTTCTAAATTGAAGATTTTTGATTTGATTTATGTTTTCATGATTTGGCTGTTCTTGTTCATATTGATAAATGAATAATTGAATCCTATTCCATGATTGGGCAATAGATTTCATGTGGGTTGATTAGTACAGATATGAATTCATGAAAACCTAGGATTTAACCCTTGAATGGTGTAATTAGAGTTGAACCATGATGTTTACATGTACTACGTCTATCATATGTCTGATTAAATGCCTACATGAAGGAAAATTGTTTAACTAGCATGATATCTTGAAATCCCCATGTATGTATAAGTTGTGCCTATCACATTTTTGGTAAAATGCTTCAATAAGTGTATTACAGAGATTATTATGTACTCCAGTAAGTCATTCTTTGTCAGTTTTCCTTATATCGAGTCCTGGGGGTACTTGTACCCAAAACATTAGCTGCGTGCCTAGAGCCATGTCTCATTTTCACAATACTCTCAGTCAAGTTACGATTCTTAGACTTCATATAGTCTTATGACTCAGGAAGTCTCCATCATCTCATGAACTCAGTCAGTTGTCAGATATCAGTAGTATTCTGCCAGTCAACGGAATTCAGTAACTCAGTCCATGTTCAGTTTAGTTCAGTTAATCATGTTCAGAGTCAACTCAGATGGGAGTAGGAATTAGCACCGAGTGAACCCAAGGATGGGAACTCACCTGCTATATGAGGGTGTGATTCTTAGAAGCAATCCTTACGTTCCAAAACTATGTAGCTAGCATAGGTTGAGACATCATAGCCTGCTATATGAGTGTAGAAGGGGTGGCTTAATCTGTTATATGAGGGTTCCCACCATTCTCAGTAGAGTTACCTGTTATATGAGGGTTTCTCACATGTTTTTCTTACCAGTGGTGCGGTATTGACAGCTTTCAATCAAGGCACAGATTGGACCCCAGCTCAGCTGTTATGGCACATTTAGGGCATGTCGGTTAAAATTCTACTATCCATAGTTTTTTGTTACAAAATCAGGACTGTTAGATACATTCAATTAGTCTCAATAATAGAACTCAGATAGTTTTTCAAAATTTGGAACTGTCAGATACAGTTAACTCAAATACAATACAAAACTCAGATAGTTCCACTAGATTCAGGACTATCAGATACGTCATCCATTTTATCAATATTCAGATTCAGTAATCACGTTATGGTGTTAGGTACAGTTACGTAATTATGCATGTACTTTTCCGTTTATCTTAGATAGTTAGTTAGTATTAATCATACATGTAAACCCTTGCACATAGCCTACCTCACATATATACTCAGTATATTCCATTGTACTGACACATTTCCTTTGAGGAAATGATTATTTCTTTACTATCTCATTGATTATCTTATTAGTTGGAGTTAGTTAGGGACCTATCCCATCAACTCCTTATGCAGATTATTCAGACATTAGAGGCTTTCATACTAGATGTAGACTAGATACAGATTATCATGTCTCAGACTTCAGTTTTTGTTTTGTTTATTCTATTACCCCACATATATGTTATGTTATTCAGTTATGTTCAGTATTGAACCTTATGGACTTTCAGTGCATGTTTCCACTTTTTTATGTCATATTATGCAGTGTACAGGTATAAATATCAGTCATGGGGTAGCTGATGGACCTTCGGGGTAATGAGCATCGTATAGAATTCTGGTTTAAAAAATTGGGGTGTTACAAACTTGGTATTAGAGCCTAAGGTTCAATAGAGTCCCGGGAAGTCTGAAATCTACATCCAGTAGAGTCTTGTACATATGTGCATTATGCACCACATTTATATTCATGAGGCTATTAGATGTTTTAGGAATAGTTTCCCATCTTTCAGTGTTCATGTTGTTCCAGTGAGCATAATCTCAAGCCAATCTCTCAGTCTAATCTGTCTCTTCTCTTTATTTCAAAATATGCCTCTAAAAAGAAGAAATCAGTCAGCCCCTCATCCCAAAGATCCCTTGGACAATCATGTTTCTCATGAGGATTTCAGGGCCATATTTACAACTCTTGCTTAATCAGTCGCCGCTCAGAATAAATGACCAACAATTTATTCCAGCTAACCCATTTGCCAATTTAGCTGCAGCTAGGATTTGGGCCCTTACACGAATGAATCCTCCGACCTTCCTTCGGTCTAAGGTAGATGAAGACCCTCAGGAATTCATTAGTCAGGTTCAGAATATGATACACATCATGGGGGTGACTACAATTGAGAGTGCTGAGCTAGCCATATACCAGTTGTAGAATGTGGCTCATGCTTAGTTCAAATAGTAGAAGTTCAAAAGGTTTGATGATGTAGCTCCTATAGAGTGGGAGGAGTTTGTCACTATATGTTTAGATATATTCTATCCCCAAGAGCTTAGAGAAACTAAGGAACTAGAATTTATCAACCTCAGGCAGGGCAATATGATGGCGAAAGAGTATTTTCTAAAGTTTACTCAATTATCCAGTTATGCCCCTTAAGTGGTTGCAGAAGGCAGAGCCAAGATGAGTAAGTTCGCTTTAGGGATAAATAATAGCATTGTTAATGAGTGTAGATCCACTATGCTAAATAGTGACAAGATATTAGCTAGGCTTATGACTCATGCTCAGTAGATAGACGAGCAAAAAATTAAGTAGAGGGAAAATAGAATAACAAATCTAGGACAGGAAGCTTTACTTCTAGTCAGACTAAGTTAGAGGAAGGCAATCGTTCGCAGTTTTGTCCTAAGACGTCAGTTCCAGCTCCTTCTATAGCTAGTACTCAGGTTCCTAAGTTCAGAGAGGAAAATAGAGATAGAGCTCCAGCTCTAAGACCCAGGGCAGTGTTAGCAGTGCCCGCTCCTATCCTTTGTTCTAGACTTGTGGTAAGCACCATCAGGGTATTTGTAAAGTGGGTAGTGTCATTTGTTTCGGTTGTGGCAAGCCAGGCCACAGAGTCAGAGATTGTCCTTACCCAGGTCCTCAGGGTTAGCAGAATCATCTTACAGTTCAGTCGCCCAAATCAGTAGGGTTCCACCTTCAGTGCTACTAGTGGGCAACATCAAAATTGACTCTATGCTCTCCAGACCCGACAAGGTCAGGAAAATTCTCCTGATGTAGTTACTGGTACGTTAAAGATCTTTCATATGCATTTTTATGCTTTGCTAGATCTATGAGCTTCCTTGTCTTTTGTTACTCCTTATATAGTAGTTAATTTCAGAATCAGTCCCAAAATTCTAGTAGAGCCCTTTTTATTCTCTACCCCAGTGGGTAAAACTATCATACCCCGGTGGGTATACAAGAACTACCCGGTTATGATATTTCAGAAAGTCACTTCAGCAGATGTAGATGAATTAGAGATCACTGATTTTGATGTCATTCTCAGCATGGATTGGCTTCATTCCTACTATTTCACAGTCGACTGCAGAAACAGAATAGTTCAGTTTTAGTTTCCTAATGAACCCATCCTAGAGTGGAGAGGTAGTGTATCCACTTTCAGAGGTCATCTTGCTTCCTACCTTTGGGCAAGGAAAATAATATCTATGAGATGTGTCTATCATCTTGTTCAAGTTATATAATCACGTTCCAAAACTCCCAGTCTTGATTTAGTCCTAGTAGTGAATGAATATTCAAATATCTTTCCTGAAGATCTTCTAGGCATTTCTCCCAAAAGGGGAAATAGACTTTGGTATTGATTTTGTTCCAGATACTCAGTCTATCTCTATTCCACCATACAGAATGGCACCAACAGAACGCAACGAATTGAAATTATAGTTGAAAGATCTCTTAGATAAGGGATTCATCAGACCCAGTGTTTCCTTATGGGGAGCACTAGTTTTATTCATGCGCAAGAAAGACGATTCTCTAAGAATGTGTACAGACTACCGTCAGCTCAATAAATGCATGATCAAGAACAAGTATCCTCTTCCCAAAATTGATGACTAGTTTGGCCAACTTCAGGGTGCTAGTTATTTCTCTAAGATAGACCTTAGATCCGACTATCATCATCTCAGAATTAGAGAATGTGAGATTCTGAAAACCACCTTCCGTACTCAGTATGGTCACTTCGAATTCTTAGTCATGTCATTTGGTCTTACCAATGCCCCATCCACTTTCATGGACTTGATAAACCGTGTGTTTAAGCAGTACTTGGATATGTTCATAATAGTTTACATAGATGATATTCTGGTCTATTTTTATAGTGAGCTTGATCATGCAGACCATCTCAGAGCAGTACTTCGGATTTTCAAAGATCATCATTTATTTGCCAAATTTAGTAAGTGCGAATTTTGGCTAAGGTCAGTAGTATTCCTTGGTCATATAATTTCTGGTAATGGCATTATAGTAGATCCTCAAAATACCAAAGCAGTAAGAAACTGGCCTCGTCCTATCTCTTCATCAGATATCAGGAATTTCATAGGTTTGGTTGGATATTACAGACGGTTTGTTAAGGGATTTTCTTCTATTGCATCTCCTATATCCAGATTGACTCAGAAGAAAGTCAATTTTCAGTGGTCAGACCCTTACGAGAAGAATTTTCAGGAGTTGAAAACTCAACTCACCTCAGCTCTAATCTTAGCTCTTCCAGATAGTTCAGATGGGTTCGTAGTGTATTGTGATAAATCTAGAATAGGTTTGGGTTATGTCCTTATGTAGCATGGTAAGTTCATAGCCTATGCCTCCAGACAGTTAAATCCCCATGAGAAGAATTATCCTACTCATGATCTTGAGTTAGCATCCATAGTCTTTGCCTTTAAGATTTGTAGGCATTATCTCTACGGTGTTCATGTAGATGTCTTCATAGATCAGAAGAGTATTTAGTATGTCTTTTGTTAAAAAGATCTCAATTTTCATCAAAGAAGGAGGTTAGATCTCTTGAACTATTATGACATGAGTTTCCTTTACCATCTGGGCAAGGCGAACGTAGTTGCCAATGCTCTCAGTAGACTATCTATGGGTAGTGTTACTCATGCTGAGAACGGTAAAAAGAAGTTAGCTAAGGAGGTCCATCAGCATACTAGATTAAGAGTTCACTTAGTCGATTCTTCAGAAGGTGGTGTATGTGTTTAGAGTAGTTCAGAATCATCTCTAGTTTCTAAGGTAAAAGAAAAGCAAGATATAGATCCCAACCTAGTCAATTCAAGAGAATCAGTTCAAGATTAGAAAATAGAGGTTTTATCCCAAGGGGGAGATAGTGTTCTTCATTGTCAGGGTCGTCTTTTTGTTTCAGATGTAGATGACTTAAGCAAGCGAATTCTGGCAGAAGCTCATAGTGTGCATTACTCTATTCATCCAGGGGCCACTAAGATGTATCGCAACTTGTGGGAGATCTATTAGTGGAGTTGGATAAAGAGAGATATTGTAGAGTTTGTAGATAAGTGCTCTATATGTTTGCAGGTTAAGAAAGAGCAGCAAAATCCTAAGGTAATTGTAGACAGGATAACCAAATCAGCATGATTTAGTTTGTGTCATTATAGATAGTATGACCAAATCAGCTTATATTCTTATAGTTCATACCTCTTATTCAGTTGAGGATTACGCCAAACTCTACATCAGAGAGTTGGTCAGATTGCAAGGTATCCCATTATCTATTATCATAGATAGAGGTACCCAGTTTACCTCTCAATTCTGGAAAGCATTCCAAAAGGGTCTTAGTACCCAAAGTTCATCTCATTACAGCCTTCCATCTTCAGACAGATGGTCAAGTAGAAAGGACCATTCAGACTGTAGAAGATATACAAAGGGCGTGTGTAATTGATTTCAAGGAAAGTTGGGATGACCACTTGCCTATGGTAGGAGATACAGATCTCCAATCAGTTGGTTCGAAGTTAGTAAGGCCTCAGTCATAAATCCTGACTTAGTATTCGATGCCTTAGATAAAGTCCAGTTGATATGAGATAGGCTCTGGGCTGCTCAGAGCTGACAGAAGTCTTATGTAGATGTTCATAGAAAAGATATCACGTTTTAGATTGCTGACTATGTCTACCTCAAGATCTCTCCCATGAAGGGAGTGAAGAGATTCAGCAAGAAAGGAAAGCTCAGTCCCCAATATATCAGTCCCTACAAGATTCTTAGTCGCTTTGGAAAGTTAGCTTTTGAGCTTTAATTACCTTCAGATTCAGACTTCATGTCTTGTTGATCAAGAAGTGCATAGGTGACCCAGCAATATTATTCCCTATTTAGAGCATGGATGTTCAGAATAGACTCTCTTATGAAGAGATCCAATTTGAAATCTTAGACTATCAGACTCGTAGATTGAGGAACAAAGAAGTCCCTCTTGTTAAAGTTCTTTGGCAAAATTAGTCCATTGAGGGAGCTACTTGGGAAGTAAAAGCAAACATGCATACCAAGTATCCTGACCTCTTCTCTGCAACTCAGATCAAGCTCAAGGTAACAGTTCTCCTTAAGCTTACTCAGTTCATGATTAGTATTCATCATGAACTTGGTATTCAGTTTCATGTTTAAGTTCCCTTGATAAACTTGGTATAATGTACCATTGCATATACATTTATGCATTCATGTACCATCTTAGAATTAAATTATGCACCAGGCATGCATTCTCATTGTGAGAAACTTCGTTCTTCAGAAGACTCAGTTATGCATTCATGAATCAGTTATACATGCATCAGATATGCATGTTTCGTATGTAATGTTCAGCTTATCAGTCATGGGATCATGTTCTAGTCATTCATGCTCAGTTCATCTTTAGCTTTTTATTTCACCTCTCAGTCAGTCTCATTCGTGAATGAATGTTCCCAAGGAGGAGATATTATAATACCCAAACAAATTCTTAGCTAATTTCATCCTAAAAATGTCTAGTATTAGCTTCTAAATTGAATGATGATTATTCCATGATAAATTTTCAATATTTTCACTTTTTTCATTTGGAAAATTCAATAAGTTTTTCATCGATATAAAATTTGCCTAAATCCGATAAACGGGTAAAAATTTATTCCTATTTCAAGTTCCCATCGTAAAATAGCTCCATATTGGTCAGAGGCACGTCGTGCCACGAGCTAAAATGGCAATTGTACTTTTCTAGTGGCTCAACGTGATTTACCCCACAATACACCAAATTTCCAGGTCACAAAGAGCAACGCGCTGGCTCCGCATCGCTCCATCCCTCCATTTCTAAATTATCAATTTCTAGTGACACAACGTGATAACTCCGCGTCCCGCCAGGGGCCAAGTTCGGGAAAAAAATTACTGAAATTAAAACACGAGTCCAGGGTTAACAGGGTAAATTTCCTACCCCTATTTAAACCCAATAACACGTCATTTAGCCATTCTTCACACAAAAATATACTAGTTTCTCTCAAGAACAAGCTAGGGTTTCTATTGGGGATTTAAATTCAAGCAGGTTTCATCGTCAATCTTCATGAAATCACAAGCCAAAGTATGCATAGTATTCATTCATGGACCCCCTTCGTCCATGAAGTCCAAGAATCATTTTCTAAATTTAAGATTTTGGATTTCATTTATGTTTTCATGATTTGGATATTCTTGTTCATATTGATAAATGAATAATTGAATCCTATTCCATGATTGGGCAATAGATTTCATGTGGGTTGATTAATATAGATATGAAATCATGCAAACCTGGGATTTAACCCTTGAATGGTGTAATTAGAGTTGAACCATGATGTTTAATTGTTGAACCATGATGTTTACATGTACTACGTCTATCATATGTTTGATTAAATGCCTAGATGAAGGAAAATTATTTAACTAGCATGATGATATCATGAAATCCCCATGTATGTACAAGTTATGCGTATAACATCTTTAGTGAAATGCTTCAATAAGTGTATTATGGTCATTATTATGTACTCCAATAAGTCATACTTTGTCAGTTTTTCTTCTATCGAATCCTGGGGGTACTTGTACCCGAAACATTAGCTCTGTACCCAGAGTCATGTCTCATTTTCATGATACTCTCAGTCAATCTATGATCCTTAGACTTCAGATAATTTTATGACTCAGGAAGAATCCATGATCTTATAAACTCAGCAGTTGTTAGATATTAGCAGTATTCCATCAGTTAACAGAATTTGGTAACTCAGTCCATATTCAGTTCAGTTTAGTTAATCATGTTCAGAGTCAATTCAGATGAGAGTAAGAATTATCACCGAGTGAACCTATGGATGGGAACTCACCTATTATATGTGGGTTTGATTTATAGATACAATCCTTGCATTCCAAAACTATGTAGCCAGCATAGGTTGAGACATCATAGCTTGCTATATGAGGGTATATGAGGTGTCTTAACCTATTATATGGGGGTTCCCACCGTTCTCACTAGAGTTACCTATTATATGAGGGTTTCTCACATGTTTTCCTTACTACTGGCGTGGCATTGACACCCTTCCAATCAGGGCACAGATTAGACCCCAGCTCATCTATTTTGGCATATTTGGGGTATGTCGATTAAAATAATACTTTCCACTGTTTCATGTTAGAATTAGGACTATCTGATACAGTCAATTAGTCTCTGTAATGGAACTAAAATAGTTCTTCAAAATTCAGGACTATCAGATATAGTCAACTCAGATACAATACGAAACTCAGATAGTTCCACTAGATTATGGACTATCAGATACAGTCATCCATGTTATCAGTATTCAGATTCAGTAATTATGTTATCATGGTGTTAGTTACAGTTATGTAATTATGCATGCATTCTCATGTTCATGTTAGACAGTCAGTTAGTATTAATCATACATGTGAACACGTGCACATAGCCTAGCTCACATGTATACTCAATACATTCCATTGTACTGACACATTTGCGATATGGTGCTATCTTTCTATGTTACATCATAGGTTCAGAGACACGAGCTCCAGATTAGCAGTAGATTTCAGTCTCAGCAGTTAGAGTAGAAGTGAGGACATGATTATTTCCTTACTATCTCATTGATTATCTTATTAGTTGGAGTTATTTGGGGGCATGTTCTATCAAATCCTTATTCAGATTATTCAGACATTAGAGGCTCTCAGACTAGATGTAGACTAGATACAGACTATTATGTTTCGGACTTTAGTTTTTGTTTTGGGTATTCTATTACCCCATATACATGTTATGTTATTTAGTTATGTTCAGTATTGAACCTTATGGCCTTTCAGTGTATGTTTTCGTATTTTCATATCATATTATGTAGTGTACAAGTACAGATATAAGTCATGGGTTAGCTGATGGTCTTTATGGGTTATGAGCACCATGTAGCATTCCGATTCAGAAAATTGGTTGGTATCAGAGCCTAATGTTCAATAAAGTCCTAGGAAATATGAAAGCGCATCTAGTAGAGTCTTGTACATGGGTGTGTTGTACGCCACATTTATGTGTAGGAGTCTATAAGAAGTTTTAGGAATAGTTTCCCATCTTTCAGTATTCATGTCATGCCAGTGAGCATAATCTTAAGTCAATCTCTCAGCCTAATCCATCTCTTCTCTTTATTTTAGAACATGCCTCCCAAGAGATGAAATCAGTCAGACCGTCAGCCCAAAGTCCCTTGGAAAATTATATTTCTCATACAGAGTTCAGGGCCGCATTTACAACTATTGCTCAATCAGTCATCGCACAAAATGAATGGCCAACAATTATTCCAACTAACCCATTGGCCAATTCAGCCGCAGCTAGGATTCAGGACTTTACCCGAATGAATCCTCCAACCTTTCTCAAGTATAAGGTAGATAAAGACCCTCAGGAATTCATTGATCAAGTTTAGAAGGTGATAGATATCATGGGGGTGACTACCGTTGAGAGTGCTGAGCTAGCCGCATACCAGTTGCATGATGTGTCTCATGCTTGGTTCAAATAGTGGAAGTCTAAAAGGTTTGATGATGCAGGTCCTATAGAGTGGGAGAATTTTGTCACTACATTTTTAGACAGATTCTTTCCCTAAGAGTTTAGAGAAGTTAAGGTTCTAGAATTCATCAACCTAAAGTAGGGCAATATGACGGTGAAAGAGTATTTTATAAAGTTTACCCAATTAGCCAGATATGCCCCTCATGTGGTTGCAGACGACATAGCTAAGATGAGTAAGTTCACTTCAGGGGAAACTGATAGTGTGGTTAATGAGTATAGATCCACTATGCTGAATAGTGACAAGACATTAGCCAGTCTTATGACTCATGCTTAGCAGATAAAAGAGCAAAAAGTTAAGCAGAGGAAAAAACAGAATAAGAAATCTAGGACATGAAGCTTTAATTTTAGTCAGCCTAAGTTAGAGGAAGACAATCATTCTCAGTTTTGTCCTAAGACATCAGTTCCAGCTCCTATAGCTAGTGCTCAGGTTCCTAAGTTCAGAGAGGGAAATAGAGATAGAGCACCAGGCTATATGACCCAGGGCAGTGATAGCAGTGCCCGCTCCTATCCTTTTTTCCAGACTTATGGTAAGCACCATCAGGGTGTTTGTAAAGTGGGTAGTGGCATTTGTTTCGATTGTGGAAAGCCAGGCCACAGAGTCAGATATTGTCCTCACCCAGTTCCTCAGGGTCAGCAGAACTGTCCCGCAGCTCACTCTGGTCACCCAAATTAGTAGGTTGCCACCTATAGTGCTACTAGTAGGCAACGCCCAAATAGACTTTATGCTCTCTAGAACCAACAAGATCAGGAAAATTCTCTTGATGTAGTTACTGGTACATTGAAGATCTTTCATGCACATGTTTTTGCTTTGCTAGATCCATGAGATTTCTTATCTTTTGTTCCTCCTTATATAGCAGTTGATTTTAGAACCAGTCCTATAATTCTAGCAGATCCTTTTTTAGTCTCTACCCAAGTAGGTAAAACCATTATATCCCGGCGGGTATACAGGAACTACCCAGTTATGATATTTTAGAAAATCACTTCAGCAGACCTAGTCAAATTATATATGACTAATTTTGATGTCATTCTCGGCATACATTAACTTCATTCTTGATATGCCACAGCTAACTGCAAAAGCAGAATAGTTTAGTTTCAGTTTCCTAATGAACCCGTCCTAGAGTGGAGGGGTAGTGTATCCGCTTTTAGAGGTCAGCATATTTCCTACCTTTGGGCAAGGAAAATAATATCTAAGGGATGTATCTATCATCTTGTTCGAGTTAAGGACTCTCATTCTAAAACTCACATTCTTGATTCAGTCCTAGTAGTGAATGAATATTCAGATATCTTTCTTGAAGATCTTCCAGGCATTCCTCCCAAAAGGGAAATAGACTTCGACATTGATTTTCTTCCAGATACTCAACCTATATCTATTCCACCATACAGAATGGCACCATAAGATCTCAGTGAATTGAAAGAACAGTTGAAGGATCTCTTAGATAAGGAATTCATCAGACCCAACATTTCCCCATGGGGTGCACCAATTTTATTCTATGCGCAATAAAGAAGGTTATCTCAGAATATGTGTAGACTACCGTTAAGATCTCTACCTTGAAGAGAGTGAGGATATTTGAAAAGAAGGGAAATTTCAGTCCCCAATATGTCGGTCCTTTCAAGATTCTTAGTCGTTTTGTAAAGGTAGCTTTTGAGCTCAAATTACCTTTAGATCTAGCCTCAGTTCATCAAGTTTTCATGTCTTATTGCTCAGGATGTGCATAAGTAACCCAGCAGTAGTAGTCCTTATTAAGAACATGGATGTTCAGAACACCCTCTCTTATAAAGAGATCCTAGTTGAAATCCTAGACTATCAGACTCGTAGATTTAGGAACAAAAAAGTCCCTCTTGTTAAAGTTCTTTGGCAAAATCAGTCCGTTGAGGGAGCTACTTAGGAAGTAGAAGCAGAAATGCGTTCCAAGTATCCTCACCTCTTTACCGCCAACTCATATCAAGCTCAAGGTAACAGTTCTCCTTAAACTTAAAAAATCAAGCAGACATGTGTTTATCATAAACATAGTATTCAGTTTCATGTTCATGTTCCTATGATAAACTTGGTATCTAGTAACATTGCATATACAGTCATGCATTCATGTGCCAGCTCAGTTATATAATTATGCATCGGGAATGCATTCTCATTATGAGGAACTTAATTCTTCATAACACTGAGTTATGCATTCATGAATCAGTTATACATGCATCAGATATGCATGTTCCGTATGTTATGTTCAACTTGTCAATCATGAGATCGCATTCCATTCATTACTGCTCAATTCATGTTTAGCTTTTTCTTTCCCCTCTCAGTCAGTCTCATTCGAGGATGAATGTTCCCAAGGGGGAGATATTGTAATACCTTAAATTTTTCATAGCTAATTTCATCCAAAAAATGTCTAGTATTATCTTTTAAATTGAATGATGATTATTTCATGAGGAATTTTGAATTTTTTCACTTTTTTCCATGTGGTAAATTCAATAAGTTTTCCATCGATATAAAATTTTCCTAAATCCGATAACTGGGTAAGAAGTTATGCCTATTTCAAGTTCCCATCATAAAACAGTGCCATATTGGTCAGTGGAGCACATTACCACAAGCTAAAATGACAATTTTCCTTTTCCAGTGGCTCACCGCAAATTTCCCCGCGACGCGCCAAAGTTCTAGGTCACAAAGAGGGGGAAATGTGATAGCTTTGCATCACGCCATCCCTTCATTTCCCAATGGTCAATTTCCAGTGACATGGCGTGATAACACCGTATCGCGGTAGGGGCCCAATTTGGGAAAAATTTTACTCAAATTACAATATGCGTCCAGGGTCAAAAGGATCAATTTCCTACCCCTATTTAAACCCAATAACATGTGATTTAGCCATTCTTCACCTAAAATATACTAGTTTCTCTCAAGTTTCTCCCAAGAACAAGCTAGGGTTTCTATTGGGGATTAAAATTCAAGAAGATTTCACCATCAATCTTCACAAAATCATGAACCAAGGTATGCATAGTATTCATTCATGGACCCCTTTCGTCCATGAAGTCCAAGAATCCTTTTCTAAATTCAATATTTTGTATTTCATTTATGTTTTCATGATTTGACTGCTCTTGTTCATATTGATAAATGAATAATTGAATCCTATTCCATAATTGGGAGATAGATTTCATGTGGGTTGCTTAATATATATATGAATTCATGCAAACCTAGGATTTAACCCTTGAATGGTGTAATTAGAGTAGAATCATGATGTTTAATTGTTGAACCATTATGTTTACATGTACTGCGTCTATTATATGTTTTATTAAATGCCTAGATGAAGGAAAATTGCTTAACTAGCATGATATCATGAAATCCCTATGTATGTACAAGTTATGCCTATCACATGTTTAGTGAAATGCTTCAATTAGTGTATTACGGTCATTTAATATGTACTCCAGTAAGTCATGCTTTGTCAGTTTCTCTTCTATCGATTCCTGGGGGTACTTGTACCCAAAACATTAGTTGTGTGCCTAGAGTCATGTCTCATTTTCACAATACTCTCAGTCAAGCTACGATCCTTAGACTTCAAATAGTCTTATGGATTAAGAAATCTCCATGATCTTATGAACTCGGTCAGTTTTCAGATATCAGCAGCATTCTGTTAGTCAACAAAATTCAGTAACTCAGTCCATGTTCAATTCAGTTTAGTTAATCATGTTCAGAGTCAATTCATATGTGAGTAGGAATTAGCACCAAGTGAACCCAAGGATGGGAACTCACCTTTCATATGAGGGTACGATTCTTAATAGCAATTCTTAATTTCCAAAAATATGTAGCCAGCATAGGTTGAGACGTCATAGCCTGCTATATAAGGGTAGATGAGGTGGCTTAACCTATTATATGAGGGTTCCCACTATTCTCACTAGACTTACCTATTATATGAGGGTTTCTCACATGTAGTCCTTGCCAGTGGCACGGTATTGACACCCTATTAATCAGGGCACAAATTGGACTCCAGCTCAGCTATTATGGCATATTTGGGGCATGTCGATCAAAATGCTAGTTTCCACAGTTTTATATTATAGAATCAGGAGGTCAGATACATTCAATTAGTCTCAGTAATAGAACTCGGATAGTTATTCAGAACTCATATAGTTATTCAGAATTCAGGACTATCAGATACAGTCAACTCAGATACAATACGAAACTCAGATAGTTCCACCAGATTTAGGACTGTCAGATACAGTCATCCATGTTATTAGTATTTAGATTCAGTAATCACATTATCATAGGGTCAGTTATAGTTACGTAATTATGCATGCATTCTCATATTCATGTTAGACAGTCAGTTAATATTAATTATGCATGTGAACCCTTGCACATAGCCTAGCTCAAATGTATACTCAGTATATTCTATTATACTAACGCATTTGTGCTATGGTGCTTTCCTTTTATGTTACACCATAGGTTCAGAGACACGAGCTACAGATCAGCAGTAGATTCCAGTCTCACTAGTCAGAGTAGAAGTGAGTCCTCATCCTTCGAGGACATAATTATTTCTTTACTATCTCATTGATTAGCTTATTAGTTGGAGTTAGTTGGAAACATGTCCCATCAACTCCTTATTCATATTATTCAGACATTAGAGGCTTTCAGACTAGATTAGACTAAATACAGACTATCATATTTTAGTCTTTAGTTTTTGTTTTGGGTATTCTTTACCCCACACTTATGTTATGTTATTCAGTTATGTTCAGTATCGAACCTTATGTCCTTGCAGTGCATGTTTCTGTATTTTCATGTCATATTATGCAGTGTATAAGTACAGATATTAGTCATGCATTAACTTGTGGTCCTTTGGGGGTCATGAGCACCGTGTAGCATTCCTGTTTAGAAAATTGGGGTGTTACAAACTTGGTATCAGATCCTAAGGCTCAATAGAGTCCTAGAAAGTTTGAAATCCGCATCTAGTAGAGTCTTATACATGGGTGTGTTGCATGCCATTTATGTGCAGGAGGATATAAGATGTTTTAGGAATAGTTTCCCATCTTTCAATATTTATGTCATTCTAGTGAGCATAATCTTAAGTCAATCTCTCAGTCTAATCCATCTCTTCTTATTATTTCAGAACATGTCTTCCAAGAGAAGAAATTAGTCAGTCCCTTAGCCCAAAGATCCCTTGGATGATCATGTTTCTTATACGGAGTTCAGGGCCACATTTACAACTATTGCTCAATTAGTCACCGCTCAGAATGAACAACCAACAGTTATTATGGCCAACCCATTGGCCAATTCAACCGCAGCTAGGATTCGAGACTTCACCCGAATGAATTCTCTGACCTTCCTTGGGTCTAAGGTATATGAAAACCCTCAGGAATTCATTGATCAAGTTCAGAAAGTGATTGACATCATAAGGGTGACTCCTATTGAGAGTGCTAAGCTAGCCGCATACCAATTATAGGATATGGCTCATGCTTGGTTCAAATAGTGAAAGTCCAAAAGGTCAGATGTTGCAGGACCTATAGAGTGGGAGGAGTTTTTCACTGCATTTTTAGATAGATTCTTTCGTCAAGAGCTTTGATAAGATAAGGTGATAGAATTCATCAACCTCAGGTAGGTCAATATGATGGTGAAAGAGTATTCTCTAAAGTTTACTCAATTAGCCAGATAAACCCCTCATGTGGTTGTAGACGGCAGAGCCAAGATGAGTAAGTTTGCTTTAGGGGTAAATGATAGTGTGGTTAATAAGTGCATATCCACCATGCTGAATAATGACATGACTTTAGCCATGATTATGAATCATGATCAGCATATAAAAGAGCAGAAAATTAAGCAAGGGAAAATAGAATAAGAAAGATAGGACAGGTAGCTTCAATTTTGGTCATCCTAAGTCGGAGGGAGGCAATCATTCTCAATTTCTTCCTAAGACGCCAGTTCCAGCTCCTTCTACATCTAGTACTCTAGTTCTTAAGTTCAGAGAGAGAAATAGAGATAGAGTGACAGGATTTAAGACCCTAGGCAGTGTTAGCAGTTTCTGCTCCTATTCTCTTTGGCAGACTTGCGGTAAGCACCATCAAGGTATTTGTAGAGCGGGTTGTGGCATTTGTTTTGATTAGTGCAGGCCAGACCACAGAGCCAGAGATTGTCCTCAGCCATATCCTTAGGGTCAGCAGAATCATCCCACAGCTCAGTCCAGTCACTTAAATCCGCAGGGTGCCACCTCAAGTACTACTAGTGGGCAACGCCCAAATAGACTCTATGCTCACCAAACCTGACAAGGTCAGGAAAATTTTCCTAATGTAGTTACACGTGTGTTGCAGATCTTTTATATGCATGTTTATGCTTTGCTAGATCCATGAGCTTTCTTGTCTTTTGTTACTCCTTATATAGCAGTTGATTTTAGAATCCATCCTGAAATTCTAGCAGACCCCTTTTCAGTGTCTACCCTAATAAGTAATACCATCATATCCCGGCGGGTATACAGGAACTGCCCAGTTATAATATTTTAAAAAGTCTCTTTAGCAGACATAGTCGAATTAGAGATGAATAATTTTGATGGTATTCTTGACATGGATTGGATTTATTCTTTCTATACTACAGTTGACTGCAAAAATAGAATAGTTCAGTTTCAGTTTCCTAATGAACCCATCCTAGAGTAGAGGGGTAGTGTATCCGCTTTTAGAGGTCATCTTGTTTCCTACCTTCGGGCAAGGAAAATGATATCTAAGGGCTATGTCTATCATCTTGTTCAAGTTAATGACTCGCATTCCAAAACTCCCAATCTTGATTCAGTCCTAGTAGTGAATGAATATTCAGATGTTTTTCCCGAAGATCTTCCAGAAATTCCTCCCAAAAGGAAAATAGACTTTGGCATTGATCTTCTTCTAGATACTCAACCTATCTCTATTTCACCATAAAAAATGGCACCAGTAGAACTCAGTGAATTAAAATAATAGTTGAAGGATCTCTTAGATAAGGGATTTATCAAACCAAGTATTTCCCCGTGGGGCGTACTAGTTTTATTCGTGTGAAAGAAAGATGGTTCTCTCAAAATATGTATAAACTAATGTTATCTCAATAAAGCATAGTCAAGAACAAGTATCCTCTTCCCAGAATCGATGACTTTTTTGACC
Source organism: Capsicum baccatum var. pendulum (assembly GCA_030864225.1). Classification (NCBI taxonomy): domain Eukaryota; kingdom Viridiplantae; phylum Streptophyta; class Magnoliopsida; order Solanales; family Solanaceae; genus Capsicum; species Capsicum baccatum. Next base: position 16,545,604 of record CM061550.1, read on the forward strand.
AACTTCTGGGTGCTAGTTATTTCCATAAGAAAGACCGCAGATCCGGCTATCATCAGCTTAGAGTTAGAGAATGCCACATTTTGAAAATAGCCTTCCATACTCGGTATGGTTACTTCAAATTCTTAGTCATGTTATTTGGTCTTACCAATGTCCCAGCCGTTTTCATGCACTTGATGAACCATGTGTTCAAGCAGTACTTGGATATGTTTGTCATAGTCTTCATAGATAATATTTTAGTCTATTCCCGTAGTGAGCGCGATCATGCAGTCCATCTTAGAACAGTACTTCAGACTCTCAGAGATCATCATTTATTTGAAAAATTTAGTAAGTGCAAATTTTAGCTATGGTCAATAGCATTCCTAAGTCATATCATTTTCGGTGATGGCATTATAGTATATCCTTAAAAGACCAAAGCGATAAGAAACTGGCCTCGCCCTGTCTCTCCATCAGATATCAGGAGTTTCTTAGGTTTGACTAGCTATTAAAGATGGTTTGTTAAGGGATTTTGTTCTATTGCATCTCCTATGTCCATATTAACTTAGAAAAAAGTCAAGTTTTAGTAGTCAAACCCTTGCAAGAAGAGTTTTCAAGAGTTGAGACCCGACTTACCTCAGCTCCAGTCATAGCTCTTCCAGATAATTTAGATGAGTTCGTAGTGTATTGCAATACATCCTTATTAGGTTTGGGTTGTGTCCTAATATGGCATGGTAAGGTCATAGCCTATGCCCCCAAATAGTTATAGCCCCATGAGAAAAATTATCCTACTCATGATCTTGAGTTTTCACAAGTAGTCTTTGCCTTGATAATTTTGAGGCATTATCTCTATGATGATCATGTAGATGTCTTGACAGATCATAAGAGTCTTCAGTAGGTCTTTTCTCAAAAATATCTCAATCTTTGTTAGAGAAGGTAGTTAGAGCTCTTGAAATATTATGACCTGAGTGTCCTTTGTCATTTGGGAAAGGATAACATAGTGGCCGATGCTCTCAGTAGACTGTATATGGGTAGTGTTACTCATGTTGAGGACAGTAAGAAAAAGTTAGCTCAGGAGGTCCATCAGCTTGGCAGATTAGGTGTTCGCTTTATCAATTCTTCAGAATGTGGTGTATGTATTTAGAGTATTTTAGAATTATCTCTAGTTTTTGAGGTGAAAGAAAAGCAAGATAGAGATCCTAACCTATTCAAGTTAAGAGAATCAGTTCAGGATCAGAAAATGAAGGTTTTCTCCTAAGGGGGAGATGGTGTTCTTTATTATCAGGGTCTTCTCTGTGTTCTAGGTGTAGATGACTTAAGGTAGAGAATTCTTTCAAAAAGTTCATGTTGTGGGTTACTCTATTCATATAGGGGACACTAAGATGTACCACGACTTACGGGAGATCTATTGGTAGAGTTGGATGGAGAGAGATATTGCTGAGTGTGTATATAAGTACTCTACATATTAGCAGGTTAAGATAGAGCATCAGAAGCCTAGCGGGTCCATATAGGAGTTCATTATTCCTACTTGAAAGTGGGAAGAAGGGAACATGGACTTTATGACAAGTTTGCCCCGAATTCATCATCAGCAAGATTTAGTTTGGGTCATTGTAGATAGGATGACCAAATCAACTCATTTTCTTCCAGTTCATACCTATTATTCAGCCGAGCATTACGTGAAACTCTATATCAAAGAGTTGGTTAGATTTCACGGTGTCCCATTATCTATTATCTCAGATAGAGGTACCTAGCTTACCTCTTAGTTCTGGAAAGCATTCCAAAAAGATCTAGGTACCCAAGTTTATCTCTATACAACCTTCCATCCTCAGACAGATGGTCAAGAAGAAAGGACCATTTAGACTTTAGAAGATATTCTAAGGGTGCATGCAATTGATTTCAAGTGAAGTTGGGATGAACACTTGTCTTTGATTGAGTTTGCATACAATAATAGCTATTATTATAGTATTTAGATGGCTCCATTTGAAGCTCTCTATGGTAGGAGATGCAGATCTCCAATTGATTGGTTCGAAGTTAGTAATGCCTTAGTCGTAGGGCCTAACTTGGTATTCGACGCATTAGAGAAAGTCCAGTTAATACGAGATAGACTCCGGGCTGCTCATAGTCGATAGAGGTCTACTCATAGACGATAGAAATATTACGTAGATATTTATAAAAAAATATATTGAGTTCGAAATTGGTGACTATGTCTACCTCAAGATCTCTCCCATGAAGGGAGTGAAGAGATTCAGCAAGAATAGAAATCTCAGTCCCTGATATATCGGTCCCTTCAAGATTCTTAGTCGCTTTGGCAAGGTAGCTTATGAGCTCAAATTGCCTTCAGATCTAGCCTCAGTTCATCCAATCTTTCATGTCTTGTTGCTCAAGAAATGCATAGGTAACCCAATAGTAGTAGTCCCGATTCAGAGCATGGATGTTCAAAACAGCCTCTCTGATGAAGAGATCACAGTTGAAATCCTAAACTATCAAACTCATAGATTGAGGAATAAAGAAGTCCCTCTTGTTAAATTTCTTTGGAGAAATCAATCCGTTGAGGGAGATACTTGGGAAGCAGAAGCAAACATGTGTACCAAGTATCCTCACCTTTTCTTCGCGAACTCAGATCAAGCTCAAGGTAATAGTTCTTGTTAAGCTTACTCAATTCATGATTAGTGTCCATCACGAACTTGGTATTCAGTTTCATATTCCTATGATAAACTTTGTATCAAGTACCATTGCATATACAGTCATGCATTCACGTACCAGCTCAGTTATGTAATTATTCACCAGGCTTGCATTCTCATTTTGAGAAAATTAGTTCTTCAGAACACTCAGTTATGCATTTATGAATCAGTTATACATGCTTTATGTTTATCTTTTTGTTTCCCCTCTCAGTCAGTCTCATTCAAGGATGAATGTTCCCAAGGGGGTGATACTGTAATACCCCAAATTTTTCTTAGCTATTTTCATCCCAAAATGTCTAGTATTTTCTTATAAATTGAATGATGATTATTCCATGAGGAATATTCAATATTTTAACTTTTTGTCAAGTGGAAATTTCAATAAGTTTTCCATCGAGATAAAATTCACCTAAATTCGATAACCGGGTAAGAAGTTATGTCTATTTCAAGTTCCCTTCATAAAATAGTGCCATATTGGTCAGTGGCGCGCCTCGCCACGAGCTAAAATGGCAACTGTCCTATTCCAGTGGCTTAGTGTGATTTCCCCTACGACGCACCAAAGTTCTAGGTCACAAAGAAGAGGCAACACGATGGCTCTGCGTCGCGCCATCCCTCCATTTCCAATTAATAATTTCCAGTGACACGGCACGATAACACACATCACGCCAGGTTCCCATTTTGGAAAAAAATTTACTGAAATTATAAGACGCGTCCAGGGTTAAAAGGGTCAATTTCCTACCCCTATTTAAACCTAATAACACGTGATTTAGCCATTATTCAACAAAAATATACTAGTTTCTCTCAAGAAAAAGCAAGGTTTTCTATTGGGCATTCAAATTCAAGAAGGTTTCACCATCAATCTTCACAAAATCATGAACCAAGGTGTATGCATAGTGTTCATTATGGACCCTTTTCGTCCATGAAGTCCAAGAATCCTTTTCTAAATTCAAGATTTTGGATTTCAATTGTCTTTTCATGATTTGGTTGTTCTTGTTCATGTTGATAAATGAATAATTGAATCCTATTCCATCATTGGGTGATAGATTTCATGTGGGTTGATTAGTATAGATATAAATTCATGCAAACCTAAGATTTAACCCTTGAATGGTGTTATTAGAGTTGAACCATGATGTTTAATTCTTGAACCATGATGTTTACATGTACTACGTCTATCATATGTTTGATTAAATGCCTAGATGAAGGAAAATTGCTTAACTAGAATGATATTATGAAATCTCCATGTATGTACAAGTTATGCCTATCACATGTTTGGTGAAATGCTTTAATGAGTGTATTACGGTGATTATTATGTACTCCAGTAAGTCATGCTTTGTCAGTTTCCCTTCTATCGAGTCCTAAGGTTACTTGTACCTAAAACATTAGCTGTGTGCCTAGAGCCATGCCTCATTTTCACGATACTCTCAGTCAAGCTACGATTCTTAAACTTCATACAGTCTTATGATTCAAGAAATCTCTATGATCTCATGAACTCAGTCAGTTGTCAAATATCAACAGTATTCTGTCAGTCAACAAAATTTAGTAACTTAGTCCATGTTCAATTCAGTTCAGTTAATCATGTTCAGAGTAAATTCAGATGGGAGTAGGAATTAGCCAAGAATGAACCCAAGGATGGGAACTCACCAGTTATATTAGGGTGTGATTCTTAGAAGCAATCCTTGCATTCCAAAACTATATAGCCATCATAGGTTGAGACATGGCTTAACCTATTAAATGAGGATTCCCACCGTTCTCACTAGAGTTACCTGTTATGTGAGGGTTTCTTACATGTTATCCTTACTAGTGGCACAGTATTGACACCCTTCTAATAAGGGCACAAATTGGACCTCAACTTAGTTATTATGGCACATTTGGGGCATGCCGGTTAAAATACTACTTCCCACAGTTTCATGTTACAAAATCAGGACTGTCAGATATAGTCAATTAGTCTCAGTAATAGAACTCACATAGTTATTCAGAATTCAGGACTGTCATATACAGTCAACTTAGATACAGTATGTAACTCAACTAGTTCCACCAGATTTAGGACTGTCAGATACAGTCATCTATGTTATCAGTATTCAAATTCAGTAATCACGTTATCATTGTGTCAGTTACAGTTTTGTAATTATGTATGCATTGTCACATTCATGTTAGACAGTTAGTTAGTATTAATCATGCATGTGAAACCTTGCACATAGCCTACGTCACATGTATACCCATTAAATTCTATTGTACTGACGTATTTGCGCTATGATGCTTTATTTTTATGTTCCACCATAGGTTCAGAGATACAAGCTCCAGATCAGCAGTAGATCTGAGTCTCATTTTTTAGAGTAGAAGTGAGTCCTTATCCTTTGAGGACATGATTATTTCTTTACTATCTCATTGATTAGCTTATTAATTGGAGTTAGTTAGGGACATGTCCCATCAACTCCTTATTCATATTATTCAAACATTAGAAGCTTTCAGACTAGATATAGAATACCATGTTTCAGACTTCAATTTTTGATTTAGGTATTCTATTATCCCACACACATGTTATGTTATTTAGTTATGTTCAGTATTAAACCTTATGGCCTTTTAGTGCATGTTTCTGCATTTTCATGTCATATTATGCAGTGTATAGGTATAGATATTAGTCATGAGTTATATTATGGTCCTTCGGGGTCATGATCATCGTGTAGCATTTCGATTCAGAAAACTAAGGAGTTACAGATTACTCCCCCAATTCCTCATTTCCCTGGGTTGCCTGTGCAGGCTTTATCAGTAACAAGTTTGAAGGATTTGATTAGGGGGATCGACTTAACATAAATATCAGTAGTGTGAGGCTTTGCAGTGACAGGTTTTAAATAATAGAACTCAACGACTTGAGTATAGGAGTTCTTAAAGAAAGGTCTATTGGTGTGACTATTGAAGAAATTTTCATTCCTAGTAGTTCAAATAGTCTAGAGTGAAAAGGAGAGAATGGTAGACCAAGGAAGAAGATTTTTAAACTTTTTGTTTTTGATTTCCCTCATGTTGTATCCCAATTTTCCTTCTTGAGGTGTATTATAGACACAGGTGAAGGGTTAGAGTTCTTTTGCATCATGTCATTCTAGAAGTGGGTGGTGATGGGCATGATGTAACAATGTGGTCTACATTCTCTCTAGGGTGTTGCCATATTTTGCACATATTGTCCACATATATGCCCATTCCATTGAGAGTATCACAACAAGGGAGTCTTTCATGGTGGAGGAGCCAAATAAAGTGCTTTATTTTATTAGGCACATGTATCCAAGATCCAGGTGAAAGAGTTGTTGAGCCTACTCTGTTCCTTGATGCTGTTGTATAGGATAAGGTTGTAGACACTCTTACTGGTAAAAATCTCATCACCAGTCAAACCCCAAACAATCTTATCTTCTTTTAGTTTAGGATTGAAAAAAGAAAGATCTTGTAATTGTATGGATGATACTGGGGGAAAGGTTAAGGCTGAAGGAGTCAAAGTCCCAGGACCTATTTTGCCAGACTTCAAAGAGTTTGGTGTTTAGTTGTCTTTCCATAAAAGGTCATGTAATGGAATTTCTAAGTAGAGGGTGGTCTAGGATCTATTTGTCAGACCAGAAGTTGATGAGGTCTTTATTGTGGATAACCCATTGAGAAGCTTGCTTGCAGATGTTCCAACCCTTTATTATCCCTTTCAAGTTCTAGAGCTGGTATCATTGCAGAGTATTCCCTTGGAGCCATGTTTGGAGTGAAATATAGAGGATCTGAAAGTGTGAGGGTTAAGATTAAGTCTCTATGCCAGTCTTGCGAGCATTGAGAGATTCTTTAATTCAGACTTTTGGACACCTAACCCACCCTGGCTTTCTGGCAAGGTGATGGTGTTCCAGTTTAGCAGGTGGAGATTTTTTTTCTTCTCAGTGGTTCCCCAAATGAAGTTCCTCTGAGTCTTATTGATGATTTTTAGGATTTTAGAGAGAGGTTGTATGAATTGCATTACATGATTTAGAATGCAATCAAAGGAGGTTTGAGCAAAATTTTCCCTTCCTGCCAAGTTTAGGAACTTAGTTTTCCAATTTGCTAACTTGTTCCTGAGGTTATCAATGATGAACTGTAAGTCAGAGTTGGTTGGGTGCTTTTGCAATATAGGAAATCCAAGTTATTTGCCAAATGAGTTCCTTGCCTTGATGGAAAGGATGTTGGACAGGTTAAAGATAGTGTCCCTATTACAGTTTGTAGAGAAGATGGCTTTGGATTTTAAGGGTTTTATCCTAATTCCAGAATAGGAGCTAAATAAAAAGAGGGTTCTGTTGATGGTTGTGCAGTTTTTTTATGTCAGCCTTAGCCAAAAGAGTTAGGTCATCTGCAATCAAAAGGTGAGAAATCTTGGGCCCTAGGTGGGTAATAGAAATAGGATCCTAATTGAGAATGTCCACTTCATGGTTGATCCTCGTAGAAAGCATTTCCATGCAAAGGATAAATAAATAGGGGATGATAGGGTCCCCCTTCCTAATTCCTCTAGTTGGTTTGAAGAAGTTAGTTTTTCCCCCATTAACAATGATAGAAATGGAGGTGGAGGTTATGCAATACATGATGAGAATGATAAGGTCTTTTCAAAAATTAAAGAATAGAAGGGAAAGTCTGATGAATGACCATTCCAGCCGATCAAAGGCTTTTTCAAGGTCAATTTTGAGGATCTTGTGCCCTGTTTACCTTTCATTTTTTAGAAGTGGATTATGAATTCCTAAACTATTATGGCATTATCAAAAGCTCTTCTTTTTTTTATAGGAAACTTGCTTGATTTTTGCCAATAATTATAGGAAGGAAGGGCTTGATTTTATTCACAATAATTTTTATGATGATCTTGTACTAGGTGTTACAGAGCCGAATAGGTCTGTAATTTTGTAGGATGGTAGAATTGGGGCATTTAGGGATAAGGCAAAGGTAGGATAAGGCCGAATAGGTCTATAATTTTGTAGGATGGTAGAATAGATCATCCTCATTGACGGTACCATTATTACCACATTCTTTGCCAAGTCCTGATTCACTACTGGGCAAAGGACAAAGGAACATTTCAGTATATTCGTCGGGTAGTTTAGTATGTATTTTTTATCTTCTTTCACCTTTAATACCATAAGGGCCGTAGAGTTTAGATTTGAGATTTTGGTTAACGCGGTCCTATATAGGTTCCTTTCTAGTATGTACAACATCATGCCTGGGTGTTGAGATACTGATTCTGAGACTTGTAGTTGACGGGGTAGAGGAGAAATAGCTTATGGGGAGAAAAATGGTATTGGCATGAATGCTAGGGAGTCCAGCTTGATTGGTTGAGACTTCCATGGGAAGAAAATTGGATTGGTTGAGACAGCTTCGTGTGGAGTGAAGAATGAGGTCTTTGTTATGTTTTTCATGTTGGGAAAGAGGCTGAGGAAGTGAGTGAAGTTCCAAAGGCCCTATATGATCTGAAGAAAACCCGACATTGTGGTTGTCAAGTTCGGCATCAGGTTGTTGGTAGACCACATTTGGTTGACTAAGTGTTCCAGAGAGATGCACATTCCCTCCATAACTAGTTAAGCTAGTTTTCGGTCGTTTTGAATGACTATCAGGGATTGAGAGCCATTGACCTCCAGCATGAAGGTGGTTGCATGACCTCTCAGCCCCATCTCTATTCATGATTGGGGTTGAATAGAGAGGAGGGCTGGTGGGGTTGCATAGACCGTGGGAGAGTTGTTTTAGATCGTGGCTTCATATAGTATCGGAGACAAATTGAGTGGGGAGATTTGAATGTGTTGGTGAGGAGGGATGGGAGCATCCATTTTCGTTAATAGCATACAAATAGGAATAAGTAACTTCATGTGAGAGTGAAGTATTGAGTGATGATTGGAAATCTTTTGGAGTAAATTTTATAGAGGTGTGATTGGATGAGAGAGTGAAAGTAGGAATAGGGTTAATATTTTTTCAAGAAAGGCATGACACTGGGCTAGAGTCTTGTGTCAAGTGTACATGCATGCAAAGGGATAAAGTTGATGAGGGATTGGCCGTTAATTGAGAAATATCAATTGGGGAGTTGTTATACAATAAAATATTTTTGGGAGGGTTTGTAAAATTTATTGATGGGGTCTTAAGTTCCTTGGTATTTCCAAGTGGATGATCAGTTCCATAAGGAAGATTAATTTTATTTTCGGAATAGTAGAGGGTATAGAGATGGCATTAAGAGATGTATTGAGATCAGTAATTGTATTCGTAGTGTTTCCTTGGGAATGTTTGGTACTAATACCCGCATTGTGGTAATGGTCAGTACGGGGAGGAGTGACATTACAATTAATAGAATTAAAGGTGTTGGTAGTGTGCGATAATTTTGATTGGGGGGGAAGAGGAAAGTTTTAACGAACTTACCTTTTCTTGGCATTTCTTACCTGGGTTAGCTGTTTTTTTTTTCTTCTCGGAAATTGCACCGTTTTCCAATCTTCCATTGGGGAAGTATGCTCCTTAGGGGCTTGTGAGGGTGTAGTTCCATCCTGTAATTCCTTTGCCTTCTGGGGATTATGGAATGATCAATCATTTTCACTGTGACCAAGATGGCCACATTTCTTGCGTAGAAATCCATCAGCTTCATAAATAATATGTTATAGATGATGGCCAATTCGAATCCAGGTTAGGACTGGTGTGTCAAAGCACATATGGACACAGAGGCGGGCATATCGTCCCCTAAGCATGGCACTAGTACAAGCGTAAATTTTCAGCAATTTACCAATGGAGTTTCCCACTTTTTGAAGAAGTATGTTATCATAGTACACTGTGGAAGTTGGGGTAGACGAATCCAAACAGCAGAGGAATTTAAGACTGCTTTCTCTGGCATGAAATTAGGCACCCATTTTTGGATCGAAAGATAATGACCATAAACAAACCATGGTCAATTGTTTAAAACAAAATTCATTTTGTCTATGTTGGAAAATTTAAGAATATAGTAGTTTGAACCAAGATCAATTAGTTGGACTTGATCCATGAACTTCCATAATTGTTCTAATTTACTTCAAAGGGTTTGATGGTTGATACGAAGACTCGTTAGCTTAATGATGAGGGAGTATTTTCAAGGTGCATATAACCTGAGATTATCCTCTTGAGTTAAGTTGATGAATTTAATACCATGGAGGAGATGAGAGTTGTTTTCCAGGTGCAGCAAGGAGTCTGATTCATCAAGCATAGGACTATCATTCATAGGGCTATCACTCATAGAAGGATGTTTTTTATATTTCATCACCAGCAAGTTTATCTTTGAAGCTGGGGGGGGGGGGGAGGGGGGAGGAATCTGGAGGTTTTGGCAGTAGTTCAAATGGCAGGGATGAAGAAGCTTTGTTACTTTCGGAGGAAGTTTGAAAGAGCATTTTTCCCTAACGTGTGAACAAGTTGCATATTATATTTGTATATATAGACCTACAAAAAAAAAATAGTTTTATAACTAACAAATAACTGTGTATAGTAATTTTTTAAAACCTTTATCATACCATACAAATTAAGCTATTGCTTTATGTATTTGATGCATAAGACAACATTAGATACATATATAAATACAGTTAATTACCTTATTTTTAGGTAACAACTGGAGTTTAAATAGGTAAAAGAATTTCAGCTTCCTTAAATCACGTTCACCCAACTATTTAAAAATTAATTGAAGATTGTATTTCTGAAAATAGAATTTTTTTGACAAGTTTCAAAACTCAAAATAGATTTGAATAATAAAATAATTGTTTTATATTTTTCTCTCTTTTCTTTTTCTTCTTTTTCAGTTTTCCTTCGTATTTTTCATTTTTTATTTTTTGTTGCTTCTTTTCTCTTTGCAATATTTCTGTATACTTTTTCTTTTTTAGTTTCTTCCATCATTTTATTTACATTTTCTTTTTTCTTTGCACTTTTTTTAGTATTCGCTTTTTTCTTTATTTTTTCATTTCTGTTTTTTGTTTGTTTCTTTTCTTTTTTTCCTTTTTTTTAATATAGTTTTTTCTCATTTTTTTATTGTTGTATTCTATATTTATTTAATTTTTATATTTTATATTTATTTGTATCAATTATATATATATATATATATATATCCATCCTGCTTAATGTTTCATTACGCTCTTATTTACTATTCTTTGTCTTGAGTCGGGGGTCTATCAGAAACAACCTCTGTACTTCTTCGTTGGTAGCGGTATGGACAACGCATATTTTATCCTTCCCAGATCCCACTTTGTGGGAATACACTGAATTTGTTGTTGTTATTGTTGTTATTATTTAAATATATATATATATATATATATATATATATATATATATATATATATATATATATATATATTTTAAATAATTTATTAGCTATATTTTGAATAGTTTACCTGTGAATATGCACAATTTATCTTTCGTATTTGTGTACAAATAAGTACATGTATTAATTGTATTTACTTGAGTCTAAAATAAACAAATATGCAATATACCATTTAATACAAATATAGTGTTAGTATTTGTGTATCAAATTTATCATTTGTATTTGTATATAAATAAACATATATTATTTATTTATGTATGGTTCAAGTCATATAAATATGTATCGTTTGATGCAAATGTAATATTTATATTTGTATAATTTATCATTTGTATTGTATTGTTTAATTTGTATGAATAAAACACAATACATATCAATGAATATATACACAAGTGTTCATAGAAAGAAAATAGCAATTCTTTTTCACTTGTTTAAAATATAAATGATGCAATCAACTACAAATTCAAATACGAATAAATGAAATTATAAATATAAATAAATATAACTTAATAATACAAATACAAAATATTTTTTAAAACTACAAGTGTATCAATGAAAGTAAAATAAAAAAAAAAAAAAAAAAAATACTAACAAAATAAAATCACAAAATAAAAATACAATATGCAATCAACACTAAAATACAAACACAAAAATATTCTTTAAAATACAAGTGCGAATTGTATAAAATATAAATGATAGTGCGAATCATAAAATTTAAATACAAATTATAAAATACAAATACAAGTGCAAAATATAAAGTAAAAATATAAGTAAAAATTATAAAATACGTACAAATACAAGTGTGAACAATAAAGTACACATACAATTGTATCAACGAATATAAAATATAAATAATGGTACCAATACTAATACAATAAATGATTATGTTATTTTCGTTATCTCAATGACTTGTACTTGACATTTTCATATTTTCAAAAATTCAAGGAAAATATAAAATAAAACCAAAAGAAAATAAATAAATAAATAAATATATATATATATATATATATATATATATATATATATATATATATATATATAATAGAAAATAGAGATAGAAGAGCAAAAAAAACCACAAAAATAGAAAAAGAAAAAAAATGAAAAATAAAAAACCCAAAAAGAAAAAGAAGTGAAAAGGAAAAAAAAAGAAAGAGAAATAAAAGTTAGAAAAAGAAGAGTAAAAATGAAAGTGAAAAGAAATGTATAAAAAAAAGAAAAAAAAAAGAGGAAGAAAACAAAAATAGGAAAAGAAAAATAAAAATATGAGAAAGAAAAACATAAAAAAATAAAAATAAAAATCAATATAGAAAAAAATGAAAAAGGAATTAAAAAAAAAGAAAGAAGAGAAATAAAGCACAGGAAAAAGGTTAAAAGAAAAAGAAATCAATATAGAAAAAAAAAATCAAAGTCATAATTAATAAAAATGATGAAGAAAACTAAAAAGAGAAAAAAAAAAAGGTTAGGGATATAAGAGAAAGAAAGAGAAAAATAAGGGAAAAAAAAGAGTTTCTAAAATATTGCTATGGTTGCTATCCTACATAATTTTTAAATATTGCTATTTAGCTTAATTATAGACTTAAATTTGCTACTTCTTGTATTTTAACTTTTATCATGCTATTATTTGCTACCAACTATTAACTTAGTTGAATATTCCACGTAAGAGTTGCTATATTCGTCTTTTTGCGAAATACATCTTTTTTATAAATTAGTCAAATAAAAATGATTTTCTAAATAAGTAATTGTTTTTCAATGTTACTCAAATAAACTAAGTTTGTATTAATAAGAATCTCTTACCTAAAATCTCTAATTTTCAAATGGTTTTTCTGTTTTAGTCTTTAGAAAATTTTCAAAGTTTTTTCTTAATTTTTCCTAAAAAATAAATTAAGTCGTGACTCTCTTTTCCAAAATCGGGTTTGAAATTTTTTTTTCTAAGTGTTTGAATTTGAAAATATTGCAAAAGTCATTTATTCACAAAGCATGTGGACAAGTCAAATATAGACAAATAAAATGCTCCAAAATAATATACTTTAATGTTTAAAGTTGCAGGAAGAGTTTTACTTAAGAATGTCTAATTTTAAAATGAGATTATTGATTTTCTAACATAATAAATGTCGACATATCTAGTCTTTAACTTCTTATTAAGGACATCAATGTTTTAAAATCAACCTAAGCCACATTAAAAAGTAGTTTTCCCATATAACTATTATAGGAAAAAAGCAATAAATAACATTAATACTCAATTAATATTGGATTATATTCAAATCAATGAATCATGCTATTTAACTGACGGAACTTCTTATGTCTAGGCATAAGCAAAAAATAATGAAAAAGCTCAACGTATTCACATGCTTCCTCATGATGTTGTTCTTCACAAGCTTTTGTCAAGTAAATTTTCATTAACAATTTATTATAAATCTTTAAATATATTCTTGAATAATTTTAATTGTTTAAGTTTGTCAAATATGTGTATTGTAAGAGTAAATTAGTATTTTGTCATGCAGGGATATCGAACCGGGAATTGGTGTGTCACACAGTGGAATGCAACAGATGAGGTATTAACAGCCTATCTAGCTAAAAAATGTAAAAAACGGTCGCTTTGTACAAACATTCGACCTGGAAAACCTTGCTATGAGCCTAATATACCTCACGCTCATGCTTCCTATATTCTTAACCTTTTGTTTAAGTTACGTCGTGATCCATGTTGGGATGATATCGGCATGATAACCCATAATAATCCATGTGAGTTTCTTAAATGATATATTTCCAAATTTAGAGTTAACATGTTTAATTCTATCAAGAAATTGTGTACTAATTTCTTTAGTATGTCTATTGTGTGATTTTGCAGCATATGCAAATTGTAGGTACAGATGAAGTTTCTCAGCAAGAAAGTTCCTTCGATTAGAGGATGCAAAGTATTTTAATTTGTATTAATTAAGATAGTTATAATTATGAAGCATCATTGAATAAAGAAATGATTGTTTCTTAGATCGCCTATTAATCAATTTATCAAATGTGTAGTAGATGATCCTTTATTTAAGTTTATGAAAATATTTGAGATATTATAGCAAACTCGTCATCTGAATTTTATGATCGAAAAGGGGCAAAAAATAACCCTGAACTATATCCTCCATTAGTTTTTTTGCTCAAAAATATTCCTTCGTTAAGTTTTCGCTCAAAAATGCCCCTCTCTCTAACAAAATGATACCAAACACACCACGCGGACAAAAAGTACCATGGCCAGTCCACATTAGCGTCCACGTAAAAAATCACCTCATTTATCAATCCACTTTTTATCCATTTAAAATTCAACTATCAAGCTCAATTTCATGTCTGATTCGACCATCATATCAATTGGAAAAAGGAAATAACCAATGAACACAATAAAGTACAAAATGAGGTGTAAGGGTATTCAAAAGACGTAAAAAAAACTCTGAGAATTGAAAGAACACGACATTCTGCAAGAGGATTACTATGAAGATTTCAGCATTTCATTTTCTCTTTTTAATACTTCACAGTGCCCAAAATATAGATATGAAAAAGAAAAAAGCAATCCGGAGCACAAAGCATCTTGTGTTAGCAAACCTCGGAATATAGAATTCATCATTTTTATATAATCCCAAGAAGTAGAAGTAAGGTGTGCAACCAACTTGGTACTTTAAAATATATTAGGACCTAACTCATGCATAGGAAATCATGGTTCTTTTATAGTTTTATGAGTAATTTAGATGTATATTAAGGCTTCAAATAACTCCCAGCTATCAGACGAATCAAAACATTCCTTACCGATTGAATTCTTGAGAAGAATATTGGTATAGTCAACTTCAATCTAGCATATATATCATTATACTTGTAATTTTTGAGCTCATGACCTATAAACAGATATATAATTGAATTATCTTTCCAACGATACCAATTTCACCTAAATCCGATATTGGAGCAAAGAGTTATTCCTATTTTACTCCAGCATGTCAGACTGGAAACTGTGTGACGACATCCGTGGTAGCTTACCACATTTGTGACGCCCTACCACGTTATTCCTACGTTAATCCAGCATGTCAGGCTGGAAACTGTGTGACGACATTTGTGGTAGCTTACCAAATTTTTGACGCCCTACCACGAAGGTCGTCAGCCTTAGGCAGAAACCAGATCCTGTGTGACGACATTCGTGGTAGCTTACCACATTTATGATGCCCTAATACGAAGGTCGACAGCCTTAGGCAGAAACCAGCTCCTGTGTGATAACATTCCTGGTATCTTACCACATTTGTGATGCCTTACCACGAAGGTCGTCAAACTTAGGCAGAAACCATCAATTCCATCTCCTGTGTGACGAGATTTTTGATACCTTACCACACTTTTGATTCCTTGTCCCAAATGTCGTCAGCTATGATTTTCAGCAATTGGGAATTCGTTTCATAAGGGTAGTTTGGTCTTTTCTTTCACCTTCCACGACTTATAACCCTAAAGAGGTGTAATTTTTCCCATTTTTCTTCAGTTAAGAATCTCAAAAATCCACTGTTACGCTTTCAACCACAATATTAAGGTTTCCTCTCAAGATCATCTCCTTAGGAACAAGAACATTCTTTCCCAAAGGGGTTAAACCCTAGTCAAGAAAAATCAAGGGCAAGCCTAAGGATTTCTTCAAGAACCTTCAAAAACATTAGATCTCTTTCAAGATTAAGCTTTAAGGTATGCGTAGTGTTCATCTATGGATCTAATCCGTTCATAGAGCTCAAGAACCATGTTTTAAATATTATTTTGTAAACTTTTTGTGGTGATATGAGTATGTACATGTTAGACAATTGTTGTTTAAGTTTCAATGTGATGTCTAAAGGTGTTTTCATGGAATATATATGTTTGTTAATTGAAAACCATGAACTTTAGGTTGTTTAAGATGGTGCAAGTATGAAACCCACCTATGCCTTAAAGAATGCATGCAAGGTGTTTGATAAAATGCTTAGGATGATAGAAATTCATATTTACATGATTCCATGATATCTAAATGACAAGTCCATGTTAGTTATACACTTCAATATGGATTTCCGTGCTATTTATGTGTTGTTATTGTTGTGGTATGAAGCATGTATGATAATGGAGATATGAATTATGTACATGAAATATATCCATGCTTTCCCCTACCATGTTTGAGATATTGAATAAATACATGAAATATAATATCCCCTACTTATGATATTGTGAATTGTGGACTCCGATCTTGTGATCAAGTCGTGTCATGTGTGAGTCATTTTCATTCCATCGAGTCTTGGGGGTATTTGTAACCGAAAACCATAGTTGTGTACCTAGAGCCATGTAATGTTATCATGATACTCTCAGTCAAGCCATGATCTATAGAATTTAGTCAGTCATATGACTCAGGAAAATCCATTAACCTCAGTAATCTCAGTAGTTCAGTAATCTCAGTGATCTCAGTAGTTCAGTATTCTCAGTAATCTCAGTGCTCTGTAACCTTAGTAATCACAGTAAATCTCAGTAACTTCAGTACTCTTAATCAGTCCTCAAAACTCATTATATTCCATCCGTCATCAGAATCCAGTAAACTCAGTTTTACCTCCGCTAAATAATACCCATATTTTCATTTCAATTAATCAGTATCAGTTTATAAATTAGTTTAGTTAAGTTATTTAGTTCATCCCAGTTTAGTTAAGTTATTTAGTTCATCCCAGATATTCATTTCAGTGTCTTTCAGATGGGAGTAGGATTCAGCACCGAGCAAACCTAGGGATGAGGGCTCACCCATTAAAATAGGATTGAGATCCCTAGAAGCAATCCTAAGTTCCTGAACTATGTTGCCAGCGTAGGTACGAGATTTCACCCGTTAGATAGAACTAACATACTCAGGGGTCACTCGTTAGCACATTTATATGTACAGGACTGATCCCAGGAGTCACCCTCTAGATTAGGACTGACTCCACATCAGATGTCTTTACTGGTGGTGCGGTACTGACACTCTTCCAGTCAGGGCAGAGATTAGACCCCAGTAAGCTTAGCTTGGGGCATGTTGATTAGATGAACACATCCCATAGTTTCAATTACAGATTCAGGACTATCAGACACAGTCAACTTAGCTTAGTAGTACAGATTCAATACTGTTAGATACAGTCAATTTTTATCATTGTAAATAGACTTCAAGATCACCTATTAGCTAGGACTGATCTCAACGATGATTAATCAGTGTCAGAATCATTAGATTTAAAGATCACCCGCTAGATAGGACTGATCTCAGACTAAATCAAATCATCCTTATTATCAGTATACTCATGATCACCCGCTAGATAGGACTGATCTTAGATTTAGTTACTCCAAGTAGAATGAAACTCAGATAGTTCCATCAGAACTTAGACTGTCAGATACAGTCGCTTAGTATTAGTTATATCGGTTAGGCTGATCATTATAGTTATATCAGTTATATCAGTTTTCTGAACTCATGTATCAGTCATATCAGTTATTAGAATTCATGATATCAGTATTCAGCTTCAAGACTGTCAGAAACAGTCAACCAGACCAGTTCTTCATAATTTGAACTGTCAAAAATAGTTGTTCATCTATTCAGTATTTCAGTATCATTACACTCATGTTGCCAGTATTCAGACTCAGTAGTCAGTATCTCCACGAGTTCAGTTATAATTATGCATGCATGTATGTATTCTCACGTTCATATTATCCAGCATTGTTCATGCATATAACCCTTTGCATTTAGCCTACTTCACTTGTATACTCAGTACATTCAGACGTACTGATGCATTTGCACTATAGTGTTTTCTCTTATGCTATACCATAGGTTCAGAGGCATGAGGTCTAGATCAGCAGTTGCATTCCAGTGTTTAGAGTTTGTAGTGAGTCCTTCTCATTCAAGGATGATATAATTATTGCTACATTTAATATTCAGCTACTAGATGGAGTTAGTTGGAGACATGTTTCTTCAACTCCTTATTCAGTTTAGTTAGAGGCTTTCAGACTAAATGTTAGATTAGATATTCAGATCTCACTATTTTCAGTATTTATGACTTATTTTGGTATTATTATACCTTTTTTAGACATTTTGTTATCAGATGAATATTAACTTCGAACCTTATGGCCTTTCATGTTCATGTTTCTGCATTTTATGATATATTATGCAGTATACAGGTATAGATATCAGTTATGGGTTAACTTGTGGTCCTTCGGGGTCATGAGCACCGTGTAGCATTCTGGTTCAGAAAATTGAGGTGTTACAAACTTGGTATCAGAGCCTAAGGTTCAATAGAGTCCTAGGAAGTCTGAAAGATGCATCTAGTAGAGTCTTGTACATGCGTGTGTTGTGCACCACACTTATGTGCAGGAGGCTATGAGATGTTTTAGGAACAATTTCCCTTCTTTTAGTATTTATGTCGTGCCAGTGAGAATAATCTCAGTCTAATCCATTTCTCCCTTTCTTCTACATACATGCCTCTTAAAAGAAGAAATGGGAATCAGTCAGCCCCTCAACCCGGAGACCCTTTGGGTGATCATGTTTCTCATGTGGAGTTCAGGGACATATTTACCACTCTTGATCAGTCAGTAACTGCCCAGAATGAACGACCAGCTGTCGTTCTGGCCAACCCAGTGTCCAATTCAGCTGCAGCTAGAATTTGGGACTTCACCCGAATGTATCCTCCTTCCTTCACAAGGTCTAAGTTAGATGAAGACCCACAGGAATTTCTAGATCAGGTTCAGAAGGTGGCAAATATTATAGGGGTTACTACTGTTCAGAGTGTTGAGTTAGCCGCATACCAATTACAAGATGTCGCTCATACTTTGTACTAGCAGTGGAAGTCAGAAAGGTTAGATGATGCAGGCCCTATAGAGTGGGAGGAGTTTGCCTCTGCTTTCCTTGATAGATTATTTCTACTAGAGCTTAGAAAAGATAAGGTACTAGAGTTCATCAACCTCAGTCAGGGAAATATAATGGTAAAGGAGTATTCTCTCAACTTTACTCAATTAGCCAGATATTCCCTTCATATATTGCAAACGGTAGAGCTAAGATGAGTAAGTTCGTGTTGGGGGTGAATGATAGTATGGTAATCAAGGGCAGATCTGCCATGTTGAATAGTGATATGACTTTATCCAGACTTATGACACATTCTCAGAAGATAGAGGAGCAAAAAATTAGGATGAGAGAGAGATAGAGTAAAAGATAAAGGACAGTTAGTTTCAGCTTTGCTCAGCCTAAGTCACAGGGTGGTAACCGTTCTCAGCATAATTAGAAATTTTTAATCCCAGCTCTATCCTCAGCTAGTGTACCATCACCTAAGTCCAAAAATGACCATTATGATGGAGCGCCAGTCTCTGAGGCCTAGGGTAGTGAAAATAAAGGTCTTACTTATCCTTTTTATAAAGAGTGTGGTCCAAAATCATCTAGGTGCATGTATGGCAGGCAGTGATGTATGCTTTGGGTATGGCAAGCCAGGCCACAGGATGCAAAAGTGTAGAGTTCTAGCATAGAGGGGTAAGGAGTTGTGTCAGCAAGGTACCAATAGTGGTCAGCGTCAGAATAGACTTTATGCACTCCAGACCCGTCCTAATCTAGAAAGTTTCCAAGACTTAGATTCAGGTATGTTACTAGTCTTTAACATTCATAGTATGCATTGTTAAATCTTTTTCTCTCATTCGATAATATATTTCAGTATGAGTTAGCTAGTAAAGTCAGTAAGTCAGTTTAGCAATCGAGCAGTCAGATTTTAATAGCTTGTTTTCTCATCCTTGCATCTATTCATGCTATCCAAAATCTCAGAGAAAGTAACTATTTCAAGGTAGAACCTGCTAGTAGTTGCAAGTTCAGTTCATCTCATGCATCATGCATTAGTTTCAGACTCCTGAATTTTAGTTATAATATAGTTCATAGATGCCCTGTGCATCACCCTGTATCACCATAAGGTAAGCATTCTTAGAAGGACATAGCGTCCCAAGGGGGAGATACCCCACTTTCTCTTAATCTCGCATGCCTTAGATCCTTCAATTTCCCCTTGCATAACGAATTCAGTCTAGAATAAAGGGTACTCATAAGTTGACCCTCAAGTTATAACTCAACTGTAAGTCAAGTATTAAGAGGTTCAGTTCAGTTCAGGATGTTTAGTCCATATGTCACGTAGAAGACTCAGTCATGTTCTCATGTTTTAGTTCGATCTTAGTTTCTTTATCATTGCATGTTCAATCACATGTTCGTGAGTCAGTTCAGTCATATATTCACGCATCAGATATGCATGGTCAGCTTATCAGTACTTTCAGTCATGCATTCACGTATCATGTCAGTCATATAATCATGCATCATATATGCATGGATTTAACTTATTAGTTAAGTATAAGATATGCATTCTTAGTTTGAGAAACTCAGTTTGTCGAAACACTCAGTCCTACATTCATAAATCAGCTACCCATGCATCAGATATGCATGTATAGTATGATATGCTGAGTTTTCAGTCATGTAAGCCATGAAATCATGATCAGTCATTCATGCTATATATGCGTCATTTTATCTTTTCTCCTCTCTCAAGCAGTCATCATTCGAGGATGAATATTTCTAAGGGGGAGATATTGTAATACCCCAAAAAATCCAAACCAATATTAGAGCCATGTACCAAGCTCATGTATAGTACATCATGGTTCTTTTATAGTTTTATGAGTAAGTTAGATGTATATTAAGGCTCCAAATAACTCCCAGCTATCAGATGAATCAAAACATTCTTAACGATTGAATTCTTTAGAAGAATATTGGTATAGTCAACTTAAATCGAGCATATCTCTTATTATCCTTACTCATAAAGATATATAATTTAATTATCCTTCCAACGATACCAATTTCGCCTAAATCCGATATCAGAGCAAAGAATTATTCCTATTTTACTCCAGCATGTCAGGCTGGAAACTGTGTGACGACATTCGTGGCAGCTTACCATATTTGTGATGCCCTACCACGAAGGTCATCAGCCTTAGGCAGAAACCAGCTCCTGTGTGATGACATTCGTGGTATCTTACCACATTTCTGATGCCCTACCACGAAGGTCATCATCCTTAGGCAGAAACTAGCTCCTATGTGATGACATTCCTAGTAGCTTACCACATTTGTGACGCCCTACCGCGAAGGTCATCAGACTTAGGCAGAAACCATCAATTCCATCTCCTGTGTGATGACATTTTTGACGACTTACCACACTTTTGATGTCTTGTCACAAATATCGTCAGCGATGATTTTCAGCAACTGGGAATTTATTTCATAAGGGTATTTTGGTATTTTGCTTCACCTTCTCTGACTTATAACCCTAAAGAGGTGTAATTTTTCCTATATTTCTTCAGTTAAGCATCTCAAAAACCCTCTCTTACACTTTCATCCATAAGATTAAGGTTTTCTCTCAAGATTATCTCCTCAGGAACAAGAACATTCTTTCACAAAGGAGTTAAACCCTAGTCAAGAAAAATCAAGGGCAAGCCTAAGGATTTCTTCAAGAACCTTCAGAAACATTAGATCTCTTTCAAGATCAAGCTTTAAGGTATGCATAGTGTTCATCTATGGATCTAATCTGTTCATAGATCTCAAGAACCATGTTTTAAATATTATTTTGTAAACTTTTTGTGGTGATATAAGAATGTACATGTTGATGATTGTTGTTTAAGTTTCAATGTGATGTCTAAAGGTGTTTTCATGGAATATATGTTTGTTAATTGAAAACCATGAACTTTAGGTGGTTTAATATGGTGCAAGTATGAAACCCACCAATGCCTTAAAGAATGCATGCAGGGTGTTTGATAAAATGCTTAGGATGCTAGAAATTCATATTTACATGATTCCATAATATCTAAATGACAAGTCCATGTTAGCTATACACTTCAATATGGATTTTCATGCTATTTATGTGTTGTTATTGTTGTGGTATGTACCATGTATGATAATGGAGATATGAATTATGTACATGAAATATATTCATGCTTTCCCTTACCATGTTTGAGATGTTGAATATATACATGAAGTATAATATCCCCTACTTATGATATTGTGAATTGTGGACTCTGATCTTGTGATCAAGTCGTGTCATGTGTGAGTCATTTTCATTACATCGAGTCCTGGGGGTATTTGTACCCGAAAACCATAGCTTTGTGTCTAGAGCCATGTTATTTTATCACGATACTCTCAGTTAAGCCATGAACTATAGAATTCAGTCAGTAATATGACTCAGGAAAATCCAGTAATTTCAGTAGTTCAGTAATCTTAGTGATCTCAGTAGTTCAGTATTCTCAGCAATCTTAGTTCACAGTTACCTCAGTAATCATAGTAAATCTCAGTAACTTCAATACTCTTAATCAGTCCTCAGAACTCATTAGATTCCATCCATCATCAAAATCCAGTAAACTCACTTTTAGCTCCGCTAAACAATACTACTATTTTCAGTTCAGTTAATCAGTATCAGTTCAACAAATTAGTTTAGTTAAGTTTTTTAGTTCAGCCCAGTTATTCAGTTCAGTCTCTTTCAGATAGGAGTAGGATTCATCTTCAAGCGAACCTAGGGATAAGGGCTCACCCGCTAGAATAGGACTGAGATCCCTAGAAGCAATCCCCAAGTTCCAGAACTATGTTGCCAGTGTAGGTACGAGATGTCACCCGTTAGATAGGACTAAAATACTCAGGGGTCACTCATTATTTTTATGTGTATAGGACTGATTCCAGGAGTCACCCGCTAGATTAGGACTGACTCTACATCAGATGTCATTACTGGTGGCGTGGTACTGACACCCTTCTAGTCAGGGCAGAGATTGGACCTCATTCAGCTTAGCTTAGGGCATGTCGGTTAGATGAATACATCCCACAGTTTTAGTTAAATATTCAGGACTGTCAGACACAGTCAACTCAGTTTAGTAGTATAGATTCAGTACTATTAGATACAGTTAATTTTTATCAATGTAAAGAGACTTTAAGATCACCCATTAGCTAGGACTGATCTCAACTATGATTAATCAGTATCAAAATCATTAGATTTAAAGATCACCCGCTAGATAGGACTGATCTCAGACTAAGTCAAATAATCTTTATTATCATTATAATCATGATCACCCTCTAGATAATACTGATCTCAGATTTAGTTTCTCCAAGTAGAATGGAACTCAAATAGTTCCATCAGAACTTAGACTGTCAGATATAGTCGCTCAGTATCATTTACATCGGTTAGGTTGATCATTACAACTATATCAGTTATATCAGTTTTTTGAACTAATGTATCAGTCATATCAGATATCAGAATTCATGATAGCAGAAATCAATTTTAGGACTGTCAGGCACAGTTAACTAGACCAGTTCTTCATAATTAAAACTGTCAAAAATAGTCGTTCATCTATTTAGTATCTTAGTATCAGTACACTCATTTTGTCAGTATTTAAAATCAGTAGTCAATATCTCCACGAGTTCAGTTACAGTTATGTATGCATGTATGTATTCTCATGTTCATATTAGCAAGCATTGTTCATAGATATAACCCTTTGCATTTAGCCTACCTCACTCGTATACTCAATATATTCAAAAGTACTGACATATTTTTGCAATGGTGCTTTGTATTATGTTACACCATAGGTTCAGTGGCACGAGCTCCAGATCAGCAGTAGCATTTCACTGTTCAGAGTTTGCAGTGAGTCCTTCTCATTTGAGGACAATATGCTTATTGCTATATTTACTATTCAGTTGCTAGATGGAGTTAGTTGGATACATGTTCCTTCAAGTCCTTATTCAGTTTAGTTAGAGGCTGTCAGATGAGATGTCAGATTAGATATTCAGATCTTATTATTTTCAGTATTTATGACTTATTTTGGTATTGTTTTACCTTTTTCAGACATTTTGTTATTAGACAATTATTTAGTTCAAACCTTATGGCCTTTCATGTTCATGTTTCTACATTTATGATATATTATACAGTATATAGATACAAATATCATTCATGGGTTAGCTTGTGGTCCTTCGGGGTAATGAGCACTGTTTAGCATTCCAGTTTAGAAAATTGGGGTGTTACAACCTAGGGCAGTGTTAATAGCGTCCGTACCTATCCTCTTTACCAAACTTGTGGTAAGCACCAGCAGGGTGTATGTAGAGCGGGTAGTAGCATTTGTTTTGGTTGTGGAAAGCTAGGCCACAGAGTTAGAGACTGTCCTCTGCCAGGTCCTCAGGGCCAACAAAATCTCTCTTCAGCTTAGTCTGGTCACCCAAATCAGCAGGGTGCCAGTAGCAGTGCTACTAGCGGGCAATGCCCAAACAGACTCTATGCTCTTCAGACTTGAAAACATCAAGAAAATTTTCCCGATGTAGTTACTGGTACGTTATAAATCTTTTATGTGCATGTTTACGCTATGCTAAACCCAGGAGATTCTTTGTTTTTTTGTGACTCCCTACATAGCAGTTGATTTCGGAATAATTCTCGAAATTCTAGCAGAGCCCTTTTTAATCTCTACCCTAGTGGCTAAAACCATCATAGCCCGGTGGGTATACAGGAAATGCCCGATTATGATATTTTAGAAAGTCATGTCAGCAGACTTAGTCAAATTAGAGATGACTGATTTTGATATCATTCTTGGTATGGATTGGCTTTATTCTTACTATGCCAAAGTCAACTGCAGAAATAGGATAGTTCAGTTTCAATTTTCGAATGAACCCATCCTAGCGTGTAAGGGCAGTGAATCCGCTTTCAGGGGTCAGCTTGTTTCCTACCTTCGGGCAAGGTAAGGATGTGTTTATCATCTAGTTCATGTTAGAGAATCCAGTTCTAAGACTCCTAGTCTTGAATCAGTTCCAATTGTAAGCGAATATTCAGATATCTTTCCCAAAGATCTTCCAGGAATTCCTCCCAAAAAGGAAATAGACTTCGGTATTGATCTTCTTCCAGACACTCAACTTATCTCTATTGTGCCATACAAAATGGCACCAGCAAAACTCAGAGAATTGAAAGAATAGTTGAAGGATCTCTTAGATAAGGGATTCATCAGGCCCAATATTTCCTCGTAGGGCGCACCAGTCTTATTCATGCGTAAGAAAGATGGTTCTCTTAGAATGTGTCTAGATTACCATCAACTCAATAAGGTCACGGTCAAGAACAAGTATCCTCTTCCCAGAATCGATGACTTGTTTGCCCAACTTCAGGGTGCTAGTTATTTTTTAAAGATAGACCTCAGATCCGGCTACCATTAGCTAGGAGTTAGAGAATGTGACATCCCGAAGGCAACTTTCCATACTCAGTATGGTCACTTCAAATTTCTAGTCATGTCGTTTGGTCTTACCAATGCCCCAAATGCTTTTATGGACTTCGTGAACTGTGTGTTCAAGAAGTACTTAGACATGCTCGTAGTCTTCATAGATGATATTATGGTCTATTCCCGCACTAGGCATGACCATGCAGACCATCTTAGAATAGTACTCCAGACTTTCAGAAATCATCAGTTATTTGCCAAATTTATTAAGTGCGAATTTTGGCTAAGGTAAGTAGCATTCGTTAGTCATATTATTTTCAGTGATGGCATTAAAGTAGATCCTCAAAAGACTGAAGCGGTAAGAAACTGGCCCAGACCTATCTCTCTATCAGATATCAGGAGTTTCTTGGTTTGGCTGGCTATTACAGATGGTTTGTTGAAGGATTTTCTTCTATTGTATCCCCTATGTCTATATTGACTCATAAGAAAGTCAAGTTTCAGTGGTCAGATCCTTCTGAAAAGAGTTTTCAGGAATTGAAGACTCGACTCACCTCAGTGAAAACACTCAACTTACACCTCAAATAAGTGCAAGGTAGTCATCGTCAATATATTTACCCAACTTCAGAGTCAATGTCGAATCCTTGAGGAACAATGTAACTGGCGATCAAACCAATTTAAAACTACACCTACAAGTTGAATTTAAACAAATGATAGAAAAAGATAAAATTTAGGGTTTTAAATGGTTAAACAAAAGTTGATAAACACTTTGATTTAACAATGTTATGGGACACTAGATTTATGGTTACAAAGATGTTTACATAGGTTGGGTTGCAAATCACTTTAGAGTTCTAATTGACACTTCAATTTCAAGAAGATTTGAATCCTATTATTTGCCCATTCGTCTCTCGACCTCAGTAGGTAGTGTATCCATTAATTCTCTCAATCTTAAAGGATGTGTTTGCTATTCAACTATGTTCATATGTAGGTAAATCTGGTTAAGGCATTTGCCATTAAACTAAAGATTAAAATCTTTCAAGTCCGTGTAAACTCTTTCTTTTCCCACATATACTTTTCTCTCGGACAAGTGATGTTCTTGGGCTCACCATTCAAGTTGCAACTAAGAGAGACCGTTACATTGCTTGACAAGAACTTTTCTCTCGAACAAGTGATTGTTTTATTAAAGTAACCTAACAAACACGTTCCTCTTAGACAAGTGATGTTTGTAGTGCTGACTCTATTAAGTTGCAACCAAGAAAGATCATTAAAATAAAGAAAGGTTTATACAATATCAATTTCTTATGGACATACATTAGATTCACAACCCAAATTAGAATTCACATCAAAGTTCCCATAACTCAAGTAAAGAAAATAAGCTATTCATGATACAAAGATCAATAATATGTATTGAATTCATAATCAAGAATAAGTAATAAATCATACCCATAATCAATCTTCAAATAGAAGATGTTTACAAGAATGTTAGGAACCCTCAATGAGAGGTTTCTCTCATTTTCCTCACCCCAGTAAAATTGTTCAGATAGATGAATTATCCCTCCATCAAAAACCCTAAAATATACTATTTATACTAAAGCCTAATTAAAGAAATAAAACAACAAAATTAATAAAATTGTTTGGAATAGGTGACGCCGCATCAAGAAGTTGACGCCCTATCACAGATGGCATCGGAGAGGCTTCAGTTGCCTTCAGGTTCTGTCCTAGGCTGATGATGTGGCTGACACCGCACTAGAAATCTGACAGTGTATCACCAACGTTGTCAGAAATCTTCTTCCGAAGCTAACTTTCTGCTTAAGGCTGATGCCATTCTTGACGCCTTATCACAACTTTGATGCCATATCACTAACATCATCAGAACTGCTTGTTAGACTGGAACTCCCTGGTTAAGGCTAACGCCAATGCTAATAGGCTATCACAAAGCTGACGACTTATCACGGAGTTCGTCAACCATATTTTCTTCCATTTTGCTCAGATTCTCTACTATTTTGCTCCATTATTGTTTATTCTTATATCTTCAGTCATTTTTACAATATCATGAACAAACACATCAAAACAACAAGAGTTGCTTCAGAATTCACAATTATTTTGAGTTAAAAAGCATTAAATGTGTTAGCTTTTTCTCACACATCACTTAGCCCCAGTTTTAGCTCTTCCAGATAGCTCAGATGGATTCATAGTTTATTGTGATACATCCAGAGTGGGTATCGGTTGTGTACTTATGCAGCATGGTAAGGTCATAGTCTATACCTCTAGACAGCGTAAGCCCCATAAGAAGAATTATCCTACTCATGATCTTGAGTTACCAGCCGTAGTCTTTGCCTTGAAGATTTGGAGGCATTATCTATATGGCGGTCATGTAGATGTCTTGAAAGATCATAAGAGCCTTCAGTATGTCTTTTCTCAAAAAGATCTCAATCTTCATCAGAGAAGATGGTTAGAGCTATTGAAAGATTATGACATGAGTGTTCTTATTCATCCGAGCAAGGCCAACGTAGTGGCCGACACTTTCAGTAGACTGTACATGGGTAGTGTTTCTCATGTTAAGGATAGTAAGATGAAGTTAACTCAAGATGTTTGCCATCTTGCCAGACTAGGCATTTTCTTAGTCGATTCCTCAGAGGGTTGCATATGTTTTCAAAGTAGCTCAGAATCATCTCTAGTTTTGGAGGTGAAAGAAAAATAAGACAAAGATCCCAGCCTAGTCAAGTTGAAAGAGTCAGTTCAGAATAAAAAAAATAGAGGTTTTCTCCCAAGGGGGAGATGGCGTTCTCCGTTGTCAGGGTCATCTATGTATTCCAGGTAAAGACAACTTAAGGCAGCGAATTCTTGTAGAAGCACATAGTGTGCGATACTCTATCCATGCTGGGGCTACTAAGATATACTGTGACTTGTAGGAGATCTATTGGTGGAGTAGGATGAAGAAAGATATTGTAGAACCTGTGGCTAAGAGCTCTACATATCAGCAAGTTAAGATATAGCATCAGAAGCCCAGTGGTCCTATGAAGGAGTTCAGTAGTCCTACTTAGAAGTGCGAAGTTATAAACATGGACTTCATGATAGGTTTACCTTGAACTCATCGTCAGCATGATTCAGTTTGGGTCATTGTAGATAGAATGACCAAATCATCCATTTTCTTCCAGTTCATAACTCTTATTCAGCTGAGGATTACACCAAGATCTACATTAAGGAGCTGTTTAGATTGCACGGTATTCCGTTGTCTATTATTTTTTATAGAGGTACCCACTTCACCTCTCATTTTTGGAAAGCATTCCAAAAAGGTCTTGGTACCCAAGTCCATCTTAGTACAGGCTTTCATTCTTAGACAGATGGTAAACAGAAAGGACCATTCAAACTCTAGAAGATATGCTAAGGGTGTGTGCAATTAATTTCAAGGGTAGTTGGGATAACCACTTGCCTTTGATTGAATTTCCATACAACAATAGCTATCATTCCAGTATTCAGATGGCTCCACTAAAAGCTCTCTATGGTAGGAGATGTGGGTATCTAATCAGTTGGTTCGAAGTTAGTGAGGCCTAGTTATAGGTTCTAACGTAGTATTTGATGCCTTAGAGAAAGTTCAGTTGATTAGAGAAAGACTCTGGACTACTCAAAGCCGACAGAAGTCTTATGCATATGTTCATAGAAAATAACTCGAGTTCAAGATTGGTGATCACGTCTACTTGAAGATCTCTCCCATGAAAGGAGTGAAGAGATTTGGCAAGAAAGGAAAGCTGATTCCCCGATATGTCGGTCCCTTTAAGATTCTCAGTCGCTTTGGCAAGGTAGATCTAGCCTTAGTTCATCCAGTCTTCCATGTCTCTTTGCTTAAGAAATGCATACGTAACCCATCAGTCGTAGTCCCTATTCAGAGCATAGCTGTTCAGAACAACCTCTTTTATGAAGAGATTCCAGTTGAAATCTTAGACTATCAGACTCGTAGATTAAGGAACAAAGAAGTCTCTCTAGCTAAATTTCTTTGGCGAAATCATTCAGTTGAGGGAGATACTTGGGAAACAGAAGAAGATATGCATACCAAGTATCCTCACCTCTTCCCCACCAACTCAGATCAAGCTCAAGGTAACAGTTCTCCTTGAGCTTACTCAGTTTCATGTTCAGTCTTCATCACAAATGTGGTACCCAGTTTCATGTTTATGTTCCCAGTATAAATTTGGTGTTAAACACCATTGCATATTCAGTCATGCATTCATGTACTAGCTCAGTTATAAAATCATGCATTCTCATTGTGAGAAACTTAGTTCTTTAAGAACACTCAGTCATGCATTAATGAATCAATTATGCATGCATCAGATATACATGTTCAGTATGTTATATTCAGTCAGGTTATTCATGAGATCATGTTCCAGCTATTCATGTTTAGTTCATGTTTAGTTGTTGTTTCCACTCTCAGTTAGTCTCATTCGAGGAGGAATGTTCTCAAAGGGGAGATATTATAATACCCGTGCCTTTTCTTAGCTTGAAATCATCACTAGGATGTTTGAACTTGTTTTGAAATATGAATTTATTTATACACATGGTATTTTTATGATTTTCACTTTTCATCATGTGGGAAATTAAATAAGCTTTCCATCTATACCAATTTTATCAGAATCAGATGTCAAGTGAGAAAGTTATTTCCAAAAAATAGAACGTAGAAAATTCACCTAGGGGCGATGGTATGGCTCGATGGGCCGTCACATATCTGACGTACCGTCGAAGGCCACCGCCGCAGCGAACCAGTGAACCCTATTTTTGTTCATATCCGGCGGCACTGTCCGATAAATCATCACAAGTCCGTCAGACCATCGAACGTCACCGTAAGAGAGGACATGTGGGGCCAGTTTCTATCCTTGTCCGACGGCGTGACTCGATGGAACGTCGGAGGTCACTGTCAGAGGCTTCCAATGACTTCAGGTTCTGCCCAGGTTCGACAATATGGCTAGACGGACCATCGCAGGTCCGACGGACCATTGGAGGCCACCATCTAACTTTATGCCAGTGATTTCTAGGACATTTTAATAGGAGTATTTTGGTCATTTAGCACCCATCTATACATACTCAGGCACTTTATCCATTAATATTTCACAAACAAAATTAGGGTTTCTCTCTAAATTTAATCTCCAAGAATAAGATCCAATATTCTTCAAGAATTAAGGGATTTCCAACTCTCCAAGCTCAAGAACATCAAGAAATCATAACCCAGTTATGCATAGTGTTCATTTATGGACCCCTTTCATCCATGAAGTCCAAGAACCCTTTTCTAAAGCTCAAGTTATGGATTTTCTTTATATTTTCATGATTTGGCTGCTCATGTTCATATTGATAAATGTGAAATTTGATTCTACTCCATGATTGTTGATAATTTTTATTTGGGTTTAATTACTGTAGTTATAGATTCATGAAACCCTAAGATTTAAACCTTTGAATGATGAAATTAGAATTGAACAATGATGTTTACATGTATCATGCCTGCAATATGTTTGATTAAATGCCTAGATTAAGGAATATTGTCTAAACTAGCATTATGTCATGAAATCCCCAGGTATGTATAAGTTTATGCTTATTATATGTTTAATAAAATGCTCCAATGAATGTAGTATGTATTATGATGTTAGTCAAGTCTTCAAGTAAATCATGCTATGTAGTTTCCTTCTATCGAGTCCTGCGGGTACTTGTACCCAAAATATTAGTTGTGTGCCTAAAGCCATATCATGTTTTCACGATACTCTTAGTCAAGCTATGAACTCTTAGACTTTATATAGTCTTATGACTCGGGAAAAATCTCCAAAATCTCATGACTTAGTCAGTTGTTAGATATCAGTAGTATTCCATCAGTCAACGAAACTCAGTAACTTAGCTCATGATCAGTTTAGTAAATCATGTTTAGTGTCTATTCAGATAGAAGTAGGAATTAGCACAGAGTGAACACAAGTATGGTTATATGAGGGTTTGATTCCTAGAAGCAATCCTTGCATTCCAGAACTATGTAGCCAGTATAGGTTGAGACATCGTAGCTTGCTATATGAGGGTAGATAAGGTGGCTTAACCTGTTATGTGAGGGTTCCCACTGTTCTCTCTAGAGTTACCTATTATATAAGGGCTACTCACATGTTGTCCTTACCAGTGGCGCGATATTGACACCCTTCGAATCAGGGCATAGATTGGACCCCAGCTCAGCTATTATAGCACCTTTGGGGCATGTCGGTTAGATACTACTTCCCACAGTTTCACGTTACAAAAATAGGACTATCAGATACAGTCAATCAGTCTCAATAATAGAACTCGGATAGTTCTTCAGATTTCAGGACTGTCAGACATAGTTAACTCAGATATAGTACAGAACTCAGATAGTTTCATCAGATTCAGAACTGTCAGACACATTCACCCATGTTACTAGTGATATTTAGATACAGTCATTCATGCTATTATTCATGTTATGTTATAAGTATTCAGATTCAGTAATCACGATATCATGTTGTCAGTTATAGTTACGTATTTATGTATGCATTCTTACATTCATGTTAGACAGTTAGTTAGCATCAGTTATGCATATAAACCCTTGTATATAGCCTACCTCACATGTATACTCAGTACATTCCATCATACTGATGCATTCGTGTTATGGTGCTTTCTTTTTATGTTACACCATAGGTCCAGAGGCACGTGCTCCAGAGCAACAGTAGATTCCAGTTTTTAGCAGTCAGATTATAAGTAAGTCCTCATCCTTCAAGGATATGATTATTTCCTTATTTTCTCATTAGTCACTTTATTAGACGGGGTTAGTTGGGGAAATGTCCCATCAACTCCTTGTTCAGATTTTTCAGATAGTTAAATACATTCAGATAATTATAGTTTTATTAGATTTAGACTTCAATTTTGTTTTGGTATTGTGATACCACTTTATTCAGATATTATCATTATTCAAATTATGTTCAGTATTGAACTTTATGACCTTTCAGTGCATGTTTCCACAATATTATGTCATATTATGCAGTGTACAGGTACAAATATTAGTCATGGGTTAGCTTGTGGTACTTCGGGGTTATGAGCACTATGTACCATTCCAGTTTAGCAAATCAGGGTGTTACAACCAGATAGGTCATACCCTCGATGTGACATTTATGGAAAGTACCATCTCGGAAAGTACCAGTTTAGCAAGTTAGTATGTTATGCTTGCTGCCACCCAGGTTACTTTCATAGAGACTATCCATCTATTAGAGAGAGTGTTGGAGGTGCTAAGTCTCAAGAAAATTCCTTCGCATAACTACCACCTCCCAAAGGTTGTAATTCCCCAATTTCCTAAACCAGAATGCTACATAGAGCTCATGACCCCGAAGGACCACAAGTTAACCCATGACTAATATCTATACCTGTATACTGCATAATATAAAATGAAAAATGCAGAAATATGCACTGAAAGGCCATAAGGTTCACAACTGAACATAATATGAAATATGTAATATCTGAGTGGAGTAATGGAAAACCCCAAACAAAATGAAAGTACTTAAATCATGATAGTCTGCATCTAGTCTGACTCTAGTCTGAAAGACTCTACTATCTGAATACTCTGAATAAGGAGTTGATGGTAAAATCCCCCAAATAACTCCAGCTAATGAGCAAATCAATAAAATAATAAATAAGTAATTATGTCCTTGAAGGATGAGGACTCATTTTTTACTCTAGCTACTAAAAACTGGGATCTACTACTGATCTGGAGCACGTGTCTCTAAACCTATGGTGTAATATAAAATAAAGCACCATAATGCGAATGTGTTAGTACATATGTACCAAGTATACATGTGAGGTAGGATAAATGCAATGGTTTACATGCATGAATAATGCTAACTGATTGTCTAACATGAACGTGAGAATACATGCATAAATATGTAATTGTAACTAACGGGGTATCATGATTTAATGAGTCTAAATACTGATAACATAACATGACTGATAATATGAATGACTGAATTTGAATATGAGTGATGGCATGGGTGACCGTATCTGACAGTCCTGAATCTGGTGGAACTATCTAAGTTTCGTACCGTATCTGAGTTGACTGTATCTAACAATCCTAAAATCTGAAGAACTATCTGAGTTCTATTACTGAGATTGATTGATTATGACTGAAAGTCTTGATTCTTTAACCTGAAACTATGGGAAGTACTATTTAACTGACATGCCCCAAAGGTGCTATAATAGCTGAGTTGGGGTCCAATCTATACCCTAATTGAAAGGGTGTCAAAACTGCGCCACTGGTAAGGACGAGCTGTGAGTAACCTTCATATAATAGGTAACTCTAGTGAGAATGGTGGGACCCTAATCTGATAGGTTAAGCCACCTCATCTACCCTCATATAGTAGGCTACGATGTCTCAACCTATGCTGGATATATAGTTTTGAAATGCAAGGATTGCTTCTAGGAATCACACTCTCACATAGCAGGTGAGTTCCTATTATTGGGTTCACTCGGTGATAATACCTAATCCCATATGAATAGACACTAAACATAAGGTACTAAAAATGATCATGAGCTAAGTTACTAAATTCCGTTGACTGACGAAATACTACTAATATATAAAACTATCTGAGTCATGAGATCATGGATATATTTCCCTGAGTCATAAGACTATCTAAAGTCTAATAGTTCATAGCTTGACTGAGAGTATCGTGAAAACATAACATGGCTCTAGGCACACAGCTAATGTTTCTGGTACAAGTACCCCCAAGTCTCGATGGAAGAAAATTGACATAACATGATTTTCTTGAAGACTGGACTAGCATCATAATACATACAACATTCATAGGAGCATTTCATCAAACATGTATCAGGCATAACTTGGTCATGCATAGGGATTTCAGGGTATCACAGCTAGTTAGACAATATTCCTTCATCTAGACATTTAATCAAACATGTTGTAGGCATGACACATATAAACATCATTATTCAATTCTAAATTTCCTCATTCAAGGTGTAAATCTTAGGGTTGCATGAACTTATGGCTATGGTAATTAAACCTACATATAAAGTATCAACAATCATGGAATATAATCCAATTTCACATTTATCAACATGAACATGAGCAGCCAAATCATAAAAAAAACATATAGAAAATCCATAACTTGAGTTTAGAAAAGATATTCTTGGACTTCACGAATGAAAGGGGTCCATGAATGAACACTATGCATACCTGGAATAATGTTCTTGAACTTGGAGAAGTGACAATCCCTTAATTCTTGAAGAGGATTGTATCTTGTTCTTGGAGATTAAATTTAGAGAGAAAGCCTAATGTTGCTGGTGAAATAATGATGGATAAAGTGGATGAAGTCGTGAATAAATGGGTATATATAGACGGGTACTAAATGACCAAATTACCCTTATTAAAATGACCTGGAACAACTGAACGTGTCATTCGATGTTCGCCTCTGACGGTTTGGTAGACCTGCAATGGCCCGTCAGTCCATACCATCGGACCTGGGCAGAATATGAGGCTACTGGTTGTTTTTTAGGGTGGACACCAATGGTCCGTCGGACCTGTGACATTCCATCGGGCCACGCCGTCAAACAAGAACAGAATCTGGGTCCACTTCCTCCATTTGAGGGCTGCCTCCGACGGCCCGTCGGACTACCGATGGTACATTGGGTCCTGCCATTGGAACGATGTAACCTAACTATTTTCGTAAAATGTCCATAACCTCCTCATCTGACACTGTATTTTGATGAAATTTGTATCTATGGAAAGCTTAAACAATTTCCGAGGTGATGGAAAGTGAAAAGCATAAAAAATACCACATGTATAAAATAAATTCATAAGTCAAAGCAAGTTTAAACATCCTAGTGATGATTTCAAGCTAAGAAAAGGCACAGGTATTACAAAGGCGCTACTTCAGCTACCGGGAGTAGTCAAAATCAGTTTTATACATTATCAAATTGCTAAGAGGCAGAGGCCTAACTAGGTATAGTCATGGGTACGTTATAAATTTTCTCCTGTGATGTGTATGTGTTACTTGATCCCGGTTTTACCTTATCTTATGTGACCCCGTATGTGGTGATTAGTTTTGGGTTTGAGCCTGAAGTTGTTCCTGAACCTTTCTCTGTTTTCACCCCTGTTGGGGACTAGATTGTTGCTAGGAGGGTGTATAAAAATTATGTCGTACCCATTTGTAGCCATGATACGGTGGCAGATCTCATAGAGCCTTATATGGTAGACTTTGATGCTATCTTAGGAATGTACTAGCTCTATTCTTGTTATGCTACACTAGATTGTAGGACCCAAAAAATCACTTTCTTTTTTCTGAATGAGCCAGTAGTAAAGTGGGAGGGGCATTCTATAGCACCTAGGAGGAAATTCATTGCTTACCTCAGAGCCCTTAAGATTATTTCTAAGGGTTGCTTGTATCATCTTATTCAGGTTAAAGATTCAAACACTAAAAGTCCTTCTCTTAAGTCTATCCCTGTGGTTAATAAATTTCCAGAAGTCTTTCCCGATGATCTACCAGGAAAATCACCTGATAGGAAGATAGATTTTGATATTGATTTATTGACAGACACCCGTCCTATTTTTATTCTGCCATATAGAATGGCTTCTACAGAATTAAATAAGTTGAAATAACAGCTAATAGATCTTCTTGACAAAGGTTTTATCTGTCCTAGTGTTTCTCTCTGGGTGCACCTGTACTCTTTGTGCGTAAGAAAGATGGTTCTCTCTATATGTGTATAGACTATCGTCAGTTAAATAAGGTCACTATTAAAAATAAATATCCCCTTCCTAGAATAAATGATCTCTTTGACCAACTTTAGGGTTCTAAGTATTTTTCAAAGGTAGACTTTCATTCGGGATATCATCAGTTGAAGTTTTAGGAGGTTGATATTCCCAAAACATCTTTCCAAACCCGATATAGCCATTATGAATTCTTAGTCATGTCCTTTGTATTAACTAATGCCCCTGCAGCTTTCATGGATCTCATGAATAGAGTGTTCAGTCAATTTCTAGATTTGTTTGTCATAGTCTTTATTAATGACATTTTAGTTTATTCTAAGAGTGAGGAGGAGTAGGCCAGTCATCTCCGAATCATTCTACAGACCCTCAAAGATCATAAATTATACGCAAAATTTTCCAAGTGTGAATTATGGCTTAGTGCTATTGCTTTCTTGGGACATACAGTGTCTAGTCAGGGAATTAAGGTTCATCCCTAAAAGATTGAGGCAGTGAGGAAATGGCCCAGACCCACGACTCCAACCGACATACGAAGCTTCTTGGGTTTAGTAGGGTATTATCGGCGGTTCATAGAAAGTTTTTCTTCCATTGTTGCACCACTTACCAGGTTAACACAGAAAAAGGTAAAATTCGTGTGGTCTGACTCCTTTGAAAATAGTTTCAAGAAATTGAATGACAAGTTTACTACTACACCTCTTTTGAAACTTCCTAAGGGTACAAAGGGTTTTGTTGTATACTGTGATGCATCCCGAGCAGGACTCAGGTGTGTACTTATGCAGTACGGTAAGGTGGTAGCGTATGCATCTAGGCAGTTGAAGGTGAATGACTGAAATTACCCCACCCATTACTTGGAGTTAGTACTGGTGGTGTTCGCACTCAAGATATGGTGTCATTATTTGTATGGTGTACACGTTGATATCTTTACTGAGCATAAAAGTTTGTAGTATGTCTTTTCACAGAAAGAGTTAAATATTAGGAAAAGGCGGTGTTTGGAACTGTTGAAGGATTATAACATGAGTCTACATTATCATTTAGGCAAGGCGAATGTGGTGGATGATTCCCTCAGTAGATTATCTATGGGTAGTCTTTCTCATGTTGAGGAAGAAAAAAGAGAGATGGTGAAAGATATTCATCGGCTTGTAAATCTAGGGGTGCAACTCCTGAATTCCAAAGATGGAGGAGTAATTGTCCATGAAATAACTAAATCTTCTCTATGTGGGAGGTTAAGGAGAAACAGGCCGAAGATCCCATCTTGATGCAAATTAAAAGCAATGTGGGTCAACAGAAGGTGATGGTATTTGAAATTGGTGGTGATGGTATCTTAAGGTTTCAAGGTAATTTATGTGTACCGAATGTGGTTGGTTTGTGAGAGAGAATCCTCAATGAAGCCCATACCTCGAGGTATGTTGTTCACCCGGGATCTACTAAAATGTACTATGATCTTAAGACGATTTACTGGTGGAACAATATAAAGCGTGATGTTACTAACTTTGTTTCTAAGAGCTTGAATTGTCAACAAGTCAAGGTGGAGCATTTGAGTTTAGGCAGTACTTCTCAAGAGATAGCCGGTAACGTACCGAGTCTGGTTTTTCGGACGCTACACGGTGCTCATGATCTTGAAGGACCACAAGTTAATCGTTGATTGATATCTGTAACTAAGCACTATATAATATACAATAAAAATACGGAAAACTGGCGAAAAACTTTCCATAAGGTTCAAATATCTGAAATAAAACTAAAAACTGAATACTAATACAATAGTCTGAACATCTAGTCTGAAAGCCTCTAAACAATCTGAACTGTGGAGTTGAAGGGACAAACCCCCAACTAACTTCGTCTACTAAAATATTGAATCTAATGCAATAATAAAATAAAGATTATCCTCGAATGATGAGGACTCACTGCTACGTCTACTGATGCTGACTGAGTCTGAACTTCTAAGGGTACTCGATATCCCATGCGTCTGAACCTATGGTATGAAACACCATAGCGTAGGAAAGTATGTATCAGTACGTGAAAATGTACTGGTATGCTAGATGAGGTAAGGCTAAATGCAAGGGCTTATGAATGAACAATTACTTAACTGAATAATATGAGGATACTTAATAAGGATATATACATGAATGCACAAACCATAACGGAGATCATAGTGACACTGAATACTGAGTTCGGAATGTTGATTTACTAACATCAGAGATCACTTATGTTGGGATACTGAATAACTGAATCTACTGATGTTGATATCTGAGTTTTCTGATACTGGTTGACTGTATTTGGGATCAGCCCTGTCTAGCTGTTGATCTCTGAATCTGTTGATACTTGATACTAATTGACTGCATTTTGAGATCAACCCTATCTAGCATGTGATCTCTGAATCTCATGAACTATCTGGATCAATCTTATCTAGCAGGTTCTCTCTAAATCTCTTGAACTATCTAAGTTTTTTACTGAGTTGAGTGACTGTATCTAATAGTCCTGATTTCTGTAATATTGATCTGAGTTCTATTACTGAGACTAATTCTGAAATTGAGACTGTGGGAGGTAGTCATCTAACTAGGGATGGACATATTTTGGTTAAACCGAAAAAAATGAAAAACCATACCAAAATTTTAATTTCGGTTTGGTTTTTTTATTCGATTTCGATTTTCAATTTTTGAAATTTGACTATATGGTTCGGTTTTTGATTTTTCAAAAAAATAATTCAGATAAACCGATTAATCAAAATTTTATAAATATCAACCGCTAGATAGGACTGATCTCAGATTTAGTCACTCAACTCAGAAAGGAACTCAGATAGTTCCATCAGAACTGAGACTGTCAGATACAGTCG
Source organism: Capsicum baccatum var. pendulum (assembly GCA_030864225.1). Classification (NCBI taxonomy): domain Eukaryota; kingdom Viridiplantae; phylum Streptophyta; class Magnoliopsida; order Solanales; family Solanaceae; genus Capsicum; species Capsicum baccatum. Next base: position 16,584,282 of record CM061550.1, read on the forward strand.
CTCATCATTAGTTATATCAGTTATGCCGATCATCACAGCCATATTAGTTATATCAGTAATCATAACTCACATTATTAGTATTCAGTTTTAGGACTGTTAGACACAGTCAATCAGACCAGTTTTTCATAATTCGAACTATCACAAATAGTTGTTCCTCTATTTAGTATCTCAGTATCAGTAAACTCATGTTGTCAGCATTCAGACTTAGTAGCCAGTATCACTATGAGTTCAGTTAGAGTTACTTATGCATGTATGTATTATCATGTTCAAATCAGCCAACATTGTTTATTCATATAACCCTTTCTATTTAGCCTACCTTACTCATATACTTAGTAAATTAAGAAATACTAACACATTCGTGCTATGGTATTTTATTTTATGCCATAGGTTTAGAGGCACGAGCTCCAGATCAGCAGTAGATTCCAGTCTCAGCAGTCAGAGTTGGAAGTGAGTCCTCATCTTTTAAGGACATGATGATTTCATTACTATTTCACTTTTTAGTTTATTTCAGTAGTTGGAGTTAGTTGGGGACATGTCCCCTCCACTCCTTATTCAGATAGTTAGAGGCTTTCAGACTATAGCATGTCAGACAGTTATTTCAGATTTGTTTTGGTATTGTTATACCATTTTTAGATATTGTGTTATCAGATGTTTATTTAGTTTAAACCCTATGGCCTTTCAGTATATGTTTCTGCATTTATACAGTATATCATGCAGTGTACAAGTATAGATATTAGACATGGGTTAGCTTGTAGTCCTTCGGGGTCATGAGCACCGTGTAGCATTCCAGTTCAGAAAATCGGGGCATTACAAACTTGGAATCAGAGCCTAAGGTTCAATAGTGTCCTAGAAAGTCTGAAAGCCGCATCTATTAGAGTCTTATACATGGGTGTGTTGTGTACCACACTTATGTGCAGGAGGCTATGAGATATTTTAGGAACAGTTTTCCTTTTTTCAATATTCATGTCGTGCCAGTGAGCATAATCTCAAGTCAATCTCAATTTAATCCATTTCTTCCTTTCTTCTACAGAACATGCCTCCTAAAAAAAGAAATGGGAATCAGTCATCCCCTCAGCCCAAAGACCCTTTGGGCAATCATGTTTCTCATGTGGGCAATCTAATTCAGCTGTAACTAGAATTCGGGACTTCACTCGAATGAATCCTCTTTCTTTCACAGGGTCTAAGTTAGATGAGGACCCTCAGGAATTCCTACATCAGTTTTAGAAGGTGACAAATATTATGGGGGTGACTACTGTGGAGAGTGCTGTTTTAGCCATGTATCAGTTGCAAGATGTGTCTCATACTTAGTACAAATAGTGGAAGTCAGAAAGGTTAGATGATGCAAGTTCTATAGAGTGGGAGGATTTTGCCTCTGCTTTCCTTGATAGATTTTTTTTCGTTAGAGCTTAGAGAAGCTAAGGTGCTAAAGTTCATCAACCTCAAGTGGGGCAGTATAACGGTGAAAGAGCATTCTCTCAGGTTTACCCAATTAGCCATATATACCCCTCATGTGGTTGCAGATGGTAGAGCCAAGATAAGTAAGTTTGTGTCAGGAGTGAATGATAGCGTGGTAAATAAGTACAAATCTGCCATATTAAATAGTGATATGACTTTAGCCAGGCTTATGACTCATACTTAGCAGATAGAAGAGCAGAAGATTAGGATGAGGGAGAGGCAGAGTATGAGAACAAATACAGACAGTTTCAGCTTTGCTCAGCCTAAGTCACAGGGTGGTAACCGTTTCAGTATAGTCAAAAAATTTTAGTCCCAGATCTATCCTCAGCTAGTGCACCAGCACCTAAGTCCAGAAATGACCGTCATGATGGGGCGCCAGGCTCTGAGGCCTTGGATAGTGAAAATAGGAGTCTTACCTATTTGCTTTCCAAAGAGTGTGGTAGGAATAACCTAGGTGTATGTAGGGCAGGCAGAGATTTATGCTTTGGGTGTGGTAAGCCAGGACACAAGATGCGAGAGTGTAGAGTTCTATCATAGAGGGGTAAAGAGTTGCATCAGCAAGGCACCAAGAGTGGTCAGCGTCAGAATAGACTTTATGCACTTCAGACCCGTCATGATTCAAAAAGTTTCGCTGACCTAGATTCGGGTATGTTACAAGTCTTTCATGTTCATAGTATGCATTGTTAGATCTCTTTCTCTCATTTGATCTTATGCTTCAGTATGAGTTAGTTAGTAAAGTCAGTAAGTCAGTCTAGCAATCGAGCATTGTTTTCTCATCCTTGCATCTATTCATGCTATCCAAAATCTCAGAGAATATAACTATTCCAAGGTAGAACCTCATAGTAGTTGCAAGTTCAGTTCAGCTCATGCATCATGCATTTGTTTCAGACTCCCAAAGTACAGTTATAATCTAGTTCGTAGATGCCCTGTGCATTACCCCAGTATCTCTGTAAAGTAAACGTTCTTAGAGGGACATAGTGTCTCAAGGGGGAGATACCCCAAAATTTTCTCAACGCTCTCATTTCTTAACTCATTCAGTTTCTATTCGCATACGAATCTAGTTTAGAGTATAGAGTATTTATAAGTTGTCCGTTAAAATTTCAGCCTCAACTGTAAGCCAAGTATTCAGAAGCTCAGTTCAGTTCATGATGTTCAGTTCATATGTCATGTATCATACTCAGTTATTCTCTCATATTTCCGCTCATACAAGTTTAGTAAACAATCTCGGGTTCATTAGCATTTTCATTTAAATGTAACGGTCCTCTTTAAGCTCATTCAGCTTCATGGTCAGTTTTCAGCACAGACTTGGTATTTAGTTTCTCGCTCATGTTTCCATTATAAACTTTTTATTAAATACCATGTCATAACCCGTCATGCTTTCAGGAGTCATCTCAGTCAGACACCCATGTATTAGATATGCATGTCCATCATGAGAATTCATCTTATGAGAAGCTTCAGATCTCACATGTGTCAGACATGCATGTTCAGTATGAATCAGTTTATTTGTCACGTTAGTCATGAGATCATGTTTCAGTCATTCATGTTCATTTCATGCTAGCTTATTATTTCCCCTCTCAGTCAGTCTTATTAGAAGATGAATGTTCTCAAGGGGGAGATATTGTAATACCCCGTAAAATCCTAAGTCTAAAGTTCAGCTCGTTAGGCTTCACAAGCTCCAAGACTTAGAAAAAAAATTGCTAAGTGTTCAACACTTAGTCTTATTTTAGACATCCGAACTTCATGGATTTACTTGATGACCTTACTAACCTTTGTTTTTGGATTTTTAAGTTGTCTTATGATGGGGCAAGATCGTAGTACATCCCGGGTAAGTTTCAGAATTTTTCAAATAGCGTAAGGGGGTGTTTGGGTTTCCAAACCAGTAGCAAAAGGCATTTAGCCCGCGTGCCCCATCCTAGAGCACAGCTCTAAGCAAGGCGCCGCCTAGCTACAGCGGGGGACTAGCAAGGCGCTACGCTGGCTAGAGTGGGGCTATAGTAAGGTGTCTCCCTACAACTCCGGTGGGTGCCCACTTTTCAGCACTACACCTCCATGTTTCCAAGGGCAATTTGGTCAATTTCCCTACCCTATATAAACCTTATAACACGAGATTTGTCCATAATTCAGCAACTTATACTCTATTTCTCTCAAATACTCTCAAGAACAATCCCAAGGGTTTTCATAGATGGATCAATTCCAAGGGAATTCACCATCAAATTTCAAGAATCTCACCGTCAATCTTCAATAAATCAATAGCTAAGGTATGTGTAGTGTTGATTTATGGATTCCTTTCATCCATAAAGTTCAAGAACCCTCTTTTAAATTTTGAATCATGAAGTTGTGTTGTGGGTGGATTATGTTTGTGTGATTGATTGTTATACAACTCCCAAGTTAGAATCTTTATGTGATTTTATGAAACAAGGATTACATGTAAATTGAAACACATGAGTTTTGGGTGGTTTGAATCATTAATGTGATGAATATGCCTATGTCATAAAGTGTGCATGCAAGGTATTTGATAAAATACCTAAGAGACTAGAAATCATGTTTTATAGCTAAATAGAACTTAAATTACAAAGCCATGCTTTATTCCTTATAACTCAACATGAATTCCATACTAACTGTTGTGTATTGTTATTGTGATATGAAATGCTCATGAAATTAGAATCAAGCAAGTATGTACAAGTTATATGCATTCCCTTTCATGATCAAGAAATTGATACCCATGTGTAGTATGAAATCCCCTATTTATGGCATTATGAATTGTGGATTCTATTCCTATGATCAAGAAGTGTCATGTGTGTCAGTTTCCTTCCATCGAGTCCTGGGGGTACTCATACCCGAAAAATATAGTTGTGCCTAGAGCCATGTAATGTTATCATGATACTCTCAGTCAAGACATGATCTATAGAATTCAGTCAGTCATGTGACTCAGGAAAATTCAGAAATCTCAGCAGTCTCAGTAGTTCAGTAATCTCAATGACCTCAGTACTCAATAATCTCAGTAATTTTAGTATTCCCCATTAATCTCAGAAATCTTATGAACTCAGTCAGCTGTCAGATATTAGTTGTATCCCCTCAGTCATGGAACTCAGTAAAATCAGTCTAGTTCAGTTCAGTTAATCAGTTCAATGTCTTTTAGATAGGAGTAAGATTCAGCACCGAGCGAACCCAAGGATAGGAACTCACCTGTCAGTTTAGGGTGTGATTCTTAGAAGCAATCCTTGTGTTCCAGAACTACATAGCAATGTAGGCATATGAAGTCACCCATTAGATAGGACTGACCTACTTAGGGATCACCTGTCTGCACATTTAAATATATAGGACTGGTCCCAGGGGTCACCCGCTAGATTAGGACTGACTCCATAGCAGTTGTCTTTACTGGTGGCGTAGTATTGACACCTTTCCAGTCAGAGTAGAGATTGGACCCCAGTTAGATTAGCATGGGGCATGTCGATTAGATAAATACATCCCACAATTTTAGTTACAGATTCAAGACTGTCAGATACAGTCAACTCAGCTCAGTAGTACAGATTTAGTATTGTTAGATATAGTCAATCCTTATCATTATCAGTAGACTTCAGTATCACCCATTTGATAGAACTGATCTCAACTATGGTCAATTAGTATCAGTATCATCAGATTTAGAGATCACCCGCTAGTTAGGACTGATCTCATACTAAGTGAAATTATCTTTATTATTAGTATACTCAAAATCACCTGTTAGATAGGACTGATCTCAGATTTAGTCACTCAGCTTAGAAAGGAACTCAAATAGTTCTATCAGAACTGAGACTGTCAGATACAGTCGCTCAATATCAGCTGTATCGGTTAAGTCGATCATCATAGCCATATTAGTTATATCAGTCATCATAACTCATGTTATCAATATTCAGTTTTAGGACTGTTAGACACAGTTAATCAGACCAATTCTTCATAATTTGAACTGTCATAAATAGTTGTTCCTCTATTCAATATCTCAATATCATTAAACTCATGTTGTCAGTATTCAGACTCAGTAGGAAGTATCACCATGAGTTCAATTATAGTTACTTCTGCATGTATGTATTCTCACATTCATATCAGTCAACATTGTTCATGAATATAACCCTTTTTGTTTAGCCTACCTCACTCGTATACTCAGTACATTCAAATGTACTAATTCATTCACAATATGATGTTTTATTTTATGCCATAGGTTTATAGGTACGAGCTCTAGATCAGCAGTAGATTCCAGTCACAGCAGTCAAATTAGAAGTGAGTCTTTATCTTTTGAGGACATGATGATTTCATTACAATTTCAGTTTTCAGTTTATTTCAGTAGTTGGAGTTATATGGGGACATGTCCAATCAACTCCTTATTCAGACAGTTAGAGGTTATCCGACTATAGCATGTCAGACAGTTAGTTCAGATTTACTTTGGTATTGTTATACTATTTTCAAACATTGTGTTATTAGACGTTTATTCAGTTTGAACCTTATGGCCTTTCAGTATATGTTTCCATATTTATACAGTATATCATGCAGTATACAGGTACAGATATCATTCATGGGTTAGCTTGTGGTCCTTCGAGGTCATGAGCACCGTGTAGCATTTCAATTCAGAAAATTGGGGTGTTACAGAATCACACCCTCTACTAGTAGGTTAGTTCCCATCCTTAGGCTCTCTCGGTGTTGAATCCTACTCCCTACTGAAAGACACTGAACTGATTCTTAGACTGTACTGAGCTAAACTGAACCTATTACTGATCAAATTGATTAACTAAACTAGACTGAGTTTATTGACTTTTGTTGACTTATAAAATACTACTGGATTCTGTTAATTGACTAAATGATAACGCATTCTGAACTGAATACTAGAATTTTAATTAAGTCTGAAATATATACTGAAACTGAGCTGGAATGATACTGAGAATAGTGTCTTCCTAAGTTCTGTAACTAACTGAGTTCTACTGATCATGGCTTGACTGAGAATATCATGAAACTGATGTTGGCTCTTAACAATCAGCTAATTTGTCGGGTATAAATACCCTCAGGACTCGATAACATATATAATACAAGATAGGACAACTCATACATAACATGACAATAGGCTATCATCCATAACATAATCAATATGATATCTCGTCAATCACTTGAAGACCATAAACATGTAAATGTATAGGGAATGAATACTAATAGCTCATAGTTTATTCAATAAGGAATGCACATGGATAGGAATGCATGAAACATACCATAATTCATTCACTAAGTCCTTTCAACAAACACTTGGCATGCATTAACATACACACAATTGGGGATTTTCTTGTCAATATGCTATAATGATTCTAATTCCTTCGCATAAGCATTTTATCAAACATATGTGGAGAATACTTTGGTTAGTCAACAATTTCCACACCTAATTATCATGGACAATCAATCAATATTAAAATTGAAGGGGTTTTATCATGACCATTACATAATATCACATACTAGGATCAAAGCTTGGAACTTTGTAATCAGAACATGAATTAAAACTCAACAACAACATGAACTTCAATTTCAATTCACATGAATCATGAGAACTCATAAATATAAAATCTTTGAATTTAGAAAAGGGTTCTTAAGCTTCTTGGGTGGAAGGGATCCAAAAATCAACATCTAACGTACCTTAGTTCTTGATTCTATGAAGTTTGACGGTGGAATTACCTTGAATTTATATCCCAAATTGAAAACCCTAACTTGTTCTTAAGAGAAATTGAGACAAAAGAGTATTTGGGGTTATATAGGGTGGGGAAAATGAATCTTTATCCCTTGGGAATTAAAATCCACAACTGGAAAGCCAAATAAGGCTTCACCACGATGCGGTGACATGGATATTGCTATACTTACCGTGACGCAGCCTAATTGCGGTGAGCTACTAGAATTGATAATTGCTGAATTAAATTTCATCGCAATGTGATGGAGTGCCCATCTCTATACTCACCACGACATGGCCTAATCACGGTGAGCTACTGGATGGTGAAAATTGTCGATTTGAGACTCATCGCGATGCGGTGGCCTGTCAATTAGGAACATCGATACTTAAAATATCCTAAATTCTTCATTGAGTGTCGGTTTTGGGTGAACCTTATATTGATGGAAAGCTTATTCAATTCCCTCCATGATTTAAAGTTGAAATATAAGGAATTCCTTACAAAACAAACATCTTTTATTTTAGAAGCTAATACTTGACATTTCAGAGATGAAATTAGCTAGGAAACTTTGGGGTATTACATAGCCTTACCTATGTTGAAGAGGGATATGATTGAAAAAAGATTTCATCACGGGGCTTCCAAGGTCCTAGAACTAATATGACTCCATTTGGGAGATAGTAGGTCGAATGACTAAGTCGGCTCATCTTCTACTTGTGAGAACTAACTATTTGGGATATGATTATGCCAAGTTGTATATTGAGGAAATAGTTTTATTTCATGGGGAACCAGTATTTATTATATCTGATTGAGGTATGCAATTTTCTTTGCAGTTTTGTTGATCTTTTCAGAGGGGTTTAGATACCCAAGTGAACCTGAGTACTGCCTTCCGCCCAAAAACTGATGGGCAGGATAAATGCACCATTCAGACCCTTGAGGATATTTTGAGGGCCTATGTAATTGACTTTAAAGGTAGTTGGGTGGATCATTTGCCATTGATATAATTTGCGTACAATAATAGCTACCATACCAGTATTAAGATGGATCCTTTTGAAGCACTTTATGGGAGGAGATATAGATCACTAATTGGGTGGTATGAAGTGGGTGAAACGAAGTTGTTTGGGCCTGATCTTGTTCATCAGGCAATAGAGAAGGTGAAAATCATTAGAGAATGACTTAAGATAGCTCAGAGTTGATAGAAGTCCTATGTCGATATTAGGAGAAAAGAGTTGGAATTTGAGTTTGGTGACTAGGTGTTTCTCAAAGTCTCCCCTATGAAGGGAGTCATGTATTTTGGAAAGAAGATAAAGCTTTTTCATCTCTATATAGGACCATACAAAATTATGAGAAGGATAAGTGGGGTTGCTTATGAATTGGAATTGCCCGTGAGTTTGGGTTTGGTACATCTCGTGTTCCATGTGTCTGTTGAAAAAGGGTATTGGGGACCATTCCTTGGTGTTACCTATAGAAGAAATCAATGTGAAGGACTCTTTATCATATAAAGAAAAACTAGTTGTTATTCTGGATCATCAAGTCTGAAAGTTGAGAAGCACGAAAATAACTTTGGTTAAGGTGTTGTGGAAGAATCAAAAGTTTGAGGAAGCTACTTAGGAGTCGGAGGATGATATGCGTGTAAGATACCCAAATCTCTTTGATCCTGTGGATGACGATATGGAAGGTACAATCATTGCCTTATTCTATTTATATTTTCTTTGGTGAGATTAATCATGCCTACCTGTGTTCCACATCATCTTTTGGGGATGAATGATCCCAAGAAGAGATAATGTAACACCCCAAAAAATTTCTGACGTGGTATCACACCTAGTAGCATGCTTTAGAAACTAGCAACCTGAAATTTTTCTAAGAGTCAAGAATGACTTAGCTTATGTTAGATCCCGAACTTGGATTATCTCTAAATCGATATTTTCATCCTTGATATTTTATTTATAAAGTTGGTTCATATAACGGGAATGGAAGGAGGGTGTCTCAGAGAATTTTTGGATTTTTCGGACAATGTGTGGGACGTGTTTAGATGTTGGAAATAATGGCCTGATGCAAAGTCGTTGTGCCATGTCGATGATCGCATCGACAGAATAGTGAACCAACGCAAAGTCAATGCTCCACATCAATGATTGTATCGATGAAGTAGTGGCCCAACACGATATTGATGTGTCGCGTTGGTTAACGCGTCCGGTGCCCAGTTTGCAATTTCTTTTAAATTCTTCATCAAGAGGGGTATTTTAGTCTATTTTCCTTATCTAAACTCTATCATAACATGAAATTAAAATGTTTTTGGGAAAAAAATATATCAGAAACCACTTATATACTCTCTAATCAAAACCCTAATCCTTTCCCACAAAGATCTAAAGTTCATCCTTAAGATCAAGCATTCCAAGAACTTAATCAAGGTCCGGGTTCCACTCTCCATACTAATCTATCTAAGGTACATAGGGTTTTCATAAACTACATGGGTTTGTTGAAAACTCTTCGAATAAGATTTAAAGTAATAGAAATCATGAAATTTTAAAAGGGGTTTTGGAATTATGTTTACAATCTTGCATTATGAATTCTTTAATGATATTATTGTTTTGTTCTTGAGGCCTTTCCCCCAAATTAATTTGTACTCATATATATGTATATATGAAATTGATTTTGAATATTTAATTGAGAGAATGAAGATACAGAATCTCTCTCTTCCTATGATTCTCATTCTTTTCATACGATATGGATTATTTCGAATGCATTTTGAATAGCATGATACAAATGTCTTGATTATTGTTTATGACTTGATTATGGTTTTGAATTGAAGAGAGGGGGTTTTTACATTTGAGAAATGTTAAAAATATATAATGAAATAATTGCATGGTTCTTCAAAAATACATGACCACCACATGTTTGTTGAAATGCTGAAAAACAGTGATCTTTATATAATTTGACAAATGTTTTAAAGTATGAATCTTCTTGAATTGTCTGAAATGTGGTGGTCCAAACTTTATGTTTTGAAAGAAGAAGTTGTAACATGATATTTTATGGCTCAGAAATGACTTACAAGTCTTGGTATGACAATACCAAGTTAGATGAGGCTATGGTAAAACTCAGAATAGAATTCAGATTTCAGATTTTGAACTCAGAAAGATGTACGTTCAGAATAGGTTAAAAATGGGCACTAAGAGTGTTAGGTGGTTACCCGAAGTAGGCATGGGTCACACAATTCATTGCCCAAAATCGTGTTTTACCGATACAGGTATATTATGTTCCTAAAAAGGGATTATATGCTGTCCTAGTACCCTATGGAGTATCAGGATCAAAATAAAAAACTCCAACCCTTGAGGCAAACTTGGGTTGGGAGATTGACCAAGTTAAGGGTGGATCCCATATATCCCGTGGGATACTTTTAGAAATATAGGGTGGACTACACAGTTCAGAAGTAATACAAAGAATGAAATTGCATTGACAAGATTGTTTTAAGTTCATTTGAGATTTGTGTACGTATTTTAAACTATTTCATGTATATTGTTTTATGACTTTCTCTCATATATATTATATATGTATAAATTCATTATTTTGGATTGCTTTTTGTACCAGTACGATTGTATTGACCCCCTATATTTCAGGGTCTGAGTCTCAATCTAGAGGTCCTGCTAGGCCGTAGAGTGATTAGGAAGAAGTGCGCAGTCGGCGAACCTTCTTTATTATGGAAATCATGTTTCTTTCCTAACACTTTTTATGTACTTTGATTTAGGTCCACTAGGTGTCTTGTCCCAATTTCACACAATCTGTTAATTTCGTATGTAGTAGAGATTTCGCAGATTATAATAGATGTTGTCTAGATATTGATGGATTTTCTTCTGTAATGATATACTTAAATCAGGACTTGACCATGATTCCGTAATGATTTATATTTTTGCATATTTCCTTTATTTTAGGAGTATTGTGCATGATTATCAGTTATAGAAGGGCGCCCGAACCTCCATGGTTCGGGATGCTCGTCACGGCCAGGGTCCCATCTTGGGTCGGTACACATCAATTTTCTCTTCTAATTGTCAAGTTATTTTTTATACATGTCAATTCTTTCTATTTCGTGATATTTTGTTGTCTTTCTGAAAGAACATAGTTGTATGTTCACAAATGTTGTATAATTGTTCGTCCAAACTCATCCAAAGTTATAGTAATTTAGACTTGTTGGTTATCTATTTATATTAGACCAGGATTGAGCTATTAGAGACCTCATTGGAGTGGCCTAAATCTTTTTATTCAAGTTCTATTTGCGTAATTTTAAGCTATGATTAAGTAATTTGTTCACACTTATTTTAATTTGTTAAGCGGATTTTGACCAGTTTTGATTGTACTAAGATTGTAACACCAAAGATTTCATCTATCATGTTTGAAGTTGCAGCTTCAAATTGAAAACTAACTGTGAATATATCCAATAAATTTATATCTACAAAGTTACTCAATAATAAAAACTTGTTATTCAATGATCAATAAACTTAATGTAATAGAGGAAAGATGAAACATAGAAACCGCAAAGTTATATGGGAGATCAATAATGAAAGTTTACTTACAAACATAAAAAGATGTTTTGTAATTCTTGATCAATTCAATGTAATAAAAAAAATTGATACTTATCACAAGAAATGCTCAATGGATAAAATTCTCAAAAAATTTATAGTGTTGTTGTGTTACATCTGTAGCAATTTCATTAAGTTTTATTTCCGAGAAATAGATTTCACAATGATGACAAACAATAAATCATACAATTTTTTATGACAAAATAAACTACCAACTACCTGCTTCATCACTTAAACAAAGTGATATAATAACAAAAACGAATAAGCTTTGTTTTCTTTCTTGAGAAAACAAGGCTCTGATGTCATAAACCTAGCATTGTGTATTGAATGTGCGTATGACTTCTTTACTTCAAGTTGAATTTTGAATTGCTAATCATAGACATTATATGATCATTAGATGAGTGGACAGTTATGGACAAGGATTGTTGTGGTACACCAATCTTTTGCCTTCCAATTCTCTCCAATCTTCCATTCCTCTCAATTAAACATCAAACACTTTTCACTTCTTTCATTGCTCCATCATCTTCAATCCATGTCGATGTTCACCAAAACTTTTCACCCTCTCCTTCACCACCCTAATTCAACATCTTGAAAACCCTAAAATCCTCTTCTATACACCCACTAAATTAACCTTCTTTTATAGATCTATTACCATTGAAGGAATTTCGACAAAATTTGTTTCTACCACCACTCCACCAATAGGTGCTTCTTCGTCACAATTTCTCTAACCCCTTGAAAAGCTCCCACCAAATTGTTGAGGAAGAAAATATGAAAGCATGATTTTATAAAAGCAAGATTAGCCTTTACTTTGATTTTTTTTTTTTTTTAACCTTTTGTGTAATTATTTTGGACGTTACCTTTATTTTTCCTAGGAGCCCTTTTCGTTCAGGAAAAGTGGCAATATTTTGGACGTGTCTACTTTTTTAAACAACTGGAGATGGTAAATATTTTGGTGCCTATTTTCTTGGACATATGAGAGGTGGAAAAAAAGTAACCATAAATCTATAATAAGAAAAGTTTTTTCACAGTTCTTATTTTTTTTTCCTTTTCATGGATAGTTTTTTCCTAAAAAGTTGTGTAGGACTCCTAACTAAAAATTTGCCACATTACATTTAATTTCTTTTAGTTATGGGATTCTTACTTATTTTTCTTTTTGTATCCTAAATATTTGAATAATAATTTAATGATAATTATTTTTGAAAAAAATGAAAAGACAATTTTGTCTGGTGTTTTAATGAAGGACAAAAAGTTTAAATCATTTTTCTAAAGGTCTTCACACTTTTAATATATTATAGATTATAGATAAATAATTTTATATATGGAGTATTTTAACTCATGCACGGAAGATTAAAATTGCCAGCTCTTATAAGTTATAAATTAATGTTTACAATCAAAGATGAGAAAGGACAAATAAAAAGTTTAAATCACTTTTCTAAAGGTCTTTACACTTTTAAAATATTATAGATTATAGATAGATAATTTTATATATAGAGTATTTTAACTCATGTACGGAAGATTAAAATTGTCAACTCTTATAAGTTATAAATTAATGTTCACAATCAAAGATGAGAAAGGACAAATATCTTAATGATGTTAGAATAAGATTAAATATAATATGATCTTTATTATGAGAGTAATAATATTCCAACTATTTATGGGTTTACTTGAATGGAATTTGTTCAATATACCATTTTGATGACGAACTAGAATCCTCTTCTTAAAAAGTCTCTCGGGTTCTTGAGAATTTGCCTTTAGAAGTGTTTGAGAAAGGGTAAGAGGATTTGAATTGTAACTACTAAATTCTCTTTTATTTAGTTTATTAGAGAGTTATAAGTTGTGATTAGCGGATATAGGAGAGAGGAAATACAAAAACACCCCTCAAACAATGTAGAAAATTAAAAAAAGCAAAAGAATTTTCATTATGGGTAGCAGTGTCAAGAAATTAAAAAAAGTGATCAAAATAGGTTATTTATTTAAAAAATTATTAAAATACGCTAAATATAATAATTTATTACGTTGTTTACTTTTTTTTTAATGATTAACTGATGAAATAGATTTTTATAAAAACGGAAGAATTTCTTACAATTAAATTGCTATCTGATTCACTTTTTTGAAATTTCACTCTTTATGTGACATGACCGTGCTTTTACTTTTGAAAATTTGATTCACTGTTTGTGTCACTTTTGGAAATCACATGATGTGATTCTTCTTTCGTTATTTATTATTTTTCATACACTCTTGTTCAAATAATTTTTTTTTTCTGTAATGAATTTTAAAGTTTTACATAAAAACTTAAATAATAATAACAACAACAATAAATTCAGAGTATTCCCATCTAGTGGGGTATGGGGGGTAAGATGTACGCAGACCATACATCTACCTCTAAAGAAGTAGAAAGACTGTTTCCGATAGACCCCCGGCTCAAGACACGAGACACCACACAAATACAAAGTAAAGCACAGAACAAGATTTCATAACTTAAATACGGCACCCATAAGTAATAGAACACGACGGAAAGCACCCAGATTCATAATAAACATGGAACACGGAATCATAACAAGAATAAGAATAGGAATAGGAATAAGAATAAGAATAGGAAGAATAACAAGAATAATACCCCCACCAAGTAATTTCCTACCCTAGCGACCCAAACTGGCCCTAGTCTTCTACTCTAATTCGCGTCCTCCAGACCTTCCTATCTAGGGTTAAATAATAATAAAAAAGAAAAATATCAATTATCTCATGAACTTAACACTTTTCTTTTATTTATTCTACTAGTATACCTTCCTGCGCGGTGCGCGGACGATATTAAGAAAATTAATCATATTTTTTTTAATTTTATTTATTTCATATAATTTTTTCACCAAATTGACGTATGTAAAATCAATAAATTTGTAAAGTATGAAATATGACTATCAATATTATTAAATCCAACATCATCAATGATATATATTTTAATATAATATTAAAAGTTTAATAGACACTTACGGATCGTTTTGTACACTGGATGAAATAACTAAGATATCCTATGAGATGGGATATCCCATGGGATTATTTTCTCTCTTCCTCCCCATGGGATAGTAATCTCACCATTCTAATAGAAATTGTGGGACAAAATAGTTTCAAGATTAAGTAATTCTTATACCAAACATGGAATAAAGTTAATCACAAATTTTATCTCGAATTCTTCTTCTTATTCCTTCTACCAAACCACCCCTTAAGATCATATCAGAGTTGCAATTACTTTAAACGTTTAGATATGAAAAATAAATATCCTCGTTATATGCTATTAACATATTTTAAATAAATTATTATGTTAATAAATAATTGTTACTTAGTTGAGTTATTTAGTATTTAATTTTTTAATCTGTTAAGACGTGGGAACACAATATTATCTTTTAATTCAAATATAAAATAATATTTCAGTTTAGATTCCTAATAAAATCATACTTAATTTTAAATTTTTATAGATCATAGAAACTAATATACATTAGCACTTCTTATCGTAAATACATCAACATAAATTCATCCTAAATGAAACCAATTACATAAGATCTCGAATTGATTTTCTCTCTCTCAGATTTGGAAAAATACATATATATGTTAATGTACCTCATATGTAACTCCAGTGTATGAGAAAACTGTTTCTCCTTAAATTATGAAAATAAAATTAGATTCAATTATTCTTTTACCTTAATAACGACATTATTTAATATTTTGATTTTTGTGGATGCTTAAAAATAGTAAGTGTAATTCAAGCCATCAATAGGCTTGAGACAGCCCAACTAGAAATCTCGTCAAATAGGATCTAATTAAATAAAATTATTTATCTTCAAAAAGCATCAGAAGGGAACAAAAAAGCCTACAACCGTGCTTGAAGTGTAATTCATTTTGAAATACTGTAATTGCTTATATATGGTTACCTGCAACATAAACAGTAACACGGAGAAAATACAAATTAAGATGACAATTTGAGGTATTTATTTATGTATTTAAAATCTGTATTTAAACAATATATACAAAATTCAAATTAAAATTTGAAATAGAAGAATCCAACTTCACGTACAATTCAAAAAGAAAACCGCATTTTACAACCGCATCATTAGCAACATTAAACACGTTGATTTTTAAACTAACTAACTTTATCATATTATTTATTTATCTTGTATTAGTTTAAATATAAAGAAATATGTTATTATTTTAACAGAAAATCCTCTCCCGGTGACATCTACTTTAATAAAGGTAAAGTTACACAAATAATTATATTTGTGTTTTGAATTTTTTTAATTATTAAAATAATTAATTTTACTATTTCATTTAATATTGCTTAAATTTAAATTAATTTTCTTTTAAAATAATCTTTTATGTTTTTGTGAGATTTTGCAAGTCAAATTTAAATTGATAAAATGAGAAACTGAGCAAAAGATTATAGGCATGTTGATGTAAAAATTACAATGTCATATGCGCGAATAAAAGCATGTGATAAAAGAGCACAAAAATATTCTGATATTTGACAGTCCCGTTAGCACAAAATAACACATAAATAATTAAAAAGTTTAATGGTAATAGATTGTCCAAAAGCAAAATATGCACTTTAATTAAAGCAAAATTATAAGGACATAACTCTGAAGAAGGCAACATACTTATAGGTACACTCAAGAAGAAGCTAACAAAGGTCAATTTACACAAATGGCATATTTCTTCCTATATAGCAATTGTTGATGAAGCTTTACCCTTAATCCTTGTAGCAGCCTTCCGTGTTCTTTGTCCTTACTATCTTCATTCGAATAAAGATAACTTATAAAAAGCACATTGTGTAGTATTTATCAGAGAAAAATGAGCTTAAAACTATGTTATATATATGAAATACTTTAATACACATTAAATTCATTATAATTGAGGATTAAGTGTAGATGATTCATCAAAAAGGCAATAGCAGCTCAACAACTATTGCAAAAAGAAAATGTGAAAAGGAACAATATAGCAATATTCCTTCGTAAGAGTACTTTACCACGGATTCTTAGCAAAAACTACTCAAATAATTATTCAAAGGTTGATATATTTTATATCAAGTCTGTAATGATATTTATACTCGTAGTTTAGGATTTCATAATTTATTCTCTTTAATTTAACTTATTAAACTCATCTCTAATTAAACGGATATAATAATCCAATACAACACCAAATCATAAAATTCATCTAACCTCAAAATGTTGCAATCAAAGTTGAGGAGCATATGTCAAAACTCGTACCATAAGAATCGACAGCAAATTCGATCATTTTAATGACAAAATAAGCATTAAATTACACACAGTTAGAGAAATAATTAAGATGTAGTTAACACATTATGAGTAATGATAACTTCTGGCTAACACCTTTGAGTAAAATTTTGTGCTTTCAACAAAATTTGAGGTTGATATATTTATTGAGATGTACCCATTTGTGACGATATCATAACCAAAAAAAAATAATCAACAAATGAAACTTTTTAAAAACACTGTATGCCAGATGATAAAACTTTACATTTAAAATAACGTTTTACGTAGAAACTTAAATAATGATAAAAAAGAAAAATATTAATTACTTTACAAACTTAACACTTTTCTTATATTTATTCTATATAAAAAAGTAATCATTTTTATCCTTAATTATTCAAATCCTCTCTAAGAAAATTATATTTTTGAGGTTTTTTATTACTCCAAAATAGTGAAACGTTGAATTTTTGTACATCAAATATGATATTATCTATAAGAATTATATTTTTCTGTTGGTTAAAAATATGAATTAATTTTTTCGGTTAGTGTTTTATGGTAGTTTTTGATTAGGATATGGAGGAGACTCGCATGCACAAATACGTTTCTTATTATAATTAATATAGTAAAAACTCAAATTGTGATCTCTTACTCCATTAATTATAATAAGAAACGTATTTGTGCATGTGAGTCTCCTCCATATTCTAGTCGAAACACTAATCGAAAACTATAATAAAACACTAACCAGAAAAATTAATTCATATTTTCAACCCCCCAAAAATATATAATTATTTTAGATAATATCATATTTGATGTACGAAAATTCAACATTTCACTATTTTGAAATAGTGAAAAACTCAAAAGTATAAATTTTTTTTAGGGAGAAATCAAATAATTAAGGATAAAAACGATTATTTTCTTATATCTATATATACTAAATAGCAAGAAAGTCTTGCTAAGATTGTTTCCAAGTGGAAAAATAGAAAATTGACATGTGTTATTTTTTAGGACTATTTAGTTAATTAGGTAAAAATTAGTTAGTAGTTACTTTTAAATTTCTACAACTTTTTTTTAAAAAAATAAAATTTGATAGTTAATCTTTTAGTTTTTACAAAATTTATATTTTTACAATTTAATAATTATACTGATGGTTATCTATTTCATTCATTTTTATATAGTTTAGTTTTTAGTTAATGTAAATAAGTCATCTAGAAAATAACTAATTTCGTGTTGGTATCCTGAACACTGTAATTAATAATTGCTTTTGATTTTGCAGTTATTAAAATATTCAAATTTTATACATTAAATTTTTTCTGTTTTTTAATAGTCGTATTGAGAATAACTTTTTACAATTATTTTTAAGTCAGAATTTTTCAAGTGGTAAAAAATTTAAAGATGGAATTTAAAAATATTTTTCACTTTTAAAATTGAAAGAAATAGAAAGGAATATATGGGTATTATTTGTGAAAATTTTAAATATCGATGGTTACTTTATTTTTTACATTCATTTAAAAAAAAATGGTAAACAATTCTTTTTGAAATTTAAAACGTGAATTTCAAAAATAGGTTACCAACAAAATTCTTATATACACATTACATAGGACCCACTTCTTCATATATTTGTGATTTATCTTTTAAAAATAAAAATGTCTACTAATTTTTGAAACTACCGAATCAAGTGATAGAGAGTTTATACTTATAGAAATTTATTAAGAAAAATGAAAAATATTTTACTACAATTTTGACAGAAAAAGAAAGAAATGTGGTTGTTAGTTTTTTTTCTTCATCTTTTTTTTTTTAAAAAAAAAAAACAAGAAATACATGTAAATTTCTAATTAAATAAATTTTAAATTCACTACAAATAGAACATGCTCAAAACTTGAATTTATTTGATTTAAGTTCATATAGATGTAGCAAAAATGCTAAACAAATCCTATATAATATTAGAATATGTAATCAAGTAAATTTAAATTCATAATAGGAAGATATTTGAATTTGACTTTAGAAGGCTTTTGAATCTTGTGGTATTAAATTAAAGTTGTGTAAATTATATCAAAATTTTCTTTAATTTTGTGATCTTAAAAATGTCATTTGAAAAATTAGAATTAAAGTATTTTCAAAAAAGAAAAAGATCATTTTTTTTAAAACGAACTACAAAAATTATTATTTTTAAAAGGAAGAAAATAATTAAAAGCACCAACTATACACCCACTTCCTTATTTCTCAACTGCTCACAACATGTAAAATTTTGCTACATATTTTCCGCATTAAACCATCACCAACACTGTCTTCTGTCTTCATAAACCACTATAAAATGCATCCTCTCTACATGTTTTCTAATATCCCTTTATGTAGAGCAAATTTTAGAGAGTATTACTTTTTTTCTTATCTAACATATATTGATTTATATCTTTTAATGGTTAACCTTTTTTTATAACAAGCTTGCAGGTATTTAAAAAAATGTGGCTTCTGCAATAGTTCCAAGTTTTTATGCAAATGCTCATGTTTCAACATCAGTTCTATGTCAAATAATAGGTACATTTTTATTCTTGCGCACATATACATTAAGAATTAATTTATTTATACTTTATTCATATGAATGAAATTTGACCGGAGCATGCATGTTGTCTGTATGTTTCGAAAACAAAATTTATAGATCAGACCAAATATATTTTTATTTAGTAGCATTTCTATAATGTAATCTATGATTATAGATGCTTAATAAACCTCGCTGGTAAAGCTATATTTCTAGAATATATATTGGCTAATATAAATGATAAAATAAAAAAATGAATTGAAAGAATATTTTATTTGATTGAAGGATAAAAATACTTGAATTTAATATGAGAATTTATTTTGAATTATGATAAATCATATTGTAAAAATTATCACATTTGAATTATAACTAGAAAATTCCTAGTTAAATAATGAAAATAAAATATATTGTTTGAGTTACTTTATATTTCGCTATCGTTGGAACATATAAACTTTTTAAATAATAGGATCATCACTTATCTAATTGCACGCAGTTCATACTAATTAAGCTCACGTCTTGCAACTAATCCTTTATTGTAGCAACAAAATTGCAAATTGTTTACATTAATTTTTTAAACTAAAAAAGAAAGATTAATTATACTTTCCAATTTAGGGTAGTTACACTTTTTTAATTGAAAAACAACTTCCCAATGAAGTGTTCTACATATAGCGTGTGAAATGTTGAGAGAGTTGGATTGGATATATATTTACGTATATTCAATCATATTGATATTCAATATTTATGTTATTTCTAATGCTTTGAAAATTCATTTTTATAATCAGTATTGTCAAGCCTAATACTTTTTATATTTTCAGAATATTCAATGGCTATTGAGAGAGGAATTGATGTATTTGATTATGAATAAACTTCTCAGTGAATTCATTTGCCAATATTATCTGCTGCCTATTCGCCTCATAACTTATATAATTTCACGTGTTTCTATGTTTATAAAATTTCGACATGAATTGTGAATTATAAATAAGTTTCTCTTTCTTAGAAACTTATAGATTTAGAGAGAGAAATAAAAGTGGAGGTGAGTGTCGATCATAACGTAATCTAAGCAAAGGTTATAGTTCTTTGAATTAAGCATCTATATTCTGTATTCTACATCTATATTCTCTCTCTCTCTTTATATATATATATATATATATATACACACACTAAATAGCGAATGTCCTATTTTAAAAACAAATGCAAATGTTTTTATATAAAGTTTTTAATATGAATTTTTAAATTCAAATTCAGAACAAGAAATGTAATGTTTATGAAAGCAATTCAAATTATATATCACTTTATATAACATAAAATAATTTTGAAATGAAAACATATAGATGAATTTATCTTTTCGTTCGAAATTGAACTAATATATAAACGTTTTTTTAAAATAAAATTGATTAAATAAAATAAATTGATATTTGATTTATAAAAACGTTGAAATAAGAACTTCTAAAAACTTCAAATACCTACATTTGAAATTCAAGTGTTTTTTCAAAAAGAAAAAATAAGAAAACTGTCCCACCTCCCCCACATCACGTTTTTTGTCAATTTGCTTTCGTAACAACACTAGTGAATATCCCCGCACTTCGTGCGGCTAAAATACCGAAATATTATTGAATTCATATCTTAATTTTTATAAAATGTATTTTATCTTTCATAATTAAACACATTCATGTTTCTCGAATGAACAATTACAACATATTAATAACCTATTCACACAAAATAGCGGTAAAAGGCTTAAATAAAATTCAACGTCATTGCACACCTATTTAACGATAAGTATAAATTTAAATGTTAGTTACATATTTTACATTTTTTTAACTTCAAATCTCAAACGAACAATGTTCCAAACTATTGGCAAAGTCTCGTTGAATTAAAATTTTGAACACTATATATTTTACATTTTTTTAACTCCAAAGCTCAGAACGAACAATGTTTCAAACTATCGGCAAAGTTTCGTTGGATTAAAATTTTGAACACTAAACTCTTAAGTTGAATTTAGAACAACAAAATATGTATAGTAATAAAGAAATATAAACACCATCAATGTAAAAATATGACTTAAGAAAGACAGCATCCATATATCAATCCATAAGTTGGTTAAGTTATATAATTGATTAGTAACTAAAAGGTTCAATCTTGTTTTCAAGAAAAATATCTAATTCTTCAAATAAATTAGCTTGAATCATTAAAATAGAAGTAATTTCAAGATGCCGACTGAAAAATCTGATGAAGAAAAGAATGATAACATCAGGCAAAATTAAATCCACATTCAAAATTGGACAAAAAGAAAAATTATATCTACGATCGCTTGCTACGTCTGATCCATCCTATAGGGCTTATATGAAATGTCTCTATATTTTCTCTTTCTTCGTCTGCTGCAAAAATTTATAAAGCAAAATAATAACATAAGTTATTAAAAAAGGACAAATAAAAATTCAAGTTTGAACTACACATGAAAAATTCAAAAGTTGATTCGAAAATTTTAAGCAAATCAGATAATAAAATTTTGTCGAAGGATACAATGGGGCTATTCATATTCAGTGTTAGACAACATACACTATTAAGTGTAAAAGAGTAAATGATTAAGAAAAACAAATAAAGAAAGATGTAATTTTTGCAACGATGGAAGCATCACTTGTAAATTCAACAAATCGTAGAGCGACCAGTTACACATAATTAATCACAACAATACCTTGCCATCATATTCCCTTCTGGAAAGGACATCTGGAGCAATTTGAGCTGAAGTCCCAGCAGTTGATTTTGGACTTGAATGCAACAGGGACGACTGCAATTGCAGGAGAAAACTATGAGCATATTGAAATCCCTATTGGGCATAATATACGTCTATATCTACAAAACATCAAAACATCAAAACACATCAACGTTTGAGTATCCAAAATCACATATCTTTAAGCATGGAGCTGCACTTCCATCAAGAAGGGTATTCTCCAGTTTCAGATGTCTATGACATATTTGCTTCAAAGGTAACGAATGTTTGATGAGGGATGAGGACAAAGGGCATCCTGGTGCACTAAAGCTACTGCTATGCGTGGTGTCCAAAGAAGGGCCCTACTACAAGGGTGTATTGTACGCAGCCTTACCTTGCATTTCTGCCAGAGGCTGTTTCCAAATCTTGAACCTGTGACCTCCTGATCACATGGCAGCAACTTTACCAGTTACTCCAAGTTTTATGAGGAATGAGGACTAACTCTCTTAAATTAAAAGATGTCATTTTTTATGTTCAGAATAAAAAGAAAAATTATCTGTAAATTCTTATAAGTTGGTCACCAGGTTGTGTCTGTAGTGAACTCCTAAAATAAGCTACTGAAAAAAAGTATCTAGCCTAAAATAACAGTCTTAAGAGCCAAATGAGAGAGGCATTAAAGAAAGGGAATCAAGGCTCCTAAGATCCATGAGTGTGGCCTTATAAAATTACATATTTTGTTCATCACAATTTGTTATCCTTCATAATCCTTTTTACACCAGAAGCTTATGTGAAACTGATCATTGACACAGTTAGAAATTTTAACTATACCTCGTATTCACTAAACCTTCCTGCATTGCAGATGCACTCAAACAGTTCTCCACCAATTGCATATTCCATGACAATAGCAAGATGATTTAGAGTCGATACCACCTACATCTCATAAAACAAATGAATAACAGATTAGGCCAGTTATTCCTTAACTTATCCTTTCCATTTTCAAAAGAAAGCAACACCAAAACAAAAGGACATTGTAAAATAGTGAATTATATGAACACACTTGCCTCCTTGAAACAAATTATGTTCGAATGTCGAAGCGATTTATGATGAATGATCTCCCTTGCTACATTCTCATCAATCTCAACAAAAGTGGCATATCTCAAATCTATGGAAACCTTATATAATATGCATATGAAAAAAAGACCAAGAAACCTAGTTAATTAAAGAATGTTTAACCAATAATTAGGGGAAAACAAAATAAAAAATACAAAACAATGAGCATCAAACATTTAAAACAATTAGAAGATGTCAGATTAGTGACAAAAGACAGTAATTATGCAAACCTTGTCTCATCTCTCAATTTATTTCGTAGCCACAAGCACTTTTGTCTCCTTGTGCCTCATGAGCCTGGCAACACCAAAATTCTCAAACCCTATATCCTTCACAAGATCATATCTTTCCATCTTCTTATCCTTCAAAAACTCCTATATATAGCAAAATCTACCAAACTTGAGAAGCTACAGGCTCCAATGTATGAGAAGAATTTTACCTTTTTGATGTTGTCGGTGGAACTAATATGTCCCTGATCTTCTCATTGTAGACTTCAAGCACACTAACAGATATGTCATAGGTGAAATTTTCACTTGTCTCCTTTGCGATTATAAATAATGCTTCGAGAGTCCTGTAATTGACTCCCATGTTCTCGTTGTAACCTTTATGATGACTGTTTTGCCTTTGTCCATAACCAAATATACATACATTGTAATCGTCTAAAATTGAAATAACCATCGATCAAGCATCGGCATAGTCAACACCTGTTAAAAGACGATAAAACTATTATAGGGTGAACAACTCTTCTACTGTTTGTTGGTTTTTTCTCAAACTTAAAGATGTCAGTTCTCAAAGATTGATGATACTCCAAATCCGCTCCCTCCTAAAACTATATTGAAGAGGAACTTTTCCGACAACCAGAAAGAGGGTTCTACTTTAGATTGACATATCGATTCAAAGTATGCAAAATTTCAACATATTATCTAGAATTTTAAATCATTCACACTGCAACAACTTATCTGTCTTTGTGATTCTTTTTAAGAATACAAGAACTTTTTTTCTGGTCATTTTAGCAAACAAAAGTTTTGAAAAAGTACAATCAAGTAGTTTATCTTATTACTCTAGCAGACATCGTTGAACATTCTATAATTACTTACATTATCTATAAATGGAGTAAGAAGAGAGCATAAGAAGAAAAGACTCACATAATGACACCTTAGGTTGCGGTGAAGTGCTTTTTTACTGGCCCAAGGACAAGTAATATGTTATATGGGTCAATATTTCCCTGCTCATAGTCTGGAAGAAGAAGAGCTTTAGTGCAATCAGTGGAAGGATGTTTAAAAGATCTTGAGTCATAAGTTTTGTTGGTATACTTGTATGTAGAGTCTAAAATCAAGCCACGAGTCCACGGGTACTCAAACGTGCCAACATAGTCATAGTAATCATCGGTAAATAACATTTCCAACGTAAAAAGAACAACCAGATAAAATGACTTTGATAAAAACAAATCATAACTTAATATTACATTAAACACTCAAAAAACTGTTAGCTACTACTATAAAAAAAACCTTAAAATTAATAATCGGGTTCTTGATTTCCTTGTTCCTCTGGTGGACAAGTTGAGATAGTTGCAGAACATAATATCCTTAACACGCAGAAGAAAAATAAAATTAGTATCTTATTATATAACAAAGATAGATATTAGTAATTAATATGTTACAAAAATACTTTCATAACTTTCTCTGGCAATATAAAATTCTCTATGCTTGTACCGAGGAAACCTTTCAAACCACTTGACAAAAAATTGATAGGTATCTTCATCTACAAATTGAAAGGCCTGGATTCATCATTTAGCTTAAACAACATAATAGTCCTCGTTGCCCATCAAAGGAACCCTTTTGTACCCTTCATGGTGACTGTTTTGCCTATTCCCGTTTATCCATAAGCAAAGTTACATACATTGTAACCGTCTGAAATTGAAATAATCATTGGTCAAGCATCAACATAGATAACACCTATTAAAAGACAATGAAACTATTAGAGGGAGAACACTTTTCTATTATTTTTTTTTCAATCTTGTATAATGAAACACACCTTGATCATCTCTCGGTGTGTAGACACAGTCAAATTTAAATGTCTTTTTTGTAGAGCTATACAGAGGACATTTAAAGAAACCTAGTTAATTAAAGAATGTTTAACCAATAATTAGGGAAAAACACAATAAACAATACAAAACAATGAGCATCAAACATTTAAAACAATTAGAAGATGTCAGATTAGTGACAAAAGACAGTAATTATGCAAACCTTGTCTCATCTCTCAATGTATTTCGTAGCCACAAGCACTTTTGTCTCCTTGTGCCTCATGAGCCTGGCAACACCAAAATTCTCAGACCCTATATCCTTCACAAGCTCGTATCTTTCCATCTTCTTATCCTTCAAAAACTCCTATATATAGCAAAATCCACCAAACTTGAGAAGCTATAGGCTCCAATGTATGAGAAGAACTTTACCTTTTTGATGTTGTCGGTGGAACTAATATGTCCCTGATCTTCTCATTGTAGACTTCAAGCACACTAACAGATATGTCATAGGTGAAATTTTCACTTGTCTCCTTTGCGATTATAAATAATGCTTCGAGAGTCTTGTAATTGACTCCTCTGTTCTCGTTGTAACCTTCATGATGACTGTTTTGCCTTTGTGCATAACCAAATATACATACATTGTAACCGTCTAAAATTGAAATAACCATCGATCAAGCATCAGCATAGTCAACACCTGTTAAAAGACGATGAAAGTATTATAGGGTGAACAACTCTTCTACTGTTTGTTGGTTTTTTCTCAATCTTAAAGATGTCAGTTCTCAAAGATTGATGATACTCCAAATCTGCTTCCTCCTAAAACTATATTGAAGAGGAACTCTTCCGACAACCAGAAAGAGGGTTGTACTTTAGATTGACATATCAATTCAAAGTATGAAAAATTTCAACATATTATCTAGAATTTCAAATCATTCACACTGCAACAACTTATCTGTCTTTGTGGTTCTTTTTAAGAATACAAGAACTTTTTTTCTGGTCATTTTAGCAAACAAAAGTTTTGAAAAAGTACAATCAAGTAGTTTATCTTATTACTCTAGCAGACATCGTTGAACATTCTATAATTACTTACATTATCTATAACTGGTGTAAGAAGAGAGCATAAGAAGAAAAGACTCACATAATGACCCCTTAAGTTGCGGTGAAGTGCTTTTTTACTGGCCCAAGGACAAGTAATATGTTATATGGGTCAATATTTCCCTACTCATAGTCTGGAAGAAGAAGAGATTTAGTGCAATCAGTGGTAGGATGTTTAGAATATCTTGAGTCATAAGTTTTGTTGGTAAACTTGTGTGTAGAGTCTAAAATCAAGCCACGAGTCTACGTGTACTCAAACGTGCCGACATAGTCATAGTAATCATCGGTAAATAACATTTCCAATGTAAAAAGAACAACCAGATAAAATGACCTTGATAAAAACAAATCATAACTTAATATTGCATTAAACACTCAAAAAACTGTTAGCTACTACTATAAAAAAAAAACCTTGAAATTAATAATCGGGTTCTTGATTTCCTTGTTCCTCTGGTGGACAAGTTGAGATAGTTGCGGAACATAATATCCTTAACACGCGGAAGAAAAATAAAATTAGTATCTTATTATATAACAAAGATAGATATTAGTAATTAATATGTTACAAAAATACTTTCATAACTTTCTCTGGCAATATAAAATTCTCTATGCTTGTACCGAGGAAACCTTTCAAACCACTTGACAAAAAATTGATAGGTATCTTCATCTACAAATTGAAAGGCCGGAATTCATCATTTAGCTTAAACAACAAAATAGTCCTCGTTGCCCATAAAAGGAACCCTTTTGTACCCTTCATGGTGACTGTTTTGCCTGTTCCCGTTTGTCCATAAGCAAAGTTACATACATTGTAACCGTCTGAAATTGAAATAATCATTGGTCAAGCATCAACATAGATAACACCTATTAAAAGACAATGAAACTATTAGAGGGAGAACAACTTTCCTATTTTTTTTTTCAATCTTGTATAATGAAACACACCTTGATCATCTCTTGATGTGTAGACACAGTCAAATTCAAATGTCTTTTTTGTAGAGCTATACAGAGGAGATTTATCATTAGTTATTTTTCAGGTCTTCGTAAACATCTCTTCCTCTATCGGAATTCTATTAATCAAAATCTAAGAAACAAAAGATAACTTGTATGTCAGCACTCCAATCAGACTCCAACAAATTCTTAATGTTCATCCGGTTCGTAAACATCTCTTCCTCTATCGGATTGCTATTAATATTAGAGATTTTAATAAGTTGTTCTCTCGTACATGGTACAAAACTTTGGCCCTTTCACTACTATCTCAGGTCCATTTCGTAGTTTCCCCTGAAAATCAATTAAGAAAAAAAAATCCTCAAAAATCCTCCTTTAGGCTCGAAGCACTTTAAAAAATAAGTACAAGGTTGTGCTATTTCTACCTTGCAGAAGGACGAGCAGAAATCCCAGAATATTTGTTTTTTTATGAATGGAGAAAGAAATCATGGACATAGCATAAGGGGCACGCCAAAAAGGTGTAATCAAGAAAAGTCGTAGGGAGGGGAAAAGGAAGAATACAGAGGATTTTTGTGGGTTAATGGTGCCTGATAATGATAGAAGACAATTAATAGGTTAATTAATTAGAAAAATAAATAATAAATTAATAAAAATTATAAAAATAACTCAGAAAAACCAGAAAAAAAGATATTACCTTTACTGATCATTGAGGCATGCCACATCAGCAACCTCCAATGATCCCTTTATATATATATTTGCATTACAAAATTCAAAAACTTATAATATAAATTTCACCAAAAATTTTCAACACACAAATTATTTTATAACATAAAATTCAAAAAAAAAAAAATTATCATTTCAAATTTCAAAATCTGAAAATCGTACATAACTATCATCATAATTAAATCTTTTAATTTATCATATTTTTCTTCTTGAACATCAGACAATCATTCATTCTCAATAAAGGGATCTCTTTGCAAACTTCATTTGACAACATATTTAATTTAGATTTGGAGTTTAAATGTCTCCAACTCTTAAATAATCATGAAATTATTTGATAACATCTTCTCCTTCTTCAGCCCGAAAGGTATCCATTATTCTTTTTTCTCAAAATATTAATTTTTGCACTTAAAAATATAAAAATTATAATAATGAACGAATTTTATCATCTCCACCATGTGTCCTTTGGAAGAAAATTTGTTGACTCCCCTTTTCTCATTAGATCTCTCCACCATGTGTCCTTCATACCCGTTGTCACATGCTCTTAACTGATTACACCCTATACGTACACTTGAGGACACCTCTAAAACGTACACTTATTAAAGGAAGAAAATTAAGAAAAACTTATTAATGATATTTTAGAACTCTAATTTGACTATTACTATACTATAGAGTTATTTAATACTAATAATAGTATAATAAAAAGTAATAAAACTTTCTTAATTTAGTTAAAATGAACAAGTAAAAATATCTATTTTTAGTATAGTGGTCAAGTATACTGAGGGAGTATACAATTTATAAATTCCATCAAGATTTTAAGATAACATGTAAGAGGAGAAAATATTACTATCCCCATCCATTACTTGTCTACTACACTAAGAATAGATGTTCACTTTTACTTGTCTAGTTTGAAGGGGGTGCACATAAATCGAACCTACCAATAAACCAAACCGATAAAAATATTATTGGCTTAATAATTTTTAATGGTTTTATAATTTTTCTAATTGGGTTATTGTAATACCCCAAATTTTTCTTAGCTAATTTCGTCCCATAAATGTCTAGTATTATATAATAAATTGAATGATGATTATTTCATGGGGAATTTTCAATATTTTCACTTTTTGTTATGTGAAAAATTCAATAAGCTTTCCATTGATATAAAATTCTCCTAAATACGATAACTGGGTAAGAAGTTATGCCTATTTCAAGTTTCCTTCGTAAAACTATGCCATAATGTTCAGTGGCACGCCGAGCCACGAGCTAAAATGACAATTGTCCTTTTCCAGTAGCTCACTGCGATTTCCCCCGTGATGCGCCAAAGTTCCAGATCATAAAGAGCGGGCAATGCGATGGATCCATGTCGCATCATCCCTCCATTTCTCAATTGTCAATTTCCAGTGACACGACGCGATAACACCGCGTCGCGCTAGGGGCCCAGTTTGAAATTTTTTTTTTGAAATTACAAGACGCGTCCAGGGTTAAAAGGGTCAATTTCCTACCCCTATTTAAACCCAATAACACGTGATTTAGCCATTCTTCACCCAAAATATACTAGTTTCTCTCAAGTTTCTCTCAAGAACAACATAGGGTTTCTATTGAAGATGCAAATTCAAGAAGGTTTCATCGTCAATCTTCACGAAATCACGAACCAAGATATGCATGGTGTTCATTCATGGACCCCTTTCATCCATGAAGTCCAAGAATTCTTTTCTAAATTCAAGATTTTGGATTTCATTTATGTTTTCATGATTTGGCTGTTCTTGCTCATGTTGATAAATGAATAATTGAATCTTATTCCATGATTGGACGATAGATTTCATATGGGTTGATTAGTATAGATATGAATTCAT
The DNA here is from genome assembly GCA_030864225.1 of Capsicum baccatum var. pendulum. Lineage (NCBI taxonomy): Eukaryota > Viridiplantae > Streptophyta > Magnoliopsida > Solanales > Solanaceae > Capsicum > Capsicum baccatum. The sequence continues at coordinate 16,614,200 of CM061550.1, forward strand.
GCATACCTAGGATTTAACCCTTGAATGGTGTAATAAATTATTGAACCATGATGTTTAAATTGTTGAACCATGATGTTTACATGTACTATGTCCATCATATGTTTGATTAAATGCCTAGATGAAGGAAAATTTCTTAACTAGCATGATATCGTGAAATTCCCATGTATGTACAAGTTATGCCTATCACATGTTTGGTGAAATGCTTCAATAAGTGTATTACGGTGATTATTATGTACTCCAGTAAGTCATGATTTGTCAGTTTCCTTTCTATCGAGTCATGGGGGTACTTGTACCCGAAACATTAGCTATGTGCCTAGAGCCATGTCTCATTTTCACGATACTCTCAGTCAAGCTACGATACTTAGACTTCAGACAGTCTTATGACTCAGGAAGTCTCCATGATCTCATGAACTCAGTCAGTTGTCAGATATCAGCAGTATTTTTCTAGTAAACGGAATTCAGTAACTCAGTCCATGTTCAGTTCAGTTCAGTTAATCATGTTCAGAGTCAATTCAGATGGGAGTAGGAATTAGCACCAAATGAACCCAAAGATGGGAACTCACCTTCTATATGAGGGTGTGATTCTTAGAAGCAATCCTTACGTTCTAAAACTATGTAGCCAGTATAGGTTGAGACATCATAGCCTGCTATATGAGTGTAGAAGGGGTGGCTTAACCTGTTATATGAGGGTTCCCACCGTTCTCACTACAGTTACCTGTTATATGAGGGTTTCTCACATATTGTCCTTTCCAGTGGTGCAGTATTGACACCCTTACTATCAGGGCACAGATTGGGCCCCAACTCAGCTGTTATGGCACATGTGGGGCATATCGATTAAAATACTACTTCCCACAGTTTCATGTTATAGAATCATAACTGTCAGATACAGTCAATTAGTCTCAATAATATAACTCAGATAGTTCTTCAGAATTCAGGATTGTCAGATACATTCAACTCAGTTATAGTAAGGAACTCAAATAGTTCCATTAGATTCAGGACTATCAGATACAATCATCCATGTTATCAGTTATATTCAGATTCAGTAATCCCATTATCACGGTGTCAGCTACAGTTATATATTTATGCATGCATTCTCACGTCCATGTTAGACAGTCAATTAGTGTTAATCATGCATGTGAACCCCTGCATATAGCCTACCTCATATGTATAATCAGTACATTCCATTGTACTAACGCATTTGTGCTATGCTGCTTTATTTTTATGTTACACCATAGGTTTAGAGCCACGAACTCCAGATCATTAGTAGATTTTAGTCTCAGCAATCAGAGTAGAAGTGAGTACTCATCCTTCGAGGACGTAATTATTTCTTTACTATCTCATTGATTAGATTATTAGTTGGTGTTAGTTGGGGACATTCCCATCAACTCCTTATTCAGACTATTCAAACATTAGAGGCTTTCAGACTAGATGTAGACTAGATACGGAATATCATGTTTCAGACTTTAGTTTTTGTTTTGGGTATTCTATTACCCCACATACATGTTATGTTATTCAGTTATGCTTAGTGTTGAAACTTATGGCCTTTTAGTACATGTTTTTGCATTTTCATGTCATATTATACAGTGTACAAGTACAGATATCAGTCATGGGTTAGCTTGTTGTCCTTCGGGGTCATGAGCACCATGGAGCATTCTGGTTCTGAAAATTGAGGCGTTACAGTTATTGAGTCGATTTTGATTTTCTCATATTTGGTTATTGGGTAAACCGATAACCTAATAAGAATATACTATATTTCATTTCCTACGGTTGACGAGAAAGACGAAATTCCATTTGAAGAGGCTATTGTAACTTATGAGAGATAATAGTTCTTCATTGAGGAATTTGGCACTAGAAGGCATATGTGATGCTTCATTTATAATATGAAGAAAACGTTTAAGGCATTTTTAACATCTACCATTAACCTTAATTGTTGCTAAGTTTGTGGACAGGATGGATGTCTTATTTTGTGAAATTCGATACTGTAAGACATATGTCGTGTTAGTTGCTACTCTTTGTATTTTTTGAGCATTTTTATTGATGTCATGTTAATAGCTATTGCTACATAACATTGAAAATCATTGCGCCAAATTGATATTTAATTTATGAGCATTTTCTTTATCCAAAACAAAAATAAGCACGTGATGACACTTGTAAGACCCACTGAACATGTAACCTAATCCAACCCAAGAGCAAGAATTAAAGGGAATCAAGAGGAACAATAGAAGAAACAAATGAATTCCCCCCATATATAGAGAGAGAGACATACACACACGAGACATGAAGCTCCAGGTTACATTTTATGTCTGATTGTCATCAGTACAAGCCTCTTATATAGATTCAACTATTAGTAATAATTGTTTAAAATGTCTTAATAAATAAAACATAACACATAAATAAAGAGATCCGAGATATTCCAAAGTCCATCAACCACTACCTCGATCTCCTCAAGGTTAACTCCGACGGAATGCCATCTACCATCTACTAGTCAAATCAATACCTACACGAGGTGTAGAAAAAATAAGAAAAATAAAAGAAAGGCAAGGGTGAGTGTGAAACGACATGTACTCAGCAAGTGTCGTCGATTATCGATCCTAATTCAAAGCAATGGAGAGAAACACCTACCTAACTACCCACGGCTTCCCAACAATCTAAAATTAAACAATTACACTATTTTATCCTAATTCAGGAAACACAAGACAATGGTCAAAATGTACATCAGTACGGGGTAGGCATATTGATTTAGATGAGTTATCACTATTCATTTATATTCAATAACAAGGAAAATCATTTGTGAAGAAGTCTTACAAATATGATAAATAGACTTAACAATTGTGTTTAACCAGTTGTACTATGGAATAGCAACAAGGGAAGTGTATATACATGAGGGCATACCTCATGCTATCCAAAGGTGCTACACAACTATCTCTCCTATGAAGCCACGACCATACCCAAAGTCTCATAATATTTCAGCCTTCCAAACAGTATAAGATGATATAAGAAAATGTAGTAAAATGAAATGAATGTTCAAACACAATATCACAAACAAGGTTCTCTCACAGTAGTACAATACGAAAGTAAATAATATAGTATCAAACACAATGCAATGGAATGATGATGATGAATGGTGAAACTCATCGCATGACTTTCTGCATATACCCACCGAGATCGCAGCTACCAGGTAGGACTCATGGGGGGTACACAACCTATATATTGTATCTCATATATCAAGATCAGTCTCAATTTCAAATCTTCTCTCTTGGTCATGTTCACGAAAGGTTTTTTTTATAAAAGTGTCTTTTTTTTAAACAACATATCTTAGTGGTACCAATGTCTCATGAATATGCATGCGTGGAATGAGGGTGTAATATTCACAATCAATCTTTATGAATATCAAAACCCATTCAATACATATATAGTAAGCTCAAAATCAACTCAATGTATCAATATTTCATGATTTCCATTTTCATTTGGTACCACTAGAATAATAGTCATGTAGTCATCAGTAATATCATTTTCAAGAACTCACTAGTAAATTACTATAATGATAATGCAATTAAATGCTCAAATAAGTCCTACAATGTCAAGTCAAGCCTCTACTTGGGAGATGTAATGATAGATAAGCAATTTTAATGCATAAATAAGACCTATGATAACAAGTCAAGTCCTTATTTAGGTGACATAATAAATGTGGAGTTTGATGCATAATCATAACAAAAAAATACTAAATCAAGCCTCCACTCAGGCATCAAAATAATCTATCCTCTCAAATCGACAAGCAATATACATTTAGCCCCACATGGACAACACAAAATAAACAACAATCCCCCCAAAAATATACCACTGAACTATCAAACCTAGTTTGTTTCACGTACTAAGTCTCATTAACTAATGCACATCCATTTTTACTCTAAGTATTTATCAAACCTCAACCATTCCATTAGTGGTACCAATGTCTCATGAATATGCATGCATGGTATGGGGGTGCAATTTCACAATCAATCTTTATGAATATCAAAATCCATTCAATACATATATAGTAAACTCAAAATCAACTCAATGTATCAATAATTCATGATTTTCATTTTTATTTGGTACCACTAGAATAAATAGTCATGTAGTCATCAGTAATATCATTTTCAAGAACTCACTCATAAATTACTATAATGATAATTCAATTAGATGCTCAAATAAGGCCTATAATGTCAAGTCAAGCCCCTACTTGGGAGACGTAATGATAGATAAACAATTTTAATGCATAAATAAGACCTACAATGACAAGTCAAGTCCACCTACAATGACATGTCAAATCCTCATTCAGGTGACATAATAAATATGGAATTTGATGTATTATCATAACAAAAAACACTAAGTCAAGCCTCCACTCAGGCATCACAATAATCTATCCTCTCAAATCGACAAGCAATATACATTTAGCCCCACATGGACAACACAAAATAAACAACAATCCCCCAATAAATATATCACGGAACTATCAAACCTAGTTTATTTCAGATACTAAGTCTCATCAACTAATGCACATCCATTTTTACTCTAAGTATTTATCAAACCTCAGCCATTCCATAACAAGGTAACAATAACCTAACTATCCTTTAGAAAGTATCCAAGTTTGATACAATCTCATAATACAATTAATTCCCATAGATTGTGCAAGAACTCCAAGTTATCCATTTACAGTCCCTCATAGAGGTACCTACAAGTAGCAAAACTAAATAAAATCCATCAAAGATTTTGTATCTGCAGAGATGCTCACCATATTACCTAAGCGGGACTGCCAATCCTAAAAAAATACAAAAATACATACAAAAAAGGATACAACAAATACACACTTTGAAAAACATCAAGGTACATCTCAACTTGCCTTAAATGAAGATACTCAATTCCAAACACCATCCAAAACCCTAACCAAAAATCTATACTCCCTTGAATTAATACTAAATATGTCCAATCTACTCAAAAATGACATCTACAAGTCAAAAGAAGCCCAATGATACACATATTGCCTTATAATATATTGGGTCCAAAATTTGATAAAAAATGGGCCTATAGGGCCCGCTAGTGAATTTTTAAAATTGAATTCAATAAGAGGTCCCTTGAAGGATAAAGAATGTGTGCTCAAAATTTGAGTACTAATGGAGTCTAAATTGGGGCTCAATTCAGCCCCAAGAGCTAAAGAAAATAAGAGGAGAAATCAAGAATTTAATGAGGGATCAAGATGGAAACTTATGGAATATCAATGGAAAGATGGTCACCTAAACGTCTCCAACCCAAGGTTGCTTCAATCCAAGGAACTTCTATTTAATTCAAGCTCGCACAAGTAAACAATAGAGGTTTTAAGATTAGAATAATAGCTGGAAATGAGGGAAAAAGAGATGTATACAAAAATGAGCAATTTGCTTAAGCCATCAAATGATCGCTTAAGCGGCTATTGCTTACGCCATCAAGGGGTCGCTTAAGCGGCTATCTCTTATGCTATAACAGGGTCTTTTAAGCAAATCTCTTAAACCATCAAGGGGTCTCTTAAGTCATCACACAAGTTGTCATAACCCAAGCGGAGGCTCGCAACGAGTGTCCCGAACCACGAAGGCTTGAGGAAATCACTTCACATTCTATCATTAGAATAATTTATATGAAATGCGAAAAAACATAATGGAATTCAAGGAAAGCTTGTAAGAAAACTCCAAGCATAGAATAATGACAAAATATCTTTAAAACCCAATCTAAGAAGCCCCTACTAATGAATAAATTCACTAGGTCGGATTAAGGCCTTGACGATACCATAAAACAAATAGAATCTACATATCAATTTCTAAATAAACTGCCTTTCAAAGAATGGACAACTCACCAACTCTAAAGTGGGATATTTTACTGTTGTGTTGGACCATGAGACTGCGCTTCATATCCTACATTAAGAGACAAGGTAGCCTTCCAAGAATGTTCAATACTTGGAATGTATTGACAGGTAGAACGACCAAATAAACTAATATTTTGTAACGCCCCAAAAATACACCCTAGATGTCATGCAGTGCTCAAGACTAAACATAGCCCCAAACTAACCCTTTAAGACTTCTAATAACTTTGAAACTTATAAAAAGGATAAACATGACAAATTAAATCTCAAAAAAACTAAATTTAATATATTAACTATAAGTCTCAAACATAGAAATATGGAAAACAACCACTTTTGAAATCTAAAATGGAAAATAGTTGGACAAGCCTCTACTTCTAACTAGAGAGCCAATAGGACAAACTCCAGATGACCCAACTCAAACTAAAATCAAATAACTAAAGTTGTTTAAAAATAACAAATCTGATAGAATGGGTTTTCGAACCATGAGGACTCACCAAAACTCGGGAATAGGTGGAGATGCTTAAAATCAATCACGTTGTTCGAACTGAGCACCAAGACCTATATTAAAAGACAATGTAGAACATAGACATATATCTGAATCAGTACTTCTGGAATGTAGTGAGTATGTGAGGGTGAATGCATAAATAAAACAGTAAGTTAATGTTCATATAAACCTTTAATTGATTCATGCCAAGTATAAATGACTCACTTTGATCTTGAATACTAGAAAATTGAAAATCATAATTCATGGATAATCAAGTATGCAATATAAATCTTGTGAGCCATAACACTTAGTTCTAAAAATTATACTCTTACTCTTTCTATTGGGAGGTTCTTCTAATCGACATAAACCATGTGAGCTATTATGGATTCCAACGTTTCTCACCTATGTTTGTAGGGCTGTCCTACCCATTCCATCGGAATAGAACTTTAGCTAAATTGAAAACTATGCTGAACCCATTTATGGGTATTAAAACCTATGGTGGCACATAGTTCTGGGGCATGAGACCTTGGAATCATACCCAACTCGGTGATAAATACTACTCCCATATTACTTATATGCTTTCTCTTCAAGAAATCCACTTTTAAATAACATAAGGGTTTATAATTAAAACTAGTCATGCTTCTCCATACTTTAAAATGTAATCAATATGAATTGATGTGGATTCTATCTCTTAAATAAGGATCAAAATATCAATTCTTTCTTTATATCTTGAAATAAACTTATCAAAGAATACTTAAAAGTATAATCTTTTTGAAGTCTCAATACTCAAACTTAGGGCTTAAAGCCCACGTACTTAAAATTTTAGAATTTCATCACAAGACTTCATTCTCAATAATCATCTTAAAATCTTTCAACAATATCAAGTCAAAATAATGAAACTCCATTCATAATATAAATATTCAAGTCAAAGCATAAATAGATGAGAATGAATATGCACTTCAATACTTAAATCAATTAATTAATCCATAAACTCAAACAAGGTAATTTGGGGATGATATTGAGGCTTTCTTGAACTTCTTGAATTAGGAAATTTTTATACTTGCTTATTTTAAAGAAAATGGATTGGAGTTTTTGGTGTTCTTGAGAGGAGGGTAGGGTTTGTTCTTGAGAGAGGATGATTTATTTTAAGTTAGTGAATTAAAAGTCCAAATATGCCTTTTGGGATCATTAATCTTATGTTATGCGTCAATTAGGTGAAGGAAAAATACTCTTATGTATATACATACATACATACATATATATATATATATATATATATATATATATATATATATATATATAGAGAGAGAGAGAGAGAGAGAGAGAGAGAGAGAAGCAACGCGTCACGTTGCTCCCCACCAACGCGATATGCAATGCGCCGCGGCCATATCGCATTGCGTCGCTGTTTTGAACATCCAAACAAGCCTCAAACCTCATTCAAAAAATTCAAAACTTACCCGAGATGTGCTATTGACCATTTCGATCATGAATTAACTTAAAAATCAATATTCTAAGGCTGAGAACGTCGGAATTAAAATCATCAAAGTTTAATAGGCTTGAAAATGACTAATTCTTAACACTTAGTGAAATTTTTCTAAGTCTTGGATCTCTATAACAAGCAATAATGAGCTGAATTGAGTTAGAATCTTATGGTGCCTTACAATATCTCCCCCTTGGAAACATTCGTCCTCGAATGGGACTGACTAAATTGAGAATATAAGGGGCTGATATTAAGTACTAAACTTGTATAACTAAAAACATTATTACGTAACTGAACTAATTCATGAATACATGAAGCGACATAAATATGCTGATATACAGCAGGAACTAAGAATGAAAAAGAGATAATCGTTGGAATACTTGTTAACTTAAACTGAGTCTGAACTTGCAGAGAAAAGATGAGGGTACTTGGCCCATATATCTGCTTCTACTTCCCAAGTGGAACCCTCAATGGACTAATTTTGCCAAAGAACTTTGACCAAGGGAACTTCTTTTTTCCTTAGTCTATGAATCTGGTGATCAAGAATCTCAACTGGCATTTCTTTATAAGAAAGGCTATCCTGAATTTCAGTGCTTTCCAAAGGAACTACAACAGTTGGATCACCAATACACTTTTTTAACATGGACACATGAAACACTGGTGTACGAATGACAAATCTATAAGAAACTCATGCTCATATACTATCTTTCCAACACGACTCAATATTCTGTAAGGGCCAACATATCAGGGACTAAGCTTCCCCTTTTTGCCAAAACTTGTCACCCCGTTAATGGGTGAAATCTTGAAATACACTAAGTCATCAACCTCAAACTCAAGATCCCTTCTTCTCATATCTGCATAAGATTTCTGACAACTCTAAGCTATCTTACGCCTATATCAAATCAACAGAAACTTTTCATAACTTCGAACATCACATATAGCCCTATCAAAGCAATCTTACCCACTTTAAATCAACTAATGGCTGATATACACTTTCTACCATAGATAGCCTCAAATGGATCCATCTGAATACTAGAATGATAAATGTTGTTATAGGAAAACTTTATCAAAGGAAAGTGGTCATCCCAAATTCCTTTAAAATCAATAACATACAACCTTAAAATATGCTCTAGGGTATGAATGGTCATTTCTTCTTGATTATTGGTCTAAGGATGAAAAGCTGAACTGAGATAAACTTGGGTACCAAGACCCTTCTGAAAAGTTGTCCAAAAGTGAGAGGTAAATCAAGTACCTTTATCTAAAGTGATGAAAAAAAACTCCATGCAACCTGACCAACTCCCTAATATAGATCTTGGCATGATCCTCGGTTGTATAGGAAGTATGAACTGGCAAGAAATGAGTTGATTTGATCATTCTTTCAATATAACCTAAATCAAATCATGCTGATGATGCGAACGAGGCAAACTCATCAAAAAGTCCATGTTCACCTCTTCCTACTTCTAAATGGGGATACTAAACTCCTGCAAGGTACCACCAGTTTTTTGGTGCTCAACCTTAACTTGTTGACAATTAGCACACTTGGCTACAAACTCTACAATATCCCTCTTCATGCCACTCCACCAATAGATTTCCCATAAATCATCTTACATCTTAGTAGATACAGGGTAAATAGAGTAGTGCACACCATGCTCTTCCACCAAAATCCGTTGCCTCAAACTATCAATACATGGAACACACAGTCTATCCTGGTATCGCAACACACTATCTCCCCCTTGGGGGAAAACTTCTACTTTCTGATATCTGACTAACTCTTTCAACCTAACCAAACTAGAATCCTTATCTTGTTTCTCCTTTACTTTGGAAACCAAAGAAGATTCTGAACTATTCTGAACCTGTACACTACCATTAGTTGAATCAACCAACCGAACACCTAGTCCAGCAACTGATGAACCTCCTGAACTAACTTCTTTTTATCATTCTCAACATGAGTAACACTACCCATAGACAGTCTACTAAGGGCGTCTGACACTACATTGGCCTTGTTCGGGTGATACAAAACACCCATATCATAATCTTTTAACAACTCCAACTACCTTCACTAAAGAAGATTTAACTCTCTATACAAAAACACATAATGTAAGATTTTGTGGTCCTTTAACACATCAATATGTATCCCATAAAGATAATGCTTCTAAATTTTCAAGGCAAAAACAAGAGCTGCCAACTTAAGATCATGCATCAGATAGTTATTTTCATGAGGCTTAATCTATCTAGAGGCATAGGCTATGGCCTAACCTCTCAGCATCAAAACATAACCCATACAAACTCTAGAAGCATAACAGTAAACAACAAATCTATTTGTACTATCAGGTAGCATCAAAATTGGGGCTAAAGTAAATCGAGTCTTCAACTCCTAAATGCTATTCTCATAGGAATTTGATCACTGAAACTTAACTTTCTTTTGAGTCAATCTATAAATGTAGGACACAATAGATGCAAATCCTTTAATAAACCGTTGGTAATAGCTAGATAAAACCAAGAAACTCCTGTGTATGATAGAGAGATAGGTCTAGGCCAATTTCTTACAGCTTCAGTTTTTTGAGAATCAACTTTAATGCCATCACTGGAAATAATATGGCCAAGAAAATCTAATGATATTAGCCAAAATTTACACTTACTGAATTTGTCAAACAACTGATGATCTCTAAGAGTTTGCAACACAATTTTGAGATGGTCTGCATGGTCATTTTCACTACGAGAATAGACAAGGATGTCATTAATGAAGACTATGATGAACATGTCCAAGTACTGCTTGAACACTCTGTTCATCAAGTCCGTGAAGGCTGCTAGGTCATTCATTAGCCCTAAGAACATGACTAGAAATTCAAAGTGATGAAAAATGTCTTTGGAATGTCACATTCTGTAACGCCCTAAATCTGGTACCTAAAATTCTACACGATACTCATGACCCTGAAAGAACATAAGCTAACCCATGACTAATATCTATATCTGTATACTGCATAATATACTTTCTAATGCAGAAACATATACTGAAAGGCCATAAGGTTCAATGATGAACATGATCGAATAATAATATAACATCCATGTCGAGTAATAGAATACCCAAAACAGAACTTAACATACAAAAGTCCGGAACATGATAGCCTAGAAAGCCTCTATAACTGAATAATTTGAAGAAGGGGTTGATATGATATGTCCCACACTAACTCCATCTACAAAACGGCACTGAAATAATATGAACTAATCGTGTCCTCAAAGAATGAGGACTCACTGCTGAATACTAGAATGCTACTGCTAATCGGGAACTCGCGTCTCTAAACCTATGGTGTAAAGTAAAAGAAAATACCATAGCACAATTGCGTCAGTATGATTGAATGTATTGAGTATGCATGTGAGGTAGGCTGACTACATGGGGTTCATATGCATGATTAATAATAACTGACTGTCTAACATGAATATGAGAATGCATGCATAAATACATAGTAACTGTGACTGAAATTGTGATAACATGATTACTGAGTATGAGTACTAATAACACGTGTTTATGGATAACTAATGTGACTAATATAACAAATAACATAGGTGACTGTATTTGACAGTCCTGAATCTGATGGAACTACCTGAGTTTTGTACTATAACTGAGTTGACTGTATGTGACAGTCCTGATATTCTAAAGAACTATTTGAGTTCTTTTACTGAGACAGACACTAAAATTGTGGGAAGTAGTCGTCTAACTGACATGCCCTAAATACGCTATTATAGCTAAGGTGGAGTCTAATCTATAACCCCAATTAGAAGGGTGTCAATACCACGCTACTGGTAAGGACAAGTTGTAAGGACCCTATATTGCCAGGTACTTAAAATGAGAATGGTGGGAACCCTAAACTAACAAGTTAAGCCACCTCATCAACACAAAACTGAAAGGTTAGATGTCTCAACCTACGTTGGCTACGTAGTTCTGGAACACAAGAATTATTTCTAGGAATCACACCCTAAACTGGCAGGTGAGTTCCGATCCTTGGGTTTGCTCGGTGCTAATTTCTACTCCCATCTAAAAAGAGACTCTAAACATAGTTACTGAACTGTACAAAGACTGAGTTTACTGAATTTCATTGACTGACGGAATACTATTGATGCCTGATAACTGATTGAGATCATAAAATTTCTTGAGTCACCCGATTGACTGAATTCTACTGAACATAGCTTGACCGAGGATATCGTGAACCATGACACGAGATCTAGGCACACAACTATATTTATTGGGTACAAGTATCCCAAGGACTCGATGGAAGGAAACTGACACCACATGACACTTCTTAATCACAAGAATAAAGTTCACAATTCATAATGCCATAAGTAGGGGATTTCATACTACACATTGTTCTCAACATCTTATACATGAAAAGGGAGGCATATAACATTTAACTACTTGCATGACTTCAATGTTATGAACATTCTATTATCACAACAACAATGCTTAACAATAACACGTAATTCATGTGGGATCACAAGGGATAGCATGGACTTGTTATTTAGGTACTATTGGGTTATGAAAACATGAATTCTAGTCTCTTAGGCATTTTATCAAACACCTTGCATGCACACTCCATGGCATAGGTGTATTCATCAATTTAGAAATTCAAACCACTCAAAATTCATATATTTCAACTAACATGCCATACTAATTTCATACAAACATATAAAGATTCCATCTTGGAATCGTTCAACACATAAACATGATCAAAATCAAGTCACAACATGAATATCACGATATATAGTTTAAAAAATAGGGTTCTTGAGCTTCATGGACGAATGGAGTCTATGAATCAACACAATGCATACCTTAGTTCGTGATTTCGTGAATATTGACGATGAAACTTTCTTGAAATTGAATCTTCTATGGAAAGCTCTAGGTTGTTCTTGAGAGGTTTTTGAGAGAAACTAGTGTATTTTGGATGAAAAATGGTTAAATCACGTGTCAAAGGGCTTAACTAGGGGTGGAAAGTTAACCCTTTTAACCCTGTATGCATCATTTAATTTCAGAAAAATTTCCCGAATTTAACCCCTGGCGTGACGCGGCACTATCGCGCCATATCACTAGATTTTGACAATTGGGAAATTGAGGGATGGCGCGACGCAGAGCCATAGCATTGCCCCTTCTTTTGTGACCTGAAACTTTGGCGCAACGTAGAGAAAATCGCGCTGAGACACTGGAAAAGGAAAATTGCCATTTTAACATTTGGTGTGGCACGCCACTGACCAACACGGTGCCGTTTTACGATGGGAACTTGAAATAGTCATAACTTCTTAACCGGTTATCGGATTTAGGCAAATTTTATATCTATGGAAAGCTTATAAAATTTCCCACATGATAGAAAGTGAAAATCCTAAAAATACCATATGTAAAAAAATGGATTCATATTTCAAAAAATATATAACATCCTTAAGATGATTTCAAGCTAGGAAAGGAACAGGTATTACAATATCTCCCCCTTGAGAACATTCGTCCTCGAATAAGACTGAGGGTGAGAGAAAGAACATAAACTGACGTACATACTGAATATGAATAACTGGAACATGATCTCATGACTGACATGACTAATAGGCTGAATATATAATATTGAACATGCATATTTGATGCATGTGTAACTGATTCATGAATGCATAGCTGAGTGTTCTGAGGAACTAGGTTTATCACAATGAGAAGGCATGTCTGATGCATAAATATAATTGAACTAATACATGAATGCATGACTGAATATGCAATGGTACTTGATACCAAGTTTGTGATGAACACTGAACATGAAACTGAGTAAGCTTAAGGAGAACTATCACCTTTAGCTTAATCTGAAGTGGTGGAGAAGAGGTGAGGATACTTGGTACGCATATATTATTCTGCTTCCCAAGTATCTCCCTCAACGGACTAATTTCACCAAAGAACTTTAGCTAGAGGGACTTTTTTATTTCTCAATCTACGAGTCTGATAGTCAAGGATTTTGACTGGGATCTCTTAATAAGAGAGGCTGTTCTGAACACCATTGTTCTGAATAGGGACTGAAACTGTTGTTCACCTATGTATTTCTTGAGTAAAGAGACATGGAAGACTGAATGAACTGAGGCTAGATCTGAAGGAAATTCGAGCTCCTAAGCTATCTTACCGAAGCGACTGAGAATCTTGAAGGGACCAACATATTGGGGACTGAGTTTTACCTTCTTGTCGAATCTCTTCTCTCCCTTCATGGGAGAGATCTTTAGATATACTAAATCACCAATATCAAACTAAAGATCCTTTCTACGAATATCTACATAAGATTTCTGTCAGCTTTGAGCAGCCCAAAGTCTTTCTTTGATCAACTGGACTTTCTGTAAGGCATCGAATACCAAGTCAGGCTTTATGACTAAAGCCTCACTAACTTCAAAACAAACAACTGGAGATATACACCTTCTACCATAAAGAGCTTCAAATGGAGACATCCATATACTGGAATAATAACTATTATTGTATGTAAACTCAATCAAAGGCAAGTGCTCATCCCAACTACCCTTGAAATCAATTGCACACGCCCTTAGCATGTCTTCTAGAGTCTGAATGGTACTTTCTTCTTGACCACTTATCTAGCGCTGAAAGGCTATACTGAGATGGACTTGGGTACCAAGACCCTTTTAGAATGCTTTCCAGAAATGATAGGTGAACTAGGTACCTCTATCTGAGATAATAGATAACGGAACACCGTTTAATCTAACCAACTCTCTGATATAGAGTTTGTCATAATCCTCAGCTGAATAAGGGGTATGAACTAGAAGAAAGTGAGCTGATTTGGTCATTCTGTCTACAATGACCCAAACTGAATCATGCTGATGACGAGTTCGAGGTAAAACCATCACAAAGTCCATGTTTACTTCGTCCCACTTCTAAGTAGGAATAATGAACTCTTGCATAGGACCACTGGGCTTCAGATGCTCTATCTTAACCTGCTGACATATAGAGCACTTAGCCACAAACTCTATAACATCCCTCTTCATCTCACTCCACCAATAGATTTCCTACAAGTCGCGGTACATCTTAGTAGCCCCTAGATAAATAGAGTAGAACGCATCATACACTTCTACAAGAATTCACTGCCTTAAGTCATCTACACCTGGAACACAAAGACAACCCTGACAACAAAGAACACTATCTCCCCCTTGGGAGAAAATATCTAATTTCTAATTCTAGATAGACTCTTTCAACTTGACAAGGCTGGGATCTCTATCTTGTATTTCTTTCACCTCAAAAACTAGAGATGATTCTGAACTACTCTAAACCCATAATCCACCTTCTGAAGAATCGACTAAGTGAATGCCTGGTCTGGAAAGTTGATTAACTTCCTGAGATAACTTCTTCATACTATCTTCAACATGAGAAACACTACCCATGGACAGTCTACTGAGAGCATCGGCCACTATGTTGGCCCTTTTTAGATGATAAAGGACACTCATGTCATAATCTTAGTGTTCTAACCACCTTCTCTGACGAAGATTGAGATCTTTCTTAGAAAAGATATATTGAAGACTCTTGTGATATGTAAAGACATCTATATGAACTCCATAGAGATAATGCCTCCAAATCTTTAAGGTAAATACTATGGCTGCTAAATCAAGATCATGAGTAGGATAATTCTTCTCATGGGGCTTTAGCTGTCTAGAGGCATAGGCTATGACCTTACCATGCTGTATAAGGACACAATCCAAACCTACTTTGGATGCATCACAATACACTACGAATCCATCTGGACCATCTGGTAATGTTAGAACTGCAGTTGAGGTGAGTCGAGTCTTTAACTCCTAAAAACTCTTCTCGTAAGGATCTGACCACTGGAACTTGACCTTCTTCTGAGTCAATCTGGACATAGTGGATGCAATAGAAGAAAATCACTCAACAAACCATCTGTAATAGCCAGTCAGACCCAAGAAACTCCTGATATCTGATGAAGATACAGGTGAGGCCAGTTTCTCACCGCTTTGGTCTTTTGAGGATCTACTCTAATGCCATCACTAGAAATAATATGACCAAGGAATACTACTAACCTTAGCCAAAATTCACACTTACTGAATTTGGCGAATAGCTGATGATCTCTTAGAGTCTGAAGTACTATTTTAAGTTGGTCTACATGATCGCGCTCACTGCTGGAATAGATCAAAATATCATCTATGAATACTATGATGAATATGTCCAAGTACTGCTTGAACACACATTTCATCAAGTCCATGAATACGATTGGGGCATTAGTAAAACCAAATAACATGACTAGAAATTCAAAGTGACCATACCGAATTTGGAAAGCTATTTTTAGAATGTCATATTCCCTAACTCTAAGCTGATGGTAGCATGATCTAAGGTCTATCTTAGAGAAATAGCTAGCAACCTAAAGTTGGTCAAACAATTCATCAATTCTAGGAAGAGGATACTTGTTCTTGACCTTAACTTTATTGAGTTAATGGTAATCAATACACATCCTAAGAGAACTGTCTTTCTTGCGCACGAATAAGACTGGTGCACCCCACGGGGACACACTGGCCTGATGAGTCCCTTTTCTCAGAGATCCTTCAAATGATCTTTCAATTCTCTGAGTTTTGCTAGTACCATTCTGTATGGCGGTATAGAGATAGGCTGAGTATCTGGCAGAAGGTCAATGCTAAAATCTATTTCCCTTGGGGGAGGAATTTCTAGAAGATCTTTGGGAAAGACGTCTGAATATTCATTCACTACTGGGACTAATTAGGGGTAGGGATTTTCAGAACTAGAGTCCTTAATATAAACAAGATGATAGACACATCCTCTGGATATCATTTTCCTTGCCCAAAGGTAGGAAATAAGTTAACCTCTGAAAGCGGATCACTACCCTTCCACTCAAGGACGGGTTCATTCAAAAACTGAAACTGGACTATTCTATTTTTGTAGTCGATAGTGACATAGAAGGAATGAAGCCAATCCATGCCGAGAATGACATCAAAATCAGTTATCTCTAATTCAACCATATATCTTGAAGTAACTTTCTAAAATATCATAATCGGACAGTTCTTGTATACCCGCCGAGCTATGATGGTTTTACACACTGTGGTAGAGACTGAGAAAGGCTCTGCTAGAATTTTGCGACCGACTCTGAAGTCACCTGCTATATAGGGAGTAACAAAAACAAGGATGCACCTGGATCTAACAAAGCGTAAATATGCACATAAAAGTTCTATAACATACCAGTAACTACATCAGGAGAATTTTCCTAATCCTATCGGTTCTAGAGAGCATAGAGTCTATTTGGGAGTTGCCCACTAGCAGCACTGGAAGTGGTGCCCTGCTGATTTGGGTAACCTGACTGAGCTGCGGAATAGTTCTGCTGACACTGGGAACCTATTTGAGGACACTCTTGAACTTTGTGGCCTGGCTTGCCATATTTGAAACAAACATCACTACAAGATTTGAAAATACTCTTGTTGTTCTTACCACAAGTCTGAAAAAAGAGATAAGTACGGGCACTACTAACATTGCCCTGAGACTGAGATCCTGACGCTCTATCTCTAAACTTAGGAGTTGGAGCACTAGCTGAAGAAGGAACTGGAACTGATGACTTAGGACGAAACTAAGAACGGTTTTCTCCTTCTGATTTGGGCTGAGCAAAGTTGAAATTGCCTGAACTTTCTTTCTTATTCTGCCTCTCCCTCATCCTAACTTTCTGCTCCTCTATCTGCTGAGCATGAGTCATAAGCATGGATAAAGTCATGTCACTACTCAGCATGGCGGATCTGCACTTATTTACCACACTATTATTTACCCCTAAAATGAATTTACTCATCTTAGCCCTGCTATCTCCGACCACATGAGGGGTGTATCTGGCTAATTGAGGAAACTTGAGAGAATACTCTTTCACCATCATATTGCCCCGCTTGAGGTTGATAAAATTTAGTACCCTAGCCTCCCTCAACTCTTGGGGAAAGAATCTGTCTAAGAATGACATGACAAACTCCTCCCACTCTATAGGACCTATATCATCTAACCTTTCAGACTTGCACTACTTGTACCAAGTATGAGCCATATCCTGCAATTGATATGCGGCTCACTCAGCGCTCTTAACTATAGTCACCCCTATGATGTATGTCTCTTTCTGCACCTGATATAGGAATTCCTGAGGGTCCTCATCTATCTTAGACCCAATAAAAGTTAGAGGATTCATTCGGGTGAAGTCCCAAATACTGGCTGCAGCTAAATTAGCCACTGGGTTGGCTAGAATGATAGCTGGTCGCTCATTTTGAACAGCGACTGACTAAGCAAGAGTAGTGAATATGGCATGAACTCTGAACGAGAAATATTTTTTCCTAGAGGTTGTTCGGGCTGAGGGGCTGACTGATTCTCATTTTTTCTTTTGGAAGGCATGTTCTGTAGAAAAAAAGTAGGAATAGATTAGATTGAGATATTGACTTGAGCTTATACTCACTAGCACGACATGAATACTGAAAGAGGGAAAAATATTCCTAAAACATCTTATAGCCTCTTGCACATAAATGTGGCGCGCAACACACCCATGTACAAGGCTCTACTAGATGCGACTTTCAGACTCCTAGGACTCTATTGAACCTTAGGCTCTGATACCAAGTTTGTAATGCCCAGAATCTGGTACCCTAAATTCTACATTGTACTCATGACCCCGAAGGACCATAAGCTAAACCACGACTGATATTTGTACCTATATACTGTATAATATACTTTATAACGCAGAAACATATATTGAAAAACCATAAGATTCAATGTTGGACATGATATGAATAATAATATAATATATATGTGGGGTAATACAATACCCAAAACTAAACTGAACATACTAAAGTCTGAAATATGATAGTCTAGAAAGCCTCTATAATTGGATAATCTAAAGAAGGAGTTGATGGGATATGTCCCCAACTAACTCCATCTAGCAAAACTGTACTGAAATAATATGTACTAATCATGTCCTCACAGAATGAGGACTCACTGCTAAATACTGGAATGCTACTGCTAATTTGGAACTCATGTCTCTGAACCTATGGTGTAAAATAAAAAAAAACACCATAGAGCAATTGCATTAGTACGATGGAATGTACTGAGTGTGCATGTGAGGTAGGCTGAATGCATGGGGTTCATATGCATGATTAATACAAACTAACTGTCTAACATAAACATGAGGATGCATAAATGAATACATAGTAACTATGATTGAAATTGTGATAAATTATTACTGAATATGAGTACAGATAACATGTGTTTATGGATAACTAGCATGACTGATATAACTGATAACATGGGTGAATATATCTGAAAGTCCTAAATCTAATGGAACAATCTGAGTTTTGTACTGTAACTGAGATGATTGTACCTGACATCCTTGATATTCTGAAGAACTATCTGATCTCTTTTACTGAGACTGACACTAAAACTGTGGGAAGTAGTTATCTAACCGACATACCCTAAATATGATATTATAGCTAAGTTGGGTTCCAATTTGTAACCCCAATTGAAAGGGTGTCAATACTGTTCCACTGGTAAGGACAAGCTGTGAGGACCCTATACGGGCAGGTACTCAAAATGAGAATGGTGGGAACCCTAAACTAACAGGTTAAGACACCTCATCAACCCTAAACTGACAAGTTAGATGTCTTAACCTATGCTAGCTACATAGTTTTGGAACACACGCATTGCTTCTAGGAATCACACCCTAAATTGGCAGGTGAGTTCCCATCCATGGGTTCGCTCGGTGCTAATTTCTACTCCCATCTACAAAGAGACTCTGGCCATAGTTACTAAACTGTACAAAGACTGAGTTTACTGAATTCTGTTGACTGATGGAATACTACTGATGTCTGATAACTGACTAAGAACATGAGATTTCCTGAGTCACTTGACTGACTGAATTCTACTGAACATAGCTTAAATGAGGATATCGTGAACCATGTCATGGGATCTAGGCACACAACTATATTTTTTGGGTACAAGTATCCCTAGGACTCGATGGAAGAAAACTGGCACCATATGACACTTCTTGATCACAGGAACAAAGTTCATAATTCATAATGCCATAAGTAGGGGATTTTATACTACACATTGTTCTCAACATCTTATTCATAAAAAGGGATGCATATAACATTTAACTACTTGTATGACTCCAATGTTATGAACATTCCATTATCACAACAACAACGCATAATAATAGCACGAAATTTAAGTAGGATCATAAGGGATAGCATGGACTTGTCATTTAGGTACTATTGGGTTATGAAAATATGAATTCTAGTCTCTTAGGAATTTTATCAAACACATTGCATGCAAACTCTATGGCATAGGTGTATTCATCAATTTAACAATTGAAACCACTAAAAATTCATATATTTCAGCTAACGTCATCCTAATTTCATACAAACCTATAAATATTCCAACTTGGAATCGTTCAACACATAGACATGATCAAAATGAAGTCACAACATGAATATCATGATATGTAGTTTAAAAAATAGGGTTCTTGAGTTTCATGGATGAAAGTAGTCCATGAATCAACACAATGCATACCTTAGTTCATGATTTCGTGAAGATTGACGGTGAAACTTTCTTGAAATTGAATCTTCTATGAAAAGCTCTAGGTTGTTGTTGAGAAGTTTTTGAGAGAAACTAGTGTATTTTAGGTGAAAGGTGGCTGAATCACGTGTCAAAGGGCTTAAATAATGGTGGGCAGTTTACCCTTTTAACCCTAGATGCGTCATTTAATTTCAGTAAAATTTCCCCAATTAAACCCCTGGCACAACGTGGCGCTATTGTGTCGTGTCACTAAATTTTGACAATTGGGAAATTGAGGGATGGCACGACGCGGAGCCATCGCGTTGTCCCTTCTTTTGTGACCTGGAACTTTGGTGTGACATTGAGGAAATTGCGTTGAGACACTGGAAAAGGACAATTGCCATTTTAACTTGTGGCGCGGTGCGCCACTGACCAATATGACACTGTTTTACGATGGAAACTTGAAATAGTTATATCTTCTTACCTGGTTATCGAATTTTGGAAAATTTTATATTAATGTAAAGCTTATCAAATTTCCCATGTGATAGAAAGTGAAAATATTGAAAATACCATGTGTACAAAAATGGTTTCGTATTTCAATCATAGGAAGAGGATATTTGTTCTTAATTGTAAATTTATTTAACTGGCTATAGTCTATGAACATTCGAAGAGAGCCTTTTTTCTTATACAGGAATAGGAATGAAGCGCCCCATGGAGAAATACTGGGTCTTATGAGACTTGTATCTAAGAGGTCTGTAAGCTGCTTCTTTAACTCTTTAAGCTCATCCAGATCCATACGATACAACGAGATAGAGATGGGCTGACTATCAGGAAGAAAATTAATGCCGAATTCTATTTCCCTATTGGGAGGTACCCCTAGAAAATCTTTGGGAAAAACCTCAGGATACTCATTGACTACACAGGCTGACTGAACTGTTCGAGCTTCAGACTTAGTATCTTTGACTTGAACTAAATGATAAATGCACCTTTGGATACTAAATTTTTAGCCTTAAGCTAAGATATGAAATGACTCTTGGGAGATTCAGAACTACCTTTCCACTAAAAAATTGCCTTATCAGGAAACAAAAACTTCACCATACGGGTGCAACAATCAATTGATACATAGCATGAATGGAGTCAATCCATACATAGAATAATATCGAAATCTACCATTTCTAGACCTATTAGGTCTACTAGTATGATCTTATGCAGGATGGTGATAGAACACTTCTTATACACTCGTTTGGCAACAACTGACTTACCTACTAGGGTGGAGACTAGGAAACGCTTAGAGATCTTTTTGAGATCAATCCCAAAGTTTGCTGCAATCAAAGGAGTCACATAAGGGAGATGTGATCCTAGGTCTAACAACATATAAACATCAAAATTAAAGACACAAACATACTAGTAACAAACATACTAGTAATAATATTTGGGGAACTCTTCTACTTGTGGTAGGATGGTAAAGCATAGAACTGATTCCGGTACTGACTGCCACCAGTACTGGATGATGTGCCCTGACGGGGATGGGCGACCTAGTAGAGCTGGTGTGCTAATTGCCTGACTGGGGATGAATATCCATGCTTCCTTGCTTAGCATACAAATTCTCTTTGATTATGCGACCGAATATTCCACATACATAGCAACCCCTTCTTCCCGCCAAACACTCACCAAGGTGGTTTCTTCCACACTTCACACAATGTGGGTAATTGGGCCTTCCACTCACACTATTCTGACACCCAGCAATAGAATTTCTATCCCACTACTCCTGCTTGGTTTTGGTTGTAGGGGCACTAGCTAAAGATAGTGCTAGTATAGGTGAGTGACCCTAAAATTATGAATGATTTCCCCATCTAGACCTTGGTTGTCCATACTTAAACTGTCCGATTCTAGCCTTTTTATTTCTCCAGTCTCTCTCCTTCAACTTCTCTACCTCAATCTATTGAGCATAAGTCATCAGTCTAGAAAGATCTATATCCCTAATAAGCATGGCAGTCCTACACTCCTTGACTACTAAACCAGACACTCTAGTAACAAACCTACTTATACTAGATCTAGGGTTAGCTATCAACATGGGAGCATACTTAGACAACTGGGTGAACTTAATACTCCTTCACTGTCATTGAGCCTTGCCTCAGGTTCATGAATTCTTTAAACTTAGCTTCTCTCATATCACATGGAAAGAAACTATCCAGAAATACATCCTACAACACCTGCCAACTCATAGGAGCTGCATTCTCACCTCTACCATCTTTCCACATAATAACCTAATCATAAGCAAAATCTTTCAGTATATAGGATGACAATTCTACACTTTCCTCCTTAGTAACATGCATAACTTCTGTAATTTTTTTCACCTTATCAAGCTAAATTTGTGGGTCCTTTCCAACTTTTGACTCGAAGAACTTAGGTGGATATATTTTCATGAAGCCACAAATTTTGGCTGCAGCTAAATCACCATTCTTCTGAAGTGGGACTGTAGCCTGATAGTTTCCCTAAACATTGGCAATCATAGCTTGGGCCAATGCCTGAAAGGTAGCCCAGAATTCAATATGAGACACATTCTCATTCAAAGGGTTGTCTTGCATTAGTGGCTGGTCACTATTTATTCAGGTATTGGCTTAGCGAGAAGGCATATTCTATTATGTAAGAGCACGAGCTAAAGCAGATAGAGACAATTGTAAGCACAATAGATCATGAAAGAAAAGGATAATTCCTAACTGATTTTGTAGCCTCTTTCTCATAAATGTAGTGCATTTCACATCCATGATCAAGACTATACAAATGAGGCTTGTCTAGATCCTTAGGAATCAATAAACCTTAGGCTCTGATACCAAGTTTGTAGCGCCCCAAAAATACACCCTAGACGTCACACAGTGCTCAAGACTATAAGTAGCCCTAAGTTAATCCTTTAAGCCTTATAATAACTTTAAAACTTATAAAAAGAATAAACTTGATAAATGAAATCTCAAAAAAACTAAATTTAATATCTTAACTATAAGTATCAAACACAGAAATTTGGAAAACAACCACTTTTGAAATCTAAAATAGAAAATAGTTGAACAAGCCTCTACTTCCTACTGGAGAGCCATTAGGACAAGCCTTAACTGACCCAACTCAAACTGAAATCAAATAACTAAAGTACTTCAATATTAACAAATCTGATGGAATGGGTCCTCGAACTATGAGGACTCACCAAAAACTGGGATGTAGGTGTAGATGCTCAAAATCGATCATGCTGTTAGAATTGAGCACTAGGATCTACATTATAAGACAATGTAGCATATAAACACATATGTAGATCAGTACTTCTGGAATGTACTGGATATGTAGGGGGTGAATACATAAGTAAAATAGTAACTTAATGTTCATATAAACCTTCAATTTATGCATGCCAGGTGTAAATGACTCACCTTGAGCTTAAATAACTGAAAATTGAAATCCATAATTCATGGATAATCAAGTATACCATATAATCTTGTGATCTATAACACTTAGTTCTAAAGATTGTGCTTTTACTCTTTATATTGGGAGGTTCTTCAAACTAACATAAACCATGTGAGCTATCATGGAGTCCAACTTCTTGCACCCACATTGGTATGGTTATCCTACCCTTTCCATTAGAATAGAACCTAACCCCACTTATGGGTATTAAAACTTATGGTGGCACGTAGTTCTAGGCATAAGACCTTGGAATCATACCCAAATCAGAGCTAAATACTACTCCCATATTATTTATATGCTCTCTCTTCAGTAAAATCCACCTTAAAATAGCATAAGAGCTTATAATGAAAACCAATCATGCATCTCTATACTTTATAATGTAATCAACATGAATAAATGTGGATTCCATATCTTAATAAAGGATCAAAAGATCAATTCTTGCTTTAAAATCTTAAAATAAACTTATCAAAGAATACTTAAAAGCGTAATTTTCTTAAAGTCTCGATACTCAAAATAATGAAACTCCATTCATAATATAAATCTTCAAGTCAAAGCATAAATAGATAAGAATGAATATGCACTTCAATACTTAAATCACTTTATAAATCCATAAACTCAAACAAGGTAATTTGGGTATAAACCCTAATTACAAATCATGTAAATCTTAACTTTAAAATAAGTTTTGGCACAAGGATGAAAGAGTATCCTTGTTCATAATCCCACATACTTTAATATGCTTGATTTTGATGGATGAAATCTTGAAGCTTTCTTGAACTTGTTGAATTAGGGAACTTTGATCCTTTCTTATTTTGAAGAGAATGGAATAGAGTTTTTGGTGTTCTTGAGAGGAGGTTAGGGTTTGTACTTGAAAGAGGATGATTTCTTTTGAGTTGGTGAATTAAATGGCCAATTATGCCTTTTGGGACCCTTAATCTCATTTTATGGGTCAATTGGGTGAACAAAAAAAATACTCAAATACCTTCATGGACCCAAAATTCATTAAACTAAAATGGACTACCAAAGAGATAAGTGACGCGCTGTGTTCCTCCCCACCAAAGCGGTATGTGATACGTCGCGGCCATATCTCATTGCCTCACTATTTTGAACATCTAAAAAGTCGTTGAACCTCATTCGAAAAACTCAAAACTTACTTGAAATGTGTTATCAACCACCCTGATAATAAATCAAATTAAAAATTGACATTCTAAGTTCGGGAAGGTCAAAATTAAAATCATCGAAGTTTAAAGGCTTAAAAATGACTAAGTCTTAAAACTTAGTGAAATTTTTCCAAGTCTTAGACCCCTCTAATAAGCAATAGTGAGCTGAATTAAGTTAGGATCTTACGGGGTCTTAAACATTTAAATTGTAAAAACCATGGAGAAAACATAATATGGGCTTATAACTTATCATAACAACGTGTAAACATAGGTTTTGTTTCAAAAGGTGATTTCTGAGAATCAATTCTACTTTCTATAGTTCTGAGCTAGATGGCGTACCCGACATGATCTGAAAAATCCTATCGGCTATGAAGGGTCCAACTTTGACTTACCGGCCAAGCCTCCAATACATGTTTGCGGCAAGAATTGAAGTGTCTGAGCCTTGTATACCAAAGTATAAAGCAAAGTATACAATGATTATCTATATTTTAGAACAGAACCAATTGTACATCGGCATAACATTATTTTGGGCAATGGGCCTTTCGAACTCATGCCTCTCGGTTAGCCACGTAACTTTCTTTAAGACCATATTTAATCAATTTTAGAAACATGAATCTTTCTTAAAACCCAGTCCACAGTCTAGATGATGATTGTCAAATTTGGTATTATCACACCATGCATTACAAGTCCCGTAAGTCATATTACATGTTCTATTTCATCTCTTAAATGTCATGAATCATTGACCACCATAAGATATTTCAAAGTTCAAATAGTAAAGCTCTTCAAATCAATGTGATATTTTAGGCAAAGACATCTTTTATTCATGATTCTTGTAAAATAACCCTTAGGAGGGACTCACCTCTTTCAATTATATTCAAATGCGGACCATAGATAGTAAGACCAAATTACAATACGAGTCATGTTCTTCAAAATCATATGCATAAGTAATGTTAAATTATGTATGGAAAATATTCCAAACCCCATTTGTTTCTTAAATCACATATAATCGCATACATAGTAAAATTTTCATAACTTTTTGGCATAAATGAGGATTAGAAAAAATATATTGAAGTTAAATAGAATTCCATGATTTTTATACTACAAGAGTTTAGAAGCACATAAATTCAAACGTCATAACTTTTAGGTCATTCTACATACCTTTTTATGGACACAAATTGAACAAACATAAGCCTGGAGGTTCTCCTATTGATTCTTCTTACTTCTTGACTCAAAGAGGGATAAGAGGATGTTCTGATGTTAATTTATTGTGAACCCTACATAGGAAAAATGTAGTGGGATATTAAGGTCAGTTTTAGGTGTAAAAATTTCATCATTAAGGGGGATGGGTGGCACGGCCCTCATCATAAGTTGCACCCCTTGCGGTGCAAGGCCCTTTGCGTGGGTGAGGCATGGTCTCTCACGGTGGACCATGCAGCTTAAGGTTATCGCGCAGGGTCTCCTTCACGATGCATGACCAATTTTCTCATCTAAAATGGTCCCTCAACTCTTTCAAACTCATTCTAAAGTGGTTTATGCTTGATCTAAGGGTCACGTGAGCTTGTTCTTAGCTTTATTTACTTGTCAAAACACCGGGGTGTTACATGGACAATATACCAAGTCTAAAAATTCATTAAACGAATCCTCGAGATTCATTCGGGACCCTACTAAAACAAACCAAATATGCTACTAGGCTAATTTTGACATTTTGGACTCAATAAAGATGTCAATTTTTTAGAAAGGATAATTTTCAACAAATTAACCCCTGAGACCACTTAAGCCAAATTTAGCTAGTTTTCAAATGAAGGGTCAAAATATAAAATAGATGCTTAGGACCAAACTATCCATGATGCTATCACAAATTTGATATTTTGGAGCTAATGAAACTTTCAGAATCATCATCGGATGATCGAAACACAAACTATTGATCATAGTCAAACCTATCCTTTTAAGGATACTCAAAACCTCAAACTCAAAGAAAGCACTCCCAAAAGTATTGGGGACAGTGACAACCATTCTCATAACTCATAAATTAGATAAGCCATCATGGGAAGGTCCAAAATGGTCAAAACACAAGAAATTTTAAATTTCAATTTGAGTCGTTACATTCTTAGCGGTGAAATAGAAAAATGAATCGTTAAGGACCTAAAGTCGATAAACTGAAAAACAAATAAAAAATATCTTATTGGTTTAGCATAGAAGAAACCAAAAAAATTAATAAATCGATCGATAACACATAAAACCAAATCGAATCGACCGATGCAAACTTCTAGAAATAAGGCTATTTTATACGTATTTTACCCTTGTTATTAAGTACTAGTTATTTTTAATTCATTTTCAATGAGTGAGATATCTTATAATAATAAAAAGTAATATAGTAAAATTAATATCACTTTATTTACTATTTTTAAAAAATGTATTAAGTTAAATATAAATGAGTGACTGCACAGTTTCCACCCTGAACTATAAACAAAATTGTTGAGAAATACTTGAATTTAAAGGGGGTCCTATTACCCCCTAGACTAATTAAAACTATATTTTTGGCAACCTTAGTGCCTAGGTGGCACATACGTGTACTTATGTGTACCTTCAGTGTGTTGATTCACGTAGTGTTTCATGTAGTCACTAAGGTTGTAAAAAATAAAGTTTTAATTAGTCCAAGGGTGTAATGCCCTGATTTTCTGAAATCGAAATGTCACACGGTGCTCGTGATCCCGAAGGACCACAAGCTAACCCTCTTCTGGTACTTATAGCTGAGCACTACATAAAATACTGAAATAAATGCAGAAGATTGGCAAAATCTTGCCACAAGGTTCAAATATCTAAAAATACTCAAAACTGAAAACTGAATAATTATACATTTGTCTGAAAAAGCCTCTAAACTTGTCTGAACTATAGAGTTGATGGGACATGTACCCAACTAACTCTATCTACTAAAAATAAACTTAATCTAATGTAATACTAAAATAATAAGCATCCTTGAATGATGAGGACTTACTACTACGTCTATTGCTCCTGACTGTAATACTGAAATAAGAAGCATTCTCAAATGATGAGGACTCACTGCTACATCTGCTGCTGACTGATTCTAGACTTCTAAGGGTGCTCTGGCTCTCGTGCTTCTGAACCTATGGTGTAAAGTAAAACACCATAGCGCAAATACGTTAGTACGTAGGAATGTACTAAGTATGCAAGATGAGGTAAGGATAAATGCAAGGGCTTATGCATGATCAATTACTTAACTAAATTACATAAGAGTACTAAATGAGGACATATGCATGAATGCACAAACCAAAACTGGAACCGTAGTAACACTGAATACGAACTTTGAATACTAGTTTCTGAATACTGACTTACTGATGACTGGGTCTGCTAATACTGATATCTGAGTTTACTAACTCTGGAATACTGAATAACTAAATCTACTTATATCAATAATTGAGTTCTGAGCTTGCTACTATCGACTGACTAGATCTGAGATCTAACCTCTCTAATGGATGATCTCTGAATTTACTAATAATCATAAGGAATGATTGAATCTGAGATCATACCTATCTAGCAGAAGATCTTTGAATCTTTTAAAAATAGAAATAATGGACTGAGTTTGAGATCAGGCCTATCTAACGGGTGATCTCTGAAATCTTTAAAATTATCTAAGTTCCTCACTGAGTTGAATGACTATACCTAATAGTCCTGATTTTTGAGTTATACTCTAAAGAATGATAATAAAACTGCAACTGTGGGAGTCCTTAGTTAACCGACATGCCTCAAATCTGAACTAGTGGGGTCCAACCTGTAACCCCAGTTGGAAGGATGTTAATACCGTACCACGGGTAAAGACCTCTACTATGGTCAAGCCTCTCTAACAGGTGACCCTGAACAGGAAGTCAAGCCTAAGCAAGTATAATAGTCATGCGTTAATCTAACGGGTGACTCCTGGTCCTGCACTAGCTATGCAATTTTGGAGTTCAAGGACTATTACTAACGACTCTGCCTCTCTAATAAGGGTGATGTCATCCCTGCACTAGCTCGGTGCTAGTTACTACTCCTAACTGAAGGACTCTAAACTAATTCTTAACTGAACTTAGACTGAGCTGAATCTGTTACTGATCATACTGATTAACTGAGTTAAGCTGAGTTCACTTAGTTCTGTTATCTGACAGAATACTACTGAATATCATTATTTGACTGAAAGATACTGAGTTCTAAATTAATTACTTGCATTCTACAGAGGTTTAAAACTAAATTCTTGAATACTACTAAGATCTAAGCTGAGTGTTGAACTAAAGCTGGAATGCTAATGATACTTAGATTAGTGAGATTTCTGAAGTTCTATAACTTTTTGAGAGTTCTGTATTCTGTAACTAACTGAGATCTACTGATCATAGCACGACTGAGATTATCTTGAGACTGACTTGGATCTAGGCACACAACTATATTTTTCAGGTACAAGTACCCCCAGAACTCGATAGAAGAAAATTGACAGACATGACTTCTTGAATTCATAACCAACATCAACATCATAACAATAGATTCACCATTCACTCAATAAAACATCTCTTCAAGGACTTGGAAATACTAATATGTATTTACAAGGAATGCACATCAATATTTCATAAATCATCCCACAAGATCTTGCATTAAACATATAACATGCATTCAAGTGTACATAATTGAGGATTTCATGTTAACATGTCACAATTCATTCACTAAAGCTTTTTATCAAACACTTGGCATGCATTAGCTAACATATAATTGGGAATTTCTAGTCAACATGCTATAATGACTCTAATTTCTTTACATAAATGTTTTATCAAGCATGAGGGGAGCATACTTTGATTATTCAACAAATACTACACCTAAATATCATGATTCCATCCACCAAATTATAATTTTAGGGAGTTAACACGAATATAATGAAATTCAACTCATGTGAAGGTCAAAGCTTGCAACTTGTATCCTAGAACATGATTTCTAACTTACCAACAACATAAATCATGAACTTAAATTCACATAAACCATGAAACTCATAAATCAAAATCTTTGAATTTAGGAAAAGAATTCTTGAACTTCTTGGGCAGAAGGAACCCAAGAATGAACATCTGCATATCTTAATTTCTTGATTTTGAGAGAATTGACGGAGGAGTTTTTGAGTTCTTGAACTTTTGGGTTGAAACTCTAGATTTTTTGTGAGAGAAAATTGAGAGAAGACTAGTATATTTGGGTGAAATAATGAGAAATTTTGTGTTAATGAGCTTATATAGGGTAGGAGAAAGACCCTTTTGGCCTTAATAAATTGGGGTTTAAATACTGAAATTTTCAGGTACGTGCGGCAGAGAATGCATCGCATGCTCTATTCTTCCGGACTGGAGCATGCTCCGCATGCTATATTGCATGGTGCCAGGAGTGAAATGGACCATGCGACACATGCTAATCGCCTGGTGCCACTGTTTTGAAAATCAAACACGCCCTAAATGGATTTCAAAAATTTTGAAACCCACCCGATATGTACTATTGACTTGTCCCATAACAGCGTAACTTGAAAATTGGAAAATGGATGTTGAAAAGGTCATGAAATAATTTGTCAAAGTTCGAAGGCTTATGAAATGAAGAGATTCTAATACTTAGCAAAATTTTCTAAGTGCTAAGCTTTTCTTTGCATGCTTTAGAAGCTCTAATGACTTGAAAATTTTATGGGGTATTCCAAGGGGTAATAGAACCCCCTGTTGGAGTGTGTCTCAGCAATTTCGTTTATAGTTCGGGGTGAAAACAGTGCATTTTCTCAACATAAACAAATAAAGATGGATCAACAGAGTATTATTTTAAAGTTTAAGTTGTAGGAAAATTTAACATTTAACATAAGTTCATAATGTCTAATTTCAATGCAAATACATCTAGGCATTAATTTGATTTTTTCCGGAGGAAATGAATGTTTTTAAAATCAACTTAAGCCACATTAAAGTAGTTTTTCCATATAACTATTATAGGAAAAAGAATAATAAATAGTATTAATACCTATTAATATTGGATTATATTCAAACAGATGAATCATGCTATTTAACAGACGGAACTTCTTATGTCTAGGCATGAGCAATTAACAATGGAAAAGCTCAATGTATTTTCGTGCTTGCTCGTGTTGTTGTTCTTCACAAGGTTTTGTCAGGTAAATTTTCATTACCAATTTATTATTAATGTTTAAATATATTTTTGAAGAATTTTGATTCTTTATATTTGTAAAATAAGTGCATTTTTAGTCTTCTCAAATATTTAGTAAACTTTAATTGTTGGATTTTTTGAAAATTGTGTTGAAAAAAAGATTTAATTATAGAAACTCAAAATTGGAGGTGCACTCTTTGCTATTTTCGACTATTTTTGATGTCTGATGTAGATTTTTTAGGCGCAGCCTCTATCATTTCTGAAGTTGTGGTCTCTAAACTCTTTAGTGTTTCGAGTTGATTTGTTACTCATTATGTTTGTTAAATCTAATATTCAGAATTTGATAAATATATAACAAATATTAAAATGATTCATTTTGACAAATTTAAAAGACTGAAATATATGAAAAATTATTTATATTCATTCCAATCATAAGAGACTATTCAATTTGTCTTATTTATTGAGAGAGTAAATTAGTATTTTGTCATACAGGGAGCCCCTAATAGAGGGACTTGGCGTGTTGCAAATTGGTTTGTAAAAGATGATGAATTAAAAACCTATCTGGAAGAAACATGTGATGGGCTCATTTGTAGAAACATTCTACTTGGATATCCTTGCTTTGAGCCTAATAATTATCATAGTCATGCTTCCTATATTCTTAACAAATAGTTTAAGAAAAATCATGCTCCATGTCGTGAGGATCTCGGCATGATAATACATATGAATCCATGTAAGTTTTTCTCATGATAGATTACTAATTTAAAGTTAACGTGTTTATAATTCTATAGAGAAAAAGTGTACTTATTTTATTGTGTATATTTTGTGATTTTGGAGCTTATGAAAATTGTAAGTACAAATGAAATATGTCAACAAGAGAGTTCCTTCAATTAGAGGACGCAAAGTACTTTAGTTTGTATTAAGTATGTTAATCATAATTATGAAGCATTGTTGAACAAAAAATGATTCCTTCTTTGATCATCTATTAATCATTTTAGCATATGTGTAATATCCTCTATTTTAGTATCTTTATGAAATATATTTGAGATATTACAGTAGTCTCTTGATCTGAATTTTATGAATGTGAAGATTTTGATTATAATTACATATTTTAACATGGTAATAGTAATAACTGGGTCGGCTCCAAGTTGGTTATTGGGTTGGGAGCTTCTAAAGTAGCTTAAATCCTTTCACTGTGATCAAGCCTAATTCTAAATCACAAAACATTTCTAAAGGATTTCATGTTCCGAAAACATAGAAAAATGAGACTAAGGGATTTAACCTTAGCTTTTCAATAATTCTTCAAGATTCGGAATCCCCATTGCGAGGGCTACAAGGGGCACCTATCAATCGTACGTATAGCATCCCAAAAGCTAGAGTTCATTCAAAATCTTCTAAATTAAGGTACGCAGGGCTTTCCTAAAATCTCATGGGTGTGGAAATGTTGATTTTAAGAAAGGGTTTTTCAGACTTATGAATATATTCATGTTCTAGAAGCATTGATGATATTATTTTGGCCTTTAGGCCTTCCCCCAAATTGATTTAAAATTATATATATATTTTAAGCATGTGTTTTAAGGTTGGTGATTGAATTGAGACCATGATTCATGAAAAATTCCTCTTTTGTGATGATTTTCATTTACTTATGATATACTATGAAATCGTTTGAATGCATCTTAAAAAGCATGCTATGAAATGTCTTGAATAATGTTATATTTGGATCATCATTTTGATTTCAAAAGAGAGGGGGTTGTGTATATTGATGAATGTTGAACATAATCATATAATGAGAAGTGTTTCATAGTTTGTTAAAGATTACATGACCACCACTTGTTTATTGAAATGATGGAAATTTTACATAGTTTTGACTTATGTTTTCGAAACATGAAATTCCTTCGTTAAATTGCATGTTTGGGTGGTCTGAACTATGTTTTAATGAAAAAAACTCATGCATGATACATTATGACTCAGAAATAGGACTTGCAAGTCTTGGCGTGACGACACCAATTCAGATTATGCCATGGTAATTTAGAACAGAATAGAATGTATGTTGAAGTTAAAATTTTTAGATATTGAAACTAGAATAATGCATGATTCAAAACAGGATAAAATTGGGCATAAAGAGATATTAGGTGGTTCCCCGAAGAAGCCATGAGTTCAGACAACTCGTTGCCCGAAATCATGATTTTCCGATTCGGGTATATTATATTATGCTAGCCTAGTGTCATGTGGTGTATCAGAATTAGAAGCTCCAACCCTTGCGGCATACTCAGGTTGGGGGATTCCCCGCCGAGTCAATGGCAGATTTCATACAGCCCATGGAATATCAAAATTGTAGGGGAGTGCCACCTAACTCAGAAGTAATACAAAGATCAGACATTGCATTGACAAGAATGATTTATGATATTTAGAAAGTGCCCATGTGTTTTAGAACTATTTCATGTATGGTATTTGGAGAAATTGGTCTCCATTATTTTATTTGTATAAAATCTTTATTTTGTATTACTTTGCATACCAGTACATCTGTATTGACCCCCCTCCCTCCAGGTTCTGAGACACAGTCTAGGGTTCCTAATAAGCAGTAGCTTTCATCAGTTAGGAGTGAAGATTACCAGTTGGTGAGCCTTTTATATTTTAAAAGGCCTAGTTTCTTTCAGACAGTTATTATCTATTATGGTTTTGCTCTACTGAGGGCCTTGTCCCAATTTTCAGACAGTTGTTATTTGATCACGTAGTAGAGATTTCGCAGATGGTTTTCAAATGGTGTTTAATTGATATTGGATTTTATTCCTCATTGTTAAACTAAATTTAGATTATGAACATATTTTCGTTGAAAATTTTATTTTCGCATTTCCTATTTATATATGAATGGTGTATATGATTACAAGTTAGAAGGGCTCTCGGTCCTTCCTGGTTTGGGATGTCCGTCATGGCCAGGGCCCTGGTTCAGGTCGTGACATCTAAAGTCAAGTTAAGTTAAGGTTTAGAAAGTAAAGGGTATAAAGGTGTACGACTAAAACTAGATTGTAAGTTGAATAGAGCTGAATGATGGGCTCAGGGAATAGGGTCTTGATCCTAGTAATGACGTAAATGTAAGGATTGCTAGTTTTATAATGCTAATGGTAGTATGGTGAAAAGCAATAAAAGTATCTTGATTTGCTAAAATGGATAAATAAAAAAATATCTATTTTAATATATGGGTCAAGTATATTGAAATAGAGGGAGTATACGTGTCACGACCCGAGCCGGGGCCCTAGCCGTAACGAGCATCCCAAACCATAGAGGCCCGTCACCCTTCTACTTCTAGTAATCATGCACAATACTCAAATAATAAAGAAAATATGAAGAAACTATTTGAAATTGGGACAAGGCCCCCAATGGACCTAAGCCAAAACAAATAACAAGTGAATAGAAAGAAATAGGCCTTCCAGATTAAAGAAAGCTCACCAACTGCACACTTCACTCCTGACTGAAAAACTCTATGGCTTTGCAGGACCTCTAGACTGAGCCTCAGACCCTAAAATATAGGGGGTCAATACAATTATACTGGCACACATAGCAATCCAAAATAGTGAATTTATACATATATAACATAGGCGAGAGCAAGTCATAAAATACTATGCATGCATTAGTTTGAAATACATGGGCCATCTCAAATAATCTTAAAACAATCTTGTCAATGCAATTCTATGCTCCGTATCACTTTTGATCTAGGTGGTACACCCTACATATATGAATATTTCCCACGGTCAATATGGGATCTGCCATTAACTTGAAGGCCAAGCCCCCAACCAAAGTTTGTCACAAGGGTTGAAGTATCTAAATCTAATACGCTCCAGGGCACTAGGCCAATGTATAATCCATCTTAGGAAAGTAATAAACCTGTATCGGCAAAACACAGTTTTGGGAAATGAGTTTTCTGAACTCGTTCCATCTTCGGGTAACCACCTAACTCTCTTTAAGACCAATTTTAGCCTTTTCTAAACATGAATCATTCTAAGTTCAAAATCTGATAATCTGAATGAAAATCTGATTTCTATTCTGTTCTGCATTATTTCTATGGTATTATCTGGATTGGTATCGTCATATCAAGACTTGCAAGTCGTATCTAAGCCATTCGATATCATTTATGGTTTTTTATTTCAAAACATAAATTTTGGACGACCACAATTCAAACAATTCAAGAAGATTCATACTTCAATGAATTTGTCAAATTATGTAAAAGTCATTGTTTTCAGCTTTTCAACATACATGTGGTGGCCATGAGATTTATGACAAAACATGCAAGTTTCTTAATAAACATATTTAACTATTAACACCAAATACAATACCTCCTCTTCATCGCAAAAATCATCACTAAGTCTTACAAATCATAAAGGCATTAGAAACATACTTCACAAAATACATTTAAATAAATCATGGCTTACGAAAACAAGAAATCTTTAAACAAGAGAGGGATTTCCAATAATTGATGCTCTCAATCCAACATTTAAATTCATCAAGTGCATGCATTTATATATATAAGTAAGAAATCAATTTTTAAGGGGAGGCCTCAAGACCAAAGCTATAATATTATTAAAGAGTTCATAATGCACAATTGTAAATGTAAATCTCAAACCCCTTTTTCAAATTCACGATTTGTAAACTTTAAACCATATTCAAAGTGTTTTCAATAAACCCATGTAGTTTTAGGAAAACCCCATGTGCCTTAGATCACTTAGGAAGAAAAGTGGAACCCGAATCTCACTTAAGTTCTTGAAATTCTTGACTTCAAAGATGAACTTTTGATCTATGGGGGAGGGACTATGGTTTTTAATTTGAGAGGTATTGGTGAAAAATGAGCATATTTTTCTCAATAATGCCATTAATCATCTATTTTCACATTTTAGGGGATTAGTGATAACGCTCAATCTACAGCTCTCGTGGGAGTGTAAAGCGGTCGTTAGCAAATATAGAACCCAACCTGGGTTAGGTATCGATCCCTCAGGGAATAGCTTGGTCAACAAGTAAGCAAATATTACTAGACTTTTAGTGCAAGTCTCGTAAAAAGGGGGGAGTCTTTTCGTGCAAGTAATGTAAACAAAGTAATAAAGTAAAAACTGAAAATAGCAAAGTAAAAAGAAAGAATATTTAGTAAGTTGTAAACAATGAGAATTGAGGCGTTGGGGTTATGTCCACCTTCTGAGTTATACGTCTCTATTGTCTATGAGTGTGTTGAATCCAGACATGCATGTGCTTATAGAGAATTGTATTCGATGGTAAATCCAGGCGTCTTTCGACCTATTCGAGGATTATTTCACTTTAACTCTTTCGAGCTTAAAGCGTGTCTAACGGTACGAATTCTCCAAGAGGTTAATCCAGTTACGACACTAACTTTTTAATAGGGGATGGGACTCTACTACCTCGACATTATCTCTTTTCCAGACAGATAACCTTTCTTTCGAATAGGTTAAATGTTATACTGGCGTATTTTTGCGTTTGCAACCACAAAGAATTTAGATTAAGATGAAGAGAATAATGATATAAGCAGCATACGTGTCACAAACTCACAAACTCATAGCAATAGATAGTATCTCATTCGGCTTTCATAACCCCAACAGAGAAATTTAGTTACCCATGAGTGCAAAGGAAATCACAATTGACATTGTTATTATACCACAATAAGAATTCACGTTTGTAATGGTGTGGTAGGCGTTTGGGCGTGACTTTCTTGGCAAGTAACGTTTCTCTTGTTGCGGAAATTAAGAATAGATGAATAGAAAAAGAATAAAAAGTAGAATTAATGGAAGAATAATTGTTTAGAACTAGAATGAGATATGTTGTAGAAGAATAAGAGAAGAATGAATTAGAAGATGTCTCTAAATCTCTACCAAGATAGGGTATTTATAATACCCATATCCTATTCCTACTAAGCTAATGAAATAATTAACCAAATCCGACTAAGCTAATGAAATACTTAACCCAATTGTACTAGGTTAATGTATTATTATCCTAATCCTAATAAGCTAATGAAATACTTAACCCAATTGTACTAGGTTAATGTATCATTATCCTAATCCTAATAAATTACTACTAGTCCCCAAAGTCTTCAGAATTGTTGTTTTAGCCTGGGACAGATTTTCTATGCGCCATCTTTAGTCCTTGGCGTCCAAGATTGGCTTTTCTCCTTTTGTGAAGCTTTCTTTGGCGTCAAGTAATCCATAAAATGCTGAATTTTGCATCATTTATACCTGAAACTTTGCTAATCATGTTCGTTAGCTCACTTACAGGAAAAGGGACTAAAAGTGCATGAAATATATAATTTGTTCTCAAAACTAGGCTAAAATATGGGTAAAATACAGCACTATAGGCGTGTAATATCGCCTAACATCAACACCCCACACTTGAAGCTTTGTTCGTCCTCGAACAAAATATCATGTCCCTCTAAACATCAACTTAGGGTTTCACAGCAACAACATAAAATATTCGTCAAGACGAGCACAACAATTATCAACAAAGAGTAGCTTTCCGATCATTAGTAGAAACCATTTAACCTCCAACATAGACTCGTGATGGTGGTCAACTCATATTCAAAAGTTAGGGCACAAAGAATCATACACAACTACCCAAAACTCATCAACCATGTGTGTCTCACAATATATTACCCATAATCACTCATAAGTATAGCATTTTTTTCAAACATGGGTATCAAAATATCCTTGCTCTCACTCTCACAAAGAATTCATATGTTGCAACTGATGACCATAGGCTTGCCCTTAGTGTAATGCTCCACTAAATGTCAGAATGCTAAGATTAGGACCAAGTAGGTCTTTTGATGGTTGTAATGTAGGCTAAGGGACGGGTAGGACTATTTTGGCCAGAAATAGTGGCTAAGTTCCTAAGCACTTTAGTACATCACATTAAGTCATTAACACTTTTTCTTTCAAACAACCTTTCTACGTTTTTTTTTATTCTACCACCCTTATTCTCCTCTTTTGTTTTTCAATTTTTAAGCATAACTCACTTTTCAGTTTTCTTTTCCTTTTTCTTTTCATAACATACCTCTTATGATAGCACTTCTTTTTCATAGCAATTTCAAGCACCAATGCCTTCTAAAGCATCATACTCACCCAATTTCCTCTTATTTTGTCACATGACTTTACACTTTAAAGTACTTAGGAATTTGGATCAAATTATGGTCTTGAAAAAATGGATTAGGCTTACATACGAGGTTTGTCAAAGAAAATAGGCTAAAGGCTCAAAAGGGGTTAACTAGGATGATGTCCATGGGTCGGTAAAAAGAAGGTAAATCATCATAGGCTGCCAAAGAAATGCCTAAATCATCTCCTAAACTTGCATTCTTTATTTTTGCTTTGCACACATACCGGGCAGTTCTAGCATCAGCCACAAACATAGAATATACTATTATCTCACACACACAAGTCACATGGTTGACTTTATTGGAAGTAGTATAGACTCTTGTCCCAACAGATGAAAGAATTGAACCTCACAATATCACATAGTGAGTCACTATTAGAGCCTAAACGTCTCAATAGTCATGTTTGTAGCACATGCTCTTGTTATAATTTCATGCTGCCTATTAGAATAATTTCATGCGAAGCTAATTAAGAAAAAAATTTCTAAAAAAAACGAAAAAAAACTAAACAAACAAACATAAATAAATGCAAATGCGGATAGAGAAGTAAAGCATGCAAATACAACCACCCCACACTTAGATGGGACACTGCCCTCAATGGAAAATAAATACGAAGAACCTGGTCAGTAGGAATCCTCCTCTATGTCGGGGTTCATACCCCCTTCATCGGAATCATCATAGGAGTTGTCGTCATCAAAATTCTCCTCCACGTCGGAGTCTGGCATTTGTCGCTCATCATCGGTCGGCATATCATCATCTAGAGGTTCCTCAAAGTATGTACCGACTCCACACATCTCCCTTGCATGAATATTCATTGGATAGTCATGGTCCAGCTGTTCGAGCTCTGCAGCAGTTGGAACACGACCACCGCTCATCATTGTGAACCGAGTCATGCCATGAAGATGGCAAAAGAAACTCTCATCCCGAGCATGTCTCTCAACAGTAGTAAGGTTGACGCCATGTGTTGTTTCAGCATCTTTGACCTTTGTGAGGTCAACCTTCTTCGGGTTATGTGGGAGTTTGTGATCAGCTGGTTCCTCTTCGATGTCCTCCTTCCTCAAGATTGTAGTCAACAGATTGCCAAAAGTGAAGTGGGACCGCTTGTGTAGCCTAACTTTCCTCATTGTGGAGCGAATGATTTCTCCAAAATTGATAGGGACATTCGTCATCAAAGCATATACTAGGCATACTTTATCTCTTGTTATCTTGGTGTACAGGGTCCCAGGAATAAGGCAAGAGTTGACAATACGTAACCATATCCTTGCTTCCCTATTCAAAGGAGCATATGGGAAGGTGTTGTGTCGTCCGGTGTCTTTTTGTCTGCTCCACCTTGCCATGGATCTACTTCCACAAAGTGTGTGTCGAATTGCTCTATATCGAGGTTTACTGTACAGCTCTTTGAATGGTGCTGGATCGACTGAAGGCAAGCCAAGAAAGGAGTTGAAGAATTCCGCATTGAGTTGTAAAACTTGGCCCCGAATCTTGACCTCGCTGCCTGTGGTTTTCGGCGACCAGTTAGCGTAAAATTCTCTTGTCAAATCAAGATTGCATTCTCCCATGTCGCGGAAGATGAAATCCAGATTTAATGCCATGATTTTCGCCAACATGCGCGGCTCCTTCTTTGCTAGGTTGTCCTTGTTGATCAAGTCCACATGAACATATTTTCTTTCCTTGTTGTTCCTATACCATTCCTTCGCTTCCTCCTCAAGAACCCATTTTATTCCAAACATGCGGCGTGGTAATTGCATTGAGGGTGATTCTCCTTGGTCCTTGCGACCTCTTTTCTTGCCCTTTTGGGAATTGGTAGCCTTGTCTTGTCTTGCTTTAGGAGCCATTGTACCTGAGACTTTAAACGATATTCATGTTAGCATCAACTCAATAGATACACTCTATAAACAAGCCATAGGGGTACCACCCCACACTTAGTTTTGTTGATAAAAATTAGTGAAGTGAAAGTGGTCGATTACTTAGACTTCGTCAACATACGTTTTAGGAGCTATATTTCGACTAGAAAATCAGAGATGTATCACTTCTTGCAACCATTGAAATACTTTCATGTTAGGTATAACAATACTACTACATAGGGATTACATCATGGTATAGTTTCTATCAATAATCACAACCTCCTATGTCGGTAGGCAACTATAAGTCTTATTCCGATGAATGGGATATTCTAACATGTAAGTATTCAAGTGACAAGATTATGCAATGTTCATGACTATAGCAATTCCGCAAGTAGTATGACAATGCACCAAAATCAAATTCAAGTCAGAAATAAGTTAAGAGCATCCTAACGTATATGTACACTCACTTGGTTTTGTATCAACAATTCAAGCACATTAACATCACCAATAGGCGGTGCCTAGTGCAATGCCTTTAGTGACCATAGGCGGCGCCTTTAGCATGGCATATGAGATTGTGAGACAAAATGCTTTAGCATAGGCAGCGACTATGCTATGGCATACTTGAGCATGGGCGGCGCTTATGCCTTTGCACACTAGATTCCGAGACCTTGGGCTATAGTATAGGCTTTGCCTTGTTCGTGGCCTAGTTTTACCTAGGCCTAGCCTTGCTCGATGCCTATTTTGTCATGAGCAACGCTCAATCTATGGCCTTTTGCATATTCATGCCTAACTTACCACCTTTACCATGCAATACGTCCAAATCAACATTTGAAATCGATCTCCTCGTTTTATACCTCTTGCACCTACATTTTCTCAAAATCAATGAAAACTATTAGTACGATGGGTTGCCTCCCACCAAGCGCCTTAGTTTTGGTCGTGGCACGACTCTTATTTTTGGATTTTCATTTATCAAAAGCAAAACAAGTACTAGAACGAAAGAAAGACAAAACAATAAACTATAAACGATAAATGATGGGTTGCCTCCCATCTAGCGCCTTATTTATTATCGTGGCTCGACATAGTTACCTTGAGTACTTAGACTTCGTCGAGATAAGTGATGGCCATATAATTCATCAAGTCAAGAGGACCAATATAAGGTTTAACGCGTTGGCCATTCACCTTGAAGACAACACCATTATTGTCTTCCAATTCAACTACTCCAGACGAGTAGACTTGGATAACTTTATATGGACCATATCACTTAGACTTTAACTTACCTGGGAACAGCTTCAATCTAGAGTTGAAGAGAAGTACCATATCATCCTTTTGGAAGTTTCGTCGAACAATCCGCTGATCATGATACTTTTTTATCCGCTCCTTGTATAGGTCTGACCTTTCATATGCATGGAGACGGAACTCATCTAATTCGTTCAGCTGCTCCAACCTCAGATTCATCGCATCATCCCAATTCAAATTCAATTACTTCAACGCCCATAATGCCTTATGCTTGAGCTCAATGGTTAAGTGACAAGCCTTCCCATAAACTAGTTGATATGGGGACATGCCAATGGGTGTTTTGAATGCAGTCCTATACGCCCATAGTGCATCATCCAGCTTCCGAGACCAATCCTTCCTATTAGAATTTACCGTCTTCGCAAGAATTTACTTAATCTCGCGATTGGAAACCTCTACCTGTCCACTAGTTTGTGGGTGATAAGGCGTGGCTACCTTATGTTGCTTGACACCATATTTGGCCAACACAGATTTGAATAGCTTATTGCAAAAGTGAGATCCTCCATAACTTATAATAGTACGTGGTACTCCAAAGAAAGAGAAGATATTCCTCTTCAAGAATGCTACAACGCGCTTTCCCTCATTGTCGGCCAACGCTACAGCTTCAACCCATTTCGAGACATAATCTACAACAACTAGGATATACTTCATTCCAAACAAATTCACGAATGGACCCATAAAATCAATACCTCATACATCAAAGAGCTCTACCTCAAGAATTTTCGACATAGGCATCTCATAGTGTTTTGAAATAGCGCCTTGTCGCTGGCATTGGTCGCATCTTCTAACAAAGTCGTAGGCATCTCTAATTATCGATGGCCAATAATATCCACTTTGCAATACTTTTCTTGTTGTCCGATTACCTGCGTGATGTCCTCCAACTTGGGAAGTGTGGCATGCTTCCAAAATAGTCGGCACCTCTACATGGGATATACATCGTCGGAAAACACCATACGCGCATCGTCGAAACAAATATGGCTCATCCCAATAGTAGTGTTGTACATCATGCATAAACTTCCTCTTTTGATGGTAAGATATGTTTGCAGGTATCACATTACTCACCACAAAATTTGCAAAATCGGCATACCATGGTAATTTTTCCATTGTCGTCGCTAATATCTCCTCGTCAGGGAATGAATCATCAATCTCAATTTCGGGCTGCGCCATATGCTCATTCTCGAGTCTAGATAGATGATCAGCCACTTGGTTCTCGCAACCTATTCTATCTTTTACCTCGAAATCAAATTCTTGCAGCAGCAAAACCCATCGAATTAGTCTTAGTTTTGCATCCTTCTTTGTCATTAGGTACCTAAGAGTTGCATGGTCTATATGAATGATCACCTTAATACCCAATAGATAGGCACGAAACTTCTCAAACGCATACACAACCTCTAGGAGCTCTTGTTCAGTAACAGTGTAGTTCCTTTGGGCTTCATTTAGGACCTTACTCGCATAATAGATAGGATGAAATAGCTTCTCCTTTCTCTGACCAAGCACAGCTCCAACGGCTACACCACTAGCATCACACATGACTTCAAACAGGAGGGACCAATCTGGTGCTACCATGATAGGGGCTTCAATGAGTTTTCCTTTGAGGCATTCGAATGCCTTCAAGCAATCTTCATTGAAGTCAAACTTTGCATCTTTCTCCAAGAGTTTGCACAATGGACTAGCAATTTTGGAGAAGTCTTTGATGAACCGTCGATAGAAACCTGCATGACCGAGGAAACTACGAACACCCTTCACCGAAATTGGAGGTGCTAGCTTCTCAATAACTTCAATTTTTGCTCGATCAATCTCAATCCCTCTTTCGGAGAATTTGTGCCCAAGAATGATTCCTTCTTTTACAATGAAGTGGCACTTCTCCCAATTCAGAACTAGGTTGAATTCTACACATCTTTGCAATGTCATGCTTAGGATTGCCAAGCACGCTTCAAAAGACTCACCAACATCTGAAAAGTCGTCCATAAATACCTCCAAAGTGTCTTCAACCATATCAAAAAAAATAGACATCATACAGCGTTGAAAGGTGGTTGGTGCGTTACATAACCCGAATGGCATACGTTTGAAAGCAAACGTACCATATGGGCATGTAAACGTCGTCTTCTCTTGGTCTTCGGGGGCAATGCAAATATGATTATAGCCTGAATATCCATCTAAGAAACAAAACCATCCTTTCCCGGCTAATCGATATAGCATTTGGTCCATAAATGGCATTGGGAAGTGATCTTTGAGTGTCCAAGAATTCAGCTTTCGGCAGTCCATGCATACTCTCCATCCAGTGATGGGTCTGAGTGGAATAAGCTCATTCTTCGCATTCGCGACCACCATCATGCCTCCTTTCTTGGGAACACATTGTACCGGGCTTACCCATGTACTATCAGAGATTGGATACACAACTCCTGCGTCTAACCACTTGATGATTTCTTTCTTCACCACTTCTTGCATAGGTGGATTTAGACGCCTTTGATGCTTAATGGTGGGTGTGAAATTCTCTTTAAGCTGAATTTTATGTGTACAAATCCCAGGTGGAATACCAATAATATCCGCAATGGTCCATCCAATGGCTCTAATATACTTCCGTAGAATAGCAATGAGAGCTGCAACTTGTTGCTCACCCAATTCTGCTGCCACAATGACTGGAAGTGTGTTTCCGCTTCCTAAGAATGCTTACTTTAAATGACTTGGCAGATCCTTTAATTCTAACGTGGGTGGCTCTTCAATAGATGGCTTAGCTGGTGGTGTGGGTCGATTCTTCACAATTTTCAGCATCCTTATTCTCTCCATTCATGAGCACAACCACCAAAGGGTCATCAATAATTTGCTCTTCTTCAAGTAATTCTTTCTCATCATCAAAGAAAATATCAGCCACCAAAAATACACTCAGATTTTGGGTTGCTTCATTGATTTGCAAACATCAAAGCGAACTACTTCGTCATTTATTCGGAATGAAAGCTCATTGGCTCTCAAATCAATGAGCACACTTCCTGTAGCAAGGAAAGGGCGCCCCAAGATTATGGGAACTTCTGAGTCTGCCTCACAATCCAAAATAACAAAGTCTGTCAGAAAGATCAATGAAGAAACCTTTACCAATACATCACATAGAATACCAACAGGTCGTTTTACCG
Source organism: Capsicum baccatum var. pendulum (assembly GCA_030864225.1). Lineage (NCBI taxonomy): Eukaryota > Viridiplantae > Streptophyta > Magnoliopsida > Solanales > Solanaceae > Capsicum > Capsicum baccatum. Next base: position 16,658,722 of record CM061550.1, read on the forward strand.
ACCTATCTGCCATGACGAGCCTCATATTGGTTGGAGTAGGATCACCCAACCCCAACTTCTTATAGATAGATAATGGCATCAAATTGATGCTGGCTCCTAAGTCGCATAATGCTTTGGCAAAATTCAAAGTCCAACGGTGCAAGGAATAGTGAAAGCTCTGGGGTCGGCCTTCTTCTGAACTATTGATCGGGTAGCGATTGCGCTGCAGTGATGAACATCATCTTTCAACTCATAACTTGCTGCCCGCTTCTTTGTCAAAAGATCCTTCATAAATTTGGCATACCCAGGCATTTGTTCAAGTACCTCCACCAATGGAACATTAATGGTCAGCTGCTTCAACATAGTCATGAATTTGCTGAACTTTGTATCATCCGCCACCTTCTTCAATCTTTGAGGGAAAGGTGGTGGTGGGTATGGAATTATTATCTCCACGGCTTTCTTCTCCTCTTTCTTCCATTTTTCAGATTTTTCAGGTTGCATGTTGTTGGGATTGACGTCATGGACGATAGGATTAGTTGCTGCGGCATCTTCTCCTTTCGTCTTATCATCAATGTCCACTACTTCATCATCCACTTGCTTGCTTTTTTCTGAAGTTTTTAGCACCTTACCACTCCGGTTAGTAATGGCCATGCATGGCCCATCATTCCTTGGGTTTTGCACAGTATCGCTAGGCAAAGTGCCGGCCTTTCTTTGATTGAGTGCTGCTGAAAGTTGGGTCAATTGCTGCTCTATTTGCTTGATTGAAGTGGAACGAGAATCAACTAATTGTTTCATAGAGGACAAATCATTAACTACCTCCGTTACACCCGCGCTCGTTGATTCCACTCCTTTCAATATTTTAGCCATCATGTCTTCCATACTTCCAGAACTAGATGTGTTGGCGTCACGCCTACCAGGGGGAACGTACAAACCACTCTTTTCATTCGTGTTCTTCCAACTACCTTGGTCCTTGTTTCCAGATTTATCATAATAGTTCTGACCTTGGTTTCCTTGGGTATTCCCATGGAAACCCCCCTGATTGTTCAAGTAGTTGGCCTCTTCTTCCGAATCAGATTCGTCTCTTCCTTTTGACGCAATAGCTTTGATTTTTTCGATCTTCCCTGATAATAAATGCTTTGTAAGAAGATCCATTTGTGTTTTTATGTGCGCCATATCTTGATCATGTTCTTCTTCTCTTCTTCTTTGGTCTGCAGTCATGCCAATAGATAAAGTGGGGCTTGCTACCTCAGAATCCCTGGTATGCCAAGCTCTACTTTGTTTCATCATAAGATCTAGTATATTGCTTGCTTGACCAAAAGTGAGGTCCATAAAAGATCCTCCAGCCGCATTATCTACCACTGGTTTAGTTATTGAATTCAAGGCTCTGTATAATATCTCCATGAGGTGAACATTGGTCATGTGATGGTTTGGGCATCTCGCTAGCTTTGTCTTGAACCTCTCCCATGTTTCATGAAGAGCTTCAGTGGGAAGCTGACGAAAGTTGCTGATTTCATCTCTTAATTGTGCTCTTTTGGATGGCGGAAAGAATCTTTCTAGAAAGCGTCTCTCAATTGCCTCCAATTTTTAATAGAATTAGGAGTCAGCCCATTCAACCATAGAGTTGCCTCTCTAGACAGAGACAATGGAAATAGACGTAATCGAATTGCATTCTGACCAACACCAGGATTGTCAAATGACTTGCATGTAGAAATAAAGTTGATGAGATGCATATTCGGATCATCGCCTGCTAGTCTACCAAATAATCCCATGAGTTGCAATAACTGAATCATGGTGCTTGTGATGTTGAACTTGGCTCCGGGCGCTAATGGTGGAGGAATAATGGCTCCTGTGGCTCCGGCTCCATCAAGATCATCATCATCATCATCGAAAGCTAGTTGCATTGGTTGGAGATCATACCTTAACCGAGCTTGACGACCTCTTCTGTTGGTAGGTGTTGCAATTTCAGCATCACGCCTAGGGTTTAGTAACTCATCATCACCTAAATCCTCATCGTCAGGATTTGTTGCTCGCCCAGGGTTATCAATGTTTTGCTGGTGTACTTGGGCAGCAGCAAGAGCAGCTAATCTTGCCTGCTCCTGTTGAGCAGCCATTCTTTCGATTTCTGTTTGTACCTCCATTCTGCCAATTCGTTGTGGTTCTGGAATGATACGTAATAACGGTTGACCAGAACTTCGAGTATGGGGCATGCACTGAATAAAAACATGCAGTAAACAAAAACAACAACTAAAAGTAAAAGTACGAAAATCTTTGACCAAAGGGTCTAGTAATTATCACGAACTTGATTGACACTCGTATTCCCCGACAACGGCGCTAATTTTTGATAACGCTCAATCTACAGCTCTCGTGAGAGTGTAAAGCGGTCGTTAGCAAATATAGAACCCAACCTGGGTTGGGTATCGATCCCTCAGGGAATAGCTTGGTCAACAAGTAAGCAAAGATTACTAGACTTTTAGTGCAAGTCTCGTAAAAAAGGGGGAGTCTTGTCGTGCAAGTAATGTAAACAAAGTAATAAAGTAAAAACTGAAAATAGCAAAGTAAAAAGAAAGAATATTTAGTAAGTTGTAAATAATGAGAATTGAGGCGTTGGGTTTATGTCCACCTTCTGAGTTATACGTCTCTATTGGTTATGAGTGTGTTGAATCCAGACATACATGTGCTTATAGAGAATTGTATTCGATGGTAAATCCAGGCGTCTTTCGACCTATTCGAGGATTATTTCACTTTAACTCTTTCGAGCTTAAAGCGTGTCTAACGGTACGAATTCTCCAAGAGGTTAATCCAGTTACGACACTAACTTTTTAATAGGGGATGGGACCCTACTACCTCGACATTATCTCTTTTCCAGATAGATAGCCTTTCTTTCGAACAAGTTAACTGTTATACTAGCGTATTCTTGCGTTTGCAACCACAAAGAATTTAGATTAAGATGAAGAGAATAATGATATAAGCAGCATACGTGTCACAAACTCACAAACTCATAGCAATAGATAGTATCTCATTCGGCTTCCATAACCCCAACAGAGAAATTTAGTTACCCATGAGTGCGAAGGAAATCACAATTGACAATGTTATTATACCACAATAAGAATTCACGTTTGTAATGGTGTGGTAGGCGTTTGGGCGTGACTTTGTTGGCAAGTAACGTTTCTCTTGTTGCGGAAATTAAGAATAGATGAATAGAAGAAGAATAAAAAGTAGAATTAATGGAAAAATAATTGTTTATAACTAGAATGAGAATTGTTGTAGAAGAATAAGAGAAGAATGGATTAGAAGATGTCTCTAAATCTCTACCAAGATAGGGTATTTATAATACCCATATCCTATTCCTACTAAGCTAATGAAATAATTAACCAAATCCTACTAAGCTAATGAAATACTTAACCCAATTGTACTAGGTTAATGTATCATTATCCTAATCCTAATAAGCTAATGAAATACTTAACCCAATTGTACTAGGTTAATGTATCATTATCCTAATCCTAATAAATTACTGCTAGTCCCCAAAGTCTTCAGAATTGTTGTTTTAGCCTGGGACAGATTTTCTATGCGCCATCTTTAGTCCTTGGCATCCAAGATTGGCTTTTCTCCTTTCGTGAAGCTTTCTTTGGCATCAAGTAATCCATAAAATGCTGAATTCTGCATCATTTATACCTGAAACTTTGCTAATCATGTTTGTTAGCTCACTTACAGGAAAAGGACTAAAAGTGCATGAAATATATAATTTGTTCTCAAAACTAGGCTAAAATATGGGCAAAATACAGCACTATAGGCATGTAATATCGCCTATCATCAATTAGACAAAAGACCAAGCTGCCCTTAGATTTAAAATCCATAACTTGAATGTCGTTTAAGGCCTTATCGTGACGCGGTAAGATTGTCGTCGCGATACCTACCGTGATACAGTGGAATCCTGGTTACTTACTAGATTTTGACAATTGTTATTTGGGATTCACCGCGATGCGGTGCAATCGCGATAACCCACTAGAATTGGACAAATACTGAATTGGCCTCCATCGAGATGTGGTGAGGCTTCCATCGCTATTTTCACCGCAATGCTGGGAAATCGCAGTATCTTGCTGGGAACAAATCCAAAAATATTTTAAAATCTCATCAAGACTCAATCAATAGGAAGGATTTGGGAACATTAACGCGTAGGAATGATGGTCTACATACTATCCCAAAATGTGGATCGTTACAATACAATTTGAAAAATTGTACCTAAATTTGACATAAACTTATGAGGGGGAAAATATTTACTTTCTCTTGCTATTTTTTACTTGTCCACTACAGTAATAATAGATGTGTAACGCTCCGAATCTGTTGTCCAAAACACCACACGGTGCTCATGTCCCTGAAGGACCACAAGCTAACCCATGACTGATATTTGTACTGAAAATTACATATCATACTGTATACATGCAGAATAAAAGACTGAAAGGCCATAGGGTTCAAATATCTTATAAAACATAACATCTGAATAATATGGTATCACCATACCAAAACTAAAATAACTGTCTGAACATGCTAGTCTGAAAGCCTTTAAACAGTCTGAATGAGGAGTTGATGGGACATGTTCCCAACTAACTCAGATTACTGAAATAAACTAAGCACTAAAGGAATGAAATAATCAAATAATAACATCCTCGAATGATGAAGACTCACTGCTAGTCTGTTTGCTGAATTTCTAATCTACTGTAGGTGCTCTGGATCTCGTGCTTTTGAATCTATGATATAAAACACCATGGCGTAAATGCGTCAGTATAATTGAATGTACCCGTATGCAAGTGAGGTGGGCTGAATGCAAGGGGTTTATATGCATGAAAAATACTAGTTGACGAAACAACATGAACATGAGAATACATGCATAAATATGTAAACTGTATTTGAGACCATGACATCATAGAATCTGAATACTGATAACATAAGTTTCGTATAACTGATATAATATAATCTGAATGACTATTTCTGACAGTCGTATATCTGAAGAACTATTTGAGTTCTTTTACTGAGGTTTACACTAAGACTGTAACTATGGGAAGTAGTCATCTAACCAACATGCCCTAACTAATGCAATATAGCTGAGTTGGGGTCCAATTTGTAACATCAATTAGAAGGGTGTCAATACACCACTGGTAAGGACAAGTTATGAGTGATCCCTGATAACGCTCAACTTACACCTCAAATAAGTGCAAGGCAGTCGTCGTTTTATTTACCCAACTTCAGAGTCGGGGTCGAATCCACAACGAACAATGTGAGTGGCGATTAAACTAGTTCAAAACTATAGCTACAAGTTAAATTCAAATAAATAATAAGAAAAGACAAAATAGGGGGTTTTATCAATCAAACAAATTCTAACGCTTCAATTTATTTTAGAACTCAAAACTTAGATTTCAATATTTCGAATCAATGATATAGAGAAACTAGGGTTGTGATAACTATGACTATTAATCACCATTGAATAATAACTGTTCAGGATTATCGTGATAGGTGGGAATAGCAGATTATCCCTGCCGATGTTACTATCTGACTTATTCTCAACCTCACCAGAAAATTTATTATCTATTTCTCTCAAACTTAGATAACTTATCTATTTCCAACTGGATGTTATCTCTGGTAAATTGATCCAGTTACGACATCAATCATTAAACAAAAGGTTGGTAGTTTCTGAGTCCCTGTTGATAATCCATGACCTCTAGTCTATTTCTCCGTTAGAAGAAAATAAAACCTAAGGCATAACCTAATGTTTGCAACCAATAGATTCAAGTTAAAACAACATAATTTCAAGACATTCCCACAATCACTCAAACCCTAATCCAACTATTAAATCAATAAAATAATAATCATAGATCCCACAACCCTAGCTGTGGATTATAACAAAGATTGAATTCATAACTTAAAGAAAGTGAACTTAAAAAAGATGAAATTCAAAGTTGTTTCTCCTTCAAGTACAATAAGAATTTCCCACAAATAAATCAAAGGATGAAAAATTGAATTTCTAAGTTAAGAGACTAAAGAAAAGTAAAGTCGTCTTTGGAATAAGTTCCAGACGTTCCTAGTTTTCCAAGATTCCCCATGAAACCCTAATAGTTGTTATTTATACCCATACTTTAAGAAAAAATTCGAAATAAAAATTTCAAAATTTTTACTTTTTGTGACGCCATTTGTGATAGGCTATCACAAACCTGACGCCCTCCGTGATAGCCTATCATAACCTGAAGACCTCCGTGATAGCCTATAAGAAACCTGATGGCTTATCATAACAAGTCGTCAGAAAATCTTCAATTTTCTTGTTCTCTGCCTAAACCTGATGACCTCAGTGATAGCCTATCACAAACCTGACAACTTATCACGACATGTTGTCAGAAAATCTTCAGAAACTTTTCAAAACTAAATTTCTTGCATCTTTTAACCAAAAATCATCCTTCTTGATGTAGATTTCTTATATTTTCATGAATCTTGGTTTTCCTACAAAATCATAAGAAATATCATCAAAAACACCAGTAGTTACTTAAGAACTTACAATAATTTCGAGTTTAAAAGTCTTAAATGTGCTACAAAAATCTAGCACATAAACACCCTCAACTTAAAATAATTGCTTGTCCTCAAGAAACTACATAACACTGTATTACGATGCTTAACCAAGAGATATAAGATACCTATGACTGTTGATTATCAAGTTTAGCTCAAAACACATTACCCTCTCCATTTTCAATCACCTTAAACCCAACTGTGCATATCAATGAAGATCCACAATATGACCCAAAGGATTCAAGATATGGAATCAATTCAGCAACAACAACCATGCATGTACCAATATTACACTATCCAAAAAAGTTAACAACTAGCAATGCAACAAATGTGCCTTTACAACAAAGAAGTCCCTCCTTACTCATATATGAACTCAAGTATGTCAATGCGGGGAAGGTCAAGAAACACTCACTCTCAGAAAGAAATTCCAATCAATGCATGTCAAATACCATAGGCTTGCCCTTATTTTCATTACCAAGGTGTCCAGACAGGTAAGTTAGGATCACTATAGGTCTTTTCTTCGGCTTGTAATGTAGGGTAAGGGATGGTATGATATTCAATGGCATTTAGAGTGACTAAGCCTCCTTGACACTACCTTAACTTTTGGGGTTCACTTATTAACGTTTTTCTTTTGTTTTCTCCTTTTTTGGATCACACATTATTCATGATGGATGTGGCTTTTCTTTTTAATTCTTTTTCTTTTCTTATTCTTCTTCCACACCACCCATCTTTTTATTCTTTTTCACTTATTCTTTTCCTTTTATTCTGCCTTTCTCATACCCAGTTTACATCACGCACCCCTATGATAGCCACCCTCCACTTAATTTGCTTACCTAAGTTAAGGTGCACAGTGTCTAAGGAGGACCAGGGCCAAAATAGATTCATTATGATCTAAACAGAAAGGTGATAGGTGTCATAGAAAGAAATGGTCAATTCAGGCTCAAAATAGGGATCAAGAGATATCATACATACAGGGAAGGTCATTTAGGCCAAAAAGTGACTTAAAAATCACAACAGCCTATGATCCTTTCCTAACCCCTATCTTTCAACCAAGGTAAGACTAATCGGGCAAATTCTAGATTCAACACACATACAAAATTAAGACCTCACACACACATGGCACAATGGTACATCACAAGCTACTACCTATTCGGTTCATGCAATTGTTAGCAGTGATTATCATGTCCCTAGTACAAATGTCATAAAAATATTCATAGTAGCCACATATAAATGCATATCACATAGTTATAAAATAGATCAACGAAGAGGTGTTTATCAGTCTTAAAAATCAACAAAAATATGTCAACTGCTCTAGATACTTATTTTTCTCCAGTTAACCACAACACATCACAAAACAAACACAATACGCCTAAACATGCCAGCTCTACTAGGAACAAGACTCCAGGGAAAAGAGGCACGGCAAAAAAAACCCCAGAAGGACATCACACCCATAAGTAGCCCCGCCCTCAAATTAATATCATGCAGTGTTCCCAATGCGTCAATCCAAAATAAGAGAGTTAGAAACATACCTATGGCACCATGGGTGTAAAGATCTGATGTCAATCACTCAATACAAATACAAACAACAAAATACCTTGGGTTGCCTCCCAAGAAGCGCCTAATTTAGTGTCGCAACATGACCCAACTCAGTTTTTTTCTCCATCTTGAGGATATGAACTTCACCCCCAACTTAGAGTCCATCTTATTGCCTCACTAATAGGGAGGTGGTACAAAGATTAAGAAGCCGAGTAATGGATGATACATGATAAACATCTCAGCTTTAAAGTGAGGTACGTTTTTGTGTTGCTTATCAAGTGTAAAATAAAGAATATAGAATTCTTATTCCTCATCTTCACAGTGTTTCATTATTTTAGATGATTCCACAGACAAGATATCATCTAAACATAATATGGAAAAATTCTTTGAGTGTGGCCCAACAAATCCTACTTCAAAATTTACACTATCCTCTACACACTCACTTTTATTCATCTTCTCAACATTTTACTTTGAATTGGGCTAGAGTCTTCATAAGAGATTGGATTGGCCTCTTCTTTTGCCTCTAGAACCTTTTTCCTCAATCTTGGCATCATCCCTCATGGTTGGCTCAGTTGGCTGGGAAATCTCCAAGGGTTGATCAACATCAAGCTCATCATTAGTATAGGAATCTTGCTCTTCATCGTCACACTCTTCCATTATTTTAAATAATTCCACAGACAAGATATCATCTAAACATAATGTATAAAAGTGTTTTGGATGATTGACCTTGATATCCATCTCTTCTATCCTTTCTTTTCTCTCGTTAAATGCCCTAATGTCTTGACGTATGTCATAGATGGTATCATTCGTTGTATCTATATGATCAATATTAGTTGAAGCATAGTTTCAATGTCACTCTTTCCAGTGCAACGTTCTTTCTTTACTTGACCATAAGACCTGTCACACTCATAAGAAGAACTAAAACTTGGGTTAGCGCTATAGGGAGAGGGGGCATTTGTTCAATCACTCCAATGTCCATCTTGACCATCACATAAAGAACAATTATACTCCTGGTAGAATGGAGATGGTGCATACATCACTCTCCAGGGAGCATATCTATAATCTTGCCAAAAGTTGGTCCATCACAATATGGACATGGATCACCCAGATAAGATTTTCAACCATCAAACTTACATTCAGTCCATGATACCATAGTAAGAAATAAACAAAAATAAAGAAAATCTATGTAACACAAGAAACAAAGGAAATCACAACAAATATTTACAAGTTTGAATTCAAGCAAGTAAGCTAAAATTCCAGACTAACTCAATACGCCAAATTGTTCCCCGACAACGGCACCATTTTTGATAAAGCTCAACTTACACCTCAAATAAGTGCAAGGCGGTCATCGTCAATATATTTACTGAACTTCAGAGTCGGGGTCGAATCCACAGGGAACAATGTGAGTAGTGATTAAACTAGTTTGAACTATAGCTACAAGTTAAATTCAAATAAATAATAAGAAAAGACAAAATAGGGGGTTTTATCAATCAAATAAATTCTAACGTTTCAACTTATTTTAGAACTCAAAACATAGATTTCAATATTTTGAATCAATGATATAGATAAACTAGGGTTGTGATCACTATGACTACTAATCTCCATTGAATAATAACTGTTCATGATTATCGTGATAGGTGGGAACAGTAGATTATCCCTGCCGATATTACTATCTGACTTATCTCTCGACCTCACCAGACAATTTATTATCTAATTATCTCAAACTTAGATAACTTATCTATTTCCAACCGGATGTTATCTCTGGTAGATTGATCCAGTTACGACATCAATCATTAAACAGAAGGTTGGTAGTTTCTGAGTCCCTGTTGATAATCCACGACCTCTAGTCTATTTCTCTGTTAGAAGCAAATAAAACCTAAGGCATAACCTAATGTTTACAACCAATAGATCCAAGTTAAAACAATAGAATTTCAAGACATTCCCACAATCACTCAAACCCTAATCCAACTATTAAATCAATAAAGTAATAATCATAGACCCCACAACCCTAGTTGTGTATTTTTAGTTTCTCATAAGATAGAAAGAGATAACAAAGATTGAATTCATAACTTAAAACAAGTGAACTTACAAAAGATGAAATTCAAAGTTGTTTTTCCTTCAAGTACAATAAGAATTTCCCATAACTAAATCAAAGAATAGAAAATTGAATTTCTAAGTTAAGAGACTAAAGAAAAGTAAAGTTGTCTTTGGAATAAGTTCCAGACATTCCAATATGTCCAAGATTCCCCATGAAACCCTGAAAGTTGCTATTTATACCCATACTTTAAGAAAATTCAAAATAAAAATTTTAGAATTTTTACTTGTTGTGACTCCATTTGTGATAGGCTATCACAAACCTGACGCCCTCCGTGATGGCTTATTACAGCCTGACGACCTCCGTGATAGCCTATCATAAACCTGACGGATTATCACAACATTTATTCAGAAAATCTTCAATTTTCTTGTTCTCTGCCTAAACCTAACGACCTCCATGATAGCCTATCACAAACCTGATAGCTTATAACGACATGTCGTCAGGAAATCTTCAAAAACTTTTCAAAACTAAATTTTTTGCATCTTTTCACCAAAAATAATCCTTCTTGATGTAGATTTCATGTATTTCCATGCATCTTGATATTCCTACAGAATCATAAGAAATATCATCAAAAACACTAGTAGTTACTTAAGAACTTACAATTATTTCGAGTTAAAAAGTCTTAAATGTGCTACAAAATTCTAGCACATCAATCCCTCATCTAACAGGTACTCTAAGGAGAATGGTGGGACTCTCATCTAACAGGTTAAGTCATATCATCAACCCTCATCTAATATGTTAGATGTCTCAACCTATGCTGACTACGTAGTTTTAGAGCGCAAGGATTGCCTCTATAAATCACACCCTCTACTCGCAGGTGAGTTCCCATCCTTGGACTCACTAGGTGTTGAATCCTACTCCCATATAATTAGACACTGAATTAATCATACTGAACTGACTGGACTGAGTTTGCTGAGTTTTGTTGACTAACTGAGTAACACTGAGATCTGATAACTGACTGAGATAACTGAGCCTACTGAATTTTCCTTGAGTCATGAGACAGACAGAATTTTACTGAACATGGCTTGACTGAGGATATCTTGAAAACATAACAATGTCTCTAGCCACACAACTAAATTTTTGGGTACAAGTACCCCCAGGACTCGTGTAATACCCTGTACTTCTACCTAGATTAAAATTATCCCAATAATGATAGAAACTTACTTTTAAAGATGAATCCACTTTTATACATATGGAATTTTTAAGATTTTTACTTTTTGTTGAGTGGTAAATTGAATTAGCTTTGTAACGACACCAATTTCATCAAAATACGATGTCGAGTTAGAAAGTTATAGGCAAAATATAGAAGGTAGTCAAAACTGCCCAGATGCGACGGTGAGAGCTGACGGACCATCAAGCTAGTGAAGGACCATCGCCCAAACCATCACAGCAAGGTATTGAGACCACAGTCTACCTAAGATCAATAGCCCAGTCCAATATACCATCGAGCTAGCGATGGACCATTGCCCAAGCCGTCGCAAGAGAGGCAGTGAACCCCTATTTTGCCCAGGTGTGACGGTCAAGACCGACGGACCATCGCACCCACCATCGCATACTCCATTCAGCTATTTTAAAGTCATTTTTAAAAGGGTATTTGGGTCTTTTTCCACCCATTTTATCCCCTAATTATATCAAACCAAGGTTCATAAGTTCATTTTTCATTCACAACATCACATTAGGGTTTTCTCTCAAAGATAATCTCCAAGAACAAGATCCAAATCCTTCTTCAAGAAACTAAGTGGTTCAAGTTCTTTAAGTTCAAGAACATTAAGAAACTCATAACTCAGGTATGCCATGTGCTGATTCATGGGTCTCTTTCACCCATGAAGCTCAAGAATCTCTTTTCAAATCCAAGATTTGTGTATTTATGAATGTTCATGATTAAAATAGAATTGAAGTTCATTTTCATGATGTTGTGGGATTTTTATTTATGTTTTAAATTACATATTCCAATGATTGGCCCTAGTATATGAAGATTTGCATAATAACTATGATAAACCCCTTCAATTTACAAGTTGATTGATGTATCCATGGTTATTAGATGTGTTCATGATTGTATAACCAAAGAATGCTCCCCATGTGTTTGATTAAATGCCTATGTGAATGAAAAGTGCCATACTAGTATAATAATATGAAATCCCCATTCATGTACAAGTTCATGCATGTCAATTGTTTGATGAAATGCCTTAGTCAATGAATTATAGATGTATGTGTGGCCATTATGGTGCTTTAGAACTTACACTTCATGAATTCTCCAACTTACTATATTATGGATTGATGATGTTGGTCATGTATTCAAGAAAGTCATGCTTTGTCAATTTTTTTCCATAGAGTCCTAGGGGTACTTGTACCTAAAAAATATAGATGTGTGCCTAGAGTAAGTGTCATGTTTTCAAGATATCCTCAGTCAAGCCATGATCGATAGAACTCAGTCAGTCATGTGACTCAGAAGAGCTCAGTAATATATTAATCTCAGTACTATTCCGTTAGTCAACGAAATTTAGTTAATTCAGTCCAATTCAGTTTAGTAATCCATGTTCAGTGTCTATTCAAATTGGAGTAGGAATTAGCACTAAGTGAACCCAAGGATGGGAACACACACTGTCAGATGAGGGTATAATTTTTAAAAGTCATCCTTGCATTCCAAAACTATGTAGCCAACATAGGTTGAGCCATCAACACTGTCAGGCGAGGGTTGATGAGGTGGATAAACACTGTCAGATGAGGGTTCCACCATTCTCTTTTGGGGACATTGTCAAATGAGGGTCACCCATAGATTGTCCTTACCAGTGGCGTGGTATTGACACCCTTCTAATTGTGGTTACAGATTGGACCCCAACTTAGCCATAATGGAGCATTAGGGAAATTCCAGTTAGGGATATGTACAAGTTATGCATATCACATGTTTGGTGAAATTCTTCAATAAGTGTATTAAGGTTATTATTATGTACTCCAGTAAGTCATGCTTTGTCAGTTTCCCTTCTATCGAGTCCTGGAGGTACTTGTACCCAAAACATTAGCTGTGTGCCTAGAGCCATATCTCGTTTTCATGATACTATTAGTCAAGCTATGATCCTTAGACTTCAGAAAGTCTTTTGACTCAGGAAAACTCCATGATCTCATGAACTCAGTCAGTTGTCAGATATCAGTAGTATTTCATCAATCAACAAAATTTAATAACTTAGTCTATGTTTAGATCAGTTAATCATGTTCAAAATTAATTAAGATGGGAGTAGGAATTAGCAGTGAGTGTACCCAAGAATGGGAACTCACCTGTTATATGAGGGTGTGATTCTTAGAAGCAATCTTTGCATTCCAGAACTATGTAGCCAACATAGGTTGAGACATCATAGCCTGCTATATGAGGGTAGATGAGGTGGATTAACCTATTATATGAGGGTTCCCACCATTCTAACTATAGTTACCTATTATATAAAGGTTTCCTACATATTGTTCTTACCACTGGCGTGATATTGACACCCTTCTAATCAGGGCACAGATTGGACCCCAGATCAACTATTATGGCACATTTAGGGCATGTCGGTTAAAATGCTACTTCCCACAGTTTCATGATGTAGAATCTAGACTATCAGATACAGTAAATTAGTATCAGTAGTAAAACTCTGATAGTTCTTCAGAATTCTGGACTGTCAGAAATAGTCAACTCAGATATAGTACGATGTATCAGTGAACTTTTAGGTCTCCACTAGTGGGAGACCTTTAATCCACCACATCGCACCAAAGGCCAAAATGGAACTCATCAATTTCTAGTGAGACTTTGCGATCTTGGCATGTCGTGCCAAGGCCAAAAATTGAGATTTCAGTTTTGAGTTTTTAAATTCCTTTAGGGGTATTTAGTCCTTTTCCCACGATCCTAATAATACTAAAATAGTCATTATTTATTCAATTCCTCTTAAAAGTTAAGATCTTTTTCTCAAGAACAAAAACCCTAGCTCCCAAATTCAAGATTTAAATCCCAAGAACTCGCCAACAATTCTCACGAATTCATTAATCCAAGTATTTTAAATGTTCATCCGTGGGTTTGTTTCACCCATGGAGTCCAAGCACCCACTTTAATTACAAATACTATCATCTTTTCAATATTTATGATATTAAATTATAATTTTAAACTATGAGTCTCCATGAACTTCCATGAATATTGATTTTATACCATGTTTCAATGAAGTTATTATTGTGGTCAAATTTCCCATATTTTACTGTTATTGTTAATCGAATTAATAAAGAGTAGGTGTCTTTGATCTTGAACTCATGCTATTATTTCAATTTTAATACTATAAGAATAAATATTTGATAAGGCTTGCATGTTATTTCCTCTAATCTTAAGTATCATGTTACTATTATTGATTTTGAATCTTGGAGTGTTGAATACCTAAAAACCATAGCTGTTTAATTAGTCTTGTCTCTGTTTCTTCAGAATAACTTCAGATTACACTTTGAGCATTACTAGTTCAGTTAGTTAAACTCAGAATAGTTAGTAATCCAGTGTCATTCAGTTGGGAGTAGGATTTAGCACCGAGCGAGTGCAGGGATGAAGGCTTCTCCATTTGATAGACCGAGTCGTTAGTAGTAATCCCTATACTCTAGAACTACCTAGCCAACATAGGATATAAGAAGTCACCCGTGAGTTTAGGCTTGACTATCTCGTAGGGGTCACCCATCAATTTAGGCTTAACACCCTTAGTACTTCGGGGCAACACACTATTCTAGTTTAGTGGATCCACATAGATAGCATTAATACCCATGGCACGGTACTAACACCATTCCAACTGGGGTTACAGGTTAGACCCCAATTAACTCAGATTGGGACATATCAGTTAGATGATACCTCCCACAGTCTCAGTTATAGTTTTAGTCTAGTAATCACTTCAGAAACTCAGTCTCAGTGTTGTTTGACCAAAGTATACAGATATCAGTTATTTCAGTATTTCAGTTTACAGATTTTATTCAGTTCATTTTATATGCTTGGTCATGAATCCCCATTATCTATAGATTTTATGTATCTTCATTATTTACAGTTTTTATACATCCTCAGTAATTACAAACTCCATGTATTCTTAGTATCCACAGATTTTATACACTCTATTCAGTACCTTATGTTATGCATAAATACTCAGACGGTTACGTATCCATGTTCATGAAATCATGCATATTAGCCTACCTCATTAAGCATACCAGTACATTCAAAGTACTGATCACATATATTTTCTTGCACTATAATGTACTATATAATAAGGTTTAGCGCCTAATTCTTGGATCGCACTTAGACTTCTCAGGACTTCAGCAGTAACAGTGGTGAGTCCTCATATTTCGAGTATAGATTATTTTATTTCATTCTTTCAGTTTAGTAGTCAGTTGGAGTTAGTTGGGGTCTATCCCATCAACTCATATTCAGTCAGTTTAGAGGCTTTTTAGACACTACATTTAGTTATTCAGACTTCAGTTGGCTTTGTTAGATTATTTCACCAGTTGGTTTACAATTTTATTAGTTTTCCTTTACATAAAACCTTATGTCTTATCAGTTGTTCTTATGTGTATATTATATTTTTATTCAGTGCTCACAACAGGTACCTACTCATGGATTAGCTTGTGGTCCCTCGGGACTGTAAGCACTATGTAGCACCTAGGGTGACTCTCGGGGAATTACAAACTTGGTATTAGAGCCTAAGGTTTTAATGTGTTCTAGAAAGTCTGAAAGCCACGTCAAGTTGAGTCTTATTCATGGGTGTGTAGCGCACCACACTTATGGGAAAAGGGCTACAAGGCATTTAGGAATGATAATCAACCTACAGATCCGCTTGTGCCAAAAGATCCCTTTAAAGAACATGTCTCCCACGCCAAATTCATAACTGTTTTCAATACCTTAGCTTATTCAGTAGTTGCTCACAATAATTTATAGGTTGTTGTCCTATCTAATATTTTGATTCATGATAAGCCAAATTAGAATGGGGAGCGTAGAAATAAGGAGAGAAAGAATAAGATGACAAGAACAAGTAGGTTTAAGCCAAGGTCAAGGAGTAATAACCGCTCCTAATTTGATTAGACACTCTCAGCCCTATCTCTACCTTCAACCAGTGCACTAGTGCCTAAGTTTAAGGATGACAACCGAAATAGAGCACCTGTCTCTAAGTCACTGGATAGTAGGAAAGGTGTTAATACTAATCCACTTTGCAAAGAATATGGTAAGAATCATAAGGGTGCGTGTAGAGACGTCAGTGATGTGTGTTTTGGGTGTGGAAATCTAGGCCACAAAATTATAGATATCCCAAAGAGTGGTCAACAGGGTCGGTCCAACAATCCTTCAGTTTCATCTGGTCACCTGACTTAGTAGGGTGCTTCTCTCAGTACTACTAGTGGTCAGCATTAGAACAGACTTTATTCACTCCTGTCCCAACATGATCAGAAAAGTTCTCCTAACATAGTTACGGGTACATTACAAGTCTTTCATCTCCATGTTTATTCTTTGTTAGATCCTGGGGCTTCAATTTATTTTGTAACCCCTATATAGCTGTCCATTTCAAAGTCAGTCGCAAAACTTTAGTAGAGCCTTTATCAGTTTCTACCCTAGTAGGTAAACCTATTCCATCTAGATGGGTATATGTAAATTACATGATAACAATATTCCAATAAATCACTTTAGCTAATTTCAGAAATAAAGTCGTTCAGTTTCAGTTTTTCGATGAACTAGTCAGTGAATAAAGGGGTAGTACCTTAGTGTTTAGGATTCATACGTGTGTTTTAATTCCTTCTCAAAATCCAGTGGAATCATATGATCTAGAATTTAAAGTATGAAACCAAGATTTTAGCGATAGTAGTAGAGTTGGGATAGTGATATCTGAATTTAGGTAGGACATATTTCATAGGGCTAGTTGGATGAAAGGTGAATCAGTAGTCTTGAAATAGTGTATTCAAGAATTTAGGTTTGATGATTCAAAATATATGTTACGGATATGATATTTATAAGCTATGATGAAAGTAGTATGATTATTATAGATTTAGGGATATCCAAGATATGTGTTAGAATCTAAGTTTGAATCTTGGAAAGTTGACTAATAGAAATATGAGTAAATTTAAGTTAGCCGGTTTTAAGTTGTTACATGATGATTGTTTGGGCTATAGAGGGCTAAGAGTTGTATTTCAGAAGAAAGTACTAGCAGCAGGTTTTACATTATTAGGTATAGTCTTTCAGTTTAAGTATGGTGTTTATGTGCATTATTCTACCCCATACTCTAGAGTAAAATGGTGACACTTCAGTTTAGAGTTGTTGATTAAGTGGTTCATAGACATATAATGATTACTTTAAGCTAAGGGAGGATGATTCCCAACCCATTCTCATATCAATTCAAAGTTTCATACTTCAGTTATCACGATATCTACTCATGCCTTACATGTCAGCTCTATGATCATAGGTCATGTTTGTGTACCTTATAGAAATTAATGTACTCTCCTAATTCCTAGTATGAGAAGTTCCAGTTTACTTAGAAGTACATACCATGTTCCACAAATTCAAAAACTCCAAAATTAGGTGATGTAGCTCATTACTCATCTACTCATGATTTAGAGTATGTTCAATTCCAGTACTTATGCTACATTCTAACTAGTCAATGAAATTTAGTTCTTATGTCATGAATGTCCTCAGTTTAGACCTCTTAGATGAATTCATGTCATGGATACCTTATTCCGCAGACCTCGGTTAAGTGTCAAAGTCATTCCATCATACTACAAGTCCTCATGTTTAGCCTTTCAGTGACCCCTCCTTATGAAGTGATAGTAGTAATAAGAAATTGAGTAGATGGAAAAGAATAATATTTCTCGTTGACGAAAGATGTTTGTTTGCTTGTTTTAGCTAAGGCTATAAGTGTGAAGTGAAATTGAGGCTAAGTTTTGACACATGTCATAGTTAGTCGAAAATTCCATATGTTGTTATGAAGATAGTTTTAAATGTCATGTGGGTGTGTAACTAGATAAATGCATTGTACATAGCGGATGGATGTTAAGAAGTTGAATGTAATTGTTGAAGAGGTAATAATAATTATTCATGAGATGAGAAGTTGTGAAAAATACAGGGTATGTTGAATTCATGATTCAAACTACTGTTATAGTGTGATACGTGCATTTTGTATATTCAAGTAGGCCAGAACATAATGGAGGAATTCAGTCCAACTCAGACCTCAGTAGGTAGAATTATCAGAGCCCATATGAATATTTTTAGTAGCCTCAAGTGAAGTGCGGTGTTAAAGTAGAAAACATAGTTGAGGGAATAGTTGAGAGACATGGCTAAGATTGCAAGTTAGTAGTTGTTGTGCATTGATGATAGGCGAATTTACGCGCCTATATCAATATATTTTGCCCATATTTTAGCCTAGTTTTGAGAACTAATTATCTATTTCATACACTTTTAGTCCTTTTTCCTGTAAATGAGCTAACAAATGTGATTAGGAAAGTTTCAGGTATAAATGATGCAAAATACAGCAATTTATGGCTTACTTGACGCAAAAGAAAGCTCACAAACGAGATGGAAAGGAGCTGGACGCATAAAGGACTAAATCTGCTGCATGGAAAATCTGTCCCGGGCTAAAACAGCATTTCTGAAGACTTTGGGGACTTACAGACACAAAGCTGGATTTTTGCCAAAATACATTAACCTAGTGCAATTAGGTTATGTGTTTCACTAATCTATTTGGATTATGATTTTTGTAACCTTACCCTAGTACATTTGGGTTAAGGATTTCATTAGTATATTAGGATTTGGTTATTTATTTTATTAGCTTAGTAGGAGTAGGATAGGAGTATTATAAATACCCTATCATGCTAGAGATTTTTAATCATCCACTAATTTAATCTTCTAACATTCTACATTCTTCACTTAATTCATCAATTTTCTTCCATCTTTCTTATCTCCCACTACAAACACTTCTAATCTATTCTTCTATTCTTAAATTCCACAACAAGAGAATCGTTACTTGCTACGGAATCACTAACACCACACGCCAAACACCTACTATTCACGCCATTCACCATGCAAAACGTGATATCCTTCGCATTCATGGGTAACTAAACCTCTTAGTTGGGGTTATGGAAGCCGAATGAGTTACTATCTATTGCTATGAGCTTGTGAGTTCAAGACACGTATATTGCTTATATCATTATTCTCTTCATCTTAAATCTACATCCTTTGCGGTTCAAACACAAGAACACGCCATTCTAACATCTAACCTGTTCGAGAGAAAGGTTATTTGTCTAGAAAAGAAGACGCATAGACCAACGCCAGTCTAACATTTAACTTGTTCGAGAGAAAGGTTATTTGTCTGGAAAAGAGATAATGTCAAGGTAGTAGGACACCCTTTCCTATTAAAAAGCTAGTGCCGTAACTGGACTAACCTCTTGGAGAATTCGTACCGTTAGACATGCTTTAAGCTCGAGAGAGTTAAAGTGAAATAGTCCTTGTTTAGGTCGAGAGACTCTTGGATTTACCATCGACTACAATTCTCTATAAGCAATTGCATGTCAAGACTCTACACACTCATAGCCAATAGAGACGTATACCTCTGAAGGTGGACATAACCCCAACGCTTCAATTCTCATTGTTTACAACCAACGTGACAATCTTTCTCTTTTTACTTTATTATTTTCAGCTTTTATTTCATTACTTTGGTTACTTATTACAATCCCCCCTTCTTACGAGACTTGCACCAAAAGTCTATTAATTTTGCTTACTTGTTGGCCAAGCTATTCCCTGTGGGATCGATACCCAACCCAGGTTGGGTTCTATATTTGCTAACGACCGCTTTACACTCCTACGAGAGCTGTAGATTGAGCGTTATCAAAAATTGGCGCCGTTGCCGGGGAATACGAGTGTCAATCAAGTTCGTGATAATTACTAGACCCTTTGGTCAAAGATTCTCGTACTTTTACTTTTAGTTGTTGTTTTTGTTTTTTTTTAGGTTTATTCAGTGCATCAATGGAGGCACAACGTGAAATTGAAAGGATGGCTGCTCAAGTGCATCAACAAAATATTGATAACCGTAGGCGAGCAACAAATCTTGACGATGAGGATGATCTTGATGGACCTGGTGCCACCGGAGCTATTATTCTTCCGCCATTGGCACCCGGAGCAAAGTTTAATATCACTAGCGCCATGATTCAGCTTTTGCAACTCAAGGGATTATTTGGTGGACTAGCAGGCGATGATCCGAACATGCATCTGATCAACTTTATTTCTACATGCAAGTCATTCGACAATCCTGGAGTTGGACAGAATGCAATTCGATTACGTCTATTTCCATTGTCTCTATCTGGGGAGGCAACTATGTGGTTGAATGGGCTGACTCCTGATTCTATTACTCATTGGAGGCAATTGAAAGACGCTTTCCTAGAAAGATTCTTTCCGCCATCCAAAAAAGCACAATTGAGAGATGAAATCAGCAACTTTCGTCAGCTTCCCTCTGAAGCTCTCCACGAAACATGGGAGAGGTTCAAGACGAAGCTAATGCGATGCCCAAATCACCATATGACCAATGACCACTTGATGGAGATATTATACAGAGCTTTGAATTCGGTGACTAAGCCAGTGGTTGATAATGCGGCAGGTGGATCATTTATGAACCTCACCTTTGTGCAGGCAAGCAATATGCTAGATCGGATGACGAAGCAAAGTAGAGCTTGGCATACCAGGGATTCTGAGGTAGAAAGCTCTACTGTATCTTTTGGCATGACTGCAGAGCAGAGGCGAAGACAAGAAGATCGTGACCAAGACATGGCTCACATGAAAATGCAGATGGATCTTCTTACCAAGCACTTATTATCAGGGAAGACCGAAAAAGTGAAATCTGTAGCGCTAAAAGGAAGAGACGAATCTGATTCTGAAGCGGAGGCCGACTACTTGAACAATCAGAGGGGTTTCCGTGGGAATGCCTAAGGAAACCAAGGTCGGAACTATTATGATAAATCTGGAAACAAAGACCAAGGTAGTTGGAAGAACAAGAATGAAAAGAGTGGTTTGTACGTTCCCCCTGGTAGACGTAATACCACCACATCTAATTCTGGGAGTATGGAAGACATGATGGCTAAGTTATTGAAAGGAGTGGAAGCAACGAGCGCAGGAGTTAAGGAGGTGATTGATGATTTGTCCTCCATGAAGAAATTAGTTGATTCTCATTCCACTTCTATCAAGCAAATAGAGCAGCAATTGAGCCAACTTTCAGCAGCATTTAATCAAAGAAAGGCTGGCACTTTACCAAGCGATACTGTGCAAAACCCAAAGAATGTTGCGTCATGCATGGCCATCACTACCAGAAGTGGTAAGGTGCTAGAAACTTCAGCAAAAGGCAAGCAAGTGGTTGACGAAGTGGTACGGTTTGATATATGCAAAACAATGAAGCAGCCCAGCGATATGAATGAGTCATCTGTAGCTGATGTTCATTATGAGGATACGAAAGCATTATCTATAGAGAAACAACCTACTGTTGAGCCATTGTCTGCTGCGCCACTGAATGTTGAGCATGAGGATAATGAAGATTATGAAGAACTTATGGGTGATCTAACAGAAATAGAGTCTTATACTCCTAAGAAACCGGATTGTGATCTCAAGAATCAACCAACAACAAAGACTCACTTTGACGAGCCACCAATGCTAGAATCGCAAGAGCTCCCCGATTATCTAAGGTATGTGTTCTTGGAAAGTAGAAATATACTTCCAGAGAAAGCAGATGATTTAAGTGAACAGCACGTAGAAGCTCTCATCTCTGCTCTGAGGAGATACAAGAGAGCTATGGGTTGGACTATTGATGATATAATTGGTGACTATCCGGAGAAACGTATGAGCCAGCTCGAAAAAGATCGCATGACCACAGGTAAGCCTCATTGTCGTCTAAATCCTTTCAGAAAACGATCCATCACTTACCTCGACGAAGTCTGAGTACTCGAGGTAACTACGTCGAGCCACGACAATAAATAAGGCGCTAGATGGGAGGCAACCCATCGTTTTATCGTTTATCGTTTTGTCTTTCTTTCATTCTAGTACTTGTTTTTGCTTTTGATAAATGAAAATCCAAAAATAAGAGTCGTGCCACGACCAAAACTAAGGCGCTTGGTGGGAGGCAACCCATCGTACTAATCATTTTCATTTGGTTTTGAGCAAAAATAGGTGCAAGAAGTATGCAACGAGGAGATTGATTTCAATTGACAATTTGGTCGCATTGTATGGTAAAGTCGGTAAGTTAGGAATGGTGATGCATAAGGCTATGAATTGAACCTTTCTCACGTCATAATAGGCTTCGAGGAAGGCTAGGCCTTGGTAAAAATAGGCCACGAACGATGCACAACCTATTCTACAGCCTAAGGACTCGGAATCTAGTGTGCTATACACTATGCGCCGCCTATTCCTAGGTGTGCTTTTGACTATGCGCCGCCTATGCTATGGCATTTGAGATACTGAGACCAAATGCCATAGACTATACGGCGCATATGTCTAGAAATGCCATAGGATATGCGGCGCATATGTCCCATTATGCCATGGACAATGCGCCGCATATGCCATTGATATGCCAAGAGATATGCGCCGCATATGTGGTGATTTTGTCCCCAAATCCGATTATAAATGGGTCATAACCCGACCCATACTCTTCCTATATAAAGGGGACATAGTTTTACAACACAACCACATTAGAAAACACCCTAAAGGCGCCACATAACCTTCCAAATCTTCTCAAAATTTTCTTCTTTTGATCTTCCAATTCGCAACACCGTCTCCACAAGCTTCAAGCAAGTAAGTACTCTCTTATTCTTCATCGTAAGTACTACGTTGCTATGCTTATTATAAATTGCTAAATCATATAAGATTGTTGGTGATGTTCATGTGTTTGAATTGTTGTTACATAATCATGTGAGTGAACATATACGTAGGGAATTCTTGACTTATTTCCGACTTGAATTTGGTTTCAATAGCATTGTTATGATATTTGCTGAATAGATATGGCTATGAATATTGCTTAAGAGTGTTGTTTGGATGCTTACATGTTAGACTATCCCGGCCATCGGGATAAGATTATAGTGCCTATCGACTTAGGAGGTTGTGCTTGTTGTAAGAATAACGATTCCATGTGGCAACCCCTATGTCGTAGTGTTGCTATATCTACCATGAAAGTAGTCCAATGGCTGCAAATAAGTGATACAATGCTGATTTTCTTGTTGGAATACAATCCTAAAACGTATGTCGACGAAATCTGAGTAAATCGACTACGTTCACCTCGCTGATTTGTGCAACAAAACTAAGTGTGGGGTGGTACCCCTAGTACTTGCTTATAGATTGTATCAAGTGAGATTGTGCTACAACTAACACTATTTCTAGTCTCAGGTACAATGGCACCTAAAGCGAGACAAGGCAAGGAGAAGGCTACCACCTCCCAAAAGGGCAAAAAGAGAAGTTGCAAGGACCAAGGAGAACCCTCCTCACAGCAAATACCTCAACTCACGCTTGGAATTAAGTGGGATACTTATGAGGAACGTCTGAGGATAACAACTCTGATGAGGATTCCAATGCAAAGGGGTATGACCCCAGACATGATATTTTATTCGAGGACGAACAAAGCTGCAAGTGTGGGGTGTTGATGATAGGCGAATTTACACGCCTATATCAATATATTTTACCCATATTTTATCCTAGTTTTGAGAACAAATTATATATTTCATGCACTTTTAGTCCTTTTTCCTATAAATGAGCTAACGAACATGATTAGTAAAGTTTCAGGTATAAATGATGCAAAATACAGCATTTTATGGCTTACTTGACGCAAAAGAAAGCTCACAAACGAAGTAGAAAGGAGCTGGACGCCTAAAGGACCAAATCTGCTGCATGGAAAATCTGTCCCGGGCAAAAACAGCATTTCTGAATACTTTGGGGACTGCATGGAAAATCTGTCCAGGACTAAAACAGCATTTCTGAAGACTTTGGGGACTTACAGACACAAAGCTGGATTTTGACAATGATACATTAACCTAGTACAATTGGGTTATGTATTTCATTAGTTTATTTGGATTAGGAGAATGTTACATTAACCTAGTACAAATGGGTTAAGTATTTCCTTAGTTTAGTAGGATTTGGTTATTTATTTCATTAGCATAGTAGGAGTAGGATAGGAGTATTATAAATACCCTATCATGCTAGAGATTTTAATCAAGTCCTCCCTTAGTGGAGGCAACTCCTCCCTTAATTCAAGAAATTCATTCTTCACTTAATTCAACAATTAATTTTCTTCCATCCCTCTCATCTTCCACCACAAACACTTCTAATCTATTCTTCTATTCTTAAATTCCACAACAAGAGAATCGTTACTTGCTAGGGAATCACCAAAACCACACGCCAAACACCTACTATTCACTCCATCCACCATGCAAAACGTGATATCCTTCGCATTCATGGGTAACTAAACCTCTTAGTTGGGGTTATGGAAGCCGAATGAGTTACTATCTATTGCTATGAGCTTGTGAGTTCAAGACACGTATATTGCTTATATCATTATTCTCTTCATCTTAAATCTACATCCTTTGCGGTTCAAACACAAGAACACGCCATTCTAACATCTAACCTGTTCGAGAGAAAGGTTATTTGTCTAGAAAAGAAGACGCATAGACCAACGCCAGTCTAACATTTAACTTGTTCGAGAGAAAGGTTATTTGTCTGGAAAAGAGATAATGTCAAGGTAGTAGGACACCCTTTCCTATTAAAAAGCTAGTGCCGTAACTGGACTAACCTCTTGGAGAATTCGTACCGTTAGACACGCTTTAAGCTCGAGAGAGTTAAAGTGAAATAGTCCTTGTTTAGGTCGAGAGACGCTTGGATTTACCATCGACTACAATTCTCTATAAGCAATTGCATGTCAAGACTCTACACACTCATAGCCAATAGAGACGTATACCTCTGAAGGTGGACATAACCCCAACGCTTCAATTCTCATTGTTTACAACCAACGTGACAATCTTTCTCTTTTTACTTTATTATTTTCAGCTTTTATTTCATTACTTTGGTTACTTATTACAATCCCCCCTTCTTACGAGACTTGCACCAAAAGTCTATTAATTTTGCTTACTTGTTGGCCAAGCTATTCCCTGTGGGATCGATACCCAACCCAGGTTGGGTTCTATATTTGCTAACGACCGCTTTACACTCCTACGAGAGCTGTAGATTGAGCGTTATCATGCATAAGGCTTAGTAACTCTATCTTAGATGATGTTTCGTAGGACTTGCTCCATATTACAAAATTGTAGCCACGTAGTGATTTCTTATTTAGATGTCCTATTCAGACCACACCAAGATTTCCTTGCTCCCTAAAGTCATTAGAACTTTATAGAAAGGATGTCAAAGAAATTCTCCAGTCAAGTATAAGTTTTCAGCATAAGTTAGCCTATAAAGCCAACAATTCAGTTTAACAGTCAGGCGGACAAGTTCGTATGGTTTCCCATCTAGTCGTACTATCCAAAGTCTCATGAATATGACCATTCTAAAATGAAGCATCCTGGTAGTTGTTAGATCAGCCCAGTTCATGTATCATGCCTCAATTTTAGATCTCAAATATTCTATCATGATTTAATTCGTAGATGCCCCGTACATCGTCTCAACCTTTCCTCAGTAGCTCAGCCAAGTCAGTATCCTTCAGGGGACGTATCATCACAAGATTCAGTTTGAAGTAATGGGTACTCATAAGTCAACTCTCTCATTCCAATCTCAGTTGTATGTCCAGTCCCATGTCATGGCATGCAGTCAAGGAAATAGTTCAATTCATGTATCATATTTCAGACTCAGTCGTATTCTCACATTCCCGTTCATGCATTTTCAGTAAATAATCACAGGTTCATCAGTATTCTCAGTTTAAGGTAATAGTCTTCCTTAGATTTACTCAGTTCCATGTTCAGTTACGGTTACAAACTTGGTATCGGTTACCATTGCATACCATCTCTGTGCCAGTCATGCATTCATGAATCAGGTCAGCCATGTAACCATGCTTCAGTATGAAAACTCAATTTATCAATAGTTTCAGTCATGTATTCCATACTTTAGTCAGGCATATTCAGTATGTAAACTCAGTCTATCCATATTTCTAAGTTTAATCAGTCTTATTCAAGGAAGAATGTTTCCAAGGGGGATATATTGTAATACCCCGTATTTCCCTAACATAATTTAAATCTCACTACATGAGTATTCATATATAATATTTTCGAAATACTCATTATTTTTTAGTTTAGAGCTTGCCATTTCGTAGGAAATTCAGTCAGCTTTCCAACGATATAAAGTTTTCCCAAATCCGATACCCAAGCAAAAAGTTAGAGCCATTTTTTTGTAAAACAATCTACCATTTGGTACACCAATGCATCACGAAGGCATGCTAAATGGCAATTGTCCGAAACCAGTGAGCCAACGCGAGAAGTTTGTGTCATGATGAACTTCCAGGTCTCAACCAGTGGGAGACCACGATTCCACCACATCGCGCCAAAGGCCAAAATAGCACTCGTCAATTTCTGGAGAGACTCTGCGATCTTGGCGCGTTGTGCCAAGGGTAAAAATTAGGATTTCAGCTTTTAGTTTTGAGTTCTTAAATTCGTCTAGGGGAATTTGGGTCTTTTTCCATGCCCTAATCAACCTAAAACACGAGATTTAACCCCTAAACAACCTAAATAGTCATTATTTATTCAATTACTCTCAAAAGTTATGATCCTTTTCTCAAGAACAAAAACCCTAGCTCTCAAATTCAAGATTTAAATCCCAAGAACTCGCCACCAATTCTCACAAATTTTTCAACCCAGGTATGTTAAATGTTCATCCATGGTTTCCTTTCACTCATGGATTCCAAGTACCTACTTTATTTACAAAAGCTATTATCTTTTTAAGATTTATGATATTAAATTGTGATTTTAAACTATGAGTCTCCATGA
This sequence comes from Capsicum baccatum var. pendulum, assembly GCA_030864225.1. Taxonomy (NCBI): domain Eukaryota; kingdom Viridiplantae; phylum Streptophyta; class Magnoliopsida; order Solanales; family Solanaceae; genus Capsicum; species Capsicum baccatum. The sequence continues at coordinate 16,685,825 of CM061550.1, forward strand.
ACTTCCATGAATATTGATTTTATACTATGTTTCTATGAAGTTATTATTGCGGTCAAATTTCCCATGTTTTACTATTATTATTCATCAAATTAAATCATGAGTAGGTGTCTTTGATCTAGTACTCATGTTATTATTTCAAGTTTAATATTATTCTCATGATTTTCTTAAGTTATGAATAGCAAGTGTTTGATAAAATACCTATAAGAATGAATATTTTGTAAGGGCTTGCATGTTATGGCCTCTAAGCTTAAGTATCATGTTACTATTATTGCTTTTGAGTCCTGGGGTTTTGAATACCCAAAAATCATAGTTGTTTAATTTGTCTCTGTATCTTCAGAAAAACTTCAGATTATATTATGAGTATTACTAGGTCAGTCAGTTTAACTCATAATAGTCAGTAATCCAGTGTCATTCAGTTGGGAGTAGGATTTAGCACCGAGCGAGTTCAGGGATAGAGGCTTCCCCATTAGATAGACTGAGTCATAAGTAGCAGTCCCTATACGCCAGAACTACATCGCTAGCGTAGGATATGAGAAGTCACCCATTAGTTTAGGCTTGACTATCTCGCAGGGGTCACCCATTAGTTTAGGCTAGACACCCTTAGTCCTTCGAGACAACACAGTATACCAGTTTAGTGGATCTATATAGCTAGTGTTAGTACCCGTGGCATGGTACAAACACCATTCTAACTAGGGTTATAGGTTGGACCTCAATTATCTCAGATTGGGGCATATCAATTCGATGATACCTCCCACAGTCTCAGTTATAGTTTCAGTCCAGTAATCACTTCAGACACTCAATCTCAGTGTTGTTTAACCAAAGCATAAAGATATCAGTTTACACATTTCATTTAGTTTATGTTATATGCTTGGTCATGTATCCCCAATACCTATAGATTTTATGTGTCTTTAGTATTTATAGTTTTCATGCATCCTCATTATCTACAAACTCCATATATTCTTAGACTCCACAAATTTTATACGCTCTATTCAGTACCTTATGTTATGCATACATACTCAGACGATTACTTATTCATGTTCATGAAACCATGCATAGCCTACCTCATTTAGCATACCAGTATATTCAAAGTACTGATCACATATTTATTTTTTGTGCTATGATGTATTATATCATAGGTTTGGACATCCAGTCCTCGAATTAGGCTTAGACTTCTCAGGCCTTCAGTATTAGTAGTGGTGAGTCCTCATATTTTGTGGACAAATTATTTTATTTCATGCTTTTAGTTTAGTAGTCAGTTGGAGTTAGTTGGGGCCTGTCCCATCAACACATATTCAATCAGTTTAGAGGCTTTTCAGATACTACAGTTAGTTATTCAGTATTCAGACTTTAGTTAACTTTGTCAGATTATTTCATCAATTGGTTTATAGTTTTATCAGGTTTCTTTACTTAAAACCTTATGGCTTATCAATTGTTCTTCCACGTATATTATATTTTTATTCAGTGCTTACAGCAGGTACTAGCTCATGGGTTAGCTTGTGGTCCCTCGGGACTATAAGTACTGTGTAGCACCCAGGGTTTACTCTTGGGGAGTTAAACAACCCATACTTTTAATGCTCTATTAATGCCTTAAAAATGACCCTTAGGACCCCTACATAGATGGTAAACCATGTATAGTTGTTGTGGGTTATGTTGGGGTTGCTTTTAGGCCTTAAAAGTGGGTGTGCGTCACATGTTGGACCTTTTACAAAGGTCTTACATCACCTGACAAATGCCAATAGCCACCGGATGGGCTTGGCTTTTGGCGTGTTCCGCCAACCCTAAGGTGTTCTTTGGCTGTGTGCTGCCCAGCAAAAGCCAAGTTCTAAAATTGCTTTATTTTGATTTAGTTTAAGGGCGTTGAGGTCTTTTCACACCTCTAAACCATTTCTAATCATTCATAAATGAATTAAGGGGTCTTAAAATATGTTATTTCCACTCTCTTAACCCCAAACATCCAGTACACGATTTAAAACCCTTCCCTTCTTCCCAAGAACAAAATTCAAGTTTCTTCCCTTAAGAATTCAAGTTCCAATTTCAAGTTGTCGTCAAGAAGTCATCTAATTGAGGTATGTGGGGTATTCATTAATGGGTTGCCATTCACCTATTGATCCCCAAAACCCTCTTTTTCATTCAAGTATGAATTTTACTCTAGTTATGATCAACTTCCATGTAATTTATGAAATTTATCCATGTTCTCTCATTAGTTTTACATTCAAGCCATGTTAATAGTTTTATCCCATGTGAATCATGTTCCTACATGCTTGATTCTCCAAAACCCTAGGTCATCTTCAGTTGGCATCATGTAAAATCCTCAAATTATACTTTAAATTGCATAAACATGATATTATCCCGAAGTTAACTCATTCTCATGTTTACATTCATATAATTTATCAGGCTATTGAAATGTCTCATGTTTGGGTCATTGAAGTATCACTTTAGGGCACTGTTTTAAATGTTGTATCAATTTTTTATAATCATTCGGTGCTGGCAGGTTATGAACACCTGATACTTATGTGTTTACTTACGTTTTAGACTTTTCACATAATAAGCAAGTCAACTTATTATTTTATCCCCATATTTAGATTATTATTTTTTAACGAACTTACCAGTATTATTTCATGTTAAATACATAAGTTTACATTTTCATGGTTACTTCAGATTATGCATGCACTGTCAGTTTTTAGAATATCATGTTTGAGCATATCGGTCATCAGTGCATGCAATAGTTCATAATTCTAATGTCAGTTCAGTTGGAAGTAGGATTTAGCACTAAGTGAATATATAGATTGGGGCTCACCTGCCAGTAGAGAGTGTGACCTTTAGTAACAGTCCCTAAATTCCAGAACTACTTAGCCAATATAGGTTTTGAGTTCTATCAGTTGAGGGTTGACATTCTCAAAGGGGCACCTGCCAGTAGAGGGTGACTCCTTAGTCCTTCAGGACATCATATTAGCGGATCCACACAGCCGTGTGTTAGTACCTATGTCAAGGTACTGACACCCTTCCAACTAGGGTTACAGGCTAGACCCTAATTTTCTCAGATTGGGGCATGTCAGTTACATGATAGGTTCTACAGTTTCAGTCAACAATTAGTCTATTTTAGTTCAGGTTTACTTAACCAAGTAATCAGATTTTAGTAATTATTCTGTCAGTTTTACAGATTATTTAGTTATTCAGATTATGTCAGTATATGATATACTAGGTATTGTATTCTCAGTTTAACATTTTTATGTTTCCATGCTCAATATCCATACATGATCCTCAAATTAGTTTAACAGCCTGTTCATCTATACTTGAGATTTACATACAGTATTCATGTTTCTACTGCTTCCTAGCTTATAGAATTGTTTTCGGCTCATGAACTTATTAATTTTACTATGACTCATCGTTTTCATGTACAACCATGTTTAAAATGCACATTTCAGTAAATAACTTATACCCTCAGTTGTAAAGCATGCTTTAAATATTTCCACAATTTAGTGTATGTCTCCATATACTCAGTACATTCCAACGTACTGACCTCATAAATGTGTTTGTGGAAACATTCCTTCATAATATAGGTACCAGATATAGTCCACACACCAGGTCAAACAATTCTTAGCATTCAGCCAGCAGGTGACGTGTTCCCTTATTTTGTGGACTCCAATCCAACGTAGTTCATGTATTGTATTTTGATTATCCATATGTATTAATTTGTGGTAATTGGAGGAATGACCCAACTATCTATAGTAAGTATAGTAGAGGCTTCATAGATAGTTTGTCAGAGTCATGATGTGTAATTCTAGTTCTCTCTTCAGTTTTACCATTTTATAAACTTATTAGTATTATAATTAGTTGGATTTTCTCATGGTTATCATTCCGCTCAGCAAATTTAGTTTTTTATTTACATTATAATCAGTTGCTCAAGCAGTATGCTAGTACATGGGTTAGCTTCGTATCACTTGTGGCTCTAAGCACCGTGTTACGACTAGGGGTAGCCTCGGGCCGTGACAGAGTCCTCCATACCTTCCTATCAAAGGTCATATCCTCCATAAGATGTAACTATTTTGCAAAAATTTTGACTTTTTTTAGAGTTGACACTTAATTTATTTGAAAAGGAATTAAGAAAACTTTTATATACTTAGACGATTCAAAATAAGAAAATCATCTAAGTTAGAGATTCTAGGTAAGTGGTTCCTACTAACGTTTTAGGAAGGTTTTAAGGCACCTAAAACGTCCGCTAACTTGTGGTTATCCGGACTGTTTGAAAATATCTTTTGACTAACTTCAAAAAAACATTGATTGTTGAAAATTTATTGATTTTAGAAAAAGACTTGTGTAAAATAGATTTGGGCGACTTAGTATAGATTTTAACTAAGTCTAAGCAAATTAAAAACAAATAAGCACATTAAAGGGGAGGGAGAGCAAGTAAAGGCTTAGGCTATTGGGGCCAGGTTTTTGGTCTACTTGTACCTGTCCTAATCTAAATATTGGGCTTTCGTTCCATAACCTATCCTAAGCTAGTTTTCGGACCTTTGAGGCCTAAAATCTGCCTCACCTATATTAAAATACAACTTTGGCTTCGTGGCCCAAGTGAATGAATAAATAAATGAATAAATAAAAAGAAGACAATAATAAAAATCAAGAGTTTTCAAGTCTCTTAGTGACCTCATCAATGGGTTTTGATTCATTTTCCTTCTTTGTCTATCTTCTAGCACCCACACGCCACATAGTCAACCTTGGGTTTAAACTTCGAACTTGACTCGAAGAGATGGGCCTCATTGACCCATTATGAAATGCAAGAGGAGAGGAGTCCATTTGAACTCGAGACATTTTTTGCATGCAAAGAAAAGATTAAGAAATTAATATACATTCAAGGCATAAAAGTGACATATTTCAAAGCAAAAGAAAATATCAAGAACCCATTTTTAAATGACAATGATAAGCACACTTGCACAAGAATGAGAGTCAATAAATAAAATGCAAAGCAAAGACACCCACTTACATGCCTCATAATTTATGTTCTTATAAGAATGAATAAAGGTAAAAGAAAGAAGGTCATATTCAATGAATTAATACTAGAAACAAACAACATAAGCTTGAGAAAATAAAGGGATGAGGCAACAAGAAAAATATTCATGGATTCTAAAATTGAACAAACATAGACACTAATCCATATAACAAAACAAATAAAGGTTAAATTTTCAAGAAAGAGAATCTTTAAATTCCAGCTAAGGCGACATTAACAATGATTCATACATCCAAATCATGGACAACTTAGGAAAATCATGTAACGACCTATGATTTATCTTTCTAAGACATCATTGATTCTCTTTTGATATTATGAATCAAAGAGAGACATGAATCAAGTTTTTTCACACACAAAGAGCACATATAACAATCCAAAGGGAGTAACAAAATTAGAATAAAGGTTTAGCATTTTTAAAAGTAAAATCATTCATTAATCATACTATGCATAACTCAAAAATATCTAAATAATTCTATTTAGCCACAAAAATTCAAATTTTCTCATCATTTTGACAAATCAACATGCGAACAAAGGAGGAATAAACATTGTGGATGGAAAATAAAGTTAGCAATTCATCTCTTATATGAAGATTTTGGAGATCCCTAAAAATAATTAACAAGCAAATGAAAAATTCTTGATTTAATCAATTACTATTTTTATTAAATCCTTTTTCTTTATAGTCGTATCTACTGTGATAAGAAAACGCTCTTAGTTTAGTTCAGTAGAATGTGGGTCTCCAAAACCCGATGTCGTAGGTTCAAATCCTACAGAAACAAACAATAGTAACTACTTTTACAACATAAAAGAAACAACTTTACATGCTAAAATAAATATATCGGCCAACAATAAATTTAAACAAGGCATGAGTTCGTCTTTTGAGCAAAGATCAAAACTTTATACATGACAATCAAATAATAAAGTCAAAAGGCAAAACAATCAATATTAACCATTCTTTTCAACATAAAGAAAATAATTTTACATGCTAAAAACAAACATATCTACCAACAATGAGTTTAAACAAGATATGGGTATGTTTTTAAAGTAAAGATCTAAACTTTATACAAAATCAAAGAATAAGGTCAAAAGGCAAAACAATCAATATTAACTATTCTTTTCAAGATAAAGAAAATAACTTTACATGCTAAAAACAAACACATTCACCAACAATGAGTTTAAACAAGACATGAGTATGTTTTTCAAGTAAAGATCTAAACTTTATCAAAAATAATCAAAGAATAAGGTGAGAGGCGAAATTCAACATTAACTATTCTTTTCAACATAAAGAAAATAACTTTACTTGCTAAAAACAAACATATAAAACAACAATGAGTTTAAACAAAGCATAAATACATCTTTTAAGTAAAGATTGAAACTTTATCTATAATAACAAAGAATAAAGTCAAAAAAGGCATGTACAACTATTGCTAGCTCATTTTTATATCAGGAACATGAAAATAATTAAAATATCGATACCACAACGTATTATGGACTTCAAGGCCATCTACAGCAAACAATTCCAGCAAACAAAATTATAACTATGAATTCTGAAGAAGAAAAAGATGAATAAGAAAATGATAATAAAATTTTAAAAAAAGGTGTGTTTACCTTTTTGGGGGCAGCAAAACGAGACTACGAGCTTCATCGGAATCAACCACCACCAGAAAACGTCTTCGGCAACTCAAAAATTTTGATTAGCCGACCAACTCTATGAAACAAAAATTTTTACTAAATAAAAATAACTATTTTGCGCAAAAGAATTTTTTCACCTTTCTAGCCCTTTTTTTTTTTAACTTCTCCCACCCCTTTTCTACCAAAGTAGTCGTAGTATTTATAGGAGAGAATGGGATTGTTTTTCCTCTTCTCCACCAATGTGGGAGAAAAGTATTTATAGGAAAGGATGAGGATTTATTTATTGTTATCTACCAATGTGGGAAAAAAGTTATTTAGGGGTGTTTTTTAAAATTTTAAAATTTAAGATAAGGTGAGGTGGAAGATAATGTGAGAAAAATTGTACAATGTAGTATAAGTTTTGAATTTTAAAATTGGGAAAGGACAATGTTGGTGGGAAATAGTACAATGTTGTACAATTTAAAATTAATTTTTGGTGAAAATTGGGTAGAAGTTATGAAAGTTTTTAGGAATATTGGGGTTATATAAAATATAACCCCAATGGATTTAAAATTTAGCCAATTTCATTTAATTTTGACCAAATTAAAAATCAATTGGTGGATTGCATTGCAATTATGGCCAATTTGATTTCAATTATGGTCAAATCTAATAGATTGGCTAAATTAAATTAAAATTCTACACGAATTAATACTTCTTTTAATCTCGAGCTTCTTGATTTACTAAAATCAAATGCATTTTTATCCATATAAATTATTTTGATAATAAATTATATTAAAACCAAGATTTTAATCATTATATTTATTTTCAAAATAATCCTTAATTAAGATCCAATATTTCAAAAAATAAACATTTAAGTAATCAAATTATATAATCTCGTATAACTGAACACGATAATATATAATCGCTACTTAAAATGACAAAATTACGTACAAAAAATATTTTTCAAAATTTTATTCGGATGAAATAAATATTTTAACTTTATTAAAAATCGAAGAAACTCAGAATTAAATTTAGTCGTGGAGGAAAAAATTAGGTGCCAACAGTAATATCTTCATATCATGTCTAATCACCTCCATCAAATATTTCTTTGGTCTACCTCTGCCCTGCCTAAAACCTTTAATAGTCAGCTTCTCACACCTCCGTACTGGAGCATCCATGCACCTCCTCTTCACATGTTCGAACCACCGCAACCTCACTTTTTGCACTTTTTCCTCCACTAAAGTCACTCGCACCTTCTCCTAAATAATCTCATCTCTAATCATATCTGTAATACCCCATACTTTTTCTAGCTCAGTTTAGCTCCTAGTGTGTCAAGGGGCAACTTGTAAAATGAATAAATCTTGATGAACGTAGAATTTTCAAGCTCTAGACCCAACAATGTGTAGATAATTGACTCAGATTTCTAACAATACCAATTTTCCCTCAATACGATACAAGATTGAGAAGTTATGGCAATTTTAGTAAAAGCAATAGATCATCGAGATAAGCACCGCATCGCAGTAAAGGACAAATTGTAATTGTCTAATTTCCACTGAAGAACCGCAATTATCCCGTGTCGCAGTGAATCTCCAGTTCCCATTTGACCTATTCTAGTAGCTCACCGTGGTTTGCTCGTATCATGTCAAAATCCTTAATTGGACAGGCACTGCATCGTGGTGGAGTGCAAAATGGCACTCGTCCTTTTTTCAATGAAAACTGCATTGTGCAAAAGTCCAAAATGGTGATCGTCCTTTTTCCAGTAATCCACCTTGATAGCGTTGCATCGCGGTGGGAAGCAAAATCAGAATTTTCAGTTTCGAGTAAAATTTTAAAAGGGCAATTTAGACTTTTCCCAAGTCCCCAAACCGTGAATAACAGAGGATTAATCCTATTCTAAGCCTATTATGCTCACTTTTCATCAACTTTCTCTCAAAGAAATCCTAGAAAATCAAACCTTCATCCCCAAGAAATCCAAATTCCACCATTTTTTTTCAAGATAGCTCAAAATTAAGGATTCTCAATTTAAGAACTTCAAGAATCTATCTTCAAGAGCACAAATAGGGATTCAAAATTTAAGTTTCTCCACATAATCATCAATTAAGGTATGCGGGGTTTTCAACAAGGATAATTCATTCATCCTTGTTCCTAAAACTAGTTTTAATTACAAAGTTACATGATTTTTTATGATTACCCATGTATTTCAATTTTGGTTCATACCCAAATATTTCTATTTGAAGATTTTGAGATTTTGCGTGATTTAGATGTTGAATTGCATGACTACTTTCGTATTTTCATGCGTATTGCAGCAATTTACAGATTTGGAATTGAATTATAAATATTCTCATTATCAAGCATGAACTTTATGATGATTTGACATGAATTTGATGCCTGGGTTATCAAGCCCTAGTTTGAATGTTGATATTTCAAGAATGACTATGGTTTAAGCATCCCATGACTAGCTATTTTCAAATTTTTAATAAAGATTTGATCTTTTGATCTCAACTTAGACATGGAATCCACTTTACAATTTCAATTACAGTTTAAATAAACAAATATACAGTTGGTTTTCATTATAAACCATTTATACTAGTTTTAAAGTGGATTTCCTACAATATAAACATATAGATTAAAGGTGTAGCATTTAGTATTGAGTTGGGTATGTTTACATGCCTCAGAACTATGAGCCAATGTAGGTTTAGATTATTAGATTATTCCCACTTCTATATGGATGATAGATACAGATGTTATCACTTAGATTAGGTTATACTCCTTGGCAAAAGCATGAAACCTCTCCCCAACATGAGGTTTTATCATTAGGGAACTAGACGTTGGACACTATGATAGCTCACATAGTGTATGTCGATTAGAAGAACCTCCTTACAGCTTACATAAAAGAGTAAAGAATAATAGAAAAGCTTTTAGAAACTAAGTGTAAAAGCTCACAGTTTTATTCAGATATTGCTTAAAATATGACATTAGCTATGAGATTTCAGACAGCATAATTGAGATTTCAGTTTACAGATATAGAAGTGAGATTAGCTATGACATTTTCATTTACAGATACAGAAGTGAGTCCTTTCTACCCTTAGACAATATAATTTAAAGATGGAATACCAGTATAGCTTTTAGAAACTAAATGTTATGACTCACTAGATCTATGAAATATGTTTTGCTATTCATGATTATGAGTTTTAGTTTTTTCAGACATTCCAGCTTATGTGAGTCATCTACATTTAGCATGCATTCTTTTAAAAATTTATAATAATATCGAGATATTTATTTACTTGTGTATTCATGTAACTCCCCAAAAGTAAACCCTGGATGCCACACTGTGCTTTGAACTACAAGTGATCCCAAGCTAACCCATGAATTGGCATACCGTTAAGCAACTGAATTATAACATAATTAATAGTTGTTCTTCTATGTGCAAACATAATCATACTAAAAATCTAAAATAGATACAATACTGATAAAACTTTACAATATGATAAATCCGAAGGATGAAACTAAAATTACATGACTGACTCTGGCTGACATCTATGAAGACTTTACTATACTGACAATAGATAGCTGGGACATGCCTCCAGCTACTACTAATCAATACACATGAAAACAAATGAACTGTACATGAACTAAAACTGTTTGAAGTTCCTGAAGCAGGAAACTCGTCACCTGCTGGCTAGAATCTGCAAGTATCTGATCGTGATGTGTGGTCTACAACTGGTACCTACATTATGAAATAATGCAGCCACACAGACGTATATGTGGATTAGTACTTTTAAAATGTACTGAGTATGCAGGGGTGAATGCAATAAGTAAAATTGACTTCATACGTGATCATAAAATATGTAGTCTAAGTGTAAGTAGACTACCAATAGGCTGGAATAAATTAAAAATTGAAATATCTTAAAGCATGAGTGATGAATATTCTCTAAGAAGATGGTGAATCTCTACACTTAGTTTATGTAAATCTTACTTTAATGATATAAGCATAACTAAAGTTGGGATATGGTAGAACATGGATACTGTATGAATACTGGGTCTAAAACTACGTGATGGAGACTGACATAAATCGAGGATTTGAATATACAATCACACTGAGCATGAATGCATGAACATACTAACTTATTAGATTAACTGAATGGCTAATAGCTGAATACTGGTCATGTAAGCCTAAACTTCACTTAGTCTGAATAATTGGACTGAAACTGTAGGGTATTATACATATAAAGAAGGGACTGGCTGAGTAACATGAGATAACGGAGCATGAATTCATGAAAACTATATTATTTGAGAATGTAAGACCTAGCATATAACATAATTCTGAAATAGTCTGTAAATTGGGGTACTAAAATACTGATAAATGAGTAGATAATAACTCTATGCTATGGTCAAGCAAACCTAAAACTGAGTTACTGATCTGATTAATGGACTAGACTATGGCTGAGACTGTAACTAAGACTATGACTGAGCTCATACTGGAACTGAATATTGAGTTCTGATAACTGAGTAACTGATAGTTGAGATTACTGATAACTAAGTTATTGATAATTAGGTGACTATTTTTGACAGTTCTGATTCTATAGAATTGAACTGGGTTTTGTACTGAGTCTGAAACTGAAACTGGTAGAGGTACATCTAACCGACATGCCCCAATCTGAGCTAATCGGGTTCTAACCTATAATCCTAGTTGGAAGGGTATTAGTATCGTGCCACAGTTATTTTTGAATTGTTCTCACCTATGTTGAATTCTACTACGCCACAGGGTCGTCGCCAGCGTACAATTTCCCTTTCGAGTGTAATAAACTCGTGTCAGCAAATCACAATTTTGGGAAATAAGTTGATTAACTTGTTCCTTCTTTGGGTAACCACCTAACCCTCCTTAATCCTATTTTTTAACTCTTTAAAATATGTATTCTCTTCAATCAAACTCTGAAAACTCTAGCTCTATTATGGCATACATTTATATGGTATTGTCATACCATTGACTTGCAAGTCGCATCTCTGAGCCATTAATAGCATAATATAATATCCGTTTTCAAAACATAAGGATTGGGATAACCATATCAATAATCAATTCAAAGGACTCATGAAAACATATGCAAGAAACCCTCTCTTTTTTAATATTTCAATAACATAAGGTGGTCATGTCAATTTACTCAATCATATAAAATTCTATCTCATTAAAACAACGATACAGTTTTAGCAAGAATACTCCCTCTCATTGTCTCTAAATCATGTTCAAATATAAGGAAATCAAGAAAAACCACTTTCAACCCATAACACATGCATTTCAAATCATTCCCGATAAGATTATAAACTTTAATTCATCACAAGAGAGGGACTTTATAATTATTCTCTCAATCAATCTTCAAAACTCAATTTCATACATACACATATGAGTATAACTCAGTGTAAGGGGAAAGGCCTCAAGGCCAAAACAATAATAGCATGGAAACATTCAGGATGCATAATTTAAAACATAGATTCCAAAACCCCTTTATAATATCATGCTTGATAAACTTTAGATCCTATTAAAGTGTTTGAACAAGCCTATGTAGTTTTAGGATAAATCCCACATACCTCAGTTGCGAAGACTTCATGAAGAAATTTTGAAAAGATTTGGCCTTTAGGCTTAATTGTCCAAATCCTAGTTGTTTTCTCCCTTTGTGTTCTTGCAAGATGAATTTTGAGATTTTCAAAGAGTTAAAATGTTATTAATAAGCCTAAATCATTTAAGGATGATTAGGGACGATTTTGGGATGTGAAAAGACTTGGTTTCACTTAAAATGACTTAAAAATGACATTTTTACACCTTTGGGCCATAGGTCATGTGACACATTGCCTATGGCCTAATCTAGGAAATGCTACACATTGTTTAATGCCAAAAATAGGTTGGTCATTGCATTTCCAATCACCCAAAATGGGTTGGGCGACGCATTTCCCATGGCACAACATTCCAGTAGCCTCAGGCGATTTGCTAGGTGACGCACTCAACTTTGCAAAGTCATAATTGTTTTCGGGTATCTGATTTAAGTGAAATTAGTATCGTTTGAAAGATATTTCAAAGAACTTTCATTTGATATATAGTAGTCCCTCTAATTCGTTATATTCAAGAAGTTATGGTTGATTGAAGTTGACCCAAGTTTCGATGCTTACTAAAACTAAAACGATAGGAAAGCTTCCAACTCGTCCTTGGGTTAAGAGACCTATATGATCTCAATTCATGCTCAAATAGATTCCCACACTACATAATTGATCAATACACTATGTTTGCATCAAATTTATGACTTTTGGAACCTTTACATGAAGGAAATGACAATTTACATTCTAGCCGCGAAATGCGGGGTGTTACACTGTTGTCCCGAAGGACTAAGGGTTACTCTGAAATTGGAAGGTACTCATATGAGATCAAAACTCAGCTCGTAGGTTAACATCTCAATCAACGCTGGCTATATAGTTTTAGAATGCAGGGACTGCTACTAAAGGTCACTCCCTCAACTGGCAAGTAAGTCCCCATCCTCGGGTTCGCTCAGTGCTAAATCTTACTCCTAAATTAATGACACTATAATTCTAACTGGTGCATGCACTGATAACTGATAAGATCAGGTCATGGTATTCTGAAAATAATAGTGCTTACGGATTCTGAGGTAATTATTAATGATTAAACTGATACTGGAATTGAAACTGGATTGTACTAGGCTTGACTAAACCCACACTGATTCTGTTGACTAACCAAACTGGACTAACGTAACTTCCTAAATATGGTACCTGGAATGCTACACAGTGCTCATAACCCCAAAGGACCACAAGCTAACCCATGACTGATATCTATACCGAAGCACTGCAAAATATACTATCTAATATGGAAATAAAGGCTGAAAGGACATATGGTTCAAAACTATAACATAACTGATAAAACATAATATCTGGATAAGGTATAAAATACCAAAACGACTGAAATAAACTGTCTAAATATGATAGTCTGAAAAACCTCTAACTTTCAGAATAAGGAGTTGATGGGACATGCCCCCAAATAACTCAAACTACTGAAATAAACTAAGTAATAAAATAATAAAGTAATGATCATGTCTTCGAAAGATGAGGACTCACTGCTGACTCTGACTGCTGAGTACTGGAATACTGCTGATGCTCTGGAGCTCGTGCCTTTGAACCTAAGATATAAAATACCATAGCGTAAATGCATCAGTACAATTGAATATACTGGTATGCATGTGAGGTAGGATAAATGTAAAAAGGTTCACATGCATGCACTACACTAACTGACTAGATAACATAAATGTGAGAATACATGTATGAATGTATACTAACTGTAACTGAGTTTGTGATAACATGATTACTGAGTCTGAGTACTGATAACAAAAGATATTGATAACTGTATAACTGAAATTAACTAATACTGAGCGACTGTATCTGACAGTCTAGGTTCATATAGAACTAGCTGAGTTCCATACTGTTTTGAGTTGACTGTATCTGACAATCCTGATTCTATAACTAAAACTGTGGGAAGTAGTCATTTAACTGACATGCCCCAAATAATGCATCATAGCTGAGTTAGGGTCCAATCTGTAACCCTAATTGGAAAGGTGTCAATACCGCACCACTGGTAAGGACAAGTTGTGGGTAACCCTGATTTGATAATATCCCCAAAAGAGAATGGTGGGGCCCGCATCTGACAGTTCTTATCCACCTCATCAACCCTGACAGTGTTGATGTCTCAAACTATGCTGGCTACATAGTTCTAGAATGCAAGGATTGCTTCCAAGAATCACACCCTCATCTAACAGTGTGTGTTTCCATCCTTGGGTTCACTCAGTGCTAATTCATACTCCCATCTGAATAGATACTGAATATGATTAACTGAACTAGACATTGAATTCATGGAGTTCCGTTAACTGACAGAATACTATTGAGATTACTGAATTACTGAGCTTTCCTGAGTCACATGACTAACTGAGTTTTATGGATCATGGCTTGACTGAGGATATCATGAAATATGTCACGGGCTATAGGCACACAACTATATTTTTTGGGTACAAGTACCCCCAGGACTCGATAAAATAAAACTTCCAAGACATGACTTTCTTGAATACATGACCAATATCAACAATACCAAATCCATTGGCTAAGGCATTTCATCAAACACTTGACATACATTACATGAATGGGGATTTCATATTATCATACTAATATGGCACTCTTCCTTCATATAGGTATTTAATCAAACATACAGGGAGCATGCTTTGGTTATACAATCATCAACACATCTAATAATCATGGATACATCAATTAACTTGTAAATTGAAGGGTTTATCATGAATATTGTGTAATTCATCACATATTAGAATTAATTCTTGTAATTAATAGTCCATAACACGTAATGAAACCAAACAACAACATGAACATAAATTTTCAATTCAATCAAATCATGAACATTCATAAATATACAAATCTTGGATTTTGAACAGAGATTCTTGAGCTTCATGGATGAAAGAGACCCATGAATCAACACATGACATACCTGAGTTAATGAATTTGGAAGGATTGATGGAGAGTTCTTGTGATTTGGCCCTTAAATTTGAGATCTAGGGTTTTTTGGATTGAGAGAGAGCAACTTAATTTGGGTAAAAATAGAGTGAATAATGATATCCTTAGGTCATGTAGGGTTAAATTTCGTGATTAAGGCTGAACTAAAATCATGGGAAAAGACCCATTTAATCCTGGATGCGTCTTTTGATTTTTGTGAAAATTTTCTAACCTGGACTCCTATTGGGACGCGGCGCTGTCACGCCATGTCACTGGAATTTAATAAATGGGAAATTGGACGATGGCGTGATGCGGGGCCATCGCGAAACTTCACTGGAATTTGATAATTGGGATTTGGGAGCCCTCCGCATTACGGTGAAATTGCGGAGTATTATTGGAAATTCACAAATGTCATTTAGGCTTATGGCGCCATGCGCCACTGACTGAGGTGATGGTGTTTTACGACTGAAAATGAAAATATTGAAAATACCACTTGTATAAAAGTGGATTCTTCTTTAAAGCATGTCTTTAACATTTTTAGGATGAATTCAAGCTAGATAGAAGTACGGGGTATTACAACTGAGTTCAGTGAGTTCTATTAACTGACTAAGTACTGCTATTCTTGACCTTTTACTGGGACTATTCTATATCTACTACAACTAAGTAAAAGGTTGGATTTTGGGTAATAAATACCCCCAGGACTCGATAGCATAAATGACAAAACCTAGCAATTCTTGAAAGCATAGCTATAGTCAATTGTTCACAATTCATTCACTGAGACATTCTATCAAACACTTGGAGATTATTGACTTGTACATGAATGAGAAGGCATGGTAACATGTCATGATTACCCTATTTAATTCACATAGACATTCTATCAATCATGTGGAGATTAATACTTTAACATGGGCAATTCGCCAAACACATGGGGATCATGAACTTGGACATGGGAATTTCTTAAACATGGGAACATAGCATGATTACATAACTAAAATCATGAATTGGGGAATTCACATGTAATCCGCTTGAAATAGGACATGGGCATATCATCAAAACATGTAAAGTTCATAACTTGAACGTAAGAATGTCTTAAACATGGGTAAACAATAGAGTTACATGAAAAAATTCATAACTTGGGGATTCATCTTGGAATTGACTTAACATGATATGGAAATTTCACCAAACATGTGGAAAGCATGAATTTAAAACATGGAAATATTGCCAAACATCATAAATTTAGGATCTATCATGTAATTTACTTGAATAAACCATGGAAAATTCTGTAACGCCCTGAATCTGGTACCAGAAATGCTACACGATCTCATGACCCCGAAGGACCACAAGCTAACCCATGACTAATATTTATACCTATATACTGCATAATATACTTTAAAATGTAGAAACATGAACCGAAAGGACATAAGGTTCACAGAACGGAAGTAAAATATAACATTTGAATGGGGTATGAAATACCCACAACAACTGAAATAACTGTTTGAAACATAATAGTCTGGAAAGCCTCTAAAATATGGTTGTCTGAATAAGGAGTTGATGGGATATATCCCCAACTAACTCCAACTAATAAACTAATTAATAATATAATAAAGAAATAATCATGCCCTTGAAGGATGAGGACTCACTGCTAGCTCTGACTGCTGATATCTGGAATCTACTGATGCTCAGGAGCTCGTGCCTCTGAACCTATGGTATAAAAACACCATAGCACGGATACGTCAGTGTGACTGAATGTACTAGTATGCATGTAAGGTAGGCTAAATGCATGGGGTTCATATGCATGAACAATAATAATAACAGACTAGCTACCATGAGCATAAGAATACATGCATGAGACATAATAACTGACACTGATACCATGCTAACATAATTACTGAATCTGATTACTGATCACATGACATGATGATACTAATATAACTGATAATATGAGTGCATGTATCTGACAGTCCTGATTCTGAGAGAACTATCTGAGTCCCATACTAATCTGAGTTGATTGTATTTGACAGTCCTGAAATCTGAAGAACTATCTGAGTTCTTGACTGATGCTGATACTGAAACTATAGGAAGTATTTATTTAACCGATAGCTAAGTTGGGGTCCAATCTCTACCCTGACTGAAAGGGTGTCAATACCGCACCACTGGGAAAGACAACTGTGAGTGACCCTCATATAACAAGTTACTCTAATGAGAACAGTGGGGAACCCTCATATAGAAGGTTAATACACCTCATCTACCCTCATATAACATGCTATGATGTGTCAACCTACACTGGCTACATAGTTCTAGAACACAAAGATGATTGCTAAGAATCACACCTTCAAAATAACAGGTGAGTTCCCATCCTTGGGCTCACTCGGTGCTAACAACTACTCCTATTTGAATAGACTGATCATGATTAACTGAACTGTACATGAACTGAGTTTACTAAATTTCATTGACTGACGGAACACTACTTCTATCTGATAACTAACTGAGATCATGAGATTTCTTAGATTTTCTGAGTCACATAACTGACTGAATTGTACTAAAAGTGACTTGATTGAGGATATCGTGAAAAATGACACTGTCTCTAAGCACACAACTATATTTTTTGAGTACAAGTACCCCCAATACTCGATGGAAGGAAACTGACACAACCATGACACTTCTTGATCACAGAAATAAGATCCACAATTCATAATGCCATATGTAGGGAAGTTCATACTACATATAGTTCTCAACAACTTATACATGAAAGGGAATGCATATAATATGAAAATACTTGCATAGCTCCAATGTCATGAATATTCCATATCACAACAACAACATATAACAACAGCATGGAATTCATGTTGAATCATAAGGGATAGCATGGACTTGTCATTTAGGTACTATTGAGTCATGAAAACATAATTTTTATCATTCTAGGTATTTTATCAAACACCTGACATGCACACTTTGTGGCATAGGTGTATTCATCACTTTAACAATCTTAAGCCACCCAAACTCATGGATTTCAACTAATATGATCACATGCTTTCTGAATATACATTAAGATACCATATTGAAACTCAAATGACAACCATTAACATGAACATAATCTAAGCTTGATGACATGGGCTGATAAGCCATCAGGTCTGTGATAGCCCATCAGCCCAGGTCGTTACCTGGGAGTTTCTGCCTAAGTCTGACGACTTGGGCAGATAAGTCGTTAGATATGTGATGGCCCGTCAGATATGTCATCACTTGGGACCTGAAATTGATGGTTTTCTACCTAATTCTGACGACTTGGGCTGATAAGTTGTCAGATATGTGACGGCCCGTTAGATATGTGTCACTCAGTTGTCAGGCTGACATGCTCGAGTAAAATGGGTATAACTTTTTTATCCGATATCGGATTTGAGAGAAATTGGTATTGTTGGAAAGCTAATTCAATTATATATATTTTGGTGAGTCATAAGATTAAAAATTCATAGTGTACTCATTTGAAGTTAACTATAACAATATCCTTCCCAAGAATTCAATCGGTAAGGAATGTTTTGATTCGTCTGATAGCTGAGAGTTATTTGAAGTCTTAATATACATATAACTTACTCATAAAACTATAAAAGAATCATGATGTACTATGCATGAGATTGAAACATGGCACTAATATTTGTTTGGATTTTTCGGGGTATTACAAATTCAAAATCATAGCATGAGGAATTTAAAATCTTGCATGGAACCATACATGGGCCTAATTGAATTAAAAACATCATGAACACATGAAATTCAATATTTCTTGAACATACAACATACCATAGTAATGAAAAATTCATTTTTGTAATTAAGTAAAAAGGGTTTTGGGGCTCCATGGGTGAAAGAAGACCCATGGATGAACTCCTACATACCTTAATTTTCTTGAATTGTGAAGAAAACTTGAATCTTGGAACTTTGAATGATGAATTTGTGAAAGAAACTCTATTCTTGATTTTTTTTCTTGAAGGTTTATTGAACTAGGAAGCTTTAACCCTTGGATTCTTGAAGAAATATTGAATTCTGAACTTAAATCCTTGTGTTCTTGAGAGAAAAGTTGAACTTTATTCATGGTGGAAAAAAGGGGTGGGTTTCGTGAGTTTTGATGATGAAAAGTGGGATAATAATGCCCTTTGGGGTGTTATAAATCGTCCATTGGACGTTTGGGGTTGAAGGGAAAGTACCAAAGTGCCCTGTGACCCTTAAGGAGTTTAAAACAGGTGGGGAATGGTCAAGGCGCCACCCTCTTTATCCCGGGAGTGAGTATCCCGCGGCACCCTACCTATCCCGGTGCAATAACCCGAGCGGCAAGGGAATAGCGCCTCGTCTTACTGCCTCTCACGAAAATGGTTGTAACTTTTTGCTCGGGTATCAAATGTGAGCAAAATTGGTATCTTTAGAAAGCTAATTCAATTATCTACAATTTGGTGGGTCTTTAAATGCAAAATTATACATATATGATAAGTTATACATGTTTAAATTAGACCCTTGTCAAATCAAATACTAAATTTTAGACGAATCAAAGGCTCGAAGCTCAACTTTGTTCTAATTGATCTTATGAACATTTTTCACCTCAAAAATAAATCAAACGTGAGAATAAAGATGATGAAACTCATTTAGATCATAGTTTATACACGTAGGAACGACGGTTCAAAGACTAGCCCAAAAATATGGGGTATTACAATTCATCCTCATATACTCAGTACAATCCAAAAGTACTGGTCTACATATACGTCTATGCGCTACATTATCTCATATCGTCCATGAAGTCCACGAATCTCTTTTCAAATTTCAAGTGTGTGGATTTTTATGAATTTCACGTTGGGTTTGTTTTTGTTCATGTTGATAATGACCAATTGAATTTTATTCCATGTTTAGTGATAAATCTTAAGTGGAATTTATTATTATAGTGTAGTTTCATGTGAATCCATGATTAAACCCTTGAATGGTGAAATTAGAGTTAAATTATGATTTTACTTATTGTGTGATGTTGTCTACATATACCATGCTCACCATGTGTTTGATTAGATGCTTGTGTGAAGGAAAAGTGCCCTACTAGTATGATAAAATGAAATCCCCATTCATGTACAAGTTCATGCATGTCACGTGTTTGATGAAATGCCTTAGTCAATGAATTATGGATGTATGTGTGGCTATTGTGGTGCTTTAGAACTTGTACTTTATAAATTCTCCAACTTATTACATTATGGACTGTTGATTTGATTATGTATTCAAGAAAGTCATTCTTTGTCAGTTTTCTTCCATCGAGTCCTGTGGGTACTTGTACCCGACAATTTTGCTATATGCCTAGAGCCTATGGCATGTTTTCAAGATACTCTCAGTCAAGCCATGTTCAGTAGAATCCAGTCAGTCTCATTACTTAGGAAAACTCAGTAACTTCAGTAAATCTCAGCTAGTTATCAGATCTCAATAATATTCCATCAGCCAACGAAACTCAGTTAACTCAGTCCAGTCAGTTCAATTAATCATGATCAATGTCAATACATATGGGAGTAGAAATTAGCACCGAGTGAACCTAAGGATGGGAATTCACCTGTTATATGAGGGTGTGACTCTTAGAAACAATTCTTGCATTCCAGAATTATATAGCCAGCATAGCCTGCTATATGACAGTAGATGAGATGTATTAGCTTGTTATATGAGGGTTCCCACCGTTCTCGCTAGAGTTACCTGTTATATGAGGGTTACTCACAGATTGTCCTTACCAGTGGCGCAGTATTGATACCCTTATAATCAGGGCACAGATTAGACCCCAATTCAGCTATAATACGTTATTTGGGGCATGTCGATTAGATAACTGCTTCCTACAGTTTCAGTATCAGTATCAGTAAAAGAACTCAGATAGTTCTTCAGATTTCAAGACTGTCAGATACAGTACGGAACTCAGCAAGTTCCATTAGATTCAGGATTGTCAAATACAATCACTTATGTTATCAGTTATATCAGTTATCAAAACTCAATCATTAGTCATGTTAGTTATCAGTAAGTTCATGTTGTCACGATATCAGTAATAGTTACTACGTATTCATGCATGTATTCTCATGCTCATATTAGTCTGTTAGCCAGTATTGTTCATGTATATGAACCCCATGCATTCAGCCTACCTCACATGAATGCCAGTACATTCAAAGTACTGACATATTTGCGCTATGGTGTCTTATACCATAGGTTCAGAAGCATGAGCTCCAGAGCATCAGTAGAATTCCAGTCTCAACAGTCAGAGTTATCAGTAAGTCCTCAAATTTCGAGGACATGAGCATTCTTTTATTATATCATTAATTTATTTATTAGTTGGAGTTAGTTGGGGACATATCCCATCAACTCTTTATTCAGACAGTCATGTTTAAGAGGCTTTCCAGACTACAGTATGTTCAAACAGTTTATTTCAGTTGTTTTGGGTATTTTATACCCCATCCATATATTATAATTTATCAGATCTTATGTTTTAGTTTTCAACCTTATGGCCTTTCAGTTCATGTTTCCACATTATACAGTATACTATGCAGCATACAGGTACAGATATCAGTCATGGGTTAGCTTGTGGTCCTTCGGGGTCATGAGCACCGTGTAGTATTCTGTGTACCTGATTCGGGGCGTTACAAGTTCTTGTTATTTGGACCTTGAATTTGAGAGCTAGAGTTTCTTGGCTTGAGAGAGAACAACTCAATTTGGTGGAAAATAGAGTGAATAATGATATCCTTAGGTCATGTAGGATTAAATTTTGAGTTTAAGGCTGAACTAAAATCATGGGAAAAGACCCATTTAACTTTGGATGCATCTTTTAATTTTTATGAAAATTTCCAGACCTGGACTCCTAGCTCGACGCGGCAGTATCGCGACGTGTCACTGGAATTTGACAACTGAGAAATTGGACAACGGCGCGATGCACGGTCATCGCGGAGCTTGACTGGAATTTGACAATTGAGACTTGGGATCTCTCCGCAACGCGGTAAAATCGCGGAGTCTTACTGGAAATTGACAAATGTCATTTTGGC